>JAZGTN010000064.1:0-1470000 GCA_037783415.1 Leptasterias polaris | reverse complement strand
TAAGATTAATTGTTTAATGTTCTTTATGAAACACCCCCAGGTCTGGTTATAGCAATCACAATGATATTGACGACCCCGGGAAGTGTTACATCCACATTTTGAGGCCTTGTTCTAATTACGTCATCAAATGTCACATGACATAATATATAATAATAATCGAGTATTTATAGAGCGCCTTTTCCAAAGGTTACAAAGCGCTTGGATATGTCCAACACAGATCAAGAATCAAATCAAATACAAAAGAAGTGAGTCTTCAGCGGTTTCTTGAATGAGTCAATTGAGTTAGCTTTTCTACAGCTATCAGGAAGAGAGTTCCATAGAGCCGGGCCCGCATTGGAGAAGGCGCGGTCTCCCGCTTTAGTGTTTGTCCGATGCTCGAGGAGAAGGTTGCGTGAGGAAGAACGTAGAATGCGTGTTGGTTGATGTTGTTGAAGCCTTTCACAGATGTTTGCTGGGTATTTCAGCATGAGTGCCTTGAAGATGTGCAGACATATCTTGAAGTCAACACGCTTAGTAACAGGTAACCAGTGGAGTTTCTTCAAGAGAGGGGTAGCATTATCACTAGCACGCTTCATGAGAACAATACGAGCTGCCTTATTTTGCAATTTCTGTAGGCGATTCAGAAAACGTTGCCATACAGAAGGGAATTACAGTAATCCAATCTGGACAAGACTAGGGCTCGAACAACGGCATGACAAGTCTTCTGATCGATATACCTGTGTATCTTCCCAATGTTACGGAGGTGGAAATTGGCGATGCGGGTCACGTTGATGGTATGTGAATCCATGGTTAGTTTCTGATCAAAACTGACGCCAAGATTGCGCACTTTGACTGAAGGGCGAATAGGTGTGTTGTTGATGTATAATCTCAAACTGCTCAGTCGAGTGAGGTTATGAGGAGAGGCGACAATGAGGAATTCTGTCTTTTCTTGGTTAAGCTTCAGCTTGTTAGTAAGCATCCAGGTATGAATGGACTTGAAACACTGTTTGAGCCTGAAAGCCGCACATTCAGCATCCAAAGCAATCTTAGGGTTGAAAGAGATAATATTTGAATGTCATCTGCATAAACATTGTACAGCAGGCCCTGATGGCAGATGATATCCCCAATTGGAGCAATATATAATGAGAAGGTTGTGGGTTCAAGAACTGATCCCTGTGGGACACCATACTCGGATGACAGAGTCTCAGATGTCGCATCGAGAACACGAACTTGGCTAGTTCTGTGTGTCAAGAAGGAACGAAGCCATTGTAGAGCTAACCCAGTTACACAGAATCTTTGTTCAAGGCGGAGCAGCAGAATGCTATGGTCGATCGTGTCAAACGCCGCAGATAGGTCCAACATCAGGAGAAGTGTAGCTTCACCTCTGTCTACAGCCTGTAGGATATCGTCATGAACACTGAGTAATGCAGTCTCGGTGCTACGTCCTGCTCTGTAGGCTGATTGAAAAGGATCCATAAGCTTGAATTCGTCAAGGTGCTCCATTAATCTCACTAGTACTATCTTCTCAAAATATTTTGAGATAGTTGGAATATTGGACACAGGTCGGTAGCTGTTTAGCTCATCCTTATTCTTGGATTGCTTCTTCAACACTGGTGTCTCATCCTTATTCTTGGATTGCTTCTTCAACACTGGTGTAATGATGGCATGAGAGAGGGCTTTCGGGAATACCCCCTTGTGAAAATGAAGTGTTGACAATTTCAGTTAACTTGGGGATGATAGGTTGTACGTGCCTTTTTAGAAGCCATGTAGGTACTGGGTATAGAGGGCATGTCTTTGATGAAGATGACATGATGATCTTGCTTAGTTCATCTTCCTTGACTGGCCTGAATTCAGTGAGGGGATTGATGTCAGAATGAAAGCATGTACTCTCATCACAGTGGATGGCTGCATTCACATGGAGATCATCAATGCTCCGTCTAATACTGTTCACTTTTGATGAGAAGAAAATACTGAAATTGTTGGCAAGATCAGCAGATGAAGTGTGGGATGGCAACACTTTGATTTTGCTGTTTAATAAACTGCCAACAATGGAGAAGGTGTCTCTAGGTGAAGCATTTTCCAGTTTATTAGTGAAATAATATGTCTTCTTGGCGGAAAAAGGACCTCTTTAACCAGTTCTTTGGCTGCAGTGAAGTCATGGAAAGCGTCTGGTGATTTTGACTTTCTCCATCTTCGTTCACATCTCCTGCGCTCAGAACGGGCATCAGCAATTGGCTTGTTGTACCATTTTGGTCGAGGTCTGCTAGGTAGCTTGGTAACACGTTGTGGGGCGTGAGAGTCCAGTACACTAAGAAGAGAGGCGTTAAACTCATTCATCATGGTATGTAGATCAAGAGGGGATGAGGTGTTGACTAATATTGATGTCAAGTCCTGATTCAAGACTTCATGATCAACAGAAGAATACTTTCGAATTGTGATGGTTCGACTCTTCGCTGTTTCTCGGGAAAAGGAAAACTTACAACAGATCACGTGATGGTCGGACACATAGTTCTCATGTATGTGATATGCGGAGAGGAGATGATCATCTTCCCTGGCAATCACCAAGTCTAACGTATGTCCATGCTTGTGTGTTGGTTGACAGATGTCCTGGATCATTCCAGTTGATTACAATGCAGACTTAACTCTCTTGACATCGTTATTTGTGGGGATATCGTAGTGAATATTGAAGTCACCAAGTAAAATTGGCTGTCCAGGTAGTGAGTTTATGGAGTCTACTAATTCATCAAAATCATCGAGGAACTGTGACGTAAGAAGACCGTTCGATTGTGATGGGGGAGGTCTGTACACAGCCACGATGTGAAGGGTTCTACTGTTGTTACTTACGGTAACATGTTCCATGGTGTTAGTCATAGGGAGTTCAACATCCACAATGTTCAGTTTCAGGTGTGTTTTAAAAATTAGAGCAATGCCGCCTCCACGCCTTCCGTCCTGTCTAGGTACATTTATGACTGAGTAGTTGGGAGGGGTCAGTTCACCCATCGTGACATTATCATCGTCCTGAAGCCATGTTTCTGTGAGCACCATAACCCTTTCAGTACCAACACATATTGGCTACTTATGCAATGGTGACCAGAGACATTTCCTTGACTTGGCTACCTGGTGACCACCACTATTATTAGGACAGTTTTAGGTTACAGCGCCCTCACAAGGCAGATTGGGGTTAGCCTAGGTCCTAGTAACATAATGCAAGTTGTACAAGCAAGCCAACAAATTACTGTTTCCTTTGGCATATTGCCTTGGACTAAAGCATTGCCTTTAACATATATTTGAGGTATGGTATTATGACCACTAAATACACAATTTAGTAGTTTAAATGTTAAAGCTAAACATTTGTCAAGTAGCTGTTCATACCAATCTGCATGAGACATATTTTTGAAACGTTAAATAAACATAAGGTTTAAAGAAATTACTTTTGAAACAGCATCCTCCCCCCCCCAAACCCGCCAACAAAAAATAAAAAATTGGTTGAGCCTCACAGATACTGGGATTTGGTGACTATACCCATGTTTTCAGGATGAAATAGTTGATCAATTGGTTAAGGCGGCCATTTAGATTGTTGGCAAATTATGAATCCTCCAAAAAACAAAAGGTTTTAAGAAATTTTTTATAAAGCACCCCCCCCCCCCAACCCGCTCCTAGGATAGGACATTAAATATAAACAAGAGAGTTTGGATTACGCACAATATGACTTAGAAATAAATGACTGGTAAAATCAAAAGTATTATTTTTTTCAACATTTAATGACAAAGAAGGAACTGACATAAAATAACATTAAATAGTGCCCATTTCTAAATGTCCGCCAATCAAGTTGGTTTTGGCCCGTATCTCCGTGTATGAGCCTCACATAAAAAAATTATAATTGCCATGGTGGTTCAGTCACTTTTAAAAGGCGGCCATTTTGATTATTATAACATTGGTTTATCAAACCAAAAATAAACAGAAGGTTTTAATCCAACTACATTTTTGTGACCACATTTAATGACAAAGAAGGAACTCGCATTAAATAACATAATATATAGCCAAAGTGCTATACTTGTACTTTAAAACAATCATCCTACCCACCCCCCCCCCCCCCCCCCCCCACCCGCCTCAATGTAGGAAACTTGGATTAGCGCTCATAGGATTGACCGGTATTATACATTAAAAATAAACAAGAGAAGTTTGATTAAGCACAATATGAACGTTACTCGAACAAAATTACTCCTACAATTAATGTTTTACCTAGCATTAACCAATATGTAAAGAAGGAACTAACATAAAATATTTCCAAAGTGCTATACTTGTATTTTCTAAGTACCACCCCCCCCCCCCGCCTCAATGTTGGAAACTGGAATGTATTAAGGATCCAGGAACCCAACAAGAAACATAATACAATTATTGCATCAGTCGGTTAAGGCGGCCATGTTATTAATAAAAATGGCCGCCAAACAATTTGGTTTTGGCCCGTAACATAAAATATTGCCAGGTTTTCAGGATGCAGGAACCCAATGAGACCAAATACAAACAATGTGGTACAGTTGCTTAAGTCGGCCATTTTGATTATTGTAAAATTAGTTTCTGAAACATTAAATAAACATAATGTTTTAATAAAATCCTTTTGAAGCACCCCCCAAACCCGCTCATAGGATTGCACATTCAATAAAAATAAGAGAGTTTTCATTACGCACAATAGGAACTGGACAAAAAGTACTCCTCAAATCTAATTTACACCTATCATGAAACAATATGCAAAGAAGGAACTAACATAAAATTTTGCCAAAGTGCTATACTTGTTTTTTCTAAGTACCATACCCCCCCCCCGCCTCAATGTTGATTGTTGGCAGGCATGCGATTGTGGGATTCAACATTGTAGCGGGGGGGGGGGGAGTAGTTTTCAGAAAGTATTGAAAATTATTCGCATGGTGTAGAAATTCTCCAATATGCAGCTTTACACATTTTTTTCATAATTAACTTAATAGTTTAATTGTTGACCTAATTTATCGCTTGGTGTGGTATTTCTCAAAGCATGGTATAACACACATTGGCTTGATACACTGCTTACAAATCATGCGAGTTTGTTTCCGATTAGAGGTGGAACTGCATACAACACAGTCACGTTTCTTCCCGCCAACATTCGGACCCGGAAAGTGCTGAGTTGAAAGGGCGTTTGAAGCACTTGACACTTGACGGGCATGGTCAACTCGGTTGTTCTCGAAGCTTGAAATACCGTATTTTCCTGCGGATAAGACGCGTCTTATCTGACTTTTTAGACCCCCAAAACATCGGTGCGTCTTATCTTTCGATGCGCCTTGTCTGCTGACGATTGATTTTTTTTGATGATCACTGCGTAAAATAATACCTTTATTTTGTCCAGTTCAAATCAACGGTCTTTGTGTGAAGAATCCTTACTCAATAATGCGGTCAAACAAGGCTCAACTATCCAGACACTGAGACCGTATTTTCGTTTCAACAATGCCGCAATCCCCCAGACTGTCCTTTCATTCCAACAATGCCGCAACGTGTTGATCCCCCATGACCGTGCTTTCATTCCAACAATGCCGCAATGCGTTGGTGCTTTCGGTCCAACAGACGTCGGCGTCGTACAAACGTATTTCTGTGTGGCCGCGTAATCGTTCCGAAAATGCTGCAATCAGATTTACTGTCAATGCTGTTGTACAAACGGCATTCACCCAACCTCTATTGTGTGGTGAACTTTGAGGGTTTTTATTGTACAGAATATCTCCGAAGTGTGCTTTAGGCCTGACGTACTATTTAAGGATGGGATAATTAAGTACCAATGTTTGTTGGCCTACCTATACGAATTGCACTTTCGTTTGTTTGATTAAACGTTCAAATATTCATTTGAGAGATGGTTCATGTGTCTGTTTCGTTTATTTCATTTATCAAATAAAAAAATGATCCTTGAAAACAAGATAATGATCCTTGAAAACAAAACTAACATTATTAAACAAGAGGAGAGATGTTTTAAACAAATATCTTATGAACGAGATTATAAGTTTGAAATAAATAAAAAGAACTTTAAAACAAAATCTTATGAACGAGATTAACAAATTAAAGGTTTGAAATAATGGAAAAGAATTTTATATACAAAAAAAATAAATTACAAAAACTTAAACAAATATATATAATGAAACATTTTGTTATTTGCGTAAGGTAGGCCGCGCCTATATATAAAGGCGACGCTAGTTTTGGTATTAGTCACCAGTAGAGGGCGCAACATCTACTGGCTCGGAGGGACTTAGACTGGTAACCTGTCTTTATCAGCAAGAATCCTCGTTGTGGGACGTCGGATGTTCAGGCTAGGAGGGCCTGGGTTCGTGTTGCAATATCTTCAGACAGTGCGTGGACCATCGTTTCTGGCCGCTGATTGGGCCGGACTTCATATTATTAACAATGCACAGCGTTGGCTGAATGGATGGACGAAGGTCGGTATCAATTGACGTTGGTCTTTTCTGCATAGCTCTACACGCCCATGTGGTTACAGTTTCATTCATGCTTCGAATAGTGTGAACGCTCCAAAAGGCAACAAAATTACGTCTTTGTGTCAATGTACCGACACCGGGTGGCGCCTGGTGTTCTTCTGTGTGCTGTTAAACATGCGTGTTATGCGGCGGTGCGCCTTTTCTGTTGACGTTTGAATTTTTGGGGGTCATTTTAGGGTCCTGCGTCTTGTCCGCCGATCGTCTTATCCGCAGGAAAATACGGTAAGTGCCTCTATCACCTTGACCCGAAAATCCAAAGTAGACAAGCTCTTGTTTGTATGGATGCTGTTGTATACGACTGTAGCATTAAGCAAACATATGTCTAGGATTGTAATAAATACACGTTTCCACCATTTGAATGTTTTGTGGGTATGAGTATAGTACGTGCATAATTGTCCTGCCAGATCCGTGCCCCCCATGTATTTATTGTAATCCTCGACTATGCACGGTTTGTTGATATGACGAAATCCTGTTGAAGTTTTCCGGCTCCGAATCTTTTTACTAGTGACACTGCAATCGCCATAGTTTGAGAGGAGAGTGACACGTTTTGTGTCCTGCCACATAACGCATAGTTGGCCTGCTTTCTGATAAAATTTGGGATCTGCACCGCTTTTCATAGGAAATTTCTTGGAGTTTGCTACGTCGGGTATCCCTAGGGTGGTATAGCGCACAGTTCCACAAGCTCCGAATCCTAGCTCAGACAACTTGGAGAACAGAGCCGGGCTACTAAACCAATTGTCCATGTAGATGCAATGTCCTTTATTTTCGAGTCCCTGCAAAAGGTTCAATACTATGTTGCCTGGTGCCCCTATTTCGGATGGATGGTTTGTCTCAGGATCACTTACAGAGGACTGTCCTTGTGGGGACCTGGGCTGCGATCCTGTGAACAACTCCCAGGCACATGTGTACCCTGTGTCGGATTCGTTCAATGAGAAAGATTTCAATCCCCATTTTGCGGCTTTTCTTGGCATGTACTGCTTGAAGCTCAGTCGTCCTTTGAATTTGACCATCGTCTCGTCCGGTGAAAGGCTTCGTCCCGGCTGGTACACCCGGAGGAATGATGGTAGTACAATGTTTAACAGTGGGCGTAATTTAGCAAGTTTGTCACGGGGAGAGTCGCCCTCGACATCTCTGTTATTGGCGAGGTGAAAAAATCTTAGGATTGCAGTAAATCGGTTACGAGCCATGGGGGATGGTTGCTGAGTACAGGGGACTTCGTAGAATTTCAGACCTGGACCAATGCATGGAGTAACGAGGCCTTTTGTTGATTCCCATGCAAAGAAGTAGGGCCACGAATGCCATCATTTCAGGTACATCAGTTGGTCTCCATGCACACTTTTTTTCTGCCCCCGCTCCCAATATTTGTTCAGCATAACGATTAGTCTCTAGTACCATCATCTGCCACACTGCTTCACAAAAGTACAGTTTGAAGATTTGTATGGGGGAGAACGAACTGAAGTCTTCTGTAGCCCCGGTGTTTGCTGTAAATTTAACAGGCGGTCGCCGTGTGTAACAGTTGGCTTCACGCCATCCACACCTGAAATTCGGCTTCTTTTTGGTCTAATTCTTACCCTTCTTTGAACAGGTTAATGTTGCTGTTGATGTCGAGGCCCTCGGCTCTGTATCCTCACTGTCTTCTGACGTCTCCGAGTCATAAAGTGGCGAATCCTCGTCAGACGACATTTCTGAACCACTGTCTGCGAAAATTTCTTCCAAATTTTTTTCATTTTCATCGGCCATGTTGTCAGAATGATCTCTTACTCAAGAATGCGTGGGGGGACGCTTAACGATCCCGCTTAAATTTTAAAACTTGCGACGCTTCAGGGCACACGCGGCCAGCTTGTTGCCGGGGGGATCGACGCAGGCGATTGAGGGGGCTATTAACATTTTGATAACTTACTTTTTGTCGATGTGCCAGAGAGGCTCATTGGTCACCAAGAATGCAAATAATTACGTGCCATACGGACTCATTGTCACCAAGTGGGATGTTGTTTTGAGCCGCTATGGCACGGCGGTACTGAAAGGGAATATCCACATTGTGATGGAGAATATAGTCACACACATACAATGCTTTTTTACAAACGGATTGAATATTCCATAGTCTAACATTCAAGTTTTTACTATGTGAATCGGTGGTAGTTCTTATAATGTGGGAGCCACCTCGTCTACTTCTGGTACGGTACCGGTATATACCTGTGTAGCACAGAGCATAAAAGGATATAGCGCCCTCAAACGGCAGGATGTGTCCAGGCCATGTGACAGTGTTTTGGTGGCAGACATGTTTGTTGTCATGTATCCTCCCCTGTCCGGTTTTCGATGTAATATGCCTTTTTCTTTGAATTGAAAAAAAAATAAAAATATTCCATAATCAACTGATGCCCTAATTACCTTCCTTTGTTTATAAGAAATATGCAAACATATATTAAAACGTGATGGACATTGAAACTTTCACACTATACGCACCGATCTTCGATGACTTCAATAGCGTCCCATTTGTTTTGAGTTTGACCTGTTTTCGATGCAAACAAGAAAGTTTGGTGTCCGGGTGAAGCCATACTAGAAGAAACATCTGCAGTGACTACAAGTGTTCTGTGAGACTTAGTGTATGACTCTATAGCCAGCAGTTTTCTTCATTTTATTCAACATATTTTGTATTTAGTTTTAAAAAACCATGGTAAAAAAAAAAAAAAAAAAAATGTAAATAATTTTGTGTCTTTTTATGTTTTTTAACATTTATAATAAAGCATATAAATAAACAGTGATAATCGAATCACAAAGCTGATGTTTAAATTTTAATATTAATAACAAAAATGATAGAGTGTTACAAAAAAAAATTATCCAGACTATTAAATGATATAAGGCACGTGGCTTCTTTAAGCCTCTGTATTTTTTTCCCCAGAATGCTCAGCAGAATGTTCAGTCACATGATTTGATCATCGTGAATTGTGAATTGAAAAAGTGTTTGATGAAACTTTTTCGGTGGGAATTATTTTTTTTATGGCCCCGACAGTATGACATATTTTTGTACCTTGCAGAAATGCCTAAAATACCACAACTTTTTGCATTTACAAGTGCAACTAACCAGTGGAGCCATACATGTTTCTAAGTTTTGGTCAAATGAGAGGAGACTCTTTGCTTGGCAAGTCAAACCACAAAAATTGTATCTAGGGACTGTTTACATCGCGCGCAGAGAGGTAACAGATTTGCCTCGATTTCAGGGACGCCCTGAATACAGGGCGTCCTACGATAAAAGTTTTAATCATCGTTTTGTTCAGAAATTAAATAGTTTTGGGGAAGAAATAGTAACTTCCTCAATCCTGTTGACAGGATTTCTTCCAACATGGCAGTTGTTGGATCTCAGATCTACGATCTTAGATTTTCTCTGAATGATCTCAGCTTTTCAAGTTGAATGAACTCTGAGTCTGAACTGTTGGTGATGAATGAAGCTGCACTGCATGTTGATAGGACCTACACATGCTAGCTGCAGCAAGCGTTCAAAGTGAACTCTGGACTCGCTGTCTGGACTATTGGTGAGGGAATCCGCACACGGCATAGGACCTACTACCTAGCTGCAGCAAGTTTCAAGTTGAATCCTGAACTGTTGATCTACACGTACCTACATGTAGCTGCAAGGTGTCAAGTGGAGGAGTATTTAACAGTTCTTGTATCCTTGATAATCGCGGATTTGAACTCTCAGTGGACTGAACGATAAATCCAGGATCCTGGTGTATTAAGATTTTGTATTGGCCAATATTTAATTTAGTATACAGCTGTTCATGTTTGATTGTATTTTGCATTTTAAGCTAAAAGTTAAAGTTTGTTATCTTCTTGAAGAAAGCGCTATGAAGATCATTAAAAGTGGTTCTTTCAAGTTTTAATTCATTTGCACGGAGTCAGTTTGTGTGTGTGTTACACCTGTATCCTTAAGGAGAGAGCATACTTCAGAGGGTAGCCACTTGCTTCCAGTGATATGTTTTTGTGCCTGTAGTAATTCTCTGCTGTACTGAATAGGCATAATACTGTCACTAGAAAGGTAGACAAGTCGAGTTTACTCCATAGAGGAATGCGTCACTCATGCATTGTGACGAAAGCTGCTTAACAATACGGTAGCTGAAAACAAGCTGCTTAACACTCAAAGAAGATAATCTGCATATGATTAAGGTAGCACCATGGATGGGTGAGCTTCAGATTATGGTAGCTAAAACATGGAGAACCAGTAGAAGTTCAGAGTGAGTAATTCCGGACAAGATGAGTATGGTGGGCCTCCACAAATGTCTAGTGAAGTCCAAGAAGACTAATATAATGACCGGTGATATCAAAAAGAAAAAGAAAAATCTGGCTCTATGACCACTTCAAACTCGATATGTGTTGGAGCACAGGAAAAAGGTGGCAGCAGCTAGTTCAGCGCCATTTAGAAACCGCTGCAGTTTGGGCTCCGTTAACTGACTGACGTTAACTGTTTCTTGGGGTGTTTGTTCGTTTAATGGTTGCTCTCTTAAACTGTTTGTCATCAAGTGTTACGTGACGAAGGTGTACTTCTCAAAGATTTACAACAAAAACATTTGTAACAAACAAACAAACAACCCAACACCCCAACAAACAAACAAACAAACAACCCACCCAACCAACAAACAAACAAACAAACGAACGAACAAACGAACGAACGAACAAACAAACAAACAAACAAACAAACAAACAAACAAACAAACACCCCAACAACCCAACAACCCAACCAACAAATAAACAAACAAACGAACGAACGAACGAACGAACGAACAAACAAACAAACAAACAAATAAACAAGCAAACAAAAACATAACGGATCCCCTACAGCATCAGTAGTCACATGGCTTTGGGAAGGGGGTGGGGCTGCTGTCTTTAGGGGAAAACTTTGGCAAAAGTCAGCCTTCGGCAACTTAGTCCTACACAGACAAAAACAAAACAAAGCACAAAAACGGGAAATTATTGCTGAGCGATTTTGACTGCTTCCAAATATGACCACTCAGCTTTAGAAACCAGTTAGTATTTAATATCCATCATATAAGGTCAAATGTTCCCGTTCAACTCCAAAACGTAGTCTCAGATAATAATACAAAAATCAGACATGAAATGACATCGACGATTTTCTTTGCCTAGACGTAACAGCTAAATAAACCAAAAGCGAGCCGGTGTAGTAGGGAAAGTCCCGATCGCTACCCCAAAAGTATAACACGGTCTCTCACCGTGTGGCATTTATATCATTGGAACTCGAACCCGGATCTGTTCCAAGTCTTGATCAATAAGAGATTAAAATTGACAGCAAACCAACTTTCGGCAAAATATTATTAATACTAATCCATATTTTTTACAAACTTCGTCATCCACGTCCAGATGTAGTGTTCACGTTTTGAGATAAAGGGCATCTGTGTCAGCAGGGGGAAGGAGTCGGGGAGCAAGACAATTGCCTTTGTTTTGTTCGTGACGATTCAAACAAATTATTTCAATTATTCCTTATTCACAATGGATTATTTAGTTCTTATAGAAATCAGTACGTGTTGTATGTACAATGGGAAATATTGGTTTACTTTTAATATATTTGTTTTTATTATTTAATTACTTTATGCATTCACTCGTTTATGTAACGCACTTTTTATTTACTCAAAATGTCATTAACGAATCCACCTGTTTGTTCCCGGTAAGTTTTATAAGGAAGAGTAGAGTAGACAGGGGACTAGAATTATCATAATTTATACATTTGTTCGTTTCTGTTGTTATGATTACATTGTATATTAGTAGTTGCATCGGTATGTAATTGTTAATTTGTGTTTTCATCTTTTATTTGTCTTTTATCAGGGTGGATATGTGCGCGCTAAAAATCGGTATTATTATTCCTTAGGCCTATAAATACAATTTAAGTTTTGGTTCCAGTTTCAGTTGAGTTGATTACAAACATTGCTAACCATGACACAACACTTTCGATCATATGAATGGTTAATACCGGTAGGCCTGCGTATTAGAATAGCCCGCGGGCGTACTTACGCATTGGGGCACACAGTTTGTTTCTTTACTTTGAGCACTAAACAGTGGCGAAGACAGTGAGGGGGGAGGGGGGGGGGGCAAGGGAAGGGGGGGGGGGGCAAAGTGCCCCCACATAAATGTTCCGTTGTAAATGGGGACTGCAAAATACAGGACAAACTGGAGCAGGAATTTTTTTTTTTTATACTCGGTAGTCCTACTTGTTATTATACCACGATATGATTTGCTTCTAATTTGTTGTCAGTGTGGGGATGCCGACGGTGCTAGCTTGGCCTAGTTTCGTTCATGTATCCGCTTCAAAACCATCATAATCCCTTTGGTGGTGAAAACGTATGTTTCAACAGTATGGCATTATGCAAATTTTGTTATATCAGTACAAGAGTAACTTAAACTTAAATACTCTTTAAATGGGACCAACATTTTGCTTTGCCCCCCCCCCCCGCCCCCCCCCCCCCCCCCAACACACACATACCAGAAAGCTGGCTACGCGCAGGCAGGTTAAGTTGGGTTCTACAACCGTTCTTCAATGAGCCAAAACTAAAACCAATCTATATTCAGTTTGAAGTTACACAATGTGTATATCTAATTTGCTTTGTAGATTTATGTTCTTTGAGAACCTGTCTCACACGGGCACTCACATAAAGTCCTCCCTTCTTTTGGTCCCTTGAGGGAAGCGTAATCCCCTGAAGGAATCCTCCTACTGTTTGTGGTCCCTTCGAATCATCAGCCCACCCTTGGACCCCAGGGAAGGTTGTTCGTCGTTTCCTGACTCTCCATTTTGCTTACGTTTTGATGCTTTGCAGTCCCGTGCATTGTGTCCCTTTTCCTTACAACTGTAACACTCGTCGTTTTTTGGTGCAGGACAGTTCCTAGCAAAATGTCCTGAGGCTTTGCAGTTCCAGTGTTTCGGTCCGCCCTGTTCCCTGATCCTGAATCATTGATTTCATTTTCTGTAGTTGTTCCTCAATTTCCCGTTTTTCCTTGAGTGCATCCTCGTAGATGCTTTCGGCCTGGTGTGCCTCTACCCTGAGATGAACACCTCAATCTCCTCTTCCATCCATTTAAAAACCATCACTGCAGATGCAGTCTCCTGAAAGTGTTACGCCTTATCCACTTCTGACACCAATGTGGCAAAACCCGTCCGGGTCAAGTCTGACTCGGTACTGCACAGGCGAGCGGCAGCCCTACAGTACTGTGGGGGAGGTCGTTTGGCAACCAAATATCGCGCGCAACACTATTTCGGGAGATAAACTACAGCAGAGCAGCACATGGACCCATTAATCTGACACAGAGAAATTACTCAAGAGCCGCGGGTTTTAATAATAATAATAAGAGCACTTATAATGCGCCGGTATCCATCACAAGTGATGCTCGTGGTGCAAGGAAGGAAACACGTGAATCTAGTGAAAAGCGGCAGTGAAAAGGTGGGTTTTGAGAGCCTCTTTGAACTTATGAATAGATGACATGTTACGGATATTAAGAGGCAGATTGTTCCAAAGTAGTGGACCAGCATGAGAAAACGACCTATCCCCCCAAGAGTTGTGAGTTTTAGGAACAACTAGTAACGAAGAAGTGGATGATCTAAGACATCTTGAAGGATTGTAACGGGTAATTAATTGGCAATTATACTGAGGAGCGGAACCATGTAAAGAATGAAAAACAAGCAAAAGTTATTTATATTCAATGCGATATTGAACAGGGAGCCAGTGAAGAGCATTCAAAACCTGAGTGATGTGGAATCTGATGGGGGACAAAGTAACCAGGCGAGCTGCAGTGTTTTGCAGTCGTTGCAGACGTGAGATTTGAGTCTGTTGTAGAAGACAGAAGAGCGAATTACAATAATCAAACCGATATGAAATGAGAGCATGAACAATTTTGTTCTGTGGTTGAACGAGTTAAATATCTACGGATGAAGCCCAGATTTCTGAATTGATACCAAACTGATTTGCATAATGTTAGAGACCTGGTTGGTCCCTTTATTATAACTCAGGCACCTTAATAACTTCAGTTAAGTTGATGATTCCTTAAGGGGCTGCTGGTTCCTTAAGGTAGCCTTGAATTTCCTCAAGGGTTTCCTGTATCCTTAAGGGATATAATTGAGTTTCCTCAAGGGTTTCCTGTATCCTTAAGGGATATAATTGAGTTTCCTACTGAGAATGAGAATTACTCATTTCGTCGCCGAGCTGACTTGTCAATTTTAATGTCATTGGCACAAAACGGCGCGCATGCAACCAAGCACCTTAGCACCCCCTGGCAAAGGTGTTTTAGCAGGCCTGTTTGAGGCGCATAAAATGTTCTCATTTTCAAGCGCCATATAAATTGTTATGATCCTGTAGTCTCCGATTACCCACATTTTACATTTAAACTGAAAGATCCTAAATGCGAAGAGATGAACAACCCAGAACATCCCTGACTTCCCTGCCCGATAATTGGACAGGAAAACAAATAATTTCAGATTATTATTCTCTCAAATATACAAAACTACGGATGAACACTTATAATAGACTCTAAGAGTTTTGTCCCCACGAAATAGACGCGCAAAATATTGATCCAATGATTGGAAGGAAAAAATCATCCGTGTGACTTTTAAATTCACCAAGCAATTATGAAAAACATTTATTTTGAAAACTAATCAATAAATGACGTGAACTATCTTAAGATGGTTTTCTGCAGGACTTTCCCTTTTATTAAAAGCAGCAGCGGCACCATAACTTTTAATCGGGGGAGGGGGAGGAAAACGTTAAATTAGGGGAGGGGGGCAAACGTTAATATTTAACGTTATTTTGATTATAGAGAGAAGAGTGAAATCATACATTAGCCGTGTTCAAGCAAGTCAGAAATGAGACCATAATATATATTGTTACCAAAAAAACTCGAGGAAACTTGTTTAATAAAGTTGGGGTTTTTTGAAAGACAAGCAAAAGGACGAATATATGACTGGAACGCATTCAAGATGTTCAAAAAACTTTGCCAGCTACAAAGCTTCTCCCCGTGTCGAGCGAGAAAGAAGTAAAGAAAAGCTTTAAACAACGCCTCTGAAGTTAAAAGATTTAGAAGGCAGGAAGCGACCCCGTAAAACACCTAACTCGAGTGATGTCGGCGCCAAGAGATATTACGATCCTAGTGATCGTTATCTTTTTCGAGGTATATGTATTTGTTTCATTACCCCCTCAATGAATACTTTGTTATAGTTCATCACCGTTGTGCTCCGACCTATTTCCCATGCTATAATAAATTATCTGAAACAAAATCTTTGTATCATGAAGTGTTTAGTTTATTTCTTGTCGTCCATAGAAAATGAAACTGCTTTTCATGCGTATGAGCGTAGCGAAGAAGCATGAAAATATAGTTTTGTTTGGATGGGAGGACTTGAAAGCGCGTCTAATCCAAACGTCAGGGTCATGTGGTTTTGAGTGCGGGAAGTTTGAAATCAATGAAGCGTACGCGTATATAAGCCGACAATAGGTTCGGTCAGTCAGTTCAGGCCGTAACACCGCACACGTTAAGTGTTAACTTGGTGTTAATACAATTATGTTGTTACTGGTTATCTTTCACAGTCATGGCACTTCCTATCATGTTTGATTAACGTTTAGATGAATCATGACTCTCCGGATATCTATTTCTCTTATAGGCATGCCAAATTCTGAAGGCCAGGGCATTGGGCAAGAGAGTGTCCATTCTACCCCTTCGCCGTCACTTACAAAGCCAAACCAAGAGATAGACCAATTTCTACGGCTGGGTACAACCAGTTCAGTAGAACCTCACCCTGGCAAGTTCCAATTTATCAGCGACCAAGCCCGGCCCTTATTGCCAGCACCTTCACAAATCCCAACATCTCAGCCCCCTATACGGCAACCATCACCAACGGAGCCAGTAGCACAGGATCAAGTGGTACAGCTTAAAGTCACTCATCTAGAGCACAAATTCGGGGATGTATTAGGGGTACGTTGTGATTTCGATAAATGCATTTATGAAGAGCTAAAGTCTGATAAAACGAATGTAAAGGGAAGATTAAAACAGTGTGCCCAATTTTGGCAAAGTATAGGAGCATCAAAAATGATCATGTCAGTAATTTCTGAAGGTTACAAAATTCCATTTCTAGAATTCCCACCACCAATGTTTTATCGAAACAACAATTCAGCTTTAAACGAGTTTTCTTTTGTCACTGATTCCATTCTTGAATTGCTAATTTCAAACAGAATATCAGAGAAGCCCGACCCATCGTACACAGTTAGTCCGTTATCCGTAGCTTATCAAGCTTCAGGGAAGAAACGATTAATACTTGACTTGAGCAGAATAAACAAATTCGTACAAAAGATTCATTTCAAAATCGATGACTGGAAAATTGGCTTGCAATTTTTATCTGAAAATGCACAGCTTATAACATTTGATCTCAAATCAGGTTATCATCACATAGACGTAGCTGAGGATTACCAGAAGTATCTCGGGTTTTCATGGTCAATTAACGGAGCTAGTTCAAAGATATTTCGAATTCACTGTTCTTCCTTTTGGTTTATCGTCTGCTCCACTGATTTTCACAAAGGTTCTGAAACCTTTGGTCACATATTGGAGAGCTTCAGGTATTCTTATTGCACTATACTTAGATGATGGATTTATTGTCATTCCAAAGTTAACGAAGAATACTGAATTACAAAAAATTGAAGCAAAGAAAATATCTAAACATGTGAGAGTTGATTTGTTAAGAGCGGGATTCATTTATAACATTGCCAAGAGTGTATGGGAGCCAACAGAGTCAATTGAATGGTTAGGTATGCTGTGGGACACTAGAGAAGGTACACTTAGAGTACTTGTAAGGCGCATAGAAAAAATACTAAAAACCCATTCGGGAAATTCAAGAAACGCCCAACTTAACTGTTAGGAAACTACATTCATTTGTTGGACAAATTATTTCACTTGGTCCGGTATGTGGCAATATTTCCAGGCTTATGACTAGGCATTGCCAAGTTCAGATCGCTCAAGCCAATGATGAAGATGATGTCATAACTCTATTTACTCATCAAACGAATTCTGAAGTTCAGTTCTGGTCCCGAAATGTGTCTATATTAAATGTGCGGAATGTATTTGCAAGTAGGAAAGTGAATAAGATAATATGTTGTGACGCAAGTGCAACAGGTTCGGGTGCAATCGTTTGTAATGATGTTCATACAGCTCACAAGCTTTGGTCAGAAGAACAAGCAACCAAAAGTTCAACATGGAGAGAACTTAATACCATTCTCTTCGCTATTTCTTCGTTCTTAACTATTATTTCTGGTTCGCAGTTAAAGTTATATACAGACAGTCAACCTGCGGCAAGGATTGTCGAAGTGGGGAGTATGAATACAGAATTACAAAGAATTGCAAATGACATATTTCAGATCTGCATGTATCACAACATTAGAATGGAAGTTGAATGGATCCCTAGGAATAAAAACGAACAAGCAGATTTCGTAAGTAGATTGGTTGACACTGATGATTGGATGATATCAACACAATTTTTCCATGTTATAACAAGGTTGTGGGGTCCATTTTCAGTAGATTGTTTCGCCTGCCATTATAATGCCAAACTTCCACGTTTCTTTTCGAGATTTTGGAACCCGAGCACTTCTGGAGTAGATGCCTTTGGACAAAATTGGTCAGGAGAGAATTTTCTGTTAGTACCCCAGTAGTTTTGATTCCGAGTGTTTTACAGAAACTCCTCGACTGTAAAGCTAAAGGTACTATAGTTTTTCCACGGTGGCCTTCTTCAGTGTTTTGGCCAATTATGTGGTTACACTACAAAATATGGATAAAGGGATTTATTTCAGTTGAGGGACAAAATGCTCTGGAACTTGGAAGGAACAAAAATTCATTACTAGGTTCCCAGAGATTTCAAGGTGTTATTTGTGCTGTTTTTATAGATTGTACTGTAACCTAACTGACTCCGAATCTTTAACAATCTCGTGTACTTGTTTTTTGTTTGCATTTTAGATAGTATACTCGCAACCATTTTGGACAGAATTTCCAATCCAGCTGGAAAGTATGAGAAGACAAATCTTCAATGAAGCTGTATTATCCAAGGCAGATGGCACAACTATTGCATATTTATACAAATGCAGACAATTTCTTTTTTGGATTAATGAAGTGTATTCAGACATAAAACTTCCCGTACAAGATGAAATAATAGCCGCTTACTTGGTTCAATTAAAAGTTAGAACAAACTCGGATAGCGTTCTCACATCAGCAGCAGCAGCTATCAAATGGTTGCATACTTCAGTTAATGCCAAAATTAACCCAATAGACTCACCAATAGTTCAACAGATTTTAGTTAGTGCCAAACGACAAATTCACAAACCACCAAATCAAAAAGAACCAATGACATTAGATCAAGCTAAACGTATAGTGGATCAATTAGGAAGAGCTGATAACACATTAATGGAACTAAGAACAGCCTGCTACGTTTCCTTAAAATTCGCCTTTCTCTTCAGGCACGATGAAATGGTTCAGATAAAGGCTTCTCATATTGAAGAACTTCCGAATAATAAAGGATTTAGTATTTTCATACCCCGTTCCAAAACAGACGTTTTTAGCGAAGGGAATAAAGCTTATCTATCGGATACTCATAGCTCATACTCCCCTGTTGCGATATTAAAGAGCTTTATGTCAAGATCTTGTATTGAAATTGGTCAAGATGTACATCTATTTACAGCCCTATCATACCATCCCAGTATTAACATGTATAAACCTCTTGTGAATAAGCCTTTAAGTTATACTAGGTGTCGGGAATTATTTTTAGTTTGCATAGTCTAAGATCGGGGGGAGCCTCCCATTTGGCAAATAAAGGAGTGGGCGAGGAATTGATCATGCAACATGGTAGATGGAAGACCACAGTAGCAAAAAACAGATATGTAAAGAGAGACTCCGATCAGAGACTGCTTGTATCCTCAATACTTTCTAATGAGTAATGGCTAAATTATATAATAATAATTGAGAATTTTGTTTGTACTTAAAAAGTGTTCTCAAAAATTTATGAAGTTGTATAAGTAACTTAATAGTAACCATATAAAGCTGAGATTTGGTGAGTCTAGATAGTGAGGAATGGCGATTATTCAATTTGTAACTAATCGTGTAAAATAATGTAAATATAATTGACTGTATTCACTATTAATGAGGATACCGGGCGATGCCCGAAGGGCCTAAAGGGTCGAGACTCGATGAGTCTGGATTGAGTTATAATGGCTTTTTTACTAACGATTAACTAACATTAAAACCTGGTAACAAAAATAATAATATGCTACTCGTTTGGACCAATTAAAACTCAAACGTTGTGCTCCGGCCTATTTCAATATTGTAGTTGAATGTAATCATTGTAATAAGAATACATGTATATGGGAGGGTATACTCAAAAAGGCTTAGATGGCCGGGATTCGGTGAGTCTTGATAGTGAGGAATGGCGATTATTCAATTTGTAACTAATCGTGTAAAATAATGTAAATATAATTGACTGTATTCACTATTAATGAGGATACCGGGCGATGCCCGAAGGGCCTAAAGGGTCGAGACTCGATGAGTCTGGATTGAGTTATAATGGCTTTTTACTAACGATTAACTAACATTAAAACCTGGTAACAAAAATAATAATATGCTACTCGTTTTCGACCAATTAACACTCAACCGTTGTGCTCCGGCCTATTTCCCATGCTATAATAAATTATCTGAAACAAAATCTTTGAATCATGAAGTGTTTAGTTTATTTCTTGTCGTCCATAGAAAATGAAACTGCTTTTCATGCGTATGAGCGTAGCGAAGAAGCATGAAACAAAAGTAATGTTGTGTGTCACATTACGCTTGTCACAACCAACCCGTTAGAGTTCTGGTTGCAACAAAGGAAGAAAAACACGCTGCAGAAATAAATTATCACTAAAGCCAACTACGATTATATTTACACATATAGTACAATTTATTTATACAACAAAATACTCAGGCATAACTTTACCTGCAAGGTATTTTTCAGTGGCCACCGTTTACGCTACAATATATATACACCTCGAAATAGAATCAATTTGATCCTCAAAATTCAGTAAATTTGATATTACAAATTTAATCAACCAAATCCCAATCAATGATTTGCTGATTCCAATTAACCTTAATTCACCAATATATCAACAATTTCTAACCTCTCGGGTGACAGTATTCTCAATTCTAGATTATCAGTAATTCAACATCAATCCTCCATAATCCATTAAGTTTCCAATCAACAATACTCCTTCCAACAATTTGTTAACTCTCAAGGATTCAACCATATTCCTTTCAAAATTGGTTAACTCTCAAGGATCCAACAATGTTCCTTCCAATAATTCGTTAACTCTAGAGTCCACACTTCCATGTATTAAATCAATGTTTAAAGGGTTCGTTGGACTTTCGTCTTTGCTGACGATAACAGTCTGGTTTTCCAACTCTGGACTATCCAGTTCATTGGTTTATCAAAAACCTGCCATCAGTGGATTGCCAACTCCATCTTAGTGAAGACAATGTCTCGGACTCGACTCCACCCTAGTGAAGACAATGTCTCGGACTCCACCCTAGTGAAGACAATATCTCGTCTCTCATGCTTCACCATTCAACTTCACATCAGCTCAGTAAATATTGACCGAGTGTCCAACTGCTCACGTCAGAGCGTCAAGTATTTACCCAGTCGGGTAGGACCATCTATATATGTGAAAATAATACCAAAATTGTACAAGAACAAGGTCTTAAAACACAGCCTGTCTTATCAATATACTCGCCCTTAAATCAATGAAAAGTATCAAAATGCAATTATCTGTGGTTGGATCAACTGCCCTAAATTTAATATTTAAACACTAATACAAATCACAGGGTTTCCTCCATAAACATAATTAAAAGAACTTACGATTTGCCAAGCTCAGTCCTCCTCTGTGCCTCACAGATCCCAAAGACATCTATGCCGCAGCATGCATTGGAGAACTCTGGCTACCTGTGCCTAGCTTCATATACCTCACACGTCCAAACTCAAACTGGTACTCCGCACATCCTTTTACTTTACCCACTGTATATCCCACACTCCCACTTTGTTCACTCAAGCACACCAGTGACATTCCCAAGACATTCATGAGGGACTACGCCCACAGAACAATAGAAACAGAATCGAGCAATGCCTTTGTATTTACATTACAAGTACTGCTGCTGCACAGTAGCACTTGTACACCTGCCAAAATTGTTATTAACCAAGCAGCTGCTGCACAGTAGCAAATCATGGTCCTTAAAGTTCATTGGACAAAGAAAATACAAAATAACCATTTTAATCATCTCCAATGGGTCTAGCTGTGACAATTCCCTCCCTCCTTGGGAGAAAAAAAAATAATGTTAATTTTTTATATGTATTTTTTTTTACACAAATATACATCCATTTAGTGACAATTCCTCTCTTGTCAAACTTCTCCTGTAATTTAAAGCACACAGTTAAATTGAGACCTGCAAGTAAGAAGAAAATAACATTGGTTAACTAGAAAATGCCTTTACCACAAAACACTCTGAAATTCGTGGTTGTAAAGGCAACCATACTATATACAATCATCCTGTCAGTTGAACAAAAAAACAAAGCCAAAAACTGCTCCACTTCAAGAACAAATTCTACTTAGATAGTCGGCACCGACGTTCTCTGTACCTTTGATTGATTCAATCCTGAACCTGTAGGGCTGTAGTTGTAAGGCCCATCGCATAATGCGTGAGTTTGAAGACTTTGCTTGGTTCAGATATGCTAATGGTTGATGATCTGTCTGAAGTACAAAATCTCTACCATACAAGTAAGTTTGAAATTTCTGCACTGACCATACAATCGCTAGACATTCTCTCTCTATTGTGGAATAGGCACACTCCCGTGGAAGAAGTTTACGGGATGCATAAGCCACTGGAAATTTCTCGCCCCCATGAAACTGCAACAATACGGCACCCAGGCCGATATTTGACGCATCTGTCTGGAGAATGAATGGTTGATTTATGTCAGGTAAATGAAGAACAGGAGATTTCACAAGACAAGATTTTAGAGATTTAAAAGCAAACTCTTGACTGTTTTCCCAGATGATGTGGTTTGGTTCCCGTTTCTTCGTTTTGTCGGTGAGTGGTGCGGCGATTGCTGAATAGTTTGGGATGAACCTTCTGTAATATCCGGTTAAGCCCAGGAAAGATCTTAATTGCTTTTTGGTTTTGGGTCTTGGTGCATCTTGAACCTTTTTGACTTTGTCTGAAAGTGGTTCTAGTAGTCCTTGTCCTACTCTATGACCTAGATATTCTAACTGCGTGTAACCAATGAGGCATTTTGTAGGCCGAGCTGTGAGTCCTGCGTTCTCTAATCTTCCTAGCACCAGATCAAGTACATCAAGATGCTCTTCCCATATACCATGCCCGATATGGGGCAGAGGGAGGCCCCCCCAAACTAACCCTAACCCTAACACACTCTTCCCTCTTGTATACAGAAGCACCCCCCCTAAAATTCTCAAAAGAATTCCTGAGATTCCCAGAACACAATGAAGACACAATAGAGGGGGGGCCTCCCTCTGCCCCATATCGAGCAGCAATTGTCTTCCCAGGTGCTGGTGTGAATCAATATATCATCAATGAAGTTTGTGACATTGGCTACATCTTGAAGAAGAATGCGCATCATACGACTGAAAGTAGCCGGGGCATTTACCAGGCCAAATGGCATCGTCTTAAATTGAAATAAACCTTCAGGACTAATGAAACTTGTCTTTTCTTTTGTCGAGTCACTTAGAGGAATCTGCCAGTACCCTTTACTGAGATCAATTTTGGAAAAATATTTATCCCCTGACAGTCTACTGAAAATTTCCTCTGCATCTGGCATTGGCTCTGCATCGAACACTGTCACTCGGTTCAACCGTCTGAAATCTATGCAGAAGCGTTGCGATCCATCCTTTTTACTAACTAAAACAATAGGGGATGCATAGGGAGAATTGGATCTTTCAATGACATCCATCTCAAGCATTGACTTGATTTCCTCGCACACTGTGTTTCGAAGGGCATGTGGTAGTGGATAAGGCTTTGATCGAACTGGATCTGCTGTTAATTTAATGTCGAGTTCAGCTAACTTACAACGTCCTGGTAGATCTGTGAGTACCATCTCATACCTCTTTAACAGACATTTCACCTGGGACTGTTGATCTACTGATAATCCTTCATCAATCTGAACATCTCTGACTGTCTCTTTTGCTTTGAGAGTAGGTAGCTGCAATGATTCATCTGCAAGTAATCGCATGTTGGAGAAGTCATCATCATCGATCTCTGGCTCAATGACTGAAGTTGCTGCAACATCCAAAACACCTTCAACCTGACTAAGGAAACAACAAGATTGTACACAACTAGTTTCAGTCGGACGTTCTATATATTGTTTAAGAAGGTTAATGTGAAAGGTTTTGAGTTTTCCATTCAAGTCGATCTTGTAGTCATAACTACCCAATCTTTTGGTTACAGTGAACGGACCTTTCCAATGCATCAGTAATTTGTTGTGGTCTGTGGGGAGCAACAACAATACCTTATCTCCTTCCTTGAACTGACGAGGTCTGGATTTCTTGTCATAGTACTTCTTGTACCGCTGTGATGATTTTCTGAGTTCTTCGCTGGCCAATTTGCACGTGTCTTCTATTCGACTTCTCAGATCTACAACATATTCATAAGTTGTCTTCACTTCTGGATTTGTAACGTCACCTGACCAAAGTTCTCTGAGAATAGCCATGGGGCCTCTTACAGTTCTGCCATACAACAACTCAAAGGGAGCAAAGCCCAAACTTGAATGAGGAGTTTCTCTATAGGCAAACAAAAGTGGACCTATGTAGCGATCCCAGTCTTTTGGCTTCTCTGAGCAAAGTCGTTTAAGCATTTGCTTTAATGTCCCATTAAATCTTTCCACTAACCCGTTACAAGATGGATGGTAGGGTGTTGTCATAAGCTGTCTAAGGGAAAGAAGTCGACTAATCTCCTTCATGAGTCCTGATGTAAATTGGGAGCCCTGATCTGTCAGTATTTCCCTAGGTATTCCTACTCTGGTAAAAATCTCTACAAGCGCCTCAGCTACTCGATGTGTTTCAATACTCTTAAGGGGAATCGCCTCAGGGTATCGTGTGGCATAATCTACACATGTGAGAATATAACGGTTGCCTCTATCGGTAATGGGTGAAATTGGACCTACAAGGTCTACAGCTACACGTTGGAAGGGTTCATCGATTAATGGCATGTGACCAAGAGGGACTCTGGTGGTTTTGCCTTTTGCAATAGTTCGTTGACAGATGTCACAAGATTGACAATAACGACGAATGTCAGACTGCACCCCTGGCCAAAAGAAATTTGAAAGAACCTTATCTCCTGTCTTTCTAGAACCTAAATGACCACCTAAGATGGATTCATGAGCTAACTTCATTACTGATGTACGATGAAGTTGTGGAACTATCAATTGAGTGATCATATCTCCACCATCTACTCTGGGACTAGTAAACTGTCTATGAATGAGACCTTTCTTCATAAAGAAACGAGAAGAGTTTTCACCCTTGCTGACTGTGGTTGTCCCTGAAGATGCTAATTCTCTTACCCTGTGTAAGGTGGGATCATCTTGTTGAGCTCGTCTCATTTCGTCGGCAGTGACCTCCGGTAGACTACTTGGAACCTTCAATGCCGGAAGAGGTTTCTCTTCTGTTGCCTTTTGTGCTCTAGTCTGAACAGCTTGGATCTCAAGGTGGGTTGCTGATTTCTGCTCTGATGTCTTCTTTTTGTCTCCTTTACACATCCAGTTATCGTCAGGTTTACCAGGTTCACGTGCTTCTGGGATGTTTCCTACTATGACATCATATATAGGGTTAGTCATGCACAAAGCCTCTACAGATCCAACATAGTATGGTGAATCAATGAAAATCTTAGCAACTGCTAACTGTTGTACAGTACCATCAACAAGGACACAATACTTGCTTGCACCTGTGAGCTGGGTATCTGAAACAAGACTTCTACGAACAACTACTCCTGAGCAACCTGTATCCCGCAGAACTGATACCATATGGTTATCAAGTTTACCCTTTGTTACAGGCATTTTATTTACATCTTCAACTCTACCTGCTGCACTTGTCCAAGGCAGCTTATGCCCACACTGTAAGGTGACTATGCCATCATTAAAACAACACTTATCAAGATTTCTTTTGTCAACAATATACATACATGCAACCCGTTCAGTTTGGTTAGATTGTGGTCCGGTGTTACTCTGAGTATTTCCACTCTGTTGAAATGCAGATGCCGAGTTTGGTTGGTCATTGGCTAATGACGTCTGCTCATAAAAAGAATCACCATAGTTAACAAGTCCTGCCACTCTGGTAGGGTTCCGTTGAGGGTTCTTCCAGCAGTTTCGCGCAAGATGACCTGTCTTATGACAAATGAAACATGATCTTTGATCTCTGTTAGTGAGGTTCGAAATGTTTGGCCTACTAAAATTGGGAGGTGGACCTCTTCTGTCTGCTTGTCTGTCATTACTGGCTGGCTTACCCACATTGTTGGATTTCTGATGTGGTTGTTGCCGTTGTTGGTACTGGAAATGGTCTTTTACTCTATTGTCAGCCCTACGATTAAAAGAACCATTAGCTACATCATATCCAAATACTCCTCTAGCTTCAATGTACTGCTCAGCAAGTTCAGCCACAGCACTTATAGACTTGGGTTGTCTTTCCTTTAAAAATAAAGATAAGTCAGGGTTACATCCATTAATAAATTGCTCTCGCAACAACAAATCCTTCAAGCCATCAAAGTCAGGATTTACTTTCGCCAACTCAATCCACCTGTGGAAATAATTTCCAAGTCTCACAATGAACTGTTTAGGGTTTTCAAATTTGTCTGGTCGAGCAGAACGAAATTTTTTCCTGAAACCATCTTCTGTCAAATTGTATCTCTTTAACAGAGCATCCTTTAAACAACTGTATTCAGATGAATCTTCAATGGATAATCTAGAATAGACTCCAAGAGCCTTGCCTCTCAAAAGAGCGCTTAGATTTACTGCCCAGTTTACTTTTGGCCAATTTTGCGCTGCAGCATATCGCTCAAATCGCTGAAGGTAAGCATCTAATTCATCTTTCTCATCATCAAAATGAGGCAATTTAGGTGTAACTGACTTGATACCGGTCTTACTTCCTGGTTTGTGATCAGACAATTCTTGAGATTGTGCTTTCAAGACCTGTAACTTCAATTGTAACTCAAGGGTTTCTTTCTCTTCGCGCCTTATCTCTAACTGTTGGGCACGAGCTTCCCTCTCTTCCATCTGTTTCTCTCTTCGCTCTCTAATCATACGCTCTTGCTCTGTACTCACAAACTCTCTCAATTCCTCTCCTAGACTCATCTCTTTTCCCAACTGCACTAACCTTTCCATCTCCATTTTGCTTGGACCGCAGCTACGCGCATGCGCTGCTAGCTTGACTGCAGTGGCACAGAGAGAGGAGTAAGCCCAAACAGATCTATAACAAGAAAGCTTTAAAAAAAAACGTTAACAAATGCATTTAGTACTCAATACTGTACATTGCAATAACTTAATTCTGCGTCTTCCTTTTTTTTTTTTAAATGTCATCTCCCGGACAAGCCCCCAAAAATGTCACAACCAACCCGTTAGAGTTCTGGTTGCAACAAAGGAAGAAAAACACGCTGCAGAAATAAATTATCACTAAAGCCAACTACGATTATATTTACACATATAGTACAATTTATTTACACAACAAAATACTCAGGCATAACTTTACCTGCAAGGTATTTTTCAGTGGCCACCGTTTACGCTACAATATATATACACCTCGAAATAGAATCAATTTGATCCTCAAAATTCAGTAAATTTGATATTACAAATTTAATCAACCAAATCCCAATCAATGATTTGCTGATTCCAATTAACCTTAATTCACCAATATATCAACAATTTCTAACCTCTCGGGTGACAGTATTCTCAATTCTAGATTATCAGTAATTCAACATCAATCCTCCATAATCCATTAAGTTTCCAATCAACAATACTCCTTCCAACAATTTGTTAACTCTCAAGGATTCAACCATATTCCTTTCAAAATTGGTTAACTCTCAAGGATCCAACAATGTTCCTTCCAATAATTCGTTAACTCTAGAGTCCACACTTCCATGTATTAAATCAATGTTTAAAGGGTTCGTTGGACTTTCGTCTTTGCTGACGATAACAGTCTGGTTTTCCAACTCTGGACTATCCAGTTCATTGGTTTATCAAAAACCTGCCATCAGTGGATTGCCAACTCCATCTTAGTGAAGACAATGTCTCGGACTCGACTCCACCCTAGTGAAGACAATGTCTCGGACTCCACCCTAGTGAAGACAATATCTCGTCTCTCATGCTTCACCATTCAACTTCACATCAGCTCAGTAAATATTGACCGAGTGTCCAACTGCTCACGTCAGAGCGTCAAGTATTTACCCAGTCGGGTAGGACCATCTATATATGTGAAAATAATACCAAAATTGTACAAGAACAAGGTCTTAAAACACAGCCTGTCTTATCAATATACTCGCCCTTAAATCAATGAAAAGTATCAAAATGCAATTATCTGTGGTTGGATCAACTGCCCTAAATTTAATATTTAAACACTAATACAAATCACAGGGTTTCCTCCATAAACATAATTAAAAGAACTTACGATTTGCCAAGCTCAGTCCTCCTCTGTGCCTCACAGATCCCAAAGACATCTATGCCGCAGCATGCATTGGAGAACTCTGGCTACCTGTGCCTAGCTTCATATACCTCACACGTCCAAACTCAAACTGGTACTCCGCACATCCTTTTACTTTACCCACTGTATATCCCACACTCCCACTTTGTTCACTCAAGCACACCAGTGACATTCCCAAGACATTCATGAGGGACTACGCCCACAGAACAATAGAAACAGAATCGAGCAATGCCTTTGTATTTACATTACAAGTACTGCTGCTGCACAGTAGCACTTGTACACCTGCCAAAATTGTTATTAACCAAGCAGCTGCTGCACAGTAGCAAATCATGGTCCTTAAAGTTCATTGGACAAAGAAAATACAAAATAACCATTTTAATCATCTCCAATGGGTCTAGCTGTGACAACGCTATGAAAGAAATAACTGGAAATTTGACATGCGTGGTTATCCAAGGTTCTATGAAAGACGGAGCTAAAAGTAAAAACGGATATAAACAAAGTGATATTGCTTTACATTTCAAAGATTTCTTATTAAATTCTCCCTATAGGCTATTTGTAATCCTGTTTTTCGCAATTTCATTGCGGGGGGGGGGGGCTTCAATCACCCAGATCCTCTGAAAGAACAAGATCTCGGACATCATAAATATTGTATTATAGTTTGTTTGTTTGTGTGTGTGGGGGTGTGTGTTTGTTTGGAAGAAGAAAAGGGATTGGGTTTTTATACTCTGAGGGTTTGGGGTAATTTTCTTGAGCACCTCTGATGCAATGAACAGGGGGGAAAGGTACCGGTACAACACTGACATGGTATTGATTGGGGGTAATACTTTTATTATTTGTTCTTAGCAAAGCGTTATTTATCAAACCGGTACCAGCCTATTACGCACAAGAGGAAATCGATCAAACAAACATCGTTTCTCTGCTCTGTTTTTGCTTATGTTGCCATTTGGTAAATCTGTAATGCCAAGCCTGTGTTTGATTTACGTCATTTACTTCAATGTACGTTTAACTGGAAGACCAATCAATAATATAGTGAAAGTGGAGCTAGATTTTATGTGGGTTTTGAAGCATTGCATGGTGATTTATCAATGTATATTCCGTTTGCGGTAACACTATGTGTAATATATGTGTTTCTTTTCGGTCTTTTGTTAGAAGAGAAACACTTTCCTTTCGGTTCGTAAGCAATTAGAATGGGGGTATGGCCTGCCTGGGCAATCAAGCGTTGCTTAGGCGGGCTATATAAGTATTGTGTTCTTGTGGTATGTCATTCGGCTTTCTGACACACTTATATGGCGTACACGCCAAGTTTACTTTCTCCCCTGCCTACATGCCCCAATGCGTCTGCACGTCTACCTCGCCACACGCATACGCCATGGCTGAAAATGGTGCGCCTCCAGTAGACATAGCCGGGCTTATGACTTACCTCGACAGAAAATTCGACAGCCTCAAAGAGCAGAATGCAAGGGAAGCAACAAAGGCCACGCTTCAGCTCCCGGACATAAAGAGCAAAGGGAATTTGGCCCAGTACAAATTCTGCGCTAACGTTGCGGAGGGTGTTGCAGAAGTGAAGTCGGCCATTTTGGATCGACACCGCGATGACGCACTAGAGAAGCTTGACAAACTGCAGGCCGTCGTCGACAATCGCATCAAGCTGATAAAGCTGGCGGATAAATCACCGTCTGGATGGGAGACCGTCAACCAGTACATCGCTGACGACTTGGCTTCAGATTCGGAAGATGATAAGAAGATGCGCAAAGCAGAGAAGGACGCCGCACGTACCTTAAAAGAGCGCAAGCAGAAGCGGCTCAAGACTACCAATGCTGTGGGGTCCAGACCAAGTCCTGCACCTTGGAGGCCCTTTCGTAACACCGCCCCTGCACGAGGCGCCATTGCAGGGGTATCCAGACGCGCCCAAGAAAGAGGATATTGCTTCCGCTGTGGGCAACAAGGACATTGGGCAAAAGCCTGCACCATTGGTCCCGGAAGTTCTACCCAACCCTCAGCTTAACCGAGTACAAAACACTGTAGATGATAAGATAAGTGAATTTGCTGTTCTCAATGATGTGTTCACAGATCTAGGGTTCGGAGAAAGTATTGATTTCAACGTTAATGTTCCGACGAAATTGTTACCTTTGCGTGGTAGTCTCCTTAAAAGTCTCTCCTTTTGGAGGGAAATCGAGGCCTCCAAATTTATTCTGCAGACCATTGAGCTAGGTTATAAATTGCCATTCTTATCAATGCCTAATTCGTGTTTTCTTTCCAATAATCGTTCAACGAAAGAAAATTCAGTCTTTGTAGAGTCTGCCATAGCTGAATTACTGATTAACAATTTAGTTGTAGAGGTTTTTTCTCCCCCAACTGTCGTTAACCCTTTGAGTGTTTCCACCAATCGTTCTGGCAAGTGCAGATTGATTTTGGACCTTCGAGAAGTTAACAAGCACTTGGATTATTTACCAGTGAAATACGAAGGCCTAAAAATTCTGAAGCAATACTTGGGACCAAACTCCTATATGTTCTTATTCGACTTAAAGTCGGGTTATCACCACGTTGAGATTAGTAGCCCACATTGCAAATATCTCGGGTTTTCTTGGCAATTTGCCAAATCCGAAACAAGTCGCTATTTTATTTTTAAGGTTCTACCCTTCGGCCTCTCTACAGCTTGTCATATTTTCACTAAATTGTTAAGGCCGTTGGTAAAGCGATGGCGCCGACTAGGTATTGCCATTGTATTGTATTTAGATGACGGTATAGTGGCCAATACAAATGAACAGCAACTTACAAAGCAAGCGGATATTGTTTCAAATGACTTGCGTAATGCTGGTTTTGTCGTTAATGAACAAAAATCTAATTGGTTCCCCATTCAGAGTCTCACCTGGTTAGGTTTTGTTATAGATACAAAGCGGTTTACTATTTCGGTTCCCTTGTCGAAAATTACTCATATTTTCGACATGTTAGATTCACTTATCCAAACGACCCTCTCTAATGCTAGTGTTACAGCTAGGCTTGTTGCACAATTGGTCGGTCGTTTAGTCGCATGCCGACCTGGCGTTGGTAACATTGCAATACTCATGACTAAATCCTTACAAGTACTGATAGCGAACAGGCGTGCATGGGACAGCCCACTGCATATTGATAGCGCTGGTTTGTACGAATTGCAATTTGGAGAAAACAGCTGTTGAAATGTAACGGAGTCTCCCTACAGAGTAAACCTAGATTAACAAGGGTTGTATATAGTGACGCTTCTCAATATGCATGCGGAGGGTACATTGTAAATGTTGACGATCACCCCTGTTACGATGTATTCTCCCCGATCGAACAGAAAAAGAGTTCGGCCTGGAGAGAACTGAAGGCTGTTTTTATAACCATAATATCAAGGGCTGACGATTTAGCAAATTCTTACGTTAAATGGTACACTGACAGCCAGAATGTTGCTACGATCTTGGCGACGGGTAGCATGAAGGTCGATCTGCAACAATTGGTTTTATCCATAGTCACGTTTTGTCTCGAGAAGAATATTAATATTTTTCCCGAATGGATCCCACGCAGCCTCAATGACAAAGCAGACCACATAAGCAGAATTGTGGACTATGATGACTGGGGCGTCTCTCAGTCGGTCTTTACTCTTTTTAACAGACGTTGGGGCCCATATGAATTAGATGCTTTTGCAAATAACCACAACGCCAAAGTTTCGCAGTTTTTCTCTAAGTATTGGTGCCCGGGTACAGCCGGTATTGATGCGTTTGCCCATGAATTACACACATTTAATAGCTGGCTTGTTCCCCCAGTCAGTATGATTGGCAAATTGCTTGCATTCATGCATCTATACAAGTGCTCGGGTACATTAGTAGTGCCTAAATGGCACAGCGCCTACTTTTGGCCGTTAATAGCCAAAGTTATAAACGGTAGTGTAGCCATTGATCTTGTAGAGTATGTCCGACCAACCGGATTTTTTCAACCGGGGTCACACGATTCCTCAGTTTTCTGTAATTCTCCATTTATTTCCAACGTTCTTGTATTGAACTTAAAAATTTTAATTTAATTGATGTTATTTTCTTTACATGGCTATTATTTTTTCAGATATCGAGAAAGTGGATGGTCTCTGGTTGGCCGGGAAAGCCTTATCCGATCCATCTCTGAAAGCGCTGTTCAATCAATTGAAGCACACCTTAACTGCGTCCAGAGCAAATGCAACTACGAGGAAGTACAGCTATGCCTATGCGAGATGGAGGAAATGGACAGAAGTGTATCCAGGTGTAAAACCTTTCCCGGTCGACCCGTTATATTTTTCTTTATACTTGATCTCGTTATCCCAGACAACAGACAGCCTCTTGGATCTGGGCCAGATCTGGCATGGCTCTGACTTGAACTGCCACCAGATCTGGCACACCATGTCTGGGACAGATCTTGTTATGATCTGGCGTGCTCATTTTTCGCCCGATCTGGCACACGTATCTGGGCCAGATAAACTAGCCAGATCTGGACCAGACTAACACGCCAGATCTGGTCCAGACGAACACGCCAGATCTGGGCCAGACGAACACGCCAGATCTGGGTCAGACTAAAATGCAAGATATGGGGCGGACCTGGTTATGATCTGGCGTGCTAAAATTCCGCCCGATCTGGCACACTTATCTGGGCCAGATGTGGTATGACATGTCTGGGCCAGACTAACACGCCAGATCTGGTCCATACGAACACGCCAGATCTGGGCCAGACGAACACGCCAGATCTGGGCCAGACTAAAATGCAAGATATGGGACGGATCTGGTTATGATCTGGCGTGCTAAAATTCCGCCCGATCTGGCACACTTATCTGGGCCAGATGTGGTATGACATGTCTTGGCCAGATGAACACACCAGATCCGGGCCAGACAAGCACGCCAGATCTGGACCAGACTTACACGCCAGATCTGGGCCAGACTAACATGCAAGATATGGGACGGATCTGGTTATGATCTGGCGTGCTAAAATTCCGCCCGATCTGGCACACTTATCTGGGCCAGATGTGGTATGACATGTCTGGGCCAGATGAACACACCAGATCCGGGCCAGATAAGCACGCCAGATCTGGACTAGACTAACATGCCAGATATGGGCCAGAGGAAAACGCCAGATCTGGACCAGACTAACACGCCAGATCTGAGCCAGAAGAACACGCCAGATCTGGGCCAGACTAACACGCAAGATATGGGACGGATCTGGTCATGATCTGGCGTGCAAAAATTCCGCCAGATCTGGCACACTTATCTGGGCCAGATGTGGTATGACATGTCTGGACCAGATGAACACACCAGATCCGGGCCAGACAAGCACGCCAGATCTTGACCAGACTAACACGCCAGATCTGGGCCAGAGGTACACGCCAGATCTGGACCAGACTCACACGCCAGATCTGGGCCAGAAGAACACGCCAGATATGGGACGGATGAACACGCCAGATCTGGACCAGACTAACATGACAGATCTGGGCCAGATGAACATGCCAGATCTGGGCCAGAATAACACGCCAGATCTGGGCCAAACTTACAGCCACATCTGGGGCAGATAAACATGCCATATCTGGACCAGACTAACATGCAAGATCTGGGCCAGACTTAAAGCCACGTCTGGGCCAGAGGAAAATGCAATATCTGAACCAGACTAACATGCCAGATCTGGGTGGGGGAAATCTGGCAAACATATCTGATCAACAAAAACACTTCCGACTTAAGCAATCAATACATCACAACAAAAAACGAAAATCACTTTGTTGCCCATTATCTTTTTATTGATTATTTTCATAATAATGCAACCTGGAAAATGGCACAGTTGAATATACAATAAGAAAACCGCTAAGTGTTGGGAAACTCGCTTGCTCAAGCAACCAGGATCGATACTTATACTTAAACTCTTAACTAAAATATGAAGTGGACTTTGGGTATTAAACAGGAATCCGGTACACTGTTAAAAATGGCCGTAAACTTACGGACTCCGTTAAGTGAAATATTCTTTCGCCGTAATTTTACGGACTTTCCGTAAATTCAAATATTAATTATGCTAATTAGCGTAATTACAATCAACCACAATTGCCCAAACACCTACACATCGTATAGTACATGTAAGTACATATTGTTATTCACCCACAACCGTGTACACATGTACAAACTCATGTTAAGGGTCTTTTTATTTTACGGAAAGAAAAAACTTTTCCGGTCATTTTGCTGCAGGAATACAGAACTTTTTTTTTTGCTGGCAGCAAAATTACCGGAAAGTTTTTTTAATATTTTTTTTATTTATCTTTAACTTCAACATTTTAGTTTGAGTTTGTTTCTTTACAATCCAGAGGTCAATATTTAAACTCTAATTTTTTTTAACAATTTTGGTATTCAAATATTTTTTACATTTCTATTCAGGTCAAACATAAATGGGCATTACCAAACATGACTGACACTGTATAACAGTCTCACTTGGGCTCAATATTCCATAAAACAAAACACTTACAGGTTGGAGCTTAAAGGGTCGGACGGAAACTGCACGGCCGGTCCGATCCGATAAATAGTCTGGCAACAAGAATGTAATTTCACAACCTTGACAAAGGTAATTTTTTGTTACACGACTATATTTCCAGATCTCGCTTCATAAGTATGAAAAACAATACATTTTGTCGTCCAAGGCTGCAAAAATACCTCGTATTATCCGTGTTCTCGTTATAACCGTGCTTGTATCTTTCGTTTTTAAGACATAAAACACGCATTGGACAGTTCGGGACCGGTGAAAAACCTTGTCCTTGTATAAACCGGGGTTTCGTATCTTCTGAGCTCGTATTAACAAGAGTCGACTGTATATGTTATGAACTAAGCCCATAAAAAATTCTGAAACCTATATTTTTTAATCTGATATACTTAGATTAAAGGCACTGGACACCTTTGGTAATTGTCAAAGCACAGTGGTTTAAAACCCTATAGGACCCAGACATCGACAAATTTCAGTACAATAATCGGTCTAAATATCTTTATACTATCTCAAGCATGTCTCAATGTCATCTTAAGGCAGATAAAACTTGGTCGTCAACACACACTTTACCGATCCGTGTGATGATTCACAAATTTTGTGACAAAAAGAGGAAGTGCGCCCTCTTGTGGCTGTTTTTATGATGAGCTACATCTCATTCGCTCGTCCCCAGCGCCTTGGTCTATCCAAGACAAGGCAAGGCGCTGGGGACGAGCGAATGCATCTCTTTGAATATTTTAAGTCAACAGAGGGCGCTGAACTTCCTGTGCTAAATGATGTTTTTTTTGTTAAAAACAGTGTTTTGAAAAATCTAGTTTTCGGGAGTAAAGTCGCTAATTTGAAGTGAATTACTAACAACCGCGACGGGTTCAAATTTATCAATTTATAATGTAGTTTTGGCTTTTCATCCAGGCCGTTAATGGCGTATTTTGAAGACATGGGACATTAATTATTTTCAGATTGTACTATTTTGGGACATTTAAGTCAAAGATTTCAAAGCATTTTTTTTGTATCATCAAAATTTTGGTCCGTTTTTTATTTTCTATTAAATAGGTTACCTATTAAGGTAATTTTCAGGCAATATATTTTTTTATTTGGGTTTGATTAATTAATCTACCCAATCAGTTTCCCTTGTGGTTTATTATTATGCAATATTTTTTTCTCAAACAAATTTCAATATGCCTTCGCAGATACTTTTTAAAACATTAGGATGTGTGATTTTTACTGTTTAAACTTATGTCATTTTATACAACGAACTACAATTCCTTAAAAAAAGGTTAAAAATCCTCTAGAAAACAGTTCTTCATGTTCAAATTAACAAAAATATGTAATTATCTCATAAAAAAAAATCGGACCCGATGTCTAGGTCTTAAACCACTGTGCATAGCATAGACCAGTCTCACTTAGTGTATCTCAACATATGAATTAAATAACAAACCTGTGAAAATTTGAACTCAATTGGTCGTCGAAGTTGAGAGAGAATAATGGAAGAAAAGACACCATTGTCGCACAAGTTGTTTGCTTTCAGATGCTTGAATTCGAGTTCTCAGCTGAGCTCGATTTCAATTGAAATATTTTAGTGACAAATGATTTCTTTCTCAAAAACTACATTTCTTCAGAGGGAGGCGTTTCTCACAATGTTTTATACTATCAACAGCTCTCCGTTGCTCTTTACCAAGTAAGTTTTTATGCCAACAATTATTTTGAGTAATTACCGATAGTGTCCAGTACCTTTAAATAGGTGCAACAAATTGTACTATGAGTTTAGTTTGCCTCATCTGAAGAGACATCATGAGTTGGCAAATTGTTGTCCTTATCTCCTGATGTGTCTGGCGCCCGCCTCTTCCTACCACCATGGCGATCCTTTGCCCCATCAAACCAATTAACCAGAACCGACCGGTACTCCCTGTCGGTAACATCCGCATACCGCTTCCGGATAGCATCTGAAAGTGACAAATTGAAACAAGAGTCAAGCAGTTGAGAGAGTGAGACAAAAACATCTTTGTGAAAGCTTTTGTTCTCAAATAAAGATCATCAACCGATTTGTTTCCTTATATTATGTGGTTTTCGGGTAACTGTTTTATTTGATTAAGTTTAACCAGATCAGTTGACCAGTAGACTGCATTTTGTAGTAAAAAAATTAAGGTTTTCAGAAATCAAATAAATGTTAACAATGAGCTGCAAAAGTGGTAGCCTACAAATTAAATAAAAATAGGTTCTATAATCTTACATGGAGAGAAATAACGTTTCACAGTTTCCAAAGCAAGCACTTTCAATGTCTTCAGTATTATCAAACTTGGATTATTAGAGTTGGCTGTGTGACTAATGTGGAAATTTAATTATGTCTATGTCCTCAAAGTAAACTGTGATCCATCAACTAACTGTGGTAGTGCTAGGAAATAAATAGCTGGAATTAGTACAATCTACCAAAAAATCAAAGCTCATCGATTAAAAGCAAAAGACTGTGTAGGTTTATGACAGTTTATTTTTTATTTTTTTTTTTGCTGGATTTGGGGGACTAAATGATTTTGTTTTACGCATCACCTGGAAAATTCCATTGGTGCAATTTAAACTTTCAGTTTTCGTGGTATTTTATACATGTCACTTAAAGGCAGTGGACACTATTGGTAATTACTCAAAATTGTTAGCATAAAAACTTACTTGGTAATGAGCAACAGAGAGCTGTTGGTAGTATAAAACATTGTGAGAAACGGCTCCCTCTGAAGTAACGTAGTTTTTGAGAAATAAGTTATTTTCCACGAATTTTGATTTCGAGACCTCAGAATTAGATTTTGAGGTCCCGAAATCAAGCATCTGAAAGCACACAACTTTGTGTGACAAGGGTGTTTTTTCTTCCATTATTCTCTTGCAACTTCGACGACCAATTGAGTTCAAATTTTCACAGGTTTGATGTTTTGTTCATATGTTGAGATACACCAAGTGAGAAGACTGGTCTTTGACAATTACCAATAGTGTCCAGTTTAAAAAATAAAAAATAAATCCTAGTTATAGTACACAATGTGATTCAATGACTTTACATTGTCAACCAGCACCCAACACAGAAACAAACAAAGCAAATTAAAAAAAAAAAAGGAGAGAAAACAAAATCGGGAATCGTTTTGTTTTTCATTGTTTTGTTTCTGTTTTTTTCTTAAACCAATAACCATGTACAACCAATGACAGGAATATATCCTTACCAAATATTGATTTGTACAAGAGGAGATGTTGGAAGCTTCTCTTCCCCGTCTTCCCTTTACCACTGAGGTTGTACCTCGACGCTACGTCATGGTAGAGGGTCTCCTCCAGCATTTTCCTTACCCCCTCCGTAATATTACGCCCATTGAAGGCCCCAAGATGCCAAATCTGCAAAGAATGTAATCAAAGAGCAAACGTGTTTAAGGTTTACACTACAGCTGTGGTACATCAGTCCTGAATGACACAAAGTGTGAAAACCCATCTCCCATTTTGCTTGACATCTTTTTCACCATTGTAAGAGAATGGAGGTATCCTCATATTGATCAGTTGTATAAAGAGGCAAATTTTTGTCAAATTCAATTCCAAAACAGTTTCGAGGGTAGACCAAGGAAAAATTTGGGGGTCAGATTCCCTTTCCAAATTGGACATTTTTTTCCACGAGCCTGCTCTTGTAGAATCAATGCATTATTTTCTCGCTATCTAATGGCACATGTAACCCCTATTGCTGATTATCTTTCCTGTTTTATTCACCAATTTCTGTCAGTGACATTATGAGGTCTAAATGATGGCATGAATATGTTTTACTTCTTTTAAACCTTAACTATTTTGTTCCCTAGAATTCATAAATGGTAGCTTAACAAAGATTCTGCCTTATCAATATAATAGTTAAAGCGCTCAGTGAATCCTATCAAGGGCCTTCCCAGTTATACTTAAAACTCACCACTCTGCTCTGGAAGGCTGCATCTTGCAGCCTCCTTTCAAAGTCATTGATCTCCTCTTGAGTCTTTAGGGGAAACATATTCCCCAAGCTCGTAGGGTTGTCTGAAGGAGGTTCAGACCTTTCCTCCCTCAACTTTTCTATCTTTCGCCGAATGGCCCTCTGATCGACCTTAATCTCCTCAAGAGATTTGAAGATGCGGTCTAAAAATAAAGACAGAAGTAAAAACAGCAGTAAAATGCAGGTATCATGCATTACTATGAAAATCTTTTATTTGAAAACCCAGTGAAATCTCTGCAAAATGCCATTTTCGTGTGAATTTCAAGAATTAATTATTTCATTGTCACAGAATTTTCACCTTTTCCACATTAATAAATGCCCTTTATCATTTAACAATTCCTGAATGGAGCTTTTTCTTTAAGCAACACACCTGGTCAGCCCTGAGGGAAGACTGGTGTGTTATGCATTTATTTTGCAGACACTGCCTTATAACTAATAATATTCACCAAGAGATCAAATGACTTTGTTCGCTAAGTCCACTTTGATACATATGTTAACTTTTTTAAACAATCAGAAATAATTATGCATGTATAATTTTTTGTTTGAATATTGCTGACCAGTTTGAAGAGTTGCTGTCACGACATCATCTGGAGTAAAATAATTTAACACCTTTGCATTGTGGTTGAAACAATGTTTTGTTATTACCAGTTATTTGCAAATGTTTATAAGGACGTTAATTATTGTGAGGATCCCAACAATAAATATGTTTAAAATTATTAACTCACCAATATTGGCATTGGCGGATTGCTTTGTGATAGGCCTACTGGAAATGAAAGCATAACATTTGTCGAGTCTTATGATTATGGGCCTCACCATTAAAAACAGCTGTTTTAAATGTAAACCTATGTTTGGATCAAATCGGTAAAACAAAATCGGACCAGCATCTGTAGACCAATAAACTGACTTAATGAGAAAATCTCGGAATAAATATTGAAATTGTAAATTACAGAAAACAGCTACGGTGTTGATACCGTCCTCCTCTGCTTCTAGTTCGTTGTTCTCTCCAGTCGCGGTAGTAATCAATGGCCACTTTCCCGGATGCTTAATCTGTCAATCTTTGCAGTGCAGTATTCATCCACTGCAATTAAAATGGTTTTGATAAAACAAAACATTATTAGTATAAAATACTATGTTATACAATTATGCAAACAATTTCGGTTTACAGACAGATACAGATATGACTCAACAAAGTGTAGACTAACTCTGTCTCATGACCGGGGGTGAAAAGTACACAATTTAAAACACCATTTCACGGGGGTTGGTTTTTGATTTTGTATTTATTTTATTGTGTTTAGATCGAGCTCCCTAGGCTGAATCTAGAAGAAACTTAAACCCTCAAATACGTGAAATGAAATTAAGAAGTCAAAAAGAACACTCAATGGAAGAAGTTTATTACATCATCATTTCATAGTGTCCGCTATAACATCGAGTATTTGATAATTGTTTGGAAACTAAAATTACCAAAGTTTTTGACTGATGCATGAGACTAATTGTTAATGACAAATGTATGTACATTACAAGAAACTGTTTTCAAACAACAATACACCTGATATCAATGAAAATGTATTACACTCACTTTAAATTCCCGGTAAAATCGAATCATCAGCGTCTGGTGTTTTCGAACAGCAAACCTCATAACACTTGACAGTGTACTCTATCAATCATCAGTATAATTCCCTGTTTAAATATAAATAAATAAAATTTTCAGTTAATCATACATTGGTATAAATTCATAACGTTGTGGAGTCTGTTCAGTGATCAATTCATGGAGTTTGATATACAGAATGAGTATTAATAATACTGATGGTGCAGGATACGTTATAAAACAGATGGTCAGTCCACGTGATTGAAAACAGTTTCACCATGGCATTTTCTTACCTCATGGAGTCATGGTTTCATATAATTATAAAATATGAAAATATACATTTAAATCAGGCTTAAAATATCCAATCTCAAGAGTATATTAATATTATAGCCTAAACAATCAAACTCACCAACTCCATGTTTCTTGTGGTGGATGTGCTGACTAGAAGTTATACGAATTGGTTGCGATTTGTAGAGTAAAGGGCTGTAGTGGCGCATTGAAACGACTTGATAAAAGCAGAGTATATGTACTCGGTATGCCCCAATGACCGTTTGTTTTGTGAAAACAAAATTTTCAAAATGTCGTGTCCTTCGTGTCGTGTCGTGTCCTAAGCTTAGGCCTACTGATCCGGAATAACACCGAGGAATTTCTGGGGTGCAGGCGTGAAAGATTTATCACTCGGCAGCCCTGCAAATCGCTTGCGTCCGGCTGGCTACCCTTTGACCTGCGGTCAGCCACAATAAACAATGTTGATTATTCTGCATCCAGCCAAGGTCGTTTCCTTTGGCTGTACAAGTCTTGTGAATGAAAATAGAAATAACATTTGTTGATTTTTTCTTTGTTTAAATAAGTTTCCGGTATATAGTTAAAAAGTTCGCGTAGTTTTTTAAGCGCTGAATGGTTTGCAAGTATTTTATTTCAAATTAAATAGAAAAAAAATAGTTAGACAATAATTATTTGGGAACTACAAAGCGCAGGAGGGCGCTACATTTGACTCATTTTACTAAACTCGTTCTAGCTTTGTTTAAACTGTAAAACGTGTTTATTGGAGATATAAATGAATCTTGGTATTTTGCAGTCAATAAGTTGAAAAACTGCACAAATTATGATTCATGAATGTATTAATGTTGTGGATACTCTATCATGAGACAATTTGTTTTGCTTTTTGTGTTTGTCAAAAGAGTAAGTAAGTTGACTGAGCAAGTCTAGGAACCCGGCTGGCTGGCCCCGGGCCTGAGAGGGTATGATCACAAAGTACGTAGTTGCATGCAATTGCCGGTAGACTGGCGTGGGGCCCAGCGGAGCTCCGCTCTCCACAAGGTGGCTGGAGCAGACCGGGCAAGGGAGAAAAAACACCCCGATACAACCAGCTCTGTTCCACACGAAGTAGTTGATGATAACGGAATAGTTTGACCTCCTCATGTTATTATTATGTACAGTTTATGCTGTGACTCCAAAATATGAGCTTTACTTCTCTATAATTATGCATATACGTAATTGCGATTGGAAATTATTTTCAATTTCAGGACTCGGGCAGGTGGTACACAAACTTGTTTTAAATATTTTTTTGAATTGATGACATCAATTTGTTTACATCATTAATATTTTTGTGTGACAGGCATCAGTACCCTTTAACAAAAATGTTTAAGATACCCTTTTAGCACCATTATTTGTTATAAATTATTCCTCAGTAGACAAATTATAAGAGCCACAGTAGTCTTTCCATTATCAAGCTACAGCATTCTTGGAGTTATATCAATGAATGTTCTTTTTAGTGGTTGTTGAACTTGTTGTAGACTCAGCTTACTGTCAAGCATGCAACACAGAGATCATTATAATTATTTGTGTCATATATGCAGGGAAGCTAATTCGAAAAATCACAATGGATGATAGCCCAATTCCCCTTGGTTGTCGTCGATGTTATTGTTTTGATGTTGTTGTTGTTTTGTTTGTTTGTTATGGTGTTGTTCTCTCGTCTGGTAATTTTTTGTCATCTTTGAAATAACCAAATAAAACATCGGATGCATGTTCTGAATCTAGCACGTTGCTGATAACATGGAGGTAGAAATAATAATGATAAGACGATATACATTCAATCAACTTCGATATAAATATACCAAACAGCTTGCTGTGTGGGATTTAATCGTCGAAAAAACAACACAAAAACCCCGAAAACAACGGTATTATCAAGAATAAAGGCCAATTATGTCGTGCCATCAGATTTGACAAAAAATAATTGCTTACAATTTTCGTGTTTGAACCGAGTCGACTGGTGAAGTTACACAGGACAACCTCATGAGAGCTATACAAATGGCAACGGATTGGATGTTTTGTGTTTTTTTTGTTCAAATTCCGAAAGAATCCTTCATGCAAAATTAGGTGTGTTTGTGGAGCTATTGTGGAGTTTGTTGTTTGATTTATTTTCCTTGTTGGGGTGTTTATCTGTTTGTTGTTTGTCTGTTTTTGAAAATATAAAAAGAAACAAGCGAGGGCATAATCCCACGGTGTGTAATTGTTTGCATGGACCCTCTGTGTTGCAAACGACGTCGGAAAGCCTTGACACACGGATGACCTCCCGGGGTAAATCCCATACTCGCGTATTAGAAGGTTCTATGGAACTGTTGTGTGATTATGGTGCTATGTAAAGCTATAGGGCTTTAAGTGCAGCATTCCGCGTTAAGCAGAGCCGTGAAATACGACCCAGGTCTACATGTAGTTAGTTGTCTAAAATTAGAAACATATTGGCTAATTTTGGATTGTTCTCCTAAATACATGGCTGGAGAGTTTTGTCAGTAGCGGTGTTGGGGCGTTGGAGTGTTGGTGGTGTTTGGTGGTGTTTGTTTGTTTGTTTGTTTGATTGTTTGTTTGTTTAATTGACGTTTTCTTTTACAGTAGTAAAACAGATATTATATATAAACAGGACGGTCATAATAGTCCTGCAGTGCGCGTGGGTGATTTTCTTATTGTACGGATCTTCTCTACCGACGCCGATCGGTTGACATTCTGGTGTCACGGTAATAACTGGTAATATTCTGGTGTCATCTAACCTGGTGTGGCCAGACCTGGCCCAGATTTAACATCATCTTACCTGCTGTGGCCAGACCGGGCCCAGATCAAACATCATATAGCCTGGTGTGGCAAGACATGGCCCAGATGTAACATCCTCCACCCTGGTTTGGCCAGACATGGGCCAGATCAAACATCATCTAACCAAGTGTGGCCAGACATGGCCCAGATCTAACATCATCTTACCTGGTGTGGCCAGACTTGGCCCAGATCTAACATCACCAAACCTGGTTAGGCTAGACCTGGTGCAGTTCTCACATCATCTTACCTGGTGTGGCCAGACCTGGCGCAGACTTAACATCATCTTACCTGGTGTGGCCAGACCTGGCCCAGATTAGACATCATCTTAATTGGTATGGTCAGACCTGGCCCAGATGTAACATCATCTTACCTGCTGTGGCCAGACCGGGCCCAGATCAAACATCATATAGCCTGGTGTGGCAAGACATGGCCCAGATGTAACATCCTCCACCCTGGTTTGGCCAGACATGGGCCAGATCAAACATCATCTAACCAAGTGTGGCCAGACATGGCCCAGATCTAACATCATCTTACCTGGTGTGGCCAGACTTGGCCCAGATCTAACATCACCAAACCTGGTTAGGCTAGACCTGGTGCAGTTCTCACATCATCTTACCTGGTGTGGCCAGACCTGGCGCAGACTTAACATCATCTTACCTGGTGTGGCCAGACCTGGCCCAGATTAGACATCATCTTAATTGGTATGGTCAGACCTGGCCCAGGTGTAACATCATCTTACCTGGTGTGGCCAGACCTTGCAAAGATCTAACATCAGTTAACCTGATTTGGCCAGACATGGCTCAGATCTAACATCATCTAACCTTGTGTGGCAAGACCTGGCCCAGACTAAACATCATCTTACCTGTTGTGGCCAGACCTGGCCCAAATCTAACATCATGTAACCTGGTATGGCCAGACCTGGCCCAGATTCAACATCATGTAACCTGGTGTAGCAAGACCTGAACCAGATCAAACATCATCTAACCTGGTTTGGCCAGACCTGGCCCAGATCTAACATCATCTAACCAAGTGTGGCCAGACCTGGCACAGATCAGACAACATCTCACCTGGTTCTGCAAGACCCGGCCCAGATCTTACATCATCTAACCTGGTGTGGCAAGACCTGGCCCAGATTAGACATCATCAAACCTGGTTTAGCCAGACCTGGCCCACATCTAACATCATCTAAGCTAGTGTGGCCAGACCTGGCACAGATTAGACAACATCTAACCTGGTTCTGCCAGACCTGGCCCAGATCTTACATCATCTAACCTGGTGTGGCAAGAGATGGCCCAGATCAGACATCATCAAACCTGGTTTGGCAAGCCCTGGCCCAGACAAAACATCATCTTACTTGGTGTGACCAGAACTGGCCCAGATCTAACATCATGTAACCTGGTGTGGCAAGACCTGGCCCAGATCTAACATCATATAACTTGGTGTAGCTAGACCTGACCCAGATCAAACATCATGTAACCTGGTGTGGCAAGACCTGGCCCAGATCTAACATCATATAACCTGATGTGGCAAGACCTGGCCCAGATCTAACATCATCTGACCAAGTGTGGCCAGACCTGGCACAGATCAGACATCATCAAACCCGGTTTGGCCAGAACTGGCCCAGATCTAACATCATCTAACCTGATGTGGCCAGACCTGGCCCAGATTTAACATCATCTAACCTAGTGTGACCAAACCTGGCCCAGATCAGACATCATCAAACCAGGTTTGGCCAGACCTGGCCCAGATCTAACATCGTCTAACCTGGTGTGGCCAGACCTGGCCCAGATCGAACGTCATCTAACCAAGTGTGGCCAGACCTGGTACAGATCAGACAACATCTCACCTGGTTCTGCCAGACCCGGCCCAGATCTTACATCATCTAACCTGGTGTGGCAAGACCTGGCCCAGATTAGACATCATCAAACCTGGTTTAGCCAGACCTGGCCCACATCTAACATCATCTAAGCTAGTGTGGCCAGACCTGGCACAGATTAGACAACATCTAACCTGGTTCTGCCAGACCTGGCCCAGATCTTACATCATCTAACCTGGTGTGGCAAGAGATGGCCCAGATCAGACATCATCAAACCTGGTTTGGCAAGCCCTGGCCCAGACAAAACATCATCTTACTTGGTGTGACCAGAACTGGCCCAGATCTAACATCATGTAACCTGGTGTGGCAAGACCTGGCCCAGACTAAACATCATCTTACCTGTTGTGGCCAGACCTGGCCCAAATCTAACATCATGTAACCTGGTATGGCCAGACCTGGCCCAGATTCAACATCATGTAACCTGGTGTAGCAAGACCTGAACCAGATCAAACATCATCTAACCTGGTTTGGCCAGACCTGGCCCAGATCTAACATCATCTAACCAAGTGTGGCCAGACCTGGCACAGATCAGACAACATCTCACCTGGTTCTGCAAGACCCGGCCCAGATCTTACATCATCTAACCTGGTGTGGCAAGACCTGGCCCAGATTAGACATCATCAAACCTGGTTTAGCCAGACCTGGCCCACATCTAACATCATCTAAGCTAGTGTGGCCAGACCTGGCACAGATTAGACAACATCTAACCTGGTTCTGCCAGACCTGGCCCAGATCTTACATCATCTAACCTGGTGTGGCAAGAGATGGCCCAGATCAGACATCATCAAACCTGGTTTGGCAAGCCCTGGCCCAGACAAAACATCATCTTACTTGGTGTGACCAGAACTGGCCCAGATCTAACATCATGTAACCTGGTGTGGCAAGACCTGGCCCAGATCTAACATCATATAACTTGGTGTAGCTAGACCTGACCCAGATCAAACATCATGTAACCTGGTGTGGCAAGACCTGGCCCAGATCTAACATCATATAACCTGATGTGGCAAGACCTGGCCCAGATCTAACATCATCTGACCAAGTGTGGCCAGACCTGGCACAGATCAGACATCATCAAACCCGGTTTGGCCAGAACTGGCCCAGATCTAACATCATCTAACCTGATGTGGCCAGACCTGGCCCAGATTTAACATCATCTAACCTAGTGTGACCAAACCTGGCCCAGATCAGACATCATCAAACCAGGTTTGGCCAAACCTGGCCCAGATCTAACATCATCTAACCTGGTGTGGCCAGACCTGGCCCAGATCGAACGTCATCTAACCTAGTGTTGCCAGACCGGGCACAGATTAAGCAACATCTCACCTGGTTCTGCCAGACCTGGCCCAGATCTAAGATCATCTAACCTCGTGTGGCCAAACCTGGCCCAGATCAGACATCATCAAACCCGGTTTGGCCAGACCTGGCCCAGATCTCACATCATTTAACCTGGTGTGGCCAGACCTGGCCCAGATCTACTATCATCTAACCTAGTGTGGCCAGACCTGGCACAGATTAGGCAACATCTCACCTGGCTCTGTCAGACCTGGCCCAGATCTTACATCATCTAACCTGATGTGGCAAGACCTGGCCCAGATCTAACATCATCTGACCTCGTGTGGTCAAACCGGGCACAGATCAGACAACATCTTACCTGGTTCTGCCAGACCTGGCCCAGATCTAACATCATCTAACCTCGTGTGGTCAAACCTGGCCCAGATCAGACATCATCAAACCCGGTTTGGCCATACTTGGCCCAGATCTAACATCATCTAACCTGGTGTGGCCAGACCTGGCCCAGATTTAACATCATCTAACCTAGTGTGGCCAGACCTGGCACAGATTAGACAACATCTCACCAGGTTCTGCCAGACCTGGCCCAGATCTTACATCATCTAACTTGGTGTGGCAAGACCTGGCCCAGATCAGACATCATCAAACCTGGTTTGGCTAGACCTGGCCCAGATCTAACATATTCTGACTAAGTGTGGTCAGACCTGGCACAGATCAAACAACACCTCACCTGGTTCTGCCAGATCTGGCCAAGATCAAACATCATCAAACCTGGTTTTGCCAGACCTGGCCCAGATCTAATACCATCTGACCAAGTGTGGCCAGACCTGGCACAGATCAAACAACATCTCACCTGGTTCTGCCAGACCTGGCCCAGATCTAACATCATCTTACCTGTTGTGGCCAGACCTGGCCCAGATCAAACATCATCTTATCTGGTGTGGCCAGACCTGGCCCGGATCTACTATTATCTGGCCCAGATAATGCCATTACGCGCCACGTCTGGGTCGGATCTGGGCCAGACAGACATGGTTAGCTGGGACGTAGTTCACCTGCACAAATTGATGCAGCGTACTATGCCATAAGTTGGATATATGGTTTTTGTTCAAATTGCGGATTGTTTAACCCATGCGAATCTAGGGTTGTCAAATCAATCAGAGATTCTGCGCGCAGGTCACTTGGCAAACCAAGAAATGCAAAAGAGCCTTTAAGTGTGGATATCCTGCTTCTGTTAAACAATATGTATGGAATGCCATCTGCACCCCTGGTCAATTTGAGATTTATGACTATGTGTCTTTTAGCTTTCTCTGGTTTCCTTAGATATGGCGAATTACGTTCCATAAAGAGATGTGATGTTAAATTATTTGATCACCACTTGACCATTTTTATCGAGAAGTGTAAAACGGATCAATTTCGTCAGGGAAATACGGTTTTTATTGCTAAAACCTTCTCAGAGCTTTGTCCTCATGAACGACTGAAATTGTATCTAATGAGAATAGGTTTGTTCAGTCCAATGGACTCGGAGTTATATTTATTCCGTGCACTCACTCCCAATGGGTCTGCCTTAAGAGCAAACAATGTGCCGCTCTCATACACAAGGGCTAGAGAGATCTTTTTAGAAAAACTCGAAAGTGTCGGTTTAAACAAAAGTTTGTATGGTCTTCATAGCCTTAGGTCTGGCGGCGCTTCAGCCGCAGCCAATGCAGGTGTGCCTGATCGACTTTTCAAGTCTCACGGGCGCTGGGTAAGCGAGACAGCGAAAGATATGTATGTAAAGGACTGTATCAATTCTAAATTGTCTGTAAGTTCATCCTTGGGTCTCTAATTCCAACAATCTCGCTATCTTTGCGCTTCGGGAGTGACAAGTGTGTTGTCAGGAACTGCCACTCCAAACATAATATTTGTTTGTTGCTAATTGCGGGAGATTAGAAAGGAAATGTGTTTCTTTTCGGTCTTTTGTTAGAAGAGAAACACTTTCCTTTCGGTTCGTAAGCAATTAGAATGGGGGTATGGCCTGCCTGGGCAATCAAGCGTTGCTTAGGCGGGCTATATAAGTATTGTGTTCTTGTGGTATGTCATTCGGCTTTCTGACACACTTATATGGCGTACACGCCAAGTTTACTTTACATATTTTTTGCAGGTTACATATTGTGGTAGGATTGCATTAGTTCAAGTGACCTGGGTACTTTGAGTCATGCCTACTCCCAGACACGTCCTCTCTCCTAGTTTTTTGGCCCACGGGTTTTTATCTAGGCAAGCGTAGGGGTTGCGTGTGTGCTGACTCTTTAGAACTTGATGCACAGGCCGATGCTGGATTGGCAGCAGATGTGTCCGATATTGGACCGATAGCATATTAGTCATGATATCACCATCGACTTGGAGCTGAGAGCTTTAGTCTGGTGCCCATGATTGTCGCATTGACAAGTAATTAGCTTGGTGACCATTGACTCGGAGCTGTAGCTTTAGTATGGTGCCCATGTACGTCGCATTGACGAGTAATTGGCTTGGAGCTTGGTTTTAGCTCGGTGACCATTGACTCGGAGCTGCAGCTTTAGTCTGGTACGTCGCATTGACGAGTAATCTGCGTGTGTCGTTTGGCAGAATTTCAGGCAATATGCCTTCTCGTGTTTGTTTTTAATTACAAGCGAGTTACAAGCGAGTTATGTACGTATGTTGTATATTTATTCGTAATGAAAAATTGTTGGACTGACTTACGGATTTCTGTATTGAAGAATTGTTAAATGTTTAACAAGATGAATAAAACGAGTGACAAGTGTGTTGTCAGGAACTGCCACTCTCGGGAGTGACAAGTGTGTTGTCAGGAACTGCCACTCCAAACATAATATTTGTTTGTTGCTAATTGCGGGAGATTAGAAAGGAATTGCTGTGTAGATTTTTGTTCTTTGAGAACTTGTCTTGCTATTTATTCTATTCTGAAGCACTAGAATAAATAGCAAGACAGGTTCTCAAAGAACATAAATCTACAAAGCAAATTAGATATACACATTGTGTAACTTCAAACTGAATATAGATTGGTTTTAGTTTTGGCTCATTGAAGAACGGTTGTAGAACCCAACTTAACCTGCCTGCTCGTAGCCAGCTTTCTGGTATGTGTGTGTGGGGCGGGGGGGGGAAGCAAAATGTTGGTCCCATTTAAAGAGTATTTAAGTTTAAGTTACTCTTGTACTGATATAACAAAATTTGCATAATGCCATACTGTTGAAACATACGTTTTCACCACCAAAGGGATTATGATGGTTTTGAAGCGGATACATGAACGAAACTAGGCCAAGCTAGCACCGTCGGCATCCCCACACTGACAACAAATTAGAAGCAAATCATATCGTGGTATAATAACAAGTAGGACTACCGAGTATAAAAAAAAGAAATTCCTGCTCCAGTTTGTCCTGTATTTTGCAGTCCCCATTTACAACGGAACATTTATGTGGGGGCACTTTGCCCCCCCCCCCTCCCTTGCCCCCCCCCCCTCTCACTGTCTTCGCCACTGTTTAGTGCTCAAAGTAAAGAAACAAACTGTGTGCCCCAATGCGTAAGTACGCCCGCGGGCTATTCTAATACGCAGGCCTACCGGTATTAACCAGTCATATGATCGAAAGTGTTGTGTCATGGTTAGCAATGTTTGTAATCAACTCAACTGAAACTGGAACCAAAACTTAAATTGTATTTATAGGCCTAAGGAATAATAATACCGATTTTTAGCGCGCACATATCCACCCTGATGGGGCGCTCAAGAGACAAATAAAAGATGAAAACACAAATTAACAATTACATACCGATACAATGCAATCATAACAACAGAAACGAACAAATGTATAAATTATGATAATTCTAGTCCCCTGTCTACTCTACTCTTCCTTATAAAACTTATCGGGAACAAACAGGCGGATTCGTTAATGACATTTTGAGTAAATAAAAAGTGCGTTACATAAACGAGTGAATGCATAAAGTAATTAAATAATAAAAACAAATAGATTAAAAGTAAACCAATATTTCCCATTGTACATAAAACACGTACTGATTTCTATAAGAACTAAATAATCCATTGTGAATAAGGAATAATTGAAATAAATTGTTTGAATCGTCACGAACAAAACAAAGGCAATTGTCTTGCTCCCCGACTCCTTCCCCCTGACACAGATGCTCTTTATCTCAAAACGTGAACACTACATCTGGACGTGGATGACGAAGTTTGTAAAAAATATGGATAATAATATTTTGCCAAAAGTTGGTTTGCTGTCAATTTTAATCTCTGATTGATCAAGACTTGGAACAGATCCGGGTTCGAGTTCCAATGATATAAATGCCACACGGTGAGAGACCGTGTTATACTTTTGGGGTATAGCGATCGGGACTTTCCCTACTACACCGGCTCGCTTTTGGTTTATTTAGCTGTTACGTCTAGGCAAAGAAAATCGTCGATGTCATTTCATGTCTGATTTTTGTATTATTATCTGAGACTACGTTTTGGAGTTGAACGGGAACATTTGACCTAATATGATGGATATTAAATACTAACTGGTTTCTAAAGCTGAGTGGTCATATTTGGAAGCAGTCAAAATCGCTCAGCAATAATTTCCCGTTTTTGTGCTTTGTTTTGTTTTTGTCTGTGTAGGACTAAGTTGCCGAAGGCTGACTTTTGCCAAAGTTTTCCCCTAAAGACAGCAGCCCCACCCCCCCCCCCCCCCTTCCCAAAGCCATGTGACTACTGATGCTGTAGGGGATCCGTTATGTTGTTGTTTGCTTGTTTATTTGTTTGTTTGTTAGTTGGCCGGGTATTGGGGAGTGTGTTTTTGTTTTCGGGGATGTTTGTTATTGGGACTTTGTTTGTTTGTTGGGTTGTTTGTTTGTTTGTTTGTTGGGTTGTTTGTTTGTTTGTTTGTTGGATTGTTGGGTTGTTTGTTGGATTGTTGGGTTGTTTGTTTGTTTGTTTGTTTGTTACAAATGTTTTTGTTGTAAATCTTTGAGAAGTGCACCTTGAAGGTGTCGTCACGTGACACTTGATGACAAACATTTTAAGAGAGCAACCATTAAACGAACAAACACCCCAAGAAACAGTTAACGTCATGTGACATTTGATGACGTAATTAGAACAAAAGGCCTCAAAATGTGGATGTAACACTTCTCGGGGTCGTCAATATCATTGTGATTGCTATAACCAGACCTGGGGGGTGTTTCATAAAGAACATTAAACAATTAATCTTAACTATTAATCTTAAGTCTGAATCAATCTTAGTCTACAATTAATTATGAAATTCCGTCTCATAAAATCAATCTTAGCGTAAGATCGATCGAGTTTAGGAAGATATTAGGAAGTATTTAAACCCAGCCCAAAGATTAACCCTGGGTGCGCCGAAGGTTCAAGTATTTATAGCAGTAGAAAAATCTTGTAGAACTTCACATTACTTGTGCGCACTCCAAATTATTGAGTTGCACATAATTTGAACAAAGTACAGCCATGTGTTTGCAGTATCCTCACTGTAGTTCTTACTGATTGATTTGGGTTAATAATATATGTTGGCATGTTTTTGTTTCAGATTCCAAGAAAGAAACAATAGATAAAAAAATATAAAAATAATAAGTACTGTTGATCTTGCTTAAAGGGTAAATAAAATGCGTAGTGGGAATCTGCTTTATACTGTGGTAATATACTTAGTCATTGTCCATTGTGACATACCACTCCAGTTCAATGTGAGTTGATTAGATCATGGTAGGATGTAGACCCAGTTACTGGGGCGCTGTACTCCTTTTTTCGAAATTTTGACATCGTCGGTCCCAAGCGCCCAGAGGATTATTGTATGGGGCGCTAGTAGTAGTACAACCGATGATGTCAAAATTTCGAAAAAACTAGTACAGCGCCCCAGTTACTGGGTCTAGGTTAGATGTAATTGTAAAGTTGTCAACGTTGAAAATGTGGCTTGTATTCATAATGCAAAACAATCTTCTGCTAATAAACAAGGGTTTAATTATGTATTGATTGTGTACAAAATCAATCACTGGCAACTTATTTATGTTTTAAAATGGTTTTGTTTACAGGTGCACCTGTGGGAAGTGTGTTGTCCAGACCAATATAGAGAACTGCAAGTGCTGCAAGGAGGTAGACGCTATTTCAAACAAGATGTTAGAGCTACAACTAAACATTGATGATCCCGAGCAGTGTCTAACCAGGCACGATTGGTTTGAGGCATGCGGCTTACACCCGGCAGCACTTCAAACTGCACACATGCAGTACCAAACGCAGTATGGGAGACGCGCAGTTCAGGGGACAGTTGACCAGTAAGTCGGTTATTATTGCTAAAAGAATATCATTTTTTTAAAAGAAAGCCTACGTATAACCTACTTATCAACTATTTAACTATAGTGTGGTTTTGAAAACCAACAGTCTTTATAGTATCCATGCAAAATGAGGCCATGGTTGAATATGCCAATTGTTTCACTGTAAACATAATAATGTTGATACAAATCTGCCTTTTTAATTCATTATTTATTTCTTAGAAATTAAAATTGATAGGATTTATTTTTCTATATCCTTCTTAGGAAGTTCCGTCATGTTGCGTATCGTCAGGTCGTGAGATGGTGCTGGGGACATTTGGGCCGATTTAACCGTGTTCCCCTTCCATCTTGTGTGATGGAGACTATTAGATCAACTTATCCTAATCCTGAGGGCGAATACAAGGGTTTTAAATATGCCGATTTGGATTAATTTCTTGCATCAATATTTTTTAAGGGGTTTTATGTTTTGTTTGTCCATTCAGCTGTTTTGTTTGCATTAAATTGATTATACTTATACTTCATATACTGAGTCAAAAAAAATAATCCGTAGCTGAAACAAAACATGTATTTATGTAAAGTACTCTTTTCATTTCATAAGTAACAGACTCCATCAGACGTGTGTAGGAAAGACCTTCTAGTGGCTTTTATTAACACAATTGTCTCATCATGTGGGTACTCTTTGTCAGAGCATTCTTTTGTGACAATTCACATGGCATGACTAAAATTAATACATTACACCATGTTTTTACAAGTTGTTTATTACTTAACCGCTGAAGTAGTGAAATGCACATCAGGAAAAATGTTTGTTTTAACCGTAAAGAGAGTGCATCTTTTGTTCATATTTTTGTGCAAACTTTCATCTTGAATTCATCAAGTACACAGGGTTCTCCCTTAACAGTGATCTACTGGCCAAATGTCGATTAAAACGCCCGAGGACCAGTCAAAAATCACTGCAAGGCGTTAAGCTGGCTAGTTCAGTGTTGAAAATCTCTTTTTGATATGAAATGTTGACGAGTACATGTACAAAAGAGGGGGACCAGTGAATACCAGGGTATACTTTTGGTAATTGTCAAATACCAGTACATGTGTATCCTTATTTGGTGTATCCCAATATATGCAATAAATAACAAATCTGTAAAAAAATGGCTCAAGTCATCAAAGTTTCAAGGAAATAATTAACAAAACAAACACCCCTGTTGCATAGAATGTTGTGCTTTCATATGATGCCATCACAGATAAAAATATTGGGATGAATTTGACCTCTTTCTCTAAAACTACACTATACTTCAAAGGGGGTCATTTCTAATAATGTTTTCAACAGCTCACCAAGGCAGTTTTTATGATCATTATTTTTTGGAGTAATTACCAGAGACATACCTTCCCTGTAACTGTTCCTGCTGGCTTGTAGTTAAAACATTTCAGGCCAATCCCTTGTACATATGAAAGTGTACATGGAAACAACATTATGGTATGTACATTAATTTTGCCATGTTATCTTGTACGGTTTCATGATGTAGTGCGATATTGTACAAACTATAACCTAATCCTGAAATAAAAAGACATTTGAACAAATGGTTTTGTTTTTTAACAACTTTACACATGCTGCTTTTGTTTTTGTTTATAATTTGTGTACATACTTTAATCTGGAATTCATAAACACATTAACAAAACTAATGCACCTTATTTGCCACTTCAATGTCATCCAGCAGGGTTGTATAGCAGGGTATAAATACCTTACTTGTGAAGGGCTTAAAGTATAGAAATAAAATTGAAGCAGAATGTTTTTTGTTTTGGTTTTTATTTATGATCGCAGATTGGGTGTCTTCTCCTAGGGTGCCTTATCTTTAGGTGCCTTCTCCTTGGGTGCCTTATCTTTTAATAGGTGCCTTCTCCTTGGGTGCCTTATCTTTAGGTGCCTTCTCCTTGGGTGCCTTCTCCTTGGGTGCCTTCTCCTTGGGTGCGTTCTCCTTGGGTGCGTTCTCCTTGGGTGCTTTCCTCTTGGGTGCTTTCCTCTTGGGTGCCTTCTCCTTGGGTGCCTTTTCCTTGGGTGCCTTCTCCTTGGGTGTCTTCTCCTTGGGTGCCTTCACCTTGGGTGCTTTCCTCTTGGGTGCCTTCTCCTTGTGTGATGTTTCCTTGGATGCTGTCTTTTTGGAATCACCACTTATGCCAGGTTGTTTACCTTTTCTTCTGCTTGACTCTCCTTGCTCCTCTTTGTTTGTCGTCTTCACTGCCTTCTTACTCATACTTTTCTTTACTGCCTTTGTGTGTTGCTTTGTTGTTTTTTGGCGTTTACTGGGGGGTTGACCTTTGGCTCGTTTCTTCTCTGGTCTGTTTCGTTTCTTTGTTTGAGGGATAGGGTCACTAGTTCCTGGCTGTTCCTCTGGCCTGGCTACTGGAGTAACATTCTTAAATCTGGACACAAAGTTTTTCACCGCTGTGGACTTAACTGGTTTCTGTACATTCTTCGTCAAATACCCCGGATTACTTGACAACTGACTGTACCTTTTCTTTGTTGTCTTGTCTACAAGTTGACAAAGATGGATTACTCGTTGGAGAATGTTTCTTGAGTAATCTGTACACAATTTCAAAGATAGGGAGGGGGAAAATAAGTAACAGCTAGTACATGTCCATGTATAATTTTGTTTCCTTTAGAGATTCATTAAGCACAAGTTAGTATAGTTCAACTTGAAATTCCCTGTTCTTTCATTGTATACTACCTTGTGTTTTCCGGTCCAAGTCTATAAAATTTCATGATTTTTTTAATTTTTTATTCTGTAATGCAACACTTGCATTTAATAATCCAGAATGAACAAACAAACAAAATTGTGAAGAGCTCACCGTATGTACAATTGACGAGAAGTTTCCTGACAGTGTATACGCCAGTGTCAAGTTTCGCCCTTGGGAAAACAATGCGGTACATCAGCTTCCCCTTAGAAGTAGTTGCCTGTCGTCTGCCTGCATTTTCATTATAATGTAAGGCTGCCAAGAAGATCCTACAAAACAAAAAGGAACCTTCTTATTCATACTTCAGTATTTTTTAATATGCAGTCTAAGTATCAAGTTGACACATAATCAGCACTGCACATAATTAAAGGTTAGCAAATTTTAAATTTCAAAAATTTGTTTCTCATGACGTCTCAAAAAGATTTTAGTTTACTACATTACTACCACAGGACCATTCTTGTTTTGAATATAACAAACAATGACAATAGGAAACATGTTAGTCTCTGACAAAATGCAAGATTTAACACAAAGTTTGCTAATTGAATTGCAAGTTTGCTATTATCAGTCTTGATGCATTTTTGCTATTCCTTCGAGTTTCTGTTTACATGTGCAGTGTTTTTGAGAATATGTACATACAATGTCTTCAATACTTGCACATCTTACCAGCCTTGAGCCAAGTCCTCTCATCAATGGGTCCATGTGCACATCTGGGAAATAGAGAGTTGTCGTGGATATGAATGCCCATTACGTGGTCAATGATACTTTCAAATTTGGCAAGCATCAGATCACCGTCCCCATCTTTCGTAGAAGACGCAACCCAGTACAGATTGTTTGTGATGCCTTGAATCCATTGACGTACACCATCACATCCAGAAAACTTCGAAACCTTCAGCAGCTTCTTCTTTTGGCCTTTTAGAAATCAATGAAAAAATATTCAAGTTTTTGATGAAATTTAGGATAGGAAAAGTGTATCCAACAATCAGCCTACTTGAATCAAAGTGCATTATTTTTTTTAAATGTTATTGTAAATAATTGTGGTTCAAACTTCAAAGGCATGCATGTACTCCAAATTTGATTTGACTAAGGGAAGTAATAATTGATGTATGTACATGTACCTTGTAGGTGGAAGAAGTACATGTATAAAGAAATGTTAAAAGGTTCCATAATAAGAGTTTGAAAAAGGGATGAATACAAAATTGATACTTTTTAAAAGTCAATTATTAATTAATTGGTATTTACTGAAGAAAAAATTTCTTGACTGGGATTTGAACCAAAGACCTCAGGATTATAGATCAATAAATGCTTCCTATTAGAACAAAATAATAAATTTAAAAAAATCAACACACAATACCTTTTGCCACATGCCATACATCAAAGTAATGCTTAATCCCTTTGGGTTCTAACTTCTCCCGGATAAACTTGGCAATTTGACGATGTCGATCTGTCACGATGGTTTCCACAGTCACGTTGTTTTGTTCCAGCCATTTCACAGTTCTCACAAGACCCTCTTTCTCCATTAGGTTTGATTTGTTGTCATATTCGTTTTTCTACAAAATTATAATGAAAAAATAAAAAATGCCCATAACATTATTTTTCCAATACATGTACATGTATCTTGCATACTGAAGCAGCACAACATGTTTGCCATCTAGTTTCAGTATCCTTGCTGTGATGTTCAATACCTCACACAAAATAAATTAATCATAATATATGGGACAGTTAAAATATTGTTTTGGTTATGTACTTATAAATGGGCATAACCTCAATAATGATAGCATCACACAGTAAAAATTACAAGGTAGAGGAAAATTCCATGATCAAACTTCACCAAGTTTACTGCACATGTTACACTGTCAGTCAAATAAATAACTTTATTGCTAGGTTTTGATATTTAAACAAAGGTACCTGTACAAGCTCGATGTGTAGCACCTTGTTGAGTTTAACATCCATTGTGCTGTAACAGCCAAACTTTGCGCAGTGCCCCGGGCTGTCTGCCCGCATGTCGTAGGGTGTCATGGCCGAGTGGTTAAGAGCATCGGATTCAAGTTCTGGTGGTTTAGTCATCGGGGTGTGGGTTCGAGTCCCGGTCATGACGCTTGTGTCCTTGAGCAAGACACTTTGCTATAATTGCTTCTCTTCACCCAGGGGTATAAATGGGTACCTGCAAGGGTAGAGGTTGATATTGTGTTTGAAAAAGCCTTCGGAGCGCCATCACGGCAGCCCGGGCTGTATACTCCCCAGGGAGCTGAGAAAGATTAAAGGAATGTTATTGGCCCAATGACCAGGGCACTAATGTAAAGCGCATTGATACCGTTATTGTGAAATGCGCTATATAAGAACTGGTTATTATTATTATTATGTCCATTCCCAGGAATGCTTTCGCATTCTGTTCCACGAGGTCAGCAATTGTTGAAGACTGATCCGCATGCCACACATGAGATATTGCTGGCTGGAGATACCTGTGATGTGAGAAAAATAGGTAAAATAATACCATTCTAAATGATCAAGTGAGGTTGGAATAAGTACGTATGCAAAGTATTCATTGCTTTTATCATGTGTAGAGGAGTGGAATTTCACTTTGATTTTTATATCCTTCCTTTTTATCTTGCAAAGTGGTTCCCCCTGAGAGTGACTGCTTTTTATAGGAGTGGGCTCCCCTGTGTAGCTCCCAGACTCGTTTATCACTTTTACCACATTTATTTAGTTCATGTTGCTAGGCGCACCAGTCTATTCTTTTGTGCTGCACTGCCCACATGTGCTTAGCAGGTCAGTGAGCAGCGAAACAGCAGTGAGTAAAGACCTACTTCAATTGTGTCTTGTAATATTCCAAAACTCCAAAAGTAAACTCCAAAAGTTAGGACATCAAGTTGCTGTTTTTCCGTATTGCTCAATAATTCTGGCTTTTCATGTATCTGTTTTGAATGTGCTTTACAGAGTAATTCGCTATTAGTGCTGTGTTGGTTTTTCCTTTTTTTTTTAGTCTTGACTTTATCTTTGATTAATATTTAGTATGACTTTAGTTGATTTGTCTGGGTGTTTCTACATCAGTATTCAAAGGTTTTAAATTAAAGTTCATTTTGTTGTTATGGTACAAATTTAGTGTTTTTGCCCCAGTTATTTAAGGAAGATCTGCGACTCATCATTTAGATCCTTGGTCCTCACTGCAATTCCCGTAACTTTATTATATTTTTTTAAGTGATCCATTTTTCAGGGCTACATTTTTTTGGTGGAAGATCCGGGTAATTGATAATATTTCTTGTGGAAATTTAGCCAATTTTTCTTATTCACCTGGGGTATTTTTTTAAAAATTATTTTCAAGTCAATCAGTTTTTTTTTTGTAAAACAAAACCAACACAGTGCTTTTAGTCGGAGAACTTTCGAAGTGCAGGATGGCAGATTCACCTAGTCAACCACGTCCACCCAACCTGTCGTTCCAAGGCAGTCCACGCAACCCATTCACCCCACATCGTATGGCAATGCATGGTCTTTCTTCAACCCCCCGTCACTATTGCCCGACACCAGCAGATGTTCAACCTGCAAATCCATCGCAGGTGACCCACCCAAATGTGAGCCCTCTCCAGTTTGCAGATTTTGATCCGCTACAACAGAAACGATCGCCAAAGTCTCCACAACCTGCACTAACCCCACATGTGCCATTGACGTACACCTCCCACAAATTGAAGGATGTGGCGATGTTTTCTGGCTCATCATCCGATAGAAACAGTCTGAAGGTTGAGGACTGGGTGCGTGACCTGAGGTACCTCATGGACGCCAAGGGCCCACAACCCCAGAGCCTGAAGTTCCAGGAAGTCGTTCGCCATACCAGGGGCCGGGCTCGAGATGTTGTCCTGAACCTAGAATTCCGCGGAGGTGAAGTCACGGCCGAGACAGCCATCTTAGAGCTGCTTGAGGAGTTTGGAGAGGGAAGTACTGCGACCACACCGATAGCAACATTCTTCTCCCGAATCCAACGGCCAGAAGAAACTAGCACTGATTATGCCATTGCTCTCGAGACCCTCCTGAGGCATGTGGAGGACGTCAATAAACGGCAGGGGAGGCAAGGGTCCCTAGGTGAGGACAGAGATCTTCTGCTGACAACACAATTCATGAAAGGCTTGCATGATGATCTCGTGAGACAGCGACTGGCCCCTATGCAACCGAGAACGATGTCCTTCAAATCCCTGCGCCAAGAACTCAGGGTCATCAGTGAAGAATCTCGACATACCAAGGAGGCGAGGCGACAACGGTACTATGTAAATCAACAGGCTGCTAGCACCAACCCGAAACAGATGAACGACCCTCCCCCAGCACCCAAAGTCAGTGCCCAAGCCATCACCACCAGTACTTCCGATAGACAAGGAGTTGGCAAGGATCAGCTTACTGACTTGGCTGAGATGATGCAGAAACAAATGGCTACCCTCAACCAGGTGCTACAAGGTCAGCAGATGCTGGACCAGCGCGTACATCATCTGGAGAGTAGAGTCAACAACCCTGGACGACCTGGCAGAAATCCCCACTATTCTTCTGGCCACACCACGTATCCTGCTCCTAGACAAGAGAGACCTTGTTACAACTGCGGTGGGATTGGTCATTTCGCCCGACAGTGTCAGCAACCGAACCAGCACAGGAGAGCACCGATAGAATCAACCAGGACCAATCAGGTACATTTAAACTAGGCGTACCTGCTAATGCTGGGCAATTGGCGGGTGTATGTAGGCAGATAAGCCCCACTACAACATATGAGAGGAAGTCGGGGAAACTTCTCCTTCATTCAAGTGCAGAGAGTCAACCGGATGAGAGACTGGTCGGACCAATGAATACCACTAATGTAGTCATCTTTGGGAAGAACTGTCAAGCCCTACTTGACACCGGCTCACAGGTGACCACCATAGCCGATGAGTTTGTTAAAGCTCATCCTGAACTCCGACGACAAGCTCTGAGACCGACCGACATCACCATCAAGGGAGCTGGAGGCCAAAATGTCCTTCATCGGGGGTATATCCTCCTACACATGGAAGTTCTCGGTGAGGTGATGAAGAAGGTCCCTGCTTTAGTTGTCCCTGACACCAATTTCCGACGCTCTACCCCACTTCTCATCGGGACTAATGTAATCCTTGCTGTACGAGACTGTCTCCACAAGAAGTATGGACGAGGGTTCATGTCTAAGGCCAAGAAGTCCTCTGACTGGTACTCGGCATTCCAGTGCATAAATACTGATGGTGTGGACATTGCTCGTACTAATGGAGAAATTGGATGTCTGCGGTATGCAGGAAGACGGGCAATTGAAATTCAACCTGGGTCTGAAGTCGTCCTTACCGCCAAAGCACCCAAATCCACCAGAGGACGGACGATATCAGCACTAGTGGAGAGCACGACCAATCAAAGGTTAGCGGTTGGGCAGACACTAGTTGAAGTTCAAGATGGTGCGGCTCCAATTCGCCTTTGTAATCTATCTCAACAAACAGCAGTTGTTAGGAGAAACACAATATTAGCGAGGTTGTCCTCTGTGCAGATCGTCGGCACTGAACCAAACTCCAAAGCTCCTGTCATGGGGATGTTCGAACACACAATATCCAAAGAAGAAATGCCAGATGTCGATCTTGACGATACAGCCCTGACCCCCTCTGAAAAGAAAGCCATCAAAGATCTACTCAAAACCAATTCAGATATCTTCTCCAAAGATTCCCTTGACATTGGCAAGACCCAAACCGCTGAACACAAGATTCCTTTAAGCGATTCTACCCCATTTCGTTTGCCGTACCGACGCATTGCTCCCGCTGAATTCCAGGAGGTTCGGAAACACATAAAAGATCTGGAGCAAACAAAGGTCATAAAACCCAGCCAAAGTTCATTCGCTTCTCCAGTTGTCATCGTCAGAAAGAAGGATGGAAGTATTCGACTCTGCGTAGATTACCGTAAGCTGAATTCGAGGACGATTCGGGATGCGTATCCTCTGCCTCGGATCGAAGAAGCGCTGGATGCTTTGGGTAAAGCAAAGTATTTTTCTTGTCTAGATTTGACCTCAGGCTATCTTCAAGTTGGCGTTGCTGAGAAGGATCAGGCGAAGACAGCCTTCACAACCCCGATGGGACTGTACGAGTTTCTCAGAATGCCATTTGGACTCGTCAACGCTCCTGCCACTTTCCAACGTTTAATGTCCAATGTATTCAGCGGCATGAACTTTGAAAGTGTACTACTCTACCTCGATGATGTCATCATTTACAGTTCCACTATTGAAGAACACATCACTCGACTAAGCCAAGTGTTTGATCGAATAAGACAACACAACCTCAAGCTGAAACCCTCCAAGTGTCACTTCATGAAGAGTAGCATACAATATCTGGGGCATATTGTCTCGGCAGAAGGTATTGCCACAAATCCCGAGAAGATAACCGCTGTACAAAATTGGCCGATCCCAAAATCAAAGAAGGATGTCCGGAGTTTCCTTGGGATAACTGGCTACTACCGGAAGTTTATCCAAGGCTATGCGAAGGTAGCAAGTCCTCTCTTTGGCCTCATTGGGGGAAAACGTGGCAGCAGAGACCCACCGTTCGTCTGGACTGTTGAATGTGGCGTTGCATTCCAGACGTTAATATCCAAGTTAACTTCAGCTCCAATCTTAGCTTATGCCGATTATAACCTTCCCTTCGTCGTACAGACAGATGCGTCTCTTGAAGGCCTTGGCGCAGTACTTACCCAACAACAGGATGGTCGTGAACGTGTAGTGGCATATGCGAGCCGGACTCTTTCTTCAGCAGAAAAGAAGTATCCAGCACACAAGTTAGAGTTTAGGGCGTTACATTGGGCCCTAACTACCAAGTTCAGAGATTATTTGTATGGCCACAAAGTGACAGCAGTAACCGACAATAATCCTATGACGTATGTTTTGAAGGGTGCAAAGCTGGATGCCCATAGTCAACGTTGGGTTAATGACCTATCTCTCTTCGAATTAGACATAATCTACCGTCCAGGAAAGAACAACGCTAATGCTGATGCGCTTTCCAGGATCACTAGAAGGGAAGTCACCCGCATGTTGGATGCAACCGAGAACGGCTCAGTTGAAAAGCAGATGTCCACAGAAGATATTGAAGTCCACATGCAGGCCACTCTTTCAACCCAGGATGTATCCCCAGAGACCAACAGCCCAAGCCAATCCGACAGCGACGAACCAGTATCACCGCACTTTAGAGGAACATCTGGACCTGACAGCAGTGACTCAGAGAGGTATGGAACAAGTACTATGGGAGACGAAATGAACCTTCAGAAGGCTCAACTGGAAGATCCGACCCTAAGTAGAATCATTTACCTCAAGTCCACTCGGGGTAGTAAGCCAAGTCAACGACAAGCTAGACGAGAACCAACACAAGTACAGCGACTACTTCGCTCATGGGATCGACTCCAAACAGAATCAGGGACACTGGTTTACAAGAAGACAGATGACGCTGACGAAGTAAAACCTCGTCCAGTTCTCCCTATTGCCACTCGCCAACCTGTCCTACGTAGCCTCCATGATGAGATGGGCCATCTTGGGTTACATAAGACCCAACACCAAGTGACGAAACGCTTCTTCTGGCCAGGGTTACACACCGATGTGAAGAAGTACATCCAGACCTGCAGGAGATGTACTCTACGAAAACGTCCAGAGAATCAACGTTGCATCGGTCTAAACAGCATCCGAACAACACGCCCAATGGAGTTAGTCTGCATCGATTTTCTGAGTCTTGAGAGGTCTTCTGGCGGATACGAACACTTACTCGTGGTAACGGACCATTTCACTCGATATGCCAAAGCATATCCAACTAGAGACCAGAAAGCGAGGACAGTGGCCCGCATATTGTGGGAGAGATACATCTCAAACTACGGTATTCCGGAACGCCTACATTCCGACCAAGGGAAGTGCTTCGAGTCTGAAGTGATCCGTCAACTCTGTGCTGTTATGGGGATGTCCAAGAGCAAGACGACACCATACCATCCCCAAGGCAACGGCATGACTGAGCGATTTAATCGTACCCTCCTATCAATGTTAGGCACCCTTGATCCAGTGAAGAAGGTGAATTGGGCATCGCACGTTGAGGTCCTGACCCATGCCTACAATTGCAGCCTACACGAATCAACCGGCTACTCGCCCTTCTTTCTCATGTTCCAACGAGACGCAAGATTACCAGTAGATGTGATGCTCCTATCACCAGACGGACAACCACAAGAAGCCAGTCGAAACTACAACTCATATGTCAAGACCCTACAGACGCGTATGCACAAGGCATTAGAGGAGGCTAGAGCTAACGCAGAGGAGGCCAGAACCAAACAGAGGCGGACATACGACATGAAGGTAAAGGAGAAGTCTATTCAAACAGGTGACCATGTCCTAGTGCTGAACAAAACGCCCAGAGGGAAGTGCAAACTCAGAGACAATTGGGAACAAACACCATACGTCGTGGTACGCAAACACCAAGACATTCCAGTCTATGTTGTGAGGCAGCTTCACTCCAAGCGGTTGAGGACTCTTCATCGAAATATGTTGTCATTGTGTCCTTTTGACATCACTGATGAGACTGAGGGAACCACCACCGATGGCGAAGATCCTTCATCGCATCCTAAGTCTTCTGATGCAGAGTCAATTATCCCCCCACCACTGGAGTTCTGCAATGTTCCTGAGCACGAGATGGTACCAGTCCCTCCACCACAAGAGCTTAGCGACGACCTTGATGCGACTGAGGTGATACCACCCCCAATGAGCTATGGAGATCCTTCATCCGAGTTGAGCAGAGACGAGTTGAGCGCATATGAAGGGTGCGAGGATTCATCAAGTTCGGAAGAAGCGACCTGGAAGCCTGCAGACAAACGCCTTTCCAGGAGATCCATCAGACCCCCACAGAGATATGGAGATTGGATGTAGCCTTGACCTGTAGGATGAAACTGTATGCATATTGAGGTTTAGTTTAAATGTTGTTGAGGACAACAACAGATTTTAAAGAAGGCGAGATTGTAGAGGAGTGGAATTTCACTTTGATTTTTATATCCTTCCTTTTTATCTTGCAAAGTGGTTCCCCCTGAGAGTGACTGCTTTTTATAGGAGTGGGCTCCCCTGTGTAGCTCCCAGACTCGTTTATCACTTTTACCACATTTATTTAGTTCATGTTGCTAGGCGCACCAGTCTATTCTTTTGTGCTGCACTGCCCACATGTGCTTAGCAGGTCAGTGAGCAGCGAAACAGCAGTGAGTAAAGACCTACTTCAATTGTGTCTTGTAATATTCCAAAACTCCAAAAGTAAACTCCAAAAGTTAGGACATCAAGTTGCTGTTTTTCCGTATTGCTCAATAATTCTGGCTTTTCATGTATCTGTTTTGAATGTGCTTTACAGAGTAATTCGCTATTAGTGCTGTGTTGGTTTTTCCTTTTTTTTTTAGTCTTGACTTTATCTTTGATTAATATTTAGTATGACTTTAGTTGATTTGTCTGGGTGTTTCTACATCAGTATTCAAAGGTTTTAAATTAAAGTTCATTTTGTTGTTATGGTACAAATTTAGTGTTTTTGCCCCAGTTATTTAAGGAAGATCTGCGACTCATCATTTAGATCCTTGGTCCTCACTGCAATTCCCGTAACTTTATTATATTTTTTTAAGTGATCCATTTTTCAGGGCTACACATGCAATGTACCTATACTCAAAAGTATATTGTATGATAGTTAAAGTTAGAAATGAGTGCTTAAATTTCTCAATTAAAACAAAACAAACGTTCAACTTCCTAAAAATGTATTCTCCATGCTAAATTTAAATGGAAATGCAAAACAATTGAACAATTGATAAAACAATGTTAGTAGTTTGATTAGCTTTATAGACCTACCACTTCTGATGATTGAAGAATGTTTGATATGAGAACGAAGCTATGTTTATTGCAGTCAAGGCCCGAAGAAACTTTTGAATGCTGCTCCCTACCATTGGCTGAGTCCTCCACTTCCAACTGTAACAGCATCCACGCTTTCTGCATACTTGAAGGCCCTCCGCCATTGTTCCACCCAAGGGGCGATACAGATCAGCCTTGGTTTTAGAGGCACATTTTGGGCAGGACTGAAACAACTGTAGGAGGTTGGACTTGAACACAATGAATTTGGGATCATCAATGACGTTTAGTTCTGGTGCGTCTGGATCACTACTGTAAATAAATAAAATTCACAAATATTTGTGATAATTTATTTTCACTTCACTGCAAAAAAAAGTACTAATTACTATACTAATTACTATACTAATTGTTGGTGAAATGTTAAAACAAAATTGAACAACACTAACAAATATAAGCTTCCCCATTTTGTTATTTTGTTTTGAGAAACAACTTGATATTTTTGGTTTACCAAATTCAAAACAAGAAAAAGAAGCAAACTTACCTTGATGTCAAATCGGAGTCTGAGATTTCATAGCTTGACGGCTCATAGCTGCTCTCCGACTCTGGTAAATCAGACGAATCAGATTCAACAAAGACTGGAAATTGTTTCAACAACTGCCTTAGGTGTGTCCTGATAATCAAAAAGTCTCAGTTGAGGTCCCTTGATTAGTGAACATTCTGTTATCTTGTTGTGTTGCACATGGCGTACTTGGATGCCTAAGATTAATGGAATAAATAAATAATTCATACGAAGGAACAAACAGTACTGCATGAAAAAGGGATTCTATATTAAATATTTTATTTAGGCTTTCCTTGTTACAGGATCGATATTCACTATAACATATGATAAATCAATTTCTGTGACAGTGAGAATGCCAACAAGCTGTACAGAAAAGAAAAGCCTACAAAAGGATCACATTTTATATCAAATTTTATTGTTTTTAAATTTTACCTTTGTTCACTGGTTTGAACATTTTCCTGTCAGTTTGCGTTCTCTTGGACCTCACATAAGTTGTCTTGGATGATGTTTTAGGCCATATGTTTTCTCCCCTTTGCTTGTTAATTGTGCACCTCCACCTTCCAACTGTTTGTGTACCTTGATCCCTTACCTGATGAGAAACCAATAGCTGAGCGTTAACAAATGCAACAGAATAGTAGTTAGGGACTGCAGGGGTTTTGACAGGTTGCGATCATGTCAATGCAAATCATTATTTGTATCTACCACAGTTTGTATATAAAATTGAAAAAGATTATATTAAAAAATTGGGATGCACTGGCCGGATGGTAAATTGTTTTCTTTAAAAAAGCTGCAACAACAAAGTTAAACAACATTTGCGGTGTAGGGTGCATTGAGGTTTTTACATCTTTAAATCATGTATGAACAATAATTCATGACAATTATTCCCTCACGTTGTTTTCAGTCTGTACCCCAGTTTGCTTCAGAGGCTGGCCTACTTCCTGCCGAAAAAAAATTAAACGGCAAACTAATGAAATAAGAAAGTGTAAAACAGCTCCATGTACTGTGTGTAACTGTGTTCCTGCACTGGAACTCTATTGACAAGAGATGATAGGTCCTATTTATAAAATTGTACAAATGTTTTGTTTCCATTGTCTACTCTACTCCCTCCACAACCTGCCCCCTAAAAAGTAATGCTCTACCAAAACAAAAATCATACAACAATCATTGCTTTGATGAGAAACTTTTTATTTTTATTTTTTTGGGGTAAATATTTCCATAATTACAAACCTCTTCTGACGACACACTGTGATGGAAAACAGTTACACTGTCACTAGATGTAGATGTGCCAACTAGGAGTTGTAGAAACGCTTTCCTGATCCTTGACAAGGCTTTGTTCGATTACCTATTTTAACAAATTAAATGCAAAATTGTATGAGGACGTTGGGCAAAACAAAATCACATTACTTATTTACTAAAACATTACCCAACCCACGTCTTAAATCCCCAAGTTAAATATAAAGGGTTCTAAAATTACTGCTTATTTCATAAGGAAAACTTCAGTTCACAAGTCTTGAAAAGCAGTAATGCAGTATCATTTTCAGTGTGTGCAAACATTACCGGCGACGTATGCCCAATTTCCGGACATCATTTTCATGTCGATGTTGTACACTTTTATAGTCACAAGTTATTGATTTGAAAACACACGTTGAATTATAACACAAATACTTGTGAAAACGAAACAAGTTTAGAGAGCAATTTCATGACTGACTTGTAACTTTCTATTCGAGTGCTTATTCTTCTTTCCTTCACGATACGATTTTGCGAAAGGCAGCTACCGATTCTGCTTTACTTACCTGTCTCCGTTCCTTTTCATTCATCCTTTTCTCTCTGTTACTCTGTGTTTGTGTCTCTTGTCGTGGTGTCCAAGTTGTTGCAATGTTCGGCGACTTCCGTGTAGGTATTACTCCCTTTTAAAGTCTAAACTTGGACGGTATGCCAAAGCCAGCCATCAATTTCGACGAAGTGTCCTGGCAGTCGTCAGAAAAGTGGGCGCTACAAATGTGCGACCACTTCCCAACTCGAAAGTTTGATCGAGTTGTGTTCACAAATCGCACCCATTCTCGACATATGTTTGTGTCACTCGGAAATTAAAAAAATCGGACGGAAGGGTCTCTGTCGCTGTTGCGAATGCAACCACCAACGGCGCACGATTTCGGCATTTTCACACCAAAAACCTAATATATTTACCACTGATTTAGCTGAGAAGAAATTGCTACCCAGTCATGAAAGCGCAGTCTAAACAGAGATGACGTCATTATCCTGACGGCCTTATGCACGGTGTGTCGTCACAAAATTTGTCAACCAATCAAAAACGCCTCATGTCTGAGGGCGCCCTCAGCGGCGAAATATACATTATTTTCGGGAAATCAACAAAAGTACTTTCTTTTTTTTCAAATCGCATTTTCAAAAAAAATGTAAACCACAAATAATGGAAAAACTCATGAAACAATAGGTATATGCCCTAAGGAAGTGCAGAGTACTGTATTGACTCTGGAAATATCCGTTTTATTTACTCTTTATGATAAATACATGTACATGCACTTTCCAATGATTGATTAAAAGACATTTTCATAAGATTATAAAAAGATGAATTTTCTTTGCGGCTTTCCTGCAACATCCGGCTGTCGTGTGTGCTGCCAGGCCACCTCGCTACTACATTTTGTTATGTATTTCACATCACATTATGAGCTGGACGTTGATACTATATTTGCCCTTCCTATTGACAAATATGTGCTCATTTTCTCCTAGATTGCATCCATGTAGGCATACATGTGTTCCATCAACGGCCCCTACTATTTGGGGGAAGCCTGCTTTGGCAAAGAAATCCCTCTGCATCCCATGCACTGCTGCCGGTGGTCGGGAATTTGACAATGTCATTTCGAAGACGACATAATTCAGGGGTCACTCTCCTTAATACTCGAGAACAAGTGGCAATACTACACCCGTGCATTTCACTTGCACAATCGAACAAGGAACCAGTTGCATAAAAACGCAGGGCAATGAAGACTTGTAAACTCGATGGCAATGCATGGTTTCTCCTTGTGGGATGATGCAGGCGGTTCTCTATCATGTCAATAATATGGATGCGTACATTTCAACATCATCATATACATCAAGAAAGAATTCTGTCTCTAAACACTCTCTCCCTACGCAAAGCTCGACGATTATTTATCAAAAGGAGTTGAAACGCCATAATGTATTTAGCAATGATGTAAAAAACAGCCACAATATTGCAACTCTCTGTGTTTTATTTTCCCGCCAAATTGTCACATGTCACTTAAGATTAATTGTCTTACTCCTACAATTGATCTAGGACCATGTGTGAGGCCAAGATTGATTCAGAGTGAAATTAAGTTTGATATTGATCTTAACTCATGTACGTACACGATAAGTTATAATGTACGTACACGATAAGTTATCGTGTACGTACACGATAAGTTATCGTGTACACGATAAGTCAGATTATTATTTGTTTTTCATGTGGCGGCAATACGCTTCCGTAAGAACAACTTTAAAAACAAGAAAAAACCGTTGAAATAAAACAAGCTATCCGGGATCCGTGGAAAAGGTATTGTCATACCGCCACACAACAATAGCACCGCAAGTCACTCAAATAAGACATTGCGTGTGTTTGTGGACACTTGCTTAATTCATCAGGCCAGGTCCGGTTATGCAAATTACAACCAAATTGACGATTGCCTATTCGTCAATTTAATTTTGGTTTGCATAACCGGACCTGGCCCACATGAAAGCAAGCTTGACATATTTAATTAGTACGTGTATATTTCAAGTCCTTTATCCGTTCGTGGATGGTATGAGACTATATAAGGACGTGCTCCCCATGTACGACATCATTTCTTATCTGACGTTTTTACGTCTGCAAAAGTTTTTCCTCCAAAAACAAGAAAGACGAACCATACAGATAGACGCACTTTCAGCAACGTTTGAAAAATTCACACCTGTCAGCGGTCACAGTCTCAGCTACAAAGGTAAGATTGGATTTACTTTCAGAATCACTAATCATAAAAATTGTCATTATGTTAAATACACTACACTTCACTCAGAGAGTTAGTGACTTTAAAACGCCATATGAAGTATAACAACATTGACTAATAAAGGTGTTTAGTGAACAGTTAAAAGGAAGGTATATATACGTTTGGTAATCACTCTTATTGACAGCAATAAAAACTTACTTGGTTTAGAAGTACAGCAGCTTTCGATAGTACAAAACATTTTGAGAATCGTTTCACTTCGAAGTAATGTGGTTATTATCCCCATAAATTTGAATCTGAGAAACGTTTCTGTTAGAAACGTTTCCTCAGATTGTGTATTCCTACAGGGATTATTCTTCCTGCGTGGACATGTTCGCTCCGGTTTTCGGCGACTTTTTTATTTTTTATTTTTGTGTGTGTACAAATCTAGCCTAGTCTACAAGTACGCCTTCACTTTTTCAATGAGCTCTTTCCTGTTAGAGAAAGAACAAAATGATTGGGTTAAATAATGCGGTTGATATCATTATTTTTCATACAAGGTTTTGCTTCACTATTAAAGCGTTTAAATAAACTGTTAATAAACACTTAATTAAATAAAGTACCGAACAGTTATCCTAAACGGAAACGAGATACAGTCAAAATTACCCGAGATTGCTATGTTTAATAATATCTTCAACTACACTATTCTTTCTTTACAGTTATTATTATTTTTTTAATTTTTGAAAGGCTTTTTAAAGAGATATTTTTGTCTTCTTCACCTTATTTTTAAAGATCAACGCGGACGAAATCACTTATTATTTGGTTGTAAGTTTGAAGTTTTCTACGCTGCAATTTTGATGAAAAGTGATCGGAAAAACTAGCAAATTGTTTGGTTCAATTTTTGAACAAGTGGTTCTTTAACGCCGTTGTGGCGACGCCCTCGCGTGGTCGGAACCAATACGTCTCACTGCAGACTGTCTATCTTCGTCTCTATGCATTTACTATTTGTTTTCTTTGGATTGTTCCTATTTCTTCAATTTGTTTCGGTAATATAACGTAACGTGTTCTCAAAATAACGTAACGTGTTCTCAAAATCATTTCGCTCGACATGATTTAGAAATCTTAATTTTATTATAGGGGAGCTCGAAAAAAAAACTATTGGAAAAAAAAAATAAAAAATTTCAAGATCATTTCGCTTAAAATAATTTCGAACCCTCAAAATAATTTATTTTGAGTGAACACACTTATTTTGTGAGCCCTCAAAGATCTCAAATTCTTTTTGTAGTTATTATTTTTTCACCACAAGTCCCTTTAGGGGCTCCTTATAGCCTATGGCTTATGACTATTTTATGGTTTGCTAGTTGAAGCACTGTTTGCTGTTTATAAAAACGTATCATGATAATTATACTCATATAAAGAAACCCCAACCTTGACCCATAACACTACTATTCGAAATAAATAATTCACTGGTGACACAAATTCAATCTTTAAAAAAGGGTCTCAAAAAGGCATCATATTATTTGATCACTCTAATAATGTTTGGCGCAATTTTTGATTATGGTAGTTTCTAAAAAACACAATATAAAACTAGATATTAGGTGTTTGTGAACAAACACAAAGCTGTTCCGGTTTTCTGATTCATAAAAAACCAAAACAATAAATAACAAACAAGAAATCACAAACATTACGACCTTATGACATGTGGTTCAGGAGATATGATTATCTCAAGTTTTGAGCTTCCTGAATAGACCGGAAATAAAGGTCAAAGTAAGATCATCGTTTTGAATAAATTGTCGCAAGTGTTGCAAGCTACCATACAACACAAACATTACGATTTCATGACATGTGGTTTGGGAGATATGATATTTTCAATATTTGAACTTCCTGTTTGGACCGGAAGTAAAGGTCAAAGTTAGGTCATCTTACTTAATAAAATTTCGCAATTGTTGAAAGCAACCATACAAAAAAAAACTTTACAATTTTATGACTTGTGGTTCAGAAGATATGATTTTTTGAGTAAAATTTTGAATTACCGTAATTTGACACCTGATGACGTCACAGTAAAAAAAAATGTTTATCATACTAACAAATTTGATAAGGAACACGATGGTATGCAACTTATTCCAATTTAATTTATTTTGAAAATATTATGTTTTTGACCAGCAAAACATGTACACTTACAGCACCATGCGGTTTGTACACAGATGGAAACGCGCAGTTAGTGACGTCATTATGACGTGACGGGTAATGTTAGACCAGAACTAACATCTTCAATACAAGACAAGTCCATAACTGAAAGTTTGAGGATCGAATGTATACTTCTTGAGATATGATAGCTCAAATTTAGCTCATTAAATATTCACACCGCTGTCACGTGAGTAGTTATTTAAGAATTTTAATCTAAGACATCTGAAAACTAATACAAGGTGGGCTGAGCAAGCCCCATTCTTAGACGGCTTTACAAAGTGTGCGAACCAAATACTAATTCAACTTGAAGGTGACTGGATGTATTCAACAAATTACGGCGTTGTAGCCATGGTGCCAGGACTAACTAATGATTAATTATGGCTAATTATAACGGTGCTTTTATTTATTTTTTTGGCTCGGAACATCACTTATAAAAAGTATTTCACTTTTCAAAACAATTTATGTAAATCAGGAAACTAACAATTAACTTATTTTGAAAATACATGTGTTTTGAACCACCTAAACGTTTACACTTTGTACACAAAAAGAAAACACGCCTACAAATATGACGTCATGATGACGTGACGGGTAATGATAGGCCAGAACTAACATCTACAATACAAGACAAGTCCATAACTGAAAAAAAGTTTGAGGATCGGATGTACACTTCTTGAGATATGATAGATACAAGATTGGCTAAATATTCACACCGTAGTAAAGTGGCTAATTATTAAGAATTTTAAAATTGTTTACATTTAAGAGTTAAGTTTATGTTCTAAGCTTCAATTTGATATAGGACCTAACTATTTCATATTTACATGTTAGGATATTAGGAGCCAAGAAAAAACATGTCCAAATACTATGGGATTTAGGTGGAAACAAAGAATAATAATAAAAACAATAACAATTACCTGTTCCGACAGTAGGTCGGAACAGCTAATAATAAAAATCTCGACGAAAACAAAACCTGTTCAGACAGTAGGTCGGAACAGCTAAAAACCCAAACAAACAATAATATTAATTTCGTTCAAGTTGAACTTTAAGCTTTTCCGAAAAAGACTTTTTGGAAAAGACGTTTTCTTTTGATTTGTTTACGTCCCTTTTTCCCTTTTCTCTTATTTTTCTTAAGTTGTTCTAACCTAAAATCCACAGACTTTGTTCCTACAATTTTCCACATTCTAAGACCTCAAACTAAATCTGTACAAAAACAAGTGACGCCATGATGACGTCATCACATGATTTTTATGAACTTTTAAATCCTGACTATTTATAGCTTATATTTTGCAGTCGAAACATTCTCCATGTATGCATTCAAAATAGTTCTTGCAGCAGCAAGGACCGATTGGTGCTTTTGGAGTCTTGCTGAGAAACAAATTGGGCTTTTGGAACACTGATGGTACTTTTGTAGTCCCTTTTGGCATGTCATAGATGTATTCAAAGGTGCACATTTTTGGTAGACATTGAAGACAAGGTTTTGTTCTTATTTTAGTTCTATCCCAAATCCTACAGAATTTGTACAAAGACAACAGCCTCAGATAGTAATGACCAAACCAAGCATACACTAGACATTATATTTGTCATCATGACGTCTTCACATGCTATGTTACATCACATTAAAGATGCACCTTTCGAAGTTGCACATCCACGAAAGTACAAGCCTGATTGCGCTAAATCTTGGTTATACCCTAGACAGACTGTTATGGGAACATTTAAATGAAGTCATGATGTCAGAACAAACCTGAGCTCCTCTAATATTCCACAATACATTGAATAAAACTCAGAGAGATTTTCTCACTTTACTCTATTAATTTATTCTTAAAAAAATATACAGCAATATACATCAATATACACCAATAACTCCCACAATTAATTAGGTCTCAAGCTTGAGGTAAGTTAGACTAGAACAACTGATCAAAATCCAATTTTGGTTCCCAACTGGGTGACAAAATATTGAAATTATTAAGTTCTTAAATTATTTATTAAAACTCCACTATGTACTATTCAATACCAAAATAGTGATTCGGTTATATTTATTACAAAAAAACCCTAATCACTGTTTGAGGAAAAGCGACAATGGGTTATATACTTCTTCGTCCTTCCGTTTTACTTAGCAGTTTTGAACTTTCGTTCACAAACAAAATTCACTTTAAACTATTACTACTAGATCACCATCACTGACACTTTACTTCAACACGAAGTTTAACTTTAGTGTTCCACTGTAGAGGATTCACCTCATATTAAAATAACCAAGGCGAAAGGGTTTTTATACACCTAGCTTTCACCATACAATCGGCGTTCCTGTCTTGATTAACATCTCAATCCACGACTTCGTCCTGCGACGATTTCCACTCGCTTCAAACTGCGGGGCCACCACTGAAACTTGCCCTCTAGCGTCAGTACTTCATTCGTCTGTACGGGCCATCTGAAAATTTCATTAGCCAAACTTATGCCATAATTTAGGCCACAAAACACATGATACACTTCGACATTCAATTAATCAAATAACTTTTAAATTACACTAAACTTCATAAGGAGATAACTTTTCTCTTTTGATCAATGCAAACAATCTAACGATACTACTAAGTATACACTTCAAATTGTCTTTCTTATTCCGCACAAGTTGTCCAAGATTTGTAATTTAAGCTACAATGGTTTTTCTATGAGAGACTTCTTGAAATAATTAATTGATTTTAAAAGAATTTACTTACGATTGAATATGTGTCGTCCAACCTGTCTTCCTTCTAAGCTGGTAAAACGAGGCTCGAAGCCTACAGCAGCTAATAAATGTTTGAGCTTGCAAAGCTGGTGCAGTAATTTGCAGGTTGGATTACAATACCTTTATCAGGCAATTCAATTTGTAAAAACCAAATAACAGCAAGCACAGCAAAACAGGGTGTGTCCATCCACCACAAGCTCTAAGAAGGAATGGGTTCATATCCCACCAAAACTCAATTGCTCTCACCCCCTATTTCAAACTCTTTTCTTATTTAAACTTACCTTAAGAATATGCAAATTAATCAACTGGACCGTGAGCCTGAGCCATACAAACCTGGGCGAGGGTGCTATTGAATTTACTACAAAAGACATTAACTGTTCAATCATGGCCACTGGGTTCTGGCACAAAGCCAGGCTAGGTACATTTACAATAGATAAAAAGGATATATGTAAACACATGCAAAGGAGGAAATTGAATATTCATACTAGATTTAAATACTTGATTTATTTGTGACACATGACTTAACTTGTATCTTGTAAACGAAACATGATACCACCAACATCTTCTTGCAACAGGCTTGGTATATAGGTGTATGTATAATGTATACTCCTTTAATGTATTATATCAACGGAGGTACAAGTCTGATTGAGTTGAATCTTGGTTATGTACATAGCCAGGAACGTATTATGTGTGAACGTTGAGATAAGGTTTAGTTGGGTTATTTATGTTTGTGAATTTCGGGAAAACCCGACGTTCTGCTCTCAAACAGACACACGGACATATTATTTCAATTTCTTTTGTTTTATTGTTTTTTAGTCTGTAAACAAATTAATTTGGAAAGATTCTCTTCTAACAGGTCTCTAAACTTAGAAAACGGTATTCATTTCTGAATTTTAATGGAATCCTGTAAGTTTTCTTTTTCAAGTACAGAGAAAGGGTATTAAAAAACTTTAGGCAGGAAACTTGAAATGAACATCGTTACACTTATTTTTTCAAAGAAAGTTTATTTGAACTAGAATTTCACTTATTTTTATTTTCAAGCAGAAAAATCCAAGTTCATAAGAAATAAAAAGTTAAAAGTATAGGATCATAAAAAGTTAAACAATTAAATAAACAGATCAATAACTTTGGAAAAAAAAATCGTCACAATTATATTTGGAATGATTGTTTGTTTAAGCGTTTATTCCTTCCCAGCCTCTTGTTGCCTATTAAGACACTGCAACTGTTAGGTTGCACTACAATCATAGCGAGATCATCAAGCGCCAAGACTGATTCATTCAATGTCAATCCAGAATTATTTTCTGTAACTCAAAGATTTGAAGGTCATTGCTTCTAGGGACAGTCAATAGTGGTCCATTGTTTTTTCAACCTGGGGTATTCAGGGTACACTTTTTGCCATATTTTGCTCAGAAGTAAAAGTCATTGTATATAGTTACTGCTTGCAAAGAAATTGATAATGTTCATTTTGTATTTTACCACCTCTACATTCACTGTATTTACCATGTACATTGTAATTGTTTCTTGTTTTACTAAGCTATTAAGCTTTAAAAAAAAGGGTGTTTCAGAAGTCCCTTGATTTCTAACATCTTCCTAGTAATTTGTTTTGTATTTCTCTATTTCATTTTTACGCCTGCTTATAAATTATACTTTATTACTTACTTTTTTGTGTTCATTATGGGAGTTATGGAAAAATAAATAAATTACTGAATTGAGCTAAGAAGCGTAGGACCCTTTTTGCGAGATGGAGCCTTGCCAGGTGAATTATTCATGGTGTTTTAAATTTAGAGGGTCATAGCTAAAAACTTGATTTGCTAAAACCTATAAAATTTTGGAAAAGAAGTTTAGTTGTAAGCAACTACAAATTTGTTTGATTTCAAGAGGTACAGAGGTATTTGTGAATATTTAGCATTTACAATTTGTTGACAAGGGGGTTCTTTATTTGATGTGGTGCAACCATTCAAGGCGCTCAAGCGGAATGCACAGAGGTCAAGTCGTTAATAAATCATCACGTTTTGCGAGAACATTAAAAAACTTAATTACATAAAACTTTCGTGTTATATGATAAATACGCAGAGATTTGCATGCTTTTGTGCATTTTCAGGCAGCGGCCGCATAGATTACCTAAGGTGATGGGCAAAACCCCACAAACTTCACGCCTCGCTGGGTTTGCGACCTGGCCAAAGTCGTATAATTAGTCATTAATTGGCGTCAATATTCACGATTTGCGAGCAAGTCGTGAATTTTGTCATAAATATTGGTATAATGTTAACGACTTGAAGCACAAAGTTATAAATTTGGTCGCAAATATTGATGCTATAATCATGACTTGGGGCACAAGTCGTGGAATTTGTCATGAACATTTACGTCAATATTTATGGTTTTTTTCAGTTGCCCTTTAAAATGTATTTGTTTTTTCATAACCTCTTGTTGCTGAGCGCCATGATCTAGATGGAATGGCGCTATAGAAATCCTGTTATTATTATTATTATTATTAAATTATTATGTTCGATGTCGTTTCAGGGCCGCGAACCTGTGGTTTTATCGTTACCGCGAACCGCAGTGTTTTACATCCTGTCTGTGCTTACATAAAATTTGCCGGTGGACTGGTCCGACACAACAAGTGGACAACTCACTCCGATTATTCTATAAATTATGCTGATCGTTTCAATAAAATTGAATTTCAATAACTAAATAATATTAACTTTCTAATTAATAATGTTATTTCTTCTCTATTCTACCCAATTACAGGATAACTTGGAACCCAAGTTGAATCCTCTTGTGACCGAAAATCCAGATCCACATCCACATTATAACAGAAAACATGGATACCAAGTACTGCCCAATTGCAATTGTTGGAATAGGTAAGTGCTAGATGTCCTTACCTAACGCCGTTTACATTATTAAAAAAACACACACCCAAAAATAACATGACAATTTGAGAAATGGGGATTTGCCAACGTTAGAGGAAGCTGTGGTAGTTTCACCAATGTAAATATTCAAAACGTGAATTGTTCGTTCACGTAGGGGTGGGGGGTGGGGAGGGTTATCAGTAGATCAACACATGATGATGATGTGAAGTAAAGTGTAAGTCAGAAGGGCGATTATTGGAAGTTTTTTAAAGCAAAAATTTATACAAATTCGTTGTTTATTTTTAATAGGATGTCGCATGCCCGGTGGTGTTAAAAGTCCGGATGAGTTCTGGAAGGTTATCCATGATGGCAGAAACACCATCTCTGAGGTCCCACCAGACAGATGGTCACTCGACAATTTCTACCACCCAGACCAAACCAAGCAAGGGAAGATGGTCACCCGGCGTTGTGGTTTCATTGACGGCATAGACCAGTTTGACAACACTTTCTTCAAAATCTCTCCCCGGGAAGCGATGTCCATGGACCCGCAGCAACGTCATATACTCGAGGTAGTCAACGAAGCCTTTGAAGATGCTGGCATCGTGCCAGACACAGTCGGTGAGTCCACTGGGGTTTACCTTGGTATAGGTATGATGGACTACCCAATTCAGTCGATTGGGGAGACTTCTCTTATCGATGCTTACACCGTGACAGGATCTGCACACAGCGTAGCAGCAAACAGAATTTCGTATGCCTTTGATTTGAAAGGCCCAAGTATTGCCGTAGATACGGCATGTGCCTCGTCTATGACAGCAATGCATTTCGCCTGTACCAGCATCTGGAACAACGAATGTAGCCTTGCCGTCATCGGTGGTTGTAACAATCTCCTCATGCCCGAGGTTACGGTTGGCTTCAGCGCTCTTGGAGTCCTCTCCCCAGAAGGGCAATGCTGTCCCTTCTCCAGCTCGGCAAAAGGCTACGTACGCAGTGAAGGTTTTGGGGCTCTGATCCTGAAGCCTCTTCAGCAAGCAATAGATGACGGTGACCACATCTACGCATCAATTCGAGGAAGTGCAATTGCTGCAAATGGATTCTCAAACAGCCTCACCATGCCGTCTATGCCAGCTCAGATGACGGTCATGAAGCAAGCGTACGAGCGCTTTGATGTTCCTCTCTCAAGTGTTCACTGCATCGAGGCCCACGGGACTGGAACACCAGTTGGGGACCCGATCGAGGCAGAAGCTATCGGCAAGACCTTTGCTCCACATCGTGAGACACCTCTTAGAATAGGCTCCGTTAAGAGTAATTTTGGCCACAACGAGTGTGCTGCTGGGGTCACAGCAGCTATCAAAGTAGCTTTGATGTTGGAGAAAAAGATGCTGTGCCCAACTATCAACTATGTTGACGCTAACCCACATATAGACACAGTAGGATGGAAGCTGCAGGTCCAGACCAAGCTCGAGCCTCTACCTGATGGTCAGCAAACAATCATTGGTCTCAACAGCTTCGGTTTTGCTGGTGCAGTTGCTCACATGATCTTCCAAGAACCCCCAGCTCGAGACTCCCCAGATTCAGAAAGTGACTCTAAATCTTTCCGTGCTCAGTGGCAGTTTGGCGCCAGTGATCTAGGCAACAGTATCTTGATTCCTTTATCAGCTAAGTCAATAGATGCTCTACATGGTGTTGCAGAAAAATGGAAGAATTTCACTTCTGACAAGGACGCACTCAAAGTTGTCTCCTGGCTCTCAACTCGACGAAAGCATCATGAATGTCGCCTAGCTGTCATCACTAAATCCGGAAAACAGTTTCAGACACAACTCACTAGCTTCGTGAAATCAGGAAGTGGGGAAGGTATGTCATCTGGAAGTGCTTATGGCAAGAAGAGAAAGATCTGCATGATTTTTCCTGGTCAAGGACAACAGTGGAGCAACATGGGACGACAGCTTTACAGAACAGAGAAAGTGTTCCGTGAAACTGTACAAAAATGTGACGAAATCTTCCAGAAGTTGAGCGGTTGGTCCCTTCTTCATGACAAGCTGTTCTTCAATGGACTAAATGACATGACTAAAACTGGAGAAAAGATAGACGCAGATCAGCTTATCAACAATATGGAGATATCACAGCCAGCTATCCTCTTTTTCCAGATTGGTTTGTTCCATCTTTGGCAGTTTTGGGAGATCCGTCCAGATGTGGTGGTTGGTCACAGCCTTGGTGAAGTTGCTGCTGCATACGCATGTGGTGGTTTGACCATTGAAGAAGCAGTTAGAGTTATCTACCATCGAAGTACACAGCAGGCTAAAGTCAAGGGGGCAGGAAGCATGGCAGCTCTGCGTCTTTCTCTGAAAGAAGCACAAACCATTTGCTCTAAATCTGACAATCTTTACATTGCCGCACTAAATGCCCCGTCTGGCATCACTATCGCAGGAAACACAGAGCTTATCACAGAGTTTGCAAAAAACAACCCCACAGTGGCCAAGCAATTGCGAGTCCAGTGCGCTTTCCACACACCAGAAATGGATCCCATGGAAAAGTCTTTCCGGGCTGCCATGGAAGGAGCTGTCACGACGGAGGCAGGATGCCGCACCTTACCCATGTATTCCACCGTAACAGGGGAGCTGTATAAAGGAGATTTTGGTACAGAATACTGGTGGGACAACATCAGAAACACGGTGCAGTTCCAGCCAGCAGTTGAAGCTATTTTGGCAGACACCGAGGCAGATCTTTTTCTTGAATGTGGTTCCTCAGCAACACTCATCTCATCTGTCAATCAGATAGCTAAACAGGGCAACATCAAAACTAACATCACTTCTATCCCTTCGGGTCAGCGTCAACAAGATGATCGCCACATGGTCTTAAAGGCTTTGGGTGAGCTTTACATTGCCGGTATTGATGTCAACTGGAAGAATGTTACAGGAGACTGCGCAGAATGGGTATCGCTTCCCACCTACCCATGGCAGCACCAGCCATTCTGGGTAGAGTCGGAGCCAATGCGCATGAAACGTCTTGGACTTGACGATCGTACCTTTAAGGGACAAAACGGAAATATGTCACTGTTGGTATTCCCATTCCTGGCAGACCATATTGTGCAGGACCGACTAGTGTTTCCTGGAGCGGGATATGTTGAATACGCCATCGAGGCTTCCTTCCCGGAGAATGAGTTGCCGTGTTTGTCACAAGTGTCGTTTTGCAAACTGCTTATGTGGCCCGAACAAACGACTGCTGGTGGTAGTAAATTTGGCAATCTTCAGCTAGGTTGCAATATGGAAGGTTCCAAGGTTCAGATTGTAGCAGATGGCACAATTTACAGCGAGTCCGAGATTACAGCGAATGCCACGATCTTAAACGACCACATCCCGATGAAAAGTATCCTTTCACGCTGCCCTGGTAAAACATCTGGCAAGGAGTTCTACGAAAAACTTGCTGCTCTTGGCTTGCAGTATGGTTCAGCGTTTCAGGTTGTCGAGACGATAGCTCTTGGAGACGGTGAAGCGCTTGGGTATCTTCACCCAGCTCCAGTTAATAAACAGAGACTTCAGATCACCCACCTTGATGGCTGTTTTCAGCTGCTCATCTCTGCAATTGGAGACACAACGACACTCTATCTACCGGTTGCCATTAAATCCCTGAAGATGCACGTTCCGTCACTGCCAGTAATGGAGTCTTTTGTTGCTCACGTAAAAGTCACCGAGTGTGATTCCTTGTCACTCACAGGAGACATTATCCTGGCCACAAACAGCGGGAAGGTTCTTATGGAGGCGGTTGGCTGCAAATGCCAGAACGTGATTGGTACTACCTCCGATGTACCATTGACATCTTGCCTCTACCTCACCAAGTTACAGCCCCAAAAGGCTGCTCTTCCGCCAACTTCCGCTGCTTATGACGTCTTCGAGCCATACTGCCTTCATGAGAATTACCCGGAAGAGATAGATCCGATTGCAAAGGCTGTTGATGTAGTTCATGTGCTGCAGGCAATCTGCGTCTCATACATTCGGCACGCTTTCAGCGAGGTGCCTGAAGAGGAACGTGGTAAGTGTAACCCACGATACATTAAGAGACTTCAGGAAATTGCAGCAGACGATTCAGTGAATGACATACCGTTTGAAGAAATTCCCATTGTTATCAAAGACATCATGCAGCGCATCCCGGATCTCAAACAAGAGCTGACCATGATGACCAGTTTGGGTAACAATCTCCCTACGACCCTCCGTGATCCATCAACTGCAGTCTCAATTCTCTTTGCAGCTGAGAACATTGCGCACTACTTCATTGACTCCCTGACAACCAGGCTGTACTACAAGGCAGGAGCCAAGATGATCGAAAATGCAGTTAAAGAAGCTGCAAAAAGCAAAGGAATCGTGAGAGTTGTGGAGGTAGGAGGACGAATGGGTGGTCTGGCCAGCTACATACTAGAGCCCCTAAAACAACTCGGTATGGATAACAAATTGGAGTACATCTTCACCGACCTGAGTGCGTCGTTCTTTACTCACGCACAAGGGAGACTTCAGGAGTACCCATTCGTAAAATATCAGCAGCTTGACATTGAAACTGATGTTGAACCACAAGGATTCGTTCCGGGCTCTGTTGATATTGTAATCTGCATGGACACCCTTCATTCTGCTGTTGACTTGAACAACGGACTCCACCATATGAGGAACCTTCTTTGTCCTGAAGGGTGGTTGGTTATGTATGAAGCAACGAACACCAAGTATATATCTGAGCTTCTTTTCGGAGCTCTGGAGCTATGCTGGGCTTTCCAAGATTTTCGTACCGATGTTTGCTGGTTGGATCAGCAGGGTTGGGTTGACCTGATGAAGAATGGTGGTTTTACCGACGTGTTTGCTGTATCCTCTCCAGACGAGTTTTTCCATAGCATCATGATCGGCAAGAAGTCAAACGAAGAGTGTTGCCCAGAAGAACCGGACTCTGACTGGCTAGTTCTCACCGACTCCCCATTCACAGGTAGTAGAAATGTCTTGAGAGCGCTTAAAGACCCCCTGCCACAAAACACCATCTTTGCATCTTCTGATAAAAAGCTTAATGATGCTCTTGGGGGCAAGAAAGAGTGTGTTCACCTCGTCTACATTCTCGGTCGGGCTGACTGGAAAGCTCAATGTCTCACCCGAGTCTTACAAGAAGTCAATGAAGACTTGAGTCGTTTTTCCCAGGTGTCCGTTGTTACGACTGGTTCCAAGACGTCAACTGCAGTTGCTGTTGGACTTATTAGGGCAGCCACAAACCAGTGTCAGGTTCCTATATTCTCTTTTCATCTAGATGACGAGTCAAAAGACAGCTTAAGCATGTTAACCAAGATGATTGTGAGATGTGATGTTAAGGATCGGGAAATAAGCATCAGGAAGGGAGAAGTCTTCTTGCCGAGATTGGTTAAGGCTGACATTCCTGACCATGACACGAATAATGACACGTACTGGCAACTCATACAAAACGAAGACATGTCAAGCAAGAACGCATCAATAGATGAAATGGGCTTCAGTTATTTGAGTGAAATGGAACCACCTCCCGGTAAAGTCATAGTTAAGGTCAACGCTGCTGCTCTCAACTTCAAAGACGTAATGATGGCTCTTGGTCTCTTGTCAGGGTTAGATGAAGAAGATGACAGGCCCCACTTTGGTCTTGAGTTAAGTGGCGTGGTCGAGAAAATAGGCGCTGGGGTAACCTTACTGCAGATTGGAGATGAAGTGGTTGGCTTTGGTAAACACTGTTTTGCCTCACACACCATCAGTGATGAAAAGTTACTGGTCCCAAAGCCTTCAAACCTCAACTGGGTTGAAAGTGCAGGCATAAGTGTGATCTTCTCAACTGCTTATTACAGTCTAGTTGAGAGAGCAAATCTTCAACAGGATGAAACCGTTCTTATTCACTCTGCATGTGGTGGGGTTGGTTTGGCAGCAATTCAGGTGGCTCGAATGATTGGAGCAAAAATCATCTGTTCTGCTGGAAGTGAGAAGAAGAGATCCTACCTTCGAGAGGAACTTGGCATCGAGATGGTGACAGATTCTCGTTCTGAAAGGTTTTATGATGATGTCATGTGCTGGACAAATGGTAATGGAGTTGACGTGGTTCTGAACTCACTGAGCGGGAGACTCCTCCTGAAGGGAATAGAGTGCCTTGCCTTTGGTGGGAGGTTCTGCGAAATTGGAAAGAGAGATATACTTCAGAAGACGAATCTTCTTCTGATGCCCCTGCTCCTAGAAAACAAGTCTGTGTTGTCATGCCAGATAGACCGAATAGTAATGCTTCAGAAAAACAAAGCTCAGAGCCTGATGCGACAGGTGGCGAGTCTATTTGATAAGGGGGCTATCAAGCCAATCCACACTGAGGCAAGTTCTATCACAGACTATGCTGACACGTTCCGCACCATGGCTAAAGCAAGTCATATCGGCAAGGTGGTTTTTGACATTCCAAATGACTACAAGCCTTTCCAAGTTGTCCCAACTTGCAAGCTATTCAAGGTAAATGCTACATATATCGTTACCGGTGGTTATGGAGGACTTGGCCAGGCACTTGCCCGTTGGCTTTGCAAGAAAGGGGCTCGTCATGTCGCACTCGTATCCCGTCGTGGTTGTCAAAATGCTTCCGCACGACGCACCGTCACATTCCTGAAGAGAAGAGGGGTAAAGGTGTATGATTTCGCCGTGGACTTGGCAGATGCCAGCAGTGTGCAAACCATCCTTCGGCAACTCAAGGAAGTCCACAACGCTCCAGTTGTCAGGGGCATCTTTCATCTCGCCGGTTTCATCGCTGAAGAATCATTATCTGACCTTACACCTGAGCTGATGGATAAAATCCTGGGTGCTAAGGCGGCGAGTGCCCGGCACCTCCACAATTTAACGGACAATCTACCGCTGGATTTCTTCGTCATGACATCATCTGTAACTGCCGTGTGGGGACATCCTTCTCAACCCTGCTACATAGCTGCTAACGTATACTTGGACGAATTGGCCGAAGAGCGGAAGGCTAAAGGTCTGCCTGCATTGAGTCTCCAACTGGGACCAGTTCGGGGTGCCGGATACCTGGAGAGCAAGTCCGATGTTGTCAAAACACTTGGGATGAAGGGTAACCTGACGCTACACATTGATGAGGTGCTTCAGGTTGTTGGCCAGCTTCTTCAAGCAAAAGAGTCACCAGCTGTGCTTTGTCTTGCAAACCAGGTAAGATCGGAATAATCTTTAACACAAAGTTCAAGATAGCTGTTGGTTTTTGTATACGAATTTCATGTAAAAAGTGACCGCAAATTGTTTGAGTACAAAGTTCGGTTTCTTGAAGACAATAGGCAAAAGTGTACATTTCAAGCATATATAAATGAAATTACAAACAATAACGTATTCTTGATAGGTAAAGCATAAGAATAGAAGTTTCTCAAGAGGAGTAATTCGTTTTCAATCATGAAGTCTATTACTTTCAAAGCTTTCTCTCTGTTATTGTTCTCCGAACAGATATTCTAAAAGTTTCGGCATCATTGTGTTTTTGATACTTTAATAATATTAATAACTTGTTATCTGGCATTAACCACAGGACTGGGATGCTACCTTGCGACATTGCTACAACGACTCCCTCAAATTCCGTCACCTTACCTTGGGTCGGCAGGTCGCCCAGACTGACTGCGACCTCAGTCAGGAAGACCTAGAGGATCGTGTCAGACAGAAGATGGGCCAAATCCTCTGTGTAGAACCAGGAAGCATTGACCTACAACAACCCATGATCAACTACGGTATTGATTCTCTTATGGCTGTAGAGATGGTTACGTGGGCCAGTAAAGAGCTCAACGTCATCATCTCTCAGCTGGATATTCTGGGTGGTATTTGTACCAATGTGTTACTGGAGAAAGCCCTGGATCATAGCGTGGTTATCAATGTAGCCGAATAGCTGTTACGGTTCTATAGGGCATTAGATCATGGCAGAGTGGGGTCAATGGTCAGCTTAAAAATTGACATGTTTGGAACTGTTGATATGTCCAATTATCCTTATTGTTTCTTGATTTAGTTGGTACAAGTATAATTCATAACCAAAAAGAAATCTATTATTTAACTTAAAGGTACGATATACTTTTGGTAATTGTCAAAGACTAATATTCTCACTTGGTTGTATCCCAACATATGAATAAAATAACAAACCTGTGAAAATTTGGACTCAATAAGTCATCGAGGTTGCAAGAAAATAATGGGAAAAAAATTCACCCTCGTTGCATAGAACTGCGTGCTTTCAGATGTCCGAGAATAGCTTCATGCCTGAAGCCTTTCTCAGATTCAAACTGTTTGGAGGAAAATTACCTCTTTCTCAAAAACTACATTACTACAAAGGGTGTCATTTCTAACAGTGTTTTATAAATCAACAGCTCTCCAGTGCCCTTTACCAAGTAAGTTTTTATGGTAATTAATTTGTTGAGTAATTACCAAAGGTGCACACTCCCTTTAAAGGCAAAGTATACCTTTGGTTTGGGGAACCGTTCGATTGTTTTAATCCTTTATAAATGTAGATAATTATATACAATAAAAGTAAAAAACTCACCAGTGAGAATTTCATTTCAAAAGATGGTTGCGTTTTAGAGATATCGCCGGAAATCCGGAGCTAATAATATTAGCTCCGGATTTTCGGCGATATTATGTCCACGCAAGAAGAAACCCCTGTAGGAATACACAATCAGAAACATAACGTTTCTCAGATTCAAAAGTTTGGGGCATAAAAACTGGTATCTTTATACATTACCATATATTACTTTGGAGTAAAATGTTTCTCAAAATGCTTTATACTGTCGAAAGCTGCTGTATTTCTAACCAATAAGTTGTTATTTCCATTATTTTAAAAAGTGATTACCAAACGTTTACTTCAATTTAACTTGTTACATTAATTTGATTGGGTGAAAAACAAGATGCAGACAATAAGATACAGGTTGCTTTATAACGGAGTGTGACAGTGTTGGATTCAACATACAGCGTGAGATTTTAACAATATGACAACCAATGTTGTTAACCCCAATATATTATGAACAAGCTTAAAGGGACACACCAGTTATTTTTGGGGGGGAAAAAGACCCAGACTTGATTCTGAAGGTCTCCCAGGAGTAGAGTAGAACGGTCCCCGAAATAAAACCACAAAATTTGGCCGTTTTCGAACAGTTTTCAAACAATATTGAGGTCACGTGATTTATCCGAACCTTTTTTTGTTCGTCTAAATCACATGATATTTGGAGTTACTTTTAATTCGAGACGTATACAAGTTAATAGCTGCAACGTATTCAACTCTGTTTTTTAATTTACACTTAGAAGTATTATTCTTGAGAATTTGAAAAAAGATATTTATTCAAATTATGGATAATATAATGACAAAATATCGAACTTAATATTTTTAGTTCGAGAGTCCGTGCAATGGAAGTGTGTTTTACGGTGCACAACTTGATGGTAAGAGAGACTTAAGCCCAAAGGCAATTTCCCATGGGAGGGGTAGGGAGCCAAACTGCCGAGTTTTTATAAATATGTTTTATCATTTACTTTTATTTCTCATAGTCTATATACACTTAGTTCATCAATTCCGCTGTGAACAAAAACGTTTCAATTCTCGGAAATCTGTGTACGTACCTCTCCACTCTTTTCTACTTAACTTATTTCATTTAGGCTTATTTTATTTTATTTTTGTATTTAGTTCAGATTATATTGCCACTTCAAGTCATATAAAGACTTTAGTGACAATGGTGGTACAAGTGTGTACATAAAGTGTTGAAACAAATTATAAGACAAATTTAAAAAAATACCCGTGGTTCTTTGTAACCCTCCGGTCTACGACTCTAAGACCGTTGGCAAGATGGAGGGTAGTGATTATCGCAACAACTTTTGACTTTGCTAGAGTACCAGTAGTATGGATATGCAGACTGGATCATCATCCTTTAACATGGGTTTAATACGGGATATGTTGCCGGTAATCTGCTGGCTAATTAATTAAACTTTGTTTTGTTTATTGAAAGCTTTCCTTTAAAAAGGGGGTGGGGGGATAATTTGAACAATTTAAATGCTTTTCTAAGGGTGTAAAATGTATTTTCTGCACAAACTTTGGTTTCAGACAAATCTTTTATTTTAAGAGTCAGATCCCTTTGAAAAACCCTCTGTGGCGCTATCGGTTGTGAATGAACTGTTGTAATTTGACAAGCTTTTCGGTTTGCAGAGATCAGCTTTTGGCTCAGTTGCGTTTTCTCTACTGCGATTAATTTATTTTTATACAATAATTTGTAAATTGGTGATTGGTTTAATTAGTTTAAATTTTTAGAGTGGTTTTAAATAGGTTGAGTTAAGGTACGACAGAAAATGAAAAAATTAAAATTATTATGAATTGTAGTCATCATAAAAAATAGCTTTCATAGATTACATGAAACATTTAAAAGAAACAAGATTTTAGGGTTAAGTTTCTAGGGTTGTGGTTTGTTTGTAATATTCATTACTATTGATATGCAACTGTGAAACGAACTTTCTATGCATTATAGACGTGTGTACAATGATGAAACATTGTATAATAACAAGATGTGTATTATTTTGTTTTAATTTTGTTGATAGGTTTTAAGAACGTTTATTTTGCTTAATTGTAGATGTATATTCATAAATACGTTTTGTTTTTCGTTTTACTCTTCTCATAAAGTTGTTTTTTGTTTTGTTTAATAAAACTCTCTGAAGACTATTAACAGTTTATAATGTACTTGGAAATAAAACAATTGACTATTTTATTCAATCACATTCAAGTAGCCATGTACAAGTATTTCCACTTCCACCACTCATAAAAAAATATCGAGATACTGAGTTATGAGGAAAGTTTGGACGTTAAGTGAATTTACCAAAGAAGTCTAATAAGCTTTTGTGTGGCATCCATGTGTTTCGATTCGGTTTCGTGCAACAATTTCAACCAAATAAATGAAAAAGGTTCGAGTCTGTCATTGTAAGAAAGTTTTCAATTCCTGAACATTGCCACAGCACCACCATTTTATCAGATGTCTCATACATGTAGTTACCTGGTACCTAGACTTAAACTCTCGCAATCCAGTTGAAGGTGACAAAATAACTATGCTATTACTACTCGCTGAAAACATCACTTCCCTAAAATAAACTCTCATAGCATACAGTGCAAAATGCTAACTAATATATATAACAAAAACATTAAACAAATACTTAGTGTGACTGCGTTTTACAGTACAGGGGAAGCTACGGCTACGACTGTTGCCAAGGTTATTGCTAAAGGATGTCCCCTGCTTCAACGATCGATGAAGCCACATTTTAGCCGCAGCTGTAACTTTTGTCGTTAATAGGACACGGCTTTATGACCAATTGTTTTTGCATATGAAACGAGGGAGTTAATGTAGCAAAATGTGTGGGTAATGTAATAAATAAACACATTGGATTGAGGAGATTTACTGGATGAGTCAGTTGAAAGCCTAAGTGACATGTTTTTCAGGTAGAAAGAATTGGTAAAGACTCACCAAAGACTCAGCAAGCAAGAGATTGGTTTGACCATTGACCTAAGCAAACACAATAGGTTTTTATGCTTATTATTATACATATATTTTTTTATACAAATGTAATGGGATGAAATTGGGCACTTGGGCACTTGGCCACTGGACTCCGACAGAGTAACATTGTGGGAATTAACCATCTCTTCAGTTTGTACCCTTTGCCTCTCTCAGATAGGCCTATCTGCATTTGATTGCGCCAACCCAACTTTATCGACAATTACATGTTCATCCCTTGTCCTGTTCTAGGCCGATTCCAATTCAAGATAGCCATCAGGGCAGCGTAACTTCACTTGTTCATCATTCATCATCGTAAATGGTTGTATCAGAAACAGTATCATGTCCCCTGATCAAGGACAAAACTATTTTTGCATCGCTTCCATGCAAACGCCCCTTATTGTCATTATCTTAGTTCGTCAGTGCATCATCATTCGTCATAGTCAACAAACATTTGTTGAGCCAATCCCTATTTACACAGAAATACACAGGCGCAGTAAAATGACCGAATCTTCTCTACATAAAAACACTTCAAATAATACCCCAAAAATATTAAACAGTTTTATGTAGTCCTATGAAAAACGCCAATTATATATTTTGAACCTTTTCTTTGAGGACACACTAAGCTAGAAACTATTGCATATACTGGAGGCCAATGACATCGTAGTTAGTATTTGAGTTAGACAGCTTCGAAGCCCTCGTTTGGGTTTCCAACGATGCCTGGATCGTCAGCCATCTCATAGTCGTTTTCTTTCTTAGAGTTATACACACCTTGAAAGAACAATTACAAATGTAAGTTTGAAATGTGTTTCTTTTTCATAAGGGAATTTCACGGTGCTAAATGGATGCACTTTAATGTCGTTATATTCAATAATTTTAAGCCTTGACATTTACAGTGTTTGTGTTTTACGAGTTGCCTGGTTTGTTATTAAGGAAAATCAAAGAAGATGGCTGCTTTACGACAAATATTCACGGAGCTATGGATATAATGTAAGAGCTATAAGACCTGTTCGAACTCCACGGCTACGGCTAAGGCTTAGGCTTTGCCTCCACTTTCACTACGGGCCTTCAAACACGCGGACGGTGCCTAAGTCGGAGCTCAAGCCCAAGCCGTGATTTCGAAAGGGGCAAATGATGGATTATAATCTCATGGCAAAACAGTGATGAAGACTAACTAGTAACTATCACCACACCACAAATGAACAGACGTTTTTTCTTGGTGGGTGGTGGGCTTGTTACTAACCGTAGCTGGAAGAATTCCGGGACGGGATGGGGAACAATTTCCGACTGGAACAAACATGATCTGTAGAATTTCAGGACACTAAAGACAATGAACGCCGCTCAACCACGTTGGATAATAAGGACAACATTTTGGGTGGAAAACGTTATCATAATGAGTTAGTCATTAATAATTGAGTGTCACAGCTTGAATTGCCATCATGAAACAGGACTCCTTAGCAATTTTCTCTCGCATCCGCCATTTTGAATCACTTTAAATGTGGCAAACTATTTTTACTAAATTCGACGTTTGTCACCTATCGTTTTAACTGCCGCACTTTTGCTGTGCACAAATCATTTGAGTTCGACACGGCAAAAGTGCGACGTTTAGCTCAGGCCTCATGACTCTGAATGGTTTTAAAGTCGCACGGTGCTAACCTTTCTTTGGCTGAGAATTCTCCAATGCTTTTGTCATGTTGTCCTTCTCGTCGTTCAGATACATCACATAGAAGATGAGGACAATCAGTACAATGCCAGCTCCCACGGATACACCTATCAGTGCGTTCTTGTAGACGGTGAGCTGCTGATCAACTTCAACTACTTCGGTCATATCAGGAATGGAGGTCGATGTTAACTCTGTCGAAGGACGAGCTGTCAAAAAATTAAAAATAAACAGACTAGAAAAGTGCACATGTAATCATCTTGCATCGTAGATATGTTAATGCCAAATGCATTGTGTTCTTTATATACTATTCAATTCAATCAAACATTTATTTCCGTACTCACAAAAAGAAAATACAAAATCATGTGGACACATTTATAGTAGTACAATGCAAACAAAAAGTAAACACGACCAATGAAAATGGAACTGCAAAAAATTAAACAATTTAGGCTGTGAGTAAGGAGGCTGTTGAAATAAGCCGAGGCTTGTGGGAAACAGCCCTTTACATGATACAAAAACAAGAAACAAAAACAAAACAAAAACAACGGACAGAAGAGAATGCAAAATGAACCGGTAATGAGCTAATGATGCAGATAAAGCCCAAGAAATATTGATAACATTGGGACCAGCTTTAAGCATAAAATATACTGTGACACTGTTCTGAAAATAAGGTCATCATAATTATGGTGTTCCATATGTGCCACTCCTTCCGTCGCCTTTTCAATTTTGTCCGTCGCGTTTTCCAATTTTTCCGTCGCCTTTTCAAATTTTTCCTTCGCGTTTTCAAATTTTTCCGTCACCTTTTCAAAATTTTCCGTCGCCTTTTCAAATTTTTCCGTCGCCTTTTCAAATTTTTCCGTCGCCTTTTCAAATTTTTCCGTCGCCTTTTCATTTGGTGCCAGCACCAAATTTGTTGCTGGCGAGAAATTTAGTGCCAGCACCAAATTTCTAAAAACATTGTCAACGACCGTCATGGTAGTCTTGGTCCAAGACGTCACTATCCTATACACGTAACTATCTTATACAATAATACTCGTGATAACCCGACAGAGGGCGCGCTTTTCGTTCTTGAATTCATCGGCGCGGCTGACAACTGTAGTACTGTGTGTCACAGGCTGGCCATCAAAGCAAATAAATAAAAGTCAAGTGTAGATTCAGCTCCTCTTTGGACTATAGATACAGGGTTTATTATATTATCACTGTATGGCTTTACAAAGAGTAGTACGATTCAAAAGTAGCAGGAAAGGAAGAAAACACGCCGGTGGGCCACAGTGCGAGATTTTGCACTGGGCTAACCAGGAGGGTCTGTCTATAAGTGCAGGAGAGAGAAGAATGAATAAGCATGGAAAATAACTATTATATATATCAGTCACTGGGAAGGGTCAGTGTGACAGTGTGGTCCGGAGGTCATTAAGAAAACCTATAAAATTTGTCAAGTCCCAGACAGCCAGTCTCGACCACTATAGTGTCTGGGTGGGCATTTGATATGACAATGGGGTATGGTTTGTGAGACTGAGGGGAAGTAATGGGCACAATAAAATTACAAGCTTACACTATTTTAAAATGTTATTGGCAAACTGCATGAAGTGTGCAGTAGCCAAATCATACCATTGGCCTGCTATTAAATTTACACTAACACGTACCCCCCTCCCCAAGGGCTTTCAAGAATTGAAATGTCCACACAGGACTCGATTTTGATTGTACAGTGTCTGACATGGTAAACAAACCTTTTGCATGAATTAAGCAAGCTTTTTTGAGAGTTGTAGATTAAAAAGTGCAGTTAATCCTCAAGATCCAATAATTGAGCTGAAGGTCTACGAATGTGTACTGGTGTTTTGATCTGTCTTCGCTTTGGTGCATTGCTCCATTGCTTTCAATACAAAGATCCATATTGGTTCACTCCAGACCACAATACAAATTTATGCATGTTCACATTATGTGTGCACACTTTGTATATAATGTACTTGGAACATGTGGTACACAGTGTTGAAAACGTGACAGGTTTCCAACCTGGCACCATCTCACTTATCTTATATTACACTTAGTCTAATGTCTTGTAATTTATTGAAACAAGGTCATTCCATGCCAACTCACCTGATGGGTTGGCAGGCATCTCATGCAGATTTTGATTTTGTGTTGTAACAATCACCATCAACTAGTTTCTACTGTCAAAAGTAGCACTGGCCATTATGCAAATGTATATTAGGTCTTTAAAAACTCAAATTTAGCCTGGTGAAATGTACGATTGCTTTATTTATTTCATTTGGTTTTTAACTTAAGTTGTTCATAATTATGTGTGAACTGATAAGGATAGACTATTTACACATTTTGGGGTATTTGACAGGGGTCTGAATATGGGTCCACATGTACAAATAACAAAACATGCCCTTTTCAAGTGGAAATTTGACAACGTGGGAAATAAATGACAGATATACTACTTTTTCTAATAATACTTTGTATCCAGTCTACATGTGTGAGAACAAAAAACTTGGTTTCTCATCACTTCTTCATATAAAAAAATTAATATGCCTATATGTTTAGTGTGTATGCTTGCAATTTAGACCACGCACTGTGGTGGTGATGTATGATTTATCATTCAAAACTCAAAAATCACACCCAATGATAATATTGTTATTATTGTGATTTAACATGAAAATGTTTTATAAGAAGAACAAACAAAATTGAAGTCAGCAGCCTTACAGTATACAAACCATGGTCAACGTTCGGGCTTCTACATATGTACATGTGTAGTATCAATCAACACTGTACACACACAAAGATAAACAACAGACCACAAGCACTAGAGTCTATTGTCTGATAATGCGCGGCCATAGACTATGTTCCCGGGGCCTATGACCGGCCATTGGGTGCCGGCAGGAGCTCCGCCGCGACCCATCACCAAGCTCCTCCGAGCGCAACCCTACGCGCTCCACGGCTCTTTGGGCTGAACGGGCACCCAGGCCGGCCAGGCTACCCACTAGCACTATATCTCATTCCTCTTTATCTTACAAAAGAGACAGAGAGCCTAGACTTCATGCAGGCATGGTTTGTACACAGCCAGAAACTTTTTTAGCAGTTATTTTTACAAGTTCAGCTTGAATTTGTGTGGAAATTTAAATGACACAATAATTTTTTAGGGGGTCATTTAATATCTCAGAAATGTTAAGGGTTAGGATTCTAAAATTATGTGTGTGTGTTTATGACACCCATAGGGTTGTTTTTTATTTCTTTTGCAAGTAACCATGGAGCAATTTAGTTTATAGCTCCATGAAGTAACCGATCACTCTTGCCGCAAATGATACACCGTATCCGTGCCGACGACGAAGCCATGTTTCTTGTTTGGGAAGTTGAACCATGGAGGCTTTTCTTCCTCCATGGTTGAACTTGATTTTTAATAATTATAAACGACAAGTAGGCCTATGTGTGGGGAAATCCACACACACGTCGTATACGTGCCACACGTACATGTGTACATGCAACAACGCTCCATAGCTAGCTAGCTGTACAAACATTATTAAGGCCAGTTATGAATAATTCATGCTAAAAGTGCAAACTCGATCGTTGATTGGCTCCCCCGGAAAGTCGGGGGGGAAAAATAATGAAACACATAAGCACCCTCATACAAGATATCCAAGACCTTCGGGGAAGCTGGAAATCGAACCACGGATAGTGACGCCCTCTGTTGTTTGAATTGATCCATTCCAGTGCAGACTACCAATGCAACGATGGATAGTGACTCATTCCGTTGTTGGAATAGATACACGCGAAGGTCTTGGAACCAAGACTAGGTGATCAAGCCATACGTGGAAGAAACATCTGCAGTGACTACAAGTGTTCTGTGAGACTTTGTGTATATGACTCTTTAGCCAGCAGTTGTCTTCATTTTATTAGGTGTTCGGTCTACAGACCGAACAACTCTTTGTTATTAGGTGTTCGGTCTACAGACCGAACAACTCCTTGTTAGGTGTTCGGTTACAGACCGAACAACTCTTTGTTATTGTTCGGTTTTTTTTTTTTTTTTTTCTTCTTTGTTTTGCTTATTCTTCTCAGCGAGCTTTGTCCGCAAGCAAACGCATACTTCCGAATCTTTGATCAACTTGAAACTTCATGTGAAGTTAGAACATAACTAGGAGAAGCCGAGTAAGTTGTGACGTCACGATTACGTCATCAGGTGTCAAGTTACAAGCCATTTTAGCTCGAAAAGTGCCCTCATGCCAATGCATGTATGTCTCTGAATATTACAACTACAGTATTCATATTTGGACATATGATAGATCAAGACACGGGCAACATTTGAAAAGTTAACGCCAAATTCACATGACCTTAACTTCCGGGTCGTTACCCTAGGTCGAAGTTCGCCTTCGTTTTTTTTCTTCAAAAAACACTTTCGAGCTTATCCACGGAATAACTCAAGATTGAGATTGAATTGAACAATGAAACTCAACAGATAGTTGAACCTCACTATCAAGACGACACAAACCTATTTACGTCATGATGACGTCATCGGGCATCGAATTATAATAAATCAAAGTTTAATATTTGTAAAAAGCATAACTCATGAACCATTTGTTTGTTTTTTATAATCTACACATCATCGGATAGCTCATTTAAAGTTCGACAAACGCTACACAGAACCCGTCCAACATTTGAACTTACTTCCGGTTAAAATCGGAAGTTGAAAATTTCTTATTATCCTATCTTATATATATCTTTAAAACTACTGGTCATTTCAGCATAATTTTTGTATCAGGGTGTAGAACGTTAGTCGTGCTCAAGCTTCTGAACACAGACATGACAACATTTTGACCTTAATATATGGTCAAAACCGGACAATGAAGAGCAACTCCCCACTCGTACCCCCCCCCCCCCCCCCCCCCCCACTTTGATTGACAAAACATTATGTACACATAACGTTGAAACTGATGCAAGCTGCAGTTCAGTGTCGTCATTGTTGTTTCATGTGGCGGGAAGCTAGCCTTTAGTCAAGGCGCACCGCGGCACCCCCGGCCCGGATATCACGCACGAAAAAAGACCAGCGCGAGCGGCTCGTTTTTCTGCTACCGTATGTACAACGTAGTTCAAGATTATCAATGGCGTACTATTAAGATTATAGATCTAAATACCGCTTATATTCAGCGTCTAATTGTTCCCCTATTCGCCCTTCTCATGGCTTAATGATCAATATGGAATTGAAGACGAAGTTTCACTGAGATGACCACCTGCTTCAGTGATTCGTATGACTTGTAATTGTTTGAGAAAATGCAAGCAGAAAAAGACGAACATTGGTTATGTGTTTATCAAACACCGAGAAGCAGAGACTTGACATCAGCTCATGAATGGGTGTTTCGGACGGCGTCCACGGCAGTGTTTATCGATGCTATATCGGTGCCACACGGTGATAAAACGGTAAGCTTTGTGTGAAAATCATTGCTTTTCAAAATGAGTATTTATTTAATGCACAGTTATGTTATAAAGTTTATCTTTTATCATCAAGTGGTGGCGTTGGTGATGTTTTTAAAACTAAAGAACGTTTAGTGTGATCGTCGAGGAGTAGAATTGGGCAATGGGGGATTGGTATGATTGTTGGCTGTGTCACTAAAGTCAGAAAATGGTCCGACTGAAGAATGTTTGTCGGCAACTTTGATGACGTTTGTGTTAAGTAAAGTAGGTTTTGTTTATAAGTTGTTCACTTCCAAAACAATATGTGCACCTTCCACTAACCTTTTCTTGTGCAATTTCCTAAGTTTTAATGTTGTTACTGTTTTGACCCCCCCCCCCCCTTTGAACAGGTTGGTCATTGAGAGAGCGCAATATAAATTAAATAAATTAGTAGTATTATTATATAAATATGAAACGTTTTAAGTCTTGATTTTTGTTTATTTTAACAGTTTCAGCTTGACTTAATTTTCCCAGAGTCATACTTTGTTTATTTTGTAATATTGTTTTTTTCTTCTTCAGAATACAGCACATCCACCGGCATGGTCTTGGATCCAGTGACAGATTTTCCACGTGTTGTTGTGTTGCATTCTTCATTTCCTGTATGATGCACCATACAGGTAGAAATAGAACTTATAAATCATTATGTTATAAGTCAAAATTCAAGAGAGGCTTAGATTTGCCGTCTTCATGATTTGCCTTCGTTTTGCATTATGATTTAAAACAAGTGCCCTTTCAATAGTCTAAAAATTAACAAACTGTTCTGTAGGAAAATCAATATCCAACTAGAGATTTAGTGTTTGTGAGAACAAACACTAGGTGTTCGGGTATGGGGCACTGTTATGTTACTAAAATGCGTAAGCAGATTTATATTGAAAGTTTTTTAATTTTCCAAAAAAAGTCGTTTGCAAACCTATTACTTTTATACTTTTAGTGTACACGGGGAAAGTGATATCGTTGCTGTATATGAGTCTCCATAAAGTAGTTTAGATACACATGTATAACAATTTTCATGTAAATAGTCACAAACTTAACATGCTTAACTGATAAATTAAAAGACTATCACTAACAATTCAAAAATAAATGTTATCAAACTACGCATGCTTGCTACCTTATGTGTGAAGCAACATCATTTGTCATGATTATGAAAAGGGCATAAGAACCTACTGTTTACACGATGTGCAATTTATGTTGAATTTATTTTGCTAGTCACATTGTATTTCTTTGAAGTATTCAACAGGATCTAAAAGTTAGATTCGCATAAAAACCGTTGTTGATCAGAGTCAAATTTATGTTGACCTTTTTCCGATTGCATTTTCTCAGTTATCAAAAGTTATTCAAAATCACCAAAACAGTTCAGCAAAATACACTCGTTCAGTTGATATTTACCACCAAGCCAACAAAAGGCTAACACGAAGGTTATGCAATGAGCTATTCATGGTTGCATTTATCGACGAGTGCAGTAACAAAGGACCATTAACTTGGTATAGCGCCACCATGGATAACGCATCAACTTTACTGTACGCTTCAGTACATGTACAATATACATGTGGGCCAGCAATGCACAGTCTTCGTGGACTTTGAACCTTAAGATCAATGGCGCAGTGTGTGTACAGTTTACATGTACATGCAAGCTTGCACGTGGTCAATGGAGCGGAACGACCAGCCCTTTGCTTCTGCTGCGTAATGTTCAACTTACATTTTGAGCGTGAAGTTAAGAACAAACGGGGTAACTCTTTGTGTAGCATTTGTTGAGTTTTTAAAGGCCTGTCCGATGATGTATTGATTGAAGCAATCCATTCAGTAATTATTAAGTTATGATTTTTTGAAATATACAATTTTGATTTACTGTATTTCAACACCTGATGACGTCATCATGACGTCACACTAACTTGATGGAGGTTTCATCAAGGTTCTAACATGGTGTAAATTTGAAGTTGATCAGACAAACAGAAGTTAAGAATTTTGCCAGGAAATGTTTTTTTGTTAAGAATTGCACAAAGGCAAACTTTGACCTTCCGGTACGACCGGAAGTAAAGGTCATGTGATTTTGGCGTTAACTTTTCAAATGTTGCCCGTGTCTTGATCTATCATAATGTTTAAATATGAATATTATAGCTTTCCTATTCAGAAGGTTGTTATTTATAAAATTTATACAATTTTTAGCAGCCCTTTATTTCTTGTGTAACCTATTAATACTTTACTTTCTCTAATATTTCAAAAGCTATCAGGATTGTTTTCAGCGATTCAATGATATAGCTTACGCATTAAAACAGCAGTGAGCCCACCAGCGATACCCGAACACCTAGTGTTTGTTGTCACAAACACGTTAAGTCTAGTTTTTGTTCGTTTTTGGTTTTTTTAGATGTTCGGTCCACAGACCGAACAACTTTTTGTTATTGTTCGGGTTTTTTTTGGTTTTTTTTTCCTTCTTTGTTTTGCTTATTCTTCTCAGCGAGCTTTGTCCGCAAGCAAACGCATACTTCCGAATCTTTGATCAACTTGAAACTTCATGTGAAGTTAGAACATAACTAGGAGAAGCCGAGTAAGTTGTGACGTCACGATTACGTCATCAGGTGTCAAGTTACAAGCCATTTTAGCTCGAAAAGTGCCCTCATGCCAATGCCTGTATGTCTCTGAATATTACAGCTACAGTATTCATATTTGGGCATATGATAGATCAAGACACGGGCAACATTTGAAAAGTTAACGCCAAATTCACATGACCTTAACTTCCGGGTCGTTACCCTAGGTCGAAGTTCGCCTTCGTTTTTTCCTTCAAAAAACACTTTCGAGCTTATCTACGGAATAACTCAAGATTGAGATTGAATTGAACATTGAAACTCAACAGATAGTTGAACCTCACTATCAAGACGACACAAACCTATTTACGTCATGATGACGTCATCGGGCATCGAATTATAATAAATCAAAGTTTAATATTTGTAAAAAGCATAACTCATGAACCATTTGTTTGTTTTTTATAATCTACACATCATCGGATAGCTCATTTAAAGTTCGACAAACGATACACAGAACCCGTCCAACATTTGAACTTACTTCCGGTTAAAATCGGAAGTTGAAAATTTCTTATTATCCTATCTGATATATATCTTTAAAACTACTGATCATTTCAGCATAATTTTTGTATCGGGGTGTAGAACGTTAGTCGTGCTCAAACTTCTGAACACAGACATGACAACATTTTGACCTTAATATATGATCAAAACCGGACAATGAAGCGCCCCTACCCACTCGTACCCCCCCCCCCCCCCCCCCCCCGCTTTGATTGACAAAGCATTATGTACACATATCCATAACGTTGAAACTGATGCAAGCTGCAGTTCAGTGTCGTCATTGTTGTTTCATGTGGCGGGAAGCTAGCCTTTAGTCAAGGCGCACCGCGGCACCCCCGGCCCGGATATCACGCACGAAAAAAGACCAGCGCGAGCGGCACGTTTTTCTGCTACCGTATGTACAACGTAGTTCAAGATTATCAATGGCGTACTATTAAGATTATAGATCTAAATACCGCTTATATTCAGCGTCTAATTGTTCCCCTATTCGCCCTTCTCATGGCTTAATGATCAATATGGAATTGAAGACGAAGTTTCACTGAGATGACCACCTGCTTCAGTGATTCGTATGACTAGTAATTGTTTGAGAAAATGCAAGCAGAAAAAGACGAACATTGGTTATGTGTTTATCAAACACCGAGAAGCAGAGACTTGACATCAGCTCATGAATGGGTGTTTCGGACGGCGTCCACGGCAGTGTTTATCGATGCTATATCGGTGCCACACGGTGATAAAACGGTAAGCTTTGTGTGAAAATCATTGCTTTTCAAAATGAGTATTTATTTAATGCACAGTTATGTTATAAAGTTTATCTTTTATCATCAAGTGGTGGCGTTGGTGATGTTTTTAAAACTAAAGAACGTTTAGTGTGATCGTCGAGGAGTAGAATTGGGGGATTGGTATGATTGATGGCTGTGTCACTAAAGTCAGAAAATGGTCCGACTGAAGAATGTTTGTCGGCAACTTTGATGACGTTTGTGTTAAGTAAAGTAGGTTTTGTTTATAAGTTGTTCACTTCCAAAACAATATGTGCACCTTCCACTAACCTTTTCTTGTGCAATTTCCTAAGTTTTAATGTTGTTACTGTTTTGACCCCCCCCCCCCCTTTGAACAGGTTGGTCATTGAGAGAGCGCAATATAAATTAAATAAATTAGTAGTATTATTATATAAATATGAAACGTTTTAAGTCTTGATTTTTGTTTATTTTAACAGTTTCAGCTTGACTTAATTTTCCTAGAGTCATACTTTGTTTATTTTGTAATATTGTTTTTTTCTTCTTCAGAATACAGCACATCCACCGGCATGGTCTTGGATCCAGTGACAGATTTTCCACGTGTTGTTGTGTTGCATTCTTCATTTCCTGTATGATGCACCATACAGGTAGAAATAGAACTTATAAATCATTATGTTATAAGTCAAAATTCAAGAGAGGCTTAGATTTGCCGTCTTCATGATTTGCCTTCGTTTTGCATTATGATTTAAAACAAGTGCCCTTTCAATAGTCTAAAAATTAACAAACTGTTCTGTAGGAAAATCAATATCCAACTAGAGATTTAGTGTTTGTGAGAACAAACACTAGGTGTTCGGGTATGGGGCACTGTTATGTTACTAAAATGCGTAAGCAGATTTATATTGAAAGTTTTTTAATTTTCCAAAAAAAGGGGTTTGCAAACCTATTACTTTTATACTTTTAGTGTACACGGGGGAAAGTGATATCGTTGCTGTATATGAGTCTCCATAAAGTAGTTTAGATACACATGTATAACAATTTTCATGTAAATAGTCACAAACTTAACATGCTTAACTGATAAATTAAAAGACTATCACTAACAATTCAAAAATAAATGTTATCAAACTACGCATGCTTGCTACCTTATGTGTGAAGCAACATCATTTGTCATGATTATGAAAAGGGCATAAGAACCTACTGTTTACACGATGTGCAATTTATGTTGAATTTATTTTGCTAGTCACATTGTATTTCTTTGAAGTATTCAACAGGATCTAAAAGTTAGATTCGCATAAAAACCGTTGTTGATCAGAGTCAAATTTATGTTGACCTTTTTCCGATTGCATTTTCTCAGTTATCAAAAGTTATTCAAATCACCAAAACAGTTCAGCAAAATACACTCGTTCAGTTGATATTTACCACCAAGCCAACAAAAGGCTAACACGAAGGTTATGCAATGAGCTATTCATTGGACCACCGTCGAACAACGTAGATTTCCGAAGGAAGGTTGCATTTATCGACGAGTGCAGTAACAAAGGACCATTAACTTGGTATAGCGCCACCATGGATAACGCATCAACTTTACTGTACGCTTCAGTACATGTACAATATACATGTGGGCCAGCAATGCACAGTCTTCGTGGACTTTGAACCTTAAGATCAATGGCGCAGTGTGTGTACAGTTTACATGTACATGCAAGCTTGCACGTGGTCAATGGAGCGGAACGACCAGCCCTTTGCTTCTGCTGCGTAATGTTCAACTTACATTTTGAGCGTGAAGTTAAGAACAAACGGGGTAACTCTTTGTGTAGCATTTGTTGAGTTTTTAAAGGCCTGTCCGATGATGTATTGATTGAAGCAATCCATTCAGTAATTATTAAGTTATGATTTTTTGAAATATACAATTTTGATTTACTGTATTTCAACACCTGATGACGTCATCATGACGTCACACTAACTTGATGGAGGTTTCATCAAGGTTCTAACATGGTGTAAATTTGAAGTTGATCAGACAAACAGAAGTTAAGAATTTTGCCAGGAAATGTTTTTTTGTTAAGAATTGCACAAAGGCAAACTTTGACCTTCCGGTACGACCGGAAGTAAAGGTCATGTGATTTTGGCGTTAACTTTTCAAATGTTGCCCGTGTCTTGATCTATCATAATGTTTAAATATGAATATTATAGCTTTCCTATTCAGAAGGTTGTTATTTATAAAATTTATACAATTTTTAGCAGCCCTTTATTTCTTGTGTAACCTATTAATACTTTACTTTCTCTAATATTTCAAAAGCTATCAGGATTGTTTTCAGCGATTCAATGATATAGCTTACGCATTAAAACAGCAGTGAGCCCACCAGCGATACCCGAACACCTAGTGTTTGTTGTCACAAACACGTTAAGTCTAGGTTTTTTTGGTTTTTAGGTGTTCGGTCCACAGACCGAACAACTCTTTGTTATTGTTCGTTTTTTTTTTTTTTCTTCTTTGTTTTGCTTATTCTTCTCAGCGAGCTTTGTCCGCAAGCAAACGCATACTTCCGAATCTTTGATCAACTTGAAACTTCATGTGAAGTTAGAACATAACTAGGAGAAGCCGAGTAAGTTGTGACGTCACGATTACGTCATCAGGTGTCAAGTTACAAGCCATTTTAGCTCGAAAAGTGCCCTCATGCCAATGCCTGTATGTCTCTGAATATTACAGCTACAGTATTCATATTTGGGCATATGATAGATCAAGACACGGGCAACATTTGAAAAGTTAACGCCAAATTCACATGACCTTATCTTCCGGGTCGTTACCCTAGGTCGAAGTTCGCCTTCGTTTTTTCCTTCAAAAAAACACTTTCGAGCTTATCTACGGAATAACTCAAGATTGAGATTGAATTGAACAATGAAACTCAACAGATAGTTGAACCTCACTATCAAGACGACACAAACCTATTTACGTCATGATGACGTCATCGGGCATCGAATTATAATAAATCAAAGTTTAATATTTGTAAAAAGCATAACTCATGAACCATTTGTTTGTTTTTTATAATATACACATCATCGGATAGCTCATTTAAAGTTCGACAAACGCTACACAGAACCCGTCCAACATTTGAACTTACTTCCGGTTAAAATCGGAAGTTGAAAATTTCTTATTATCCTATCTGATATATATCTTTAAAACTACTGATCATTTCAGCATAATTTTTGTATCGGGGTGTAGAACGTTAGTCGTGCTCAAACTTCTGAACACAGACATGACAACATTTTGACCTTAATATATGATCAAAACCGGACAATGAAGCGCCCCTTCCCACTCGTACCCCCCCCCCCCCCCCCCCCCCCCCCCCCCCCGCTTTGATTGACAAAGCATTATGTACACATAACGTTGAAACTGATGCAAGCTGCAGTTCAGTGTCGTCATTGTTGTTTCATGTGGCGGGAAGCTAGCCTTTAGTCAAGGCGCACCGCGGCACCCCCGGCCCGGATATCACGCACGAAAAAAGACCAGCGCGAGCGGCGAAGCGCCTTTACCGTATGTACATTCAACGTAGTTCAAGATTATCAATGGCGTACTATTAAGATTATAGATCTAAATACCGCTTATATTCAGCGTCTAATTGTTCCCCTATTCGCCCTTCTCATGGCTTAATGATCAATATGGAATTGAAGACGAAGTTTCACTGAGATGACCACCTGCTTCAGTGATTCGTATGACTTGTAATTGTTTGAGAAAATGCAAGCAGAAAAAGACGAACATTAATTATGTGTTTATCAAACACCGAGAAGCAGAGACTTGACATCAGCTCATGAATGGGTGTTTCTGACGGCGTCCACGGCAGTGTTTATCGATGCTATATCGGTGCCACACGGTGATAAAACGGTAAGCTTTGTGTGAAAATCATTGCTTTTCAAAATGAGTATTTATTTAATGCACAGTTATGTTATAAAGTTTATCTTTTATCATCAAGTGGTGGCGTTGGTGATGTTTTTAAAACTAAAGAACGTTTAGTGTGATCGTCGAGGAGTAGAATTGGGCAATGGGGGATTGGTATGATTGTTGGCTGTGTCACTAAAGTCAGAAAATGGTCCGAGTGAAGAATGTTTGTCGGCAACTTTGATGACGTTTGTGTTAAGTAAAGTAGGTTTTGTTTATAAGTTGTTCACTTCCAAAACAATATGTGCACCTAACCCTTCCACTAACCTTTTCTTGTGCAATTTCCTAAGGTTGTTACTGTTTTGACCCCCCCTTTGAACAGGTTGGTCATTGAGAGAGCGCAATATAAATTAAATAAATTAGTAGTATTATTATATAAATATGAAACGTTTTAAGTCATGATTTTTGTTTATTTTAACAGTTTCAGCTTGACTTAATTTTCCTAGAGTCATACTTTGTTTATTTTGTAATATTGTTTTTTTCTTCTTCAGAATACAGCACATCCACCGGCATGGTCTTGGATCCAGTGACAGATTTTCCACGTGTTGTTGTGTTGCATTCTTCATTTCCTGTATGATGCACCATACAGGTAGAAATAGAACTTATAAATCATTATGTTATAAGTCAAAATTCAAGAGAGGCTTAGATTTGCCGTCTTCATGATTTGCCTTCGTTTTGCATGATTTAAAACAAGTGCCCTTTCAATAGTCTAAAAATTAACAAACTGTTCTGTAGGAAAATCAATATCCAACTAGAGATTTAGTGTTTGTGAGAACAAACACTAGGTGTTCGGGTATGGGGCACTGTTATGTTACTAAAATGCGTAAGCAGATTTATATTGAAAGTTTTTTAATTTTCCAAAAAAAGGGGTTTGCAAACCTATTACTTTTATACTTTTAGTGTACACGGGGGAAAGTGATATCGTTGCTGTATATGAGTCTCCATAAAGTAGTTTAGATACACATGTATAACAATTTTCATGTAAATAGTCACAAACTTAACATGCTTAACTGATAAATTAAAAGACTATCACTAACAATTCAAAAATAAATGTTATCAAACTACGCATGCTTGCTACCTTATGTGTGAAGCAACATCATTTGTCATGATTATGAAAAGGGCATAAGAACCTACTGTTTACACGATGTGCAATTTATGTTGAATTTATTTTGCTAGTCACATTGTATTTCTTTGAAGTATTCAACAGGATCTAAAAGTTAGATTCGCATAAAAACCGTTGTTGATCAGAGTCAAATTTATGTTGACCTTTTTCCGATTGCATTTTCTCAGTTATCAAAAGTTATTCAAATCACCAAAACAGTTCAGCAAAATACACTCGTTCAGTTGATATTTACCACCAAGCCAACAAAAGGCTAACACGAAGGTTATGCAATGAGCTATTCATTGGACCACCGTCGAACAACGTAGATTTCCGAAGGAAGGTTGCATTTATCGACGAGTGCAGTAACAAAGGACCATTAACTTGGTATAGCGCCACCATGGATAACGCATCAACTTTACTGTACGCTTCAGTACATGTACAATATACATGTGGGCCAGCAATGCACAGTCTTCGTGGACTTTGAACCTTAAGATCAATGGCGCAGTGTGTGTACAGTTTACATGTACATGCAAGCTTGCACGTGGTCAATGGAGCGGAACGACCAGCCCTTTGCTTCTGCTGCGTAATGTTCAACTTACATTTTGAGCGTGAAGTTAAGAACAAACGGGGTAACTCTTTGTGTAGCATTTGTTGAGTTTTTAAAGGCCTGTCCGATGATGTATTGATTGAAGCAATCCATTCAGTAATTATTAAGTTATGATTTTTTGAAATATACAATTTTGATTTACTGTATTTCAACACCTGATGACGTCATCATGACGTCACACTAACTTGATGGAGGTTTCATCAAGGTTCTAACATGGTGTAAATTTGAAGTTGATCAGACAAACAGAAGTTAAGAATTTTGCCAGGAAATGTTTTTTTGTTAAGAATTGCACAAAGGCAAACTTTGACCTTCCGGTACGACCGGAAGTAAAGGTCATGTGATTTTGGCGTTAACTTTTCAAATGTTGCCCGTGTCTTGATCTATCATAATGTTTAAATATGAATATTATAGCTTTCCTATTCAGAAGGTTGTTATTTATAAAATTTATACAATTTTTAGCAGCCCTTTATTTCTTGTGTAACCTATTAATACTTTACTTTCTCTAATATTTCAAAAGCTATCAGGATTGTTTTCAGCGATTCAATGATATAGCTTACGCATTAAAACAGCAGTGAGCCCACCAGCGATACCCGAACACCTAGTGTTTGTTGTCACAAACACGTTAAGTCTAGGTTTTTTTTGGTTTTTAGGTGTTCGGTCCACAGACCGAACAACTCTTTGTTATTGTTCGTTTTTTTTTTTTTTTCTTCTTTGTTTTGCTTATTCTTCTCAGCGAGCTTTGTCCGCAAGCAAACGCATACTTCCGAATCTTTGATCAACTTGAAACTTCATGTGAAGTTAGAACATAACTAGGAGAAGCCGAGTAAGTTGTGACGTCACGATTACGTCATCAGGTGTCAAGTTACAAGCCATTTTAGCTCGAAAAGTGCCCTCATGCCAATGCCTGTATGTCTCTGAATATTACAGCTACAGTATTCATATTTGGGCATATGATAGATCAAGACACGGGCAACATTTGAAAAGTTAACGCCAAATTCACATGACCTTATCTTCCGGGTCGTTACCCTAGGTCGAAGTTCGCCTTCGTTTTTTCCTTCAAAAAAACACTTTCGAGCTTATCTACGGAATAACTCAAGATTGAGATTGAATTGAACAATGAAACTCAACAGATAGTTGAACCTCACTATCAAGACGACACAAACCTATTTACGTCATGATGACGTCATCGAATTATAATAAATCAAAGTTTAATATTTGTAAAAAGCATAACTCATGAACCATTTGTTTGTTTTTTATAATATACACATCATCGGATAGCTCATTTAAAGTTCGACAAACGCTACACAGAACCCGTCCAACATTTGAACTTACTTCCGGTTAAAATCGGAAGTTGAAAATTTCTTATTATCCTATCTGATATATATCTTTAAAACTACTGATCATTTCAGCATAATTTTTGTATCGGGGTGTAGAACGTTAGTCGTGCTCAAACTTCTGAACACAGACATGACAACATTTTGACCTTAATATATGATCAAAACCGGACAATGAAGCGCCCCTTCCCACTCGTACCCCCCCCCCCCCCCCCCCCCCCCCCCCCCCCCCCCCCCGCTTTGATTGACAAAGCATTATGTACACATAACGTTGAAACTGATGCAAGCTGCAGTTCAGTGTCGTCATTGTTGTTTCATGTGGCGGGAAGCTAGCCTTTAGTCAAGGCGCACCGCGGCACCCCCGGCCCGGATATCACGCACGAAAAAAGACCAGCGCGAGCAGCTCGTTTGTCTGCTACCGTATGTACAACGTAGTTCAAGATTATCAATGGCGTACTATTAAGATTATAGATCTAAATACCGCTTATATTCAGCGTCTAATTGTTCCCCTATTCGCCCTTCTCATGGCTTAATGATCAATATGGAATTGAAGACGAAGTTTCACTGAGATGACCACCTGCTTCAGTGATTCGTATGACTTGTAATTGTTTGAGAAAATGCAAGCAGAAAAAGACGAACATTGGTTATGTGTTTATCAAACACCGAGAAGCAGAGACTTGACATCAGCTCATGAATGGGTGTTTCTGACGGCGTCCACGGCAGTGTTTATCGATGCTATATCGGTGCCACACGGTGATAAAACGGTAAGCTTTGTGTGAAAATCATTGCTTTTCAAAATGAGTATTTATTTAATGCACAGTTATGTTATAAAGTTTATCTTTTATCATCAAGTGGTGGCGTTGGTGATGTTTTTAAAACTAAAGAACGTTTAGTGTGATCGTCGATTTGTAGAATTGGGCAATGGGGGATTGGTATGATTGTTGGCTGTGTCACTAAAGTCAGAAAATGGTCCGAGTGAAGAATGTTTGTCGGCAACTTTGATGACGTTTGTGTTAAGTAAAGTAGGTTTTGTTTATAAGTTGTTCACTTCCAAAACAATATGTGCACCTAACCCTTCCACTAACCTTTTCTTGTGCAATTTCCTAAGGTTGTTACTGTTTTGACCCCCCCTTTGAACAGGTTGGTCATTGAGAGAGCGCAATATAAATTAAATAAATTAGTAGTATTATTATATAAATATGAAACGTTTTAAGTCATGATTTTTGTTTATTTTAACAGTTTCAGCTTGACTTAATTTTCCTAGAGTCATACTTTGTTTATTTTGTAATATTGTTTTTTTCTTCTTCAGAATACAGCACATCCACCGGCATGGTCTTGGATCCAGTGACAGATTTTCCACGTGTTGTTGTGTTGCATTCCTCATTTCCTGTATGATGCACCATACAGGTAGAAATATAACTTATAAATCATTATGTTATAAGTCAAAATTCAGGAGAGGCTTAGATTTGCCGTCTTCATGATTTGGCTTCGTTTTGCATTATGATTTAAAACAAGTGCCCTTTCAATAGTCTAAAAATTAACAAACTGTTCTGTAGGAAAATCAATATCCAAAAATCAAGCAAATTAAGCTTTTTAAATAATACAACTGACAGGTCAGAACTTGCTTGACTTATTTTAGCGACATCATCATCAGTGTTTTTGTATTGAACAATCAATGTTTCCTGAACCGAGTATCCACCTCATTGGATTTGAAACCCTGTTAAAAACTTTTCTGAAATGTAACCTAATAATGTCAACATGTATAGTGTGGTTTTTTATCAATAAAAAATCGATAACCATCGAAAAATAAATAAACTTACTTTCTAAGTTAATCTTTGTTTTCCACTAGGCACATATTTAAATGCCTATGTCTCGCTAAAAACTTTCTAACTTCATAATGATATCATAGGTTTTCAAATTTGGCTAAACAAAAGGTTGTTATTTATAAAATTTATAAAATTTTTAGCAGCCCTTTATTTCTTTACTTTCTTTACTTTCTCTAATATTTCAAAAGCTATCAGGATTGTTTTCAGCGATTCAATGATATAGCTTACGCATTAAAACAGCAGTGAGCCCACCAGCGATACCCGAACACCTAGTGTTTGTTGTCACAAACACGTTAAGTCTAGTTTTTCCTTTTTTTTTTTGCTTATTCTTCTCAGCGAGCTTTGTCCGCAAGCAAACGCATACTTCCGAATCTTTGATCAACTTGAAACTTCATGTGAAGTTAGAACATAACTAGGAGAAGCCGAGTAAGTTGTGACGTCATGAGTACGTCATCAAGTGTCAAATTACAAGCCATTTTAGGTCCAAAAGTGCTCTCATTCCAATGCCTGTTTGTCTCTGAATATTAAAGCTACAGTATTCATAATTGGGCATATGATAGATCAAGACACGGGCAACATTTGAAAAGTTAACGCCAAAATCACACGACCTTTACTTCCGGTCGTACCGGAAGGTCAAAGTTTGCCTTTGTGAAATTCTTTAAATTTTGTCTTGGTACAATTTTCCGGCGAAATGATTAACTTCAGTATATCTGATCAACTTCAAATTTATACCATGTAAGGACCCTTGATAAAACCTCCATCAAGCAGTTGTGACGTCATGATGACGTCATCAGGTGTCAAATTACAAGGTTTTAAAGATTAACAATTTTAATCTTTGAAAATCTATATCAAATCAAGACGAAGGGACCGTCGATTGCCTAACGCAGCATGGCATACCTCCTCGCGACTGATTCCATTGCGCAACGGTGGGTAGGCTTGCTAGTCAAGACGCTTGTTGGGGGACACTATAAATAATCAACACGTACAGCTACCTTGTATTGTTGACATCATCGTGTGTACGTCTTTACTGAAGGCTAGGTGTTGTGTACTTCAACGTAGTGCAAATCAATGGCGTATTAACGTTATACATGTAGACCTGATCTGCTCAGATTCGGTGTCTAATTGTTCCCCTATTCGCCCTTCTCATGGCTTAATTATCAATATGGAATTGAAGACGAAGTATCACTGAGATGACCACCTGCTTCAGTGATTCGTATGACTTGTAATTATGTGAGAAAATGCAAGCAGAAAAAGACCAACATTGGCGTTATGTTTTGTTCACACACCGAGAAGCACGGACTTGACACCGGCTCGCGAAGGGCGAGTAGGACCGGGACTTTACGGCATGTGTTTATCGATCGCTGCAGTGCAACACGGGAATTTAAACGGTAAGCTTCGTACACATGTAGACCTGATCTGCTCAGATTCGGTGTCTAATTGTTCCCCTATTCGCCCTTCTCATGGCTTAATGATCAATATGGAATTGAAGACGAAGTTTCACTGAGATGACCTCCTGCTTCAGTGATTCGTATGACTTGTAATTATGTGAGAAAATGCAAGCAGAAAAGACCAACATTGGCGTTGTTTTGTTCGCATAATACCGAGAAGCACGGACTTGACACCGGCTCGCGAAGGGCGAGTTGGACTGGGACTTTATGGCATGTGTTTCGCTGCATGCAGTGCAACACGGGAATTTAAACGGTAAGCTTCGTACGATGAACATCATTGCTTTTCAAAATTATTCTTTTATTTAATGCACAGTTTTGTTATAAAGTTTACCCTTAATCATCAAGTGGCCACTTTGGTGACGTTTTTAAACTATTAAGGAACGTTTTAGTATGATTGTCGAACGAAGAGGTAAAATTGGGCAATTGGAAACGGGCATGATTTTTGGCTGTGTGAAAACATTCATCAATCTGACAAGTGTCAGATTGATGAATGTTTTCCGTCAACTCTTGTATTATGACATGAATATTTAAAAACCCTGCGATCAAGGTTTTTCTACGAAAGCCCATTAGCGCCACAAAGAAAAAACAAATCAAATACGGATTCGAATCCGTTATTATGGATTCGCAATCCGTTATTACGGATTCGCAATCCGTTATTACAGATTCGCAATCCGTTATTACGGATTCGCAATCCGTTATTACGGATTCGCAATCCGTTATTACGGATTCGCAATCCGTTATTACGGATTCACTCGATGATCCCTCGAAGGCGCTATTTGCGTTGGACAGTAATGGTTTATTATATTGATTATATTTTTAAACATCTTTCCAACCATATTCATTTCAATTCACTTCATAACAAACGCTTTTTATATGATAGAGGGATATAGGTCCGGCCTTTCAGTTTCTTAAACCACGTTTTTTTCCCGTAAAGACCCACAAAGTTATTACAATTTCAACGGTTAGAACTGTGTATTTGCTGTACATAGTAGTGGTTCATTAAGTGTACAATGGTTGCGGTGACTCGATTTGTACGAAAGCCCATTAGCGCCACAAAAAAAACCATCAAATCCGTTATTACGGATTCGAATCCGTTATTACGGCTTCGCAATCCGTTATTACGGCTTCGCAATCCGTTATTACGGATTCGCAATCCCTTATTACGGATTCGCAATCCCTTATTACGGATTCGCAATCCGTTATTACGGATTCGCAATCCGTTATTACGGATTCGCAATCCGTTATTACGGATTCGCAATACGGATTCGCAATCTGTTATTACGGATTCACTCGAGGATCCCTCGATGGCGTTTGCGTTGGACAGTAATGGTTTATTCTGCCTAACTTTTATTAAGCCCAAAGGACGACGTGTTCATAATTTTATGTTTCATTATTTTTGTTTAAGTACATGAAGTAACTGCAAATCGAGTCACCGCAACCAGACTGACCGCAACCATTGTACACGAACCACTACTACAGCAAAATATTGAACTAAGTTGAAGTGCATGTTTACAAATACACAGTTCTAACCGTTGAAATTTGACTTTGTGTCTTTACGGAAAAAACACGTGGTTTAAGAAAGGCCGGACCTATCCCACTATCCTATAAAAAGCGTTTGTTATGAAGTGAATTGAAATGAATAGGATGGTTGGAAAGATGTTTAAAAGTAGAATATAATAAATATAATAAACCATTACTGTCCAACGCAAATAGCGCCATCGAGGGATCCTCGAGTGAATCCGTAATAACGGATTGCGAATCCGTAATAACGGATTGCGAATCCGTAATGACGGATTGCGAATCCGTAATGACGGATTGCGAATTCGTAATGACGGATTGCGAATCCGTAATGACGGATTGCGAATCCGTAATGACAGATTGCGAATCCGTAATAACTGATTGCGAATCCGTAATAACGGATTCGAATTCGTAATAACGGATTAGATTTTTCTTTTTTTGTGGCGCTAATAGGCTTTCGTAGATTTGCAGTTACTTAAACAAAACTAATGAAACATAAAATTATGAACACGTCGTCCTTGGGCTTAATAAAAGTTAGGCAGAATAAACCATCTGTCCAACGCAAATAGCGCCATCGAGGGATCCTCGAGTGAATCCATAATAACGTATTATGAATCTGTAATAACGGATTGCGAGTCGTCCTTTGGGCTTAATAAAAGTTAGGCAGAATAAACCATCTGTCCAACGCAAATAGCGCCATCGAGAGATCCTCGAGTGAATCCGTAATTAACGTATTATGAATCCGTAATAACGGATTGCGAATCCGTATTGCGAATCCGTTATAACGGATTGCGAATCCGTAATAACGGATTGCGAATCCGTAATAACGGATTGCTAATCCGTAATAACGGATTGCTAATCCGTAATAACGGATTCGAATCCGTAATAACGGATTTTAAAATTTTTGTTGTGGCGCTAATGGGCTTTCGTATTTTTCTAAGAATCTTTTGTTTATAAGTCAACTTTAAAAACAGTATGTGCACCTTCCACTAACAAATTACTCTAATAATATTATTGGTCCTGGATAGAGTGGAATATAAATTCAATAAATTATTAGTAGTATTATACAATGACAAAATATTTTTGTTAGGTCTTAAATTGTATTTATTTGAACAGTTTCCGCTTGACTTAATTTTCCGAAAGTCTTACTTTGTTTATAATTGTTTTTTTCTTCTTCAGAATACAGCACATCCAGTACCCAAATGGTCTCTCCAAGTGAAAGATTTCCTACTCGTTGTTGTGTTGCATTCCTAATTTCCTCGCTGAGTATGCACCATATTGTGGCGGGACACCCTCGAGTCAGCGACTAGGTCGATGAAGACCAGACACAACCCAGGGTGATTATCCTACCCCAATAATATTTATTAACCTTATGCAAGGGTGAGCGGCTACCCAGACAAAAGGGGGGATAATAACGAACGGCGGCTATGCCTAGGGGCAGTTCGTTTGGTGGAAGTTTACCACCGATTGAGAATGATATTCCTAATAGCTAGAATCAGAGCAATCACCCGAAACCTCAATAAACCTCACAAGGATACCAGGTCTCCAATAACAGTAACAATGGTTTTATTTCTCATAAACGTTCAATGAATCACTCAACAATAATAGTAATTACACAACCAGGTAAAGATAATAAACCTCACCTAAATGTAATAAACCTCAGTAATACAAACAAGTATAGTAAGCAGCATAAACCTCAGTACAACCTCAGTCGGCCCAGCGCTAAGAATCAGCCTTGCCAAACACAGGTATACCTCACACTGTATTATGCTAATAACCCTCACAGACTGGCAAGTCTGCACAATTGAAACTTCATGCGGATTACAATAACCCTCTCTAAAGAACTCGTCAGCGCTACGTCTCTAATAACCCTCCGGGTAGCCCGCACAGTGGTCGCAACTGAATCGTACCTCAGCCGTTCTACACCAACGTGTATTCAACGGCATACAACTCACACAACCTTCCAATGCTTCAGCCTTCCCCCGATAAAGGTTACCCAATTCACGCTCTACAACTCCGAGCCTTACATTAACATAAAGTTTACTTATACAGTAAAACCCACCTCGCTATATCTCTCTCGCTGAACGTAGAAACACAACGGGTCACACAGCTCAACCACCAGCTAAAGATAACGCACACAGTAGCAGTGGGAACACGCAATTTGGTCTCAGCACAGTGCCAACGCACAGTTCACGGTCACAGAACTAGAACACTAACAGTACTAGAGCAACAGACTACATCAAAAACACTAGACCAAATAAGCCCAATAAGTGGCGGGAAACCCAGCGCTGCTCGCTTATAAGAACCCGCTAGCACCCCCCGCAAAGCACAATGCGCACTGCGTCTTTTGGTGCACTAAACTTCACCAGGTCTACCCCCCTGTTCCGTCACACAGGACCCAGCTAAGCTTGGACCGCCCCGGTCCAATCAGCTTAACAATAATACAAGGAACAGGAGTGGTACTTAAACATAAAAACCTTCAAATAAATCTACCATACTAGGTAACGTCTCCAAACCACTTATACAATAAAAAAAACATGTGAGGTTTACTATAAAACTCACAACTACTCTTTATACAACAATCAAAGTTCTCCCACGAGGTTTACCTACAACCTCTCGCACTTTAACATGACATGTTTTTAAATACAACAAAAGTAATCTTCATGAGGTTTATTTACAACCTCATGTACTTACATGGAATATGGCTTTATACAATGAAAATAACCCTGATGAGGTTTAGTTACAACCTCATGTACTTATACATGGAATATGGCTTTATACAATGAAAAATGTGAATCTCACCTCAGTGAGGTTTATGGAAGTTTATACAAGAAAACACAGTTTTATTTTAGTCAAAGAAAGTAACCTTCATACCCATTGAGGTTTACTGATGCTAAATTGATACAATGAAAATGAGGTGTATTTGGCTTCCTTTTAAATACAACATGCAGTCTTTTTTTACATGGATCTTTGGTGGATGAAAACACGTTATAAATCCTTACAGAATACAAAAATATATAAGAAATGGCAAGGTATAACATGCAGTTTAGATAGAAAAATTGCATAGAATTTGGCAAGAATCACTTATAAATTTAAGAATTTTACACTGATTGAAAGACCTGATTGGTTGATTGCTTGTTAAACTTAGTGATGCTATTTACATGTTAAATCGGCTTAATTTACTCTTTGTTGGCCGTAAAGTCGTACTGCGACCCCTTGACTGGCTTCCAAAGGGTTCGCTGGATCACTTCTTTATCCACCAGCTGCTCTCCAATGTATGTGTCTCGATAGGTGAGCTCTTCCACTCGCGCTATCTGTCCTTCCTGCTCTGGGGGGTTTTCCTCCTCTGCGTTGTCCACAGGAACCTCATCGGGGACGGCTTCTATATCCCGGCTCTCCAGGGATGGCATGGATTCGGCATCGCTGCCCGCCTCGGCGTCTTCCCGCATCTGTTCGAGCATGGCCCTTGGTTTTCCCCGTAGCGGTGGCACAGGGGAAGACGGAGCATGCAGAGGGGAGATGGGGCATGGCGACAGCGAAATCACAGCATCATCTTGGTGAATGGAGTGGGTGGGGCTCTGGGGTGCCCTTGACACTGTCGCCGGGGGACTGGCGGTTGTCAGGTTCACCGAACTTCTGGCCAGGCGTCCCACCAGCTTCGTTCGGGCAATCTGAACCGGAAGACGGAGGGTGACCGGAGTGCGTTCCGCCGACTTGCTCTCCACCTCGATGAGGGTTGGCCTTATTGAGGCGTACTCTTCCATGTGTTGCGTATGGCAACGACGGTAGTGCCTCTTGAGGTTGTCCCGCCTCTTATCTCTGAAGGCACACCTACCACAAAGAAGCATCTCGGGGGGACCATGAACAAGCTTTTTGTGTCGCCAGAGGCCTTGTGCAGTTGTGAAGGACCGATGGCAGGTGTAACATTCGAACCCCATTCCTGCAGCAGGAAATAAACAGAAACAAATTCAAGTTAGCAACTTTCCCTGAACCTTAGAGGACGCTTATGTTCCCTACGGGGGTACCTGGTAGGGACCTCCCTCTGGTTCTCTGCACTACTCTCTCTCTCGTTCGAGCTAACCTCTGTTTCCTTGACTGACTCACTACCAACTTCGTCTCTATTCTCAGTCAACTCACAAACCTCAACTGTGGTCTCTCTCTCATTCGAGCTAACCTCTGTTTCCTTGACTGACTCACTACCAACTTCGTCTCTATTCTCAGTCACCGGGACCTCTACTGGCTGTTTAGGCCAGTAAGCCCAGACTTCCAAGGGTTCGCCATTATAAGGCTTAAGTCGGTCCCCATGGACGACGAAAGCCTTACTCCCTTTTTTCCTCTGAACCCGGTAAGTCACATCAGAGAGCTTTCTCACAATTAAGAACGGCCCCTCCCAGCGAAGTTGCAACTTCGGACATTTGCCCTTCCTCCTCAATTTATTGAAGAGCCAGGCAAATTGACCCTCTTGCAAGGCTCCACCATGGGCCTTCCTGTCATAGTTTTTCTTCTGGCGTCTTGCACTCTGCTTGAGGCACTCTCGAGCCCGACCATGTGCCTCTTGCAGCTGCCGCCTTAGTTTCCCCGCATACTCGGTTCGCACAGTGCCCTCGGCGGGAGGACACTCCACCAGTAAGTCGACTGGCAGCCGGACTTCTCGCCCCAACATCATCATGTTGGGGCTCTCCCCAGTAGACTCTTGGGGAGTACACCTGTATGCGAAAGTCGCAAACGGGAGACACTCGTCCCAGTCCCGTTGTTGTCTCTTTGGTTCTATCATGGTGGCAACCATATTGATCAACGTCTTGTTGAAACGTTCCACCATTCCATCGGACTTGGGGTTATAGGCCGTAGTCCGAGTCTTTGAGATGCCGAGGACTCGGCACATCTCACCAAAAACTGCGGACTCAAAATTGGTCCCTTGGTCGGAATGCAGTTCCAACGGCACCCCAAACCGACATACAAATTCTGCCACCAATTTGTCAGCCACTGTCTCAGCCTTTGCATCTGGCAGAGGGTACGCCTCCATCCATTTGGAACAGTAATCCCCGACTACCATAATCCAAACATTGCCACTGTCACTTCGTGGCAGTGGACCCAGCAAGTCCAGAGCCACTCGTTCAAGTGGCTCGCCAACCCTGTACTGCTGTAACGGGGAAATGCGCCTCTTAGCCGGCGATTTTCTCCTCCCGCACAAATCGCATTTCCGGAGAAATGACCTCACATCGGCAACCATCCCAGGCCAGTAATACCTCAGTTTCACCTTGGCCAAAGTCTTGGTAAGGCCCAGGTGTCCACTGGCCTTACCACCGTGAAGTTCTTGGAGAACCATCTCCATCATCTCTATCGGGAGAACCAGACGCCAACGGACTGATGTTCCATCGTCTGACTCCCACCTCCTGTACAGGAGATTATTTCGCACCTCAAGTTGATCCCACAGGGACCACAGTGTCTTGTGCGCCGAGGAGGTACTCGACACAGTCTCCCAAACTGGTCGACTGTTCGACTCCTCTTTCGTCCTGACAATCCAACTCAAACTTGGGTCATCAAGTTGGGCTTTCCGGACTGCCTCCATAGGCATCTGAGGCTGGGCAAGGATGCTCCGTACCAACGCCTCCGGAGTGCCGGAATCCGCCACAACTTCTGCAGGCAACTTGGGACCTTCCACATCATTATCATCCCTGCCACACTGTTTACAGACTTTGCGGGACAACCCGTCTGCATTTCCATGCTTACGGCCCGGCCTGTGTACGATTGTCATGTCATACTCTGAAATCACTTCAAGCCACCTGGCCAACTGACCCTCCGGGTTCTTAAAGTTCAGCAACCACCTCAGAGCAGCGTGGTCAGTGCGAACTGTCACCCTTTGTCCATACAAGTACTGTTTAAACTGTTTCAGGTACACAACCACAGCCAACAGTTCTCGCCGGGTCACACAATAGTTTCTCTCGGCCCGACTCAGTTTACGGCTAGCATAAGCTAGGACTTTCTCCTCACCATCATGAATCTGGGACAGCACGGCCCCTATTCCATCTCCGCTAGCATCAGTGTCTAAAATGTAGTCACTTCCTACAAGGGGATACGCCAACACTGGGGCAGTTTGCAACCTGTGCTTAAGTTCATCGAACGCCTGCTGACAGGCATCGGTCCATATGAACTCCCGTGACTTTTCAGTCAACGCATGTAGCACTGACGCTACCTCTGCAAACCCCTTCACAAACTTTCGATAATAGGAAGCGAGGCCCAAAAAGCTTCGAACTTCCTTGACACATTTCGGTACGGGCCAATCTGCTACTGCTTGAACCTTTGCAGGATCTGTAGCTACACCCGCGGGTGACACAATATGGCCCAAATAACCGACCGACCTCTGAAAAAGGAAGCACTTGCTTGGCTTTAGTTTCAGGCCGGCTTGGCGCAACCGGGAGAGAACGACTCGCAGTCGCTCAATCTCCTCTCGCACGGTTTTGCCAAACACAATGACATCATCGAGGTATATCAGCAGGATGTCCCACTGAAGTCCGCCCATCACTTTTTCCATCAACCTCTCGAACGTAGCCGGTGCGTTGCAGAGGCCAAAGGGCATGCACTTCCAGCGGTATAAACCGTTACGCACTACAAAGGTTGATTTCTGGCTAGCCTCCTCATCCAAGGCTACCTGCCAGTATCCGGACGCTAAATCAAGCGTGGAAAACCATTCTGCACCTGACAATGCATCAAGTGTTTCATCAATTCGAGGGACGGGATACGCATCCTTGATGGTAACCGCATTTAAACCTCGATAATCGACACAAAATCGCCGTGTTCCATCCTTCTTTTTGACCAGAACTACATTAGCAGCCCAGGGGCTATCTGAAGGCTCTATAACCCCTCTCTGCTTAAGTTCTTTGACTTGTCTCAATATTTCCTCCTGGTTGCACAAGGGGTGGCGCCTAGGCCGTTCCTTAACAGGTCTGGCATCACCAGTATGAATGTGATGCTCAACCACATTGGTTTTCCCTATATCGTGCTCACCAGCGGAAAATACATCCTGGTACTCTGTCAAACAGGACTTCACCTCGGCATGGTACTCCTCACTGAGGTTTAACCTGCTCCGTTCATATAAGTCATGTAAGTGCTTAGGCAGTAAGGCATCAACCTCACTAGCACTGCCCCGACTCAACTGAACCACTGCATCAACCTCAACGGCTTCCACAGTCCCAACCGTTGTACCCTTCCGCACCACTCGTGCCTCATCACCGGGGTTAAGGATTCGAAGCGGCAATACCTCACCCTGAGGTTTAACCAATGATCTGGCTAAAACTAAACCTCTTTGGGCCAATTCGCCTCCACCCTCAACAGGCTCAATGATGGCAGACAGGAGTGGAACCTGGCCAGTATGAACAACCGTCCCAGGCACCACGGCCTCATGTCCGGATGGTATTTCGGTTGTTTCTGCGACAACTACTCTGCCAACAACTGGCTCCCCTGCACCACTTGTGCACTTCACTCGTTCTCCATTCAACCTCAATTCTAGGCTCTGGAAATCTAAGTTACCACGGGTTGGCAACAAGAAATCCATTCCAAGTATCCCCTTACACTTGATATCCGCAAAAATTGCCTTGACCTGGTGGACAGTTTTACCCACTTGTACTTCCACCCAGGAAACGCCCATCACAGCAAGCGGACTGCCATCCACCTGCCGAATGTTTGTCCCCTCTTTGGTAAGCACTGGCCTCTGTTCTTTGGCAATTTCATGGTACACCGAACAACTAATGATCGTGTCGGTCGAACCCGAATCGACCAAAAACCGGCACTTAGTGTCTCTCACCACTCCTTGTACAAACAAACCAAATCTAGGCCGAAGGACAGAAAGGGATTGAGTAGCCACTGGCTCTCCTTCCTCTGCCCCTCGCCTTTTTTTGGCTATATCTAGTTCTTCTTCTCTCCCTCGCTTGGACCCTTGGGTACATCCAGCCTTTCCGCGGGCCCATCGGTCGGCTGGTTGGCGTTTCCCTGACGCCCATACCTTTTGCGAGGCTGGGTGCACTCCCTCAGGAAATGCCCCAGCTCTCCACAATTGAAACACCTCACGCCCTGGGTATTCCTCATCTCGGGCCTCTGTGGTAACCCTTGAGGTTTATCTGCCCCTTTGTTCCACACTGGGATTTTCTTGGTCAATTCGGACAATAATTCGACAACCCTGTCCATTTTCTTGACCTGCTCCTCAACACTGCCCTCCAATCCTTGGAGACGATGCTCAGTGCCAGAGTCAAGGGCTCTTGCAAACTTTGCAGGCCTTCTTTCTTCCCTTCTTTGGCTTTCAACCTTTTCGATGCTTTCGGTTTCGAGAGCAGCCTGTATCGCTTCGTCCAATGACTTTGGTCGAACCCGATAAATTCCTTCTCTGACCGCTTGACTGTCAACCGCATCAATGAAATGGTTCTTTCCGAGGCGCTCTCGTGCCTCTTCGGAAATTTCAGGGTAAGCCTTCACGGTCAAGTCTCGGACCGCCTGACCCAACTCTTGAAGAGTTTCTTTCGTATTTTGTCTCCGGTGTCGGAGCTCTACTAAATAATTTTCGGCCCGTTGACCAGGGCCGAATCTCCGCTCCAAGAGCTTTACCAGTTCACTATAAGTAAACTTCTTTTTGGCTCCATCACCAAGGATCCGGAGCGCATCAGCCTGAAGGCTTGCGGCCAAAAACTCGGCTGCCTGCTCCTCACTCCACTGATTAACCTTTTTACAGGCCTCAAAGTGTCTGTGGTAATCATTCCACAACACCTTACCATTGTACCTGTCGGGGGTTATCGTAGGGCGGCGTGCCCTTTCATCCTGAGGTTTATCTTGAGGTTTATCTTGAGGTTTATCTTGAGGTTTATCTTGAGGTTTACTCAAAACCTCATCACCCACCAACCTCTTCTCTCTCTTAAGTGGCCATGGACCCATGAGGTTTGTGCCAACCTCACTACTCAACTGACTACTTCTCTCCACAGTAGGACGAGTCAGAAAGCTCAAAACCTCACTGTGTAAACCTCGTTGCCCAGCATCATCAACCTCAGTGCTAACAAATGGGTTTGTACTCGGACTAGGCTCTGAGAATGGAGTAGACCTCAAATGGGGTGTTCTACCATTCTGCCTTGTCCCCCTCCCAAGCAACTCGGGTGACATGCCAACATCGGCAACTTGCCTTGCCTTTAACGAGGAATACCCAGAGGTTTCCTCAGGCAACTTGAAAAACACATCAGAATCAACCTCATCAGTGTCTCTAGGCTTTGCCTTCTTTTTCCATGTCTCAACCTCAGCGGTGAGACGCTCTCTTTCCGACTTTAACCACTCATTCTCCATTCTGGAGCGACACAGTTCTACACGAAAAGAAGCCTGGTCAACCTCTGCCCCTGAGGTGACACCATCTAACTCCTTTCTACTCATACTGAGGGTTACTCTTCCCCAGTAACCTCAAACTCACGTTTCACAGAAATAAACCTTTTACACCAAAATTACAAAGTACAATTGCTCTTAAATCACCAAGGAAATCAAACTCAAAATCCCACTTCTGACACCATTTGTGGCGGGACACCCTCGAGTCAGCGACTAGGTCGATGAAGACCAGACACAACCCAGGGTGATTATCCAACCCCAATAATATTTATTAACCTTATGCAAGGGTGAGCGGCTACCCAGACAAAAGGGGGGATAATAACGAACGGCGGCTATGCCTAGGGGCAGTTCGTTTGGTGGAAGTTTACCACCGATTGAGAATGATATTCCTAATAGCTAGAATCAGAGCAATCACCCGAAACCTCAATAAACCTCACAAGGATACCAGGTCTCCAATAACAGTAACAATGGTTTTATTTCTCATAAACGTTCAATGAATCACTCAACAATAATAGTAATTACACAACCAGGTAAAGATAATAAACCTCACCTAAATGTAATAAACCTCAGTAATACAAACAAGTATAGTAAGCAGCATAAACCTCAGTACAACCTCAGTCGGCCCAGCGCTAAGAATCAGCCTTGCCAAACACAGGTATACCTCACACTGTATTATGCTAATAACCCTCACAGACTGGCAAGTCTGCACAATTGAAACTTCATGCGGATTACAATAACCCTCTCTAAAGAACTCGTCAGCGCTACGTCTCTAATAACCCTCCGGGTAGCCCGCACAGTGGTCGCAACTGAATCGTACCTCAGCCGTTCTACACCAACGTGTATTCAACGGCATACAACTCACACAACCTTCCAATGCTTCAGCCTTCACCCGATAAAGGTTACCCAATTCACGCTCTACAACTCCGAGCCTTACATTAACATAAAGTTTACTTATACAGTAAAACCCACCTCGCTATATCTCTCTCGCTGAACGTAGAAACACAACGGGTCACACAGCTCAACCACCAGCTAAAGATAACGCACACAGTAGCAGTGGGAACACGCAATTTGGTCTCAGCACAGTGCCAACGCACAGTTCACGGTCACAGAACTAGAACACTAACAGTACTAGAGCAACAGACTACATCAAAAACACTAGACCAAATAAGCCCAATAAGTGGCGGGAAACCCAGCGCTGCTCGCTTATAAGAACCCGCTAGCACCCCCCGCAAAGCACAATGCGCACTGCGTCTTTTGGTGCACTAAACTTCACCAGGTCTACCCCCCTGTTCCGTCACAATATACAGGTAGAAATAGTACTCAACTAATTAGGTTATTAGTCAAAATTCACGAGAGGCTTAGACTTGCCGTCTTCATGACTTGCCTTTTCTTTCAATATCCTAAATTTAACAAACCGTTCTGTATAAAGATCATAGCTAAAAATCAAGCAATCTATTTTTAAAAATGCAACCAATAGCTCATACTTGACTTATTTTTTAGACATCATCAGTGCATCCAGTGCCTGAAAGGTGTACAGTGAAAGTTTCACACCCGTTGTTGTAGTGTATGATGCCCCATAGAGGTAGATCTACCTCTATGGTGCATCAGTTAATAACTCATTATGTTATTAGAATAAATTCAAGAGGCTTAGACTTGCCGTCCTCATGCTTTGTCTTTGCCTTGCATAATTATCATAAACAAAAGTCTTTTCTTTTAATATTCTAAATTTAACAAACCGTTCTGTATGACAATCAATGTCTAAAAATCAAACAAGCTATTTAAAAACATGCAACCGTAGCTCATACTTGACTTGTTTTAATGACATCATCGTCAGTGCATATGTTTAGAACAATCAATGATTCATGCACTGATACTTATTGAGTATCCAACTCACTGTTTTTTAAACCCTGTTAAAAACTTTTCAGAAATGTTACTTAATAATGTCAACATGAATAGCATAAAATAGTGTGTTTTTTATTAATCAATAAAGATTCGAAAAACCATTGAAAAATAAATAAACTACATTGAATGGAATACATAATACTTAAAAGTTGTACTTGTGTGTCATTCAAAGGCTCGTTTCAAGATCTGTGGCCAAGATGAAGGGGAAGTGGGAAAAATGTTCCTCTGTATGACTATGAACTGACAATGGACCCTTTGCCCTTTCAAAATAATCTAAATAATGTACTCTTTTGCTTATATTTTTTGTAATGTACTCTTTTGCTTATATTTTTTGTAAGTTCATCTTTGTTTTCCACTTGGCACATATTTAAATGCCTATGTCTCGCTAAAAACTTTCTAACTTCATAATGATGTCATAGGTTTTCAAATTTGGCTAAACAAAAGGTTGTTATTTATAAAATTTATAAAAATTTTAGCAGCCCTTTATTTCTTTACTTTCTTTACTTTCTCTAATATTTCAAAAGCTATCAGGATTGTTTTCAGCGATTCAATGATACAGCTTACGCATTAAAACAGCAGTGAGCCCACCAGCGATACCCGAACACCTAGTGTTTGTTGTCACAAACACGTTAAGTCTAGTTTTCCTTCTTTGTTTTGCTTATTCTTCTCAGCGAGCTTTGTCCGCAAGCAAACACATACTTCCGAATCTTTGATCAACTTGAAACTTCATGTGAAGTTAGAACATAACTAGGAGAAGCCGAGTAAGTTGTGACGTCACGATTACGTCATCAGGTGTCAAGTTACAAGCCATTTTAGCTCGAAAAGTGCCCTCATGCCAATGCCTGTATGTCTCTGAATATTACAACTACAGTATTCATATTTGGGCATATGATAGATCAAGACACGGGCAACATTTGAAAAGTTAACGCCAAATTCACATGACCTTAACTTCCGGGTCGTTACCCTAGGTCGAAGTTCGCCTTCGTTTTTTTCCTTCAAAAAACACTTTCGAGCTTATCTACGGAATAACTCAAGATTGAGATTGAATTGAACAATGAAACTCAACAGATAGTTGAACCTCACTATCAAGACGACACAAACCTATTTACGTCATGATGACGTCATCGGGCATCGAATTATAATAAATCAAAGTTTAATATTTGTAAAAAGCATAACTCATGAACCATTTGTTTGTTTTTTATAATCTACACATCATCGGATAGCTCATTTAAAGTTCGACAAACGCTACACAGAACCCGTCCAACATTTGAACTTACTTCCGGTTAAAATCGGAAGTTGAAAATTTCTTATTATCCTATCTTATATATATCTTTAAAACTACTGATCATTTCAGCATAATTTTTGTATCAGGGTGTAGAACGTTAGTCGTGCTCAAACTTCTGAACACAGACATGACAACATTTTGACCTTAATATATGGTCAAAACCGAACAATGAAGAGCAACTACCCACTCGTACCCCCCCCCCCCCCCCCCCCCCAACTTTGATTGACAAAACATTATTATAACGTTGAAACTGATGCAAGCTGCAGTTCAGTGTCGTCATTGTTGTTTCATGTGGCGGGAAGCTAGCCTTTAGTCAAGGCGCACCGCGGCACCCCCGGCCCGGATATCACGCACGAAAAAAGACCAGCGCGAGCGGCGAAGCGCCTTTACCGTATGTACAACGTAGTTCAAGATTATCAATGGCGTACTATTAAGATTATAGATCTAAATACCGCTTATATTCAGCGTCTAATTGTTCCCCTATTCGCCCTTCTCATCGCTTAATGATCAATATGGAATTGAAGACGAAGTTTCACTGAGATGACCACCTGCTTCAGTGATTCGTATGACTTGTAATTGTTTGAGAAAATGCAAGCAGAAAAAGACGAACATTGGTTATGTGTTTATCAAACACCGAGAAGCAGAGACTTGACATCAGCTCATGAATGGGTGTTTCGGACGGCGTCCACGGCAGTGTTTATCGATGCTATATCGGTGCCACACGGTGATAAAACGGTAAGCTTTGTGTGAAAATCATTGCTTTTCAAAATGAGTATTTATTTAATGCACAGTTATGTTATAAAGTTTATCTTTTATCATCAAGTGGTGGCGTTGGTGATGTTTTTAAAACTAAAGAACGTTTAGTGTGATCGTCGAGGAGTAGAATTGGGCAATGGGGGATTGGTATGATTGTTGGCTGTGTCACTAAAGTCAGAAAATGGTCCGACTGAAGAATGTTTGTAGGCAACTTTGATGACGTTTGTTTCCAAAACAATATGTGCACCTTCCACTAACCTTTTCTTGTGCAATTTCCTAAGTTTTAATGTTGTTACTGTTTTGACCCCCCCCCCCCCCCCCCCTTTGAACAGGTTGGTCATTGAGAGAGCGCAATATAAATTAAATAAATTAGTAGTATTATTATATAAATATGAAACGTTTTAAGTCTTGATTTTTGTTTATTTTAACAGTTTCAGCTTGACTTAATTTTCCTAGAGTCATACTTTGTTTATTTTGTAATATTGTTTTTTTCTTCTTCAGAATACAGCACATCCACCGGCATGGTCTTGGATCCAGTGACAGATTTTCCACGTGTTGTTGTGTTGCATTCCTCATTTCCTGTATGATGCACCATACAGGTAGAAATAGAACTTATAAACATTATGTTATAAGTCAAAATTCAAGAGAGGCTTAGATTTGCCGTCTTCATGATTTGCCTTCGTTTTGCATTATGATTTAAAACAAGTGCCCTTTCAATAGTCTAAAAATTAACAAACTGTTCTGTAGGAAAATCAATATCCAAAAATCAAGCAAATTAAGCTTTTTAAATAATACAACTGCCAGCTCAGAACTTGCTTGACTTATTTTAGCGACATCATCATCAGTGTTTTTGTATTGAACAATCAATGTTTCCTGAACCGAGTATCCACCTCATTGGATTTGAAACCCTGTTAAAAACTTTTCTGAATTGTAACCTAATAATGTCAACATGTATAGTGTGGTTTTTTATCAATACAAAATCGATAACCATCGAAAAATAAATAAACTTACTTTCTAAGTTAATCTTTGTTTTCCACTAGGCACATATTTAAATGCCTATGTCTCGCTAAAAACTTTCTAACTTCATAATGATGTCATAGGTTTTCAAATTTGGCTAAACAAAAGGTTATTTATAAAATTTATAAAATTTTTAGCAGCCCTTTATTTCTTGTGTAACCTATTTATACTTTACTTTCTCTAATATTTCAAAAGCTATCAGGATTGTTTTCAGCGATTCAATGATATAGCTTACGCATTAAAACAGCAGTGAGCCCACCAGCGATACCCGAACACCTAGTGTTTGTTGTCACAAACACGTTAAGTCTAGTTCAACATATTTTTTATTTAATTAAAAAAATTACCATGGTAATTTGTAAAAACAAAAAAAACATTAAGAATTCTTGGCTTTCAAATCTTATTTTTATTTAGTTTTGTGTCTTTTTATGTTTCTTAACATTTACAATAAAGCATATAAATAAACAGTGATAATCGAATCACAAAGCCAATTCTTTAGATTTTTTTTATGTGTCATAATGAAGTATCATTCTACAGTTTTATTGATAAGGGGAACCGCAGCGAAAATCGCTCTAGTGACACTTTAACCCAAATATTTTTCAAATATTTTTCAAATAATAAACCACAAGGGAAACTGACTGGGTAAATTTTTAAATGATTTTGGGTTGAACAAAGAAAAATTGACTAGAGCGGGATTTGAACCAACGACCTCCGGTTTAACGTGCCGGCGCTCTACCAACTGAGCTCTAGCCCTATGTTGGCGGTCTCCCTATTTTGTCAATATCTTTGTTCGGGGGGGGGGGGGGGGGGGGTGCCAGTCAGAAGCCATTCGACCGTAATATTTGTCTTCACCTTTTTTGCTCTTCAATGAAATCTTCAGGCCTTAGGGTGATAAAAGAGTTTGTCAATTTAGCCACTGACACAACTTAGAAGACATGCATGCTGATTTTGTGTAAGAAAAAATAGCTTGATATTTAAGTGGTTGACAAATTTGAAAGGTGTACATCAGGGGAACATGTACATTAATGAAAAGTTTGTAGACTGTAACTTATTGTACATTCTTGAAAAGATTAATTTTACTAAATCATTTATCTTATTTGGGAGCTTTACACACAAGGGCATTCAAACGACATTCAAAATAATAACAATCAACTATAAGAGTGGAGATTATTATTTATGATTTTAATAAACTTTATTTGCAAAGTCAAATATTTATTTTGCCTTGCCACATGATTTACAACATAACAAACTTGTGTTATTTCTAGTCCCCTCATTCCACTTCAATACATAAGTGTTGCAAATGATTATTTGTATTTTTAGGCTTTTGGTTTTTTAATGACTGAGAAAACACTTTCCATGTTTTCCTGTTGAATAAAAAATTCAATCTAATCTCGTCTAAACTGAACCTCGGAACATTTCTGGGCTCTGTTCAGTGGTCCGGTGGGTATTTTGAGCTCTCAGTAATACAAGTACAATAATACATCTTCATTTTGACTTTAATTTGAGGCCCGTATTGACCACAAACTTAAATAAATTCGCACCAAATAAAACTGATGCATTCATTGAGGATATTTCATTTAAGTTAAGTGCTTATATCTAAGTCGAACCAAATTCCAGAAAAGATGTTAAAGTGTAATTGTGGACACAACTTTAATCGCATAAACTCCTTCCTTTGGTGTAAGGGATAGAAGAACCCTGTTGCTTACTTGGGCATCTTACGGATTTCATGAGCAAACCATAGAGCTAGAGAAAGTAATGTGAGAGATCCTGACTGATGAGCTGCAGCTAGCTTGGTCGGTACGAAGTACAATAACGTGCATATTCCAAGGGTAATCTGCATGGGAGGGTTGGGGGGGGGGGGGTAATTATCAAAAATATAAAATAAACGTAAGATTTATTATAGTTCATTATCATTCTAATAAATGTTAGAAAAAAGCCTAATCCACTGGTCTTTTAAATTCACCTTGGGTGGAAATGTCGTGTTCATGCGATAGACCTGGGCTCAAATTTGAGTTTCCAATATCCCTTGCAGTGATTTGTATTATGACATCACACTTTGCTAAGCAATCAAGATTGATACACGGCTTAAGATCAATCTTAGCTCTTATTGAAATCGGCACCTGTAATATGCAATGTTATTCTGACCAGTATTAGAGAGCCATGACAAGTGTTGTGAGTCATCAGTGATAATGTGAGCTAAAGTTCAAATAAGTTAAATGTGCACAATCCAACAACCGACCAAAAATGTGATGAGAATATAAAGTGAATAAGATATTTTCAACACTTATTACACACCTGAGTAATCATAACAGTGTTTGAAAAGTCATAGTATACTTATTGGTCACGAAAGTAAATCACAGAAGGAAATTGAGCCATATTTTCAATAAAATATGTGTGTAAAATTTGTTACAATTTAGACTAAGCGACCAAAACCCATGCAGAAAAACCTATGGTCTTGAATACAGTGTCAACTTGTTGAAAAAAACAGCAAAAAACTTTCACTGCATCTCTGGCTGCAGCATTTGCAAAAACCAGGGGCGGATCCAGGATTTTCCAAACGGGGGGGCGTGAAAATTTACCAAGCAGCAAATGGTGAATGCAATTTGTGGCGCCTACGAGCGCATAATGCGAACCCGCATGGGCCGGTTCCGGGGCCCGAAATGCTACGAAACAGGATTTTAGATGCTCTGTGGTACGATCTCATGCAATATCTGACCACTTAAACCAATTTTGTTTTTGCAAGATCATTATTAAAACATTATTTTCGAGTTGGGAGTCATCGATTTGAATCGGCCATCCTGAGTTATAAAGTCAAAATGCAGGCTACAACTTATACTTTAATTCAGGGGGAAAAACTGTTGGCGAGTTAAACGATAGTGCAATTTTTAATATACATGTAACCATGCAAATAGGGTCTCTTTGTCATTTAGTTTTCACATACTTGAGGATTAGAATGTGACACAAAATAACAAGCTGTGCTTGTCTTCAGTGACAGTGCGATCGAGCAACAATAACATTAATGTACGACAAGGTGAGGGTAGGCCTACTAGAGGCCTAGCCCCCTCCCCAGCCCTACATCGTTGTACTATCTGCACAATTGATAATGACTAGTTTGAAAGAAACACAACGGATATTTACCCTCTTTCTTGAATACGAAAAAAATCTGTGATTTTCTAAACAGAGTGAGACACCATGATTATACGATGCTATGTCTTCACTAGCCCCATGAGTAGGGCCAATCCACTTCATTCGTATCCTTGCCAATTGGGCCTAAGCACCATTGCAATCCTATATTTGTGCCCGATGTAGTTTTTAATCCGGGTTATGAAACTTACCGATCGAATGCTACTGTAGGCCTACTTGTAGAAAGCCCAAATGCTAATTTTTTTTTTAAAAACATCACACATGTTTGGGGAAAATTGATTGCCTTTCTAGTCGCGAGAGTGAATTTTTTGATAACGCGTATTAACAACTTGCGCGAGAACCTAGTTGGGTTCCCTTAACAATTTCACAACATTTAAACTATCTATGGGGACCAGACTGATTTACATAACGCGCTGAGCATAGTATAGACCTTTCTTTTGCAACGTCACAGCCCGAGTTTTTGCCAACCCAGGTTGAAAAACTATGGAAAGCCATATAACTGCAAATCAAAAACAGATTGCCACATCACAGTTTGTAGCAGTGTTACACAAAATATTCAAAAATAGTGTTGAATTTGTTGGAAACAAATCAACCAATCATGGAAGGTATTTCCGTTCATGAATCTTTACAGAAAATGTTGAATTTGGTCACAACATTTTTTAGCACGATTGAATGTTTTGCCAACATTCGGCCGTCCATGCCAACCGGCGCACTTTGTTTATCAACAAAAGAAAGGTCTATATCTTTCCCAGACGGGCATGAGATGCGCACAGCATTACGCGTATTTCACAAAACCTTGATTGCGCTCGGCGCGCTGACTAAATCAGTCTGGTCCCCATTAAATATCAGCAGTTGATCGTCTAACTGTTGTGGCTTTTTGAGGGAACCTGACAATGGTTTTCCCGCAAGTTAATAAGTGGGGAAAAAATCACACTCGCGACTCGAAAAGCAAACAATTTTCCCAAAAGATCTGTGATGTTTTAAAAAAAACAATTCAGCATTAGGGCCTTCTACAAGTACAGTAGCTTTCGATCGGTACGTTTCATAACCCATTTTAAAATTTAAATCGGCCACAGAAAAAGGATGCACTGGGCCAAGGATACGAAGTAGATTATCCCTATTCATGGGGCTATGTCTTCACTAGTTTCCGGAAGTTCGTATTGTAAAAGTCACATTGTATTTAGCGCGCGCGAGTGCTGACTTTCCATCCAGAAACTTCTTTGCACAATGTACACACACACAGGTGGCATGCATGGTCGACTCACGATGTGGGTGAATGATCCCCGCGCCAGGCATGTTCAGTGTGTGAGAAAAACACGCTTTCCACACAGTACACAAGATTCACGTGAGACAATGTCTGTCAGTGAAATAATAGTGGTCCACAAATGAAACAAAATGTACGAGGTACGGATTTTTAGTAGCTTTTTTGAAATAAAATACTAGGTAGGGCCTTAGTCATTAATTTTGTCTCTCCCTCACTTTTCTCCTTGATGGTGTCTCTTTTTTTTTTTTTTTTTCCAAGCAAAAGGGGGGGGGGGTGTGCGCCCCCCACGCCCCCCCTGTATCCGCCGCTGAAAACGAATACCAACCCTCAGAAATCTGAGAAATGGTTCATGTTTCTAAGAATTAAATGTTTTGATTGATTTCTTATCAATTGGGACATTTCAGAAGAAATAATTTCACAGGATGCTTACTACCATTACCATCTTTATAACAAGTTCACTTTCAGATAGAAATTACACAAGTTTGTTCGGGGTCATTAGCAAATTATGACCCTACCTTGAAGCCATGCAGGAGCTGTGAAAAGGCCTGGGTGAAGGCAGGCAAAAGCTCAATATACCAAAAGAGGGCAACATTCAACAGGTACAGTAGTTTAGGCTCTCTTTTTGTTTTCATAGTGCGTATAATATGAGTGTGACAGAGGCAAATGTTACAGCAACTGCACACCTTGGGATATCCTGGATGTGGGATCTGAGTGTGCGTCATGTGACCCTGCATGTGACCCAGGATATCCCGGGTTTGCGATCATTAGGGTTAACCTACCTGGGCAGCACTCATTGCAAGCATACAGTTCACTGCTAGATTAGCTCTAGCTGGTAATGGTACCCTGCGAGCTAGTAGCCATAGCCCAGCAACAGCCGTTACTGATGTTGTGCCCTGAAACACAAAAGAAGTCAATGTTAAGCTGTAAGACAGGAGTTTAATCATTTTAATAACATCCACTGTGGTTTTGAAAAATAGATATGCTGTGCTAGTCTGCAATAATTAAGATATGTACTGCATGCATCTTATTCTTACCAATCACAGATAATTTTGTGCACAGTGTTTTTTCTGGAATGGTTTCAGTTCATGGAAAGTTTAATGTTTTTAATTAAGATTTGACCTTCAAAAAGTCTCTTAGCGAATGTGAGAAAATAGAATAAGCTGTTGCAAACTGCTGATATAAATGCAAAAAAGAGTTCATGGCCCGACTTTTCGACCCTAGCAGAGTCTTTCTCGCAGGCTAAAAAGAAAGATTCTGCTGGGGTCGAAATGTCAGGCCACTAACTATCTTTTGCACCTTGCAACTTTTTTAACCTTTGGTCTGCTGTATCTATAAACACATACACAAAGAGTCATGTGTGATGAAGACTCACCAGTATGCGATGATCAAATTGCACTGTCGTAGGATTCTCAAACACATTCTTGTATTTTGGTTCTATTGCCATGATGTCATCAGGGACCCATTTGTCAGCCATCTTGGGGAAGGAGTTGTAGACCAGCCCTGCATCCAGTCCAGCAACGAAGGCTCCTGATCGGCAAAACAGTACAGATATTTCTAATAGAGGGCTTTGAAACTCATGACGGGACATTATTTTATGAAATAAACCCTTTGTTCAGAAAATGTTGTTTTACCAGATTTCCCTGCCACCACCTACTGTATAGCATCACTAAGTTTCTATTCGGAATTTGAACAAAAAGTTGTTTTAAAACTCATAGCTTTGGTTTCTGCCCAACTCAAGACTTGTTTCATCTTTAACAAGTTCTTCGTCTTTTTTAAAGCCCCTTTCAATTTACTTGGAGCCCCACGATTTAAAAGTCACCAGAAAAAACACTAGAGTTCATACCTGATAGTGCTGTGACAAACACCAGGGCCATTGTCCCGTGTGCACACTTCCTCAACAATGGTAGGTACTTACTACTGGCTATCTAGAAGAATAACATCAAAGCAAATGAATGCAGTTGGTGCTGTTAGAAAAGGAAAAAGCTGCAATGTCTTTCACCTAATCATTTCCAGGAAGAAATTAACTTAAAAAGCACGGTAGCCTACCCTTCCTATAATACAGTTGGGTTTTTTTTCAACAAGGAAAGTACAAAAATCTCCTCCACTACCCTAAAAAGTTCCAATACTGACATGACTGAGTGACATTTTAAGACTCATTCTTACTGGTCTGTATTGCAGCACGTGTGACATTCCTCCCCACAGCATCAGAGAGTACAGAGCAAATGCTGAGCCGAGATGAGCAGCCAGCCTGTACTGACTGACCCTTGGCATGTCTGTTGGCTGAGGCTCCTTCAGTCCACTCTTGACCATATACCAGCCTAGAAGACCCTGCACACAAGGAGACATAGCAAAATAAATAACAAAGAAATACATTGCTGGAAATCTTCTCCATAACAATACTGTATTTATCTTTTTGAGGAAGCAACTGCAAAATGTTAGCCTCACAGCAATGTACATATAATGAAGCACTGGACTTTCTGTGTTTTTTCTTACTCAAGAATGTAACTGCTACATGTACATGTACATGTCAGATGACATGTAAATGTAAAGTGTCCATGTATGAGTTGCAGTTAGCATGATGAGAAGCCTAAAATGTTTTATTTTGGACAAGTAGACTTGCTCTGAAAGCTCATTGTGTTGCATTCACCGTGAATGCACTCAATGCGTCAAACTTCAATGGCCTGTTTCAGACAGGGACAAAAGGCACTGAAATCAATAGTTGAAATAATTCTCGGAATGTTGTGTTATGACCAATTCCAGACATTCCTTTTTTTTGTCTTACAAATCAAGATTACTAAAGATCTATAAAATGTACTTTTTATGTAGATTGGAAGATTGTTTCAGCAAACAATGGCCGATTATTGAAAAAGGCTTACCGAGGGGAAGGCCAAGTCATGGTGAACAAAGAAGGTTTCCATGCAAAACTTCCAGAAATAGAACTGTAAATCCCAGTGCCAAATATCACATTAGCTGTATTCACTTCATTTAGTCAGGTTTTCATTTTGAAAACAATACTCAAACAAAAAAGAAACCCAACATTCAACCCATGGGTAGTCACAGCAAATTTTGGAAAACCCACAGTAAACTAAGAAGCTTCATTTACTTTTTTTTAAAGTAAAGGATTATTATTTCAAATCTGAAATTCAGTGATTTATTTAAAGTGCATTACAAACACAAATTCTCCAGAAAAATATTCCCATCTGTTAAAGTTGACATGATTGCATGTCAAAGTCCCAATAGATTATTCAGATCAATACTATGCTAGAATACCTGGAACAGGAGGAGAGATCCATATATCAACACTCTTGGCTTCATTCCTTTAGACAGCCAACCTTTCTTCCAGAAATAAGCAGCTGGAAGAAGAAAGACCAGGCCAATGGTGCGCCCCCACATTCGATGAGCATACTCCATTCGCCATATCCATTTAAACTCACTGAGGGTGATGTCACGATGCACACTGTAAAAGATGGCAGATTATTTTGTATACGAATATTACTATGTACTTTTCAAACATTCCTTCTGGTTTTTACAAACGCCACAAAAATACCCTGATTAATAAATATTGGGATAACTGGTACACATACGGGTAGTAACTAAATACCATGTCAGCTTTCCGGTAACAAATTCATAAACTTGTTGGGTTTTCTTTTACTGTCTCTCTTTTCAATAGCACTGTTTACTACTAGCAGTGATCAGCTAAATATTAAGAAATGTGACTAAATTTTAGCATGTTGGTAGCAATTTAACAGTATTACAAAAAAATATGACTGTCAAACTATTACTGGGAAAATATTATTTATATTTTCCCATATTCCATGAGTGTGCGCGTGATAACAATTTTTTCTTGAAAAAACCTTGACACACAGCTTAAATTAGCTCAATACACGGAGTTAGAACTACGCAATACTCTGGTTGTGATTGGACCATGCAATATAGTATATCTTACTGTTGTATATCTCACAATCAAGGTTTCAAGTTTTTTTGATGATAATAATTCCTTAAGATTCGGAACCTAAACATGATAAATAAATATCTTACTATTTGTATTCAGGAAACTGTTTATATCTATCAAACTCAGCCTGCCATTCTTCTTGAGTTCTGGGTGGTTTCATTCCTTTTATAAGGTGCCAGTCAGTCATGGATAATCCTGATTCTGTCAACCTGCGGGGTAGGTGACGGGGAGCAAAACAAACCTGAGCATTAGTTAGGGCCTCAAGTCTTTCTGCATGACCAAATGAAATTAGGCTCAAATTTCACAGGGTTCCTGTAATGCCCAAACATAGTAGTCAGGTACAAATTTAATACACGATGTCCTACATGTCAGGGGTCGAAATTCAACTACACTGCTCACTAGCCGGCAGGGACAGTAGAAAAAAAAAAGTTACTGGACCGCCAGACAATTTGGTGGCCCAATACCATTTTGTATTTTAAAACTTGATCAGCAAAGAACATCGTGCCCGCGGGGGTTAGTGCACATGTACATAAGGGGAAAAACATGTTTAGCATCCTGCCAGGAAGGAGGGCCTTTCTTTTTTCAAAAATGTTCGCCCAACTTACTTTTCAAGACAACCGTGCGGGTTATTTTTCAAGATGGTTGCCAGCATCTTTTTTCTGTGTTTTTCGGTGTGCTAAAGTTAAAAAAATACGATCTTATTTTTAAAAAAACCCCAAAAACATTGTCATTCGATTACCACGGTGGGCGCAGGTATGACGACACCATCAAAACAAGACACGTGCACAGTGTCGCAGTGATGGCCCCACACCTCTGGCGTGCAAAACCTGGTGTCACGCACTGAGCATTCCGGCGTACTAACCGTTCCAGATGACCAAAATAATAACATTACGTCATGTCATGCCTGCGCGCAGCAAGCGAAAGCAGTCTATTTTGTTTCGCACTGAGTGTTCCTCTACTCTCTAGACTCTCGCAGAAGCTGTCATGGCGGCGTCCACAAGCTCTATAGCTATTAGTGTTGAACGTACAAATCGTTTTAAAGAATTGTTCACTATTTGAGCGGCAGCAAGTATATGGAAGGGTTGACAGAGGGGGAGAAGAGGGTCTTCTGTTCACAATCCAAAAAACATTGTCTGACAATTTAAGAGCACGGGAAGGAGACAACGACTACTGAAATTACCGGCTACGTCAGTCACGCGGCAGGTACGCGCAATACGGTCGCGCATGTGTACGTCACCTGGCACCGGTCGTTGGATCCAGTTTGGGAAAGAAGAAAGGTGTAAGTAAAGTAGTAATTATTGTAGGAAGTAAAATATATACTTTATTTTTTCCAAATTTTGCACTATGAATTTGAGAGAAACTCCCGACAAATATCTTGTAATCGTACTAACAACCCTTCCCTACTGAAATCAAAATCTATGGTAGGTTCAGGAGTCAATGTAACAAAAAATGTGATGATTTAAAGAAAAAATTGATTTAATGGATTAAGCCAGAAATTGCTCAGATTGCACCACAGAGCATCTAGAATCCCCAAAAAAAATTTGGGGCCCTTGGGCGGGCCCCGGAGCCCACGCCGTAGGGGCAACGCGCTTTGCGCTTGCACTCGTTCAGTCCTTTGAGAAAACTTGCTACTTATTTTTTTTCACCTGCTACTTCAAAATCTGTAGACAACCAAGCTTCTCAGCACAACCCTGCTTCTAAGCCATATTTACTGCAAAGTTTCTAGAAAATTGCTGGCTAAATAAGATCATGCTTGTCAAAAGCAACCACTGAATTGGAACAGTTTTTAGAAACAATATACTGTCAACTTAATTTGACATCTGGTTTTCACATAGGCTTATACAGCAAATTACAAAAGTACTTTGGAAACCAGGGAGTAATCACCCACCTTGTAACACCACCCAGGACAACTGCTCCCACAACCATGCCACAGCATCCCAACAACCAGCCCCCTACAATCTTCTGGGCGTGTGATGGGATGACTGTCCCAGCAGCCTCTGCTTCAGCTGCTACACCACTTTGATTACGACCACTCACATTCAGCCTGGGCTGTGACAGAAAGGGACAGAGACAAAAATAACTGCAATGCTGTTGAAATCCCCCAGCCCTTGTATATTCTAGCTACCAGTAACCAAAGATATCCACAAACCATGTTATTATACCTGAGCACTGTGACCTTGACATTTGATCTGTTGACTTTAAAACAACCTCAAGTTGCTTTAACTCGAGGGCAACTCTCCATCCATGTTTCATGAAAAAAAACTATCATAAGGGAAGGGTACGATGCACTGTGACCTTATGACTTTTTAAAACTCAAATGGACTGTAAATTTCCTCTCCTCAAGGGCGACCCCTCTCCTATCATGCCAAAGATGGAGTTACTGTCAGGGAATCTTTGACATTTGACCTCACACCTTTTCATCTCCACAGCAATCCCAAATAAAACAATCCAAACTTTCCAAGGGGAACCCCCACTAGCGCTAACCCCCACCCATGTTACAAGTTCAAATGTCACTTCATACTGGATTATTAGTCAGGAAACCATTACGCTATAACTTGCCAATGTGACCTTGACCTTTGACATCTCCCCTCCCCAAAACAACAATCCCAACTTTCCCTTCCCCGAGGGCACCTCCCTGCTTCAAATGTCACTTCATACTGGAATTTACAGTCGGAAACCATTCAGTTATAACTCACCACCACGACTTTGACCTTTCACCCCAAACCCATTCCCAACTTTCCTTTCCCCAAGGACAACCCCCTGAAATTAAAAAGTCCTCATGTTACTGAATTCATACTGGAGTCACAGTTCGGAAACTATTCAGTTATAACTTGCCACCATGACCTTGGAATTAACCTTACCTTAGATGACCTGGTACTGAATCTTAAGACACTAGAAGACTTAAACTGTGGGCTCCACCGGGTGAGAAGACCAACCTTCTTTGAACAACAAGCGGTGAAAGCCGACGTTGCACTGTGTCTTATCTATTATTAATTAAATAAAACAACACTTGGTTCATGTACATGTACATGAATTGAATATGAGCAAATTTTTCATTAGTACGACCAGAGATAGACCTCTTGCATAGGCTGCCATACCTAACTCCTTAGAGTGATTACAAGTAACTTACCCTTCAACACTTTAACATGTCTATTACAGAATCCAATACCATATGGTAACTCAACACCCATACTGTTGGACTGGGACTACAAGCTGGGAAGCTTGAAATAATTCAACATCTGGCTGGCAGATTTACTTTGTGCAATTACAGTCGTGAGTCAAGCAACACCAAAATTCTAAAAACGTTGGAGTGAGAGACACTTCAGGACTGTAGTACCAAACTCAGACTGACTACACTTTACAAAGAGACACACAGTATCACACCAAATAACATCAAAGACCAACTGACCTCTCAATATATTCATCCAGCCAGGTTTTGACAAGTCAATCTGAACCCTATTCTTACAAAGTCAACACTACATACAAAGACTGTTATCATATCATTCACCTGAACGGAATTGACTTCATCCTGACAACAAGACATTCAAGCAGGCCTACACACCCTGAACATGGCAAATTTAATTTCAATGGCCCACCATTGACAATGACAAGCCACGTTCAAACATAAACCAATAAAAGTTGTTGTCCGCAGTTGTGCGACCTCCCTTTCCCAATTTTGATTTCTTCATTTATTATTATTCTCTTTTTAGTTTTTGCATTGTCCATTTGTCATCATTAAAATATAGGGTAGCTTACTACAATGCTACAATGTACTTCCTAGCCCCACTTGTGTGACCAAGCTGAATCCTTGGCCACACGTCAAGGCCCATGTGAAGCTAAGCGATAAAAAATCAGGACGTCATCAGCCGGCAGGGCTGTTGGCGGAGCGGATACGTAAATCAACCATTGAAATGTCCGCACCCTCGCTCGGCCCACAGCCCGGCCGGCTGGTGACGTTTTGATTTGATTTGCATAATTGGGATCATTCCAAAATGGCCGTGTTCTGCCCCAACTTGACAATCGCACCAACTATAGTTGGGACTGGTCCCAACTTGAGTGTTAAAGTTGGGGCGTCCCAACTATAGTTGGGATAGTAGTAATTATACAGGGTACCAGCGGAGCAGGATCGGAGCTCTCAGTGCATTTATTGAATGGTTGTTGCAAGTTGTATGTGTGAAAGCATTGTGAAAGTGTGTGACAATATTGAAGTCAACACTAAGTAATTTAGTACTTACTTCAGTAAATTTAGTCCCAGCGCCAAATTTGATAAAAAAATTGAGACCGCCCTTCCCACCCACTGCTGATCGCGGTGGTGGCAGTGGGAGCTCCCCGCCAGCATGTCACAGCCCCCACGATCGATCATGGTTCGCTTTCGTAGAGGCTATCCTGTAGAGTTCTATGGGCGATCCCAACTACAGTTGGGACACCCCAACTTGAACACTCAAGTTGGGACCGGTCCCAACTATAGTTTGGACGATTGTCAAGTTGGGACGGAACAGCCGCGCTCTGTACACATCGAGGAAGTAATTGAGTGGACCGCACAATTGTTGTTTGAAATATCTTTTTATAAGGTTATTTGTTTAACATCCAAAGCACCACGGGCAAGCTACATGTACATGTAAGAGTTACTCCTAGAACTACAAGATTCTTTCTGCTATCGTCTTGTGGGGACAATAGCGGAACGAACCTCAAAGTTCTAGGAGTGGCTTAGACTAAGAGTTAGTTGAACACATTTTTAGCTGGTTTAAACTGCCGACCCGCCCGTAGAGAATGCGCTTTTAATTTGTTATCGCTTAATAATAAAATAGCTTCACAATGAATGGGCCCCGACTAGACCCAGTGTTTTTTTTTCTTCAAAAGTTTGATGCGATAAAACTAGCGCCCCAGCTAACTATTTTACATAACGACGAGAAACCTCAATTTGATTTTGGGTTGAACAAAGAAAAATTGACTAGAGCGGGATTTGAACCAACGAACTCCGGTTTAACGTGCCGGCGCTCTACCAACTGAGCTATCTAGCCCTATGTTGGCGGTCTCCCTATTTTGTCAATATCTTTGCTCGGGGGGTGCCAGTCAGAAGCCATTCAACTGCAAACTGCCGTGTAGCCAGGGATCACACCCAAGTATACGATACAACCTGGGAAGCGGCAGCCAGGGGATCACCTTAAGGGGATGCGACTTTTTATGATTTTCCCACACCAAGCCACAAAAAATGCCGCAGAATGACAAAAATACCCAACAAAATAGCTTAAAAACTGCCTACTGGCTTCTTGATATGTCTAAGATGCAACATCAGGCATTTACATGTATTGTAGTCACGGTCATGTTTTGTGCTCCAAATTAAAGATTTTTTAAGTCAACAATCGGAGAAACCATCGGAGAAACCATCCAGCACACCATCAACAGCTCGCATTTATCGGGTCAACTCTGAAAATTTGACCTCTGCCCCCTCACCGCGTCATCGTCGCGATGCATTCTGGGTAATGGATTAAATCAGCGACTGTTTAAAAAAGCACTGGTTACCAGGCACTGCGACGAGAATACATTGCTCATCTGTCTTAGTGTTCACTCCCCGCAGGAGTGAGGCTGCGAACATTTCAATGGCTGCTTTACGTATCCGCTCCGGCCACAGCCCGGCCGGCTGATGACGTCGTGATATGATTGGCATGATTGGGATCATTCCAAGATGGCTGCGCTCAGTACACATCGAGGAAAGTAATTCGGAGTAAGTCGCACAATTATTGTTTGAAATTTGTTTTTAAAAGGTTATTTGCTTGAACATCCAAAACACCCAAGGCAAAAATTAAGACTGCGTGGTGTGCGCGGAGCCTAAAGACAGCGCGGTGTGCGCCGGCTCTGCGTACACCGCGCTGTCTTAATTTTTGCGCAATGCATGAACGCCGCGTGAGTGCCACGATAAAGAGCAAAACAACCATGAGTATTGCATGGTAAATTACATTTTTTGAAGATGTTTTTGCATGTAACTCAACAAAAAGGCAAGACATACATGCAAACTGAATGTATATTTAGTGTGATGGGAAAGTTTTAGCTGTGTAGTACAAAGGAAACTGAAGTTAGTTATTGCTGGCTAACGACCATAAAATGTTCACCTATCATTCAACGACCATTTTGAAAACGTAGTGTAGGCTATATAATAATTAATATAGCGTTAACGGTTAAGGAGGCCCAAAATGTTAGACCCCTATAAGGCTCACGGGGGAGCCTTATTATAGTTTCTAGAAGTACCCCCCCCCCCCCCCCCCCCCCCCCTACTCCTAGAACTATGAGGTTCATTCCGCTATCGTCTCCGTTTGGGAAATTAACTGTAGGTGCAGAAACGTGAAGGGAAAAAAGTTTCGAATAGGATTTTGTAGGGCCTACATGTTACTCTATGACTCATTTTATGAGGGTAATGGAGACGATAGCGGAATGAACTTCATAGTTCTAGGAGTACCCCCCCCCCCCTATCCCTTCCCTCCGTATATCACTCTGATTAGTCTGATCATAGAGCAAGTAGCTCTGTGCTCTGACGACCATCTGACCATTCTGAGTTAACTTACCGAAACCAGTTGGGTATTAACTTGATTATGTGTTGTTATGCACTGCTGTTTCCCGTACCTGACGACCCCACTTGTGTTAAACGTTTTCAACAACTCAGGATCGCGACAACTCAATAACTTTACAGTTCCTCTCAAAGTAGTCCTGAAGCTCAAGGCCATTATTATAACAAAATCTTTAATTCAAATGAAAATAACGCTCGAAATGCTTCCACAAAGTCAAGTTGGCAAGTGAGTTTACAAAACTATCGTGTTTCTATTTGAGGTTATGTGTGATCGTGAATACACGGGTTTATAGTTCGAGAAATGCGCATGCGTGAACACGCCCCGTTTCAAGTTGCGATCAAAACATTCAAGATGGCGGCAAATGCAACTGTAAGTATGCTTGTTTGTGTGATGTATTGCTCGATTTCGATCGTGATTTGCCAGAGAATCTAACGAGATCAACAGTTTTTTCTTTCCTAGATAATATGTAGTTCATGTTCATAATAAAATCCGTTCGTTTTCTTTCATAATCATTCGTGAACCGACCAGTTAATTAAGACGTATTTTTGAACACGAAACTTTGTGTATGTTATTTGTTATGACTTATGTGTGTACGTGTACGATACCGTCCGTGTGTACGTCGTGTGTACTACTGCTACAGCTACTACTACTCTACTAACTAACTATGGACTCTGGAGTATGGGGGATCCGTGTACTTACAGTTACAGTATTGTGTTAGTAATACTGTCATGACTGTTGTGTTTTTAATATCATATGGAGGTAAACGATCTACTCTTGCCTTGCCCTAAATATTTAAAATAACATATTATTATACCTCAATTATTAATATGGAAAGTGTTTCTTTTATTATAATAATGTTGGCATCCTATTTAGTATTTGTTTTCAATTTTGAATTTACCGCAGACGGCAGACATTAACCTCTCCCGGCGCACAATTAAAGATTTTCAGATTTGGAGTGACATTGCGCTGAAGCAATTTTTGCAGTTAAGGAAGAAATTGATTTCTGGAACAAGGGAGGAATTAGTGGCTCGGTAAGTTCATCATTCAACGTTTGTTGATGCATGAATTTAAGTTTAGAAATTTAAGTTGTTAATTCTTCATGACTTCATTTCTTACATGACACGACTGAGGTAGGGCAATTATATTAATGCTATTGCTAAACGTATACAAATTATGTAATTCGTCGTTTGATTTTTAAATTAAATTTGTGTGTATGCATAGTTTAGTTTTCACTCTACCACCAGTCTACACTACTGACTGTACCTTCGTATACGACTTATTAGGGTTCAATTTTAAAGACATTCTATATCTGCTTGTGGTGGACTAGGCTATCAAATCAAGAATACACTTTCGATCTGCGCCATTGGTTGATGGGTATCGGTTGATCAAGATGCTATCGATCGATTTAGATGTCACCAGTCGAATACCTTTCCTTATAATTTATAATTCTGGGGATTTTTTTAAAAAGGAAAGTAAAGTCCAAGATATCTTTCAGTAATTGACCCATCGTGCAGATTGTCCGAGATCGTGCCAAACATAGAGATCACTTTACTGAAGAACATGTTTTGTCATTTATCTCAACTTTTTCAGTGCTTTCATTACGTGGGAACTTGGCGTGCCAGTTTCCAGTAAAGAAGAGCACATTATCCGGTGCAATCTAGTGGAGTACAAGGCAAAACTTGCAGTGGGAGACTACACATTACCAGATCCATTTACACTATCTGGCTGGCTAGATGAAGGAGCAAAGTGCCACTGGCCTCACATATTCTTTTTGGATATTGCTGAGTATTTGAGATTGCACACTCCTGCTGAATTATACCATCAAATTTGTAATGAGTACAAACAAGGCAAAGCATATAGGTGAGTGAAAATCTCTTTATAGCTTGCATTTTATTGAATAGTTTGAATCATTTGAACAAATTTTGGTCACTGAATGAATGATGGGGAAGTGTACAAGAATTAACCTTCGCTGTCTGGTCTCTTCACTTGTTGGTTTTGCTTTGTTGAATATTGTAGTAACCGAGAAATAATTTTTTCTGTGTTACTGCATTTTCATTCCGTTTTAATATTTATGCTTTTAGCTTTTGTTATTTCCATGTTTTGTTATTGTTTTTGCAATGTTTTTCTTGTGTTTCAGATTTGACTGTTCGTTATGCTACCCAACAGTTGATTGTTTTGGGAGATTTCAGTGCGTTAATGTTTCTGTTTATACTTGCCAACAAGTAGACAGAAAAACAATGTTGAAGGTAATTATTGTTACTGAGGGTTTTTCGATATTAGCCATAATAATTTATCCATGTAGAAATTCTTTGGTTTGAATACACAAAGGATTAGAATGTTCACTGATCCTCTTTCAGATACTTCTCCTGTGGATGGGTAGATGTAGTCTTTTATCACCCGATCAGCCCAAATGCGAGGGTCTGCTTCCTGAGTACCAAGGTGAAGCCCTCCATGAAGTCAGGATCCCCATATCAAGTTTGGGCAGCAGTAGAGAAGGAATCTCATGATGGAGGACCAGGTGGAAAAGTGGTTTCTGCATACTGTACCTGCCCAGCTGGGTAAGTTAACTTTATTATCTCATTAAAAATAAAATTGTTTGTTTATGTGTGCATTTTTTTACAATGTACATGCTTTTGTTAATGTTATTTTATAGATTGAATGCGATTAGCAAATGAGATTCATTATCCAGGGCCCAATTTCATAGCGCTGCTTAACGCTAAGCACATTTTCGTGCTTACTGTAGCAGAAATATTAGCATTGCTATGAAATGGAAGTCGCACAGTAAGCAGAAAATCAGCCGTTAAGCAGCTCTATGAAACTGGGCCCTGTTTAAAACTGAGTTGAGTAGTCGCAATAATGTGCTACATTAAACTCAATTAAACAATTTCAGGCTGTTTGGAACATGCAACCATGTTGCGGGGCTTCTTTTCAAGATTGAGCATACTGTCAGAACCGGTGAGTCAGCCTGCACATCCTCTCGCAGCAAATGGGATGTTCCCTCCAAGGCAGCTTCTGTAAGGACTCCTGTTCTCTTAACTGATCAAAATTGGACTAAAGACCAGTATTTCAACCAGGGTATGTTCTTTATTTAGTTAGTGAATCTATTGCCAGTTCTTTGAAAAGTTGCATGCTTGTGTGATCACTTTCTGAAACGTATGAGAATGTCAACAGTGCTAACGGTGCATTTCTTCCGCAATTTAGCCAGAATTTGCCGATTGTTTCCCACACACAAGTGTCAGCAGCACCTGGGAACAATTAACCTTTTATTTATCCAATAATACTTATTTTTTAATAACTTTTCAGACAGAGACAACTTTGTTGAGTCAGTGTCAAAGCGGAATGCAGAATTCACACCAACATCCAGCAAAACAAAAATAGCAGATGCATTTGATCAGCTAGACAAAGCAGTCAGAAGATGTGCACCGGACTCTTGCTACCGCCAAATGATGGATGCCATACCATTTCCCAAGAAAAAACTTGTATCTGGTCCTTTAACATTGTTAGCAGCAGCAAAGCATTGTAACTATGTGGATGCCAATGAGCTTGTCACTAAGGTTTGTCTGACAAAAGAAGATATTAGTACTGTGAGTGAACTCACGGTCTGTCAGTCATCTTCCAGTGAGTGGTTTGAACATCGGCAAGGAAGGATAACTGCAAGCAAAATTCATAATGTATTTACACGGGTTGCGTCATTGAAGCGAGATCCCACACTTGATTGTTCCTCATTGATCAAAGCAATAATGGGTTATAAAAATGTTCCCAAAACAGTTGCCATGAGATATGGCAATTCAACAGAACCGCATGCAAAACAGGGCTATAAGAAGTTAATAGCTAGACAACACAAGAAATTCCAAGGAAAAGATAGTGGTCTGATTATTTCTAACAAGAAGCAGTTTCTTGGTGCATCCCCAGACCTTGTTATTTCCTGCAGGTGTCACGGGAGGGGTGTATGTGAAATCAAGTGTCCCTATTCACTGAAATCAGAAATTCCAACCAGTGATAATTATAAGCATTTGGTTAAAGCTCAGAATGGTCAGTGTCAGCTGTCTCGAACATCTCATTATTATTTTCAGATTCAATTCCAAATGGGAATCTTGGAAGTAGGGTACGGGGACTTTTTTGTCTACACCTCAAAAGGCAGTCACCTTGAGCGCATTGAATTTGATTCAGATCTCTTTAATGACATGGTTGAAAGAGCCGAGTATTTCTGGCTCAAATTTGTTGGTCCAGAATTGATATCAGGCTCCATGGCATGCAGTGCAAGTGAAGATTTTCTTGATCACAGCTACGCAAAATGCAGTGCAAGTGAAGAGCTTCTTGATCACGACTATGCAAAGTCATGCACTGGTGTACTGCCTTTGAACACTTTGCAAAATCAAAGTGCCTCACTGCCTCAGCCTGCAAAGCGTAGACTGCTCTCAAAGTCCCCATACCCACCAATCTATATTTGTGCCATTTGTGGCCAAGATGTAACGGATGATTTATTGAAATGTAGTGTTTGCTCCATGAAATACCACAATTCTTGTGTAAACCCCGATAGTGATGCTGCTGTCATTGGATGGAAATGCTTCTTTTGTGCATGTTGAATAGGAATGTGATTACACCATGCTACAGTTCAAGTACAAGTAATTTTTAATTGTTGTTGGCCTATAGTGAGAATTTGTGATTCTGCTCATTGAATTCTTAAATTAGTTAAGCATTTATCTCTGGGTTTAAACATTAATGTCACTTTTACACAGAGATTTGAGCACACTCGTGATAGAAATGTTTGTTGGTGTTATTTTTTTCAAAATAATAGCTTACATTTTCACAATGACTGGTTTCTCAATTTATTTGTTATTCCCATCTGAAGCTCTATGTTTATGTATAAGCCTATCCAAGAACATTAAACAAGCTGCAGACAACATCTGCAGTCAACTTTTCATTTTATTAAACAACTCACTAAAACAGTAACAATTTCACCATCCCATGTCACTTATAAATACACGAATGTGGTTAATCTTAAGAATTAGTAAGATGCCTAAAAAATGTCAACATGCTCCATCTATGGTGAAAAACATTCAGAGGGTCCACAGTTTGAAACAATAACAATGCACATTTTGTGAAAATGTTTCGAAATTAGTACTTGCACACTTGCCTATTGACCAGATTTAGGGGAGGTAGGCATATTTAAAGTAGATTCAATAAAGTGCTTAATAAATGGAATTTGTTTTGGGGTTGAACCAAGTTATTTAAAGTTTACCCAGTCAGTTTCCCTTGTGTTTTATGATAAATGGAATTTGTTCAAATCAATAAGTTTTCTGCTTTGGCCCAAACTTTACAAAAACCAAAACATGTTTCACCTTGCTGGTGGGTGAGTGCTCTAAAAAGGAACTTTAACAAATGGCTGGTATTACACATGTATATGAAGTCAACAGTTATGATGAATAGATGGGCTTCTGTAGGTTACACAACCCAGCACAAACATCAACGATTGCATCAATTTGAGGAACAAGACTAATTGGCAACTCGTATTTCAAAATGCGGAATACTTTAATACGCCTGATCACCTGTTCCACTATTATACGTAGATTAGCTATGCGCTTCGTTTTCTGTACAGAAGCAGATGTCATCTGTGCCTTTCCTCGTTTTCCAGGGGGTATCTGTAAAGACACTAGTCGTTCCGCACATTCATTTTCTATGAGAAAGCCTTTGTCGGCCTGTAGCATGTCATGAGGCTCCAACAGGTCAAGGAATCCACTTGTCATCGTCAGTTCCTTGTCAGAAACTCGCCCACCATACACCCGAGACACATATGTTATCATGGAATTTGGCGCTACACCTATCAAAATCTTTCCGGTATTGTGGTGTTTGTAATCAGACCATGTTACTGATTGCAAAAAGAGATCCTTTGGTGTCTCAATGAAGACTTCAGTACAGTCAATTATGCACCTGAGGTCAGACAAATGGCGATATCGTGCAGGCATAGTTGTGTTTACAAGTTCCTTGGGTGCCCATTGCACAAATCTGCCCACTACAGAATTTAAAGCACTGAGCCATGCATGGAATATGCGCGAGCAAAGCCCAGCTGAGATACCAAAGCGTCGAGCCAAATCATAATTGACTAGACCAAGGCGCAACCTCATCAGTGTTAACAGCAACTCATCCTTGGAATTCAGCTTCCGCTGAGGTCCTGAAATTTTCTTGAAGCGTTTCAGGCCTTGTTTCGCGTGTTGTTTCAGTCCTTGCCATCGTCGTTCTATGAGAGGAGCGACTTTTCGATGTATTTCTCGGAACAGTAGTTTTGAAGGCACACCGGTTAGTAAAGAAACATCTCTGTCTGACTTAAGAAGATCATCTGCTACAGAAGTTGCTTGTGTTTTTCTCTCTCGTTCTCGTTTTAGATTAAGCCTGAGAGCTCGAATTTTACTGTTCAGTGCACAATTTTCACGGACGAGAGCGGTGACTTGCTGAGAATGGTCTTCCTTCAGTTTCCTGATGATCTTTAAGAGCAGCATGATGATAAACCTAACACAAAGCAGTGGTAGAATTGGAGTGTGTCGTTCTGGTGCTGGGCCCTGCACAAGCTTTTTTCATCTCATGTTGATGTCGGTTTCTTTTTTCCGCTCGCCTTTTACGCGCTTCTGTAGCCTCTGAAACGGGCGTCGGAACATACCCAAGATTTAGACTTGGAATGGGGTTTGTCTCCGTTGGTCCACCATCTGTAACCAATAGAAATGACAGTTTGCTTAATTCAAACATAGATTATGTCTCTGCAAAATCGGACAGCAATGTTTGAGGGTGCCCCAGTATCTTCACCACTACTTACTAAAAAAATGCCTCGAGCAAACTCTTTGGTCCTTTGATGGCTCCAGCAGCCGGTGGCGATGTTGTGGATCTGCCCGGTTGATGACTTTCAGCCACTGCTCTCTACTCTCTGGCTTGCGACGGGTTGGAAATGTGATCAGCCTGGGGACAAAGCAAACATGTCTCTAAATTGTGGGCATGAAACATCTTTTAACAATTTTCCCAGCACTTGTTATCGAAAATGATGATGGAGGAAAATTCATAGGCAAATGAAGTCATCACTATGTGGAATAATATGTTCCCAATTGTGTAGCAGGTAGTAGGCACGTTCAAACTCAAAGCAAATAAGGACACCCATGGCCAAACCACAGAAACATGTTGTCCTTCTGACCAATATGGAACAACATGATTGTCGTGCTATAAAATCCCAAGTCAACAGTCATTACTTATTCTCATCTATTTAGTATTATACTCTACATTCATACATAGACAAATCTCATGATAATTTTGTTTGTGTTGAAAAACAAAATTATTCAGCAAAGCCATTTTTGGGTGCAGGTCAAATCACAATTCAAACCATCAAACAGTCATCAATAGTTAAACAGTTTACAAAAAAAGTGTTCCTCCAGCACAATAATAAAAACACAGTTACTCACTTAAATGGTGGTTCACACTTGCAGGGCTGCAGCGGGCATTCATGTTTTTTTTTCCACAGTTGGAGTTGGTAGTCTCCATTGTGACAGCCGAGAACAAAACAATGCCGAGAGTTGGCCATCACGAGCTCGAGTGACTAAAGTTGATAACCTATATCCTCCCCTGTCCGGTTTTCGATGTAGTATGCCTTTTTCTTTGAATTGAAAAAAAATAAAAATATTCCATAATCAACTGATGCCCTAATTACCTTCCTTTGTTTATAAGAAATATGCAAACATATATTAAAACGTGATGGACATTGAAACTTTCACACCACGCACCGATCTTCGATGACTTCAATAGCGTCCCATTTGATTTGAGTTTGACCTGTTTTCGATGCAAACAAGAAAGTATGGTGTCCGGGTGAAGCCATACGTGGAAGAAACATCTGCAGTGACTATTAGTGTTCTGTGAGACTTAGTGTATGACTCTATAGCCAGCAGTTTTCTTCATTTTATTCAACATATTTTTTATTTAGTTTTAAAAATAACCATGGTATTTTTCAAAAACTAAAAAAAAAAAAAAAAAAAAAAAAAAATGTAAATAGTTCTTGGCTTTCAAATCTTATTTTTATTTAGTTTTGTGTCTTTTTATGTTTCTTAACATTTATAATAAAGCATATAAATAAACAGTGATAATCGAATCACAAAGCTGATGTTTAAATTTTAATATTAACAACAAAAATCATAGAGTGTTACAAAAAGAAATTATCCAGACTATTAGAAAATGATATAAGGCACATGGCTTCTTTAAGCCTCTGTATTTTTTTCCCCAGAATGCTCAGCAGAATGTTCAGTCACATGATTTGATCATCGTGAATTGTGAATTGAAAAAGTGTTTGATGAAACTTTTTCGGTGGGAATTTTTTTTTTTATGGCCCCAACAGTATGACACATTTTTGTACCTTGCAGAAATGCCTAAAATACCACAACTTTTTGCATAACAAGTGCAACTAACCAGTGGAGCCTTACATGTTTCTAAGTTTTGGTCAAATGAGAGGAGACTCTTTGCTTGGCAAGTCAAACCACAAAAATTGTATCTAGGGACTGTTTACATCGCGCGCAGAGAGGTCAAAGGTTTGCCTCGATTTCAGGGACCCCCTGAATACAGGGCGTCCTACGATATATATATAGGTGTACAAAAAAGGTGAACAAGAGATTAATAAAAACTCAAGAAGGGAGGCGTATGAACATGATACTATAGACAAGTAAAATTTATGATTTCATTAAGTAGTAAGTATGCTAAAGTTTTGTCAAACTGATCTGTGCGTACGTGAGTGAGTTTATAAAACAATAACAAACACCAGAAACTTCAAGCACCCCTGCTGAAAATGACGTTAAAATGCCACTTTATACTAATTTGTGCGTGTTGCACGTACTGCAAGATGTTCTACCACTGCTAAAATAAACCATAAACATCACATTTAAATCTCACCTGGTGCTGTTTCGTCTGATGAAAATAATGCAGATAAATTCGTTCTTCTACTTGAATCGAAATGTTTTGACAAACGTTGCCACTCAAAAATACCGCCCCCGCCGTTTGTCGCGTAACTTTTCATCGCGACTTCAGAACGAGGCTAAGATGGCGGCCGAACTATAAACCCGTGTATTGAGATTGTTTACTGTAAAATATAAAATAGATTAATAATTAGATACGTCTGGGTACCCAACGCTGTGTGTTACACAATGTTTACACCCCCCCCCCCCCCCGCCCAAACTTCGTTCCCACGGCTGATCGATCTCGCCATTAAGGCTAACGTTTGCCCTGATACGCTTACGTAAAGGCACTGTACACGTTTGGTAATTACTCAAAATAATTGTTAGCATAAAAACTTTCTTGGTAACGAGCAATGGAGAGCTGTTGCTAGTATAAAACATTGTGAGAAACGACTCCCTCTGAAGTAACGTAGTTTTTAAGAAAAGGGTAATTTCTCACTCAAATAATAAAAGACTTCAGCGAAGCCTTTTATTATTGGCATCTGAAAGCACACACATGTGCAACAAGGGTGTTTTTTCTTTCATTATTTTCTTGCAACTTCGATGACCAATTCAGCCCAAATTTTCACAGGTTTGTTATTTTATGCATAATGTTGGGATATAGGGCGGCCATTGGGGCAAAAAAGATAAACTTAAAAAAAAAAAATTAAAAAAAAAAAATTAAAGTTTAAGAAAAATTAATTAATTAACACGCAAATATATTTTAATTTAAAAACAAAAGCATGAAACACAAAAATAACTTTAAAAAACAGATAAAAAGACATAACTTTAAAATAAAAGAAATTACACAAAAAATAATTAAATTCGAGAAAAACAAAACTGCTTGAATAAATAATGAAACACAAGTTATAAAATATATAATTTTTTCAAATTGGTCCATTTTTTTTACAATATTAATCAGCAAGATAAAACATGAAACAACACAAAAAACATTCTTAAAAGTTTTTAAATTTACAAAATTAGGATTTTAAAAAACCCGTAAATCAAATATTACTGAAATAAAAAGAAAATTAGCCTCTCATAAAGTCTTTCAGAATTATCAGTAAAAACTAACAAGAAGAGACTTTATTAATAAAACAGTAAAGAACGCAAATCATACAAAGCGAAATACGGAAACGCAAAATGAAAACAGAACACAGGATTAAACAATACTTCGCGCGTCGTACATACAACGGCGGCAAAACACATTAACAGCTCGGAAATTAAACGAACAACTCAGAAAATAAATGTATCTCAGAAATAAACGAACAGTGGAATCGATTCTCCGAGGCCAATGAACAGCGCAATCGAATACCCGAAATCTGATGATCGATAAACCATCCGCTCTCGCGGTTTCTAGCGCCCTCCCGGATGAGTGACATCATATTCAATACGGTCTGTAGCGCGCACTAATCTCTATACTGATCTCTATACTGACTGGATAGCGCTTCGACGCATACGCTGTGCACACAGCCGTGAAGCACGCGCGGAAACGCAGCGGCCATATGTCAACCTCGTTCCCAGTGGTGTACGATCTCGCCGGGCGCCATGTTGTTTTCTTTCCCAGAGTGCATCGCTCGATCATATCCCCCTGGAAGTGTGACTTTGAAATTAATATCCAAATATAAGGGATATAATTTTAATTAGTCCTGTGGTTGATCCATTATGTGTGAGAGACTACATATCCCGGTGCGCACACCGTTGTGGGGACTTCCTATTGTTGTTCTATTATTCCCTTTTCTAAAGAATCTGGTTGTGGGGACCCAGTTTAACAAAGAAAAACGTTGTGGGGACCTTTGTTCCATTGTATAAAAGTCCCCACAGCTCTGGGTATGCCTACCTACGCAGAGCGCACTGTCAAATGACGCACAAGTCATAGAGCAACTGGCCCCCTCTCATTCTTTTTCAATTTTGTGATACATTTAACTGTATGCAGTTAAGGGTGACCATACAAAAACATGATTCATTTGAAATGTATTGCGTCGAAATACGTGCATTTTTACACGCGCGTACTACGCCCCACAAGCGATCGAAAGTTTTTAACAAGCGTACACGCATAGTAGTCACTTTGGGTAAGCCAATCAGCGTTGATTTTTAGGGTGCGTTCGATTAGATTCCCAGGGTCGACCCCGGTCTGCTCATCCGGGTGAGCCCCTAACCATGAGCTAATCGAACGCCAACTTCCCCCAGCATTCACACCGATGCATCTTGGGACAGCCGACCGGAACTACTTCCATTTTGTGCCGTATGTCCGATACTTTCCGTGGATTCACGAAAACATCGTAAAATAATTATTCTCAAGGTAAAACTGCAACGTTAAACAATTTGTACAACCCCACAGTGATACAAAGGTACCTGGCTTCGAATAAAAAATACTTATTGCTCACAAAAACGCTGTTGTAATGGCGAAAATGTGTGTCAAACTTCCTAAAATGTCCCGCTGAATTACAAACAAAATGGTGGCCATTCAGAAAGTTTTTCGCCGTGACGTCATGAACTAGGGTCAGCCCCAAGTAACCCGCTCCACGAGCAGGGCACTTGGGTCTCACCCGGGTGAGCCACAGCAATGACGTCAGAGCTATTCGAACGCACTGATGGGGTCAGACCTGGGTCGACCTGGGTCGACCCGGGGAAGCTAAATCGAAGCTTAGTGTTTCTCTTCCAGGGGTTAGAGACGTACGCGGGATTAGCGGGCGTTACGGCGCGCTGCCCATGGTAGCGAGGCTGGCCATGTGTACTCGCAAGAAGCCACGTGATAAGCGGGCATATGCGCCGTATTTTTGACCGCGTGAGGGCGCTCTCAAAAATCATTCTATCAATTCTGGGGGTATAAGCGATTATCGTCTGCTCAGCTTTGTGTAGTGTTAACTAACATCGGCGTTCTGTCATCACTTGCGCGGTATAGTTTTCAGTTGATTCTAAGGTGGGTTGTAACGGATCCTTTAAAGGTCTTATTGTTCGTGATGGATATGATGTCTGGTGGCAATGTGTTCCAGTCTTTAACTGTTACGGGGAAGTATTTGAAGCAGTCTTTACTTGTTTGCGGAGAACAGTTGGTAGGCCTTGAAGTTGCTGTGAATGTGATTGTGTCTGGATTGGCGTGTGACAAAAAGACATCCCAGAACTTGATGACCCTACTGCAGCATCAGTGATTCAGCTCAAACGTTGGTTATCGCAGAAGAAGAGCACGTTCATGATCACGTTCACTGACTGTCCATCCATTGTAACCTATCTTGGATGATCCTAAACTACATCGTGTGTGTGTGTGGGGGGGGGGGGGGGGGGGGGGGTACTGCCTTGTCCTTGTCTTGTAAAACTACAAATTGATACAGAAATCTCTCCAATAAATACGCAAGACTCCCCACCATGGTCAGGCTGCCGTCCCGATCCCGGCAGGAAAGTTTTTAAAATTACAACCGGTCAAACGCCAATCCAGACAAAATCACATTCACAGCAAGGCCTACCAAAATGTTCTCCGCAAACAAAAAATACTGCTTCATCAAATACTTCCCCAGACAGTTAAAGACTGGAACACATTACCACCAGACATCATATCCATCACGAACAATAAGACATTTAAAGGAGCCGATAACCCACCTTAGAAGCAACTAAAAACTATACCGCGCACAGAAGTGACAGAACGCCGATGTTAACCCTTTCAGTACCAACACATATTGGCTACTTATGCCATGGTGACCAGAGACATTTCCTTGACATGGCTACGTACCTGGAGACCAACACTATTTTGCAAAGTTTCAGGTTACAGCGCCCTCACAAGGCAGATTGGGGTTAGCCTAGGTCCTAGTCACATAATGCAAGTTGAGCAACCAATAACATATTACTGTTTCCTTTGGCATATTGCCTTGGACTAAATCATTGCCTTTAACATATATTTGAGGTATGGTATTATGACCACTAAATACACAATTGAGTAATTTAAATGTTGAAGCTAAACATTTGTCAAGTAGCTGTTCATACCAATCTGCATGAGACATATTTTTGAAACGTTAAATAAAAATAAGGTTTTAATAAATTACTTATGAAACAGCATCCTCCCCCCCCCCCAAACCCGCCCAAAATTAAATAACAATTGGTTGAGCCTCACAGATACTGGGAGTTGGTGACTATACCCATGTTGATCAATTGGTTAAGGCGACCATTTAGATTGTTGGCAAATTATGAATCGTCCAAAAAAATAAAAAGTTTTTATTAATTTTTTAGGAAGCACCCCCCCCCCCCCCAACCCGCTCCTAGGATAGGACATTAAATATAAACAAGAGAGTTTGGATTACGCACAATATGACTTATAAATAAATGACTGGTAAAATCGTTCGTTTTATTTATTTCTACATTTAATGACAAAGGAACTGACATAAAATATTGCCCATTTGTAAATGTCCGCCAAGCAATTTGGTTTTGGTCCGTATCTCCGTCTATGAGCCTCACATACATAAATTATAATTGCCATGGTGGTTCAGTCGCTTTAAAAAGGCGGCCATTTTGATTATTATAACATTAAAAATAACAAAGAGAAGTTTGATTAACCACAATATGAACGTTACTCGAACAAAATAACTCATACAATTTTACCTATCATTAACCAATTATGTCAAGAAGGAACTAACAAAAAATATTTCCAAAGTGCTATACTTTTTTTTTCGACGTACCATCCTCCCCCCCCCCTCCTCAATGTTGGAAACTTGAATGTATTAAGGATCCAGGAACCCAACAAGACACATAATTAAGTAATTGCATCAGTCGGTTAAGGCGGCCATTATAATAATAAAAATGGCCGCCAACCAATTTGGTTTTGGCCCGTAACATAAAATATGGCGAGGTTTTCAGGATGCAGGAACCCAATGAAACCAAATACAAACAATGTGGTACAGTTGCTTAAGTCGGCCATTTTGATTAATGTAAAATTTGTTTCTGAAACCTTAAATAAACATAATGTTTGAATACATTCCTTTAGGATTGCACATTCAATAAACAGAAGAGAGTTTTGATTACGCACAATAGGAACTGGAAAAAAATTACTCCTCAAATCAAATTTACACCTATCATGAAGCAATATGTAAAGAAGGAACTAACATAACATTTTGCCAAAGTGCTATACTTGTTTTTTCTAAGTACCATCCCCCCCCCTCCCCCCCGCCTCAATGTTGATTGTTGGCAGGCATGCGATTGTGGGATTCAACATTGTAGCGGGGGGGGGGGAGGGAGTTTTCAGAAAGTTTAGAAAATTATTAGTTTGGTGTGGAAATTCTCCAATAATGGTATAACCGCTTTACAAATTTTTCACATAATTAACTTAATAGTTGAATTGTTGACCTAATTTATCACTTGGTGTGGAATTTCTCAAAGCATGGTATAACACACATTGGCTTGATACACTGCTTACAAATCGTGCGAGTTTGTTTCCGATTAGAGGTGGAACTGCATACAACACAGTCACGTTTCTTCCCGTCAACAGTCGGACCTGGAAAGTGCTGAGTTGAAAGGGCGTTTGAAGCACTTGACACTTTACGGGCATGGTGAACTGGGTTGTTCTCGAAGTTTGAAATAAGTGCCTCTATCACCTTGACCCGAAAATCCAAAGTAGACAAGCTCTTGTTTGTATGGATGCTGTTGTATACGACATTAGCATTGAGCAAACATATGTCTAGGATTGTAATAAATACACGTTTCCACCATTTGAATGTTTTGTGGGTATGAGTATAGTACGTGCATAATTGTCCTGCCAGATCCGTGCCCCCCATGTATTTATTGTAATCCTCGACTATGCACGGTTTTTTGATATGACGAAATCCTGTTGAAGTTTTCCGGCTCCGAATCTTTTTACTAGTGACACTGCAATCGCCATAGTTTGAGAGGAGAGTGACACGTTTTGTGTCCTGCCACATAACGCATAGTTGGCCTGCTTTCTGAAAAAATTTGGGATCTGCACCGCTTTTCATAGGAAATTTTTTGGGGTTTGCTACGTCGGGTATCCCTAGGGTGGTATAGCGCACAGTTCCACAAGCTCCGAATCCTAGCTCAGACAACTTGGAGAACAGAGCCGGGCTAGTAAACCAATTGTCCATGTAGATGCAATGTCCTTTATTTTCGAGTCCCTGCAAAAGGTTCAATACTACGTTGCCTGGTGCCCCTATTTCGGATGGATGGTTTGTCTCGGGATCACTTACAGAGGACTGGCCTTGTGGGCACCTGGGCTGCGATCCTGTGAACAACTCCCAGGCACATGTGTACCCTGTGTCGGATTCGTTCAATGAGAAAGATTTCAATCCCCATTTTGCGGCTTTTCTTGGCATGTATTGCTTGAAGCTCACCCGTCCTTTGAATTTGACCATCGTCTCGTCCGGTGAAAGGCTTCGTCCCGGCTGGTACACCCGGAGGAATGATGGTAGTACAATGTTTAACAGTGGCCGTAATTTAGCAAGTTTGTCACGGGGAGAGTCGCCCTCGACATCTCTGTTATTGGCGAGGTGAAAAAATCTTAGGATTGCACTAAATCGGTTACGAGCCATGGTTGCTGAGTACAGGGGACTTCGTAGAATTTCAGACCTGGACCAATGCATGGAGTAACGAGGCCTTTTGTTGATTCCCATGCAAAGAAGTAGGGCCACGAATGCCATCATTTCAGGTACATCAGTTGGTCTCCATGCACACTTATTTTCTGCCCCCGCTCCCAATATTTGTTCAGCATAACGATTAGTCTCTAGTACCATCATCTGCCACACTGCTTCACAAAAGTACAGTTTGAAGATTTGTATGGGGAGAACGAACTGAAGTCTTCTGTAGCCCCGGTGTTTGCTGTAAATTTAACAGGCGGTCGCCGTGTGTAACAGTTGGCTTCACGCCATCCACACCTGAAATTCGGCTTTGTTTTGGTTTTCTTACCCTTCTTAGAACAGGTTAATGTTGCTGTTGATGTCGAGGCCCTCGGCTCTGTATCCTCACTGTCTTCTGACGTCTCCGAGTCCTCAAGTGGCGATTCCTCGTCAGATGACATTTCTGAACCACTGTCTGCGAAAATTTCTTCCAAAATGTTATCATTTTCTTCGGCCATGTTATCAGAATGATCTCTTACTGAAGAATGCGTGGGGGGACGCTTAACGATACCGCTGAAATTTTTAAACCTGCGACGCTTCAGGGCACACGTGGCCACCTTGTTACCATGGGGATGGACAAAAGGCGATTGAGGGGGCTATTTACATTTTGATAACTTACTTTTGGTCGATGTGCCAGAGAGGCTCATTGGTCACCGAGAGTGCTAATAATTCCGTGCCATACGGGCTCATTGGTCACCAAGTGGAATGTTGTTTTGAGCCGCTATGGCACGGCGGTACTGAAAGGGTTAACACTGTACACAAAGCTGAGCAGACGATAATCGCTTTACCCCCGGAAGTGATAGAAATATTTTTGAAAACGCCCTCACGCGGTCAAAAATACGGAGCATTCTGTGTGAGTTGAATAAAATATTATTATTATTATTTATTATTTATTTGCGTTTTAGCTACCAATTCCTCAAGAGTAATTATTTTTAAAAGGGATATAAGGTCAAGTATCCATTTAAAAAACTAAACAAATAAATCCCCTAGCAAGTGGCGCGGCCGGGTACGAAACTGTAGAGTACACGTCGGGGGAGGGGGGGGGGGGGGGGGGGGGGGGGGGGGGGGAGGGGGGGGGGGGGAGGGGGGGGGGGGGGTGGGGATGGGACACGGAGGCGTTGTGACATTGATTATTCAATCAATACAATGTGTTATACCAAGCTATTTCTGGCAAACCCCCTTTCTGCAAAATAGTTTCGTCCATATGTAGTCTGTCTCTCTACCGCTCTAGCTGGAAGTCGCCCTTTTACAAATTTTCTTTTTCTATTATTAGCGTGAGTGGTGGCAGCAAACAAAATGTACCAGTCCGTCGTTAGACTTGTGGACAAGTCGTTAAATGTCTGTCGCGGTGATAGCGGAACGGCTTTCTCGCAATATCCCGCGAGAGGGCTGCTCTGTGCGATTACTGCTCTCAAGACTGGTCACATTTACCGACTTGTGAAACCCGCAGGCGGTTTGTGCACGGCCTATGGGCACTTCAGCCGATTTCGTACGGACGCATCTGATTGGTCAATTTCGTTATACTATGAATATTCAAACTGTAGATGAATATTAAACGATCAACCAAACACTGAGCGATGAGAGTGAAATATGTTCATGAGTATTTTGACAAAAGAAAATACGTATTCAAATTATGGGTACAACTTGTAAATAATTACAAAAAATTGAACGTAAGATTTTATTTCAGAGAGTCCATGCAACGGAAGCGTGTTTGACAGTGCACATGCAGCGTGTGGGGATGTACGTATAACCACGGGCAAATCGTGTAGCTGAAGCGCAGAGTTTCTCTCGGTGGGGCTCAGCGTGACGGAAACCCCTAGCTAAGAGATAGCTGTACCTGGAAGCTCATGAACATGTGGGAGGGGTAGGGAGCCAGACCACCAACTACCTTGTCATTGCGGGTTTGTTAGTCGGTAAACTTAGCTGATCGAATCCGCTGTTTTAAAATCGCAACGTTTCAATGCTCGGTGTATGTTCCTTCCCCGATTTGGAAATTAAATAAGATTATGTCAATAAATAGGAATACCACTCTTATATTGACGGTGCAATTAGGTTAAACAATTTGTGTGACAAAAACGAGCCCCCCCCCCCCCCCAAAAAAAAAAAAAAAACCCATAAAAACCTGAAGGAACAGGTGAAAAATAAATTACAAATTAAAATGTGAACAAAAAATTCTCACTTGGAATTTCTTTTTCCATCTCTTGACACACAAAATTCCAACAAAGTAATTTTGTTTCCTCAAAATATTATTTAATTCAATCAAAATATAATTTTGTCACATAAAATAATATTTGTTTAAATTGTAAACAAAGTTGTGTTTTTCTAGGTAACGAAATAAATTTGTCCTAGAAAATACGCTTTCTTTCCCCCGAAATACGATTTCGTTACCCAGAAATACGCTTTTGTTCCCTGAAAGATACGCATTCGTTTCCTCGAAATATGATTTTGTTCGAACAAAATATACTTTCGTTCGCTCGAAATATGCTTTCGTTCAATAAAAATGAGTTTTTTCCACCGAGATTTTGTTCCCCAAATTTCCTCTTTCGTTCCCTCAAGATAGCTAGCTTTTGTTCCCTTAAGATAGCTTTCGTTGCCCTGAAGTCCAATCACACAAGTTTGTTAAATTCCCTTTGAGGGGCGACTATGAGAGGGGACGAGTTTGTATGTCAGGGGGCGACTTTGCTAGGGGGCGACTTTGTAGTTGGTGACTTTGTACATGTGTTTTTTTTTATTGGCGACTTTTTATACACACTTAATACACACAATCACAGAACACATCGGGTTAAAGGACTGGAGCGGATCAGCAACTTTTCACAGTAGGCAATATTTATTTTTATGAGGCAAAACACACATCTTAAACAATTATATAATAATGCATTTTAAGATAAGTTTACTTTATGTCTTTAGTTACTAAATTAATGAAGGAGTTAACACATAGAAAACACACTCACAGATGTCTGAAGTGCAAGCATTTATCGCATTTACAGTAACTACAATTAGTACTACCCTCAGATAAAATGGACTCGTCCCAATGATCGTCTCTACAGCAACCGTAATGTATACTGCGTTTTAATTCGTACCTGAATAAATGAATACATACAGTATTCGGGTTTCACAAGTCGTTAATGACGAAGAGTCGGCAGCCAGCAACTTCGCGCGACAGCAGTGATCTCACTCGCGAGAGCATTCTTTATTACGCAACAGCACCACACGCGACTCGACTCACCGCGACCATCATTAACGACTTGTCAACAAGTCTACGCCAACATCAGTCTTTGAAACAATCCAGACTGGACTATTTTCTAATCTCCTCGGAACTTAATTCTAAACTTATTACTAGTGATATTAAACCAGGGTACAGGACTGACCACTCTCTGCTCGATATTAAATTTGATATGAAACGTGGGAAAGGTTATTGGAAGTTCAATAATTCGTTACTGTCTGATAAAGTGTACACAGATTCAGTTAAGGTTTGTATTTGGGAGCTGGTGGAAGAATACGCCGCCACTCCATATCTTCGTTGTAACTTGCGGAACATGCATACAAGGGACTTTCATTTTGTTATTAATGACCAAGTTTTCTTTGAATTGCTATTGATGAATATAAGATCGAAAACGGTTTCATACTCAGCTTGGAAGAACAAAGAAACCAGGAAAACAGAGGTCATGCTCGAAAAAAAATTAGCATTCTGTCGGATGAAGTCTCCAAGGGCAATCAATATTGACTCAGTCGATCTTCTTAATGCTAGGCAGGCCGATCTTGTTGCTCTCCGTAAAGTTAAAACGGATGGTGTTTTTAATTAGATCCAAGACTCGCTGGATGGAGGGTGGAGAAAAACCCTCTAAATATTTCTTAAACATGGAGAACCGTAACTTTGTTAATAAATCTATGAAATGTATTATTAATGATGCTAATTGTACCCTCAATAGGTCTAAAGACATTTTAAAAGAAGCTAGGAGTTTTTATCAGAAGCTTTACTCCACAAGGAGAGTCAATGACAATATTGATCTTAATTCTATTTTTGCAGATAAAACGTATCCTTTCCGATAATGTACGGAATGGCATTGAGGGGCCTCTATCCCATAATGAGCCGATGCATGTGTTAAAAAAGGCCAGAGTAAGGGGAAGTCCCCTGGCTCCGATGGTTTCAGTTTTGAATTTTATAATTCTTTTGCTTCCGACCTCTCATGGTTCCTTTTACGTTCTTTAAATGGTGCTTATTGTCTCAGGGCAACTTTCGGTCACTCAGAGATAATAATGGGATAATTACTCTCTTGCCTAAGGGGGACAAGCCTCGCCAGTTTTTGAAAAACTGGCGCCCCATTTCGCTTTTGAACACCTCTTACAAAATTGCTTCTGCTATTATTGCTGAGAGAATTAAATCTTGTCTCCCGTTTATTATTAATGAAAGCCAAAAGGGTTTTATGGCAGATCGTTTTATTGGGGAAAACATTAGATTGATGTATGATTTGATGAATATCACGGACTCTAACAACATCCCTGGCTTATTTATGTGTATTAATTGATTTTGAAAAAGCCTTTGACTCTATTTCACACGATTTTATTTTTTAGAGTTCTTGAGAAATTCAATTTTGGTCCCTCGATCAATAAATGGATAAGGGTTCTTTACAACCAGGGCTTCTCCTCAGTTTTAGTTAATGGATTTCTTTCAGAATCTTTTCAAATTGGGAGAGGATGTAGATAAGGAGATGGTCTGAGCCCTTATTTGTTTCTTTTATGTGCAGAAGTTTTGTCCATGTTGGTATGTAACAACAAAGTCCTTAAAGGAATCCAGGTTGAGGGAACGGAATTTCGAATATCTCATTTTGCAGATGACACTGTGTTGTTTTTGAATGGGACTAAGAAATCAATGCAGGAGGCTTTTCAGATTCTGGACACATTTGTTAGTATGTCCGGATTGAAAGTTAACACCGAGAAAACAAACGCCATTTGGGTCGGTTCTGAGAAGGGCAGTGCAGAGAAACTTTGTAGAGAGATTAACGTTAACTGGGTAGATGCCGGGCATACTTTCAAAACTCTTGGTATTGAGTTCTCTTACCGATCTTGATTCTATGGTCATGCTGAACTAGAACATAATTATTTTGTCCTTACATAACCAAATCTTTAACTGGTCAAACTGTACTAGGTGAAATTGCTGTTAGTCAAATCCCTGCTTTTGTCCAAGATTACTTACCTTGTGCCAGCCATTCCTGACCCCCCCCCCCCCCCCTGCAACACGATCAAAGAATTAAACAATATGTTTTTCAAATTCATCTGGAAGGGACACGATCGTGTGGCCAGGAACCAAATGCTCCAATATTATGGTGGTGGTGGGTTGCGAATGGTTGAAGTCAGGGCCTACATGGACGCCTTAAAAATCACCTGGTTACGTCCTCACAGTGGTATACGTTATGTAAATACATTTGTGATATTTCTCGTTTTTCATTGTTGGAAGGTGGTTCTTCTAAACTCGTGGGTACACATAGAATACATAACATGTTTTGGCTTACTGTGTTCACGGCATGGTCTAAATTCACTCATGTCCATACGCCCACTACTAAAGTCGAGATATTGAGGAATACACTTTGGTTCAATGACAAAATTAAGGTTGGCGGGAGGTGTATTTATTATGGGCATTGGGAAAGTAAAGGAGTTAATTTTATTTGGGATCTTATTGACAAGAACGGTAATTCCCTTACACTTAACGCCTTTAAGAATACGTTTAACGTCCACACCAATTTTTTAGAATATGGCGGAGTGTTGAGAGCTATCAAGGCATCCTTCCAGGACATTACGTCAGAATACACACATATTAATCTACCTTTCATTCCTTTTTATCTTGAATTTCTGTTAATGGATAAAAATGGGTCGCAAAGAATATACCAGGGTATAGTTTCCTCTAAACATGTGCAAAGGAAATTTATTTACAAGTGGAATGCGAAACTTAACACCGAATACGATTGTCCGAAATAGTCTTTGATTTTTAACATTCCCTACTCATGTACTGTAGATATTAAGTTAAGATGGTTCCAGTTTAGATTAATTCATTCCTATCTTAGGTACTAACTCCTTCCTGTTTAATTAAAATCAATAAGACGGGTAGTAATCTGTGTACTTTTTGTAATAACGAAGAGGAAACACTTTTTCACCTTTTCTGCTCTTGTACCCACACAATTTCTTTTTGGTCCTCGGTTTTTTCATGGATTAAGGAAGAGACCAATACGTCTATAAATATGGATAATGGTAGATCGCCGGCACGTCAATCCGGAGGTCGTTGGTTCAAATCCCGCTCTAGTCAATTTTTCCTTGTTCAACCCAAAATCATTTATTTCTGAGACACATTTATTTTCTGAGTTGTTCGTTTTTCCGAGTTGTTAATGTATTTTGCCGTTGTATGTACGATGCGCGAAGTATTGTTAGGTGTTCGGTCCACAGACCGAACAACTCCTTGTTTTTGTTCGGTTTTTTTTTTTTTTTTTTTTTTTTCTTTGTTTTGCTTAATCTTCTGATAGTCGTTTGTCCGCAGAAAAAAACATACTTGCAAACCTTTGATCAACTTGAAACTTAATGTGACATTAGAACATAAAGAGCAGAAGACGTGTGAGCAATGACGTCATGATGACGTCATCGGGTGTCAAATTACAAGCCATTTAAGGTCAAAAAAGTGCCCTCATGCCAATGACTGTATGTTTCTGAATAGGAAAGCTATAATATTCATATTTAAACATTATGATAGATCAAGACACGGGCAACATTTGAAAAGTTAACGCCAAATTCACATGACCTTTACTTCCGGTCGTAACGGAAGGTCAAAGTTTGCCTTTCTGCAATTCTTAACCAAAAAACATTTCCTGCCCAAATTATTCACTTCTGTTTATCCGATCAACCTCAAATTTACACCATGTTAGAACCTTGATGAAACCTCCATCAAGTTGTTGTGACGTCATGATTACGTCATCAGGTGTTGAAATACAGTAAATCAAAATTTAATATTTCAAAAAATCATAACTTAATCATTACTGAATGGATTGCTTCAATCAATACATCATCGGACAGGTCTTTTAAAACTCAACAAATGCTACACAAAGAGTTATCCCGGTTGTTCTTAACTTCCCGCTGAAAATGTAAGTTGAACATTACGTTAGTATTAGCCCGCAGGTCTGGTCATTCTGCTCCATTGACCACGCGTAATCTTGCATGTACATGTAAACAGTACACACACTGCGCCATTGATCTTGGGTGCAAAGTCCACGAAGACTGCATTGCTGTGTCGTGATACGTTATCCATGGTGGCTGTGTCGTGATACGTTATCGATGGTGGCGCTATACCAAGTTAATGGTCCTTTGTTACTGCACTCGTCGATAAATGCAACCATCCTTCGGAAATCTACGATGTTCGACGGTGGTGCAATGAATAGCTCATTGCATAACCTTCGTGTTAGCCATTTGTTGGCTTGGTGGTGAATATCAACTGAACGAGTGTATTTTGCTGAACTGTTTTGGTGATTCACTGATTTGAATAACTTTTGATAACTGAGAAAATGCAATCGGAAAAAGGTCAACATAACTTTGACTCTGATCAACAACGGTTTTTATGCGAATCTAACTATTAGATCCTGTTGAATACTTCAAAGAATTACAATGTGACTAGCAAAATAAATTCAACATAAATTGCACATCGTGTAAACAGTAGGTTCTTATGCCCTTTTCATAATCATGACAAATGATGTTGCTTCACACATAAGGTAGCAAGCATGCGTAGTTTGATAACATTAATTTTTGAATTGTTAGTCTTTTAATTTATCAGTTAAGCATGTTAAGTTTGTGACTATTTACATGAAAATTGTTATACATGTGTATCTAAACTACTTTATGGAGACTCATACAGCAACGATATCACTTTCCCCCGTGTACACTAAAAGTATAAAAGTAATAGGTTTGCAAACGACTTTTTTTTGAAAATTAAAAAACTTTCAATATAAATCTGCTTACGCATTTTAGTAACATAACAGTGCCCCATACCCGAACAAAGGGTACTGAATACTTATTGTTTTATACACTGGAACAAATCAAGTTTTTCATAGATCTATTAGAGAAATTGGCCTTTAATCTTAATCCATTGCCTAACGCAGAATGACATACCCCCTCGCGACTGGCAACGGTGGGTAGCTAGCCAGTCAAGGCACTTGTTACAGACCAACGTGGCACAACGATAGTTGTTTACTATCAGTGCCATGTGGGCGTAACGAGAGTTTCCATTCATGTTTTACTTACAACGCAAGTGCAATCTTATCAATGGCGTACTTACTACTACGTACTAGCATTAACATGATTTCCGCTAAGATTCGACGTCTAATTGTTCCCCTACTTGCCCTTCTCATGGCTTTATTATCAATATGGAATTGAAGACGAAGTTTCACTGAGATGACCACCTGCTTCAGTGATTCGTATGATATTTAATTATGTGGGAAAATGCAAGCAGGAAAAGACGAACAATGGTAATATGTTTTGATCATACACCGAGAAGGAAGGATGTGTCATCGGATCGTAATGGGTGTTTCAGACCCTCGTCACGGCATGTGTTTACCTTGCTACACGGGACTAACTTCGGTAAGTTTTCCGTGTGAACATCATTGCTTTTCAAAATGATTCTTTTATTTGATGCACAATTACGTTATAAAGTTTATCCTGTATCATCAAGTGGTGACCGTTGGTGAAATGTTTTTAAAACTAAGGAACGTTTAATATGAACGTCGAAGAGATAGAGTTGGGCAATGGGGGATTGGTATGAATGTTGGCTATATCACTATAGTCAGAAAATGGTCAGACTGATGAATGTTTTCCGTCAACTTTGTATAGCGACATACTTATTTGAAAACCCTTCGATAAAGTTTCCCCTAATAAGGTTTCGTTTATAAGTTGTTCACATCAAAAACAGGATGTGCACCTTCCACTCATTTTTTTTGGCGTAATTTCCTTACTCTGATATGTTGTATTGTTATGAGCCCTCGAACAGGTTGGTCCTGGAGAGAGCGCAATATAAATTCAATAAATTATTATTATTATTATAAAATCATGAAATGTTGTAAGTCTTGAATTTTATTTATTTGAGCAGTTTCAGCTTGACTTAATTTGCTTTGAGTCATACTTTGTTTATTGTTTTTTCTTCTTCAGAATATACAACACATCAGTACCCGAATGTTCTCCAGTGAAAAAAATCATACTCGTTGCTGTGTTGAATTCCCTAATTTCTTGCTGAATGTATGATGATGCACCATACAGGTAGAAATAGTTATTAACTCGTTAAAACTATTTTATTAGTTAAAATTCACGAGAGGCTTAAATTTGCCGTCTTTATGACTTGCCTTTATCTTGCATAATTATTAAAAACATGTGTTTTTTATTTCAATATTATAAATTTAACAAACCGTTCTGTATGAAGACTAATGTCTAAAAATCAAGCAAGCTATTTTTTAAAATGCAACCAATAGCTCATTGTATGCTCGACTTGTTTTAACAATCAAAGTATCATGCACCGATACATAATGAGAAGCCAAATCACAGTATTTGAAAACCTGTTAAAACTTCTAAGAATTGTAATTTAATAATGTCAACATGATTTGCATAGTCGGATTTATTATAAAGAATCAATATCCATTGGAAAATAAATAAACTTCTGTGAGTGGCATACATGATAGTTGTACTTGTGAGTAATTCAAAGGCTCGTTTTAAGATATGCAACCAAAACGAAAGGAAATTCGAAAAATGTATGCTGCTCTGTATGAAAGGACAATATTGACCCTCTGCCCTTTCAAATAAATTAAATAATGTACTCTTCGTTTTTCACTTACAATTTAAAGCACATAATTAAATACCAATGTCTCGATAAGAACTTATCTAACGTCATGACGTCATCAGTTTTCAAATGTAGGATAAGGATAAGGATCATTTTTTTTAGCAACCAAAATAGGGTTGGATTCGTTAATTTGGCTTTAACAAAAGATTATTATTTTTTTAAATTTATATTGTGAGGTGCATTAATTTCCTGTGTAAACTAACGTTCAATCAACGAAGATTTACACTTTACTTTCCTTGAAATTTCAAAAGCTATCAACAATGTTTTCAGCGATTCAATGATATAGCTAACGCATTAAAACAGCACTGAGCCCAGCGAGAACCCGAACACCTAGAGTTTGTTTTACAAACTCTAAATCTCTAGTGGATTTTTGAGTTTGTTCGCCCACCTCAAAAATACACGCATCGTTGTCCGCAGACTTTGACATATTTCCCAAACTCGCACGGTCATAAAACTTGGCAACAATATTACACCTGATGATTAGATAAAACAGAAATTTCGACAACATAATGACGTCACCCAATGAATTATTGGGTAATTAAATGTAAATAATTTAATCAAATTTTGAGTCTTTGGTTTAACAACCATGCAGAACTCGCAAACTAAGAACGATAAGTTCGTTGTTATTTCTTGAAAACAAAGGGTACTGAATACTTATTGTTTTATACACTGGAACAAATCAAGTTTTTCATAGATCTATTAGAGAAATTTGCCTTTAATCTTTAATCCATTGCCTAACGCAGAATGTCATACCCCCTCGCGACTGGCAACGGTGGGTAGCTAGCCAGTCAAGGCACTTGTTACAGACCAACGTGGCACAACGGTAGTTGTTTACTATCAGTGCCATGTGGGCGTAACGTGAGTTTCCATTCATGTTTTACTTACAACGTAGTGCAATCTTATCAATGGCGTACTTACTACTACGTACTAGCATTAACATGATTTCCGCTAAGATTCGACGTCTAATTGTTCCCCGATTCGCCCTTCTCATGGCTTTATGATCAATATGGAATTGAAGACGAAGTTTCACTGAGATGACCACCTGCTTCAGTGATTCGTATGACTTGTAATTGTTTGAGAAAATGCAAGCAGAAAAAGACGAACATTGGTTATGTGTTTATCAAACACCGAGAAGCAGAGACTTGAAGGGTCAGCTCATGAAGGGTGTTTCGGACGGCGTCCACGGCAGTGTTTATCGATGCCATATCGGTGCCACACGGTGATAAAACGGTAAGCTTTGTGTGAAAATCATTGCTTTTCAAAAAGAGTATTTATTTAATGCACAGTTATGTTATAAAGTTTATCCTTTATCATCAAGTGGTGGCGTTGGTGATGTTTTTAAAACCAAGGAACGTTTAGTGCGATCGTCGAGGAGGTAGAATTGGGCAATGGGGCATTGGTATGATTGTTGGCTGTGTCACTAAAGTCAGAAAATGGTCCGACTGATGAATGTTTTTCGGCAACTTTGTATTATGACATATTTAAAGAAACCTGTGATGACGTTTGTGTTAAGTAAAGTAGGTTTTGTTTATAAGTTGTTCTCTTCCCAAGTTTGAATGTTGTTACTGTTTCGACCCCCCCCCCCTTTGAACAGGCTGGTCATTGAGAGAGCGCAATATAAATTCAATAAATTAGTAGTATTATTATATAATTATGAAACGTTTTAAGTCTTGATTTTTGTTTATTTTAACAGTTTCAGCTTGACTTAATACAGCACATCCACCGGCATGGTCTTGGATCCAGTGACAGATTTTCCAGTGTTTTTGTGTTGCATTCCTTATTTCCTGTATGATGCGCCATACAGGTAGAAATAAGTATTAACTCGTTAAAAATATTGTATTAGTTAAAATTCACGAGAGGCTTAAACTTGCCTTCTTCATGACTTGCCTTTATCTTGCATAATTATTAAAAACAAGTGTTTTTTATTTCAATATTATAAATTTAACAAACCGTTCGGTGTGAAGACTAATGTCTAAAAATCAAGCGAGCTATTTAAAAAAATGCAACCAATAGCTCATACTATGCTCGACTTATTTTAACATCATCATCAGTGCATATGTATTGAACAATCAAAGTATCATGCACCGATACATGAGAAGCCAAATCACAGTATTTGAAAACCTGTTAAAACTTCTAAGAATTGTAACTTAATAATGTCAACATGATTTGCATAGTCGGATTTAATATTAATCAATAAAGAATCAATAGCCATTGAAAAATAAATAAACTTCAGTGAGTGGCATACATGATAGTTGTACTTGTGAGTAATTCAAAGGCTCGTTTTAAGATATGCAACCAAAACGAAAGGAAATTCGAAAAATTGCTCTGTATTAAAGGAAAATTATGACCCTCTGCCCTTTCAAATAAATTAAATAATGTACTCTTTTGCTGACAATACGTTTTGTAAGTTCACCTTCGTTTTTCACTTACAATTTAAAGCACATAATTAAATACCAATGTCTCGATAAGAACTTATCTAACGTCATAATGACGTCATCAGTTTTCAAATTTGACAAAAGATTAGTATTTCTAAAACTCATATTGTGAGTTGCATTAATTTCCTGTGTAAACTAACGTACAGTCAAAGAAGATTTACACTTTACTTTTCCTTGAAATTTCAAAAGCTATCAACAATGTTTTCAGCGAATCAACGATATAGCTAACGCATTAAAACAGCACTGAGCCCAGCGAAAACCCGAACACCTAGAGTTTGTTTTACAAACTCTAAATCTCTAGTTAGGTGTTCGGTCCACAGACCGAACAACTCCTTGTTTTTGTTCGGTTTTTTTTTTTTTTTTTTCTTTGTTTTGCTTAATCTTCTGATAGTCGTTTGTCCGCAGAAAAAAACATACTTGCAAACCTTTGATCAACTTGAAACTTAATGTGACATTAGAACATAAAGAGCAGAAGACGTGTGAGCAATGACGTCATGATGACGTCATCGGGTGTCAAATTACAAGCCATTTAAGGTCAAAAAAGTGCCCTCATGCCAATGCCTGTATGTTTCTGAATAGGAAAGCTATAATATTCATATTTAAACATTATGATAGATCAAGACACGGGCAACATTTGAAAAGTTAACGCCAAATTCACATGACCTTTACTTCCGGTCGTAACGGAAGGTCAAAGTTTGCCTTTCTGCAATTCTTAACCAAAAAACATTTCCTGCCCAAATTCTTCACTTCTGTTTATCCGATCAACCTCAAATTTACACCATGTTAGAACCTTGATGAAACCTCCATCAAGTTGTTGTGACGTCATGATTACGTCATCAGGTGTTGAAATACAGTAAATCAAAATTTAATATTTCAAAAAATCATAACTTAATCATTACTGAATGGATTGCTTCAATCAATACATCATCGGACAGGTCTTTTAAAACTCAACAAATGCTACACAAAGAGTTATCCCGGTTGTTCTTGACTTCCCGCTGAAAATGCAAGTTGAACATTACGTTAGTATTAGCCCGCAGGTCTGGTCATTCTGCTCCAATGACCATGCGTAATCTGCATGTACATGTAAACGGTACACACACTGCGCCATTGATCTTAGGTGCAAAGTCCACGAAGACTGCATTGCTGTGTCGTGACTGTGCATTGCTGGCCCACATGTACATGTACATGTACATGTACATGTACATGAAGCGTAAAGTAAAGTTGATGCGTTTGGTGGCGCTATACCAAGTTAATGGTCCGGTGGTCCAATGAATAGCTCATTGCATAACCTTCGTGTTAGCCTTTTGTTGGCTTGGTGGTAAATATCAACTGAACGAGTGTATTTTGCTGAATTGTTTTGGTGATTTGAAGAACTTTTGATAACTGAGAAAATGCAATCGGAAATATAAAAGGTCAACATAAATTTGACTCTGATCAACAACGGTTTTTACGCGAATCTAACTTTTAGATCCTGTTGAATACTTCAAAATAATGTGAACAGCAAAATAAATTCAACATAAATTGCACATCGTGTAAACAGTAGGTTCTTATGCCCTTTTCATAATCATGACTTGTTGCTTCAGTAATCGGCACCAGACGGTATAAGCGCAGCAAACAGGCGTAGTTTGATAACATTTATTTTTGAATTGTTAGTGATATCTTTTAGTATTATAGTCCAATAACTACGGATTGGATTTCTACAATCAATACATCATCGAACAGGTCTTGCATACGATCAGTTCAGTTTATGACTATTTACATGAAAAACCTCGCCGTTACGTTGTTTAATTAATAGACGTCACCCAATGAATTATTGGGTAATTAAATGTAAATAATTTAATCAAATTTTGAGTCTTTGGTTTAACAACCATGCAGAACTCGCAAACTAAGAAAGATAAATTCGTTGTTTTTTCTTGAAAACAAAGGGTATTGAATACTTATTGTTTTATACAATGGAACAAATCAAGTTTTTCATAGATCTATTAGAGAAATTGGCCTTTAATCTTAATCCATTGCCTAACGCAGAATGACATACCCCCTCGCGACTGGCAACGGTGGGTAGCTAGCCAGTCAATGCACTTGTTACAGACCAACGTGGCACAACGGAGATGTTTACTATCAGTGCCATGTGGGCGTAACGAGAGTTTCCATTCATGTTTTACTTACAACGTAGTGCAATCTTATCAATGGCGTACTTACTACTACATACTAGCATTAACATGAATTCCGCTAAGATTTGGCGTGTAATTGTTCCCCTATTCGCCCTTCTCATGGCTTTATAATCAATATGGAATTGGAGACGAAGTTTCACTGAGATGACCACCTGCTTCAGTAATTCGTCAGATTTTTAACTATGTGAGAAAATGCAAGCAGAAAAAGACGAACATTGGTCATGTTTTGATCACACACCGAGAAGGAAGGATGTGTCATCGGATCGTGAGGGGTGTTTCAGACCCTTCTCACGGCATGTGTTATTGTTGATACACGGGACTAACTTCGGTAAGTTTTCGTGTGAACATCATTGCTTTTCAAAATGATTCTTTTATTTAATGCACAAGTACGTTGTAAAGTTTATCCTGTATCATCAAGTGGTGACGTTGGTGAGATGTTTTTAAAACTAAGGAACGTTTAGTATGAACGTCAAAGAGATAAGAGTTTGGCAATGGCGGATTGGTATGATTGTTGGCTGGGTCACCATGGTGTCACATAGTCAGAAAATGGTCAGACTGAGGAATGTTTTCTGTCAACTTTGTATTGCGACATAATTATTTGAAAACCCTTCCATAAAGTTTCCCCTAATAAGGTTTCGTTTATAAGTTGTTCACATCAAAAACAGGATGTGCACCTTCCACTAATTTTTTCTTGTGTAATTTCCTTACTCTGATATGTTGTATTGTTACGCGCCCTCGAACAGGTTGGTCTTGGAGAGGGCACAATATAAATTCAATAAATTATTATTATTATTATAAAATAATGAAATGTTGTAAGTCTTGAATTTTATTTATTTGAGCAGTTTCAGCTTGACTTAATTTGCTTTGAGTCATACTTTGTTTATTGTTTTTTTCTTCTTCAGAATATACAACACATCAGTACCCGAATGTTCTACAGTGAAAAATGTCATACTCGTTGCTGTGTTCCATTCCCTAATTCCTTGGGAAGTGTATGATGCACCATACAGGTAAAAATAGTTATTAACTCGTTAAAAATATTTTATTAGTTAAAATTCACGAGAGGCTTAAACTTGCCGTCTTCATGACTTGCCTTTATCTTGCATAATTATTAAAAATATGCGTTTTTTTATTTCAATATTATAAATTTAACAAACCGTTCTGTATAAAGACTAATGTCTAAAAATCAAGCGAGCTATTTTTAAAAATGCAACCAAGAGCTCATACTATGCTCGACTTATTTTAACGACATCATCATCAGTGCATATGTATTTAACAATCAAAGTATCATGCACCGATACATGAGAAGCCAAATCACAGTATTTGAAAACCTGTTAATACTTCTAAGAATTGTAACTTAATAATGTCAACATGATTCGCATAGTCGGATTTATTAATCAATATCCATTAAAAAATAAATAAACTTCAGTGAGTGGCATACATGATAGTTGTACTTGTGATTAATTTAAAAGCTCGTTTTAAGATATGCAACCAAAACGAAAGGAAATTCGAAAAATTAATGTTGCCGTGTTTAAAAGGACAATATTGACCCACTGCCCTTTTAAATAAATTATATAATGTACTCTTTTGCTGACAATACGTTTAGTAAGTTCACCTTCGTTTTTCACTTACAATTTAAAACACATAATTTAATACCAATTTCTCGATAAGAACTTATCTAACGTCATAATGACGTCATCAGTTTTCAAATTTGGCTTTAACAAAAGATTATTATTTTTTAAACTCATATTGTGAGGTGCATTAATTTCCTTTGTAAACTAACGTACAAGCAAAGAAGATTTACACTTTACTTTCCTTGAAATTTCAAAAGCTATCAACAATGTTTTCAGCGATTCAATGTTATAGCTAACGCATTAAAACAGCACTGAGCCCAGCGAGAACCCGAACACCTAGAGTTTGTTTTACAAACTCTAAATCTCTAGTTAGGTGTTCGGTCCACAGACCGAACAACTCCTTGTTTTTGTTCGTTTTTTTTTTTTTTTTTTTCTTTGTTTTGCTTAATCTTCTGATAGTCGTTTGTCCGCAGAAAAAAACATACTTGCAAACCTTTGATCAACTTGAAACTTAATGTGACATTAGAACATAAAGAGCAGAAGACGTGTGAGCAATGACGTCATGATGACGTCATCGGGTGTCAAATTACAAGCCATTTAAGGTCAAAAAAGTGCCCTCATGCCAATGCCTGTATGTTTCTGAATAGGAAAGCTATAGTATTCATATTTAAACATTATGATAGATCAAGACACGGGCAACATTTGAAAAGTTAACGCCAAATTCACATGACCTTTACTTCCGGTCGTAACGGAAGGTCAAAGTTTGCCTTTCTGCAATTCTTAACCAACAAACATTTCCTGCCCAAATTCTTCACTTCTGTTTATCCGATCAACCTCAAATTTACACCATGTTAGAACCTTGATGAAACCTCCATCAAGTTGTTGTGACGTCATGATTACGTCATCAGGTGTTGAAATACAGTAAATCAAAATTTAATATTTCAAAAAATCATAACTTAATCATTACTGAATGGATTGCTTCAATCAATACATCATCGGACAGGTCTTTTAAAACTCAACAAATGCTACACAAAGAGTTATCCCGGTTGTTCTTGACTTCCCGCTGAAAATGTAAGTTGAACATTACGTTAGTATTAGCCCGCAGGGCTGGTCATTCTGCTCCATTAACCACGCGTAATCTTGCATGTACATGTAGGGCCTAAACGGTACACACACTGCGCCATTGATCTTAGGTGCAAAGTCCACGAAGACTGCATTGCTGTGTGTGATACGTTATCCATGGTGGCGCTATACCAAGTTAATGGTCCTTTGTTACTGCACTCGTCGATAAATGCAACCATCCTTCGGAACGATGTTCGACGGTGGTCCAATGAATAGCTCATTGCATAACCTTCGTGTTAGCCTTTTGTTGGCTTGGTGGTAAATATCAACTGAACGAGTGTATTTTGCTGAACTGTTTTGGTGATTTTGAATAACTTTTGATAACTGAGAAAATGCAATCGGAAAAGGGTCAACATAAATTTGACTCTGATCAACAACGGTTTTTACGCGAATCTAACTTTTAGATCCTGTTGAATACTTCAAAGAAATACAATGTGACTAGCAAAATAAATTCAACATAAATTGCACATCGTGTAAACAGTAGGTTCTTATGCCCTTTTCATAATCATGACAAATGATGTTGCTTCACACATAAGGTAGCAAGCATGCGTAGTTTGATAACATTTATTTTTGAATTGTTAGTGATAGTCTTTTAATTTATCAGTTAAGCATGTTAAGTTTGTGACTATTTACATGAAAATTGTTATACATGTGTATCTAAACTACTTTATGGAGACGCATACAGCAACGATATCACTTTCCCCCGTGTACACTAAAAGTATACAAGTAATAGGTTTGCAAACGACTTTTTTTTGAAAATTAAAAACTTTCAATATAAATCTGCTTACGCATTTTAGTAACATAACAGTGCCCCATCGAAACCCGAACACCTAGTGTTTGTTCTCACAAACACTAAATCTCTAGTGGATTTTTGAGTTTGTTCGCCCACCTCAAAAATACACGCATCGTTGTCCACAGACTTTGACATCTTTCCCAAACTCGCACGGTCATGAAACTTGGCAACAATATTACACCTGATGATTAGATAAAACAGAAATTTCGACAACATAATGACGTCACCCAATGAATTATTGGGTAATTAAATGTAAATAATTTAATCAAATTTTGAGTCTTTGGTTTAACAACCAGAACTCGCAAACTAAGAAAGATAAATTCGTTGTTTTTTCTTGAAAACAAAGGGTACTGAATACTTATTGTTTTATACACTGGAACAAATCAAGTTTTTCATAGATCTATTAGAGAAATTGGCCTTTAATCTTAATCCATTGCCTAACGCAGAATGACATACCCCTCGCGACTGGCAACGGTGGATAGCTAGCCAGTCAAGGCACTTGTTACAGACCAACGTGGCACAACGGTAGTTGTTTACTATCAGTGCCATGTGGGCGTAACGAGAGTTTCCATTCATGTTTTACTTACAACGTAGTGCAATCTTATCAATGGCGTACTTACTACTACGTACTAGCATTAACATGATTTCTGCTAAGATTCGACGTCTAATTGTTCCCCTGCTTGCCCTTCTCATGGCTTTATTATCAATATGGAATTGAAGACGAAGTTTCACTGAGATGACCACCTGCTTCAGTGATTCGTATGATATTTAATTATGTGGGAAAATGCAAGCAGGAAAAGACGAACAATGGTTATGTTTTGATCACACACCGAGAAGAAGGGACGCGTCATCGGTTTGTGTAGGGTGTTTCAGACCCTCACACACGGTAGTCTTTATCGTCCCTGCACGGTGACTAGAAACGGTACGTTTCGTATGAACATCATTGCTTTTCAAAATGAGTCTTTTATTTAATGCACAATTATGTTATAAAGTTTATCCTGTATCATCAAGTTGTGACGTTGGTGAGATGTTTTTAAAACTAAGAAGCATTTAGTATGATCGTCGCAGAGGTAGAATTAGGCAATGGGGGATTGGTATGGTTGTTGGCTGTGTCACTATAGTCAGAGAATGGTTCGACTAATAAATGTTTTTCGTCAACTTTTTTATTATGACATGCATATTTAAAGACCCTTCGATGGAGGTTTTCCTAAAAATAGTACTTAACTCATTATGTTATTAGTATAAATTCATGAGATGCTTAGACTTGCCGTCCTCATGCTTTGCCTTTGTCTTGCATAATTATCCTAAACAAGTGTCTTTCATTTTAATATTCTAAATTTAACAAACCGTTCTGTAGGAAAATCAATGTCTAAAAATCAAACAAGCTAATTTAAAACATGCAACCGATAGCTCATAATACTTGACTAATTTTAATGACATATTCATCAGTGCATATATGTTTTGAACAATCAATGATTCATGCACCGATACTTCATGAGTATCCAACTCACTGTAAAAAGTTTCAGAATTGTAACTTAATAATGTCAACATGAATATCATCTAATGTGGTTTTTTAATCAAAAAGGAATCGATATCCATTGACAAATAAATAAACTTCAGTGAATGGCATATTTAGTTGAACGTGTGGGTCATTCAAAGGATCGTTTCAACATCTGCTGCCAAGATGAAGGGGAAGGGGGAAAATGTTCCTCTGCTGTATGACTATGAAATGACAATGGACCTTTTGCCCTTTCAAATAATTTAAATAATGTACTCTTTCGCTGATAAAAAAAAAATAAATTAATCTTTGTTTTTCACTTGGCACATATTTAATTATCTATGTCTCGATAAAAACATATGTAACTTGTAATCTGGCTAAACAAAAGTTTGTTATTTATAAAATTTCATATCTTGAGTAGCTTTTATTTTCTGTGTAAGAAGATTTACACTTTACTTTCCTTGAAATTTCAAAAGCTATCAACAATGTTTTCAGCGATTCAGTGATATAGCGATTCAATGATATAGCTAACGCATTAAAACAGCACTGAGCCCAGCGAGAACCCGAACACCTAGAGTTTGTTTTACAAACTCTAAATCTCTAGTGAATTTTTGAGTTTGTTCCATCTCAAAAATACACACAAATCGTTGTCCGCAGACTTTGACATCCTTCCCAAGCTCGTACGGTCATGAAACTTGGCAACAGTGTTACACCTGATAAATAGATGAAACAGAAGTTTTGACAACATAATGACGTCATCCAATGATTTATCGGGTAAATTAATGATATTAATTTTTTAATCAAATTTTGAGTTTTTGGAACTCACAAACTAAGAACGATAAATTCGTTGTTATTTCTTGAAAACCACTGCAAGCAGTCATGCGACAATTCATGCATGTTTACTTTCGAGACACATTGTCAATGTAACTGTGAAGCTATCAAAATGTACAATGTACTGGTTAAATTTACACAATAGTGTCTAGACTCCGAAGTTTAATTTAGTACGTACATTGTGTCAGACAATAAACCATTGCAAGCAGCCATGCGATAAGTCGAGACACTTTGTCAAGGTAACTGTGAAGCTATCAAATCGTCATCCACCGATTTCACGAACTGACACACACACGTAGACAGTAAAAAGTAACAATTGTAGAAAACGGCATTTAATGTTGAAGGCTTTTATAAAATCCCGCTTTCCTTCAAAACGTCACTAGTTTTCTAACAGTGGAGACTTGTTGCTTTGAACTTCATATATATGGTACTTATGACTGCTTTTCGTCCTAAATTAATAAGAAATAAAGTAAAACGTTTTGTGTTAGTACGTGAAATCAAAAATTGATGCAACATGTTTTCGAGCTTGAAACATGAGTACCGTAGCTCACAGTATTCCAAGATGGGATGGGAAACAACTTCTGACTCGATCAAGCATATTCTGTAGATTTCAAAATTAAACTTATTTTGTTTGACACTTGAAAAATAGACGATTGATAGAGGGTGCTCTATTACAGGTGGTGACTTCATAATTCCTTACATTATAACATAAGAGAACACATAAAGTAGCATACCGCGCCACACAGTCTTATGGAGGTGTTTTTTTACCACACGGGCCATAAAACAAGAATTGTGGTGAGCGAAATGTATTGACTTTACGTTGGGCACTGGTGACGTCATGATGACGTCGCACAACGTTTAGCCTAACAAACACATCTACAGTATCCCACAAGTACACAATCGAAAACAGTTGATCGGACTTAAACCGTTCGAGATATGGTGGTCTCAAGATTTGCTAATTATATTCATGTCATTATGTATTATACAATAAACCATTGCAAGCAGTTCTGCAACAAGGTATGGATTTTTACTTTCAGGACACATATTGTCAATGTACTGTGAAACTATCAAATGTACAAATGTATGTACTGGTTAATGTACAATAAAGTGCATAGACTCCAAAGTTTTATGTAGCGTTAAATTGTATCAGTCAATAAACCAGTGCAAGCAGTCATGCGACAATTATTGACCTATAACTTTTAACACACACTTTGTCAATGAATGCAATGCAAATGCAAATGCGTATGTGTAGTGTATACATTGTATGAGAAAATAAACCAAACTAGACTTAACTTTTTTTTGACAACAGACACTAGGTACGTGTTCGGGTATCGCTGGGGTCAGTGCTGTGTCAATGCGTGAGCTATTTCATTAAAGGCACTGTACACGTTTGGTAATTACTCAAAATATATATTAGCATAAAAACTTACTTGGTAACGAGCAACGGAGAGCTGTTGATAGTATAAAACATTGTGAGAAACGACTCCCTCCGAAGTAACGTAGTTTTTGAGAAAGACGTAATTTCTCACTAAAATAATAAAAGACTTCTGGCCAGAAGCCTTTTATTCCTATCTGAAAGCACACTAATTTGTACAACAAGGGTGTTTTTTCTTTCATCATTTTCTTGCAACTTCAATGACCAATTGAGTCCAAATTTTCACAGGCTTGTTATATTTTTATGCATTATGTTGGGATACACCAAGTGAGAATACTGGTCTTTGACAATTACCAAACGTGTTCAGTGCCTTTAAGTTGAACTTTGGTGTTATTACTGTTTTGAGATGCGTAACAAACTACACACTGAGTATGATGCACCATACAGGTAGAAATAGTTATTAACTCGTTAAAAATATTTAATTAGTTAAAATTCACGAGAAGCTAAAACTGCCGTCTTCATGACTTGCCTTTATCTTGCATAATTATTTAAAACAAGTGCATTTCTTTCAATATTATAAATTTAACAAACCGTTCTGTATGAAGACTAATGTCTAAAAATCAAGCAAGCTATTTTTAAAAATGCAACCAATAGCTCATACTGTGCTCGACTTATTTTAACGACATCATCGTCTAACATACAATTAAAGAAGATTTACACTTTACTTTCCTTGAAATTTCAAAAGCTTTCAACAATGTTTTCAGCGATTCAATGATATAGCTAACGCATTAAAACAGCACTGAGCCCAGCGAGAACCCGAACACCTAGAGTTTGTTTTACAAACTCTAAATCTCTAGTTAGGTGTTCGGTCCACAGACCGAACAACTCCTTGTTTTTGTTCGGTTTTTTTTTTTTTTTTTTTTTTTTTTTTTTTTTTTTCTTTGTTTTGCTTATTCTTCTGATTGTAGTTTGTCCGCAGAAAAAACCATACTTGCAAACCTTTGATCAACTTGAAACTTAATGTGACATTAGAACATAAAGAGCAGAAGACGTGTGAGCAATGACGTCATGATGACGTCATCGGGTGTCAAATTACAAGCCATTTAAGGTCAAAAAAGTGCCCTCATGCCAATGCCTGTATGTTTCTGAATAGGAAAGCTATAATATTCATATTTAAACAATATGATAGATCAAGACACGGGCAACATTTGAAAAGTTAACGCCAAAATCACATGACCTTTACTTCCGGTCGTACTGGAAGGTCAAAGTTAGCCTTTGTGCAATTCTTTAAATTTTGTCATGGTACAATTTTCCGGCGAAATTATTAACTTCAGTATATCTGATCAACTTAAAATTTATACCATGTAAGGACCCTTGATAAAACCTCCATCAAGCAGTTGTGACGTCATGATGACGTCATCATGTGTCAAATTACAAGGTTTTAAAGATTAACAATTTTAATCTTTGAAAATCTATATAAAATCAAGACGAAGGGACCGTCGATTGCCTAACGCAGCATTCATACCCCCTAGCCTCGCGACTGATTCCATTGCGCAACGGTGGGTAGGCTTGCTAGTCAAGACGCTTGTTGGGGGACACTATGAATAATCAACGCGTACAGCTACCTTGTAATGTTGACATCATCGTGTTTGCGTCTTTACAGAAGGCTACATGTTGTGTACTCCAATGTAGTGCAAATCAATGGCGTACTAACGTTATACATGTAGACCTGATCTGCTCAGATTCGGTGTCTAATTGTTCCCCTATTCGCCCTTCTCATGGCTTAATTATCAATATGGAATTGAAGACGAAGTATCACTGAGATGACCACCTGCTTCAGTGATTCGTATGACTTGTAATTATGTGAGAAAATGCAAGCAGAAAAAGACCAACATTGGCGTTATGTTTTGTTCACACACCGAGAAGCACGGACTTGACACCGGCTCGCGAAGGGCGAGTAGGACCGGGACTTTATCGCTGCAGTGCATGCAACACGGGAATTTAAACGGTAAGCTTCGTACACATGTAGACCTGATCTGCTCAAATTCGGTGTCTAATTGTTCCCCTATTCGCCCTTCTCATGGCTTAATGATCAATATGGAATTGAAGACGAAGTTTTACTGAGATGACCTCTTGCTTCAGTGATTCGTATGACTTGTACTTATGTGAGAAAATGCAAGCAGAAAAGACCAACATTGGCGTTATGTTTTGTTCGCATATACCGAGAAGCACGGACTTGACACCGGCTCGCGAAGGGCGAGTTGGACCGGGACTTTACGGATCGCTGCAGTGCAACACGGGAATTTAAACGGTAAGCTTCGTACGATGAACATCATTGCTTTTCAAAATTATTCTTTTATTTAATGCACAGTTTTGTTATGAAGTTTACCCTTAATCATCAAGTGGCCACTTTGGTGACGTTTTTAAACTAAGGAACGTTTTAGTATGATTGTCGAACGAAGAGGTAAAATTGGGCAATTGGAAACGGGCATGATTTTTGGCTGTGTCACTTGTCAGATTGATGAATGTTTTCCGTCAACTCTTGTATTATGACATGAATATTTAAAAACCCTGCGATCAAGGTTTTTCTACGAAAGCCCATTAGCGCCACAAAGAAAAAACAAATCAAATCCGTTATTACGGATTCGAATCCGTTATTATGGATTCGCAATCCGTTATTACGGATTCGCAATCCGTTATTACAGATTCGCAATCCGTTATTACAGATTCGCAATCCGTTATTACGGATTCGCAATCCGTTATTACGGATTCGCAATCCGTTATTATATTACGGATTCACTCGATGATCCCTCGAAGGCGCTATTTGCGTTGGACAGTAATGGTTTATTATATTGATTATATTTTTAAACATCTTTCCAACCATATTCATTTCAATTCACTTCATAACAAACGCTTTTTATATGATAGAGGGATATAGGTCCGGCCTTTCAGTTTCTTAAACCACGTTTTTTCCCCGTAAAGACCCACAAAGTTATTACAATTTCAACGGTTAGAACTGTGTATTTGTAAACATGCACTTTAACTTAGTTAAATATTTTGCTGTACATAGTAGTAGTTCATTAAGTGTACAATGGTTGCGGTGACTCGATTTGTACGAAAGCCCATTAGCGCCACAAAAAAAAAAATCAAATCCGTTATTACGGATTCGAATCCGTTATTACGGATTCGCAATCCATTATTACGGATTCCCAATCCGTTATTACGGATTCGCAATCCCTTATTACGGATTCGCAATCCGTTATTAAGGATTCGCAATCCGTTATTACGGTTTCGCAATCCGTTATAACGGATTCGCAATACGGATTCGCAATCCGTTATTACGGATTCGCAATACGGATTCGCAATCCGTTATTACGGATTCGCAATCTGTTATTACGGATTCACTCGAGGATCCCTCGATGGCGTTTGCGTTGGACAGTAATGGTTTAATCTGCCAAACTTTTATTAAGCCCAAAGGACGACGTGTTCATAATTTTATGTTTCATTATTTTTTTTTAAGTACATGAAGTAACTGCAAATCGAGTCACCGCAACCAGACTGACCGCAACCATTGTACACGAACAACTACTACAGCAAAATATTGAACTAAGTTGAAGTGCTTGTTTACAAATACACAGTTCTAACCATTGAAATTTGACTTTGTGTCTTTACGGAAAAAACACATGGTTTAAGAAAGGCCGGACCTATCCCACTATCCTATAAAAAGCGTTTGTTATGAAGTGAATTGAAATGAATAGGATGGTTGGAAAGATGTTTAAAAGTAGAATATAATAAATATAATAAACCATTACTGTCCAACGCAAATAGCGCCATCGAGAGATCCTCGAGTGAATCCGTAATAACGGTTTGCGAATCCGTAATAACGTATTGCGAATCTGTAATAACGGTTTGCGAATCCGTAATGACGGATTGCGAATCCGTAATAACTGATTGCGAATCCGTAATAACAAATTCGAATTCGTAATAACGAATTAGATTTTTCTTTTTTTGTGGCGCTAATGGGCTTTCGTAGATTTGCAGTTACTTAAACAAAACTAATGAAACATAAAATTATGAACCCGTCGTCCTTGGGCTTAATAAAAGTTAGGCAGAATAAATCATCTGTCCAACGCAATTAGCGCCATCGAGGGAACCTCGAGTGAATCCGTAATAACGTATTATGAATCTGTAATAACGGATTGCGAGTCGTCCTTTGGGCTTAATAAAAGTTAGGCAGAATAAACCATCTGTCCAACGCAAATAGCGCCATCGAGAGATCCTCGAGTGAATCCGTAATTAACGTATTATGAATCCGTAATAACGGATTGCGAATCCGTTATAACGGATTGCGAATCCGTTATAACGGATTGCAAATCCGTTATAACGGATTGCGAATCCGTTATAACGGATTGCAACTCCGTATTGCGAATCCATTATAACGGATTGCGAATCTGTAATATAACGGATTGCTAATTCGTAATAACGGATTCGAATCCGTAATAACGGATTTTTAATTTTTTTTTGTGGCGCTAATGGGCTTTCGTATTTTTCTAAGAATCTTTTGTTTATAAGTCAACTTTAAAAACGGTATGTGCACCTTCCACTAACAAATTACTCTAATAATATTATTGGTCCTGGATAGAGTGGAATATAAATTCAATAAATTATTAGTATTATTATACAATGATAAAATATTTTTGTTAGGTCTTAAATTGTATTTATTTGAACAGTTTCCGCTTGACTTAATTTTCCGTCAGTCTTACTTTGTTTATAATTGTTTTTTTCTTTTTCAGAATACAGCACATCCAGTACCCAAAATGGTCTCTCCAAGTGAAAGATTTCCTACTCGTTGTTGTGTTGCATTCCTAATTTCCTCGCTGAGTATGCACCATATACAGGTAGAAATAGTACTCAACTAATTATGTTATTAGTCAAAATTCACGAGAGGTTTAGACTTGCCGTCTTCATGACTTGCCATTTCTTTCAATATCCTAAATTTAACAAACCGTTCTGTATAAAGATCATAGCTAAAGATCATAGCTAAAAATCAAGCAATTATTTTTTTTAAATGCAACCAATAGCTCATACTTGACTTATTTTTTAGACATCATCAGTGCATCCAGTGCCTGAAAGGTGTACAGTGAAAGTTTCACACCCGTTGTTGTAGTGTATGATGCCCCATAGAGGTAGATGGTGCATCAGTTAATAACTCATTATGTTATTAGAATATTTTCAAGAGAGGCTTAGACTTGACTCATGCTTTGTCTTTGCCTTGCATAATTATCATAAACAAATGTCTTTTCTTTTAATATTCTAAATTTAACAAACCGTTCTGTATGACAATCAATGTCTAAAAATCAAACAAGCTAATTTAAAACATGCAACCGATAGCTCATAATACTTGACTAATTTTAATGACATCTTCATCAGTGCATATGTTTTGAACAATTAATGATTCATGCACCGATACTTAATGAGTATCCAACTCACTGTAAAAAGTTTCAGAATTGTAACTTAATAATGTCAACATAAATATCATCTAATGTGGTTTTTTAATCAAAAAAGAATCGATATCCATTGACAAATAAATAAACTTCAGTGAATGGCATATATAATAGCTGAACGTGTGGGTCATTCAAAGGATTGTTTCAACATCTGCTGCCAAGATGAAGGGGAACGGGAAAATGTTCCTCTGCTGTATGACTATAAAATGACAATGGACCTTTTGCTCTTTCAAATAATTTAAATAATGTACTCTTTCGCTGTTTTTTTGTGTGTAAGTTAATCTTTGTTTTTCACTTGGCACATATGTAAATATCTATGTCTCGATAAAAACATTTGTAACTTCATAATGATGTCATAAGTTTTCAAATCTGGCTAAACAAAAGTTTGTTATTTATAAAATTTCATATCTTGAGTAGCTTTTATTTCCTGTGTAAGAAGATTTACACTTTACTTTCTTTAAAATTTACAAGCTATCAACAATGTTTTCAGCGATTCAATGATATAGCTAACGCATTAAAACAGCACTGAGCCCAGCGAGAACCCGAACACCTAGTGTTTGTTTGACAAACACTAAATTCTAGTGAATTTTTGAGTTTGTTCCATCTCAAAAATACACACAAATCGTTGTCCGCAGACTTTGACATCCTTCCCAAGCTCGTACGGTCATGAAACTTGGCAACAGTGTTACACCTGATAAATAGATGAAACAGAAGTTTTGACAACATAATGACGTCATCCAATGATTTATCGGGTAAATTAATGATATTAATTTTTTAATCAAATTTTGAGTTTTTGGAACTCACAAACTAAGAACGATAAATTCGTTGTTATTTCTTGAAAACCACTGCAAGCAGTCATGCGACAATTCATGCATGTTTACTTTCGAGACACATTGTCAATGTAACTGTGAAGCTATCAAAATGTACAATGTACTGGTTAAATTTACACAATAGTGTCTAGACTCCGAAGTTTAATTTAGTACGTACATTGTGTCAGACAATAAACCATTGCAAGCAGCCATGCGATAAATCGAGACACTTTGTCAAGGTAACTGTGAAGCTATCAAATCGTCATCCACTGATTTCACGAACTGACACACACACACACGTAGACAGTAAAAGGTAACAATTGTAGAAAACGGCATTTAATGTTGAAGGCTTTTATAAAATCCCGCTTTCCTTCAAAACGTCACTAGTTTTCTAACAGTGGAGACTTGTTGCTTTGAACTTCATATATATGGTACTTATGACTGCTTTTCGTCCTAAATTAATAAGCAATAAAGTAAAACGTTTTGTGTTAGTACGTGAAATCAAAAATTGATGCAACATGTTTTCGAGCTTGAAACATGAGTACCGTAGCTCACAGTATTCCAAGATGGGATGGGAAACAACTTCTGACTCGATCAAGCATATTCTGTAGATTTCAAAATTAAACTTATTTTGTTTGAAAATAGACGATTGATAGAGCGTGCTCTAACAGGGGGTGACTTCATAATTCCTTACATTATAACATCAGAGAACACATAAAGTAGCATACCGCGCCGCACAGTCTTATGGAGGTGTTTTTTTTACCACACAGGCCATAGAACAGAAATTGTGGCGAGCGAAATCTATTGACTTTACGTTGGGCACTGGTGACGTCATGATGACGTCGCACAATGTTTTAGCCTAACAAATACATCTACAGTATCCCACAAGTACACAATCGAAATACACAATCGAAAACAGTTGATCGGACTTATACTTTTCGAGATATGGTGGTCTCAAGATTTGCTAATTATATTCATGTCATAATGTATCATACAATAAATGTCAATGTACTGTGAAACTATCAAATGTACAAATGTATGTACTGGTTAAATGTACAAAATAGTGCCTGGACTCCAAAGTTTTATGTAGCGTTTAAATTGTATCAGTCAATAAACCATTGCAAGCAGTCATGCGACAATTAATGACCTATAACTTTTAAAATATCAAATGTGCAAATAAATGCAATGGGTGTACACAATAGTGTCTAGACTCCGAAGTTTCATGTAGTGTATACATTGTATGAGACAATTAACCATTGCAAGCAGTCATGCGACAAGTCATGAATGCTTACTTTCGAGACACATTTTGTCAATGTGACTGTAACAATCAAATCGTCACCGACGCCACACACACGTAGATCCCAGTGAAAAGTAACAATCGGAGAAAACGGCGTTCAATGTTGAACGCTTTTTTAAATCCCGCTTTCCTTCAAAACGCTTGGGTATTTTTAACTGGTTTTCTTACAGCGGAGACTTGATGCTTTGATTTTCATTTAAATGGTGCTTTTGACTGCTTTTCGTCCTACATTTGAGGGGAAAAAATGAAACTCTTTACGATACCAACCGCGTGTATTGAAAACCGGCTCATCATTCCCCCACCACCGGAACCGAACACCTTGAGTTTGTGGTATGACAAACTCTGAATCTCTAGTGGATTTTTGAGTTTGTTCGCCCACCTCAAAAATACACGCATCGTTGTCCACAGACTTTGACATCTTTTCCAAACTCGCACGGTCATGAAACTTGGCAACAATATTACACCTGATGATTAGATAAAACAGAAATTTCGACAACATAATGACGTCACCCAATGAATTATTGGGTAATTAAATGTAAATAATTTAATCAAATTTTGAGTCTTTGGTTTAACAACCATGCAGAACTCGCAAACTAAGAACGATAAATTCGTTGTTTTTTCTTGAAAACAAAGGGTACTGAATACTTATTGTTTTATACACTGGAACAAATCAAGTTTTTCATAGATCTATTAGAGAAATTGGCCTTTAATCTTAATCCATTGCCTAACGCAGAATGACATATCCCCTCGCGACTGGCAACGGTGGGTAGCTAGCCAGTCAAGGCACTTGTTACAGACCAACGTGGCACAACGGTAGTTGTTTACTATCAGTGCCATGTGGGCGTAACGAGAGTTTCCATTCATGTTTTACTTGCAACGCAAGTGCAATCTTATCAATGGCGTACTTACTACTACGTACTAGAATTAACATGATTTCCGCAAAGATTCGACGTCTAATTGTTCCCCTACTTGCCCTTCTCATGGCTTTATTATCAATATGGAATTGAAGACGAAGTTTCACTGAGATGACCACCTGCTTCAGTGATTCGTATGATATTTAATTATGTGGGAAAATGCAAGCAGAAAAAGACGGACATTGGTTGTGTTTTGATCACACACCGAGAAGAAGGGACGCGTCATCGGTTTGTGTAGGGTGTTTCAGACCCTCACACACGGTAGTCTTTATCGTCGCTGCACGGTGACTAGAAACGGTACGTTTCGTATGAACATCATTGCTTTTCAAAATGGGTCTTTTATTTAATGCACAATTATGTTATAAAGTTTATCCTGTATCATCAAGTTGTGACGTTGGTGAGATGTTTTTAAAACTAAGAAGCATTTAGTATGATCGTCGCAGAGGTAGAATTAGGCAATGGGGGATTGGTATGGTTGTTGGCTGTGTCACTATAGTCAGAGAATGGTTCGACTAATAAATGTTTTTCGTCAACTTTGTATTATGACATGCATATTCGATGGAGGTTTTCCTAAAAATAGTACTTAACTCATTATGTTATTAGTATAAATTCACGAGATGCTTAGACTTGCCGTCCTCATGCTTTGCCTTTGTCTTGCATAATTATCCTAAAAAAGTGTCTTTCATTTTAATATTCTAAATTTAACAAACTGTTCTGTAGGAAAATCAATGTCTAAAAATCAAACAAGCTAATTTTAAACATGCAACCGATAGCTCATAATACTTGACTAATTTTAACGACATCATCATTAGTGCATATGTCATGCACCGATACATAATGAGAAGCCAAATCACAGTATTTGAAAACCTGTTAAAACTTCTAAGAATTGTAACTTAATAATGTCAACATGATTTGCATAGTCGGATTTATTAATCAATAAAGAATCAATACCCGTTGAAAAATAAATAAACTTCAGTGAGTGGCATTCATGATAGTTGTACTTGTCAGTAATTCAAAGGCTCGTTTTAAGATATGCAACCAAAACGAAAGGAAATTCGAAAAATTAATGTTGCTCTGTATGAAAGGACAATATTGACCCTCTGCCCTTTCAAATAAATTAATACTCTTTTGCTGACAATACGTTTAGTAAGTTCACCTTCGTTTTTCACTTACAATTTAAAGCACATAATTAAATACCAATGTCTCGATAAGAACTTATCAAACGTCATAATGACGTCATCAGTTTTCAAATTTAGGATAAGGATAAGGATAAGGATAATTTTTTTTAGCAACCAAAATAGGGTTGGATTCGTTAATTTGGCTTTAACAAAAGATTATTATTTTAAAAAATTCATATTGTGAGGTGCATTAATTTCCTGTGTAAACTAACGTTCAATCAACGAAGATTTACACTTTACTTTCCTTGAAATTTCAAAAGCTATCAACAATGTTTTCAGCGATTCAATGATATGGCGATTCAATGATATAGCTAACGCATTAAAACAGCACTGAGCCCAGCGAGAACCCGAACACCTAGAGTTTGTTTTACAAACTCTAAATCTCTAGTGGATTTTTGAGTTTGTTCGCCCACCTCAAAAATACACGCATCGTTGTCCGCAGACTTTGAAATATTTCCCAAACTCGCATGGTCATAAAACTTGGCAACAATATTACACCTGATGATTAGATAAAACAGAAATTTCGACAACATAATGACGTCACCCAATGAATTATTGGGTAATTAAATGTAAATAATTTAATCAAATTTTGAGTCTTTGGTTTAACAACCATTCAGAACTCGCAAACTAAGAACGATAAATTCGTTGTTTTTTCTTGAAAACAAAGGGTACTGAATACTTATTGTTTTATACACTGGAACAAATCAAGTTTTTCATAGATCTATTAGAGAAATTGGCCTTTAATCTTAATCCATTGCCTAACGCAGAATGACATACCCCCTCGCGACTGGCAAGTGGGTAGCTAGCCAGTCAAGGCACTTGTTACAGACCAACGTGGCACAACGGTAGTTGTTTACTATCAGTGCCATGTGGGCGTAACGAGAGTTTCCATTCATGTTTTACTTACAACGTAGTGCAATCTTATCAATGGCGTACTTACTACTACGTACTAGCATTAACATGATTTCCGCTAAGATTCGACGTCTAATTGTTCCCCTACTTGCCCTTCTCATGGCTTTATTATCAATATGGAATTGAAGACGAAGTTTCACTGAGATGACCACCTGCTTCAGTGATTCGTATGATATTTTATTATGTGGGAAAATGCAAGCAGAAAAAGACGAACATTGGTTATGTTTTGATCATACACCGAGAAGGAAGGATGTGTCATCGGATCGTGAGGGGTGTTTCAGACCCTTCTCACGGCATGTCTTTATCGTTGCTATACGGGACTAACTTCGGTAAGTTTTCGTGTGAACATCATTGCTTTTCAAAAGGATTATTTTATTTAATGCACATGCACGTTATAAGTTTTATCCTGTATCATCAAGTGGTGACGTTGGTGAGATGTTTTTAAAACTAAGGAACGTTTAGTATGAACGTCGAAGAGATAGAGTTGGGCAATGGGGGATTGGTATGATTGTTGGCTGTGTCACTATAGTCAGAAAATGGTCAGACTGATGAATGTTTTTAATAAGGTTTCGTTTATAAGTTGTTCACATCAAAAACAGGATGTGCACCTTCCACTAATTTTTTCTTGCGTAATTTCCTTACTCTGATATGTTGTATTGTTATGCGCCCTCGAACAGCTCGTCTTATTTTAACGACATCATCATCAGTGCATTAACAATCAAAGTATCATGCACCGATGAGAAGCCAAATCACAGTATTTGAAAACCTGTTAAAACTTCTAAGAATTGTAACTTAATAATGTCAACATGAGTTGCATAGTCGGATTCATTAATCAATAAAGAATCAATATCCATTGAAAAATCAATAAACTTCAGTGAGTGGCATACATGATAGTTGTACTTGTGAGTAATTCAAAGGCTCGTTTTAAGATATACAACCAACACGAAAGGGAATTCGAAAAATTAATGTTGCTCTGTATGAAAGGACAATATTAAACCTCTGCTCTTTCAGATAAAGTAATTAATGTACTCTATTGCTGACAATACGTTTTGTAAGTTCACCTTCGTTTTTCACTTACAATTTAAAGCACATAATTAAATACCAATGTCTCGATAAGAACTTATCAAACGTCATAATGACGTCATCAGTTTTCAAATTTAGGATAAAGATAAGGATAAGGATCATTTTTTTTAGCAACCAAAATAGGGTTGGCTTTAACAAAAGATTATTATTTTTAAAAATTCATATTGTGAGGTGCATTAATTTCCTGTGTAAACTAACGTTCAATCAACGAAGATTTACACTTTACTTTCCTTGAAATTTCAAAAGCTATCAACAATGTTTTCAGCGATTCAATGATATAGCGATTCAATGATATAGATAACGCATTAAAACAGCACTGAGCCCAGCGAGAACCCGAACACCTAGAGTTTGTTTTACAAACTCTAAATCCCTAGTGGATTTTTGAGTTTGTTCGCCCACCTCAAAAATACACGCATCGTTGTCCGCAGACTTTGACATCTTTCCCAAATTCGCACGGTCATGAAACTTGGCAACAATATTACACCTGATGATTAGATAAGACATAAATTTCGACAACATAATGACGTCACCCAATGAATTATTGGGTAATTAAATGTAATTAATTTAATCAAATTTTGAGTTTTTGGTTTAACAACCATGCAGAACTCGCAAACTAAGAACGATAAATTCGTTGTTATTTCTTGAAAACAAAGGGTATTGAATACTTATTGCTTTATACATTGGAACAAATCAAGTTTGAAATTTCAAAAGCTATCAACAATGTTTTCAGCGATTCAATGTTATAGCTAACGCATTAAAACAGCACTGAGCCCAGCGAGAACCCGAACACCTAGAGTTTGTTTTACAAACTCTAAATCTCTAGTGAATTTTTGAGTTTGTTCCATTTCAAAAATACACACAAATCGTTGTCCGCAGACTTTGACATCCTTCCCAAGCTCGTACGGTCATGAAACTTGGCAACAGTGTTACACCTGATAAATAGATGAAACAGAAGTTTTGACAACATAATGACGTCATCCAATGATTTATCGGGTAATTTAATGATATTTATTTTTAAATCAAATTTTGAGTTTTTGGTTTGACAACCAGAACTCACAAACTAAGAACGATAAATTCGTTGTTATTTCTTGAAAACCACTGCAAGCAGTCATGCGACAATTCATGCATGTTTACTTTCGAGACACATTGTCAATGTAACTGTGAATCTATCAAATGTACAATGTACTGGTTAAATTTACACAATAGTGTCTAGACTCTGAAGTTTAATTTAGTACGTACATTGTGTCAGACAATAAACCATTGCAAGCAGCTATGCGATAAGTCGAGACACTTTGTCAAGGTAACTGTGAAGCTATCAAATCGCCATCCACCGATTTCACGAACTGACACATACACGTAGACAGTAAAAACTAACAATTGTAGCAAACGGCATTTAATGTTGAAGGCTTTTATAAAATCCCGCTTTCCTTCAAAACGTCACTAGTTTTCTAACAGTGGAGACTTGTTGCTTTGAACTTCATATATATGGTGCTTATGACTGCTTTTCGTCCTAAATTAATAAGCAATAAAGTAAAACGTTTTGTGTTAGTAGGCCTACGTGAAATCAAAAATTGATGCAACATGTTTTCGAGCTTGAAACATGAGTACCGTAGCTCACAGTATTCCGAGATGGGATGGGAAACAACTTCTGACTCGATCAAGCTTATTCTGTAGATTTCAAAATTAAACTTATTTTGTTTGACACTCTTGAAAAATAGACGATTGATTACATTATAACATAAGAGAACACATAAAGTAGCATACCGCGCCACACAGTCTTATGGAGGTGTTTTTTTACCACACAGGCCATAAAACAAGAATTGTGGTGAGCGAAATGTATTGACTTTACGTTGGGCACTGGTGACGTCATGATGACGTCGCACAACGTTTAGCCTAACAAACACATCTACAGTATCCCACAAGTACACAATCTAAAACAGTTGATCGGACTTAAACTGTTCGAGATATGGTGGTCTCAAGATTTGCTAATTATATTCATGTCATTATGTATTATACAATAAACCATTGCAAGCAGTTCTGCAACAAGGTATGGATTTTTACTTTCAGGACACATATTGTCAATGTACTGTGAAACTATCAAATGTACAAATGTATGTACTGGTTAAATGTACAATATAGCGCCTAGACTCCAAAGTTTTATGTAGCGTTTAAATTGTATCTGTCAATAAACCATTGCAAGCAGTCATGCGACAATTATTGACCTATAACTTTTAACACACACTTTGTCAATGAATGCAATGCAAATGAATACAATGGATGTACACAATAGTGTCTAGACTCCGAAGTCGTATGTAGTGTATACATTGTATATTATGAGAAAATAAACCAAACTAGAATTAACGTGTTTGTGACAACAAACACTAGGTGTTCGGGTATCGCTGGGGTCAGTGCTGTGTCAATGCGTGAGCTATTTCATTAAAGGCACTGTACACGTTTGGTAATTACTCAAAATATATATTAGCATAAAAACTTACTTGGTAATCAGCAACGGAGAGCTGTTGAAGTATAAAACATTGTGAGAAACGACTCCCTCCGAAGTAGTTTTTGAGAAAGAGGTAATTTCTCACTAAAATAATAAAAGACTTCTGGCCAGAAGCCTTTTATTCCTATCTGAAAGCACACTAATTTGTAAAACAAGGGTGTTTTTTTCTTTCATCATTTTCTTGCAACTTCAATGACCAATTTAGTCCAAATTTTCACAGGCTTGTTATTTTATGCATTATGTTGGGATACACCAAGTGAGAATACTGGTCTTTGACAATTACCAAACGTGTTCAGTGCCTTTAAGTTGAACTTTGTTTGTTATTACTGTTTTGAGGTGCGTAACAAACTACACACTGAGTATGATGCACCATACAGGTAGAAATAGTTATTAACTTGTTAAAAATATGTTATTAGTTAAAATTCACGAGAGGCTTAAACTTGCCGTCTTCATGACTTGCCTTTATCTTGCATAATTATTTAAAACAAGTGTCTTTTCTTTCAATATTATAAATTTAACAAACCGTTCTGTATGAAGACTAATGTCTAAAAATCAAGCAAGCTATTTAAAAAAATGCAACCAATAGCTCATACTATGCTCTATTTTAACGACATCATCGTCTAACATACAATTAAAGAAGATTTACACTTTACTTTCCTTGACATTTCAAAAGCTATCAACAATGTTTTCAGCGATTCAATGATATTGCTAACGCATTAAAACAGCACTGAGTCCAGCAAGAACCCGAACACCTAGAGTTTGTTTTACAAACTCTAAATCTCTAGTGGATTTTTGAGTTTGTTCGCCCACCTCAAAAATACACGCATCGTTGTCCACATACTTTGACATCTTTCCCAAACTCGCACGGTCATGAAACTTGGCAACAATATTACACCTGATGATTAGATAAAACAGAAATTTCGACAACATAATGACGTCACCCAATGAATTATTGGGTAATTAAATGTAAATAATTTAATCAAATTTGGAGTCTTTGGTTTAACAACCATGCAGAACTCGCCAACTAAGAAGGATAAATTCGTTGTTTTTTCTTGAAAACAAAGGGTACTAAATACTTATTGTTTTATACACTGGAACAAATCAAGTTTTTCATAGATCTATTAGAGAAATTGGCCTTTAATCTTAATCCATTGCCTAACGCAGAATGACATACCCCCCCCCCCCCCCCCCCCCCTCGCGACTGGCAACGGTGGGTAGCTAGCCAGTCAAGGCACTTGTTACAGACCAACGTGGCACAACGGTAGTTGTTTACTATCAGTGCCATGTGGGCGTAACGAGAGTTTCCATTCATGTTTTACTTACAACGCAAGTGCAATCTTATCAATGGCGTACTTACTACTACGTACTAGCATTAACATGATTTCCGCTAAGATTCGACGTCTAATTGTTCCCCTACTTGCCCTTCTCATGGCTTTATTATCAATATGGAATTGAAGACGAAGTTTCACTGAGATGACCACCTGCTTCAGTGATTCGTATGATATTTAATTATGTGGGAAAATGCAAGCAGAAAAAGACGGACATTGGTTGTGTTTTGATCACACACCGAGAAGAAGGGACGCGTCATCGGTTTGTGTAGGGTGTTTCAGACCCTCACACACGGTAGTCTTTATCGTCGCTGCACGGTGACTAGAAACGGTACGTTTCGTATGAACATCATTGCTTTTCAAAATGGGTCTTTTATTTAATGCACAATTATGTTATAAAGTTTATCCTGTATCATCAAGTTGTGACGTTGGTGAGATGTTTTTAAAACTAAGAAGCATTTAGTATGATCGTCGCAGAGGTAGAATTAGGCAATTGGGGATTGGTATGGTTGTTGGCTGTGTCACTATAGTCAGAGAATGGTTCGACTAATAAATGTTTCTCGTCAACTTTGTATTATGACATGCATATTCGATGGAGGTTTTCCTAAAAATAGTACTTAACTCATTATGTTATTAGTATAAATTCACGAGATGCTTAGACTTGCCGTCCTCATGCTTTGCCTTTGTCTTGCATAATTATCCTAAACAAGTGTCTTTCATTTTAATATTCTAAATTTAAAAACCGTTCTGTAGGAAAATCAATGTCTAAAAATCAAACAAGCTAATTTAAAACATGCAACCGATAGCTCATAATACTTGACTAATTTTAATGACATCTTCATCAGTGCATATGTTTTGAACAATTAATGATTCATGCACCGATACCATGAGTATCCAACTCACTGTAAAAAGTTTCAGAATTGTAACTTAATAATGTCAACATAAATATCATCTAATGTGGTTTTTTAATCAAAAAAGAATCGATATCCATTGACAAATAAATAAACTTCAGCGAATGGCATATATAATAGTTTAACATGTGGGTCATTCAAAGGATTGTTTCAACATCTGCTGCCAAGATGAAGGGGAAAATGTTCCTCTGCTGTATGACTATGAAATGACAATGGACCTTTTGCTCTTTCAAATAATTTAAATAATGTACTCTTTCGCTGATTTTTTTGTGTAAGTTAATCTTTGTTTTTCACTTGGCACATATTTAAATATCTATGTCTCGATAAAAACATTTGTAACTTCATAATGATGTCATCAGTTTTCAAATCTGGCTTAACAAAAGTTTGTTATTTATAAAAGTTCATATCTTGAGTAGCTTTTATTTCCTGTGTAAGAAGATTTACACTTTACTTTCTTTAAAATTTACAAGCTATTGTGACTAGTGAGATGTTGTGAGGTCACTGTATTAAATAGGTACGGGGAAACTGGCTTTGGAGTTCTCTCTTGAATCTGGTTCTTTATTGAATCTGTAAAATTGGTGAACAAGATGTTGCTGAAGGTTCGGCCAATTTCAGAATCACGGTAAACTTAAGTTAAACAATAATTACAAATGTATAAATGGAAAATGAATTAAGCTTAAGTAACAATAAAACTCTCGGTCGCCACCTTGGCGAACCGCATATCTCATGTCAACCGTAGGGAAATTGATTAGAAATACACTAAATACTACAAATATATGTTGACTTAAAGAAACACTAGAATTCCCATACATTCCTTTGGTACTTAGGTAAGAGTTAAAAGATTTAAGAAATGATGCAAAGAGATATATAGAATAGTCAAGATTCATACCTGTAAAATTGGTGAACAAGATGTTGCTGAAGGTTCGGCCAATTTCAGAATGACGCCCAGATTATTGAACGGCGGGAAATATACAAATTAGAACGTAGGGGGCGCTTCATAGATTTAAATGATAAAGAGATATTTACAACAACAAAAGGTTTGAAATGAATATGCAAAGTAGGAATATACCAAAGTTATACGGGGGTATTCTTCAAGTACACCTGGACCGTGACACTATCAACAATGTTTTCAGCGATTCAATGATATAGCTAACTTATTAAAACAGCACTGAGCCCAGCGAGAACCCGAACACCTAGAGTTTGTTTTACAAACTCTATATCTCTAGTGGATTTTTGAGTTTGTTCGCCCACCTCAAAAATACACGCATCGTTGTCCGCAGACTTTGACATTGTTCCCAAACTCGCACGGTCATGAAACTTGGCAACAATATTACACCTGATGATTAGATAAAACATAAATATCAACAACATAATGACGTCACCCAATGAATTATTGGCTAATTAAATGTAATTAATTTAATCAAATTTTGAGTTTTTGGTTTAACAACCATGCAGAACTCGCAAACTAAGAACGATAAATTCGTTGTTATTTCTTGAAAACAAAGGGTATTGAATACTTATTGTTTGATACATTGGAACAAATCAAGTTTGTCATAGATCTATTAGAGAAATTGGCATTTAATCTTAATACATTGCTTAACGCAGCATGACGTACCCCCTCGCGACTGGCAACGGTGGGTAACCAAATCACAGTATTTGAAAACCTGTTAAAACTTCTAAGAATTGTAACTTAATAATGTCAACGCGATTTGCATAGTCGGATTTATTAATCAATAAAGAATCAATATCCATTGAAAAATCAATAAACTTCAGTGAGTGGCATAAATGATAGTTGTACTTGTGAGTAATTTAAAGGCTCGTTTTAAGTTATGCAACCAAAACGAAAGGACATTCGAAAATTTAATGTTGCTTTGTATGTAAGGACAATATTGACCCTCTGTCCTTTCAAATAAATTAAATAATGTACTCTTTTGCTGACAATACGTTTAGTATGTTCACCTTCGTTTTTCACTTACAATTTAAAACACATGATTAAAGAACTTATCTAGCGTCATAATGACGTCATCAGTTTTCAAATTTGGCTTTAACAAAAGATGATTATTTTTAAAACTCATATTGTGAGGTGCATTAATTTCCTGTGTAAACTAACGTACAATCAAAGAAGATTTACACTTTACTTTCCTTGAAATTTCAAAAGCTATCAACAATGTTTTCAGCGATTCAACGATATAGCTCACGCATTAAAACAGCACTGAGTCCAGCGAGAACCCGAACACCTAGAGTTTGTTTTACAAACTCTAAATCTCTAGTGGATTTTTGAGTTTGTTCGCCCACCTTAAAAATACACGCATCGTTGTCCGCAGACTTTGACATCTTTCCCAAATTCGCACGGTCATGAAACTTGGCAACAATATTACACCTGATGATTAGATAAGACATAAATTTCGACAACATAATGACGTCACCCAATGAATTATTGGGTAATTAAATGTAATTAATTTAATCAAATTTTGAGTTTTTGGTTTAACAACCATGCAGAACTCGCAAACTAAGAACGATAAATTCGTTGTTATTTCTTGAAAACAAAGGGTATTGAATACTTATTGCTTTATACATTGGAACAAATCAAGTTTGAAATTTCAAAAGCTATCAACAATGTTTTCAGCGATTCAATGATATAGCTAACGCATTAAAACAGCACTGAGCCCAGCGAGAACCCGAACACCTAGAGTTTGTTTTACAAACTCTAAATCTCTAGTTAGGTGTTCGGTCCACAGACCGAACAACTCCTTGTTTTTGTTCGGTTTTTTTTTTTTTTTTTTCTTTGTTTTGCTTAATCTTCTGATAGTCGTTTGTCCGCAGAAAAAAACATACTTGCAAACCTTTGATCAACTTGAAACTTAATGTGACATTAGAACATAAAGAGCAGAAGACGTGTGAGCAATGACGTCATGATGACGTCATCGGGTGTCAAATTACAAGCCATTTAAGGTCAAAAAAGTGCCCTCATGCCAATGCCTGTATGTTTCTGAATAGGAAAGCTATAGTATTCATATTTAAACATTATGATAGATCAAGACACGGGCAACATTTGAAAAGTTAACGCCAAATTCACATGACCTTTACTTCCGGTCGTAACGGAAGGTCAAAGTTTGCCTTTCTGCAATTCTTAACCAAAAAACATTTCCTGCCCAAATTATTCACTTCTGTTTATCCGATCAACCTCAAATTTACACCATGTTAGAACCTTGATGAAACCTCCATCAAGTTGTTGTGACGTCATGATTACGTCATCAGGTGTTGAAATACAGTAAATCAAAATTTAATATTTCAAAAAATCATAACTTAATCATTACTGAATGGATTGCTTCAATCAATACATCATCGGACAGGTCTTTTAAAACTCAACAAATGCTACACAAAGAGTTATCCCGGTTGTTCTTGACTTCCCGCTGAAAATGTAAGTTGAACATTACGTTAGTATTAGCCCGCAGGTCTGGTCATTCTGCTCCATTGACCACGCGTAATCTTGCATGTACATGTAAACAGTACACACACTGCGCCATTGATCTTGGGTGCAAAGTCCACGAAGACTGCATTGCTGTGTCGTGATACGTTATCCATGGTGGCTGTGTCGTGATACGTTATCGATGGTGGCGCTATACCAAGTTAATGGTCCTTTGTTACTGCACTCGTCGATAAATGCAACCATCCTTCGGAAATCTACGATGTTCGACGGTGGTGCAATGAATAGCTCATTGCATAACCTTCGTGTTAGCCATTTGTTGGCTTGGTGGTGAATATCAACTGAACGAGTGTATTTTGCTGAACTGTTTTGGTGATTCACTGATTTGAATAACTTTTGATAACTGAGAAAATGCAATCGGAAAAAGGTCAACATAACTTTGACTCTGATCAACAACGGTTTTTATGCGAATCTAACTATTAGATCCTGTTGAATACTTCAAAGAATTACAATGTGACTAGCAAAATAAATTCAACATAAATTGCACATCGTGTAAACAGTAGGTTCTTATGCCCTTTTCATAATCATGACAAATGATGTTGCTTCACACATAAGGTAGCAAGCATGCGTAGTTTGATAACATTAATTTTTGAATTGTTAGTCTTTTAATTTATCAGTTAAGCATGTTAAGTTTGTGACTATTTACATGAAAATTGTTATACATGTGTATCTAAACTACGTTATGGAGACTCATACAGCAACGATATCACCTTCCCCCGTGTACACTAAAAGTATAAAAGTAATAGGTTTGCAAACGACTTTTTTTTGAAAATTAAAAAACTTTCAATATAAATCTGCTTACGCATTTTAGTAACATAACAGTGCCCCATACCCGAACAAAGGGTACTGAATACTTATTGTTTTATACACTGGAACAAATCAAGTTTTTCATAGATCTATTAGAGAAATTGGCCTTTAATCTTAATCCATTGCCTAACGCAGAATGACATACCCCCTCGCGACTGGCAACGGTGGGTAGCTAGCCAGTCAAGGCACTTGTTACAGACCAACGTGGCACAACGATAGTTGTTTACTATCAGTGCCATGTGGGCGTAACGAGAGTTTCCATTCATGTTTTACTTACAACGCAAGTGCAATCTTATCAATGGCGTACTTACTACTACGTACTAGCATTAACATGATTTCCGCTAAGATTCGACGTCTAATTGTTCCCCTACTTGCCCTTCTCATGGCTTTATTATCAATATGGAATTGAAGACGAAGTTTCACTGAGATGACCACCTGCTTCAGTGATTCGTATGATATTTAATTATGTGGGAAAATGCAAGCAGGAAAAGACGAACAATGGTAATATGTTTTGATCATACACCGAGAAGGAAGGATGTGTCATCGGATCGTAATGGGTGTTTCAGACCCTCGTCACGGCATGTGTTTACCTTGCTACACGGGACTAACTTCGGTAAGTTTTCCGTGTGAACATCATTGCTTTTCAAAATGATTCTTTTATTTGATGAACAATTACGTTATAAAGTTTATCCTGTATCATCAAGTGGTGACCGTTGGTGAAATGTTTTTAAAACTAAGGAACGTTTAATATGAACGTCGAAGAGATAGAGTTGGGCAATGGGGGATTGGTATGAATGTTGGCTATGTCACTATAGTCAGAAAATGGTCAGACTGATGAATGTTTTCCGTCAACTTTGTATAGCGACATACTTATTTGAAAACCCTTCGATAAAGTTTCCCCTAATAAGGTTTCGTTTATAAGTTGTTCACATCAAAAACAGGATGTGCACCTTCCACTCATTTTTTTTGGCGTAATTTCCTTACTCTGATATGTTGTATTGTTATGAGCCCTCGAACAGGTTGGTCCTGGAGAGAGTGCAATATAAATTCAATAAATTATTATTATTATTATAAAATCATGAAATGTTGTAAGTCTTGAATTTTATTTATTTGAGCAGTTTCAGCTTGACTTAATTTGCTTTGAGTCATACTTTGTTTATTGTTTTTTCTTCTTCAGAATATACAACACATCAGTACCCGAATGTTCTCCAGTGAAAAAAATCATACTCGTTGCTGTGTTGAATTCCCTAATTTCTTGCTGAATGTATGATGATGCACCATACAGGTAGAAATAGTTATTAACTCGTTAAAACTATTTTATTAGTTAAAATTCACGAGAGGCTTAAATTTGCCGTCTTTATGACTTGCCTTTATCTTGCATAATTATTAAAAACATGTGTTTTTTATTTCAATATTATAAATTTAACAAACCGTTCTGTATGAAGACTAATGTCTAAAAATCAAGCAAGCTATTTTTTAAAATGCAACCAATAGCTCATTGTATGCTCGACTTGTTTTAACAATCAAAGTATCATGCACCGATACATAATGAGAAGCCAAATCACAGTATTTGAAAACCTGTTAAAACTTCTAAGAATTGTAATTTAATAATGTCAACATGATTTGCATAGTCGGATTTATTATAAAGAATCAATATCCATTGGAAAATAAATAAACTTCTGTGAGTGGCATACATGATAGTTGTACTTGTGAGTAATTCAAAGGCGCGTTTTAAGATAATATGCAACCAAAACAAAAGGAAATTCGAAAAATTTATGCTGCTCTGTATGAAAGGACAATATTGACCCTCTGCCCTTTCAAATAAATTAAATAATGTACTCTTTTGCTGACAATACGTTTAGTAAGTTCACCTACGTTTTTCACTTACAATTTAAAGCACATAATTAAATACCAATGTCTCGATAAGAACTTATCAAACGTCATCAGTTTTCAAATGTAGGATAAGGATAAGGATCATTTTTTTTAGCAACCAAAATAGGGTTGGCTTTAACAAAAGATTATTATTTTTAAAAATTCATATTGTGAGGTGCATTAATTTCCTGTGTAAACTAACGTTCAATCAACGAAGATTTACACTTTACTTTCCTTGAAATTTCAAAAGCTATCAACAATGTTTTCAGCGATTCAATGATATAGCGATTCAATGATATAGCTAACGCATTAAAACAGCACTGAGCCCAGCGAGAACCCGAACACCTAGAGTTTGTTTTACAAACTCTAAATCTCTAGTGGATTTTTGAGTTTGTTCGCCCCCCTCAAAAATACACGCATCGTTGTCCGCAGACTTTGACATATTTCCCAAACTCGCACGGTCATAAAACTTGGCAACAATATTACACCTGATGATTAGATAAAACACAAATGTTGACAACATAATGACGTCACCCAATGAGTTATTGGGTAATTAAATGTAATTTATTTAATCAAATTTTGAGTTTTTGGTTTAACAACCAGAACTCACAAAATAAGAACGATATAATCGTTGTTATTTCTTGAAAAGAAAGGGTATTGAATACTTTTCGTTTCATACTTTGGAACGAATCAAGTTAGACAAAGATTTCTGAGAGAATTTGGCCTTTTAAAACGTTTAAATCTTAATCAATTGCCTAACGCAGCATACACGCCACCGGGTCAACGCACTTACAACGTAAAGCAATCTTATCAATGGCGTACTAACAATAGTAACATTACAGATCTGAATTCCACTCAGATTCGGCGTCTAATTGTTCCCCTTTTCGCCCTTCTCATGGATTAATGATCAAATGGAATTAAAGACGAAGTTTCGCTGAGATGGCCACCTACCTCAGTGATTCGTATGACCTTTAATTATGTAAGAAAATGTAAGCAGAAAAAGACGGACATTGGTTGTGTTTTGATCACACACCGAGAAGAAGGGACGCGTCATCGGTTTGTGTAGGGTGTTTCAGACCCTCACACACGGTAGTCTTTATCGTCCCTGCACGGTGACTAGAAACGGTACGTTTCGTATGAACATCATTGCTTTTCAAAATGAGTCTTTTATTTAATGCACAATTATGTTATAAAGTTTATCCTGTATCATCAAGTTGTGACGTTGGTGAGATGTTTTTAAAACTAAGAAGCATTTAGTATGATCGTCGCAGAGGTAGAATTAGGCAATGGGGGATTGCTATGGTTGTTGGCTGTGTCACTATAGTCGCAGAGAATGGTTCGACTAATAAATGTTTTAAGTCAACTTTTTTATTATGACATGCATATTTAAAGACCCTTCGATGGAGGTTTCCTAAAAATTAATAGTACTTAACTCATTATGTTATTAGTATAAATTCACGAGATGCTTAGACTTGCCGTCCTCATGCTTTGCCTTTGTCTTGCATAATGATCATAAACAAGTGTCTTTCATTTTAATATTCTAAATTTAACCAAACCGTTCTGTAGGAAAATCACTGTCTAAAAATCAAACAAGCTAATTTAAAACATGCAACCGATAGCTCATAATACTTGACTAATTTTAATGACATCTTCATCAGTGCATATGTTTTGAACAATTAATGATTCATGCACTGATACTTAATGAGTATCTAACTCACTGTAAAAAGTTTCAGAATTGTAACTTAATAATTTCAACATAAATATCATCTCATGTGGTTTTTTAATCAAAAAAGAATCGATATCCATTGACAAATAAATAAACTTCAGTGAATGACATATAATAGTTGAACGTGTGGGTCATTCAAAGGATTGTTTCAACATCTGCTGCCAAGATGAAGGGGAAGGGGAAAATGTTCCTCTGCTGTATGACTATGAAATGACAATGGACCTTTTGCTCTTTCAAATAATTTAAATAATGTACTCTTTCGCTGATTTTTTTTTTGTAAGTTAATCTTTGTTTTTCACTTGGCACATATTTAAATATCTATGTCTCGATAAAAACATTTGTAACTTCATAATGATGTCATCAGTTTTCCAATCTGGCTAAACAAAAGTTTGTTATTTATAAAATTTCATATCTTGAGTAGCTTTTATTTCCTGTGTAAGAAGATTTACACTTTACTTTCTTTAAAATTTACAAGCTATCAACAATGTTTTCAGCATATCAATGATATAGCTAACGCATTAAAACAGCACTGAGCCTAGCGAGAACCCGAACACCTAGAGTTTGTTTTACAAACTCTAAATCTCTAGTTAGGTGTTCGGTCCACAGACCGAACAACTCCTTGTTTTTGTTCGGTTTTTTTTTTTTTTTTTTTTTCTTTGTTTTGCTTAATCTTCTGATAGTCGTTTGTCCGCAGAAAAAAACATACTTGCAAACCTTTGATCAACTTGAAACTTAATGTGACATTAGAACATAAAGAGCAGAAGACGTGTGAGCAATGACGTCATGATGACGTCATCGGGTGTCAAATTACAAGCCATTTAAGGTCAAAAAAGTGCCCTCATGCCAATGACTGTATGTTTCTGAATAGGAAAGCTATAATATTCATATTTAAACATTATGATAGATCAAGACACGGGCAACATTTGAAAAGTTAACGCCAAATTCACATGACCTTTACTTCCGGTCGTAACGGAAGGTCAAAGTTTGCCTTTCTGCAATTCTTAACCAAAAAACATTTCCTGCCCAAATTATTCACTTCTGTTTATCCGATCAACCTCAAATTTAAACCATGTTAGAACCTTGATGAAACCTCCATCAAGTTGTTGTGACGTCATGATTACGTCATCAGGTGTTGAAATACAGTAAATCAAAATTTAATATTTCAAAAAATCATAACTTAATCATTACTGAATGGATTGCTTCAATCAATACATCATCGGACAGGTCTTTTAAAACTCAACAAATGCTACACAAAGAGTTATCCCGGTTGTTCTTGACTTCCCGCTGAAAATGTAAGTTGAACATTACGTTAGTATTAGCCCGCAGGTCTGGTCATTCTGCTCCATTGACCACGCGTAATCTTGCATGTACATGTAAACAGTACACACACTGCGCCATTGATCTTGGGTGCAAAGTCCACGAAGACTGCATTGCTGTGTCGTGATACGTTATCCATGGTGGCTGTGTCGTGATACGTTATCGATGGTGGCGCTATACCAAGTTAATGGTCCTTTGTTACTGCACTCGTCGATAAATGCAACCATCCTTCGGAAATCTACGATGTTCGACGGTGGTGCAATGAATAGCTCATTGCATAACCTTCGTGTTAGCCATTTGTTGGCTTGGTGGTGAATATCAACTGAACGAGTGTATTTTGCTGAACTGTTTTGGTGATTCACTGATTTGAATAACTTTTGATAACTGAGAAAATGCAATCGGAAAAAGGTCAACATAACTTTGACTCTGATCAACAACGGTTTTTATGCGAATCTAACTATTAGATCCTGTTGAATACTTCAAAGAATTACAATGTGACTAGCAAAATAAATTCAACATAAATTGCACATCGTGTAAACAGTAGGTTCTTATGCCCTTTTCATAATCATGACAAATGATGTTGCTTCACACATAAGGTAGCAAGCATGCGTAGTTTGATAACATTAATTTTTGAATTGTTAGTCTTTTAATTTATCAGTTAAGCATGTTAAGTTTGTGACTATTTACATGAAAATTGTTATACATGTGTATCTAAACTACTTTATGGAGACTCATACAGCAACGATATCACTTTCCCCCGTGTACACTAAAAGTATAAAAGTAATAGGTTTGCAAACGACTTTTTTTTGAAAATTAAAAAACTTTCAATATAAATCTGCTTACGCATTTTAGTAACATAACAGTGCCCCATACCCGAACAAAGGGTACTGAATACTTATTGTTTTATACACTGGAACAAATCAAGTTTTTCATAGATCTATTAGAGAAATTGGCCTTTAATCTTAATCCATTGCCTAACGCAGAATGACATACCCCCTCGCGACTGGCAACGGTGGGTAGCTAGCCAGTCAAGGCACTTGTTACAGACCAACGTGGCACAACGATAGTTGTTTACTATCAGTGCCATGTGGGCGTAACGAGAGTTTCCATTCATGTTTTACTTACAACGCAAGTGCAATCTTATCAATGGCGTACTTACTACTACGTACTAGCATTAACATGATTTCCGCTAAGATTCGACGTCTAATTGTTCCCCTACTTGCCCTTCTCATGGCTTTATTATCAATATGGAATTGAAGACGAAGTTTCACTGAGATGACCACCTGCTTCAGTGATTCGTATGATATTTAATTATGTGGGAAAATGCAAGCAGGAAAAGACGAACAATGGTAATATGTTTTGATCATACACCGAGAAGGAAGGATGTGTCATCGGATCGTAATGGGTGTTTCAGACCCTCGTCACGGCATGTGTTTACCTTGCTACACGGGACTAACTTCGGTAAGTTTTCCGTGTGAACATCATTGCTTTTCAAAATGATTCTTTTATTTGATGCACAATTACGTTATAAAGTTTATCCTGTATCATCAAGTGGTGACCGTTGGTGAAATGTTTTTAAAACTAAGGAACGTTTAATATGAACGTCGAAGAGATAGAGTTGGGCAATGGGGGATTGGTATGAATGTTGGCTATATCACTATAGTCAGAAAATGGTCAGACTGATGAATGTTTTCCGTCAACTTTGTATAGCGACATACTTATTTGAAAACCCTTCGATAAAGTTTCCCCTAATAAGGTTTCGTTTATAAGTTGTTCACATCAAAAACAGGATGTGCACCTTCCACTCATTTTTTTTGGCGTAATTTCCTTACTCTGATATGTTGTATTGTTATGAGCCCTCGAACAGGTTGGTCCTGGAGAGAGCGCAATATAAATTCAATAAATTATTATTATTATTATAAAATCATGAAATGTTGTAAGTCTTGAATTTTATTTATTTGAGCAGTTTCAGCTTGACTTAATTTGCTTTGAGTCATACTTTGTTTATTGTTTTTTCTTCTTCAGAATATACAACACATCAGTACCCGAATGTTCTCCAGTGAAAAAAATCATACTCGTTGCTGTGTTGAATTCCCTAATTTCTTGCTGAATGTATGATGATGCACCATACAGGTAGAAATAGTTATTAACTCGTTAAAACTATTTTATTAGTTAAAATTCACGAGAGGCTTAAATTTGCCGTCTTTATGACTTGCCTTTATCTTGCATAATTATTAAAAACATGTGTTTTTTATTTCAATATTATAAATTTAACAAACCGTTCTGTATGAAGACTAATGTCTAAAAATCAAGCAAGCTATTTTTTTAAATGCAACCAATAGCTCATTGTATGCTCGACTTGTTTTAACAATCAAAGTATCATGCACCGATACATAATGAGAAGCCAAATCACAGTATTTGAAAACCTGTTAAAACTTCTAAGAATTGTAATTTAATAATGTCAACATGATTTGCATAGTCGGATTTATTATAAAGAATCAATATCCATTGGAAAATAAATAAACTTCTGTGAGTGGCATACATGATAGTTGTACTTGTGAGTAATTCAAAGGCTCGTTTTAAGATATGCAACCAAAACGAAAGGAAATTCGAAAAATGTATGCTGCTCTGTATGAAAGGACAATATTGACCCTCTGCCCTTTCAAATAAATTAAATAATGTACTCTTCGTTTTTCACTTACAATTTAAAGCACATAATTAAATACCAATGTCTCGATAAGAACTTATCTAACGTCATGACGTCATCAGTTTTCAAATGTAGGATAAGGATAAGGATAAGGATCATTTTTTTTAGCAACCAAAATAGGGTTGGATTCGTTAATTTGGCTTTAACAAAAGATTATTATTACAAAAGATTATTACTTTCCTTGAAATTTCAAAAGCTATCAACAATGTTTTCAGCGATTCAATGATATAGCTAACGCATTAAAACAGCACTGAGCCCAGCGAGAACCCGAACACCTAGAGTTTGTTTTACAAACTCTAAATCTCTAGTGAATTTTTGAGTTTGTTCCATCTCAAAAATACACACAAATCGTTGTCCGCAGACTTTAACATCCTTCCTAAGCTCGTACGGTCATGCAACTTGGCAACAGTGTTACACCTGATAAATATATGAAACAGAAGTTTTGACAACATATTGACGTCATCCAATGATTTATCGGGTAATTTAATGATATTTATTTGTTAATCAAATTTTGAGTTTTTGGTTTAACAACCAGAACTCACAAACTAAGAACGATAAATTCGTTGTTATTTCTTGAAAACCACTGCAAGCAGTCATGCGACAATTCATGCATGTTTACTTTCGAGACACATTGTCAATGTAACTGTGAATCTATCAAATGTACAATGTACTGGTTAAATGTACACAATAGTGTCTAGACTCCGAAGTTTAATTTAGTACGTACATTGTGTCAGACAATAAACCATTGCAAGCAGCCATGTGATAAATCATGATTGTTTTTTATTTTCGAGACACATTTGTCAAGGTAACTGTGAAGCTATCAAATGTACAATGTATTGGTAAAATGTACACAATAAGTGTCTAGACTCCGAAGTTTAATTTAGTACGTACATTGTGTCAGACAATAAACCATTGCAAGCAGCCATGCGATAAGTCGAGACACTTTGTCAAGGTAACTGTGAAGCTATCAAATCGTCATCCACCGATTTCATGAACTGACACACACACGTAGACAGTAAAAAGTAATAATTGTAGAAAACGGCATTTAATGTTGAAGGCTTTTATAAAATCCCGCTTTCCTTCAAAACGTCACTAGTTTTCTAACAGTGGAGACTTGTTGCTTTGAACTTCATATATATGGTACTTATGACTGATTTTCGTCCTAAATTAATAAGCAATAAAGTAAAACGTTTTGCGTTAGTACGTGAAATCAAAAATTGATGCAACATGTTTTCGAGCTTGAAACATGAGTACCGTAGCTCACAGTATTACAAGATGGGATGGGAAACAACTTCTGACTCGATCAAGCATATTCTGTAGATTTCAAAATTAAACTTATTTTTTTGACACTTGAAAAATAGACGATTGATAGAGGGTGCTCTGTTACAGGTGGTGACTTCATAATTCCTTACATTTTAACATAAGAGAACACATAAAGTAGCATACCGCGCCACACAGTCTTATGGAGGTGTTTTTTTTACCACACCGGCCATAAAACAAGAATTGTGGTGAGCGAAATGTATTGACTTTACGTTGGGCACTGGTGACGTCATGATGACGTCGCACAACGTTTAGCCTAACAAACACATCTACAGTATCCCACTAGTACACAATCGAAAACAGTTGATCGGACTTAAACTGTTCGAGATATGGTGGTCTCAAGATTTGCTAATTATATTCATGTCATTATGTATTATACAATAAACCATTTCAAGCAGTTCTGCAACAAGGTATGGATTTTTACCATGTGCAAGTCCTCGCACAACTTAATGGAATAAGCTACAGAAAGGCGAGTGGCCCCGATAATATTTCGATAATATATTTTTTTTTTTACTTTCAAATTTTTTAATTTGATAAATTTTTTATCAAGCCCCTAAAATTACTGTATTATAACTACACACTTGGTAAGAAAATACTTATCTAAATTCACTTAGAGTGGAATTTGAAAATAATCGTTTTAAATGCGTCGTGATAAGGCATCAGCAATCATGTTATCTTTGCCCTTAACATTAACTACTTCAATGTCAAACTCGTGGAGACTTAAACTCCATCTGAGTAATCTCTGATTTTGGTTTTTCATCTTTTGGATGAAAACCAGTGGATTGTGGTCAGTATACACAGTGATGGTTTGGGCAGGGGCCCTTAAATACACTTCAAAATGCTTCAAAATAAACCAAACTAGACTTAACGTGTTTGTGACAACAAACACTAGGTGTTCGGGTATCGCTGGGATCAGTGCTGTGTCAATGCGTGAGCTATTTCATTAAGTTGAACTTTGGTGTTATTACTGTTTTGAGGTGCGTAACAAACTACACACTGAGTATGATGCACCATACAGGTAGAAATAGTTATTAACTCGTTAAAAATATTTTATTAGTTAAAATTCACGAGAGGCTTAAACTTGCCGTCTTCATGACGTGCCTTTATCTTGCATAATTATTTAAAACAAGTGTCTTTTCTTTCAATATTATAAATTTAATAAACCGTTCTGTATGAAGACTAATGTCTAAAAATCAAGCAAGCTATTTTAAAAAAATGCAACCAATAGCTCATACTATGCTCGACTTATTTTAACGACATCATCGTCTAACATACAATTAAAGAAGATTTACACTTTACTTTCCTTGAAATTTCAAAAGCTATCAACAATGTTTTCAGCGATTCAATGATATAGCTAACGCATTAAAACAGCACTGAGCCTAGCGAAAACCCGAACACCTAGAGTTTGTTTTACAAACTCTAAATCTCTAGTGGATTTTTGAGTTTGTTCGCCCACCTCAAAAATACACGCATCGTTGTCCACAGACTTTGACATCTTTCCCAAACTCACACGGTCATGAAACTTGGCAACAATATTACACCTGATGATTAGATAAAACAGAAATTTCGACAACATAATGACGTCACCCAATGAATTATTGGGTAATTAAATGTAAATAATTTAATCAAATTTTGAGTCTTTGGTTTAACAACCATGCAGAACTCGCAAACTAAGAAAGATAAATTCGTTGTTATTTCTTGAAAACAAAGGGTACTGAATACTTATTGTTTTATACACTGGAACAAATCAAGTTTTTCATAGATGTATTAGAGAAATTGGCCTTTAATCTTAATCCATTGCCTAACGCAGAATGACATACCCCCTCGCGACTGGCAACGGTGGGTAGCTAGCCAGTCAAGGCACTTGTTACAGACCAAATGGTTTTTGTCTGTTTTAAAAGACCTATACCTTGATAAGCAAATGGTTCGTGCTACATTTGACAGTAGATTCTAGTGGATTTTTGAGTTTGTTCGCCCACCTCAAAAATACACGCATCGTTGTCCGCAGACTTTGACATCTTTTCCAAACTCGCACGGTCATGAAACTTGGCAACAATATTACACCTGATGATTAGATAAAACATATATATCAACAACATAATGACGTCACCCAATGAATTATTGGCTAATTAAATGTAATTAATTTAATCAAATTTTGAGTTTTTGGTTTAACAACCATGCAGAACTCGCAAACTAAGAACGATAAATTCGTTGTTATTTCTTGAAAACAAAGGGTATTGAATACTTATTGTTTGATACATTGGAACAAATCAAGTTTGTCATAGATCTATTAGAGAAATTGGCCTTTAATCTTAATACATTGCTTAACGCAGCATGACATACTATACCCCCTCGCGACTGGCAACGGTGGGTAGCCAAATCACAGTATTTGAAAACCTGTTAAAACTTCTAAGAATTGTAACTTAATAATGTCAACACGATTTGCATAGTCGGATTTATTAATCAATAAAGAATCAATATCCATTGAAAAATCAATAAACTTCAGTGAGTGGCATAAATGATAGTTGTACTTGTGAGTAATTTAAAGGCTCGTTTTAAGATATGCAACCAAAACGAAAGGACATTCGAAAATTTAATGTTGCTTTGTATGTAAGGACAATATTGACCCTCTGTCCTTTCAAATAAATTAAATAATGTACTCTTTTGCTGACAATACGTTTAGTATGTTCACCTTCGTTTTTCACTTACAATTTAAAACACATGATTAAAGAACTTATCTAGCGTCATAATGACGTCATCAGTTTTCAAATTTGGCTTTAACAAAAGATGATTAATTTTAAAACTCATATTGTGAGGTGCATTAATTTCCTGTGTAAACTAACGTACAATCAAAGAAGATTTACACTTTACTTTCCTTGAAATTTCAAAAGCTATCAACAATGTTTTCAGCGATTCAACGATATAGCTCACGCATTAAAACAGCACTGAGTCCAGCGAGAACCCGAACACCTAGAGTTTGTTTTACAAACTCTAAATCTCTAGTGGATTTTTGAGTTTGTTCGCCCACCTCAAAAATACACGCATCGTTGTCCACAGACTTTGACATCTTTCCCAAACTCGCACGGTCATGAAACTTGGCAACAATATTACACCTGATGATTAGATAAAACAGAAATTTCGACAACATAAAGACGTCATCCAATGAATTATTGGGTAATTAAATGTAAATAATGTAATCAAATTTTGAGTCTTTGGTTTAACAACCATGCAGAACTCGCAAACTAAGAAAGATAAATTCGTTGTTTTTTCTTGAAAACAAAGGGTACTGAATACTTATTGTTTTATACACTGGAACAAATCAAGTTTTTCATAGATCTATTAGAGAAATTGGCCTTTAATCTTAATCCATTGCCTAACGCAGAATGACATACCCCTCGCGACTGGCAACGGTGGGTAGCTAGCCAGTCAAGGCACTTGTTACAGACCAACGTGGCACAACGGTAGTTGTTTACTATCAGTGCCATGTGGGCGTAACGAGAGTTTCCATTCATGTTTTACTTACAACGCAAGTGCAATCTTATCAATGGCGTACCTACTACTACGTACTAGCATTAACATGATTTCCGCTAAGATTCGACGTCTAATTGTTCCACTACTTGCCCTTCTCATGGCTTTATTATCAATATGGAATTGAAGACGAAGTTTCACTGAGATGACCACCTGCTTCAGTGATTCGTATGATATTTAATTATGTGGGAAAATGCAAGCAGGAAAAGACGAACAATGGTTATGTTTTGATCATACACCGAGAAGGAAGGACGCGTCATCGGTTTGTGTAGGGTGTTTCAGACCCTCACACACAGTAGTCTTTATCGTCGCTGCACGGTGACTAGAAACGGTACGTTTCGTATGAACATCATTGCTTTTCAAAATGGGTCTTTTATTTAATGCACAATTATGTTATAAAGTTTATCCTGTATCATCAAGTTGTGACGTTGGTGAGATGTTTTTAAAACTAAGAAGCATTTAGTATGATCGTCGCAGAGGTAGAATTAGGCAATGGGGGATTGGTATGGTTGTTGGCTGTGTCACTATAGTCAGAGAATGGTTCGACTAATAAATGTTTTTCGTCAACTTTGTATTATGACATGCATATTTAAAGACCCTTCGATGGAGGTTTTCCTAAAAATAGTACTTAACTCATTATGTTATTAGTATAAATTCACGAGATGCATAGACTTGCCGTCCTCATGCTTTGCCTTTGTCTTGCATAATTATCCGAAAAAGTGTCTTTCATTTTAATATTCTAAATTTAACAAACCGTTCTGTAGGAAAATCAATGTCTAAACATCAAACAAGCTAATTTAAAACATGCAACCGATAGCTCATAATACTTGACTAATTTTAATGACATCTTCATCAGTGCATATGTTTTGAACAATTAATGATTCCTGCACCGATACTTAATGAGTGTCCAACTCACTGTAACAATTTTCAGAATTGTAACTTAATAATGTCAACATGAATATCATCTAATGTGGTTTTTTAATCAAAAAAGAATCGATATCCATTGACAAATAAATAAACTTCAGTGAATGGCATACATAATAGTTGAACGTGTGGGTCATTCAAAGGATCGTTTCAACATCTGCTGCCAAGATGAAGGGGAAGGGGGGAAATGTTCCTCTGCTGTATGACTATGAAATGACAATGGACCTTTTGCCCTTTCAAATAATTTAAATAATGTACTCTTTTGCTGATTTTTTATTGTAAGTTAATCTTTGTTTTTCACTTGGCACATATTGAAATATCTATGTCTTGATACAAAATATTTGTAAATGATGTCATCAGTTTTCAAATTTGGCTAAACAAAAGTTTGTTATTTATAAAATTTCATATCTTGAGTAGCTTTTATTTCCTGTGTAAGAAGATTTACACTTTACTTTCTTAAAAATTTACAAGCTATTAACATTGTTTTCAGCGACTCATTGATATAGCTAACGCATTAAAACAGCATTGAGCCCATAACTCCAAGAACCCGAACACCTAGAGTTTGTTTTACAAACTCTAAATCTCTAGTGGATTTTTGAGTTTGTTCGCCCACCTCAAAAATACACGCATCGTTGTCCACAGACTTTGAAATCTTTCCCAAACTCACACGGTCATGAAACCTGGCAACAATATTACACCTGATGATTAGATAAAACAGAAATTTCGACAACATAATGACGTCACCCAATGAATTATTGGGTAATTAAATGTAAATAATTTAATCAAATTTTGAGTCTTTGGTTTAACAACCATGCAGAACTCGCAAACTAAGAAAGATAAATTCGTTGTTTTTCTTGAAAACAAAGGGTACTGAATACTTATTGTTTTATACACTGGAACAAATCAAGTTTTTCATAGATGTATTAGAGAAATTGGCCTTTAATCTTAATCCATTGCCTAACGCAGAATGACATACCACCTCACGACTGGCAACGGTGGGTAGCTAGCCAATCAAGGCACTTGTTACAGACCAAATGGTTTTTGTCTGTTTTTAAAGACCTATACCTTGATAAGCAAATGGTTCGTGCTACATTTGACAGTAGATTCTAGTTGATGGTATACCAGATACCATGTGTACTTATTTGTAGCTGCGTATCTTACATTCATTTGTAAGATATAGACCTTTAAAAATGTCCAAAACACGACTGTAAATTTGAAGGGGTGGGGCTTAAATTTTAGGGGTTCACATCTCTGAAATGTTAAGGAGTAGGATTCAAAAATTGTGTGTGTGTTCAGGGCATCCATATATAGGGGATTAATAAAAAATTAAAAAATTAAAGCAAAAACTGAGACCCTGCAGCCTGCCAAACTCTTGTGTGATTTTGCACGGAATGACCCAATGGACAATTAATTTGAGAGCAGATGTCAAGCATTATGCAAACAATTTGTTTGTTCATAAATGAGAATAACAATCATCCCAACCGGCTGTTTGAACTAGTCAATAGGATTGTCTAAATATGAATAATTCGCTGATACAAAAGTAAAAAACAACGTCTACGATGTGATGGTAAAGGCAAAATTCCCTATTATATTTACGTTGTAATCAAACTTTAATACATTTTCACAACTTGATGGTAAAAACAAAGTTTCTACGTTTTGATAAAACAAAGCAGGTCATGGGTGCCATTAACGTAAACACAATTTTAGAATCCTACTTAAAATGTAAGTACATGATAGTTATATTGCACGTACACAACAAGTTGGGATTAATTTATTCATGAAGCGGCAGTACGCCTCCAAATTGTGTGTGTGTTCAGGGCATCCATTTGGGGTTTTTGAGTGTTTTTTAAAAACAAAACTTGAGACTGTTAGTGCCGAACTTTTGAGGTGATTTGGCACGGAATGACCATTTTAGACAATTAATTTGAGAGCAGGAGATGTCGAGCTTTATGCAAATGGTTTTTTGCTAATAAATGAAATTGAAAACCATCCCAACCAGCTGTTTGAACTATTCAATTTGATTGTCTAAATGCGAATAATTTGTTTATGCAAAGTAAATACATTGTTTACGGTATGATGGTCAATATATGATTCCCTATTGAAATTAAACTAAAATACATGTGTAACCTATTTATACTTAACTTTCTCTAATATTTCAAAAGCTATCAGGATTGTTTTCAGCGATTCAATGATATAGCTTACGCATTAAAACAGCAGTGAGCCCACCAGCGATACCCGAACACCTAGTGTTTGTTGTCACAAACACGTTAAGTCTAGTTAGGTGTTCGGTCCACAGACCGAACAACTCCTTGTTTTTGTTCGGTTTTTTTTTTTTTTTTTTCTTTGTTTTGCTTAATCTTCTGATAGTCGTTTGTCCGCAGAAAAAAACATACTTGCAAACCTTTGATCAACTTGAAACTTAATGTGACATTAGAACATAAAGAGCAGAAGACGTGTGAGCAATGACGTCATGATGACGTCATCGGGTGTCAAATTACAAGCCATTTAAGGTCAAAAAAGTGCCCTCATGCCAATGCCTGTATGTTTCTGAATAGGAAAGCTATAGTATTCATATTTAAACATTATGATAGATCAAGACACGGGCAACATTTGAAAAGTTAACGCCAAATTCACATGACCTTTACTTCCGGTCGTAACGGAAGGTCAAAGTTTGCCTTTCTGCAATTCTTAACCAACAAACATTTCCTGCCCAAATTCTTCACTTCTGTTTATCCGATCAACCTCAAATTTACACCATGTTAGAACCTTGATGAAACCTCCATCAAGTTGTTGTGACGTCATGATTACGTCATCAGGTGTTGAAATACAGTAAATCAAAATTTAATATTTCAAAAAATCATAACTTAATCATTACTGAATGGATTGCTTCAATCAATACATCATCGGACAGGTCTTTTAAAACTCAACAAATGCTACACAAAGAGTTATCCCGGTTGTTCTTGACTTCCCGCTGAAAATGTAAGTTGAACATTACGTTAGTATTAGCCCGCAGGGCTGGTCATTCTGCTCCATTAACCACGCGTAATCTTGCATGTACATGTAGGGCCTAAACGGTACACACACTGCGCCATTGATCTTAGGTGCAAAGTCCACGAAGACTGCATTGCTGTGTGTGATACGTTATCCATGGTGGCGCTATACCAAGTTAATGGTCCTTTGTTACTGCACTCGTCGATAAATGCAACCATCCTTCGGAACGATGTTCGACGGTGGTCCAATGAATAGCTCATTGCATAACCTTCGTGTTAGCCTTTTGTTGGCTTGGTGGTAAATATCAACTGAACGAGTGTATTTTGCTGAACTGTTTTGGTGATTTTGAATAACTTTTGATAACTGAGAAAATGCAATCGGAAAAGGGTCAACATAAATTTGACTCTGATCAACAACGGTTTTTACGCGAATCTAACTTTTAGATCCTGTTGAATACTTCAAAGAAATACAATGTGACTAGCAAAATAAATTCAACATAAATTGCACATCGTGTAAACAGTAGGTTCTTATGCCCTTTTCATAATCATGACAAATGATGTTGCTTCACACATAAGGTAGCAAGCATGCGTAGTTTGATAACATTTATTTTTGAATTGTTAGTGATAGTCTTTTAATTTATCAGTTAAGCATGTTAAGTTTGTGACTATTTACATGAAAATTGTTATACATGTGTATCTAAACTACTTTATGGAGACGCATACAGCAACGATATCACTTTCCCCCGTGTACACTAAAAGTATACAAGTAATAGGTTTGCAAACGACTTTTTTTTGAAAATTAAAAACTTTCAATATAAATCTGCTTACGCATTTTAGTAACATAACAGTGCCCCATCGAAACCCGAACACCTAGTGTTTGTTCTCACAAACACTAAATCTCTAGTGGATTTTTGAGTTTGTTCGCCCACCTCAAAAATACACGCATCGTTGTCCACAGACTTTGACATCTTTCCCAAACTCGCACGGTCATGAAACTTGGCAACAATATTACACCTGATGATTAGATAAAACAGAAATTTCGACAACATAATGACGTCACCCAATGAATTATTGGGTAATTAAATGTAAATAATTTAATCAAATTTTGAGTCTTTGGTTTAACAACCATGCAGAACTCGCCAACTAAGAACGATAAATTCGTTGTTTTTTCTTGAAAACAAAGGGTACTGAATACTTATTGTTTTATACACTGGAACAAATCAAGTTTTTCATAGATCTATTAGAGAAATTGGCCTTTAATCTTAATCCATTGCCTAACGCAGAATGACATACCCCCTCGCGACTGGCAACGGTGGGTAGCTAGCCAGTCAAGGCACTTGTTACAGACCAACGTGGCACAACGATAGTTGTTTACTATCAGTGCCATGTGGGCGTAACGAGAGTTTCCATTCATGTTTTACTTACAACGCAAGTGCAATCTTATCAATGGCGTACTTACTACTACGTACTAGAATTAACATGATTTCCGCTAAGATTCGACGTCTAATTGTTCCCCTACTTGCCCTTCTCATGGCTTTATTATCAATATGGAATTGAAGACGAAGTTTCACTGAGATGACCACCTGCTTCAGTGATTCGTATGATATTTAATTATGTGGGAAAATGCAAGCAGAAAAAGACGGACATTGGTTGTGTTTTGATCACACACCGAGAAGAAGGGACGCGTCATCGGTTTGTGTAGGGTGTTTCAGACCCTCACACACGGTAGTCTTTATCGTCGCTGCACGGTGACTAGAAACGGTACGTTTCGTATGAACATCATTGCTTTTCAAAATGGGTCTTTTATTTAATGCACAATTATGTTATAAAGTTTATCCTGTATCATCAAGTTGTGACGTTGGTGAGATGTTTTTAAAACTAAGAAGCATTTAGTATGATCGTCGCAGAGGTAGAATTAGGCAATGGGGGATTGGTATGGTTGTTGGCTGTGTCACTATAGTCAGAGAATGGTTCGACTAATAAATGTTTTTCGTCAACTTTGTATTATGACATGCATATTCGATGGAGGTTTTCCTAAAAATAGTACTTAACTCATTATGTTATTAGTATAAATTCACGAGATGCTTAGACTTGCCGTCCTCATGCTTTGCTTTTGTCTTGCATAATTATCCTAAAAAAGTGTCTTTCATTTTAATATTCTAAATTTAACAAACTGTTCTGTAGGAAAATCAATGTCTAAAAATCAAACAAGCTAATTTAAAACATGCAACCGATAGCTCATAATACTTGACTAATTTTAACGACATCATCATCAGTGCATATGTATTTAACAATCAAAGTATCATGCACCGATACATAATGAGAAGCCAAATCACAGTATTTGAAAACCTGTTAAAACTTCTAAGAATTGTAACTTAATAATGTCAACATGATTTGCATAGTCGGATTTATTAATCAATAAAGAATCAATACCCATTGAAAAATAAATAAACTTCAGTGAGTGGCATTCATGTTAGTTGTACTTGTCAGTAATTCAAAGGCTCGTTTTAAGATATGCAACCAAAACGAAAGGAAATTCGAAAAATTAATGTTGCTCTGTATGAAAGGACAATATTGACCCTCTGCCCTTTCAAATAAATTAAATAATGTACTCTTTTGCTGACAATACGTTTAGTAAGTTCACCTTCGTTTTTCACTTACAATTTAAAGCACATAATTAAATACCAATGTCTCGATAAGAACTTATCAAACGTCATAATGACGTCATCAGTTTTCAAATTTAGGATAAGGATAAGGATAAGGATCATTTTTTTTAGCAACCAAAATAGGGTTGGCTTCGTTAATTTGGCTTTAACAAAAGATTATTATTTTTAAAAATTCATATTGTGAGGTGCATTAATTTCCTGTGTAAACTAACGTTCAATCAACGAAGATTTACACTTTACTTTCCTTGACATTTCAAAAGCTATCAACAATGTTTTCAGCGATTCAATGATATGGCGATTCAATGATATAGCTAACGCATTAAAACAGCACTGAGCCCAGCGAGAACCCGAACACCTAGAGTTTGTTTTACAAACTCTAAATCTCTAGTGGATTTTTGAGTTTGTTCGCCCACCTTAAAAATACACGCATCGTTGTCCGCAGACTTTGACATCTTTCCCAAATTCGCACGGTCATGAAACTTGGCAACAATATTACACCTGATGATTAGATAAGACATAAATTTCGACAACATAATGACGTCACCCAATGAATTATTGGGTAATTAAATGTAATTAATTTAATCAAATTTTGAGTTTTTGGTTTAACAACCATGCAGAACTCGCAAACTAAGAACGATAAATTCGTTGTTATTTCTTGAAAACAAAGGGTATTGAATACTTATTGCTTTATACATTGGAACAAATCAAGTTTGAAATTTCAAAAGCTATCAACAATGTTTTCAGCGATTCAATGATATAGCTAACGCATTAAAACAGCACTGAGCCCAGCGAGAACCCGAACACCTAGAGTTTGTTTTACAAACTCTAAATCTCTAGTGGATTTTTGAGTTTGTTCGCCCCCCTCAAAAATACACGCATCGTTGTCCGCAGACTTTGACATCTTTCCCAAACTCGCACGGTCATGCAATTTGGCAACATTATTACACCTGATGAATAAATGAAACAGAAATTTCGACAATATAATGACGTCACCCAATGATTTATTGGGTAATTAAATGCAATTAATTTAATCAAATTTTTTGTTTTTGGTTTAACAAACAGAACTCGAAAACTTAGAACTTTAAATTCGTTGTTATTTCTTGGAAAGAAAGGGTATTGAATACTGATCACTTCATACAAAGGAACAAACGAACGTTGAGATACATTTCTGGGGGAAATCGGCATTTGAAAATGTTAAATCTTAATCCAATACGTAACGCAGCATGTCATGGGTTCATCCACTGGGAAAAGTTGTTGACATCAATCATCAGTACATGCACGCGCGCCATCACGGAATGTAATGGCACTGGTTTTTTTGGAAATTCACACACATCGTACTTATAAGCAAGCTTCAATGGCGCGACAACGGCATGTTGAATTCCCTCAATTTGTGCCATATTCAGCGTCAGATTGTTTCCATATTCGCCCCTCTGTTGCTTTATGAAGAATATGGAATTGAAGACAAAGTTTCACTGAGATGGCCACCTGCTTCAGTGATTCGTATGACTTTTAATTATGTAAGAAAATGCAAGCAGAAAAAGACGAACATTGGTTATGTTTTGATCACACACCGAGAAGGAAGGATGTGTCATCGGATCGTGAAGGGTGTTTCAGAAGCCAAATCACAGTATTTGAAAACCTGTTAAAACTTCTAAGAATTGTAACTTAATAATGTCAACATGATTTGCATAGTCGGATTTATTAATCAATAAAGAATCAATATCCATTGAAAATAAATAAACTTCAGTGAGTGGCATTCATGATAGTTGTAGCCCCCTACTTGTGAGTAATTTAAAGGCTCGTTTTAAGATATGCAACCAAAACGAAAGGAAATTCGAAAAATTAATGTTGCTCTGTATAAAAGGACAATATTGACCCTCTGCCCTTTTAAATAAATTAAATAATGTACTCTTTTGCTGACAATACGTTTAGTAAGTTCACCTTCGTTTTTCACTTACAATTTAAAGCACATAATTAAATACCAATGTCTCTATAAGAACTTATCTAACGTCATAATGACGTCATCAGTTTTCAAATTTGGCTTTAACAAAAGATTATTATTTTTTAAACTCATATTGTGAGGTGCATTAATTTCCTGTGTAAACTAACGTACAATCAAAGAAGATTTACACTTTACTTTCCTTGAAATTTCAAAAGCTATCAACAATGTTTTCAGCGATTCAATGATATAGCTAACGCATTAAAACAGCACTGAGCCCAGGGAGAACCCGAACACCTAGAGTTTGTTTTACAAACTCTAAATCTCTAGTGGATTTTTGAGTTTGTTCGCCCCCCTCAAAAATACACGCATCGTTGTCCGCAGACTTTGACATATTTCCCAAACTCGCACGGTCATAAACCTTGGCAACAATATTACACCTGATGATTAGATAAAACATAAATTTTGACAACATAATGACGTCACCCAATGAGTTATTGGGTAATTAAATGTAATTTATTTAATCAAATTTTGAGTTTTTGGTTTAACAACCAGAACTCACAAAATAAGAACGATAAAATCGTTGTTATTTCTTGAAAAGAAAGGGTATTGAATACTTTTCGTTTCATACTTTGGAACGAATCAAGTTAGACCAAGATTTCTGAGAGAATTTGGCCTTTTAAAACGTTTAAATCTTAATCAATTGCCTAACGCAGCATGGCATACCTCCTCGCGACTGATTGCATTGCGCAACGGTGGGTAGTTTGCCAGTCAAAACGCTTGTTATGGGAGGCGATTAACAATCGGCACGAAATCAGACGAAAGTAACCGCAACCGCGTATTGTTTGCCGTGAGCGCCTTCGCTGAAGTCTATGTGTTGTGGCATGAGTTTCATTCATGTTTTGACATGCCACCGGTCAACGCATTTACAACGTAGAGCAATCTTATCAATGGCGTACTAACAATAGTAACATTACAGATCTGAATTCCACTCAGATTCGGCGTCTAATTGTTCCCCTTTTCGCCCTTCTCATGGATTAATGATCAAATGGAATTAAAGACGAAGTTTCGCAGAGATGGCCACCTACCTCAGTGATTCGTATGACTTTTAATTATGTAAGAAAATGCAAGCAGAAAAAGACGGACATTGTTTGTGTTTTGATCACACACCGAGAAGAAGGGACGCGTCATCGGTTTGTGTAGGGTGTTTCAGACCCTCACACACGGTAGTCTTTATCGTCGCTGCACGGCGACTAGAAACGGTACGTTTCGTATGAACATCATTGCTTTTCAAAACGAGTCTTTTATTTAATGCACAATTATGTTATAAAGTTTATCCTGTATCATCAAGTTGTGACGTTGGTGAGATGTTTTTAAAACTAAGAAGCATTTAGTATGATCGTCGCAGAGGTAGAAATAGGCAATGGGGGATTGGTATGGTTGTTGGCTGTGTCACTATAGTCAGAGAATGGTTCGACTAATAAATGTTTTTCGTCAACTTTGTATTATGACATGCATATATTTAAAGACCCTTCGATGGAGGTTTTCCTAAAAATAGTACTTAACTCATTATGTTATTAGTATAAATTCACGAGATGCTTAGACTTGCCGTTCTCATGCTTTGCCTTTGTCTTGCATAATTATCCTAAAAAGGTGTCTTTCATTTTAATATTCTAAATTTAACAAACCGTTCTGTAGGAAAATCAATGTCTAAAAATCAAACAAGCTAATTTAAAACATGCAACCGATAGCTCATAATACTTGACTAATTTTAATGACATCTTCATCAGTGCATATGTTTTGAACAATTAATGATTCCTGCACCGATACTTAATGAGTATCCAACTCACTGTAAAAAGTTTCAGAATTGTAACTTAATAATGTCAACATGAATGTCATCTAATGTGGTTTTTTAATCAAAAAAGAATCGATATCCATTGACAAATAAATAAACTTCAGTGAATGGCATACATAATAGTTGAACGTGTGGGTCATTCAAAGGATCGTTTCAACATCTGCTGCCAAGATGAAGGGGAAGGGGGAAATGTTCCTCTGCTGTATGACTATGAAATGACAATGGACCTTTTGCCCTTTCAAATAATTTAAATAATGTACTCTTTTGCTGATTTTTTATTGTAAGTTAATCTTTGTTTTTCACTTGGCACATATTTAAATATCTATGTCTCGATAAAAAACATTTGTAACTTCATAATGATGTCATCAGTTTTCAAATCTGGCTAAACAAAAGTTTGTTATTTATAAAATTTCATATCTTGAGTAGCTTTTATTTCCTGTGTAAGAAGATTTACACTTTACTTTCTTTAAAATTTACAAGCTATCAACAATGTTTTCAGCGATTCAATGATATAGCTAACGCATTAAAACAGCACTGAGCCCAGCGAGAACCCGAACACCTAGAGTTTGTTTTACAAACTCTAAATCTCTAGTGGATTTTTGAGTTTGTTCGCCCCCCTCAAAAATACACGCATCGTTGTCCGCAGACTTTGACATCTTTCCCAAACTCGCACGGTCATGCAATTTGGCAACATTATTACACCTGATGAATAAATGAAACAGAAATTTCGACAATATAATGACGTCACCCAATGATTTATTGGGTAATTAAATGCAATTAATTTAATCAAATTTTTTGTTTTTGGTTTAACAAACAGAACTCGAAAACTTAGAACTTTAAATTCGTTGTTATTTCTTGGAAAGAAAGGGTATTGAATACTGATCACTTCATACAAAGGAACAAACGAACGTTGAGATACATTTCTGGGGGAAATCGGCATTTGAAAATGTTAAATCTTAATCCAATACGTAACGCAGCATGTCATGGGTTCATCCACTGGGAAAAGTTGTTGACATCAATCATCAGTACATGCACGCGCGCCATCACGGAATGTAATGGCACTGGTTTTTTTGGAAATTCACACACATCGTACTTATAAGCAAGCTTCAATGGCGCGACAACGGCATGTTGAATTCCCTCAATTTGTGCCATATTCAGCGTCAGATTGTTTCCATATTCGCCCCTCTGTTGCTTTATGAAGAATATGGAATTGAAGACAAAGTTTCACTGAGATGGCCACCTGCTTCAGTGATTCGTATGACTTTTAATTATGTAAGAAAATGCAAGCAGAAAAAGACGAACATTGGTTATGTTTTGATCACACACCGAGAAGGAAGGATGTGTCATCGGATCGTGAAGGGTGTTTCAGAAGCCAAATCACAGTATTTGAAAACCTGTTAAAACTTCTAAGAATTGTAACTTAATAATGTCAACATGATTTGCATAGTCGGATTTATTAATCAATAAAGAATCAATATCCATTGAAAATAAATAAACTTCAGTGAGTGGCATTCATGATAGTTGTAGCCCCCTACTTGTGAGTAATTTAAAGGCTCGTTTTAAGATATGCAACCAAAACGAAAGGAAATTCGAAAAATTAATGTTGCTCTGTATAAAAGGACAATATTGACCCTCTGCCCTTTTAAATAAATTAAATAATGTACTCTTTTGCTGACAATACGTTTAGTAAGTTCACCTTCGTTTTTCACTTACAATTTAAAGCACATAATTAAATACCAATGTCTCTATAAGAACTTATCTAACGTCATAATGACGTCATCAGTTTTCAAATTTGGCTTTAACAAAAGATTATTATTTTTAAAACTCATATTGTGAGGTGCATTAATTTCCTGTGTAAACTAACGTACAATCAAAGAAGATTTACACTTTACTTTCCTTGAAATTTCAAAAGCTATCAACAATGTTTTCAGCGATTCAATGATATAGCTAACGCATTAAAACAGCACTGAGCCCAGGGAGAACCCGAACACCTAGAGTTTGTTTTACAAACTCTAAATCTCTAGTTTTTCTTTGTTTTGCTTAATCTTCTGATAGTCGTTTGTCCGCAGAAAAAAACATACTTGCAAACCTTTGATCAACTTGAAACTTAATGTGACATTAGAACATAAAGAGCAGAAGACGTGTGAGCAATGACGTCATGATGACGTCATCGGGTGTCAAATTACAAGCCATTTAAGGTCAAAAAAGTGCCCTCATGCCAATGCCTGTATGTTTCTGAATAGGAAAGCTATAGTATTCATATTTAAACATTATGATAGATCAAGACACGGGCAACATTTGAAAAGTTAACGCCAAATTCACATGACCTTTACTTCCGGTCGTAACGGAAGGTCAAAGTTTGCCTTTCTGCAATTCTTAACCAACAAACATTTCCTGCCCAAATTCTTCACTTCTGTTTATCCGATCAACCTCAAATTTACACCATGTTAGAACCTTGATGAAACCTCCATCAAGTTGTTGTGACGTCATGATTACGTCATCAGGTGTTGAAATACAGTAAATCAAAATTTAATATTTCAAAAAATCATAACTTAATCATTACTGAATGGATTGCTTCAATCAATACATCATCGGACAGGTCTTTTAAAACTCAACAAATGCTACACAAAGAGTTATCCCGGTTGTTCTTGACTTCCCGCTGAAAATGTAAGTTGAACATTACGTTAGTATTAGCCCGCAGGGCTGGTCATTCTGCTCCATTAACCACGCGTAATCTTGCATGTACATGTAGGGCCTAAACGGTACACACACTGCGCCATTGATCTTAGGTGCAAAGTCCACGAAGACTGCATTGCTGTGTGTGATACGTTATCCATGGTGGCGCTATACCAAGTTAATGGTCCTTTGTTACTGCACTCGTCGATAAATGCAACCATCCTTCGGAACGATGTTCGACGGTGGTCCAATGAATAGCTCATTGCATAACCTTCGTGTTAGCCTTTTGTTGGCTTGGTGGTAAATATCAACTGAACGAGTGTATTTTGCTGAACTGTTTTGGTGATTTTGAATAACTTTTGATAACTGAGAAAATGCAATCGGAAAAGGGTCAACATAAATTTGACTCTGATCAACAACGGTTTTTACGCGAATCTAACTTTTAGATCCTGTTGAATACTTCAAAGAAATACAATGTGACTAGCAAAATAAATTCAACATAAATTGCACATCGTGTAAACAGTAGGTTCTTATGCCCTTTTCATAATCATGACAAATGATGTTGCTTCACACATAAGGTAGCAAGCATGCGTAGTTTGATAACATTTATTTTTGAATTGTTAGTGATAGTCTTTTAATTTATCAGTTAAGCATGTTAAGTTTGTGACTATTTACATGAAAATTGTTATACATGTGTATCTAAACTACTTTATGGAGACGCATACAGCAACGATATCACTTTCCCCCGTGTACACTAAAAGTATACAAGTAATAGGTTTGCAAACGACTTTTTTTTGAAAATTAAAAACTTTCAATATAAATCTGCTTACGCATTTTAGTAACATAACAGTGCCCCATCGAAACCCGAACACCTAGTGTTTGTTCTCACAAACACTAAATCTCTAGTGGATTTTTGAGTTTGTTCGCCCACCTCAAAAATACACGCATCGTTGTCCGCAGACTTTGACATCTTTCCCAAATTCGCACGGTCATGAAACTTGGCAACAATATTACACCTGATGATTAGATAAGACATAAATTTCGACAACATAATGACGTCACCCAATGAATTATTGGTTAATTAAATGTAATTAATTTAATCAAATTTTGAGTTTTTGGTTTAACAACCATGCAGAACTCGCAAACTAAGAACGATAAATTTGTTGTTATTTCTTGAAAACAAAGGGTATTGAATACTTATTGCTTTATACATTGGAACAAATCAAGTTTGAAATTTCAAAAGCTATCAACAATGTTTTCAGCGATTCAATGTTATAGCTAACGCATTAAAACAGCACTGAGCCCAGCGAGAACCCGAACACCTAGAGTTTGTTTTACAAACTCTAAATCTCTAGTGAATTTTTGAGTTTGTTCCATCTCAAAAATACACACAAATCGTTGTCCGCAGACTTTGATATCCTTCCCAAGCTCGTACGGTCATGAAACTTGGCAACAGTGTTACACCTGATAAATAGATGAAACAGAAGTTTTGACACATAATGACGTCATCCATTGATTTATTGGGTAATTAAATGTAATTAATTTAAATCAAATTTTGAGTTTTTGGTTTAACAACCAGAACTCAGAAACTAAGAACGATAAATTCGTTGTTATTTTTTGAAAACAAATGGTATTTAAACCGCTGCAAGCAGTCATGTGACAATTCATACAGGTTTACTTTCGAGACACATTGTCAATGTAACTGTGAAGCTATCAATAATGTACAATGTACTGGTAAAATGCACACAATAGTGTCTAGACTCCGAAGTTTAATTTAGTACATACATTGTGTCAGACAATAAACCATTGCAAGCAGCCATGTGATAAATCATGATTGTTTTTATTTTCGAGACACATTTGTCAAGGTAACTGTGAAGCTATCAATAATGTACAATGTACTGGTAAAATGCACACAATAGTGTCTAGACTCCGAAGTTTAATTTAGTACATACATTGTGTCAGACAATAAACCATTGCAAGCAGCCATGTGATAAGTCATGAATGTTTACTTTCGAGACACATTTGTCAAGGTAACTGTGAAGCTATCAAATCGTCACCCACCGGTTCCACGAACTGACACACACGTAGACAGTAAAAAGTAACAATTGTAGAAAACGGCATCTAATGTTGAAGGCTTTTATAAAATACCGCTTTCCTTCAAAAAGTCACTAGTTTTCTTACAGTGGAGACTTGTTACTTTGAACTTCATATACATGGTGCTTATGACCGCTTTTTGTCCTAAATTAATAAGCAATAAAGTGAAACGTTTTGTGTTAGTACGTGAAATCAAAAATTGATGCAAAATGTTTTCGAGCTTGAAACATTAGTACCGTAGCTCACAGTATTCCGGGATGGGATGGGAAACAACTTCTGACTCGATCAAGCATATTCTGTAGATTTCAAAATTAAACTTATTTTGTTTGAAAATAGACGATTGATAGAGCGTGCTCTGACAGGGGGTGACTTCATAATTCCTTACATTATAACATCAGAGAACACATAAAGTAGCATACCGCGCCGCACAGTCTTATGGAGGTGTTTTTTTTACCACACAGGCCATAGAACAGAAATTGTGGCGAGCGAAATCTATTGACTTTACGTTGGGCACTGGTGACGTCATGATGACGTCGCACAATGTTTTAGCATCAAGTGGTGACGTTGGTGAGATGTTTTTAAAACTAAGAAGCATTTAGTATGATCGTCGCAGAGGTAGAATTAGGCAATGGGGGATTGGTATGGTTGTTGGCTGTGTCACTATAGTCAGAGAATGGTTCGACTAATAAATGTTTTTCGTCAACTTTTTTATTATGACATGCATATTTAAAGACCCTTCGATGGAGGTTTTCCTAAAAATAGTACTTAACTCATTATGTTATTAGTATAAATTCACGAGATGCTTAGACTTGCCGTCCTCATGCTTTGCCTTTGTCTTGCATAATTATCCTAAACAAGTGTCTTTCATTTTAATATTCTAAATTTAACAAACCGTTCTGTAGGAAAATCAATGTCTAAAAATCAAACAAGCTAATTTAAAACATGCAACCGATAGCTCATAATACTTGACTAATTTTAATGACATCTTCATCAGTGCATATATGTTTTGAACAATTAATGATTCATGCACCGATACTTAATGAGTATCCAACTCACTGTAAAAAGTTTCAGAATTGTAACTTAATAATGTCAACATAAATATCATCTAATGTGGTTTTTTAATCAAAAAAGAATCGATATCCATTGACAAATAAATAAACTTCAGTGAATGGCATATATAATAGTTGAACGTGTGGGTCATTCAAATGATTGTTTCAACATCTGCTGCCAAGAGAAGGGGAAAATGTTCCTCTGCTGTATGACTATGAAATGACAATGGACCTTTTGCTCTTTCAAATAATTTAAATAATGTACTCTTTCGCTGATTTTTGTTTTGTAAGTTAATCTTTGTTTTTCACTTGGCACATATTTAAATATCTATGTCTCGATAAAAACATTTGTAACTTCATAATGATGTCATCAGTTTTCAAATCTGGCTAAACAAAAGTTTGTTATTTATAAAATTTCATATCTTGAGTAGGTTTTATTTCCTGTGTAAGAAGATTTACACTTTACCTTCTTTAAAATTTACAAGCTATTAACATTGTTTTCAGCGACTCATTGATATAGCTAACGCATTAAAACAGCATTGAACCCAGGAGCGATACCCGAACACCTAGAGTTTGTTTTACAAACTCTAAATCTCTAGTTTTTTATTTGTTTTGCTTATTCTTCTGATTGTAGTTTGTCCGCAAAAAAAAACATACTTGCAAACCTTTGATCAACTTGAAACTTAATGTGACATTAGAACATAAAGAGCAGAAGGTGTGTGAACAATGACGTCATGATGACGTCATCGGGTGTCAAATTACAAGCCATTTAAGGTCAAAAAGTGCCCTCATGCCAATGCCTGTATGTTTCTGAATAGGAAAGCTATAATATTCATATTTAAACATTATGATAGATCAAGACACGGGCAACATTTGAAAAGTTAACGCCAAATTCACATGACCTTTACTTCCGGTCGTAACGGAAGGTCAAAGTTTGCCTTTCTGCAATTCTTAACCAAAAAACATTTCCTGCCCAAATTCTTCACTTCTGTTTATCCGATCAACCTCAAATTTACGCCATGTTAGAACCTTGATGAAACCTCCATCAAGTTGTTGTGACGTCATGATTACGTCATCAGGTGTTGAAATACAGTAAATCAAAATTTAATATTTCAAAAAATCATAACTTAATCATTACTGAATGGATTGCTTCAATCAATACATCATCGGACAGGTCTTTTAAAACTCAACAAATGCTACACAAAGAGTTATCCCGGTTGTTCTTGACTTCCCGCTGAAAATGTAAGTTGAACATTACGTTAGTATTAGCCCACAGGTCTGGTCATTCTGCTCCAATGACCATGGGTAATCTTGCATGTACATGTAACAGTACACACGCTGCGCCATTGATCTTAGGTGCAAAGTCCACGAAGACTGCATTGCTGTGTCGTGACTGTGCATTGCTGGCCCACATGTACATGTACATGAACATGAAGCGTAAAGTAAAGTTGATGCGTTTGGTGGCGCTATACCAAGTTAATGGTCCTTTGTTACTGCACTCGTCGATAAATGCAACCATCCTTCGGAAATCTACGATGTTCGACGGTGGTCCAATGAATAGCTCATTGCATAACCTTCGTGTTAGCCTTTTGTTGGCTTGGTGGTAAATATCAACTGAACGAGTGTATTTTGCTGAATTGTTTTGGTGATTTGAAGAACTTTTGATAACTGAGAAAATGCAATCGAAAATATAAAAGGTCAACATAAATTTGACTCTGATCAACAACGGTTTTTACGCGAATCTAACTTTTAGATCCTGTTGAATACTTCAAAATAATGTGAACAGCAAAATAATGTGAACAGCAAAATAAATTCAACATAAATTGCACATCGTGTAAACAGTAGGTTCTTATGCCCTTTTCATAATCATGACTTGTTGCTTCAGTAATCGGCACCAGACGGTATAAGCGCAGCAAACAGGCGTAGTTTGATAACATTTATTTTTGAATTGTTAGTGATATCTTTTAGTATTATAGTCCAATAACTACGGATTGGATTTCTACAATCAATACATCATCGAACAGGTCTTGCATACGATCAGTTCAGTTTATGACTATTTACATGAAAAACCTCGCCGTTACGTTGTTTAATTAATAGACGTCACCCAATGAATTATTGGGTAATTAAATGTAAATAATTTAATCAAATTTTGAGTCTTTGGTTTAACAACCATGCAGAACTCGCAAACTAAGAAAGATAAATTCGTTGTTTTTTCTTGAAAACAAAGGGTACTGAATACTTATTGTTTTATACAATGGAACAAATCAAGTTTTTCATAGATCTATTAGAGAAATTGGCCTTTAATCTTAATCCATTGCCTAACGCAGAATGACATACCCCCTCGCGACTGGCAACGGTGGGTAGCTAGCCAGTCAATGCACTTGTTACAGACCAACGTGGCACAACGGAGATGTTTACTATCAGTGCCATGTGGGCGTAACGAGAGTTTCCATTCATGTTTTACTTACAACGTAGTGCAATCTTATCAATGGCGTACTTACTACTACGTACTAGCATTAACATGAATTCCGCTAAGATTTGGCGTCTAATTGTTCCCCTATTCGCCCTTCTCATGGCTTTATGATCAATATGGAATTGGAGACGAAGTTTCACTGAGATGACCACCTGCTTCAGTAATTCGTCAGATTTTTAACTATGTGAGAAAATGCAAGCAGAAAAAGACGAACATTGGTCATGTTTTGATCACACACCGAGAAGGAAGGATGTTTCATCGGATCGTGAGGGGTGTTTCAGACCCTTCTCCACGGCATGTGTTATTGTTGATACACGGGACTAACTTCGGTAAGTTTTCGTGTGAACATCATTGCTTTTCAAAATGATTCTTTTATTTAATGCACAAGTACGTTGTAAAGTTTATCCTGTATCATCAAGTGGTGACGTTGGTGAGATGTTTTTAAAACTAAGGAACGTTTAGTATGAACGTCAAAGAGATAAGAGTTTGGCAATGGCGGATTGGTATGATTGTTGGCTGGGTCACCATGGTGTCACATAGTCAGAAAATGGTCAGACTGAGGAATGTTTTCTGTCAACTTTGTATTGCGACATAATTATTTGAAAACCCTTCCATAAAGTTTCCCCTAATAAGGTTTCGTTTATAAGTTGTTCACATCAAAAACAGGATGTGCACCTTCCACTAATTTTTTCTTGCGTAATTTCCTTACTCTGATATGTTGTATTGTTACGCGCCCTCGAACAGGTTGGTCTTGGAGAGGGCACAATATAAATTCAATAAATTATTATTATTATTATAAAATAATGAAATGTTGTAAGTCTTGAATTTTATTTATTTGAGCAGTTTCAGCTTGACTTAATTTGCTTTGAGTCATACTTTGTTTATTGTTTTTTTCTTCTTCAGAATATACAACACATCAGTACCCGAATGTTCTACAGTGAAAAATGTCATACTCGTTGCTGTGTTCCATTCCCTAATTCCTTGGGGAGTGTATGATGCACCATACAGGTAGAAATAGTTATTAACTCGTTAAAAATATTTTATTAGTTATGTCACAGGTTTTTACCTCTATTAATTTAGAGCCTGCGATCGGTTCTATGTTGTGTAAGGGAAACTTGCTCGGTAAATAAACGCAACGGACAGCTATATATGTGGTTTGATTCTCCAACTGGGATCACCGTATTATTATTGGTTCATACAAATAATGCCAACAACAGTATGTAAATGATAAACAAGCAATTGAAATATAAAGAATTTGATAAATACAAGTGTAGGTTAAAATACAATAGCTTCAGTTAGAAGTTATTATCATCAAATGGAATACGATCTAACACTTGATAAAATATACAAAAATACATCGGTGAAAATACATGGATATTGGTAAAGATCTTAGCTGGGTTTATCTGCACTTCTACGGCTGGGGATGGAAGGTACACGTCACTCAGATGGGCTCCAAGATGACAACCTCAAGGTCCAGGAAAAGGCGATGAAAGGGGTTGAGAAGCGGGGCAAGGTGGAGAGATGAACCGGGTCATATCTACCAAAGCGGACCTGGGGGCTAGTACATCTGTATCAACAGAGCACGTGAAAAAGGGATGCAATAGTTTAGGAACCACTTTTAGGGAAAAGTCGTCGCGTTCCAATCAAGTCAAGACAAAGTGTATAGCGGGACACTTTTTCTGACTTAGCATCTTAGGCCGTTCTCGCTTCTATATCAATCAATTATGCAAAATACAACCAACCATAGAAAATTGAGTCTAACTAATTATAATAAACAAAATATCACTCGTTCAATGAAATTGGCGACTTGAACATGTTCTCTCAGGAACATAATAATCATGTGGAAAACACTTGGGCTTCGAAAAGGAATATTGAATAAAACATATCAAGGATATCGCTCAACGTAGATCTTTGTGTGTATGTGTGCGGAACATAGGTGGTCAACCGGTCAAAGATCCCAATTGTTTATAATCCCAAACAGCAAACAGTCGTATAATCTACTAGTTGAAAATAATGTGCATGACCATTAAACAGGTTATCTCAGGACAAAATAAGTATAGCCAAGAATTATAGGCGCAGTACTTGTGTTTGAAAGTCTCGACAAAAGTATAGAATCATGGCTATCAATAAACGGTTTAGTTTTGATAACTTGGATTGAATCAGAGAATGCTTCAATTAAGTATTCCAATAACTAAATGGATTTCTATCAAGAAATGAAACGCCTTGATAAACGACAATAATAGATACGAGTGTATAATTGTTACAATCAATAAAATGCTATACAACTAAATCAAAGATATAAGCAACACAAAAATCTAACGGTAATTGGACGGAACTCCTAAAGCTTTTCCGTATACGTAGTGAGCAATAAGAAAGGTTACACAAAGATTATTTAGTGATCCTATACATCTCAAAAAACAGTTAACAGCATTGTCCAAACAATCTATTTAGAAACTCATATTGGACTGTTCCATCCATCTTGAGTTTGTTTTCAACCACCTTGTTGAACAATCAATCAATCAATAATCAAATACAATTAAGGAATAAGTTTACACATAGAAAATAACATGAAAAGTAGCTTACCTGTATCAACAGAGCACGTGAAAAAGGGATGCAATAGTTTAGGAACCACTTTTAGGGAAAAGTCGTCGCGTTCCAATCAAGTCAAGACAAAGTGTATAGCGGGACACTTTTTCTGACTTAGCATCTCAGGCCGTTCTCGCTTCTGAGGAGCCAGGAGCGAAACATGGGTTTAAAAACCCGGCTGGTCACGCACTCGGACAGAAATAACTATTTGATTGGTCAAAGTCTTAAAACAATGATGTCCTAAATGAGCTTCAACCAATCACAAAAAGACTAGTGGACTAACATTTTAAAATAATTACGTGGTCAGCAAAGACGACCAAATTTGGGCAAACTATTTAAGACAAAGAAACTACTGAGCTTGCGAGAGGGGGAAATTCCGGACATGGCAATTAATGTGCTGTGGTCAGGAGAAACCGTGGGAACAGTAACTCTAGGACGTGGTTTAACGATCGTTTGTTTTACGACTGATAAGGAGAAGTCTTCAATTCTACCTCCATGCACTCACACCCAGGTGGTGTTTGTCTAAATAATGAATCTTCGTCGGACTAGTCTAAAAGAGTTATAATAATATTAATATGAAATTTGTAACAGAGTCCGACATTTAAAATTCACGAGAGGCTTAAACTTGCCGTCTTCATGACTTGCCTTTATCTTGCATAATTATTAAAAATATGCGTTTTTTTATTTCAATATTATAAATTTAACAAACCGTTCTGTATAAAGACTAATGTCTAAAAATCAAGCGAGCTATTTTTAAAAATGCAACCAAGAGCTCATACTATGCTCGATTTATTTTAACGACATCATCATCAGTGCATATGTATTTAACAATCAAAGTATCATGCACCGATACATGAGAAGCCAAATCACAGTATTTGAAAACCTGTTAATACTTCTAAGAATTGTAACTTAATAATGTCAACATGATTCGCATAGTCGGATTTATTAATCAATATCCATTAAAAAAATAAATAAACTTCAGTGAGTGGCATACATGATAGTTGTACTTGTGATTAATTTAAAAGCTCGTTTTAAGATATGCAACCAAAACGAAAGGAAATTCGAAAAATTAATGTTGCCGTGTTTAAAAGGACAATATTGACCCACTGCCCTTTTAAATAAATTATATAATGTACTCTTTTGCTGACAATACGTTTAGTAAGTTCACCTTCGTTTTTCACTTACAATTTAAAACACATAATTTAATACCAATTTCTCGATAAGAACTTATCTAACGTCATAATGACGTCATCAGTTTTCAAATTTGGCTTTAACAAAAGATTATTATTTTTTAAACTCATATTGTGAGGTGCATTAATTTCCTTTGTAAACTAACGTACAAGCAAAGCAGATTTACACTTTACTTTCCTTGAAATTTCAAAAGCTATCAACAATGTTTTCAGCGATTCAATGTTATAGCTAACGCATTAAAACAGCACTGAGCCCAGCGAGAACCCGAACACCTAGAGTTTGTTTTACAAACTCTAAATCTCTAGTTAGGTGTTCGGTCCACAGACCGAACAACTCCTTGTTTTTGTTCGGTTTTTTTTTTTTTTTTTTTTTTTTTTTTTTTTTTTTCTTTGTTTTGCTTATTCTTCTGATTGTAGTTTGTCCGCAGAAAAAACCATACTTGCAAACCTTTGATCAACTTGAAACTTAATGTGACATTAGAACATAAAGAGCAGAAGACGTGTGAGCAATGACGTCATGATGACGTCATCGGGTGTCAAATTACAAGCCATTTAAGGTCAAAAAAGTGCCCTCATGCCAATGCCTGTATGTTTCTGAATAGGAAAGCTATAATATTCATATTTAAACAATATGATAGATCAAGACACGGGCAACATTTGAAAAGTTAACGCCAAAATCACATGACCTTTACTTCCGGTCGTACTGGAAGGTCAAAGTTAGCCTTTGTGCAATTCTTTAAATTTTGTCATGGTACAATTTTCCGGCGAAATTATTAACTTCAGTATATCTGATCAACTTAAAATTTATACCATGTAAGGACCCTTGATAAAACCTCCATCAAGCAGTTGTGACGTCATGATGACGTCATCATGTGTCAAATTACAAGGTTTTAAAGATTAACAATTTTAATCTTTGAAAATCTATATAAAATCAAGACGAAGGGACCGTCGATTGCCTAACGCAGCATTCATACCCCCTAGCCTCGCGACTGATTCCATTGCGCAACGGTGGGTAGGCTTGCTAGTCAAGACGCTTGTTGGGGGACACTATGAATAATCAACGCGTACAGCTACCTTGTAATGTTGACATCATCGTGTTTGCGTCTTTACAGAAGGCTACATGTTGTGTACTCCAATGTAGTGCAAATCAATGGCGTACTAACGTTATACATGTAGACCTGATCTGCTCAGATTCGGTGTCTAATTGTTCCCCTATTCGCCCTTCTCATGGCTTAATTATCAATATGGAATTGAAGACGAAGTATCACTGAGATGACCACCTGCTTCAGTGATTCGTATGACTTGTAATTATGTGAGAAAATGCAAGCAGAAAAAGACCAACATTGGCGTTATGTTTTGTTCACACACACCGAGAAGCACGGACTTGAAACCGGCTCGCGAAGGGCGAGTAGGACCGGGACTTTATCGCTGCAGTGCATGCAACACGGGAATTTAAACGGTAAGCTTCGTACACATGTAGACCTGATCTGCTCAAATTCGGTGTCTAATTGTTCCCCTATTCGCCCTTCTCATGGCTTAATGATCAATATGGAATTGAAGACGAAGTTTTACTGAGATGACCTCTTGCTTCAGTGATTCGTATGACTTGTACTTATGTGAGAAAATGCAAGCAGAAAAGACCAACATTGGCGTTATGTTTTGTTCGCATATACCGAGAAGCACGGACTTGACACCGGCTCGCGAAGGGCGAGTTGGACCGGGACTTTACGGATCGCTGCAGTGCAACACGGGAATTTAAACGGTAAGCTTCGTACGATGAACATCATTGCTTTTCAAAATTATTCTTTTATTTAATGCACAGTTTTGTTATGAAGTTTACCCTTAATCATCAAGTGGCCACTTTGGTGACGTTTTTAAACTAAGGAACGTTTTAGTATGATTGTCGAACGAAGAGGTAAAATTGGGCAATTGGAAACGGGCATGATTTTTGGCTGTGTCACTTGTCAGATTGATGAATGTTTTCCGTCAACTCTTGTATTATGACATGAATATTTAAAAACCCTGCGATCAAGGTTTTTCTACGAAAGCCCATTAGCGCCACAAAGAAAAAACAAATCAAATCCGTTATTACGGATTCGAATCCGTTATTATGGATTCGCAATCCGTTATTACGGATTCGCAATCCGTTATTACAGATTCGCAATCCGTTATTACAGATTCGCAATCCGTTATTACGGATTCGCAATCCGTTATTACGGATTCGCAATCCGTTATTATATTACGGATTCACTCGATGATCCCTCGAAGGCGCTATTTGCGTTGGACAGTAATGGTTTATTATATTGATTATATTTTTAAACATCTTTCCAACCATATTCATTTCAATTCACTTCATAACAAACGCTTTTTATATGATAGAGGGATATAGGTCCGGCCTTTCAGTTTCTTAAACCACGTTTTTTCCCCGTAAAGACCCACAAAGTTATTACAATTTCAACGGTTAGAACTGTGTATTTGTAAACATGCACTTTAACTTAGTTAAATATTTTGCTGTACATAGTAGTAGTTCATTAAGTGTACAATGGTTGCGGTGACTCGATTTGTACGAAAGCCCATTAGCGCCACAAAAAAAAAAATCAAATCCGTTATTACGGATTCGAATCCGTTATTACGGATTCGCAATCCATTATTACGGATTCCCAATCCGTTATTACGGATTCGCAATCCCTTATTACGGATTCGCAATCCGTTATTAAGGATTCGCAATCCGTTATTACGGTTTCGCAATCCGTTATAACGGATTCGCAATACGGATTCGCAATCCGTTATTACGGATTCGCAATACGGATTCGCAATCCGTTATTACGGATTCGCAATCTGTTATTACGGATTCACTCGAGGATCCCTCGATGGCGTTTGCGTTGGACAGTAATGGTTTAATCTGCCAAACTTTTATTAAGCCCAAAGGACGACGTGTTCATAATTTTATGTTTCATTATTTTTTTTTAAGTACATGAAGTAACTGCAAATCGAGTCACCGCAACCAGACTGACCGCAACCATTGTACACGAACAACTACTACAGCAAAATATTGAACTAAGTTGAAGTGCTTGTTTACAAATACACAGTTCTAACCATTGAAATTTGACTTTGTGTCTTTACGGAAAAAACACATGGTTTAAGAAAGGCCGGACCTATCCCACTATCCTATAAAAAGCGTTTGTTATGAAGTGAATTGAAATGAATAGGATGGTTGGAAAGATGTTTAAAAGTAGAATATAATAAATATAATAAACCATTACTGTCCAACGCAAATAGCGCCATCGAGAGATCCTCGAGTGAATCCGTAATAACGGTTTGCGAATCCGTAATAACGTATTGCGAATCTGTAATAACGGTTTGCGAATCCGTAATGACGGATTGCGAATCCGTAATAACTGATTGCGAATCCGTAATAACAAATTCGAATTCGTAATAACGAATTAGATTTTTCTTTTTTTGTGGCGCTAATGGGCTTTCGTAGATTTGCAGTTACTTAAACAAAACTAATGAAACATAAAATTATGAACCCGTCGTCCTTGGGCTTAATAAAAGTTAGGCAGAATAAATCATCTGTCCAACGCAATTAGCGCCATCGAGGGAACCTCGAGTGAATCCGTAATAACGTATTATGAATCTGTAATAACGGATTGCGAGTCGTCCTTTGGGCTTAATAAAAGTTAGGCAGAATAAACCATCTGTCCAACGCAAATAGCGCCATCGAGAGATCCTCGAGTGAATCCGTAATTAACGTATTATGAATCCGTAATAACGGATTGCGAATCCGTTATAACGGATTGCGAATCCGTTATAACGGATTGCAAATCCGTTATAACGGATTGCGAATCCGTTATAACGGATTGCAACTCCGTATTGCGAATCCATTATAACGGATTGCGAATCTGTAATATAACGGATTGCTAATTCGTAATAACGGATTCGAATCCGTAATAACGGATTTTTAATTTTTTTTTGTGGCGCTAATGGGCTTTCGTATTTTTCTAAGAATCTTTTGTTTATAAGTCAACTTTAAAAACGGTATGTGCACCTTCCACTAACAAATTACTCTAATAATATTATTGGTCCTGGATAGAGTGGAATATAAATTCAATAAATTATTAGTATTATTATACAATGATAAAATATTTTTGTTAGGTCTTAAATTGTATTTATTTGAACAGTTTCCGCTTGACTTAATTTTCCGTCAGTCTTACTTTGTTTATAATTGTTTTTTTCTTTTTCAGAATACAGCACATCCAGTACCCAAAATGGTCTCTCCAAGTGAAAGATTTCCTACTCGTTGTTGTGTTGCATTCCTAATTTCCTCGCTGAGTATGCACCATATACAGGTAGAAATAGTACTCAACTAATTATGTTATTAGTCAAAATTCACGAGAGGTTTAGACTTGCCGTCTTCATGACTTGCCATTTCTTTCAATATCCTAAATTTAACAAACCGTTCTGTATAAAGATCATAGCTAAAGATCATAGCTAAAAATCAAGCAATTATTTTTTTTAAATGCAACCAATAGCTCATACTTGACTTATTTTTTAGACATCATCAGTGCATCCAGTGCCTGAAAGGTGTACAGTGAAAGTTTCACACCCGTTGTTGTAGTGTATGATGCCCCATAGAGGTAGATGGTGCATCAGTTAATAACTCATTATGTTATTAGAATATTTTCAAGAGAGGCTTAGACTTGACTCATGCTTTGTCTTTGCCTTGCATAATTATCATAAACAAATGTCTTTTCTTTTAATATTCTAAATTTAACAAACCGTTCTGTATGACAATCAATGTCTAAAAATCAAACAAGCTAATTTAAAACATGCAACCGATAGCTCATAATACTTGACTAATTTTAATGACATCTTCATCAGTGCATATGTTTTGAACAATTAATGATTCATGCACCGATACTTAATGAGTATCCAACTCACTGTAAAAAGTTTCAGAATTGTAACTTAATAATGTCAACATAAATATCATCTAATGTGGTTTTTTAATCAAAAAAGAATCGATATCCATTGACAAATAAATAAACTTCAGTGAATGGCATATATAATAGCTGAACGTGTGGGTCATTCAAAGGATTGTTTCAACATCTGCTGCCAAGATGAAGGGGAACGGGAAAATGTTCCTCTGCTGTATGACTATAAAATGACAATGGACCTTTTGCTCTTTCAAATAATTTAAATAATGTACTCTTTCGCTGTTTTTTTTTGTGTAAGTTAATCTTTGTTTTTCACTTGGCACATATGTAAATATCTATGTCTCGATAAAAACATTTGTAACTTCATAATGATGTCATAAGTTTTCAAATCTGGCTAAACAAAAGTTTGTTATTTATAAAATTTCATATCTTGAGTAGCTTTTATTTCCTGTGTAAGAAGATTTACACTTTACTTTCTTTAAAATTTACAAGCTATCAACAATGTTTTCAGCGATTCAATGATATAGCTAACGCATTAAAACAGCACTGAGCCCAGCGAGAACCCGAACACCTAGTGTTTGTTTGACAAACACTAAATTCTAGTGGATTTTTGAGTTTGTTCGCCCACCTCAAAAATACACGCATCGTTGTCCGCAGACTTTGACATATTTCCCAAACTCGCACGGTCATAAAACTTGGCAACAATATTACACCTGATGATTAGATAAAACAGAAATTTCGACAACATAATGACGTCACCCAATGAATTATTGGGTAATTAAATGTAAATAATTTAATCAAATTTTGAGTCTTTGGTTTAACAACCATGCAGAACTCGCAAACTAAGAACGATAAGTTCGTTGTTATTTCTTGAAAACAAAGGGTACTGAATACTTATTGTTTTATACACTGGAACAAATCAAGTTTTTCATAGATCTATTAGAGAAATTTGCCTTTAATCTTTAATCCATTGCCTAACGCAGAATGTCATACCCCCTCGCGACTGGCAACGGTGGGTATCTAGCCAGTCAAGGCACTTGTTACAGACCAACGTGGCACAACGGTAGTTGTTTACTATCAGTGCCATGTGGGCGTAACGTGAGTTTCCATTCATGTTTTACTTACAACGTAGTGCAATCTTATCAATGGCGTACTTACTACTACGTACTAGCATTAACATGATTTCCGCTAAGATTCGACGTCTAATTGTTCCCCGATTCGCCCTTCTCATGGCTTTATGATCAATATGGAATTGAAGACGAAGTTTCACTGAGATGACCACCTGCTTCAGTGATTCGTATGACTTGTAATTGTTTGAGAAAATGCAAGCAGAAAAAGACGAACATTGGTTATGTGTTTATCAAACACCGAGAAGCAGAGACTTGAAGGGTCAGCTCATGAAGGGTGTTTCGGACGGCGTCCACGGCAGTGTTTATCGATGCCATATCGGTGCCACACGGTGATAAAACGGTAAGCTTTGTGTGAAAATCATTGCTTTTCAAAAAGAGTATTTATTTAATGCACAGTTATGTTATAAAGTTTATCCTTTATCATCAAGTGGTGGCGTTGGTGATGTTTTTAAAACCAAGGAACGTTTAGTGCGATCGTCGAGGAGGTAGAATTGGGCAATGGGGCATTGGTATGATTGTTGGCTGTGTCACTAAAGTCAGAAAATGGTCCGACTGATGAATGTTTTTCGGCAACTTTGTATTATGACATATTTAAAGAAACCTGTGATGACGTTTGTGTTAAGTAAAGTAGGTTTTGTTTATAAGTTCTCTTCCCAAGTTTGAATGTTGTTACTGTTTCGACCCCCCCCCCCCCTTTGAACAGGCTGGTCATTGAGAGAGCGCAATATAAATTCAATAAATTAGTAGTATTATTATATAATTATGAAACGTTTTGAGTCTTGATTTTTGTTTATTTTAACAGTTTCAGCTTGACTTAATACAGCACATCCACCGGCATGGTCTTGGATCCAGTGACAGATTTTCCAGTGTTTTTGTGTTGCATTCCTTATTTCCTGTATGATGCACCATACAGGTAGAAATAAGTATTAACTCGTTAAAAATATTGTATTAGTTAAAATTCACGAGAGGCTTAAACTTGCCTTCTTCATGACTTGCCTTTATCTTGCATAATTATTAAAAACAAGTGTTTTTTATTTCAATATTATAAATTTAACAAACCGTTCAGTGTGAAGACTAATGTCTAAAAATCAAGCGAGCTATTTAAAAAAATGCAACCAATAGCTCATACTATGCTCGACTTATTTTAACATCATCAGTGCATATGTATTGAACAATCAAAGTATCATGCACCGATACATGAGAAGCCAAATCACAGTAGGCTATTTGAAAACCTGTTAAAACTTCTAAGAATTGTAACTTAATAATGTCAACATGATTTGCATAGTCGGATTTAATATTAATCAATAAAGAATCAATAGCCATTGAAAAATAAATAAACTTCAGTGAGTGGCATACATGATAGGTGTACTTGTGAGTAATTCAAAGGCTCGTTTTAAGATATGCAACCAAAACGAAAGGAAATTCGAAAAATTGCTCTGTATTAAAGGAAAATTATGACCCTCTGCCCTTTCAAATAAATTAAATAATGTACTCTTTTGCTGACAATACGTTTTGTAAGTTCACCTTCGTTTTTCACTTACAATTTAAAGCACATAATTAAATACCAATGTCTCGATAAGAACTTATCTAACGTCATAATAACGTCATCAGTTTTCAAATTTGACTTTAACAAAAGATTAGTATTTCTAAAACTCATATTGTGAGTTGCATTAATTTCCTGTGTAAACTAACGTACAGTCAAAGAAGATTTACACTTTACTTTTCCTTGAAATTTCAAAAGATATCAACAATGTTTTCAGCGAATCAATGATATAGCTAACGCATTAAAACAGCACTGAGCCCAGCGAAAACCCGAACACCTAGAGTTTGTTTTACAAACTCTAAATCTCTAGTGGATTTTTGAGTTTGTTCGCCCACCTCAAAAATACACGCATCGTTGTCCACAGACTTTGACATCTTTCCCAAACTCGCACGGTCATGAAACTTGGCAACAATATTACACCTGATGATTAGATAAAACAGAAATTTCGACAACATAATGACGTCACCCAATGAATTATTGGGTAATTAAATGTAAATAATTTAATCAAATTTTGAGTCTTTGGTTTAACAACCAGAACTCGCAAACTAAGAAAGATAAATTCGTTGTTTTTTCTTGAAAACAAAGGGTACTGAATACTTATTGTTTTATACACTGGAACAAATCAAGTTTTTCATAGATCTATTAGAGAAATTGGCCTTTAATCTTAATCCATTGCCTAACGCAGAATGACATACCCCCTCGCGACTGGCAACGGTGGATAGCTAGCCAGTCAAGGCACTTGTTACAGACCAACGTGGCACAACGGTAGTTGTTCACTATCAGTGCCATGTGGGCGTAACGAGAGTTTCCATTCATGTTTTACTTACAACGTAGTGCAATCTTATCAATGGCGTACTTACTACTACGTACTAGCATTAACATGATTTCTGCTAAGATTCGACGTCTAATTGTTCCCCTACTTGCCCTTCTCATGGCTTTATTATCAATATGGAATTGAAGACGAAGTTTCACTGAGATGACCACCTGCTTCAGTGATTCGTATGATATTTAATTATGTGGGAAAATGCAAGCAGGAAAAGACGAACAATGGTTATGTTTTGATCACACACCGAGAAGAAGGGACGCGTCATCGGTTTGTGTAGGGTGTTTCAGACCCTCACACACGGTAGTCTTTATCGTCCCTGCACGGTGACTAGAAACGGTACGTTTCGTATGAACATCATTGCTTTTCAAAATGAGTCTTTTATTTAATGCACAATTATGTTATAAAGTTTATCCTGTATCATCAAGTTGTGACGTTGGTGAGATGTTTTTAAAACTAAGAAGCATTTAGTATGATCGTCGCAGAGGTAGAATTAGGCAATGGGGGATTGGTATGGTTGTTGGCTGTGTCACTATAGTCAGAGAATGGTTCGACTAATAAATGTTTTTCGTCAACTTTTTTATTATGACATGCATATTTAAAGACCCTTCGATGGAGGTTTTCCTAAAAATAGTACTTAACTCATTATGTTATTAGTATAAATTCATGAGATGCTTAGACTTGCCGTCCTCATGCTTTGCCTTTGTCTTGCATAATTATCCTAAACAAGTGTCTTTCATTTTAATATTCTAAATTTAACAAACCGTTCTGTAGGAAAATCAATGTCTAAAAATCAAACAAGCTAATTTAAAACATGCAACCGATAGCTCATAATACTTGACTAATTTTAATGACATATTCATCAGTGCATATATGTTTTGAACAATTAATGATTCATGCACCGATACTTAATGAGTATCCAACTCACTGTAAAAAGTTTCAGAATTGTAACTTAATAATGTCAACATGAATATCATCTAATGTGGTTTTTTAATAAAAAAGGAATCGATATCCATTGACAAATAAATAAACTTCAGTGAATGGCATATTTAGTTGAACGTGTGGGTCATTCAAAGGATCGTTTCAACATCTGCTGCCAAGATGAAGGGGAAGGGGGAAAATGTTCCTCTGCTGTATGACTATGAAATGACAATGGACCTTTTGCCCTTTCAAATAATTTAAATAATGTACTCTTTCGCTGATAAAAAAAAAAAAGTTAATCTTTGTTTTTCACTTGGCACATATTTAATTATCTATGTCTCGATAAAAACATGTGTAACTTCATAATGATGTCATCAGTTTTCAAATCTGGCTAAACAAAAGTTTGTTATTTATAAGATTTCATATCTTGAGTAGCTTTTATTTTCTGTGTAAGAAGATTTACACTTTACTTTCCTTGAAATTTCAAAAGCTATCAACAATGTTTTCAGCGATTCAGTGATATAGCGATTCAATGATATAGCTAACGCATTAAAACAGCACTGAGCCCAGCGAGAACCCGAACACCTAGAGTTTGTTTTACAAACTCTAAATCTCTAGTGGATTTTTGAGTTTGTTCGCCCCCCTTAAAAATACACGCATCGTTGTCCGCAGACTTTGACATATTTCCCAAACTCGCACGGTCATAAAACTTGGCAACAATATTACACCTGATGATTAGATAAAACATAAATGTTGACAACATAATGACGTCACCCAATGAGTTATTGGGTAATTAAATGTAATTTATTTAATCAAATTTTGAGTTTTTGGTTTAACAACCAGAACTCACAAAATAAGAACGATATAATCGTTGTTATTTCTTGAAAAGAAAGGGTATTGAATACTTTTCGTTTCATACTTTGGAACGAATCAAGTTAGACAAAGATTTCTGAGAGAATTTGGCATTTTAAAACGTTTAAATCTTAATCAATTGCCTAACGCAGCATACACGCCACCGGTCAACGCATTTACAACGTAGAGCAATCTTATCAATGGCGTACTAACAATAGTAACATTACAGATCTGAATTCCACTCAGATTCGGCGTCTAATTGTTCCCCTTTTCGCCCTTCTCATGGATTAATGATCAAATGGAATTAAAGACGAAGTTTCGCTGAGATGGCCACCTACCTCAGTGATTCGTATGACCTTTAATTATGTAAGAAAATGCAAGCAGAAAAAGACGGACATTGGTTGTGTTTTGATCACACACCGAGAAGAAGGGACGCGTCATCGGTTTGTGTAGGGTGTTTCAGACCCTCACACACGGTAGTCTTTATCGTCGCTGCACGGTGACTAGAAACGGTACGTTTCGTATGAACATCATTGCTTTTCAAAATGAGTCTTTTATTTAATGCACAATTATGTTATAAAGTTTATCCTGTATCATCAAGTTGTGACGTTGGTGAGATGTTTTTAAAACTAAGAAGCATTTAGTATGATCGTCGCAGAGGTAGAATTAGGCAATGGTGGATTGCTATGGTTGTTGGCTGTGTCACTATAGTCAGAGAATGGTTCGACTAATATAGTAATAAATGTTTTTCGTCAACTTTGTATTATGACATGCATATTTAAAGACCCTTCGATGGAGGTTTTCCTAAAAATAGTACTTAACTCATTATGTTATTAGTATAAATTCACGAGATGCTTAGACTTGCCGTCCTCATGCTTTGCCTTTGTCTTGCATAATATCCTAAACAAGTGTCTTTCATTTTAATATTCTAAATTTAACCAAACCGTTCTGTAGGAAAATCAATGTCTAAAAATCAAACAAGCTAACTTAAAACATGCAACCGATAGCTCATAATACTTGACTAATTTTAATGACATCTTCATCAGTGCATATGTTTTGAACAATTAATGATTCATGCACCGATACTTAATGAGTATCCAACTCACTGTAAAAAGTTTCAGAATTGTAACTTAATAATGTCAACATAAATATCATCTAATGTGGTTTTTTAATCAAAAAAGAATCGATATCCATTGACAAATAAATAAACTTCAGTGAATGGCATATATAATAGTTGAACGTGTGGGTCATTCAAAGGATTGTTTCAACATCTGCTGCCAAGATGAAGGGGAAAATGTTCCTCTGCTGTATGACTATGAAATCACAATGTACCTTTTGCTCTTTCAAATAATTTAAATAATGTACTCTTTCGCTGATTTTTGTTTTGTAAGTTAATCTTTGTTTTTCACTAGGCACATATTTAAATATCTATGTCTCGATAAAAACATTTGTAACTTCATAATGATGTCATCAGTTTTCAAATCTGGCTAAACAAAAGTTTGTTATTTGTAAAATTTCATATCTTGAGTAGCTTTTATTTCCTGTGTAAGAAGATTTACACTTTACTTTCTTTAAAATTTACAATCTATCAACAATGTTTTCAGCGATTCAATGATATAGCTAACGCATTAAAACAGCACTGAGCCCAGCGAGAACCCGAACACCTAGAGTTTGTTTTACAAACTCTAAATCTCTAGTGGATTTTTGAGTTTGTTCGCCCACCTCAAAAATACACGCATCGTTGTCCGCAGACTTTGACACCTTTCCCAAACTCGCATGGTCATGAAACTTGGCAACAATATTACACCTGATGATTAGATAAAACAGAAATTTCGACAACATAATGACGTCACCCAATGAATTATTGGGTAATTAAATGTAAATAATTTAATCAAATTTTGAGTCTTTGGTTTAACAACCATGCAGAACTCGCAAACTAAGAACGATAAATTCGTTGTTATTACTTGAAAACAAAGGGTATTGAATACACGTAGACAGTAAAAAGTAAAAATTGTAGAAAACGGCATTTAATGTTGAAGGCTTTTATAAAATCCCGCTTTCCTTCAAAACGTCACTAGTTTTCTAACAGTGGAGACTTGTTGCTTTGAACTTCATATATATGGTACTTATAACTGATTTTCGTCCTAAATTAATAAGCAATAAAGTAAAACGTTTTGTGTTAGTACGTGAAATCAAAAATTGATGCAACATGTTTTCGAGCTTGAAACACGAGTACCGTAGCTCACAGTATTCCAAGATGGGATGGGAAACAACTTCTGACTCGATCAAGCATATTCTGTTGATTTCAAAATTAAACTTATTTTGTTTGACACTTGAAAAATAGACGATTGATAGAGGGTGTTCTGTTACAGGTGGTGACTTCATAATTCCTTACATTTTAACATAAGAGAACACATAAAGTAGCATACCGCGCCACACAGTCTTATGGAGGTGTTTTTTTTACCACACAGGCCATAAAACAAGAATTGTGGTGAGCGAAATGTATTGACTTTACGTTGGGCACTGGTGACGTCATGATGACGTCGCACAACGTTTAGCCTAACAAACACATCTACAGTATCCCACAAGTACACAATCGAAAACAGTTGATCGGACTTAAACCGTTCGAGATATGGTGGTCTCAAGATTTGCTAATTATATTCATGTCATTATGTATTATACAATAAACCATTGCAAGCAGTTCTGCAACAAGGTATGGATTTTTACTTTCAGGACACATATTGTCAATGTACTGTGAAACTATCAAATGTACAAATGTATGTACTGGTTAAATGTACAATAAAGTGCATAGACTCCAAAGTTTTATGTAGCGTTTAAATTGTATCAGTCAATAAACCAGTGCAAGCAGTCATGCGACAATTATTGACCTATAACTTTTAACACACACTTTGTCAATGAATGCAATGCAAATGCAAATGCGTATGTGTAGTGTATACATTGTATGAGAAAATAAACCAAACTAGACTTAACTTTTTTTTGACAACAGACACTAGGTGTTCGGGTATCGCTGGGGTCAGTGCTGTGTCAATGCGTGAGCTATTTCATTAAAGGCACTGTACACGTTTGGTAATTACTCAAAATATATATTAGCATAAAAACTTACTTGGTAACGAGCAACGGAGAGCTGTTGATAGTATAAAACATTGTGAGAAACGACTCCCTCCGAAGTAACGTAGTTTTTGAGAAAGACGTAATTTCTCACTAAAATAATAAAAGACTTCTGGCCAGAAGCCTTTTATTCCTATCTGAAAGCACACTAATTTGTACAACAAGGGTGTTTTTTCTTTCATCATTTTCTTGCAACTTCAATGACCAATTGAGTCCAAATTTTCACAGGCTTGTTATATTTTTATGCATTATGTTGGGATACACCAAGTGAGAATACTGGTCTTTGACAATTACCAAACGTGTTCAGTGCCTTTAAGTTGAACTTTGGTGTTATTACTGTTTTGAGGTGCGTAACAAACTACACACTGAGTATGATGCACCATACAGGTAGAAATAGTTATTAACTCGTTAAAAATATTTAATTAGTTAAAATTCACGAGAAGCTAAAACTGCCGTCTTCATGACTTGCCTTTATCTTGCATAATTATTTAAAACAAGTGCATTTCTTTCAATATTATAAATTTAACAAACCGTTCTGTATGAAGACTAATGTCTAAAAATCAAGGAAGCTATTTTTAAAAATGCAACCAATAGCTCATACTATGCTCGACTTATTTTAACGACATCATCGTCTAACATACAATTAAAGAAGATTTACACTTTACTTTCCTTGAAATTTCAAAAGCTATCAACAATGTTTTCAGCGATTCAATGATATAGCTAACGCATTAAAACAGCACTGAGCCCAGCGAGAACCCGAACACCTAGAGTTTGTTTTACAAACTCTAAATCTCTAGTTAGGTGTTCGGTCCACAGACCGAACAACTCCTTGTTTTTGTTCGGTTTTTTTTTTTTTTTTTTCTTTGTTTTGCTTAATCTTCTGATAGTCGTTTGTCCGCAGAAAAAAACATACTTGCAAACCTTTGATCAACTTGAAACTTAATGTGACATTAGAACATAAAGAGCAGAAGACGTGTGAGCAATGACGTCATGATGACGTCATCGGGTGTCAAATTACAAGCCATTTAAGGTCAAAAAAGTGCCCTCATGCCAATGCCTGTATGTTTCTGAATAGGAAAGCTATAGTATTCATATTTAAACATTATGATAGATCAAGACACGGGCAACATTTGAAAAGTTAACGCCAAATTCACATGACCTTTACTTCCGGTCGTAACGGAAGGTCAAAGTTTGCCTTTCTGCAATTCTTAACCAACAAACATTTCCTGCCCAAATTCTTCACTTCTGTTTATCCGATCAACCTCAAATTTACACCATGTTAGAACCTTGATGAAACCTCCATCAAGTTGTTGTGACGTCATGATTACGTCATCAGGTGTTGAAATACAGTAAATCAAAATTTAATATTTCAAAAAATCATAACTTAATCATTACTGAATGGATTGCTTCAATCAATACATCATCGGACAGGTCTTTTAAAACTCAACAAATGCTACACAAAGAGTTATCCCGGTTGTTCTTGACTTCCCGCTGAAAATGTAAGTTGAACATTACGTTAGTATTAGCCCGCAGGGCTGGTCATTCTGCTCCATTAACCACGCGTAATCTTGCATGTACATGTAGGGCCTAAACGGTACACACACTGCGCCATTGATCTTAGGTGCAAAGTCCACGAAGACTGCATTGCTGTGTGTGATACGTTATCCATGGTGGCGCTATACCAAGTTAATGGTCCTTTGTTACTGCACTCGTCGATAAATGCAACCATCCTTCGGAACGATGTTCGACGGTGGTCCAATGAATAGCTCATTGCATAACCTTCGTGTTAGCCTTTTGTTGGCTTGGTGGTAAATATCAACTGAACGAGTGTATTTTGCTGAACTGTTTTGGTGATTTTGAATAACTTTTGATAACTGAGAAAATGCAATCGGAAATATAAAAGGTCAACATAAATTTGACTCTGATCAACAACGGTTTTTACGCGAATCTAACTTTTAGATCCTGTTGAATACTTCAAAGAAATACAATGTGACTAGCAAAATAAATTCAACATAAATTGCACATCGTGTAAACAGTAGGTTCTTATGCCCTTTTCATAATCATGACAAATGATGTTGCTTCACACATAAGGTAGCAAGCATGCGTAGTTTGATAACATTTATTTTTGAATTGTTAGTGATAGTCTTTTAATTTATCAGTTAAGCATGTTAAGTTTGTGACTATTTACATGAAAATTGTTATACATGTGTATCTAAACTACTTTATGGAGACGCATACAGCAACGATATCACTTTCCCCCGTGTACACTAAAAGTATACAAGTAATAGGTTTGCAAACGACTTTTTTTTGAAAATTAAAAACTTTCAATATAAATCTGCTTACGCATTTTAGTAACATAACAGTGCCCCATCGAAACCCGAACACCTAGTGTTTGTTCTCACAAACACTAAATCTCTAGTGGATTTTTGAGTTTGTTCGCCCACCTCAAAAATACACGCATCGTTGTCCGCAGACTTTGACATATTTCCCAAACTCGCACGGTCATAAAACTTGGCAACAATATTACACCTGATGATTAGATAAAACAGAAATTTCGACAACATAATGACGTCACCCAATGAATTATTGGGTAATTAAATGTAAATAATTTAATCAAATTTTGAGTCTTTGGTTTAACAACCATGCAGAACTCGCAAACTAAGAACGATAAGTTCGTTGTTATTTCTTGAAAACAAAGGGTACTGAATACTTATTGTTTTATACACTGGAACAAATCAAGTTTTTCATAGATCTATTAGAGAAATTTGCCTTTAATCTTTAATCCATTGCCTAACGCAGAATGTCATACCCCCTCGCGACTGGCAACGGTGGGTAGCTAGCCAGTCAAGGCACTTGTTACAGACCAACGTGGCACAACGGTAGTTGTTTACTATCAGTGCCATGTGGGCGTAACGTGAGTTTCCATTCATGTTTTACTTACAACGTAGTGCAATCTTATCAATGGCGTACTTACTACTACGTACTAGCATTAACATGATTTCCGCTAAGATTCGACGTCTAATTGTTCCCCGATTCGCCCTTCTCATGGCTTTATGATCAATATGGAATTGAAGACGAAGTTTCACTGAGATGACCACCTGCTTCAGTGATTCGTATGACTTGTAATTGTTTGAGAAAATGCAAGCAGAAAAAGACGAATATTGGTTATGTGTTTATCAAACACCGAGAAGCAGAGACTTGAAGGGTCAGCTCATGAAGGGTGTTTCGGACGGCGTCCACGGCAGTGTTTATCGATGCCATATCGGTGCCACACGGTGATAAAACGGTAAGCTTTGTGTGAAAATCATTGCTTTTCAAAAAGAGTATTTATTTAATGCACAGTTATGTTATAAAGTTTATCCTTTATCATCAAGTGGTGGCGTTGGTGATGTTTTTAAAACCAAGGAACGTTTAGTGCGATCGTCGAGGAGGTAGAATTGGGCAATGGGGCATTGGTATGATTGTTGGCTGTGTCACTAAAGTCAGAAAATGGTCCGACTGATGAATGTTTTTCGGCAACTTTGTATTATGACATATTTAAAGAAACCTGTGATGACGTTTGTGTTAAGTAAAGTAGGTTTTGTTTATAAGTTGTTCTCTTCCCAAGTTTGAATGTTGTTACTGTTTCGACCCCCCCCCCCCCCCCCCCCTTTGAACAGGCTGGTCATTGAGAGAGCGCAATATAAATTCAATAAATTAGTAGTATTATTATATAATTATGAAACGTTTTAAGTCTTGATTTTTGTTTATTTTAACAGTTTCAGCTTGACTTAATACAGCACATCCACCGGCATGGTCTTGGATCCAGTGACAGATTTTCCAGTGTTTTTGTGTTGCATTCCTTATTTCCTGTATGATGCGCCATACAGGTAGAAATAAGTATTAACTCGTTAAAAATATTGTATTAGTTAAAATTCACGAGAGGCTTAAACTTGCCTTCTTCATGACTTGCCTTTATCTTGCATAATTATTAAAAACAAGTGTTTTTTATTTCAATATTATAAATTTAACAAACCGTTCGGTGTGAAGACTAATGTCTAAAAATCAAGCGAGCTATTTAAAAAAATGCAACCAATAGCTCATACTATGCTGGACTTATTTTAACATCATCATCAGTGCATATGTATTGAACAATCAAAGTATCATGCACCGATACATGAGAAGCCAAATCACAGTATTTGAAAACCTGTTAAAACTTCTAAGAATTGTAACTTAATAATGTCAACATGATTTGCATAGTCGGATTTAATATTAATCAATAAAGAATCAATAGCCATTGAAAAATAAATAAACTTCAGTGAGTGGCATACATGATAGTTGTACTTGTGAGTAATTCAAAGGCTCGTTTTAAGATATGCAACCAAAACGAAAGGAAATTCGAAAAATTGCTCTGTATTAAAGGAAAATTATGACCCTCTGCCCTTTCAAATAAATTAAATAATGTACTCTTTTGCTGACAATACGTTTTGTAAGTTCACCTTCGTTTTTCACTTACAATTTAAAGCACATAATTAAATACCAATGTCTCGATAAGAACTTATCTAACGTCATAATGACGTCATCAGTTTTCAAATTTGACAAAAGATTAGTATTTCTAAAACTCATATTGTGAGTTGCATTAATTTCCTGTGTAAACTAACGTACAGTCAAAGAAGATTTACACTTTACTTTTCCTTGAAATTTCAAAAGCTATCAACAATGTTTTCAGCGAATCAATGATATAGCTAACGCATTAAAACAGCACTGAGCCCAGCGAAAACCCGAACACCTAGAGTTTGTTTTACAAACTCTAAATCTCTAGTGGATTTTTGAGTTTGTTCGCCCACCTCAAAAATACACGCATCGTTGTCCGCAGACTTTGACATCTTTCCCAAACTCGCACGGTCATGAAACTTGGCAACAATATTACACCTGATGATTAGATAAAACAGAAATTTCGACAACATAATGACGTCACCCAATGAATTATTGAGTAATTAAATGTAATTTATTTAATCAAATTTTGAGTTTTTGGTTTAACAACCAGAACTCACAAAATAAGAACGATATAATCGTTGTTATTTCTTGAAAAGAAAGGGTATTGAATACTTTTCGTTTCATACTTTGGAACGAATCAAGTTAGACAAAGATTTCTGAGAGAATTTGGCCTTTTAAAACGTTTAAATCTTAATCAATTGCCTAACGCAGCATACACGCCACCGGTCAACGCACTTACAACGTAGAGCAATCTTATCAATGGCGTACTAACAATAGTAACATTACAGATCTGAATTCCACTCAGATTCGGCGTCTAATTGTTCCCCTTTTCGCCCTTCTCATGGATTAATGATCAAATGGAATTAAAGACGAAGTTTCGCTGAGATGGCCACCTACCTCAGTGATTCGTATGACCTTTAATTATGTAAGAAAATGCAAGCAGAAAAAGACGGACATTGGTTGTGTTTTGATCACACACCGAGAAGAAGGGACGCGTCATCGGTTTGTGTAGGGTGTTTCAGACCCTCACACACGGTAGTCTTTATCGTCCCTGCACGGTGACTAGAAACGGTACGTTTCGTATGAACATCATTGCTTTTCAAAATGAGTCTTTTATTTAATGCACAATTATGTTATAAAGTTTATCCTGTATCATCAATTTGTGACGTTGGTGAGATGTTTTTAAAACTAAGAAGCATTTAGTATGATCGTCGCAGAGGTAGAATTAGGCAATGGGGGATTGCTATGGTTGTTGGCTGTGTCACTATAGTCGCAGAGAATGGTTCGACTAATAAATGTTTTTCGTCAACTTTTTTATTATGACATGCATATTTAAAGACCCTTCGATGGAGGTTTCCTAAAAATTAATAGTACTTAACTCATTATGTTATTAGTATAAATTCACGAGATGCTTAGACTTGCCGTCCTCATGCTCTGCCTTTGTCTTGCATAATGATCCTAAACAAGTGTCTTTCATTTTAATATTCTAAATTTAACCAAACCGTTCTGTAGGAAAATCACTGTCTAAAAATCAAACAAGCTAATTTAAAACATGCAACCGATAGCTCATAATACTTGACTAATTTTAATGACATCTTCATCAGTGCATATGTTTTGAACAATTAATGATTCATGCACTGATACTTAATGAGTATCTAACTCACTGTAAAAAGTTTCAGAATTGTAACTTAATAATTTCAACATAAATATCATCTAATGTGGTTTTTTAATCAAAAAAGAATCGATATCCATTGACAAATAAATAAACTTCAGTGAATGACATATATAATAGTTGAACGTGTGGGTCATTCAAAGGATTGTTTCAACATCTGCTGCCAAGATGAAGGGGAAGGGGAAAATGTTCCTCTGCTGTATGACTATGAAATGACAATGGACCTTTTGCTCTTTCAAATAATTTAAATAATGTACTCTTTCGATGATTTTTTTTTTGTAAGTTAATCTTTGTTTTTCACTTGGCACATATTTAAATATCTATGTCTCGATAAAAACATTTGTAACTTCATAATGATGTCATCAGTTTTCCAATCTGGCTAAACAAAAGTTTGTTATTTATAAAATTTCATATCTTGAGTAGCTTTTATTTCCTGTGTAAGAAGATTTACACTTTACTTTCTTTAAAATTTACAAGCTATCAACAATGTTTTCAGCGTATCAATGATATAGCTAACGCATTAAAACAGCACTGAGCCTAGCGAGAACCCGAACACCTAGAGTTTGTTTTACAAACTCTAAATCTCTAGTGGATTTTTGAGTTTGTTCGCCCACCTCAAAAATACACGCATCGTTGTCCACAGACTTTGACATCCTTCCCAAACTCACACGGTCATGAAACTTGGCAACAATATTACACCTGATGATTAGATAAAACAGAAATTTCGACAACATAATGACGTCACCCAATGAATTATTGGGTAATTAAATGTAAATAATTTAATCAAATTTTGAGTCTTTGGTTTAACAACCATGCAGAACTCGCAAACTAAGAAAGATAAATTCGTTGTTTTTTCTTGAAAACAAAGGGTACTGAATACTTATTGTTTTATACACTGGAACAAATCAAGTTTTTCATAGATGTATTAGAGAAATTGGCCTTTAATCTTAATCCATTGCCTAACGCAGAATGACATACCACCTCACGACTGGCAACGGTGGGTAGCTAGCCAATCAAGGCACTTGTTACAGACCAAATGGTTTTTGTCTGTTTTTAAACTAAGACCTATACCTTGATAAGCAAATGGTTCGTGCTACATTTGACAGTAGATTCTAGTGGATTTTTGAGTTTGTTCGCCCACCTCAAAAATACACGCATCGTTGTCCACAGACTTTGACATCTTTCCCAAACTCGCACGGTCATGAAACTTGGCAACAATATTACACCTGATGATTAGATAAAACATAAATTTCGACAACATAATGACGTCACCCAATGAATTATTGAGTAATTAAATGTAATTCATTTAATCAAATGTTGAGTCTTTGGTTTAACAACCATGCAGAACTCGCAAACTAAGAACGATAAATTCGTTGTTATTTCTTGAAAACAAAGGGTACTGAATACTTATTGTTTTATACACTGGAACAAATCAAGTTTTTCATAGATCTATTAGAGAAATTTGCCTTTAATCTTTAATCCATTGCCTAACGCAGAATGACATACCCCCTCGCGACTGGCAACGGTGGGTAGCTAGCCAGTCAAGGCACTTGTTACAGACCAACGTGGCACAACGGTAGTTGTTTACTATCAGTGCCATGTGGGCGTAACGAGAGTTTCCATTCATGTTTTACTTACAACGTAGTGCAATCTTATCAATGGCGTACTTACTACTACTACGTACTAGCATTAAATTGATTTCTGCTAAGATTCGACGTCTAATTGTTCCCCGATTCGCCCTTCTCATGGCTTTATGATCAATATGGAATTGAAGACGAAGTTTCACTGAGATGACCACCTGCTTCAGTGATTCGTATGACTTGTAATTGTTTGAGAAAATGCAAGCAGAAAAAGACGAACATTGGTTATGTGTTTATCAAACACCGAGAAGCAGAGACTTGAAGGGTCAGCTCATGAAGGGTGTTTCGGACGGCGTCCACGGCAGTGTTTATCGATGCGATATCGGTGCCACACGGTGATAAAACGGTAAGCTTTGTGTTAAAATCATTGCTTTTCAAAAACAGTATTTATTTAATGCACAGTTATGTTATAAAGTTTATCCTTTATCATCAAGTGGTGGCGTTGGTGATGTTTTTAAAACCAAGGAACGTTTAGTGTGATCGTCGAGGAGGTAGAATTGGGCAATGGGGCATTGGTATGATTGTTGGCTGTGTCACTAAAGTCAGAAAATGGTCCGACTGATGAATGTTTTTCGGCAACTTTGTATTATGACATGTTTAAAGAAACCTGTGATGACGTTTGTGTTAAGTAAAGTAGGTTTTGTTTATAAGTTGTTCTCTTCCCAAGTTTGAATTTTGTTACTGTTTTGACCCCCCGCCCCCCCCCCCCCCTTTGAACAGGCTGGTCATTGAGAGAGCGCAATATAAATTCAATAAATTAGTAGTATTATTATATAATTATGAAACGTTTTGAGTCTTGATTTTTGTTTATTTTAACAGTTTCAGCTTGACTTAATACAGCACATCCACCGGCATGGTCTTGGATCCAGTGACAGATTGTCCAGTGTTTTTGTGTTGCATTCCTTATTTCCTGTATGATGCACCATACAGGTAGAAATAGAACTTATAAATCATTAAGTCAAAATTCAAGAGAGGCTTAGATTTGCCGTCTTCATGGTTTGCCTTCGTTTTGCATTATGATTTAAAACAAGTGCCTTTTTCAATAGTCTAAAAATTAACAAACTGTTCTGCAGGAAAATCAATATCCAAAAATCAAGCAAATTAAGCTTTTTAAATAATACAACTGCCAGCTCAGAACTTGCTTGACTTATTTTAGCGACATCATCATCAGTGTTTATTTTATTGAACAAACAATGTTTCCTGAACCGAGTATCCACCTCATTGGATTTGAAACCCTGTTAAAAACTTTTCTGAATTGTAACCTAATAATGTCAACATGTATAGTGTGGTTTTTTATCAATACAAAATCGATAACCATCGAAAAATAAATAAACTTACTTTCTAAGTTAATCTTTGTTTTCCACTAGGCACATATTTAAATGCCTATGTCTCGCTAAAAACTTTCTAACTTCATAATGATGTCATAGGTTTTCAAATTTGGCTAAACAAAAGGTTATTTATAAAATTAAAAAATTGTTTAGCAGCCCTTTATTTCTTGTGTAACCTATTTATACTTTACTTTCTCTAATATTTCAAAAGCTATCAGGATTGTTTTCAGCGATTCAATGATATAGCTTACGCATTAAAACAGCAGTGACCCCACCAGCGATACCCGAACACCTAGTGTTTGTTGTCACAAACACGTTAAGTCTAGTGGATTTTTGAGTTTGTTCGCCCACCTCAAAAATACACGCATCGTTGTCCACATACTTTGACATCTTTCCCAAACTCGCACGGTCATGAAACTTGGCAACAATATTACACCTGATGATTAGATAAAACAGAAATTTCGACAACATAATGACGTCACCCAATGAATTATTGGGTAATTAAATGTAAATAATTTAATCAAATTTGGAGTCTTTGGTTTAACAACCATGCAGAACTCGCCAACTAAGAAGGATAAATTCGTTGTTTTTTCTTGAAAACAAAGGGTACTGAATACTTATTGTTTTATACACTGGAACAAATCAAGTTTTTCATAGATCTATTAGAGAAATTGGCCTTTAATCTTAATCCATTGCCTAACGCAGAATGACATACCCCCTCGCGACTGGCAACGGTGGGTAGCTAGCCAGTCAAGGCACTTGTTACAGACCAACTGGCACAACGGTAGTTGTTTACTATCAGTGCCATGTGGGCGTAACGAGAGTTTCCATTCATGTTTTACTTACAACGCAAGTGCAATCTTATCAATGGCGTACTTACTACTACGTACTAGCATTAACATGATTTCCGCTAAGATTCGACGTCTAATTGTTCCCCTACTTGCCCTTCTCATGGCTTTATTATCAATATGGAATTGAAGACGAAGTTTCACTGAGATGACCACCTGCTTCAGTGATTCGTATGATATTTAATTATGTGGGAAAATGCAAGCAGAAAAAGACGGACATTGGTTGTGTTTTGATCACACACCGAGAAGAAGGGACGCGTCATCGGTTTGTGTAGGGTGTTTCAGACCCTCACACACGGTAGTCTTTATCGTCGCTGCACGGTGACTAGAAACGGTACGTTTCGTATGAACATCATTGCTTTTCAAAATGGGTCTTTTATTTAATGCACAATTATGTTATAAAGTTTATCCTGTATCATCAAGTTGTGACGTTGGTGAGATGTTTTTAAAACTAAGAAGCATTTAGTATGATCGTCGCAGAGGTAGAATTAGGCAATTGGGGATTGGTATGGTTGTTGGCTGTGTCACTATAGTCAGAGAATGGTTCGACTAATAAATGTTTTTCGTCAACTTTGTATTATGACATGCATATTCGATGGAGGTTTTCCTAAAAATAGTACTTAACTCATTATGTTATTAGTATAAATTCACGAGATGCTTAGACTTGCCGTCCTCATGCTTTGCCTTTGTCTTGCATAATTATCCTAAACAAGTGTCTTTCATTTTAATATTCTAAATTTAAAAACCGTTCTGTAGGAAAATCAATGTCTAAAAATCAAACAAGCTAATTTAAAACATGCAACCGATAGCTCATAATACTTGACTAATTTTAATGACATCTTCATCAGTGCATATGTTTTGAACAATTAATGATTCATGCACCGATACCATGAGTATCCAACTCACTGTAAAAAGTTTCAGAATTGTAACTTAATAATGTCAACATAAATATCATCTAATGTGGTTTTTTAATCAAAAAAGAATCGATATCCATTGACAAATAAATAAACTTCAGCGAATGGCATAATAGTTGAACATGTGGGTCATTCAAAGGATTGTTTCAACATCTGCTGCCAAGATGAAGGGGAAAATGTTCCTCTGCTGTATGACTATGAAATGACAATGGACCTTTTGCTCTTTCAAATAATTTAAATAATGTACTCTTTCGCTGATTTTTTTGTGTAAGTTAATCTTTGTTTTTCACTTGGCACATATTTAAATATCTATGTCTCGATAAAAACATTTGTAACTTCATAATGATGTCATCAGTTTTCAAATCTGGCTTAACAAAAGTTTGTTATTTATAAAAGTTCATATCTTGAGTAGCTTTTATTTCCTGTGTAAGAAGATTTACACTTTACTTTCTTTAAAATTTACAAGCTATTGTGACTAGTGAGATGTTGTGAGGTCACTGTATTAAATAGGTACGGGGAAACTGGCTTTGGAGTTCTCTCTTGAATCTGGTTCTTTATTGAATCTGTAAAATTGGTGAACAAGATGTTGCTGAAGGTTCGGCCAATTTCAGAATCACGGTAAACTTAAGTTAAACAATAATTACAAATGTATAAATGGAAAATGAATTAAGCTTAAGTAACAATAAAACTCTCGGTCGCCACCTTGGCGAACCGCATATCTCATGTCAACCGTAGGGAAATTGATTAGAAATACACTAAATACTACAAATATATGTTGACTTAAAGAAACACTAGAATTCCCATACATTCCTTTGGTACTTAGGTAAGAGTTAAAAGATTTAAGAAATGATGCAAAGAGATATATAGAATAGTCAAGATTCATACCTGTAAAATTGGTGAACAAGATGTTGCTGAAGGTTCGGCCAATTTCAGAATGACGCCCAGATTATTGAACGGCGGGAAATATACAAATGATAAAGAGATATTTACAACAACAAAAGGTTTGAAATGAATATGCAAAGTAGGAATATACCAAAGTTATACGGGGGTATTCTTCATGTACACCTGGACCGTGACACTATCAACAATGTTTTCAGCGATTCAATGATATAGCTAACTTATTAAAACAGCACTGAGCCCAGCGAGAACCCGAACACCTAGAGTTTGTTTTACAAACTCTATATCTCTAGTGGATTTTTGAGTTTGTTCGCCCACCTCAAAAATACACGCATCGTTGTCCACAGACTTTGACATCTTTCCCAAACTCGCACGGTCATGAAACTTGGCAACAATATTACACCTGATGATTAGATAAAACAGAAATTTCGACAACATAATGACGTCACCCAATGAATTATTGGGTAATTAAATGTAAATAATTTAATCAAATTTTGAGTCTTTGGTTTAACAACCAGAACTCGCAAACTAAGAAAGATAAATTCGTTGTTTTTTCTTGAAAACAAAGGGTACTGAATACTTATTGTTTTATACACTGGAACAAATCAAGTTTTTCATAGATCTATTAGAGAAATTGGTCTTTAATCTTAATCCATTGCCTAACGCAGAATGACATACCCCTCGCGACTGGCAACGGTGGATAGCTAGCCAGTCAAGGCACTTGTTACAGACCAACGTGGCACAACGGTAGTTGTTTACTATCAGTGCCATGTGGGCGTAACGAGAGTTTCCATTCATGTTTTACTTACAACGTAGTGCAATCTTATCAATGGCGTACTTACTACTACGTACTAGCATTAACATGATTTCTGCTAAGATTCGACGTCTAATATTGTTCCCCTGCTTGCCCTTCTCATGGCTTTATTATCAATATGGAATTGAAGACTAAGTTTCACTGAGATGACCACCTGCTTCAGTGATTCGTATGATATTTAATTATGTGGGAAAATGCAAGCAGGAAAAGACGAACAATGGTTATGTTTTGATCACACACCGAGAAGAAGGGACGCGTCATCGGTTTGTGTAGGGTGTTTCAGACCCTCACACACGGTAGTCTTTATCGTCCCTGCACGGTGACTAGAAACGGTACGTTTCGTATGAACATCATTGCTTTTCAAAATGAGTCTTTTATTTAATGCACAATTATGTTATAAAGTTTATCCTGTATCATCAAGTTGTGACGTTGGTGAGATGTTTTTAAAACTAAGAAGCATTTAGTATGATCGTCGCAGAGGTAGAATTAGGCAATGGTGGATTGGTATGGTTGTTGGCTGTGTCACTATAGTCAGAGAATGGTTCGACTAATAAATGTTTTTCGTCAACTTTTTTATTATGACATGCATATTTAAAGACCCTTCGATGGAGGTTTTCCTAAAAATAGTACTTAACTCATTATGTTATTAGTATAAATTCATGAGATGCTTAGACTTGCCGTCCTCATGCTTTGCCTTTGTCTTGCATAATTATCCTAAACAAGTGTCTTTCATTTTAATATTCTAAATTTAACAAACCGTTCTGTAGGAAAATCAATGTCTAAAAATCAAACAAGCTAATTTAAAACATGCAACCGATAGCTCATAATACTTGACTAATTTTAATGACATATTCATCAGTGCATATATGTTTTGAACAATCAATGATTCATGCACCGATACTTCATGAGTATCCAACTCACTGTAAAAAGTTTCAGAATTGTAACTTAATAATGTCAACATGAATATCATCTAATGTGGTTTTTTAATCAAAAAGGAATCGATATCCATTGACAAATAAATAAACTTCAGTGAATGGCATATTTAGTTGAACGTGTGGGTCATTCAAAGGATCGTTTCAACATCTGCTGCCAAGATGAAGGGGAAGGGGGAAAATGTTCCTCTGCTGTATGACTATGAAATGACAATGGACCTTTTGCCCTTTCAAATAATTTAAATAATGTACTCTTTCGCTGATAAAAAAAAAAAGGGTTAATCTTTGTTTTTCACTTGGCACATATTTAATTATCTATGTCTCGATAAAAACATGTGTAACTTGTAATCTGGCTAAACAAAAGTTTGTTATTTATAAAATTTCATATCTTGAGTAGCTTTTATTTTCTGTGTAAGAAGATTTACACTTTACTTTCCTTGAAATTTCAAAAGCTATCAACAATGTTTTCAGCGATTCAGTGATATAGCGATTCAATGATATAGCTAACGCATTAAAACAGCACTGAGCCCAGCGAGAACCCGAACACCTAGAGTTTGTTTTACAAACTCTAAATCTCTAGTGGATTTTTGAGTTTGTTCGCCCACCTCAAAAATACACGCATCGTTGTCCGCAGACTTTGACATTGTTCCCAAACTCGCACGGTCATGAAACTTGGCAACAATATTACACCTGATGATTAGATAAAACATAAATATCAACAACATAATGACGTCACCCAATGAATTATTGGCTAATTAAATGTAATTAATTTAATCAAATTTTGAGTTTTTGGTTTAACAACCATGCAGAACTCGCAAACTAAGAACGATAAATTCGTTGTTATTTCTTGAAAACAAAGGGTATTGAATACTTATTGTTTGATACATTGGAACAAATCAAGTTTGTCATAGATCTATTAGAGAAATTGGCATTTAATCTTAATACATTGCTTAACGCAGCATGACGTACCCCCTCGCGACTGGCAACGGTGGGTAACCAAATCACAGTATTTGAAAACCTGTTAAAACTTCTAAGAATTGTAACTTAATAATGTCAACGCGATTTGCATAGTCGGATTTATTAATCAATAAAGAATCAATATCCATTGAAAAATCAATAAACTTCAGTGAGTGGCATAAATGATAGTTGTACTTGTGAGTAATTTAAAGGCTCGTTTTAAGTTATGCAACCAAAACGAAAGGACATTCGAAAATTTAATGTTGCTTTGTATGTAAGGACAATATTGACCCTCTGTCCTTTCAAATAAATTAAATAATGTACTCTTTTGCTGACAATACGTTTAGTATGTTCACCTTCGTTTTTCACTTACAATTTAAAACACATGATTAAAGAACTTATCTAGCGTCATAATGACGTCATCAGTTTTCAAATTTGGCTTTAACAAAAGATGATTATTTTTAAAACTCATATTGTGAGGTGCATTAATTTCCTGTGTAAACTAACGTACAATCAAAGAAGATTTACACTTTACTTTCCTTGAAATTTCAAAAGCTATCAACAATGTTTTCAGCGATTCAACGATATAGCTCACGCATTAAAACAGCACTGAGTCCAGCGAGAACCCGAACACCTAGAGTTTGTTTTACAAACTCTAAATCTCTAGTGGATTTTTGAGTTTGTTCGCCCACCTCAAAAATACACGCATCGTTGTCCACAGACTTTGACATCTTTCCCAAACTCGCACGGTCATGAAACTTGGCAACAATATTACACCTGATGATTAGATAAAACAGAAATTTCGACAACATAATGACGTCACCCAATGAATTATTGGGTAATTAAATGTAAATAATTTAATCAAATTTTGAGTCTTTGGTTTAACAACCAGAACTCGCAAACTAAGAAAGATAAATTCGTTGTTTTTTCTTGAAAACAAAGGGTACTGAATACTTATTGTTTTATACACTGGAACAAATCAAGTTTTTCATAGATCTATTAGAGAAATTGGCCTTTAATCTTAATCCATTGCCTAACGCAGAATGACATACCCCTCGCGACTGGCAACGGTGGATAGCTAGCCAGTCAAGGCACTTGTTACAGACCAACGTGGCACAACGGTAGTTGTTTACTATCAGTGCCATGTGGGCGTAACGAGAGTTTCCATTCATGTTTTACTTACAACGTAGTGCAATCTTATCAATGGCGTACTTACTACTACGTACTAGCATTAACATGATTTCTGCTAAGATTCGACGTCTAATTGTTCCCCTGCTTGCCCTTCTCATGGCTTTATTATCAATATGGAATTGAAGACGAAGTTTCACTGAGATGACCACCTGCTTCAGTGATTCGTATGATATTTAATTATGTGGGAAAATGCAAGCAGGAAAAGACGAACAATGGTTATGTTTTGATCACACACCGAGAAGAAGGGACGCGTCATCGGTTTGTGTAGGGTGTTTCAGACCCTCACACACGGTAGTCTTTATCGTCCCTGCACGGTGACTAGAAACGGTACGTTTCGTATGAACATCATTGCTTTTCAAAATGAGTCTTTTATTTAATGCACAATTATGTTATAAAGTTTATCCTGTATCATCAAGTTGTGACGTTGGTGAGATGTTTTTAAAACTAAGAAGCATTTAGTATGATCGTCGCAGAGGTAGAATTAGGCAATGGGGGATTGGTATGGTTGTTGGCTGTGTCACTATAGTCAGAGAATGGTTCGACTAATAAATGTTTTTCGTCAACTTTTTTATTATGACATGCATATTTAAAGACCCTTCGATGGAGGTTTTCCTAAAAATAGTACTTAACTCATTATGTTATTAGTATAAATTCATGAGATGCTTAGACTTGCCGTCCTCATGCTTTGCCTTTGTCTTGCATAATTATCCTAAACAAGTGTCTTTCATTTTAATATTCTAAATTTAACAAACCGTTCTGTAGGAAAATCAATGTCTAAAAATCAAACAAGCTAATTTAAAACATGCAACCGATAGCTCATAATACTTGACTAATTTTAATGACATATTCATCAGTGCATATATGTTTTGAACAATCAATGATTCATGCACCGATACTTCATGAGTATCCAACTCACTGTAAAAAGTTTCAGAATTGTAACTTAATAATGTCAACATGAATATCATCTAATGTGGTTTTTTAATCAAAAAGGAATCGATATCCATTGACAAATAAATAAACTTCAGTGAATGGCATATTTAGTTGAACGTGTGGGTCATTCAAAGGATCGTTTCAACATCTGCTGCCAAGATGAAGGGGAAGGGGGAAAATGTTCCTCTGCTGTATGACTATGAAATGACAATGGACCTTTTGCCCTTTCAAATAATTTAAATAATGTACTCTTTCGCTGATAAAATAAAAAAAAATTAATCTTTGTTTTTCACTTGGCACATATTTAATTATCTATGTCTCGATAAAAACATGTGTAACTTGTAATCTGGCTAAACAAAAGTTTGTTATTTATAAAATTTCATATCTTGAGTAGCTTTTATTTTCTGTGTAAGAAGATTTACACTTTACTTTCCTTGAAATTTCAAAAGCTATCAACAATGTTTTCAGCGATTCAGTGATATAGCGATTCAATGATATAGCTAACGCATTAAAACAGCACTGAGCCCAGCGAGAACCCGAACACCTAGAGTTTGTTTTACAAACTCTAAATCTCTAGTGGATTTTTGAGTTTGTTCGCCCACCTCAAAAATACACGCATCGTTGTCCGCAGACTTTGACATCTTTCCCAAACTCGCACGGTCATGAAACTTGGCAACAATATTACACCTGATGATTAGATAAAACAGAAATTTCGACAACATAATGACGTCACCCAATGAATTATTGAGTAATTAAATGTAATTTATTTAATCAAATTTTGAGTTTTTGGTTTAACAACCAGAACTCACAAAATAAGAACGATATAATCGTTGTTATTTCTTGAAAAGAAAGGGTATTGAATACTTTTCGTTTCATACTTTGGAACGAATCAAGTTAGACAAAGATTTCTGAGAGAATTTGGCCTTTTAAAACGTTTAAATCTTAATCAATTGCCTAACGCAGCATACACGCCACCGGGTCAACGCACTTACAACGTAGAGCAATCTTATCAATGGCGTACTAACAATAGTAACATTACAGATCTGAATTCCACTCAGATTCGGCGTCTAATTGTTCCCCTTTTCGCCCTTCTCATGGATTAATGATCAAATGGAATTAAAGACGAAGTTTCGCTGAGATGGCCACCTACCTCAGTGATTCGTATGACCTTTAATTATGTAAGAAAATGTAAGCAGAAAAAGACGGACATTGGTTGTGTTTTGATCACACACCGAGAAGAAGGGACGCGTCATCGGTTTGTGTAGGGTGTTTCAGACCCTCACACACGGTAGTCTTTATCGTCCCTGCACGGTGACTAGAAACGGTACGTTTCGTATGAACATCATTGCTTTTCAAAATGAGTCTTTTATTTAATGCACAATTATGTTATAAAGTTTATCCTGTATCATCAATTTGTGACGTTGGTGAGATGTTTTTAAAACTAAGAAGCATTTAGTATGATCGTCGCAGAGGTAGAATTAGGCAATGGGGGATTGCTATGGTTGTTGGCTGTGTCACTATAGTCGCAGAGAATGGTTCGACTAATAAATGTTTTTCGTCAACTTTTTTATTATGACATGCATATTTAAAGACCCTTCGATGGAGGTTTCCTAAAAATTAATAGTACTTAACTCATTATGTTATTAGTATAAATTCACGAGATGCTTAGACTTGCCGTCCTCATGCTCTGCCTTTGTCTTGCATAATGATCCTAAACAAGTGTCTTTCATTTTAATATTCTAAATTTAACCAAACCGTTCTGTAGGAAAATCACTGTCTAAAAATCAAACAAGCTAATTTAAAACATGCAACCGATAGCTCATAATACTTGACTAATTTTAATGACATCTTCATCAGTGCATATGTTTTGAACAATTAATGATTCATGCACTGATACTTAATGAGTATCTAACTCACTGTAAAAAGTTTCAGAATTGTAACTTAATAATTTCAACATAAATATCATCTAATGTGGTTTTTTAATCAAAAAAGAATCGATATCCATTGACAAATAAATAAACTTCAGTGAATGACATATATAATAGTTGAACGTGTGGGTCATTCAAAGGATTGTTTCAACATCTGCTGCCAAGATGAAGGGGAAGGGGAAAATGTTCCTCTGCTGTATGACTATGAAATGACAATGGACCTTTTGCTCTTTCAAATAATTTAAATAATGTACTCTTTCGATGATTTTTTTTTTGTAAGTTAATCTTTGTTTTTCACTTGGCACATATTTAAATATCTATGTCTCGATAAAAACATTTGTAACTTCATAATGATGTCATCAGTTTTCCAATCTGGCTAAACAAAAGTTTGTTATTTATAAAATTTCATATCTTGAGTAGCTTTTATTTCCTGTGTAAGAAGATTTACACTTTACTTTCTTTAAAATTTACAAGCTATCAACAATGTTTTCAGCGTATCAATGATATAGCTAACGCATTAAAACAGCACTGAGCCTAGCGAGAACCCGAACACCTAGAGTTTGTTTTACAAACTCTAAATCTCTAGTGGATTTTTGAGTTTGTTCGCCCCCCTCAAAAATACACGCATCGTTGTCCGCAGACTTTGACATATTTCCCAAACTCGCACGGTCATAAAACTTGGCAACAATATTACACCTGATGATTAGATAAAACATAAATGTTTACAACATAATGACGACACCCAATGAGTTATTGGGTAATTAAATGTAATTTATTTAATCAAATTTTGAATTTTTGGTTTAACAACCAGAACTCACAAAATAAGAACGATATAATCGTTGTTATTTCTTGAAAAGAAAGGGTATTGAATACTTTTCGTTTCATACTTTGGAACGAATCAAGTTAGACAAAGATTTCTGAGAGAATTTGGCCTTTTAAAACGTTTAAATCTTAATCAATTGCCTAACGCAGCATACACGCCACCGGTCAACGCACTTACAACGTAGAGCAATCTTATCAATGGCGTACTAACAATAGTAACATTACAGATCTGAATTCCACTCAGATTCGGCGTCTAATTGTTCCCCTTTTCGCCCTTCTCATGGATTAATGATCAAATGGAATTAAAGACGAAGTTTCGCTGAGATGGCCACCTACCTCAGTGATTCGTATGACTTTTAATTATGTAAGAAAATGCAAGCAGAAAAAGACGGACATTGGTTGTGTTTTGATCACACACCGAGAAGAAGGGACGCGTCATCGGTTTGTGTAGGGTGTTTCAGACCCTCACACACGGTAGTCTTTATCGTCCCTGCACGGTGACTAGAAACGGTACGTTTCGTATGAACATCATTGCTTTTTCAAAATGAGTCTTTTATTTAATGCACAATTATGTTATAAAGTTTATCCTGTATTATCAAGTTGTGACGTTGGTGAGATGTTTTTAAAACTAAGAAGCATTTAGTATGATCGTCGCAGAGGTAGAATTAGGCAATGGGGGATTGCTATGGTTGTTGGCTGTGTCACTATAGTCGCAGAGAATGGTTCGACTAATAAATGTTTTTCGTCAACTTTTTTATTATGACATGCATATTTAAAGACCCTTCGATGGAGGTTTTCCTAAAAATAGTACTTAACTCATTATGTTATTAGTATAAATTCACGAGATGCTTAGACTTGCCGTCCTCATGCTTTGCCTTTGTCTTGCATAATGATCCTAAACAAGTGTCTTTCATTTTAATATTCTAAATTTAACCAAACCGTTCTGTAGGAAAATCACTGTCTAAAAATCAAACAAGCTAATTTAAAACATGCAACCGATAGCTCATAATACTTGACTAATTTTAATGACATCTTCATCAGTGCATATGTTTTGAACAATTAATGATTCATGCACCGATACTTAATGAGTATCCAACTCACTGTAAAAAGTTTCAGAATTGTAACTTAATAATTTCAACATAAATATCATCTAATGTGGTTTTTTAATCAAAAAAGAATCGATATCCATTGACAAATAAATACACTTCAGTGAATGACATATATAATAGTTGAACGTGTGGGTCATTCAAAGGATTGTTTCAACATCTGCTGCCAAGATGAAGGGGAAAATGTTCCTCTGCTGTATGACTATGAAATGACAATGGACCTTTTGCTCTTTCAAATAATTTAAATAATGTACTCTTTCGCAGATTTTTTTTTTGTAAGTTAATCTTTGTTTTTCACTTGGCACATATTTAAATATCTATGTCTCGATAAAAACATTTGTAACTTCATAATGATGTCATCAGTTTTCAAATCTGGCTAAACAAAAGTTTGTTATTTATAAAATTTCATATCTTGAGTAGCTTTTATTTCCTGTGTAAGAAGATTTACACTTTACTTTCTTTAAAATTTACAAGCTATCAACAATGTTTTCAGCGATTCAATGATATAGCTAACGCATTAAAACAGCACTGAGCCTAGCGAGAACCCGAACACCTAGAGTTTGTTTTACAAACTCTAAATCTCTAGTGGATTTTTGAGTTTGTTCGCCCACCTCAAAAATACACGCATCGTTGTCCACAGACTTTGATATCTTTTCCAAACTCGCACGGTCATGAAACTTGGCAACAATATTACACCTGATGATTAGATAAAACAGAAATTTCGACAACATAATGACGTCACCCAATGAATTATTGGGTAATTAAATGTAAATAATTTAATCAAATTTTGAGTCTTTGGTTTAACAACCATGCAGAACTCGCAAACTAAGAACGATAAATTCGTTGTTTTTTCTTGAAAACAAAGGGTACTGAATACTTATTGTTTTATACACTGGAACAAATCAAGTTTTTCATAGATCTATTAGAGAAATTGGCCTTTAATCTTAATCCATTGCCTAACGCAGAATGACATATCCCCTCGCGACTGGCAACGGTGGGTAGCTAGCCAGTCAAGGCACTTGTTACAGACCAACGTGGCACAACGGTAGTTGTTTACTATCAGTGCCATGTGGGCGTAACGAGAGTTTCCATTCATGTTTTACTTGCAACGCAAGTGCAATCTTATCAATGGCGTACTTACTACTACGTACTAGAATTAACATGATTTCCGCAAAGATTCGACGTCTAATTGTTCCCCTACTTGCCCTTCTCATGGCTTTATTATCAATATGGAATTGAAGACGAAGTTTCACTGAGATGACCACCTGCTTCAGTGATTCGTATGATATTTAATTATGTGGGAAAATGCAAGCAGAAAAAGACGGACATTGGTTGTGTTTTGATCACACACCGAGAAGAAGGGACGCGTCATCGGTTTGTGTAGGGTGTTTCAGACCCTCACACACGGTAGTCTTTATCGTCGCTGCACGGTGACTAGAAACGGTACGTTTCGTATGAACATCATTGCTTTTCAAAATGGGTCTTTTATTTAATGCACAATTATGTTATAAAGTTTATCCTGTATCATCAAGTTGTGACGTTGGTGAGATGTTTTTAAAACTAAGAAGCATTTAGTATGATCGTCGCAGAGGTAGAATTAGGCAATGGGGGATTGGGTTGTTGGCTGTGTCACTATAGTCAGAGAATGGTTCGACTAATCAATGTTTTTCGTCAACTTTGTATTATGACATGCATATTCGATGGAGGTTTTCCTAAAAATAGTACTTAACTCATTATGTTATTAGTATAAATTCACGAGATGCTTAGACTTGCCGTCCTCATGCTTTGCCTTTGTCTTGCATAATTATCCTAAAAAAGTGTCTTTCATTTTAATATTCTAAATTTAACAAACTGTTCTGTAGGAAAATCAATGTCTAAAAATCAAACAAGCTAATTTAAAACATGCAACCGATAGCTCATAATACTTGACTAATTTTAACGACATCATCATTAGTGCATATGTATTTAACAATCAAAGTATCATGCACCGATACATAATGAGAAGCCAAATCACAGTATTTGAAAACCTGTTAAAACTTCTAAGAATTGTAACTTAATAATGTCAACATGATTTGCATAGTCGGATTTATTAATCAATAAAGAATCAATACCCGTTGAAAAATAAATAAACTTCAGTGAGTGGCATTCATGATAGTTGTACTTGTCAGTAATTCAAAGGCTCGTTTTAAGATATGCAACCAAAACGAAAGGAAATTCGAAAAATTAATGTTGCTCTGTATGAAAGGACAATATTGACCCTCTGCCCTTTCAAATAAATTAATACTCTTTTGCTGACAATACGTTTAGTAAGTTCACCTTCGTTTTTCACTTACAATTTAAAGCACATAATTAAATACCAATGTCTCGATAAGAACTTATCAAACGTCATAATGACGTCATCAGTTTTCAAATTTAGGATAAGGATAAGGATAAGGATAATTTTTTTTAGCAACCAAAATAGGGTTGGATTCGTTAATTTGGCTTTAACAAAAGATTATTATTTTTAAAAATTCATATTGTGAGGTGCATTAATTTCCTGTGTAAACTAACGTTCAATCAACGAAGATTTACACTTTACTTTCCTTGAAATTTCAAAAGCTATCAACAATGTTTTCAGCGATTCAATGATATGGCGATTCAATGATATAGCTAACGCATTAAAACAGCACTGAGCCCAGCGAGAACCCGAACACCTAGAGTTTGTTTTACAAACTCTAAATCTCTAGTTAGGTGTTCGGTCCACAGACCGAACAACTCCTTGTTTTTGTTCGTTTTTTTTTTTTTTTTTTTCTTTGTTTTGCTTAATCTTCTGATAGTCGTTTGTCCGCAGAAAAAAACATACTTGCAAACCTTTGATCAACTTGAAACTTAATGTGACATTAGAACATAAAGAGCAGAAGACGTGTGAGCAATGACGTCATGATGACGTCATCGGGTGTCAAATTACAAGCCATTTAAGGTCAAAAAAGTGCCCTCATGCCAATGCCTGTATGTTTCTGAATAGGAAAGCTATAGTATTCATATTTAAACATTATGATAGATCAAGACACGGGCAACATTTGAAAAGTTAACGCCAAATTCACATGACCTTTACTTCCGGTCGTAACGGAAGGTCAAAGTTTGCCTTTCTGCAATTCTTAACCAACAAACATTTCCTGCCCAAATTCTTCACTTCTGTTTATCCGATCAACCTCAAATTTACACCATGTTAGAACCTTGATGAAACCTCCATCAAGTTGTTGTGACGTCATGATTACGTCATCAGGTGTTGAAATACAGTAAATCAAAATTTAATATTTCAAAAAATCATAACTTAATCATTACTGAATGGATTGCTTCAATCAATACATCATCGGACAGGTCTTTTAAAACTCAACAAATGCTACACAAAGAGTTATCCCGGTTGTTCTTGACTTCCCGCTGAAAATGTAAGTTGAACATTACGTTAGTATTAGCCCGCAGGGCTGGTCATTCTGCTCCATTAACCACGCGTAATCTTGCATGTACATGTAGGGCCTAAACGGTACACACACTGCGCCATTGATCTTAGGTGCAAAGTCCACGAAGACTGCATTGCTGTGTGTGATACGTTATCCATGGTGGCGCTATACCAAGTTAATGGTCCTTTGTTACTGCACTCGTCGATAAATGCAACCATCCTTCGGAACGATGTTCGACGGTGGTCCAATGAATAGCTCATTGCATAACCTTCGTGTTAGCCTTTTGTTGGCTTGGTGGTAAATATCAACTGAACGAGTGTATTTTGCTGAACTGTTTTGGTGATTTTGAATAACTTTTGATAACTGAGAAAATGCAATCGGAAAAGGGTCAACATAAATTTGACTCTGATCAACAACGGTTTTTACGCGAATCTAACTTTTAGATCCTGTTGAATACTTCAAAGAAATACAATGTGACTAGCAAAATAAATTCAACATAAATTGCACATCGTGTAAACAGTAGGTTCTTATGCCCTTTTCATAATCATGACAAATGATGTTGCTTCACACATAAGGTAGCAAGCATGCGTAGTTTGATAACATTTATTTTTGAATTGTTAGTGATAGTCTTTTAATTTATCAGTTAAGCATGTTAAGTTTGTGACTATTTACATGAAAATTGTTATACATGTGTATCTAAACTACTTTATGGAGACGCATACAGCAACGATATCACTTTCCCCCGTGTACACTAAAAGTATACAAGTAATAGGTTTGCAAACGACTTTTTTTTGAAAATTAAAAACTTTCAATATAAATCTGCTTACGCATTTTAGTAACATAACAGTGCCCCATCGAAACCCGAACACCTAGTGTTTGTTCTCACAAACACTAAATCTCTAGTGGATTTTTGAGTTTGTTCGCCCACCTTAAAAATACACGCATCGTTGTCCGCAGACTTTGACATCTTTCCCAAATTCGCACGGTCATGAAACTTGGCAACAATATTACACCTGATGATTAGATAAGACATAAATTTCGACAACATAATGATGTCACCCAATGAATTATTGGGTAATTAAATGTAATTAATTTAATCAAATTTTGAGTTTTTGGTTTAACAACCATGCAGAACTCGCAAACTAAGAACGATAAATTCGTTATTTCTTGAAAACAAAGGGTATTGAATACTTATTGCTTTATACATTGGAACAAATCAAGTTTGAAATTTCAAAAGCTATCAACAATGTTTTCAGCGATTCAATGATATAGCTAACGCATTAAAACAGCACTGAGCCCAGCGAGAACCCGAACACCTAGAGTTTGTTTTACAAACTCTAAATCTCTAGTGAATTTTTGAGTTTGTTCCATCTCAAAAATACACACAAATCGTTGTCCGCAGACTTTGACATCCTTCCCAAGCTCGTACGGTCATGAAACTTGGCAACAGTGTTACACCTGATAAATAGATGAAACAGAAGTTTTGACAACATAATGACGTCATCCAATGATTTATCGGGTAATTTAATGATATTTATTTTTTAATCAAATTTTGAGTTTTTGGTTTAACAACCAGAACTCACAAACTAAGAACGATAAATTCGTTGTTATTTCTTGAAAACCACTGCTAGCAGTCATGCGACAATTCATGCATGTTTACTTTCGAGACACATTGTCAATGTAACTGTGAATCTATCAAATGTACAATGTACTGGTTAAATTTACACAATAGTGTCTAGACTCTGAAGTTTAATTTAGTACGTACATTGTGTCAGACAATAAACCATTGCAAGCAGCTATGCGATAAGTCAAGACACTTTGTCAAGGTAACTGTGAAGCTATCAAATCGTCATCCACCGATTTCACGAACTGACACACACACGTAGACAGTAAAAAGTAATAATTGTAGAAAACGGCATTTAATGTTGAAGGCTTTTATAAAATCCCGATTTCCTTCAAAACGTCACTAGTTTTCTAACAGTGGAGACTTGTTGCTTTGAACTTCATATGGTACTTATGACCGCTTTTCGTCCTAAATTAATAAGCAATAAAGTAAAACGTTTTGTGTTAGTACGTGAAATCAAAAATTGATGCAACATGTTTTCGAGCTTGAAACATGAGTACCGTAGCTCACAGTATTCCAAGATGGGATGGGAAACAACTTCTGACTCGATCAAGCATATTCTGTAGATTTCAAAATTAAACTTATTTTGTTTGACACTTGAAAAATAGACGATTGATAGAGGGTGCTCTATTACAGGTGGTGACTTCATAATTCCTTACATTATAACATAAGAGAACACATAAAGTAGCATACCGCGCCACACAGTCTTATGGAGGTGTTTTTTTTTACCACACGGGCCATAAAACAAGAATTGTGGTGAGCGAAATGTATTGACTTTACGTTGGGCACTGGTGACGTCATGATGACGTCGCACAACGTTTAGCCTAACAAACACATCTACAGTATCCCACAAGTACACAATCGAAAACAGTTGATCGGACTTAAACCGTTCGAGATATGGTGGTCTCAAGATTTGCTAATTATATTCATGTCATTATGTATTATACAATAAACCATTGCAAGCAGTTCTGCAACAAGGTATGGATTTTTACTTTCAGGACACATATTGTCAATGTACTGTGAAACTATCAAATGTACAAATGTATGTACTGGTTAAATGTACAATAAAGTGCATAGACTCCAAAGTTTTATGTAGCGTTTAAATTGTATCAGTCAATAAACCAGTGCAAGCAGTCATGCGACAATTATTGACCTATAACTTTTAACACACACTTTGTCAATGAATGCAATGCAAATGCAAATGCGTATGTGTAGTGTATACATTGTATGAGAAAATAAACCAAACTAGACTTAACTTTTTTTTGACAACAGACACTAGGTGTTCGGGTATCGCTGGGGTCAGTGCTGTGTCAATGCGTGAGCTATTTCATTAAAGGCACTGTACACGTTTGGTAATTACTCAAAATATATATTAGCATAAAAACTTACTTGGTAACGAGCAACGGAGAGCTGTTGATAGTCTAAAACATTGTGAGAAACGACTCCCTCCGAAGTAACGTAGTTTTTGAGAAAGACGTAATTTCTCACTAAAATAATAAAAGACTTCTGGCCAGAAGCCTTTTATTCCTATCTGAAAGCACACTAATTTGTACAACAAGGGTGTTTTTTTCTTTCATCATTTTCTTGCAACTTCAATGACCAATTGAGTCCAAATTTTCACAGGCTTGTTATATTTTTATGCATTATGTTGGGATACACCAAGTGAGAATACTGGTCTTTGACAATTACCAAACGTGTTCAGTGCCTTTAAGTTGAACTTTGGTGTTATTACTGTTTTGAGGTGCGTAACAAACTACACACTGAGTATGATGCACCATACAGGTAGAAATAGTTATTAACTCGTTAAAAATATTTAATTAGTTAAAATTCACGAGAAGCTAAAACTGCCGTCTTCATGACTTGCCTTTATCTTGCATAATTATTTAAAACAAGTGCATTTCTTTCAATATTATAAATTTAACAAACCGTTCTGTATGAAGACTAATGTCTAAAAATCAAGCAAGCTATTTTTAAAAATGCAACCAATAGCTCATACTATGCTCGACTTATTTTAACGACATCATCGTCTAACATACAATTAAAGAAGATTTACACTTTACTTTCCTTGAAATTTCAAAAGCTATCAACAATGTTTTCAGCGATTCAATGATATAGCTAACGCATTAAAACAGCACTGAGCCCAGCGAGAACCCGAACACCTAGAGTTTGTTTTACAAACTCTAAATCTCTAGTTTAATCCTGTTTTCTGTTTTCATTTTGCGTTTCCGTATTTCGCTTTGTATGATTTGCGTTCTTTACTGTTATATTAATAGAGTTCTCCTCTTGTTAGTTTTTACTGATAATTCTGAAAGACTTTATGAGAGGCCTATCTTTTTATTTAGTCAGTAATATTTGATTTACGGGTTTTTTAAAATCCTAATTTTGTAAATTTTAAAACTTATAAGATATTTTTTGTCTTGCTGATTAATATTGTAAAAAAAATGGACCAATTTGAAAAAAATAATATATTTATAACTTGTGTTTCATTTTTTTTTCAAGCAGTTTTGTTTTTCTCGAATTTAATTATTTTTTGTGTAATTTCTTTTTATTTTAAATTTTTTTATTCATTTTAAAGTTTGTCTTTTTAAAGTTTATTTTTGTGTTTCATGCTTTTGTTTTTAAATTGAAATATATTTGCGTGTTAATTTTTTTTGTTTTCTTAAACTTTAATTTTTTTATTATTAGGCCTATTATTATTTTTTTTAAGTTTGTCTTTTTTGCCCCAATGGCCGCCCAAAAGGTTTACACCAAGTGAGAATACTGGTCTTTGACAATTACCAAAGGTGTCCAGGGCGTTTGCACTCTTGGGGAGGTGTTAGCTATGTTTACCTATACGTTGTACAGAAAACAGCACAGTAACAAAGCAATTAATACACTAATGTGACCTGCCCTAGTTTATTAAGGAAAACTTTTAAAAACAGACGACAGAACAATAGACCCTTCCCATGAAATTTGCTAACTACATTCACGAATGCGACACTATTGGTTGGAAACGCCTAAGAGATGTGCACTAAACAGAAGCACAGACACGTCTGTGTCACACCATGGAGGAAGAACTCCTCCATGGTCACGCCAACATCAACCAAAAAGGCACAATGTTCCATCATTTTGCCAACCAAAATGTTACTGCGCACGCGCGACGGGAAATTTACATATTTCATGGGAAGGGCCATAGCACACGGATGGCTTCTGCAACATGATTGGTCCGACTTGTCGGACCTGTCGGACCAATCATGTCGCCACAGATAGAAGCTCCTGTGGGTCGATCATTGAGATCTCTTTTATTGACACGCACATTCTTTCAATTGAAGGTTTGAAAATTCAAACGCAAAGGTCGTCACACCGGGGACACAGGCAATTTTTCTGTGTTCTATAAAGGAAGTGATCATCGGACGTTACGCAAACTTTATCATGAATGTAAATTCATGAGAAGTCTTATTATATAATTATGAACAATTGTATACTAATATACAACCACATTGGCTAAATACAAACTATATTAGTCAGTTATATTATTGCGGAAGTTTATACATCTCACTACGTGGCATGTATTATATAATATAGTCAAATAACTCCATAAAGGCTGATGTCTCCCTTGGCTGAGGTCTTTCTTTGCATCTTTGACCAATACTAGACTTGTGGACAACTCGTTAAATGTCTGTCGCGGTGATAGCGGAACGGCTCTCTCACAATATCCCGCGAGAGGGCTGCTCTGCGCGAGATCACTGCTCTTATAGGGTGCACTACTCTAAATCGACCAAAAATTCATGCGCCAAGCTACTTATCACAATTTGTAAACCCACAACTTATTTTTAATTATAACGTTTTGGGGGTCATGCAACTAATAGACTGTGTAATTATAAGAACTTATCACAGCCTGGGGGTTCTGGGTTTCAAGTTTTGAGGAGATTTGATAAATTTGGGCTTTAAAGTTGGTCCTATTTAGCTTGGGAATTGGAGGAGTGCCTCATGAAAACTGGCGGCAAGTCGGTTTGGGAAAACACACATTTTCGGGGGTGTTTTTTTCTAGGGTAATTAGCAAAAATTCTAAACGGCTGACATGCCAAAAATTGAAAAGAAATCTGAAGTTTAGTGGTCTGAAAATATATTTGATTGGTTTTCAAGAGGCTGAGAGACTTTTAACTATTTTTGAGAATTTTTGAATATTTAGCATTTATCATTGTTTGCTATGGGAGTCTATTTAGAGGGGTAAAACCTATAGATACAAAATGGTGGCGCCCGCTACACCCGTGTACCCGTGTGCTTGTTGTTAATACGGTTATGTAGGCTTGAAACGACGACAGTAATGTGTTGTATGGGGGCACTTTTCGTCAGTTGTTGCTGTGTTTACATTGAAAACATCATTCCTTTGGCTGTATTAACAGATAGTATATAGTAATAATGTTGCTATTTGTTCCTAAAATTACAAAACAACAGAATAATTCAACGTTCCAAAGAAAGGTTTGCTGGGTTTGGTTTTAAGTGTAAGACTATATCGACGAGTATGAGACTATCACGGTAAGTCACATTCAAGAAACTCAAGAATCTTCAGTGGCTGGTTGATCAGGGGAAAAGTAGAGACAAACCATCAACAGACTATGTGAAGATGACATAGGCGGTGGGTGGGTGGTTGATATGGCATCATGAATGTCAAGTTCCCGGGAACTGATTGCATGTGTGAAACCCTAGCCCTCGCAGCCAAAACCCTAGCCCTCAGCAAAAACCCACAGCCTACACACAAACGATAGCCATCGGCCAAAACCCTAGCCATCGGCACAAACCCTAGCCGTCGGCCCAAACCCTAGCCGTCGGCCCAAACCCTAGCATACACCCCAAACCCTATAGCCATCAGCCCAAAACCCTAGCTCTTAGTCTAAACCCTAGTTTACAGTCTTAACCTATTGTCCACAACTAACCGTATAGTATTTGGAATGGAATTTTGCAACATGCCCCGCCCACCCCCGCCCACCCCTTTACCCCCCCCCCCTTAACAGCTAGGAAGATGAAACTTGGAAGAACAATAAATGTAGTAAAATGTGTTTGTTTGTTGGGAACTTTGTTATAAAGTTCACAATTTTAAACTCAATATGAATACATGGTTAGAAAAGTTGGAGGGAAAGCAAAAACGCCCCCCCCCCCCAACTCAAGGCCCCCTTCCAACCTGTTTCCCTTTTTACCGCTTCCCCACAATAATTAACCCCCTCTTGTCGATTAATTAAATAGTTTGTAAGGTTTTTAGAATCTTATTACGAAAAAGAGACATGTTAATAACTTTTTGAGGGAAGATTTGGACGTAACTTCCAAGTATTGCAATAATAATGTACACAGTGTGTCATGCAGGTTTTTCCTCTCACATTGCTTAAAGTACATGTAAATGCTTCAACATGTTTGACCTTGTTGTAGACAAACGCAATAAAATATTCAATTTGTTTTCCAGATTTCATATCAGTGACTTATTCTCAACATTTTAAGCATAATTTTTGCACCATAAAGAATAATTGACTGCCCTTATAGATACAAAATGGTGGCGCCCGCTACACCCGTGTACCCGTGTGCTTGTTGTTAATACGGTTATGTAGGCTTGAAACGACGACAGTAATGTGTTGTATGGGGGCACTTTTCGTCAGTTGTTGCTGTGTTTACATTGAAAACATCATTCCTTTGGCTGTATTAACAGATAGTATATAGTAATAATGTTGCTATTTGTTCCTAAAATTACAAAACAACAGAATAATTCAACGTTCCAAAGAAAGGTTTGCTGGGTTTGGTTTTAAGTGTAAGACTATATCGACGAGTATGAGACTATCACGGTAAGTCACATTCAAGAAACTCAAGAATCTTCAGTGGCTGGTTGATCAGGGGAAAAGTAGAGACAAACCATCAACAGACTATGTGAAGATGACATAGGCGGTGGGTGGGTGGTTGATATGGCATCATGAATGTCAAGTTCCCGGGAACTGATTGCATGTGTGAAACCCTAGCCCTCGCAGCCAAAACCCTAGCCCTCAGCAAAACCCCACAGCCTACACACAAACGATAGCCATCGGCCAAAACCCTAGCCATCGGCACAAACCCTAGCCGTCGGCCCAAACCCTAGCCGTCGGCCCAAACCCTAGCATACACCCCAAACCCTATAGCCATCAGCCCAAAACCCTAGCTCTTAGTCTAAACCCTAGTTTACAGTCTTAACCTATTGTCCACAACTAACCGTATAGTATTTGGAATGGAATTTTGCAACATGCCCCGCCCACCCCCGCCCACCCCTTTACCCCCCCCCCCCCCCTTAACAGCTAGGAAGATGAAACTTGGAAGAACAATAAATGTAGTAAAATGTGTTTGTTTGTTGGGAACTTTGTTATAAAGTTCACAATTTTAAACTCAATATGAATACATGGTTAGAAAAGTTGGAGGGAAAGCAAAAACGCCCCCCCCCCCCCAACTCAAGGCCCCCTTCCAACCTGTTTCCCTTTTTACCGCTTCCCCACAATAATTAACCCCCTCTTGTCGATTAATTAAATAGTTTGTAAGGTTTTTAGAATCTTATTACGAAAAAGAGACATGTTAATAACTTTTTGAGGGAAGATTTGGACGTAACTTCCAAGTATTCCAATAATAATGTACACAGTGTGTCATGCAGGTTTTTCCTCTCACATTGCTTAAAGTACATGTAAATGCTTCAACATGTTTGACCTTGTTGTAGACAAACGCAATAAAATATTCAATTTGTTTTCCAGATTTCATATCAGTGACTTATTCTCAACATTTTAAGCATAATTTTTGCACCATAAAGAATAATTGACTGCCCTTATAGATACAAAATGGTGGCGCCCGCTACACCCGTGTACCCGTGTGCTTGTTGTTAATACGGTTATGTAGGCTTGAAACGACGACAGTAATGTGTTGTATGGGGGCACTTTTCGTCAGTTGTTGCTGTGTTTACATTGAAAACATCATTCCTTTGGCTGTATTAACAGATAGTATATAGTAATAATGTTGCTATTTGTTCCTAAAATTACAAAACAACAGAATAATTCAACGTTCCAAAGAAAGGTTTGCTGGGTTTGGTTTTAAGTGTAAGACTATATCGACGAGTATGAGACTATCACGGTAAGTCACATTCAAGAAACTCAAGAATCTTCAGTGGCTGGTTGATCAGGGGAAAAGTAGAGACAAACCATCAACAGACTATGTGAAGATGACATAGGCGGTGGGTGGGTGGTTGATATGGCATCATGAATGTCAAGTTCCCGGGAACTGATTGCATGTGTGAAACCCTAGCCCTCGCAGCCAAAACCCTAGCCCTCAGCAAAAACCCACAGCCTACACACAAACGATAGCCATCGGCCAAAACCCTAGCCATCGGCACAAACCCTAGCCGTCGGCCCAAACCCTAGCCGTCGGCCCAAACCCTAGCATACACCCCAAACCCTATAGCCATCAGCCCAAAACCCTAGCTCTTAGTCTAAACCCTAGTTTACAGTCTTAACCTATTGTCCACAACTAACCGTATAGTATTTGGAATGGAATTTTGCAACATGCCCCGCCCACCCCCGCCCACCCCTTTACCCCCCCCCCCCCCTTAACAGCTAGGAAGATGAAACTTGGAAGAACAATAAATGTAGTAAAATGTGTTTGTTTGTTGGGAACTTTGTTATAAAGTTCACAATTTTAAACTCAATATGAATACATGGTTAGAAAAGTTGGAGGGAAAGCAAAAACGCCCCCCCCCCCCCCCCCCAACTCAAGGCCCCCTTCCAACCTGTTTCCCTTTTTACCGCTTCCCCACAATAATTAACCCCCTCTTGTCGATTAATTAAATAGTTTGTAAGGTTTTTAGAATCTTATTACGAAAAAGAGACATGTTAATAACTTTTTGAGGGAAGATTTGGACGTAACTTCCAAGTATTCCAATAATAATGTACACAGTGTGTCATGCAGGTTTTTCCTCTCACATTGCTTAAAGTACATGTAAATGCTTCAACATGTTTGACCTTGTTGTAGACAAACGCAATAAAATATTCAATTTGTTTTCCAGATTTCATATCAGTGACTTATTCTCAACATGTTAAGCATAATTTTTGCACCATAAAGAATAATTGACTGCCCTTATAGATACAAAATGGTGGCGCCCGCTACACCCGTGTACCCGTGTGCTTGTTGTTAATACGGTTATGTAGGCTTGAAACGACGACAGTAATGTGTTGTATGGGGGCACTTTTCGTCAGTTGTTGCTGTGTTTACATTGAAAACATCATTCCTTTGGCTGTATTAACAGATAGTATATAGTAATAATGTTGCTATTTGTTCCTAAAATTACAAAACAACGGAATAATTCAACGTTCCAAAGAAAGGTTTGCTGGGTTTGGTTTTAAGTGTAAGACTATATCGACGAGTATGAGACTATCACGGTAAGTCACATTCAAGAAACTCAAGAATCTTCAGTGGCTGGTTGATCAGGGGAAAAGTAGAGACAAACCATCAACAGACTATGTGAAGATGACATAGGCGGTGGGTGGGTGGTTGATATGGCATCATGAATGTCAAGTTCCCGGGAACTGATTGCATGTGTGAAACCCTTGCCCTCGCAGCCAAAACCCTAGCCCTCAGCAAAAACCCACAGCCTACACACAAACGATAGCCATCGGCCAAAACCCTAGCCATCGGCACAAACCCTAGCCGTCGGCCCAAACCCTAGCATACACCCCAAACCCTATAGCCATCAGCCCAAAACCCTAGCTCTTACTTAGTCTAAACCCTAGTTTACAGTCTTAACCTATTGTCCACAACTAACCGTATAGTATATCTGGAAATGAATTTTGCAACATGCCCCGCCCACCCCCGCCCACCCCTTTACCCCCCCCCCCCCCCCCCTTAACAGCTAGGAAGATGAAACTTGGAAGAACAATAAATGTGGTAAAATGTGTTTGTTTGTTGGGAACTTTGTTATAAAGTTCACAATTTTAAACTCAATATGAATACATGGTTAGAAAAGTTGGAGGGAAAGCAAAAACGCCCCCCCCCCAACTCAAGGCCCCCTTCCAACCTGTTTCCCTTTTTACCGCTTCCCCACAATAATTAACCCCCTCTTGTCGATTAATTAAATAGTTTGTAAGGTTTTTAGAATCTTATTACGAAAAAGAGACATGTTAATAACTTTTTGAGGGAAGATTTGGACGTAACTTCCAAGTATTCCAATAATAATGTACACAGTGTGTCATGCAGGTTTTTCCTCTCACATTGCTTAAAGTACATGTAAATGCTTCGACATGTTTGACCTTGTTGTAGACAAACGCAATAAAAAAAAATTTTTTTTTCCAGATTTCATATCAGTGACTTATTCTCAACATTTTAAGCATAATTTTTGCACCATAAAGAATAATTGACTGCCCTTATAGGGTGCACTACTCTAAATCGACCAAAAATTCATGCGCCAAGCTACTTATCATAATTTGTAAACCCACAACTTATTTTTAATTATAACGTTTTGGGGGTCATGCAACTAATAGACTGTGTAATTATAAGAACTTATCACAGCCTGGGGGTTCTGGGTTTCAAGTTTTGAGGAGATTTGATAAATTTGGCTTTAAAGTTGGTCCTATTTAGCTTGGGAATTGGAGGAGTGCCTCATGAAAACTGGCGGCAAGTCGGTTTGGGAAAAAACACATTTTCGGGGGTGTTTTTTTCTGGGGTAATTAGCAAAAATTCCAAACGGCTGACCTGCCAAAAATTGAAAAGAAATCTGAAGTTTAGTGGTCTGAAAATATATTTGATTGGTTTTCAAGAGGCTGAGAGACTTTTAACTATTTTTTGAGAATTTTTGAATATTTAGCATTTATTATTGTTTGCTATGGGAGTCTATTTAGAGGGGTGAAACCCTCAAGACTGGTAATGACGAAGAGTCGGCAGCCAGCAACTTCGCGCGAGAGCAGTGATCTCGCGAGAGCATTCTTTATTACGCTACAGCATGCACCACACGCGACTCGACCCACCGCGACCATCATTAACGACTTGTCAACAAGTCTATTCCAATACGTGATTGCCCATAATTATTTTCCCATACACATTCGGTCTTTTGCATATATAGTCAACCCACATTTTCCCCACTGATACCGATATGGGCCTTGCACATACTGCCCATAGTATGGGATTGTCCAATTTTCTCCATGATGAAAAAAATAATAGTGGCCTCTTATAGTTATAGCTCAAAATTCCGTCACGTAGTGACACTCAACGCTCAACAATAAGCAAAAACGAAGAGCAGAAGAAATAGGAAAATAGTATATATTGTAACGAAAATACAACTTGTGATTAATTTCCAGTAAACACACTTCATCTTAATAAAACACTTGGGTTAATTCACGCCCTTTATTTCTAGGACTTTGGGAAAGATGAAAAATTGGTATCCGAATCAACATGTATTTTAATGAAAGGAATTGATGTCAACAGTTGTTTGCTCCTTTATAGTAATAGTAGCGGCTATGTTAAAATAACTGGTGAAAGGACTTATACACGTTTAATTAACCTGCGCCGAAAGTGGCTAAATGATTATTATGATTAGGAATAACATTTGTTCTAGTGGTTAATGACCAATCAGAACAGAGCAATCGGCATCTTGTTGTGAGATGCTAGCTCCTTGAGATATTCACGCACGCCAAAAGCTATAAAAAACGAGCCATTTGAGAGCTCGGGGTTCAGTTGTTCGGTAGGTTCAGTTTGAGACTTGTTCTTGCCGCCGAGAGGAGCAGCTAGTTGAGGAGCACGCCTCAGCGTATTCGACAGCTGATGCACATTGACGCTCTGTCTCAGTTTTTGGTTTACATTGTCTGTAAAAGAGTCACTGCACTCGTTGAAGAACTCAACATGGTCTCTCGAGTTAGAATTCCTGCCTAAGTTCTCTCTTAGGGCCGTAATCAAATTAGGTACTTGATCCGGTAATTGTGCGCCCGTTACAATATGTATAATTTGGATTTGGATTAGAGTGTGAACAAATAGGTTTTGAACAAGTGTTTGAAAGAACTGGCTGATGAGGCTTGACGAAGGGCAAGTGGAAGACTGTTCCAGAGAGTTGGGCCAGCATGGGGAAAACTACAGTCATGCCATACCCATATATATTTGTTTGTTGTTACCAATAGTGGAATAAATGTCTAAACTATAGGCATTTGCATATTCTGCCCATATGGGATGACCCATGTTTTCCCAATTTTATGATACCCATATGGGCCTTTTCATATTCTGCCCATATAGGGATTGCCCACATTTTCCCAATAATATGATACCCATATGGGCCTTTGCATATTCTGCCCATATGTAATTGCCCATGACGGTTTTCCCCATATCATGGGCCACTTTGCATTCTGCCCATATTGGAATTTCCCATGTTTTCCCCATATTTTGATACCCATAATGGGAACTCGCATTATTCTGCCCATATGGGATTACCCATGTTTTTCCAATATGATGCCCATAGTTATGGGCCACTGCTTATTCTGCCAGAATGGGTTTGCCAATATTTTCCTCTTATGATACCCAAATGGGCCTTTGCATATTCTGCCCATATGGGATTGCCCATGTTTTCCCCATAATACGCCTCTCTTAATATTCATGCATGACGTCATAATTCTTACTTAAAATGAGGCTATAGGCGCGCGTCCGCCACCTCTTGCAGTGGCTGCGCCTATGGCCTCGTTTTGGGTTAGAATTGTGACGTACTCGAGCATAAATATTAAGAGAGGCGTATGATACCCATATGGGACACTGCATATTTTTTCCATATTGGCTAGCCCATGTCTTTCCCATATGGTCCCCATCCCACACCCATAAGGGCCCCATTTGGGTATCGTATGGGTTGGCCTCGGCCCATGTGGCCCATATATTACCCATATGGGTCCCATTTGGGCTTGCTACCTTGGTGGTTGGCTCGAGCTCCATAAAGTGACTGCTGCGCACGCTTGTGAAAAACCTTTGAACGCTCTCAGTGTATTTCGCTTGTACGACGTTTTCGTCAAAATGCAAGTGAGATGCTGCTCGTGCTGGGGTAAGAAAATAGCGCGATGATAAAAACCACCCTTGGAACGAGGTTTCCCAAACTCAGAACCCCCCCCCCCCCCCCCCCAGATCCAATAGCGGCTAATTAGGTATTAATTAGTGAGCCGAATTATAGCCGCCTCCAAAATTAAGTATGCTTATAGTCGTCTTTAAGATAATGGAAAACAATTCTTCTTTTATTTACCATTGAACAATGAGAAGGATAGGTCTATACATTACGGCGATAAGTAGTCTTGCATAATGTCTAGGCCTATATAGGGTATTAAATATATATATATATAATTGGGTATTAAATAGTGAGCCGAATTAGCCTCCTTCAAAACTAAGTATGCCCAGTGGTATTGCCTGTAATGAATATTTCATCTTTTATGCAACATGAACAATTCGATAGAAGCATGCATCCTTCCAAAATGATCATACTGAGCCAAGGTTTAGACGCTGTTAAGCACGATTGTTCGCTTGAGTAAGGTTAAAAAAAAAAATTGCGGCACAACATGTGTTTCAGCTGTGGCGGACCGATGCATCTTCAACTTATCTAGATTCAAAAATTTCATGTTTATTGGTGTATCTCAGTTAAAAGGTGGTCTAGAAACAATACTACCATCAATTTTTTCACTTTACTCCTCCAACTTTCCAGAAATAAAAGAAAAAGCAGTAACGTGTAGTTGATGTTACTTGCATTTTTATCAAGTTAGCGTAACGTGTAGTTGATGTTACTTGCATTTTAAAAAGTGCGTGTTAAAAATTAATGAGCACCCTCGGTGTCTGGGCACATGGTTTTTCTTGTTCAGGAGCACATCCCCAACCCATCTATAGCAATTTTAAGTAATCCCCTTCGTTGTTGCACGAAATTGTCAAATTGAGCACATTGATTTTTAGCCCTATGCCCCATGGCCTTAAGGGGTTACAAAAACAGGCAGTCCCGTTTTACTTCAATGGGCTCCACACAAAGAGCCCGGGCGGCTATGTTCTGCGTGTCCGGTTTGCACAAAAGATTCAAGGCAAGTCTGGAAAGCGAAAATAACGAGGCGATCAATTGTTTGGGAACGTACACGGTCATCAGAAGAGTGATGCATAGCTTCAAAAACGTCTCTGTTTACCACCTTTGCGCAAGAATGTGAAACCATTGTGTCTCTGTCTGCAGAACTGCCAGAAATGCAATACTGAGTTACAGCACGTAAGGAATGTCAGTATATAAACCAAGACTTCATCAGTTCATTACAGGGGTCTATTAAAAATAGTTTTGAATAAAAGAAAAAATACAATTAAACACAAGCCTCATTTATTTCCAGAGCATACAATTATAGCCAAACTCTGAGCTGAAGTCTTGAGCTTTTTTCAATAAACCGCAAATTCAAGATTTTCCAGGATTCGACGCTCATATTTTGACAATTTTAGAAATGAATCATAGTCTTGAAAAGGTATCCTTTTTCATTCCTGGTCTGCAGCGGCTGTCTAATCTACCAACACCTTTTTGCTATGTATTCGGGGAACGAGTAATTGATGCTGATGACAATCCTTAGGTAGCCATGTTCGAAACCACAAAGAGGACTCTGGCGAAACAGGTCTTTGACGGTGTATTAAAATGAAATTATGAATTGTTCACAACTTTCTATTATTTATTGTTTAAATAATTTATGAAATATATTACGGAAAAAAATCTCACGACAAAGATAATTTGTATGGGGGTATATAAAACAAACAAAAAGGTGTATTTTAGGCCTATTCGTACAAGATAGCAGAATATAATCACTCAGTGAAATCTGAACTGTTCCATTTAACTCGGTTTCGCCTCGTGACAAAGAACCGTAGTCCAGATTCCACCTCGTGATTGCATTTTGCTATATATTGCTCTCATGCAGCCAATATTTGTATAATAGTATAACAACTAAACACTTTAGTGAAAAAAATTAAATAACAAATAAGAATGAGAAAAAAAATTGAAATGTATTACTATACAATCACTTTGCGCATATTTTCAGTAACTTAAATCTGTAAATTTCTGGCTCCGTTTTTCATAGAACCTGGATGAGTTTTATTTCCACATTTCTTCCAAGGTGTGGGCACAATACGGCCTTTATTGTCTAGATCCGGGTTTACAAACCACTCGTAAAAAGGACGCCGTAGACTAATACGTCACACGTCATGAATGACCCTGTCGACAACAAACTTGAAATGCTGTATAATTTTTAATAACACAGACACACACAAACGGAAAGAAATAATGCTGGTCATTACAGCCGCGGGTTCGGGATTTTGTTAAGCGGGGGCCACACCTATTTTTGTTCTAAAATGTTGACAAACACATCTATAGTCCACATTATTTATGTACACAGAACTACATGCCCAAGTTTGATCCTAGTCGAGCTGGAAAACGATATAGAAGTTATAACTGAAGTATATCGATTCAACAGCATGTCAGATTAAAGCGTTTGGCATTTCTACGAGACGAACCAGCGGGCGAAGCCCAATACCTTCAGGGCTTTGGGGAAAAATTAATGGCAGAGACTCTCGTACAATCGAGGACACTTCAGATGCATTTTACAAATCATTTCTACCCAGCAGCTGATTTATTTATTTATTTTCCTCGTAGTTTTAAAATGTTTTTCCGTCCGATTTGACAAAGTATTCATTTCGTTTAATCGTGGACCATTCAATTTAGATTGAAATTGAATGATCGAGCTGATCGTCATGCATCAATCAAAAAGAATAATTTAATGCGAAGAGATGGACAACCACAGCCTATTCAGTATTCCCCTTCCTTCCAGTGACCGCTTGCACAAGAAAACCAATGCACGAATCAATGTAGTGACGAACGCTGGAACTTCAAATGGTTTGCAGAATATAGGGGTGACTGAAAAACTACACCAAATTACTCAAAATTTGAACAACAATCATCAATTTGGACTGTCAGTTGTTGCAGGGAAGGCTAATCAACAAGTTTAAGTTTAAGGTTTTTCTCAATAGATGGCTCATCCTAAGTCGCATTCATGTGGTGCTGACGATCTTAGGGGGTCTTCTGCGGGACTACCCATTATGAAAATAAATCTTCAAACTTATTTTGTTTACGGTTTAAAAACACGAACCCATAAAGCCTATTAAGATATTTAAATGAGAAATTTTTAAAATGTGTACCTTTTCTCTTCCCGGATCTTGGGGTCGTGACACACAAGTTACGCACAATACCAAAATATGTCTGAGCCCAGGGCAGCGGGAACGGGAAGGGGGGGGGGGGGGGGGTGGATCGGGGTTCTGGAATTGACTACAGTACCTGAACATAAAACTAAACATTATATCATAAAAAATAATTTGTAACTAATCAAAAGAACCCGACAAAAGTTTGATTGTACCAAAGGCAAAGTATACCATTGGTTTTTGGTTTTATCGTTTATATACAATAAAACCAACCTGTGAAATTTTCACTTCAAAAGGTGGGTGCGTTTTTGAGATATCGCCGAAAAACCGGAGCAAATATGTCCACGCATGCCACCAGGAAGAATAATCCATTTAGGAATACACAATTTGAATCAAAAATCAACAAAAATACTGATGAACGCTAAGAGATTTGTCCCCACGAAATAGACGAGCAAAATATTGATCCAATGATTGGCGGGGAAAAAATGGTCCATGTGACTTTTTCAGTCACCAAGCATATGAAAAATATTTATTTGGATATTAAATAGTGCAGGGAAACCTAATCAATAAGTGGCGTGAACGATATTAAGATGGGTTTCTGCGGGACTTTCCCTTTTAAAAGCAGCTGTTGCACAATAACTTTTAATCGGGGGGGGGGGGGCAAACGTTAAATCGGGGGGGGGGGAAACGTTAATATTTAACGTTATTTTGATTATAGAGGGAAGAGTGTAATCATAGATTTAGCCATGTTCAAGCAAGTCAGAGATGAGACCAATATATATCGTTTAAAAATAAAACATCGAGGAAACTTGTTTAATATAGAGAGTTTTGTTTTTTTGAAAGACAAGCAAAGAAACGAATTTAGGGCTGGAACACACTCAAGATGTTCAAAAGCTTATAAAATTGCCAGCTACAAAGCATCTCCCTGTGTCAAGCGAGAAAGAAGTAAAGAAAAGCTTTAAACGCGTGGCCTAGATTGCACCAGAGAGCACCTAATTTACCCTCTGAATCTGATTTGTGATCATCCAACCATTTCCCTTTTCTATTGGGGGAATAGGTTTGTGAACCCGCACCGGACTAATTCAAATAACAAAAGCAATATTGTGTGTCACATTACGCTATGAAAGAAATAACTGGAAATTTGACATGCGTGGTAATCCAAGGTTCTATTATAGATTGAGCTAAAAGTAAAAACGGATTTATTAAGTTTAAACAATTATTTTCCTTCGGAGAAAATATGCACAAAGTGATATTGCTTTATATTTCAAAGATTTCTTATTAAAAAAAACAGGACAATAGCAATAGTTTTCCCGGATCTTGCCCGAACACCTATAACTACTTTTACGAAAATAATAGCTGTTCCAACGTGCTGCGCTGAAAAAGCTTTTCAAAAAGAAGGGAAAAAAGAGGAAAAAACCCATTATAATAAAACAAGCTATCCGGGATCCGTGGAAAAGGTATTGTCATACCGCCACACAACAATAGCACCGCAAGTCACTCAAATAAGACATTGCTTGTGTTTGTGGACACTTGCTTAATTCATCAGGCCAGATCCGGTTATGCAAATTACAACCAAATTGACAACTGCCTATTCGTCAATTTAACTGTGATTTGCATAACCGGACCTGGCCCACATGAAAGCAAGCTTGACATATTTAATTAGTACGTGTATATTTCAAGTCCTTTATCCGTTCGCGGATGGTATGAGATTATATAAGGACGTGCTCCCCATGTACGACATCATTTCTTATCTGACGTTTTTACGTCTGCAGAAGTTTTTCCTCCAAAAACAAGAAAGACGAACCATACAGATAGACGCACTTTCAGCAACGTTTGAAAACTTCACACCTGTCAGCAGTCACAGTCTCAGCTACAAAGGTAAGATTGGTTTTACTTTCAGAATCACTAATCATAAAAATTGTCATTATGTTATTACACCACACTTCACTCAAAGAGTTAGTGACTTTAAAACGCCATATGAAGTATAACAACATTGACTAATAAAGGTGTTTAGTGAACAGTTAAAAGGAAGGTATATATACGTTTGGTAATCACTCTTATTGACAGCAATAAAAACTTACTTGGTTTAGAAGTACAGCAGCTTTCGATAGTACAAAACATTTTGAGAATCGTTTCACTTCGAAGTAATGTGGTTATTATCCCCATAAATTTGAATCTGAGAAACGTTTCTGTCAGTGTCAGAAACTTTTCTCAGATTGTGTATTCCTACAGGGATTATTCTTCCTGCGTGGACATATTCGCTCCGGTTTTCGGCGATATCTCAAAAACACTGATCACCTTTTGAAGTGAAGTTTTTCCATAGGTCAGTTTTATTGTATATCTACATTTACCAAAGGTATACTTTGCCTTTAGTTTGCTTTTTAATTTCACGTTAGCGTGTAAAGTGATATCGACACATCATTGAAACAAAGATTTAATCTTTTAGAAACACTCTGCTAGGTTCGAAACTTGGGACAAATACCATGCTTATTACGGCAACATTAATATTTGTACGGAATTCGGGCTTTCTTTCCCCTTTTGAAATAATCCTCTAATGGGGTCATGTGTATTATGGCAACATTAATATTTGTACGGAATTCGGGCTTTCCTTCCCCTTTTGAAATAATCCTATAATGGGGTCATGTGTATTACGGCAATATTAATAATTGTACGGGATTCAGACTTCCTTTCCCTTTTTGAAATAATCCTCTAAAGTAATGGGGTCATGTGTATTTTTACGGCAACATTAATAATTGTACGGAATTCGGGCTTTCTTTCCCCTTTTGAAATAATCCTATAATGGGGTCATGTGTATTACGGCAACATTAATAATTGTACGGAATTCGGGCTTTCTCTTTCCCCTTTTGAAATAATCCTATAATGGGGTCATGTGTATTACGGACACATTAATAATTGTACGGAATTCGGACTTTCTTTCCCCTTTTGAAATAATCCTATAATGGGGTCATGTGTATTACGGCAACATTAATAATTGTACGGAATTCGGGCTTTCTCTTTCCCCTTTTGAAATAATCCTATAATGGGGTCATGTGTATTACGGCCACATTAATAATTGTACGGAATTCGGACTTTCTTTCCCCTTTTGAAATAATCCTATAATGGGGTCATGTGTATTACGGCAATATTAATAATTGTACGGGATTCAGACTTCCTTTCCCTTTTTGAAATAATCCTCTAAAGTAATGGGGTCATGTGTATTACGGCAACATTAATATTTGTACGGAATTCGGGCTTTCTTTCCCCTTTTGAAATAATCCTATAATGGGGTCATGTGTATTACGGCAATATTAATAATTGTACGGGATTCAGACTTCCTTTCCCTTTTTGAAATAATCCTCTAAAGTAATGGGGTCATGTGTATTACGGCAACATTAATAATTGTACGGAATTCGGGATTTCTTTCCCCTTTTGAAATAATCCTATAATGGGGTCATGTGTATTACGGCAACATTAATAATTGTACGGAATTCGGGCTTTCTCTTTCCCCTTTTGAAATAATCCTATAATGGGGTCATGTGTATTACGGCCACATTAATAATTGTACGGAATTCGGACTTTCTTTCCCCTTTTGAAATAATCCTATAATGGGGTCATGTGTATTACGGCAACATTAATAATTGTACGGAATTCGGGCTTTCTTTCCCTTTTTGAAATAATCCTCTAATGGGGTCATGTGTATTACGGCAATATTAATAATTGTACGGAATTCGGGCTTTCTCTTTCCCCTTTTGAAATAATCCTATAAAGTGGTAATGTGTATTACGGCCACATTAATAATTGTACGGAATTCAGACTGTCCTTCCCTTTTTGAAATAATCCTCTCATGGGGTCATGTGTATTACGGCAATATTAATAATTGTACGGAATTCGGGCTTTCTTTCCCCTTTTGAAATAATCCTATAATGGGGTCATGTGTATTACGGCCACATTAATAATTGTACGGAATTCAGACTTCCTTTCCCTTTTGAAATAATCCTCTAGAGTAATGGGGTCATGTGTATTACGGCAACATTAATATTTGTACGGAATTTGGGCTTTCTTTCCCCTTTTGAAATAATCCTATAAAGTGGTAATGTGTATTACGGCAATATTAATAATTGTACGGAATTCAGACTGTCCTTCCCTTTTTGAAATAATCCTCTCATGGGGTCATGTGTATTACGGCAATATTAATAATTGTACGGAATTTGGGCTTTCTTTCCCCTTTTGAAATAATCGTCTAATGGGGTCATGTGTATTACGGCAACATTAATAATTGTACGGAATTCGGGCTTTCTTTCCTCTTTTGAAATAATCCTATAATGGGGTCATGTGTATTACGGCAACATTAATAATTGTACGGAATTTGGGCTTTCTTTCCCCTTTTGAAATAATCGTCTAATGGGGTCATGTGTATTACGGCAACATTAATAATTGTACGGAATTCGGGCTTTCTTTCCTCTTTTGAAATAATCCTATAATGGGGTCATGTGTATTACGGCCACATTAATAATTCTACGGGATTCAGGCTTCCTTTCCCTTTTTGAAATAATCGTCTAATGGGGTCATGTGTATTACGGCAACATTAATAATTGTACGGAATTTGGGCTTTATTTCCCCTTTTGAAATAATCGTCTAATGGGGTCATGTGTATTACGGCAACATTAATAATTGTACGGAATTCGGGCTTTCTTTCCTCTTTTGAAATAATCCTATAATGGGGTCATGTGTATTACGGCCACATTAATAATTCTACGGGATTCAGGCTTCCTTTCCCTTTTTGAAATAATCGTCTAATGGGGTCATGTGTATTACGGCAACATTAATATTTGTACGGAATTCGGGCTTTCTTTCCCCTTTTGAAATAATCCTATAAAGTGGTAATGTGTATTACGGCAATATTAATAATTGTACGGAATTCAGACTGTCCATCCCTTTTTGAAATAATCCTCTAAAGTAATGGGGTCATGTGTATTTTTACGGCAACATTAATAATTGTACGGAATTCGGGCTTTCTTTCCCCTTTTGAAATAATCCTATAATGGGGTCATGTGTATTACGGCAACATTAATAATTGTACGGAATTCGGGCTTTCTCTTTCCCCTTTTGAAATAATCCTATAATGGGGTCATGTGTATTACGGCCACATTAATAATTGTACGGAATTCGGACTTTCTTTCCCCTTTTGAAATAATCCTATAATGGGGTCATGTGTATTACGGCAACATTAATAATTGTACGGAATTCGGGCTTTCTTTCCCTTTTTGAAATAATCCTCTAATGGGGTCATGTGTATTACGGCAATATTAATAATTGTACGGAATTCGGGCTTTCTTTCCCCTTTTGAAATAATCCTATAATGGGGTCATGTGTATTACGGCCACATTAATAATTGTACGGAATTCAGACTTCCTTTCCCTTTTGAAATAATCCTCTAGAGTAATGGGGTCATGTGTATTACGGCAACATTAATATTTGTACGGAATTTGGGCTTTCTTTCCCCTTTTGAAATAATCCTATAAAGTGGTAATGTGTATTACGGCAATATTAATAATTGTACGGAATTCAGACTGTCCTTCCCTTTTTGAAATAATCCTCTCATGGGGTCATGTGTATTACGGCAATATTAATAATTGTACGGAATTTGGGCTTTCTTTCCCCTTTTGAAATAATCGTCTAATGGGGTCATGTGTATTACGGCAACATTAATAATTGTACGGAATTCGGGCTTTCTTTCCTCTTTTGAAATAATCCTATAATGGGGTCATGTGTATTACGGCAACATTAATAATTGTACGGAATTTGGGCTTTCTTTCCCCTTTTGAAATAATCGTCTAATGGGGTCATGTGTATTACGGCAACATTAATAATTGTACGGAATTCGGGCTTTCTTTCCTCTTTTGAAATAATCCTATAATGGGGTCATTTGTATTACGGCCACATTAATAATTCTACGGGATTCAGGCTTCCTTTCCCTTTTTGAAATAATCGTCTAATGGGGTCATGTGTATTACGGCAACATTAATAATTGTACGGAATTTGGGCTTTCTTTCCCCTTTTGAAATAATCGTCTAATGGGGTCATGTGTATTACGGCAACATTAATAATTGTACGGAATTCGGGCTTTCTTTCCTCTTTTGAAATAATCCTATAATGGGGTCATGTGTATTACGGCCACATTAATAATTCTACGGGATTCAGGCTTCCTTTCCCTTTTTGAAATAATCGTCTAATGGGGTCATGTGTATTACGGCAACATTAATATTTGTACGGAATTCGGGCTTTCTTTCCCCTTTTGAAATAATCCTATAAAGTGGTAATGTGTATTACGGCAATATTAATAATTGTACGGAATTCAGACTGTCCTTCCCTTTTTGAAATAATCCTCTAGAGTAATGGGGTCATGTGTATTACGGCAACATTAATAATTGTACGGAATTCGGGCTTTGTTTCCCCTTTTGAAATAATCGTCTAATGTGTATTACGGCAACAATAATAATTGTACGGAATTCGGGCTTTCCTTCCCCTTTTGAAATAATCCTATAATGGGTAATGTGTATTACGGCAATATTATTAATAATTGTACGGAATTCAGACTTTCCTTCCCTTTTTGAAGTAATCCTCTAGAGTAATGGGGTCATGTGTATTACGGCCACATTAATAATTGTACGGAATTCGGGCTTTCTTTCCCCTTTTGAAATAATCGTCTAATGGGGTCATGTGTATTACGGCAACATTTATAATTGTACGGAATTCGGGCTTTCTTTCCTCTTTTGAAATAATCCTATAATGGGGTCATGTGTATTACGGCCACATTAATAATTCTACGGGATTCAGGCTTCCTTTCCCTTTTTGAAATAATCCTCTCATGGGGTCATGTGTATTACGGCAACATTAATATTTGTACGGAATTCGGGCTTTCTTTCCCCTTTTGAAATAATCCTATAAAGTGGTAATGTGTATTACGGCAATATTAATAATTGTACGGAATTCAGACTGTCCTTCCCTTTTTGAAATAATCCTCTAGAGTAATGGGGTCATGTGTATTACGGCAACATTAATAATTGTACGGAATTCGGGCTTTGTTTCCCCTTTTGAAATAATCGTCTAATGTGTATTATACGGCAACAATAATAATTGTACGGAATTCGGGCTTCCTTTCCCTTTTTGAAATAATCCTCTAAAGTAATGGGGTCATGTGTATTACGGCAACATTAATAATTGTACGGAATTCGGGCTTTCTCTTTCCCCTTTTGAAATAATCCTATAATGGGGTCATGTGTATTACGGCCACATTAATAATTGTACGGAATTCGGACTTTCGTTCCCCTTTTGAAATAATCCTATAATGGGGTCATGTGTATTACGGCAACATTAATAATTGTACGGAATTCGGGCTTTCTCTTTCCCCTTTTGAAATAATCCTATAATGGGGTCATGTGTATTACGGCCACATTAATAATTGTACGGAATTCGGACTTTCTTTCCCCTTTTGAAATAATCCTATAATGGGGTCATGTGTATTACGGCAACATTAATAATTGTACGGAATTCGGGCTTTCTCTTTCCCCTTTTGAAATAATCCTATAATGGGGTCATGTGTATTACGGCCACATTAATAATTGTACGGAATTCGGACTTTCTTTCCCCTTTTGAAATAATCCTATAATGGGGTCATGTGTATTACGGCAATATTAATAATTGTACGGGATTCAGACTTCCTTTCCCTTTTTGAAATAATCCTCTAAAGTAATGGGGTCATGTGTATTACGGCAACATTAATAATTGTACGGAATTCGGGCTTTCTTTCCCCTTTTGAAATAATCCTATAATGGGGTCATGTGTATTACGGCAACATTAATAATTGTACGGAATTCGGGCTTTCTCTTTCCCCTTTTGAAATAATCCTATAATGGGGTCATGTGTATTACGGCCACATTAATAATTGTACGGAATTCGGACTTTCTTTCCCCTTTTGAAATAATCCTATAATGGGGTCATGTGTATTACGGCAACATTAATAATTGTACGGAATTCGGGCTTTCTTTCCCTTTTTGAAATAATCCTCTAATGGGGTCATGTGTATTACGGCAATATTAATAATTGTACGGAATTCGGGCTTTCTCTTTCCCCTTTTGAAATAATCCTATAAAGTGGTAATGTGTATTACGGCCACATTAATAATTGTACGGAATTCAGACTTCCTTTCCCTTTTGAAATAATCCTCTAGAGTAATGGGGTCATGTGTATTACGCCAACATTAATATTTGTACGGAATTTTGGCTTTCTTTCCCCTTTTGAAATAATCCTATAAAGTGGTAATGTGTATTACGGCAATATTAATAATTGTACGGAATTCAGACTGTCCTTCCCTTTTTGAAATAATCCTCTCATGGGGTCATGTGTATTACGGCAATATTAATAATTGTACGGAATTTGGGCTTTCTTTCCCCTTTTGAAATAATCGTCTAATGGGGTCATGTGTATTACGGCAACATTAATAATTGTACGGAATTCGGGCTTTCTTTCCTCTTTTGAAATAATCCTATAAAGGGGTCATGTGTATTACGGCCACATTAATAATTCTACGGGATTCAGGCTTCCTTTCCCTTTTTGAAATAATCGTCTAATGGGGTCATGTGTATTACGGCAACATTAATATTTGTACGGAATTCGGGCTTTCTTTCCCCTTTTGAAATAATCCTATAAAGTGGTAATGTGTATTACGGCAATATTAATAATTGTACGGAATTCAGACTGTCCTTCCCTTTTTGAAATAATCCTCTAGAGTAATGGGGTCATGTGTATTACGGCAACATTAATAATTGTACGGAATTCGGGCTTTGTTTCCCCTTTTGAAATAATCGTCTAATGTGTATTACGGCCACATTAATAATTGTACGGAATTCGGACTTTCGTTCCCCTTTTGAAATAATCCTATAATGGGGTCATATGTATTACGGCCACATTAATAATTGTACGGAATTCGGACTTTCTTTCCCCTTTTGAAATAATCCTATAATGGGGTCATGTGTATTACGGCAACATTAATAATTGTACGGAATTCGGGCTTTCTCTTTCCCCTTTTGAAATAATCATATAATGGGGTCATCTGTATTACGGCCACATTAATAATTGTACGGAATTCGGACTTTCTTTCCCCTTTTGAAATAATCCTATAATGGGGTCATGTGTATTACGGCAATATTAATAATTGTACGGGATTCAGACTTCCTTTCCCTTTTTGAAATAATCCTCTAAAGTAATGGGGTCATGTGTATTACGGCAACATTAATATTTGTACGGAATTCGGGCTTTCTTTCCCCTTTTGAAATAATCCTATAATGGGGTCATGTGTATTACGGCAATATTAATAATTGTACGGGATTCAGACTTCCTTTCCCTTTTTGAAATAATCCTCTAAAGTAATGGGGTCATGTGTATTACGGCAACATTAATATTTGTACGGAATTCGGGCTTTCTTTCCCCTTTTGAAATAATCCTATAATGGGGTCATGTGTATTACGGCAATATTAATAATTGTACGGAATTCAGACTGTCCTTCTCTTTTTGAAATAATCCTCTAGAGTAATGGGGTCATGTGTATTACGGCAACAATAATAATTGTACGGAATTCGGGCTTTGTTTCCCCTTTTGAAATAATCGTCTAATGTGTATTACGGCAACATTAATAATTGTACGGAATTCGGGCTTTCTTTCCCCTTTTGAAATAATCCTCTAATGGGGGTCATGTGTATTATACGGCAACAATAATAATTGTACGGAATTCGGGCTTTCTTTCCCCTTTTGAAATAATCCTATAATGGGGTAATGTGTATTACGGCAATATTAATAATTGTACGGAATTTAGACTTTCCTTCCCTTTTTGAAGTAATCCTCTAGAGTAATGGGGTCATGTGTATTACGGCCACATTAATAATTGTACGGAATTCGGGATTTCTTTCCCCTTTTGAAATAATCGTCTAATGGGGTCATGTGTATTACGGCAACATTAATAATTGTACGGAATTCGGGCTTTCTTTCCTCTTTTGAAATAATCCTATAATGGGGTCATGTGTATTACGGCAACATTAATATTTGTACGGAATTCGGGCTTTCTTTCCCCTTTTGAAATAATCCTATAAAGTGGTAATGTGTATTACGGCAATATTAATAATTGTACGGAATTCAGACTGTCCTTCCCTTTTTGAAATAATCCTCTAGAGTAATGGGGTCATGTGTATTACGGCAACATTAATAATTGTACGGAATTCGGGCTTTCTTTCCCCTTTTGAAATAATCCTATAATGGGGTCATGTGTATTACGGCAACATTAATAATTGTACGGAATTCGGGCTTTCTCTTTCCCCTTTTGAAATAATCCTATAATGGGGTCATGTGTATTACGGCCACATTAATAATTGTACGGAATTCGGACTTTCGTTCCCCTTTTGAAATAATCCTATAATGGGGTCATGTGTATTACGGCAACATTAATAATTGTACGGAATTCGGGCTTTCTCTTTCCCCTTTTGAAATAATCCTATAATGGGGTCATGTGTATTACGGCCACATTAATAATTGTACGGAATTCGGACTTTCTTTCCCCTTTTGAAATAATCCTATAATGGGGTCATGTGTATTACGGCAACATTAATAATTGTACGGAATTCGGGCTTTCTCTTTCCCCTTTTGAAATAATCCTATAATGGGGTCATGTGTATTACGGCCACATTAATAATTGTACGGAATTCGGACTTTCTTTCCCCTTTTGAAATAATCCTATAATGGGGTCATGTGTATTACGGCAATATTAATAATTGTACGGGATTCAGACTTCCTTTCCCTTTTTGAAATAATCCTCTAAAGTAATGGGGTCATGTGTATTACGGCAACATTAATATTTGTACGGAATTCGGGCTTTCTTTCCCCTTTTGAAATAATCCTATAATGGGGTCATGTGTATTACGGCAATATTAATAATTGTACGGGATTCAGACTTCCTTTCCCTTTTTGAAATAATCCTCTAAAGTAATGGGGTCATGTGTATTACGGCAACATTAATAATTGTACGGAATTCGGGCTTTCTTTCCCCTTTTGAAATAATCCTATAATGGGGTCATGTGTATTACGGCAACATTAATAATTGTACGGAATTCGGGCTTTCTCTTTCCCCTTTTGAAATAATCCTATAATGGGGTCATGTGTATTACGGCCACATTAATAATTGTACGGAATTCGGACTTTCTTTCCCCTTTTGAAATAATCCTATAATGGGGTCATGTGTATTACGGCAACATTAATAATTGTACGGAATTCGGGCTTTCTTTCCCTTTTTGAAATAATCCTATAATGGGGTCATGTGTATTACGGCAACATTAATAATTGTACGGAATTTGGGCTTTCTTTCCCCTTTTGAAATAATCGTCTAATGGGGTCATGTGTATTACGGCAACATTAATAATTGTACGGAATTCGGGCTTTCTTTCCTCTTTTGAAATAATCCTATAATGGGGTCATGTGTATTACGGCCACATTTATAATTCTACGGGATTCAGGCTTCCTTTCCCTTTTTGAAATAATCGTCTAATGGGGTCATGTGTATTACGGCAACATTAATATTTGTACGGAATTCGGGCTTTCTTTCCCCTTTTGAAATAATCCTATAAAGTGGTAATGTGTATTACGGCAATATTAATAATTGTACGGAATTCAGACTGTCCTTCCCTTTTTGAAATAATCCTCTCATGGGGTCATGTGTATTACGGCAATATTAATAATTGTACGGAATTCGGACTTTCTTTCCCCTTTTGAAATAATCCTATAATGGGGTCATGTGTATTACGGCAACATTAATAATTGTACGGAATTCGGGCTTTCTCTTTCCCCTTTTGAAATAATCCTATAATGGGGTCATGTGTATTACGGCCACATTAATAATTGTACGGAATTCGGACTTTCTTTCCCCTTTTGAAATAATCCTATAATGGGGTCATGTGTATTACGGCAATATTAATAATTGTACGGGATTCAGACTTCCTTTCCCTTTTTGAAATAATCCTCTAAAGTAATGGGGTCATGTGTATTACGGCAACATTAATATTTGTACGGAATTCGGGCTTTCTTTCCCCTTTTGAAATAATCCTATAATGGGGTCATGTGTATTACGGCAATATTAATAATTGTACGGGATTCAGACTTCCTTTCCCTTTTTGAAATAATCCTCTAAAGTAATGGGGTCATGTGTATTACGGCAACATTAATAATTGTACGGAATTCGGGCTTTCTTTCCCCTTTTGAAATAATCCTATAATGGGGTCATGTGTATTACGGCAACATTAATAATTGTACGGAATTCGGGCTTTCTCTTTCCCCTTTTGAAATAATCCTATAATGGGGTCATGTGTATTACGGCCACATTAATAATTGTACGGAATTCGGACTTTCTTTCCCCTTTTGAAATAATCCTATAATGGGGTCATGTGTATTACGGCAACATTAATAATTGTACGGAATTCGGGCTTTCTTTCCCTTTTTGAAATAATCCTATAATGGGGTCATGTGTATTACGGCAACATTAATAATTGTACGGAATTTGGGCTTTCTTTCCCCTTTTGAAATAATCGTCTAATGGGGTCATGTGTATTACGGCAACATTAATAATTGTACGGAATTCGGGCTTTCTTTCCTCTTTTGAAATAATCCTATAATGGGGTCATGTGTATTACGGCCACATTTATAATTCTACGGGATTCAGGCTTCCTTTCCCTTTTTGAAATAATCGTCTAATGGGGTCATGTGTATTACGGCAACATTAATATTTGTACGGAATTCGGGCTTTCTTTCCCCTTTTGAAATAATCCTATAAAGTGGTAATGTGTATTACGGCAATATTAATAATTGTACGGAATTCAGACTGTCCTTCCCTTTTTGAAATAATCCTCTCATGGGGTCATGTGTATTACGGCAATATTAATAATTGTACGGAATTCGGACTTTCTTTCCCCTTTTGAAATAATCCTATAATGGGGTCATGTGTATTACGGCAACATTAATAATTGTACGGAATTCGGGCTTTCTCTTTCCCCTTTTGAAATAATCCTATAATGGGGTCATGTGTATTACGGCCACATTAATAATTGTACGGAATTCGGACTTTCTTTCCCCTTTTGAAATAATCCTATAATGGGGTCATGTGTATTACGGCAATATTAATAATTGTACGGGATTCAGACTTCCTTTCCCTTTTTGAAATAATCCTCTAAAGTAATGGGGTCATGTGTATTACGGCAACATTAATATTTGTACGGAATTCGGGCTTTCTTTCCCCTTTTGAAATAATCCTATAATGGGGTCATGTGTATTACGGCAATATTAATAATTGTACGGGATTCAGACTTCCTTTCCCTTTTTGAAATAATCCTCTAAAGTAATGGGGTCATGTGTATTACGGCAACATTAATAATTGTACGGAATTCGGGCTTTCTTTCCCCTTTTGAAATAATCCTATAATGGGGTCATGTGTATTACGGCAACATTAATAATTGTACGGAATTCGGGCTTTCTCTTTCCCCTTTTGAAATAATCCTATAATGGGGTCATGTGTATTACGGCCACATTAATAATTGTACGGAATTCGGACTTTCTTTCCCCTTTTGAAATAATCCTATAATGGGGTCATGTGTATTACGGCAACATTAATAATTGTACGGAATTCGGGCTTTCTTTCCCTTTTTGAAATAATCCTATAATGGGGTCATGTGTATTACGGCAACATTAATAATTGTACGGAATTTGGGCTTTCTTTCCCCTTTTGAAATAATCGTCTAATGGGGTCATGTGTATTACGGCAACATTAATAATTGTACGGAATTCGGGCTTTCTTTCCTCTTTTGAAATAATCCTATAATGGGGTCATGTGTATTACGGCCACATTTATAATTCTACGGGATTCAGGCTTCCTTTCCCTTTTTGAAATAATCGTCTAATGGGGTCATGTGTATTACGGCAACATTAATATTTGTACGGAATTCGGGCTTTCTTTCCCCTTTTGAAATAATCCTATAAAGTGGTAATGTGTATTACGGCAATATTAATAATTGTACGGAATTCAGACTGTCCTTCCCTTTTTGAAATAATCCTCTCATGGGGTCATGTGTATTACGGCAATATTAATAATTGTACGGAATTCGGACTTTCTTTCCCCTTTTGAAATAATCCTATAATGGGGTCATGTGTATTACGGCAACATTAATAATTGTACGGAATTCGGGCTTTCTCTTTCCCCTTTTGAAATAATCCTATAATGGGGTCATGTGTATTACGGCCACATTAATAATTGTACGGAATTCGGACTTTCTTTCCCCTTTTGAAATAATCCTATAATGGGGTCATGTGTATTACGGCAATATTAATAATTGTACGGGATTCAGACTTCCTTTCCCTTTTTGAAATAATCCTCTAAAGTAATGGGGTCATGTGTATTACGGCAACATTAATATTTGTACGGAATTCGGGCTTTCTTTCCCCTTTTGAAATAATCCTATAATGGGGTCATGTGTATTACGGCAATATTAATAATTGTACGGGATTCAGACTTCCTTTCCCTTTTTGAAATAATCCTCTAAAGTAATGGGGTCATGTGTATTACGGCAACATTACTAATTGTACGGAATTCGGGCTTTCTTTCCCCTTTTGAAATAATCCTATAATGGGGTCATGTGTATTACGGCAACATTAATAATTGTACGGAATTCGGGCTTTCTCTTTCCCCTTTTGAAATAATCCTATAATGGGGTCATGTGTATTACGGCCACATTAATAATTGTACGGAATTCGGACTTTCTTTCCCCTTTTGAAATAATCCTATAATGGGGTCATGTGTATTACGGCAACATTAATAATTGTACGGAATTCGGGCTTTCTTTCCCTTTTTGAAATAATCCTCTAATGGGGTCATGTGTATTACGGCCACATTAATAATTGTACGGAATTCAGACTTCCTTTCCCTTTTTGAAATAATCCTCTAGAGTAATGGGGTCATGTGTATTACGGCAACATTAATAATTGTACGGAATTCGGGCTTTCTTTCCCCTTTTGAAATAATCGTCTAATGGGGTCATGTGTATTACGGCAACATTAATAATTGTACGGAATTCGGGCTTTCTTTCCCCTTTTGAAATAATCCTATAATGGGGTCATGTGTATTACGGCAATATTAATAATTGTACGGGATTCAGACTTCCTTTCCCTTTTTGAAATAATCCTCTAAAGTAATGGGGTCATGTGTATTACGGCAACATTAATAATTGTACGGAATTCGGACTTTCTTTCCCCTTTTGAAATAATCCTATAATGGGGTCATGTGTATTACGGCCACATTAATAATTGTACGGAATTCAGACTTCCTTTCCCTTTTTGAAATAATCGTCTAATGGGGTCATGTGTATTACGGCAACATTAATAATTGTACGGAATTCGGGCTTTCTTTCCTCTTTTGAAATAATCCTATAATGGGGTCATGTGTATTACGGCCACATTAATAATTCTACGGGATTCAGTCTTCCTTTCCCTTTTTGAAATAATCGTCTAATGGGGTCATGTGTATTACGGCAACATTAATATTTGTACGGAATTCGGGCTTTCTTTCCCCTTTTGAAATAATCCTATAAAGTGGTAATGTGTATTACGGCAATATTAATAATTGTACGGAATTCAGACTGTCCTTCCCTTTTTGAAATAATCCTCTAGAGTAATGGGGTCATGTGTATTACGGCAACATTAATAATTGTACGGAATTCGGGCTTTGTTTCCCCTTTTGAAATAATCGTCTAATGTGTATTACGGCAACATTAATAATTGTACGGAATTCGGGCTTTCTTTCCCTTTTTGAAATAATCCTCTAATGGGGTCATGTGTATTATACGGCAACAATAATAATTGTACGGAATTCGGGCTTTCTTTCCCCTTTTGAAATAATCCTTTAATGGGGTAATGTGTATTACGGCAATATTAATAATTGTACGGAATTCAGACTTTCCTTCCTTTTTGAAGTAATCCTCTAGATTAATGGGGTCATGTGTATTACGGCAATATTAATAATTGTACGGAATTCGGGCTTTCTTTCCCCTTTTGAAATAATCCTATAATGGGGTCATGTGTATTACGGCAATATTAATAATTGTACGGGATTCAGACTTCCTTTCCCTTTTTGAAATAATCCTCTCATGGGGTCATGTGTATTACGGCAACATTAATATTTGTATGGAATTCGGGCTTTCTTTCCCCTTTTGAAATAATCCTATAATGGGGTAATGTGTATTACGGCAATATTAATAATTGTACGGGATTCAGACTTCCTTTCCCTTTTTGAAATAATCCTCTAAAGTAATGGGGTCATGTGTATTACGGCCACATTAATAATTGTACGGAATTCAGACTTCCTTTCCCTTTTTGAAATAATCCTCTAGAGTAATGGGGTCATGTGTATTACGGCAACATTAATAATTGTACGGAATTCGGGCTTTCTTTCCCCTTTTGAAATAATCGTCTAATGGGGTCATGTGTATTACGGCAACATTAATAATTGTACGGAATTCGGGCTTTCTTTCCTCTTTTGAAATAATCCTATAATGGGGTCATGTGTATTACGGCCACATTAATAATTCTACGGGATTCAGGCTTCATTTCCCTTTTTGAAATAATCGTCTAATGGGGTCATGTGTATTACGGCAACATTAATATTTGTACGGAATTCGGGCTTTCTTTCCCCTTTTGAAATAATCCTATAATGGGGTCATGTGTATTACGGCAATATTAATAATTGTACGGGATTCAGACTTCCTTTCCCTTTTTGAAATAATCCTCTAAAGTAATGGGGTCATGTGTATTACGGCAACATTAATAATTGTACGGAATTCGTACTTTCTTTACCCTTTTGAAATAATCCTATAATGGGGTCATGTGTATTACGGCAACATTAATAATTGTACGGAATTCGGGCTTTCTTTCCCTTTTTGAAATAATCCTCTAATGGGGTCATGTGTATTACGGCCACATTAATAATTGTACGGAATTCAGACTTCCTTTCCCTTTTTGAAATAATCCTCTAGAGTAATGGGGTCATGTGTATTACGGCAACATTAATAATTGTACGGAATTCGGGCTTTCTTTCCCCTTTTGAAATAATCGTCTAATGGGGTCATGTGTATTACGGCAACATTAATAATTGTACGGAATTCGGGCTTTCTTTCCTCTTTTGAAATAATCCTATAATGGGGTCATGTGTATTACGGCCACATTAATAATTCTACGGAATTCGGACTTTCTTTCCCCTTTTGAAATAATCCTATAATGGGGTCATGTGTATTACGGCCACATTAATAATTGTACGGAATTCAGACTTCCTTTCCCTTTTTGAAATAATCGTCTAATGGGGTCATGTGTATTACGGCAACATTAATAATTGTACGGAATTCGGGCTTTCTTTCCTCTTTTGAAATAATCCTATAATGGGGTCATGTGTATTACGGCCACATTAATAATTCTACGGGATTCAGTCTTCCTTTCCCTTTTTGAAATAATCGTCTAATGGGGTCATGTGTATTACGGCAACATTAATATTTGTACGGAATTCGGGCTTTCTTTCCCCTTTTGAAATAATCCTATAAAGTGGTAATGTGTATTACGGCAATATTAATAATTGTACGGAATTCAGACTGTCCTTCCCTTTTTGAAATAATCCTCTAGAGTAATGGGGTCATGTGTATTACGGCAACATTAATAATTGTACGGAATTCGGGCTTTGTTTCCCCTTTTGAAATAATCGTCTAATGTGTATTACGGCAACATTAATAATTGTACGGAATTCGGGCTTTCTTTCCCTTTTTGAAATAATCCTCTAATGGGGTCATGTGTATTATACGGCAACAATAATAATTGTACGGAATTCGGGCTTTCTTTCCCCTTTTGAAATAATCCTTTAATGGGGTAATGTGTATTACGGCAATATTAATAATTGTACGGAATTCAGACTTTCCTTCCTTTTTGAAGTAATCCTCTAGATTAATGGGGTCATGTGTATTACGGCAATATTAATAATTGTACGGAATTCGGGCTTTCTTTCCCCTTTTGAAATAATCCTATAATGGGGTCATGTGTATTACGGCAATATTAATAATTGTACGGGATTCAGACTTCCTTTCCCTTTTTTAAATAATCCTCTCATGGGGTCATGTGTATTACGGCAACATTAATATTTGTATGGAATTCGGGCTTTCTTTCCCCTTTTGAAATAATCCTATAATGGGGTAATGTGTATTACGGCAATATTAATAATTGTACGGGATTCAGACTTCCTTTCCCTTTTTGAAATAATCCTCTAAAGTAATGGGGTCATGTGTATTACGGCCACATTAATAATTGTACGGAATTCAGACTTCCTTTCCCTTTTTGAAATAATCCTCTAGAGTAATGGGGTCATGTGTATTACGGCAACATTAATAATTGTACGGAATTCGGGCTTTCTTTCCCCTTTTGAAATAATCGTCTAATGGGGTCATGTGTATTACGGCAACATTAATAATTGTACGGAATTCGGGCTTTCTTTCCTCTTTTGAAATAATCCTATAATGGGGTCATGTGTATTACGGCCACATTAATAATTCTACGGGATTCAGGCTTCCTTTCCCTTTTTGAAATAATCGTCTAATGGGGTCATGTGTATTACGGCAACATTAATATTTGTACGGAATTCGGGCTTTCTTTCCCCTTTTGAAATAATCCTATAATGGGGTCATGTGTATTACGGCAATATTAATAATTGTACGGGATTCAGACTTCCTTTCCCTTTTTGAAATAATCCTCTAAAGTAATGGGGTCATGTGTATTACGGCAACATTAATAATTGTACGGAATTCGGACTTTCTTTCCCCTTTTGAAATAATCCTATAATGGGGTCATGTGTATTACGGCAACATTAATAATTGTACGGAATTCGGGCTTTCTTTCCCTTTTTGAAATAATCCTCTAATGGGATCATGTGTATTACGGCCACATTAATAATTGTACGGAATTCAGACTTCCTTTCCCTTTTTGAAATAATCGTCTAATGGGGTCATGTGTATTACGGCAACATTAATAATTGTACGGAATTCGGGCTTTCTTTCCTCTTTTGAAATAATCCTCTATTGGGGTCATGTGTATTACGGCCACATTAATAATTCTACGGGATTCAGTCTTCCTTTCCCTTTTTGAAATAATCGTCTAATGGGGTCATGTGTATTACGGCAACATTAATATTTGTACGGAATTCGGGCTTTCTTTCCCCTTTTGAAATAATCCTATAAAGTGGTAATGTGTATTACGGCAATATTAATAATTGTACGGAATTCAGACTGTCCTTCCCTTTTTGAAATAATCCTCTAGAGTAATGGGGTCATGTGTATTACGGCAACATTAATAATTGTACGGAATTCGGGCTTTGTTTCCCCTTTTGAAATAATCGTCTAATGTGTATTACGGCAACATTAATAATTGTACGGAATTCGGGCTTTCTTTCCCTTTTTGAAATAATCCTCTAATGGGGTCATGTGTATTATACGGCAACAATAATAATTGTACGGAATTCGGGCTTTCTTTCCCCTTTTGAAATAATCCTTTAATGGGGTAATGTGTATTACGGCAATATTAATAATTGTACGGAATTCAGACTTTCCTTCCTTTTTGAAGTAATCCTCTAGATTAATGGGGTCATGTGTATTACGGCAATATTAATAATTGTACGGAATTCGGGCTTTCTTTCCCCTTTTGAAATAATCCTATAATGGGGTCATGTGTATTACGGCAATATTAATAATTGTACGGGATTCAGACTTCCTTTCCCTTTTTGAAATAATCCTCTCATGGGGTCATGTGTATTACGGCAACATTAATATTTGTATGGAATTCGGGCTTTCTTTCCCCTTTTGAAATAATCCTATAATGGGGTAATGTGTATTACGGCAATATTAATAATTGTACGGAATTCAGACTTTCCTTCCCTTTTTGAAATAATCCTCTAGAGTAATGGGGCCATGTGTATTACGGCCACATTAATATTTGTACTGAATTCGGGCTTTCTTTCCCCTTTTGAAATAATCGTCTAATGGGGTCATGTGTATTACGGCAACATTAATAATTGTACGGAATTCGGGCTTTCTTTCCCCTTTTGAAATAATCCTATAATGGGGTCATGTGTATTACGGCAATATTAATAATTGTACGGGATTCAGACTTCCTTTCCCTTTTTGAAATAATCCTCTAATGGGGTCATGTGTATTATACGGCAACAATAATAATTGTACGGAATTCGGGCTTTCTTTCCCCTTTTGAAATAATCCTATAATGGGGTAATGTGTATTACGGCAATATTAATAATTGTACGGAATTCAGACTTTCCTTCCCTTTTTGAAGTAATCCTCTAGAGTAATGGGGTCATGTGTATTACGGCCACATTAATAATTGTACCTAATTCGGGCTTTCTTTCCCCTTTTGAAATAATCGTCTAATGGGGTCATGTGTATTACGGCCACATTAATAATTATACGGGATTCAGGCTTCCTTTCCCTTTTTGAAATAATCCTCTCATGGGGTCATGTGTATTACGGCAACATTAATATTTGTACGGAATTCGGGCTTTCTTTCCCCTTTTGAAATAATCCTATAAAGTGGTAATGTGTATTACGGCAATATTAATAATTGTACGGAATTCAGACTGTCCTTCCCTTTTTGAAATAATCCTCTAGAGTAATGGGGTCATGTGTATTACGGCAACATTAATATTTGTACGGAATTCGGGCTTTCTTTCCCTTTTTGAAATAATCCTCTAATGGGGTCATGTGTATTACGGCCACATTAATAAACGTACGGAATTCGGGCTTTCTTTCCCCTTTTGAAATAATCCTATAATGGGGTAATGTGTATTACGGCAATATTAATAATTGTACGGAATTCGGAATTTCCTTCCCTTTTTGAAATAATCCTCTAGAGTAATGGGGCCATGTGTATTACGGCCACATTAATATTTGTACGGAATTCGGGCTTTCTTTCCCCTTTTGAAATAATCGTATAATGGGGTCATGTGTATTACGGCAATATTAATAATTGTACGGAATTCGGGCTTTCTTTCCTCTTTTGAAATAATCCTATAATGGGGTCATGTGTATTACGGCCACATTAATAATTCTACGGGATTCAGGCTTCCTTTCCCTTTTTGAAATAATCGTCTAATGGGGTCATGTGTATTACGGCAACATTAATATTTGTACGGAATTCGGGCTTTCTTTCCCCTTTTGAAATAATCCTATAATGGGGTCATGTGTATTACGGCAATATTAATAATTGTACGGGATTCAGACTTCCTTTCCCTTTTTGAAATAATCCTCTAAAGTAATGGGGTCATGTGTATTACGGCAACATTAATAATTGTACGGAATTCGGACTTTCTTTCCCCTTTTGAAATAATCCTATAATGGGGTCATGTGTATTACGGCAACATTAATAATTGTACGGAATTCGGGCTTTCTTTCCCTTTTTGAAATAATCCTCTAGAGTAATGGGGCCATGTGTATTACGGCCACATTAATATTTGTACGGAATTCGGGCTTTCTTTCCCCTTTTGAAATAATCGTATAATGGGGTCATGTGTATTACGGCAATATTAATAATTGTACGGAATTCGGGCTTTCTTTCCTCTTTTGAAATAATCCTATAATGGGGTCATGTGTATTACGGCCACATTAATAATTCTACGGGATTCAGGCTTCCTTTCCCTTTTTGAAATAATCGTCTAATGGGGTCATGTGTATTACGGCAACATTAATATTTGTACGGAATTCGGGCTTTCTTTCCCCTTTTGAAATAATCCTATAATGGGGTCATGTGTATTACGGCAATATTAATAATTGTACGGGATTCAGACTTCCTTTCCCTTTTTGAAATAATCCTCTAAAGTAATGGGGTCATGTGTATTACGGCAACATTAATAATTGTACGGAATTCGGACTTTCTTTCCCCTTTTGAAATAATCCTATAATGGGGTCATGTGTATTACGGCAACATTAATAATTGTACGGAATTCGGGCTTTCTTTCCCTTTTTGAAATAATCCTCTAATGGGGTCATGTGTATTACGGCAACATTAATAATTGTACGGAATTCGGGCTTTCTTTCCTCTTTTGAAATAATCCTATAATGGGGTCATGTGTATTACGGCCACATTAATAATTCTACGGGATTCAGTCTTCCTTTCCCTTTTTGAAATAATCGTCTAATGGGGTCATGTGTATTACGGCAACATTAATATTTGTACGGAATTCGGGCTTTCTTTCCCCTTTTGAAATAATCCTATAAAGTGGTAATGTGTATTACGGCAATATTAATAATTGTACGGAATTCAGACTGTCCTTCCCTTTTTGAAATAATCCTCTAGAGTAATGGGGTCATGTGTATTACGGCAACATTAATAATTGTACGGAATTCGGGCTTTGTTTCCCCTTTTGAAATAATCGTCTAATGTGTATTACGGCAACATTAATAATTGTACGGAATTCGGGCTTTCTTTCCCTTTTTGAAATAATCCTCTAATGGGGTCATGTGTATTATACGGCAACAATAATAGTTGTACGGAATTCGGGCTTTCTTTCCCCTTTTGAAATAATCCTTTAATGGGGTAATGTGTATTACGGCAATATTAATAATTGTACGGAATTCAGACTTTCCTTCCTTTTTGAAGTAATCCTCTAGATTAATGGGGTCATGTGTATTACGGCAATATTAATAATTGTACGGAATTCGGGCTTTCTTTCCCCTTTTGAAATAATCCTATAATGGGGTCATGTGTATTACGGCAATATTAATAATTGTACGGGATTCAGACTTCCTTTCCCTTTTTGAAATAATCCTCTCATGGGGTCATGTGTATTACGGCAACATTAATATTTGTATGGAATTCGGGCTTTCTTTCCCCTTTTGAAATAATCCTATAATGGGGTAATGTGTATTACGGCAATATTAATAATTGTACGGAATTCAGACTTTCCTTCCCTTTTTGAAATAATCCTCTAGAGTAATGGGGCCATGTGTATTACGGCCACATTAATATTTGTACTGAATTCGGGCTTTCTTTCCCCTTTTGAAATAATCGTCTAATGGGGTCATGTGTATTACGGCAACATTAATAATTGTACGGAATTCGGGCTTTCTTTCCCCTTTTGAAATAATCCTATAATGGGGTCATGTGTATTACGGCAATATTAATAATTGTACGGGATTCAGACTTCCTTTCCCTTTTTGAAATAATCCTCTAATGGGGTCATGTGTATTATACGGCAACAATAATAATTGTACGGAATTCGGGCTTTCTTTCCCCTTTTGAAATAATCCTATAATGGGGTAATGTGTATTACGGCAATATTAATAATTGTACGGAATTCAGACTTTCCTTCCCTTTTTGAAGTAATCCTCTAGAGTAATGGGGTCATGTGTATTACGGCCACATTAATAATTGTACGGAATTCGGGCTTTCTTTCCCCTTTTGAAATAATCGTCTAATGGGGTCATGTGTATTACGGCCACATTAATAATTATACGGGATTCAGGCTTCCTTTCCCTTTTTGAAATAATCCTCTCATGGGGTCATGTGTATTACGGCAACATTAATATTTGTACGGAATTCAGGCTTTCTTTCCCCTTTTGAAATAATCCTATAAAGTGGTAATGTGTATTACGGCAATATTAATAATTGTACGGAATTCGGGCTTTCTTTCCTCTTTTGAAATAATCCTATAATGGGGTCATGTGTATTACGGCCACATTAATAATTCTACGGGATTCAGGCTTCCTTTCCCTTTTTGAAATAATCGTCTAATGGGGTCATGTGTATTACGGCAATATTAATAATTGTACGGAATTCAGACTTTCCTTCCCTTTTTGAAGTAATCCTCTAGAGTAATGGGGTCATGTGTATTACGGCCACGTTAATAATTGTACGGAATTCGGGCTTTATTTCCCCTTTTGAAATAATCCTATAATGGGGTCATGTGTATTACGGCAATATTAATAATTGTACGGAATTCGGAATTTCCTTCCCTTTTTGAAATAATCCTCTAGAGTAATGGGGCCATGTGTATTACGGCCACATTAATATTTGTACGGAATTCGGGCTTTCTTTCCCCTTTTGAAATAATCGTATAATGGGGTCATGTGTATTACGGCAATATTAATAATTGTACGGAATTCGGGCTTTCTTTCCTCTTTTGAAATAATCCTATAATGGGGTCATGTGTATTACGGCCACATTAATAATTCTACGGGATTCAGGCTTCCTTTCCCTTTTTGAAATAATCGTCTAATGGGGTCATGTGTATTACGGCAACATTAATATTTGTACGGAATTCGGGCATTCTTTCCCCTTTTGAAATAATCCTATAATGGGGTCATGTGTATTACGGCAATATTAATAATTGTACGGGATTCAGACTTCCTTTCCCTTTTTGAAATAATCCTCTAAAGTAATGGGGTCATGTGTATTACGGCCACGTTAATAATTGTACGGAATTCGGGCTTTATTTCCCCTTTTGAAATAATCCTATAATGGGGTCATGTGTATTACGGCAATATTAATAATTGTACGGAATTCGGAATTTCCTTCCCTTTTTGAAATAATCCTCTAGAGTAATGGGGCCATGTGTATTACGGCCACATTAATATTTGTACGGAATTCGGGCTTTCTTTCCCCTTTTGAAATAATCGTATAATGGGGTCATGTGTATTACGGCAATATTAATAATTGTACGGAATTCGGGCTTTCTTTCCTCTTTTGAAATAATCCTATAATGGGGTCATGTGTATTACGGCCACATTAATAATTCTACGGGATTCAGGCTTCCTTTCCCTTTTTGAAATAATCGTCTAATGGGGTCATGTGTATTACGGCAACATTAATATTTGTACGGAATTCGGGCATTCTTTCCCCTTTTGAAATAATCCTATAATGGGGTCATGTGTATTACGGCAATATTAATAATTGTACGGGATTCAGACTTCCTTTCCCTTTTTGAAATAATCCTCTAAAGTAATGGGGTCATGTGTATTACGGCAACATTAATAATTGTACGGAATTCGGACTTTCTTTCCCCTTTTGAAATAATCCTATAATGGGGTCATGTGTATTACGGCAACATTAATAATTGTACGGAATTCGGGCTTTCTTTCCCTTTTTGAAATAATCCTCTAATGGGGTCATGTGTATTACGGCAACATTAATAATTGTACGGAATTCGGGCTTTCTTTCCTCTTTTGAAATAATCCTATAATGGGGTCATGTGTATTACGGCCACATTAATAATTCTACGGGATTCAGTCTTCCTTTCCCTTTTGAAATAATCGTCTAATGTGTATTACGGCAACATTAATATTTGTACGGAATTCGGGCTTTCTTTCCTCTTTTGAAATAATCCTATAATGGGGTCATGTGTATTACGGCAACATTAATAATTGTACGGAATTCGGGCTTTCTTTCCCCTTTTGAAATAATCCTATAATGGGGTCATGTGTATTACGGCAATATTAATAATTGTACGGAATTCAGACTTTCCTTCCCTTTTTGAAGTAATCCTCTAGAGTAATGGGGTCATGTGTATTACGGCCACGTTAATAATTGTACGGAATTCGGGCTTTATTTCCCCTTTTGAAATAATCCTATAATGGGGTCATGTGTATTACGGCAATATTAATAATTGTACGGAATTCGGAATTTCCTTCCCTTTTTGAAATAATCCTCTAGAGTAATGGGGCCATGTGTATTACGGCCACATTAATATTTGTACGGAATTCGGGCTTTCTTTCCCCTTTTGAAATAATCGTATAATGGGGTCATGTGTATTACGGCAATATTAATAATTGTACGGAATTCGGGCTTTCTTTCCTCTTTTGAAATAATCCTATAATGGGGTCATGTGTATTACGGCCACATTAATAATTCTACGGGATTCAGGCTTCCTTTCCCTTTTTGAAATAATCGTCTAATGGGGTCATGTGTATTACGGCAACATTAATATTTGTACGGAATTCGGGCATTCTTTCCCCTTTTGAAATAATCCTATAATGGGGTCATGTGTATTACGGCAATATTAATAATTGTACGGGATTCAGACTTCCTTTCCCTTTTTGAAATAATCCTCTAAAGTAATGGGGTCATGTGTATTACGGCAACATTAATAATTGTACGGAATTCGGACTTTCTTTCCCCTTTTGAAATAATCCTATAATGGGGTCATGTGTATTACGGCAACATTAATAATTGTACGGAATTCGGGCTTTCTTTCCCTTTTTGAAATAATCCTCTAATGGGGTCATGTGTATTACGGCAACATTAATAATTGTACGGAATTCGGGCTTTCTTTCCTCTTTTGAAATAATCCTATAATGGGGTCATGTGTATTACGGCCACATTAATAATTCTACGGGATTCAGTCTTCCTTTCCCTTTTGAAATAATCGTCTAATGTGTATTACGGCAACATTAATAATTGTACGGAATTCGGGCTTTCTTTCCCTTTTTGAAATAATCCTCTAATGGGGTCATGTGTATTATACGGCAACAATAATAGTTGTACGGAATTCGGGCTTTCTTTCCCCTTTTGAAATAATCCTTTAATGGGGTAATGTGTATTACGGCAATATTAATAATTGTACGGAATTCAGACTTTCCTTCCTTTTTGAAGTAATCCTCTAGATTAATGGGGTCATGTGTATTACGGCAATATTAATAATTGTACGGAATTCGGGCTTTCTTTCCCCTTTTGAAATAATCCTATAATGGGGTCATGTGTATTACGGCAATATTAATAATTGTACGGGATTCAGACTTCCTTTCCCTTTTTGAAATAATCCTCTCATGGGGTCATGTGTATTACGGCAACATTAATATTTGTATGGAATTCGGGCTTTCTTTCCCCTTTTGAAATAATCCTATAATGGGGTAATGTGTATTACGGCAATATTAATAATTGTACGGAATTCAGACTTTCCTTCCCTTTTTGAAATAATCCTCTAGAGTAATGGGGCCATGTGTATTACGGCCACATTAATATTTGTACTGAATTCGGGCTTTCTTTCCCCTTTTGAAATAATCGTCTAATGGGGTCATGTGTATTACGGCAACATTAATAATTGTACGGAATTCGGGCTTTCTTTCCCCTTTTGAAATAATCCTATAATGGGGTCATGTGTATTACGGCAATATTAATAATTGTACGGGATTCAGACTTCCTTTCCCTTTTTGAAATAATCCTCTAATGGGGTCATGTGTATTATACGGCAACAATAATAATTGTACGGAATTCGGGCTTTCTTTCCCCTTTTGAAATAATCCTATAATGGGGTAATGTGTATTACGGCAATATTAATAATTGTACGGAATTCAGACTTTCCTTCCCTTTTTGAAGTAATCCTCTAGAGTAATGGGGTCATGTGTATTACGGCCACATTAATAATTGTACGGAATTCGGGCTTTCTTTCCCCTTTTGAAATAATCGTCTAATGGGGTCATGTGTATTACGGCCACATTAATAATTATACGGGATTCAGGCTTCCTTTCCCTTTTTGAAATAATCCTCTCATGGGGTCATGTGTATTACGGCAACATTAATATTTGTACGGAATTCAGGCTTTCTTTCCCCTTTTGAAATAATCCTATAAAGTGGTAATGTGTATTACGGCAATATTAATAATTGTACGGAATTCAGACTGTCCTTCCCTTTTTGAAATAATCCTCTAGAGTAATGGGGTCATGTGTATTACGGCAACATTAATATTTGTACGGAATTCGGGCTTTCTTTCCCTTTTTGAAATAATCCTCTAATGGGGTCATGTGTATTACGGCCACATTAATAAACGTACGGAATTCGGGCTTTCTTTCCCCTTTTGAAATAATCCTATAATGGGGTAATGTGTATTACGGCAATATTAATAATTGTACGGAATTCGGAATTTCCTTCCCTTTTTGAAATAATCCTCTAGAGTAATGGGGCCATGTGTATTACGGCCACATTAATATTTGTACGGAATTCGGGCTTTCTTTCCCCTTTTGAAATAATCGTATAATGGGGTCATGTGTATTACGGCAATATTAATAATTGTACGGAATTCGGGCTTTCTTTCCCAATTTGAAATAATCCTATAATGGGGTAATGTGTATTACGGCAATATTAATAATTGTACGGAATTCGGGCTTTCTTTCCCCTTTTGAAATAATCCTATAATGGGGTAATGTGTATTACGGCAATATTAATAATTGTACGGAATTCGGAATTTCCTTCCCTTTTTGAAATAATCCTCTAGAGTAATGGGGCCATGTGTATTACGGCCACATTAATATTTGTACGGAATTCGGGCTTTCTTTCCCCTTTTGAAATAATCGTATAATGGGGTCATGTGTATTACGGCAATATTAATAATTGTACGGAATTCGGGCTTTCTTTCCCCTTTTGAAATAATCCTATAATGGGGTAATGTGTATTACGGCAATATTAATAATTGTACGGAATTCAGTCTTCCTTTCCCTTTTTGAAATAATCCTCTCATGGGGTCATGTGTATTACGGCAACATTAATATTTGTACGGAATTCGGGCTTTCTTTCCCCTTTTGAAATAATCCTATAATGGGGTAATGTGTATTACGGCAATATTAATAATTGTACGGAATTCAGACTTTCCTTCCCCTTTTGAAATAATCCTATAATGGGGTAATGTGTATTACGGCAATATTAATAATTGTACGGAATTCAGACTTTCCTTTCTCTTTTTGAAATAATCCTCTAGAGTAATGGGGTCATGTGTATTACGGCAATATTAATAATTGTACGGAATTCGGGCTTTCTTTCCCTTTTTGAAATAATCCTCTAATGGGGCCATGTGTATTACGGCCACATTAATATTTGTACGGAATTCGGGCTTTCTTTTCCCTTTTGAAATAATCGTCTAATGGGGTCATGTGTATTACGGCAATATTAATAATTGTACGGAATTCGGGCTTTCTTTCCCCTTTTGAAATAATCGTCTAATGGGGTCATGTGTATTACGGCCACATTAATAATTGTACGGAATTCGGGCTTTCTTTCCCCTTTTGAAATAATCCTATAATGGGGTCATGTGTATTACGTCAATATTAATAATTGTACGGGATTCAGACTTCCTTCCCTTTTTGAAATAATCCTCTAGAGTAATGGGGTCATGTGTATTACAGCAACATTAATAATTGTACGGAATTCGGGCTTTCTTTCCTCTTTTGAAATAATCCTATAATGGGGTCATGTGTATTACGGCAACATTAATAATTGTACGGAATTCGGGCTTTCTTTCCCCTTTTGAAATAATCCTATAATGGGGTCATGTGTATTACGGCAATATTAATAATTGTACGGAATTCAGACTTTCCTTCCCTTTTTGAAGTAATCCTCTAGAGTAATGGGGTCATGTGTATTACGGCCACGTTAATAATTGTACGGAATTCGGGCTTTATTTCCCCTTTTGAAATAATCCTATAATGGGGTCATGTGTATTACGGCAATATTAATAATTGTACGGAATTCAGTCTTCCTTTCCCTTTTTGAAATAATCCTCTCATGGGGTCATGTGTATTACGGCCACATTAATAATTGTACGGAATTCGGGCTTTCTTTCCCCTTTTGAAATAATCCTATAATGGGGTCATGTGTATTACGGCAATATTAATAATTGTACGGAATTCAGTCTTCCTTTCCCTTTTTGAAATAATCCTATAATGGGGTCATGTGTATTACGGCCACATTAATAATTGTACGGAATTCGGGCTTTCTTTCCCCTTTTGAAATAATCCTATAATGGGGTCATGTGTATTACGGCAATATTAATAATTGTACGGGATTCAGACTTCCTTTCCCTTTTTGAAATAATCGTCTAATGGGGTCATGTGTATTATACGGCAACAATAATAATTGTACGGAATTCGGGCTTTCTTTCCCCTTTTGAAATAATCCTATAATGGGGTAATGTGTATTACGGCAATATTAATAATTGTACGGAATTCAGACTTTCCTTCCCTTTTTGAAGTAATCCTCTAGAGTAATGGGGTCATGTGTATTACGGCTACATTAATAATTGTACGGAATTCGGGCTTTCTTTCCCTTTTTGAAATAATCCTATAATGGGGTCATGTGTATTACGGCAATATTAATAATTGTACGGAAATCAGGCTTTCTTTCCCTGTTGAAATAATCCTCTAATGGGGTCATGTGACTTATCGTACAAAATAAATTGACAGCTTGCGCATTAGCGACAGCGCTGCTGTGCATTTTCAAGCCTAATGAGTGCGCTGTTGTGCATCTTTCAGAGTGCCCCCTAGGTTGCCAAATATTTATAATTAAGCAACCGAGCGCGACCCCGACTCCGGTGTGCTGTGTACGTATGAGAGACGTCGTGACCGCGACTCCGTCTCCGCGGAGGCGCAGTCATAGCTTCGAAGTGTACCTGCATTCCATAGTTGTACCTACCTTTGTTGTGTGTTATATACCATTGCCTTTGATATGTATCAGTTGTTTGCAAAGTTTATTCAATTATATTTAGCGGGCCATTTCTTGATGCAGCACCTGTAGTGCCCCTCCTTCCAATCAACAATACATTTTGGGGGGAGTTCAGACTCCCTTGAAGGACTTTAAATACTTATGACAGAGAAAAGTGTTGTTTCCAGTCCGATGTATTTAGTTGAGAAATCATTTGTTAAATAACATGATTTTATTCTTCCAGTTTGTTGTTAAAGGCCCTGTACACTATTGGTAAGATCGAAAAACACAAATGTTCACAGATTCACACATAAGTTACATTATTTAAAGTAAGTAATGGTAGAAAGGGTTCCTTAAAATATTTCTGCCTAAAATGCTATCGTTTCTGAGAAATGAGTAAAACAATAGTTTTTATCGCGCGCGATAATAAACTCGATGTTTGAAAAACAGAAAACACATAAGGTCTCTATTCACTATTTTCTCGTGACCTCGATGACCAATTGAGCTCAAATTTTCACAGGTTTGTTATTTCATGTATTATTTATTTCTTCTTTACCCTGGGGAGACCTCTCAGTGAAACACTGTTTTTCAGAGGTGCCCAGCAGCTACAAACAAACATCAAAGTTAAAATTAAATTACTAAATGATTGAGAACATTATTAAAATATAAAAACAGCCAAATTTAAATAAATTTAAATAAGTATGTGGTTGATTACACAAAACATGAACACTGTCTGTGATTATTTTGTCAGCTCTGCCAATCCTGTATAGGCCTAATACCTTTAAATGCTAATAAATCATGATTGATTTGCTAATTGCTAGTTGTCATTGGTCACCCTAGACACTGTCATGTAGTGAAATTACAACAAAAAAGGGGCGAGAACAAATGCTGCTCATCACTCTCTTTTTTATCGTTTTCTCAGGCTGTAGGATGCGATCCCCTCTGTAGTAAAACCAGAGAGTTACTTAGAAATCACCTACCGGCACAGTTCTGGGGTTTCCCCTTGACGAAAATTAAATAAGGGGTGCGGGGACCCTTTTCCTTTTCTTTTTCTCTTTTAAATAATAGGCTATTTCCACTCAAATTTGTTCCCTATTCATTTTAGTGCAAATTATGGTGGCTTTTTCTATGTTGTGATGCAGCGTTAAAAATACAAAAGGCAGTAACACATAGCAGAGGGCACAATGTGGTAAAACAAATTCTCAAATAATCAGGGGAAAAACATAAATTAACTACTTTCAAAGGTCCTGTAACCTTTACTAAGGGGAGACAGACCTATGAAAAATGCATATTAAACATCATAAGTATTATTACCAATGTGAACTTTCAGCCTATAGCTCATGGACTAATACAACAAACCTGCACCACAACCTTGTTTGAACTAACTACAAACAACTGATACAATAAAGGAATTTGTCACCTATCAATAAATATCCCTATTTTTCGACTTTATTGGGAAAAGTACAGCTGCACTCTGACAGAGAGAAACATTGTTGACAGGCAGCCATGTCTGCCAAGTGACAAATACAACGGCTGTTTGAGTATGCACAACTCAATTTAATATTCGCTCTCTGTGCAAATACATGGGCTGAAAAATGTTACTATCTAAACGGCCGTTGACTTAACAACAGCAACGGAAGAGGCTAATAAGAGGTTTCAGGTTTTACGGGAAAATCTTTCAAAAACTGGTAGTAATCAAATTGTTTGGAAAGGCTTTCATTATGGTGTTCCATACGTGCTACCTTTATTCAGAATTTTTTTTACCGTCGCATTTTTTTTTCCGTCGCATTTATTTGTTACCGTCGCATTTTTTTTCCCCCCCGTCGCATTTTTTTTTTCCGTCGCATTTTTTTTTACCGTCGCTGAAGAGTATGAAATGAAATGACATTTGACACACCACCATTTTAAAGTGAGGCTGACCTTTTACTTTTATCCTCACTTTCATGAGGACTCTTATCTATTGGGAAAAGGGTGCATCTCAAAAATCAATTTGATCTTGCAAACTTGCAAACAATAACTCAAAATAACGTTTGCTTTTAAGAACACAAATCGATTTAATCCAAACAGGTTTTACAAATTTAAACTTAAATAAGTACGGTACAACAGTGACCGTGCCTCAATTATAACAATAAATGGTATGTTAACAGGTACTATGGTACCTATTCCCAAAGGTAGATGGGCCAACTTGACTTCCTCAGATAATTTCCGGGCAATCACTTTGAGTAGCCTTTTTGGGAAGCTGCTTGATAATATCATTCTGCATAAAGAACAGGTCAAGTTGTGTACAAGTGAGCTTCTCAGTTTAGTTTTAAACAGTACTCGTCTACATCACTTTGTACTGCGATGGTTCAAGAGACTGTGTCTTATTTTGTGTATAATGGGAGTAATGTTTATACTTTGCTTTTAGTTGACTTTTGTCAGTAAAGCTTTTGATAGGGTCAACTATTGTAAATTGTTCCGAATTTTGTTGACTCGTGGCATTTGTCCAATGTATTGTAAATTGCTTTTAAATATGTATGTTAATCAAAAGCTGAGGGTCAAATGGAATGATGAGTATTCTGGGCTGTTTTCTGTTTCTAATGGTGTGAAGCAAGGTGGGGTAATTTCCCCAGTTTTATTCTGTGTATATATGGATGGTTTACTGGATGAATTGAAGAATTGTGATATTGGTTGTCATATGGGTAATGCGTATGCTGGGGCATTTGCATATGCAGATGACCTGACTTTACTTTCTCCCAGTGTTGTGGCTTTGCATAAAATGGTTGATATTTGTGAAAAGTATACAATGCAATTCAATGTCAATTTTAACTTAAAGAAGAGTCAGATGATTGTTTTTAAACCTAACAATGACAGGCTGCCTGATCTCTGTGTTACTGTTAATGGCACCAAGGTGCAAATTGTTGAGAATATTCTTCATCTTGGACATATGTTGTCCAATAATATTTTTGAGTTTGTTGGTACTAAGTGTGTCAGTGATTTTAATCGTCAGTGTAATTTGTTCTCAGCTGATTTTAAGTATGCCAACTCGAACGTTAGAAATACTCTTTTTCATAAATATTGTACTAGTTTTTATGGTACTCAAATTTTACCACTGTTTGATGATAAAATTGACGCTATTTTTAAGGCATGGCGTGTGGCCATTCGTAGAGTTTGGAGAATTCCTTGGCGTACTCATTGCTGTTTATTACCTCATATCGCTGGTTGTATGGATCTTGAATACTGGTTTACTAAACGTTGTATTAAATTTATTGGTATGGCTTTGAATTCAAATAACCTTACTGTTAATACGATTTGTAAAATGGGTCAATATGGATCATACTCTATCATGGGGGGCAACTTCAGGCTTTTGTCATCTCGATTTAACATGTGCACCAGTGATGTAACAAGGAGGTGGAATACTCTTTGTTATGCAAATGCAGATTCTATCAGAACTGCGGAGCAGATTAAAGGAGCTCTATACTTCTGGTAAGATACAAAACAAAAAAGCTCGCAGATTCACACTAAACTTACATGGTTTAAAGATATTGATAGTCGAAAGCTTCCCTTAAAATATTAGTGGCTGAGGTGCTGTAGTTTTTGAGAAATTAGTAAAACAATATCACGAAAAGACTTTTCGTCTCACTGAGACGAGAAGTCTTTTTTGAAGACAATTCGTTGAATGCTGCCCTCACACACTCGATAATAGTTGTACATTTTCAGTTGGAAATATTCGCAAATGGTTCATGTTTATGTTACCTCGTACCCACTAAAATAGGAGAATATCTATTTTGTGTTTGTCGTGTATAGTAGTGAGCACAGTTTCCGCGCGTGCGAGGTTGTTTGGAGTTGCTGTGTACACACTCGCGTTGTCGATAAAAAATATCTTTGCAATCTTCATAAGTTATACCACGGCTTTTATCGATGTTAGAGTCTGAAAGGTCAATTTACTAGATCTAAACTGGATTCAACGGTTGCCAATAAACCCAGGAAGAAAATTGGGAGGCCAAAGTTGACATAATAGGCCCTAAAACGATCAAAGAGTGCGTCGGTCAAACGCCATGTCAGGTATAGAAAACTTCAAAAGTTGTTATGTTACTTCCAAGTTCCATCCAGCATGAAATTGAAAGGGTCCTGTGTCGTCGGTGCTTGGACCATCTTGGACGTAGGACTAGGATTAGGAAGATACCTGGAGAAGTAAAGCCATGGGACTGAATCTTTCGAACGCTGACCTGGCGAGATTGCTGCTAGATATGCACACACAAGTGAGTTTTCTTTATATAAATCTTGATTATTTTAATACCAATGTGACCACTCTGTTCTGTAGGAGGCATTTTGGTTTGCCAGAAATCGTGGGCCTATTTTGATAGTGTCAAAGTGTGCCATTTGATTGAATGAAAAGGCTCTCTAAGTATTCATACTTTTTAACAGTAAAACAATCACATAATCATAATGCTGCCATGTATTTTTATTTATTTTTATTGATATATATTCTTCATTAGGTCTACTTCTTGATTAAATTTAACACAAACAAAAATATGTTTAACTTTTATAGATCTGCTGTCCAATCATCAGTGCCACTGCTACCCCCCTTTTGAGCCACCGGTTACGTCAACACCATCGTGGAGTTGGACCAGAAAATGTTGAAGGGGGACATTGCAGAATCTTCCAATGTGTAAGTTTATGGTACAAATTAAAATCTTTTAAAATAGGCGAGTTGTTGGCCAACAGCCAAGCACCTATAATTTATTGATTAAAAAAAATGTTTTATGAGAACATACAATGATACATGTACATACAGATGTAACCATTACCAGCTGTCCATCAATTACAGTATATCTGTAGTCCCGTCGTATGTAGATCCAGATGACTTTGCAGTTTGTTTGAAAGGATGCAATTTCAAATTCTTGTTTGTGTTTATTAACTTAACATGAAGTTAACGTGCATTCAACAAGAAGTACCATGTATGATGTGTATGTGTTAATTTTAGACATGTTGTACAGATTCATTACTTCAACTATTTTTATTTATTTTGTGCATCTTCTGTAGTTCTGTTATTTCTGGAGTTGCACCATTTGAATCACCAACAGAAAAGTGGTAGGTGCACACATTTTTATTTCTGTTAACTTCAGCTCTATTAAATGTAAACTAGTTAACTGGTAAGTTGAACTCGTTTCTCGTTTCATGAATTTGGCCAATATTCATGTAAGAACATACAACGCAATTGAAAAAAGGGATGCATACTATGCCAAGCCAATGAGGAGGAGGCAGAGATAGCAATTATGTGAAAAGGGCACCACGGCATTTTTGTCTGAATTAGGGGGCATCATGGCAAAAACAAAATTTAACGAGACAGGTGAAAAAACTAAGGCCCCAAAAACGTTGTACACAAAAACAATGCGTCTTAATAGGGGGCGACTTTGTAGTGGGCAACTTTGGAGTGGGCGAGTTGACAGTAACGACACTGTAGCCAATACGTTTGTTGTAAACATAATCCTTTGGCTGCTTTTTATTCGTTTTTGTCTTGGTGTGATCATGCTGAATTTTGTCATTACAACAAGAGACAAAAACCTTTTTTTTTAGTCCAGAGATAGTAAAACATTTCCTTTATCAGAAATGCATGAAATACAAGTGCGCCCAAGAAGTTTACCAAACATTCATCATTGCTTTTATGTACACCATGTATGATGATCATACGCAAAGTGATTTAGCCTTTTTTTTCCTCTTATTATTTTAGGTATGATAGTATTGTGCAATACAAGTCTTTTATTCGAATTGTACTTTGTTTTATTGCATTTATAGTACATTTTGGTCTTGACTTGTCCCAACTGGGTCGCTGTACTCAATTTTTTTTTTTATTCTGATATCTGTGCAGATGCAAAAATTAAGTCTTTAACTTGACCATTTACGTTCAGGTTAAGACATTTCTGTGCACAGTAACCCTGGTTATTTCAATAACCTTATATTATTTTGAGTCCATTTTTGGTAATTATGTTACCTAACCTGGTACTTTTTTTTACCTCAAATTTCAGGCCTCTCTGTGACTGACCTACCGTTGTATCACGTTAAAGTTTTGGAGGATTCTGTCCGGAGGTACTTGCAGCAGGAGAACTTGACCAGTGTCTGGTGTCTTCCTGATATTGTAACCCGGCCAGATTTCTGTGGGTTGGTGCAATGGTGTCCCGTTCAAGAATGCTGCAACCAGAGATATCTGTCACTTCGCTAAACGTGGACGGATTTTGCGTTCTTGTGTAAATACCGCGAAAGTTTTTGGCTGTTTTACCAGCATTTTTAGACACTGTATTCAGCTGAAACTTTCACATGTGATTTTATAGAATCTTTCTGTATAATTTTGCCTATAAATAAGCCTTTACATAGAACAAAAAAAAAGCAATCTAAGACCCTACCTTTTTGGTCATTTATTATTTATATTGTAACAAAGTACTGCTAGGTAATTGCCTAATTGTTTGTTTATTAGGTGTTATAGAGGATTGGTACAGCCAACAAAAAATAGTTGCAGACAATATTGATGTTTTGTGTGATCAACCGTATACTTGAAAAAACAAATCTGTGAACATTTTTGCTCAATCCGTTGTGTGACTCAGGAGAAAATAGTGAACAAGTATGCTCAGTTGTCAGCACGTAAATACATTGTCGTTATTTTGGGTTCTAACAACCGAAATCAGTAATATAGTGCATTTGTTTTAAGAGTTTCAGATACAGTTTTCTTGATTATGAATTCATATTTCACAGAAAAAAAAGGTTCCAGTGTGAACTTCATAAAGTTTTCAATTCTGTATAATGACTTTAAGATAAAGAAAAATCAATGTTCATTGTGGATTTAAGATAAAGAAAAAGCCACGTTCATTGCTTTCTGTGGCTTCCGTTTAGTATCAATAGTAAACTTATTTTAAGCAATACTCACGACCAAGTGTGCCAAATGCTGTATTGCAAATGGATCCACTCCAGAGATAAGAGGGAACATGGAACATACAACAAATATTTCAACATTGATGCTTTATACCAGTCTACTAATTGCCTGGGCGTCCTTTAGTTGCTTTTAATTATACTTAGCATTAATATTTAAATGTTTAATATAATTAATTTGTACTAGTGTACATGTAAATGTGGGTATGTGTGTGAGAAATTCATGCAGCTGAAAGAAGAAACTTAAAATAAATGAATGTTTCCATAAAACAAGAAAACAAATGTGAAAGTGTTGTCATTATGGTGGTAAACATTTATTTAAATTGGTTAACTGATCATAGGTTCCCTAGAGAGAAGGGTAAAACAATATTATCTACTTATATCGGAGGAATGGAATTATGCTTAAAAATATTTGTTTATTTTGTTGTATTATATTTGTTTATAGTGGGCTTGCGGGATTAGGCCTCTTTCTACGAATGCACCAAGCATTTGGAGAGCCAAACGTGAGGAAGCCACAGTGAACAGTTTGTAAGACCAAAAATGCAATCATTGTTGGTTTTTCCTTCTCAGTAATCTAGAGGACAAGTGTAAAAGTTTTTCAAACAAAACAAATGAAACCTGGATGAAATTTTGTTATAATAGCAATGACTCGTGTATATATACTGCATCGTGAGTGTTCTCACAAGATAGTCGGGCACCTCAATGTTTACCCAAAACCGCATTCAGTTCTGTGTAGTAAGTAAGGAGCCATACGTTTCCTTACGCAGCAGCTGATTGGTTACATAGCAACATAGCACACTCAGTTTGGTTCACGGTTTTACCAATCAAGTAAAGGGCTCTCATTTACAAACGAAATATGGCGGCCATTTCGATTGTGAACGGTATAAACGCTGACGAAGACGAATTCTTAAAGTATTCTTGACTGTTTCGAGAATCCTTAGAAATAAAGAATACAGTGAAAGACTAGATCAATAGTGTAGCTAACATTCTATGAGTAAAATTCTTCTGCCCAATTCCGTTAACTATTAAGCAAATGACTTTTCCGGAGACACTTAATATTTCTGCACACGGATGCTTTGTTTTTGGTCTTATATTTCTTTATTTTGAACACAGAAAATTATGTCATAGTTTTTGTAGGTATAATGAAACATTGTTGCTTCGTTATGTGATGTTTTTGTTTTGTTACAATAATAAATTTTCCCTAAATGAATTTTTTGAAAACGTGTCCTCCAAGCTCATTGTTTATGGAAAACCGTGGCGGTCATGCAAATAAAAGGAAGCACTTTTCTGACCCCTACATACACTGACTGTTACAGAAGTGATTTGAAAACCGAACAAAAGTAATTACTCCAGCAGTCCGCAAAACCACCCTCCAGCATATGAGTGTATAACAGTAACACTGTACAACTATTGAAAGATTTGTTTGAATGCATTACGTATTACGTGAAGCGCCAAGCATGTGTAATTAAAATCACAGAGTAACAACCAGTAATCTTTACACACAGCTATGCCGGTGTGTAGTTCATAGCATCATGGAGGAATTTTCTTCCTCCATGATAGCATGTAGTCCAACATCAGAACCCAGCTTCGTTGCAAGTACATATGCATGTACATGTACATGTACAAACATTACACGATGACCAGACCCGTGTGTACAGTTCAAAAACCGCAAACATTTATAAGCTATTATTAGCACACAGCGCGCGACACGGTGGTGTTATCGATCGCTCTAGCGATGGCAAGTGACCTTTCATGACCGCGAACCCGATCTCTATTTTTAGACGGGCCGCGCAGTCAACTTTCGAATTCATACCACAAGTAAGATTCGCCGGTTCACGAATCATTAGTCTCTCGCTGCAAGAGGGCGCCATGCCAATAATTGTAATCTGCAACGGATTTACACAACTTTCCTGAAAAACTTCCGTGTAATTTTCACTTTTTTCTGAAAAACCTGACGACTTATGAGGCTGAAACTTCTACAGGTAAATTGTATTATATACATCTTTATTCACAGTGAGTAGGGATTCATTCCATGGCCTAAAACTAGAAGTATAGAGCTCCTTTAAGGAACTAGCTCTCATATTATGACATCATGCAAAAAAGCATCTCTGATGTGTCCGCAGAATGAAGTCACATTTTTGTTTTGATTCCAAGGCACTTTAAGGGCTTCACGTGAAACTCGGCGTTTTGACCCAGCGTAACACTTTTTTTTTTTTTTTTTTTTAAAATATATTATAACACAATTTTTATTGAGTTCCACTCATTGTATGTAATCATTACGCATTCGTTATCTTTCTAAAAAATATATATATATAAAAAAACAAAAAAACAACAATAATAATATACGTTTCATTCAAGTTGAACTTTAAGCTTTTCCGAAAAAGACTTTTTGGAAAAGACATTTTCTTTTGATTTGTTTACGTCCCCCTTTTTTTTCTCTTATTTTTCTTAAGTTGGTCTAACCTAAAATCCATAGACTTTGTTGTACAACACGTTTTTTCCTACAATTTTCCACATTCTAAGACCTCAAACTAAAGCTGTACAAAAACAAGTGACGTCATCACGATGACGTCATCACGTGATTTTTTTGAACTTTCCAATCCTGACTATTTATAGCTTATATCTTGCAGTCGAAACATGCTCCATGTATCCATTCAAAATAGTTCTTGCAGCAGTATTGGCATGTCATAGATGTATTCAAAGGTGCACATTTTTGGTAGACATTGAAGACAAGGTTTTGTTCTTATTTTAGTTCTATCCCAAATCCTACAAAAATTGTACAAAGACAACAGCCTCAGATAGTAATGACCAAACCAAGCATACACTAGACATTATATTTGTCATCATGACGTCTTCACATGCTATGTTACATCACATTAAAGATGCACCTTTCGAAGTTGCACATCCACGAAAGTACAAGCCTGATTGCGCTAAATCTTGGTAATACCCTAGACAGACTGTTATGGGAACATTTAAATGAAGTCATGACTTAACTTGTATCTTATAAACGAAACATGATACCACCAACATCTTCTTGCAACAGGCTTGGTATATAGGTCATATATGTACGTATAATGTATACACCTTTAATGTATTATCACATGAAATCACATTAAAGGTGCACTTTTCGAAGTTTTATATCAACGGAGGTACAAGTCTGATTGAGTTGAATCTTGGTTATGTACATAGCCAGGAACGTATTATGTGTGAACGTTGAGATAAGGTTTAGTTGGGTTATTTATGTTTGTGAATTTCGGGAAAACCCGACGTTCTGCTCTCAAACAGACACACGGACATATTATTTCAATTTCTTTTGTTTTATTGTTGTCTATTAAAAAATAAATTGAAAAGATTCTCTTCTAACAGGTCTCTAAACTTAGAAAACGGTATTCATTTCTGAATTTTAATGGAATCCTGTAAGTACAGAGAAAAGGTATTAACAACTTCAGGCAGGCAACTTGAAATGAACATCGTTACAATTATTTTTTCAAAGAAAGTGACAAGTTTCACTTATTTCTATTTTCAAGCAGAGAAATCCAAGTTCATAAGAAATAAAAAGTTAAAAGAATTAGGAACATAAAAAGTTAAACAATTAAGTTAACAAATAAAGGCTGTTGAAAGAAAATATATATATATATATATTTGGAATGATTGTTTGTTTAAGCGTTTATTCCTTCCCAGCCTCTTGTTGCCTATTAAGACACTGCAACTGTTAGGTTGCACTACAATCATAGCGAGATCATCAAGCGCCAAGACTGATTCATTCAATGTCAATCCAGAATTATTTTCTGTAACTCAAAGATTTGAAGGTCATTGCTTACATTCACTGTATTTACCATGTACATTGTTATGCATTTGTTTCTTGTTTTACTAAGCTATTAAGCTTTTTATGGAGTGTTTCAGATATCCCTTGACTTCTAACATCTTCCTAGTAACTTTTTTTTATATTTCTCTGTTTCCTTGTTTTTTACTTATTACTTACTTGTTTTTGTTCATTATGGAAGTTATGGAAAATAAATAAATGACTGAATTGAACTAAGAAGCGTAGGACCCTTTTTGCGCGATGGAGCCTTGCCAGGTGAATTATTCATGGTGTTACTTAGAGGGGCATAGCTCAAAACTTGATTTGCTAACCTATAACATTTTGGGAAAAAAGAAAAGAAGTTTAGTTGTAAGCAACAACAAATTTGTTTGATTTCAAGAGGTACAGAGGTATTTGTGAATATTTAGCATTTACAATTTTTTGACAAGGAGGTTCTTTATTTGATGTGGTGCAACCATTCAAGGCGCTCAAGCGGAATGCACAAAGCTCAATTACTTAAAACTTTCTTGTTATATAATAAATACGCAGAGATTTGCATGCATGTGAATAGCGTGTACACGTACTTTTGTGCAATATTAGGCAATATAAGATTACCTAAGGTGATGGGCAAAACCCCATAAACTTTACGCCTCGCTGGGTTTGCGACCTGGCCAAAGTCATATAATTAGTCATTAATTAGTGGCGTCAATATTCACGATTTGCGCGCAAGTCGTGAATTTTGTCATAAACATTGGTACAATGTTAACGATTTGAAGCACAAAGTTATAAATTTGGTCACAAATATTGGTGCTAATCACGACTTGAGGCTCAAGTCGTGGAATTTGTCATGAATATTTACGTCAACATTTATGTTCGATGTCGTTTCAGGGCCGCGAACCTGTGGTTTTATCGTGAGCGCCAACCGCAGTGTTTTACATTCTGTCTGTGCATACATAAAATGTACCAGTTGACTGGTCCGACACAACAAGGTTAGTGGACAACTCACTCTGATTATTCTATAAATTATGCTGATCGTTTCAATAAAATTGAATTTCAATAAGTTATATAACAAAATAAAATTAACTTTCTAATTAATAATTTTATTTCTTCTCCAATTACAGGATAACGTGGAACCCAAGTTGAATCCTCTTGCTGCGTGACCGAAAATCCAGATCCACATCCACATTATAACAGAAAACATGGATACCAAGTACTGCCCAATTGCAATCGTTGGAATAGGTAAGTGCTAGATGTCCTTACCTAACGCCGTTTAAATTTACTTTTAAGCACACACCAAAAAACAACATGACAATTTGAGAAATGGGGATTTGCCAACGTTAGAGGGAGCTGTGGTAGTTTCACCAATGCCCAAATATCCATAACGTGAATTGTTCGTTCACGTTGGGGGGGGGGGGGGGGGGGTGAGCAGTAGATCAACACATGATGATGATGTGAAGTAAAGTGTCAGTCAGAAGGGCGATTATTGGAAGTTTTTGTAAAGCAAAAATTCATACAAATTTGTTGTTTATTTTTAACAGGATGTCGCATGCCCGGTGGTGTTAAAAGTCCGGATGAGTTCTGGAAGGTTATCCATGATGGCAGAAACACCATCTCTGAGGTCCCACCAGACAGATGGTCACTCGACAATTTCTACCACCCAGACCAAACCAAGCAAGGGAAGATGGTCACCCGGCGTTGTGGTTTCATTGACGGCATAGACCAGTTTGACAACACTTTCTTCAAAATCTCTCCCCGGGAAGCGATGTCCATGGACCCGCAGCAACGTCATATACTCGAGGTAGTCAACGAAGCCTTTGAAGATGCTGGCATCGTGCCAGACACAGTCGGTGAGTCCACTGGGGTTTACCTTGGTATAGGTATGATGGACTACCCAATTCAGTCGATTGGGGAGACTTCTCTTATCGATGCTTACACCGTGACAGGATCTGCACACAGCGTAGCAGCAAACAGAGTTTCGTATGCCTTTGATTTGAAAGGCCCAAGTTATGCCGTAGATACGGCATGTGCCTCGTCTATGACGGCAATGCATCTCGCCTGTACCGGCATCTGGAACAACGAATGTAGCCTTGCCGTCCTCGGTGGCTGTAACAATCTCCTCATGCCCGATGTTACGGTTGGCTTCAGCGCTCTTGGAGTCCTCTCCCCAGAAGGGCAATGCTGTCCCTTCTCCAGCTCGGCAAAAGGCTACGTACGCAGTGAAGGTTTTGGGGCTCTGATCCTGAAGCCTCTTCAGCAAGCAATAGATGACGGTGACCACATCTACGCATCGATTCTAGGAAGTGCAATTGCTGCAAATGGCTTCTCAAACAGCCTTACCATGCCGTCTATGCCAGCTCAGATGAAGGTCATGAAGCAAGCGTACGAGCGCTTTGATGTTCCTCTCTCAAGTGTTCACTGCATCGAGGCACACGGGACTGGAACACCAGTTGGGGACCCGATCGAGGCAGAAGCTATCGGCAAGACCTTTGCTCCACATCGTGAGACACCTCTTAGAATAGGCTCCGTTAAAAGTAATTTTGGCCACAACGAGTGTGCTGCTGGGGTCACAGCAGCTATCAAAGTAGCTTTGATGTTGGAGAAAAAGATGCTGTGCCCAACTATCAACTATGCTGACGCTAACCCACATATAGACACGGAAGGATGGAAGCTGCAGGTCCAGACCAAGCTCGAGCCTCTACCTGATGGTCAGCAAACAATCATTGGTCTCAACAGCTTCGGTTTTGCTGGTGCAGTTGCTCACATGATCTTCCAAGAGCCCCCAGCTCGAGACTCCCCAGATTCAGAAAGTGACTCTAAATCTTTCCGTGCTCAGTGGCAGTTTGGCGCCAGTAATCTAGGCAACAGCATATTGATTCCGTTATCAGCTAAATCAATAGATGCTCTACATGGTGTTGCAGAAAAATGGAAGAATTTCACCTCTGACAAGGACGCCCTCAAAGTTGTCTCCTGGCTCTCAACTCGACGAAAGCATCATGAATGTCGCCTAGCTGTCATCACTAAATCCGGAAAACAGTTTCAGACACAACTCACTAGCTTCGTGAAATCAGGAAGTGGGGAAGGTATGTCATCTGGAAGTGCTTATGGCAAGAAGAGAAAGATCTGCATGATTTTTCCTGGTCAAGGACAACAGTGGGGCAACATGGGACGACAGCTTTACAGAACAGAGAAAGTGTTCCGTGAAACTGTACAAAAATGTGACGAAATCTTCCAGAAGTTGAGCGGTTGGTCCCTTCTTCATGACAAGCTGTTCTTCAATGGACTAAATGGCATGACTAAAACTGAAGAAAAGATAGACGCAGATCAGCTTATCAACAATATGGAGATATCACAGCCAGCTATCCTCTTTTTCCAGATTGGTTTGTTCCATCTTTGGCAGTTTTGGGAGATCCGTCCAGATGTGGTGGTTGGTCACAGCCTTGGTGAAGTTGCTGCTGCATACGCATGTGGTGGTTTGACCATTGAAGAAGCAGTTAGAGTTATCTACCATCGAAGTACACAGCAGGCTAAAGTCAAGGGGGCAGGAAGCATGGCAGCTCTGCGTCTTTCTCTGAAAGAAGCACAAACCATTTGCTCTAAATCTGACAATCTTTACATTGCCGCACTAAATGCCCCGTCTGGCATCACTATCGCAGGAAACACAGAGCTTATCACAGAGTTTGCAAAAAACAACCCCACAGTGGCCAAGCAATTGCGAGTCCAGTGCGCTTTCCACACACCAGAAATGGATCCCATGGAAAAGTCTTTCCGGGCTGCCATGGAAGGAGCTGTCACGACGGAGGCAGGATGCCGCACCTTACCCATGTATTCCACCGTAACAGGGGAGCTGTATAAAGGAGATTTTGGTACAGAATACTGGTGGGACAACATCAGAAACACGGTGCAGTTCCAGCCAGCAGTTGAAGCTATTTTGGCAGACACCGAGGCAGATCTTTTTCTTGAATGTGGTTCCTCAGCAACACTCATCTCATCTGTCAATCAGATAGCTAAACAGGGCAACATCAAAACTAACATCACTTCTATCCCTTCGGGTCAGCGTCAACAAGATGATCGCCACATGGTCTTAAAGGCTTTGGGTGAGCTTTACATTGCCGGTATTGATGTCAACTGGAAGAATGTTACAGGAGACTGCGCAGAATGGGTATCGCTTCCCACCTACCCATGGCAGCACCAGCCATTCTGGGTAGAGTCGGAGCCAATGCGCATGAAACGTCTTGGACTTGACGATCGTACCTTTAAGGGACAAAACGGAAATATGTCACTGTTGGTATTCCCATTCCTGGCAGACCATATTGTGCAGGACCGACTAGTGTTTCCTGGAGCGGGATATGTTGAATACGCCATCGAGGCTTCCTTCCCGGAGAATGAGTTGCCGTGTTTGTCACAAGTGTCGTTTTGCAAACTGCTTATGTGGCCCGAACAAACGACTGCTGGTGGTAGTAAATTTGGCAATCTTCAGCTAGGTTGCAATATGGAAGGTTCCAAGGTTCAGATTGTAGCAGATGGCACAATTTACAGCGAGTCCGAGATTACAGCGAATGCCACGATCTTAAACGACCACATCCCGATGAAAAGTATCCTTTCACGCTGCCCTGGTAAAACATCTGGCAAGGAGTTCTACGAAAAACTTGCTGCTCTTGGCTTGCAGTATGGTTCAGCGTTTCAGGTTGTCGAGACGATAGCTCTTGGAGACGGTGAAGCGCTTGGGTATCTTCACCCAGCTCCAGTTAATAAACAGAGACTTCAGATCACCCACCTTGATGGCTGTTTTCAGCTGCTCATCTCTGCAATTGGAGACACAACGACACTCTATCTACCGGTTGCCATTAAATCCCTGAAGATGCACGTTCCGTCACTGCCAGTAATGGAGTCTTTTGTTGCTCACGTAAAAGTCACCGAGTGTGATTCCTTGTCACTCACAGGAGACATTATCCTGGCCACAAACAGCGGGAAGGTTCTTATGGAGGCGGTTGGCTGCAAATGCCAGAACGTGATTGGTACTACCTCCGATGTACCATTGACATCTTGCCTCTACCTCACCAAGTTACAGCCCCAAAAGGCTGCTCTTCCGCCAACTTCCGCTGCTTATGACGTCTTCGAGCCATACTGCCTTCATGAGAATTACCCGGAAGAGATAGATCCGATTGCAAAGGCTGTTGATGTAGTTCATGTGCTGCAGGCAATCTGCGTCTCATACATTCGGCACGCTTTCAGCGAGGTCCCTGAAGAGGAACGTGGTAAGTGTAACCCACGATACATTAAGAGACTTCAGGAAATTGCAGCAGACGATTCAGTGAATGACATACCGTTTGAAGAAATTCCCATTGTTATCAAAGACATCATGCAGCGCATCCCGGATCTCAAACAAGAGCTGACCATGATGACCAGTTTGGGTAACAATCTCCCTACGACCCTCCGTGATCCATCAACTGCAGTCTCAATTCTCTTTGCAGCTGAGAACATTGCGCACTACTTCATTGACTCCCTGACAACCAGGCTGTACTACAAGGCAGGAGCCAAGATGATCGAAAATGCAGTTAAAGAAGCTGCAAAAAGCAAAGGAATCGTGAGAGTTGTGGAGGTAGGAGGACGAATGGGTGGTCTGGCCAGCTACATACTAGAGCCCCTAAAACAACTCGGTATGGATAACAAATTGGAGTACATCTTCACCGATCTGAGTGCGTCGTTCTTTACTCACGCACAAGGGAGACTTCAGGAGTACCCATTCGTAAAATATCAGCAGCTTGACATTGAGACTGATGTTGAGCCACAAGGATTCGTTCCGGGCTCCGTTGATATTGTAATCTGCATGGACACCCTTCATTCTGCTGTTGACTTGAACAACGGACTCCACCATATGAGGAACCTTCTTTGTCCTGAAGGGTGGTTGGTTATGTATGAAGCAACGAACAGCAAGTATATATCTGAGCTTCTTTTCGGAGCTCTGGAGCTATGCTGGGCTTTCCAAGATTTTCGTACCGATGTTTGCTGGTTGGATCAGCAGGGTTGGGTTGACCTGATGAAGAATGGTGGTTTTACCGACGTTTTTGCTGTATCCTCTCCAGACGAGTTTTTCCATAGCGTCATGATCGGCAAGAAGTCAAACGAAGAGTGTTGCCCAGAAGAACCGGACTCTGACTGGCTAGTTCTCACCGACTCCACATTCACAGGGAGTGGAAATGTCTTGAGAGCGCTTAAAGACCCCCTGCCACAAAACACCATATTTGCATCTTCTGATAGAAAGCTTGATGATGCTCTTGAGGGCAAGAAAGAGTGTGTTCACCTCGTCTACATTCTCAGTCAGGCTGACTGGAAAGCTCAATGTCTCACCCGAATCTTACAAGAAGTCAATGAAGACTTGAGTCGTTTTTCCCAGGTTTCCGTTGTTACGACTGGTTCCAAGACGTCAACTGCAGTTGCTGTTGGACTTATTAGGGCAGCCACAAACCAGTGTCAGGTTCCTATATTTTCTTTTCATCTAGATGACGAGTCAAAGGAAAGCTTAAGCATGTTAGCCAAGATGATTGTGAGATGTGATGTTAAGGATCGGGAAATAAGCATCAGGAAGGGAGAAGTCTTCTTGCCGAGATTGGTTAAGGCTGACATTCCTGACCATGACACGAATAATGACACGTACTGGCAACTCATACAAAACGAAGACATGTCAAGCAAGAACGCATCAATAGATGATATGGGCTTCAGTTATTTGAGTGAAATGGAACCACCTCCCGATAAAGTCATAGTTCAGGTCAACGCTGCTGCTCTCAACTTCAAAGACGTAATGATGGCTCTTGGTCTCTTGTCAGGGTTAGATGAAGAAGATGACAGGTCCCACTTTGGTCTTGAGTGTAGTGGCGTGGTCCGGAAAATAGGCCCTGGGGTAACCTTACTGAAGATTGGAGACGAAGTGGTTGGCTTTGGTAAACACTGTTTTGCCTCACACACCATCAGTGATGAAAAGTTACTGGTCACAAAGCCTTCAAACCTCAACTGGGTTGAAAGTGCGGGCATAAGTGTGATCTTCTCAACTGCTTACTACAGTCTAGTTGAGAGAGCAAATCTTCAACAGGATGAAACCGTTCTTATTCACTCTGCATGTGGTGGGGTTGGTTTGGCAGCAATTCAGGTGGCTCGAATGATTGGAGCAAAAATCATCTGTTCTGCTGGAAGTGAGAAGAAGAGATCCTACCTTCGAGAGGAACTTGGCATCGAGGTGGTGACAGATTCTCGTTCTGAAAGGTTTTATGATGATGTCATGTGCTGGACAAATGGTAATGGAGTTGACGTGGTTCTGAACTCACTGAGCGGGAGACTCCTCCTGAAGGGAATAGAGTGCCTTGCCTTTGGTGGGAGGTTCTGCGAAATTGGAAAGAGAGATATACTTCAGAAGACGAATCTTCTTCTGATGCCCCTGCTCCTAGAAAACAAGTCTGTGTTGTCATGCCAGATAGACCGAATAGTAATGCTTCAGAAAAACAAGGCTCAGAGTTTGTTGCGACAGGTGGCGAGTCTATGTGCTAAGGGGGCTCTCAAGCCAATCCACACTGAGGCAAGTTCTATCACAGACTTTGCTGACACGTTCCGCACCATGGCTAAAGCAAGTCATATCGGCAAGGTGGTTTTTGATATTCCAAATGACTACAAGCCTTTCCAAGTTGTCCCAACTTGCAAGCTATTCAAGGTAAATGCTACATATATCGTCACCGGTGGTTATGGAGGACTTGGCCAGGCACTTGCCCGTTGGCTTTGCAAGAAAGGGGCTCGTCATGTCGCACTCGTATCCCGTCGTGGTTGTCAAAATGCTTCCTCAAGACGCACCGTCAACTTCCTGAAGAGACGAGGGGTAAAGGTGTATGATTTCGCCGTGGACTTGGCAGATGCCAGCAGTGTGCAAACCATCCTTCGGCAACTCAAGGAAGTCCACAACGCTCCAGTTGTCAGGGGCATCTTTCATCTCGCCGGTTTCATCGCTGAAGAATCATTATCTGACCTTACACCTGAGCTGATGGATAAAATCCTGGGTGCTAAGGCGGCGAGTGCCCGGCACCTCCACAATTTAACGGCCAATCTACCGCTGGATTTCTTCGTCATGACATCATCTGTAACTGCCGTGTGGGGACATCCTGCTCAACCCTGCTACACAGCTGCTAATGTATACTTGGACGAATTGGCCGAAGAGCGGAAGGCTAAAGGTCTGCCTGCAACGAGTCTTCAACTGGGACCAGTTCGGGGTGCCGGATACCTGGAGAGCAAGTCTGATGTTGTCAAAACACTTGGGATGAAGGGTAACCTGACGCTACACATTGATGAGGTGCTTCAGGTTGTTGGCCAGCTTCTTCAAGCAAAAGAGTCACCAGCTGTGCTTTGTCTTGCAAACCAGGTAAGATCGGAATAATCTTTGACACAAAGTTCAAGATAGATGTTGGTTTCTGTATACAAATTTCACGTAAAATGTGATCGCAAATTGTTTGAGTACAAAGTTCGGTTTCTTGAAGGCAACAGGCAATAGTGAACATTTCAAGCATATATAAAATTAAATTACAAACAATAACGTATTCTTGATAGGTAAAGAATAAGAATAGAAGTTTCTCAAGAGGAGTAATTCGTTTTCAATCATGAAGTCTATTACTTTCAAAGCTTTCTCTCTGTTATTGTTCTCCGAACAGATATTCTAAAAGTTTCGGCATCATTGTGTTTTTGATACTTATTAATAACTTGTTATCTGGCATTAACCACAGGACTGGGATGCTACCTTGCGACATTGCTACAACGACTCCCTCAAATTCCGTCACCTTACCTTGGGTCGGCAGGTCGCCCAGACTGACTGTGACCTGAGTCAGGAAGACCTAGAGGATCGTGTCAGACAGAAGATGGGCCAACTCCTCTGTGTAGAACCAGGAAGCATTGACCTACAACAACCCATGATCAACTACGGTATTGATTCTCTGATGGCTGTAGAGATGGTTACGTGGGCCAGTAAAGAGCTCAACGTCATCATCTCTCAGCTGGATATTCTGGGTGGTATTTGTACCAATGTGTTACTGGAGAAAGCCCTGGATCACAGCGTGGTTATCAATGTAGCCGAATAGCTGTTACGGTTCTATAGGGCATTAGATCATGGCAGAGTGGGGTCAATGGTCAGCTTAAAAATTGACACGTTTGGAACTGTTGATATGTCCAATTATCCTAATTAATTTGTTGACAGTTTAATCACCATGTGATTTCGAAATTGTTTCTTGATTTAGTTGGTACAAGTATCATTCACAACCAAAAAGGAATCTATTATTTAACTTAAAGGTGAAAATTTGGGCTCAATAAGTCATCGAGGTTGCAAGAAAATAATAAAAGAAAAATTCACTCTCGTTGCATAGAACTGCGCGCTTTCAGATGTCCGAGAATAGCTTCATGCCTGAAGCCTTTCTCAGATTCAAACTGTTTGGAGGAAAATTACCTCTTTCTCAAAAACTACATTACTTCAAAGGGTGTCATTTCTAACAGTGTTTTATAAATCAACAGCTCTCCAGTGCCCTTTACCAAGTAAGTTTTTATGGTAATTAATTTGTTGAGTAATTACCAAAGGTGCACACTCCCTTTAAAGGCAAAGTATACCTTTGGTTTGGGAAACCGTTCGATTGTTTTAATCCTTTATAAATGTAGATAATTATATACAATAAAAGTAAAAAACTCACCAGTGAGAATTTCATTTCAAAAGATGGTTGCGTTTTAGAGATATCGCCGGAAATCCGGAGCTAATAATATTAGCTCCGGATTTTCGGCGATATTATGTCCACGCAAGAAGATAACCCCTGTAGGAATACACAATCAGAAACATAACGTTTCTCAGATTCAAAAGTTTGGGGCATAAAAACTGGTATCTTTATACATTACCATATATTACTTTGGAGTAAAATGTTTCTCAAAATGCTTTATACTGTCGAAAGCTGCTGTATTTCTAACCAATAAGTTGTTATTGCCATTATTTTTAAAAGTAATTACCAAACGTTTACTTCAATTTAACTTGTTACATTAATTTGATTGGGTGAAAAACAAGATGCAGACAATAAGATACAGGTTGCTTTATAACGGAGTGTGACAGTGTTGGATTCAACATACAGCGTGAGATGCAGACAATAATATGACAACCAATGTTGTTAACCCCAATATATTATGAACAAGCTTAAAGGGACACACCAGTTATTTTTGGGGGGGAAAAAAGACCCAGACTTGATTCTGAAGGTCTCCCAGGAGTAGAGTAGAACGGTCCCCGAAATAAAACCACAAAATTTGGCCGTTTTCGAACAGTTTTCAAACAATATTGAGGTCACGTGATTTATCCGAACCTTTTTTTGTTCGTCTAAATCACATGATATTTGGAGTTACTTTTAATTCGAGACGTATACAAGTTAATAGCTGCAACGTATTCAACTCTGTTTTTTAATTTACACTTAGAAGTATTATTCTTGAGAATTTGAAAAAAGATATTTATTCAAATTATGGATAATATAATGACAAAATATCGAACTTAATATTTTTAGTTAGAGAGTCCGTGCAATGGAAGTGTGTTTTACGGTGCACAACTTGATGGTAAGAGAGACTTAAGCCCAAAGGCAATTTCCCATGGGAGGGGTAGGGAGCCAGACTGCCGAGTTTTTATAAATATGTTTTATCATTTACTTTTATTTCTCATAGTCTATATACACTTAGTTCATCAATTCCGCTGTGAACAAAAACGTTTCAATTCTCGGAAATCTGTGTACGTACCTCTCCACTCTTTTCTACTTAACTTATTTCATTTAGGCTTATTTTATTTTATTTTTGTATTTAGTTCAGATTATATTGCCACTTCAAGTCATATAAAGACTTTAGTGACAATGGTGGTACAAGTGTGTACATAAAGTGTTGAAACAAATTATAAGACAAATTTTAAAAAATACCCGTGGTTCTTTGTAACCCTCCGGTCTACGACTCTAAGACCGTTGGCAAGATGGAGGGTAGTGATTATCGCAACAACTTTTGACTTTGCTAGAGTACCAGTAGTATGGATATGCAGACTGGATCATCATCCTTTAACATGGGTTTAATACGGGATATGTTGCCGGTAATCTGCTGGCTAATTAATTAAACTTTGTTTTGTTTATTGAAAGCTTTCCTTTAAAAAGGGGGTGGGGGGATAATTTGAACAATTTAAATGCTTTTCTAAGGGTGTAAAATGTATTTTCTGCACAAACTTTGGTTTCAGACAAATCTTTTATTTTAAGAGTCAGATCCCTTTGAAAAACCCTCTGTGGCGCTATCGGTTGTGAATGAACTGTTGTAATTTGACAAGCTTTTCGGTTTGCAGAGATCAGCTTTTGGCTCAGTTGCGTTTTCTCTACTGCGATTAATTTATTTTTATACAATAATTTGTAAATTGGTGATTGGTTTAATTAGTTTAAATTTTTAGAGTGGTTTTAAATAGGTTGAGTTAAGGTACGACAGAAAATGAAAAAATTAAAATTATTATGAATTGTAGTCATCATAAAAAATAGCTTTCATAGATTACATGAAACATTTAAAAGAAACAAGATTTTAGGGTTAAGTTTCTAGGGTTGTGGTTTGTTTGTAATATTCATTACTATTGATATGCAACTGTGAAACGAACTTTCTATGCATTATAGACGTGTGTACAATGATGAAACATTGTATAATAACAAGATGTGTATTATTTTGTTTTAATTTTGTTGATAGGTTTTAAGAACGTTTATTTTGCTTAATTGTAGATGTATATTCATAAATACGTTTTGTTTTTCGTTTTACTCTTCTCATAAAGTTGTTTTTTGTTTTGTTTAATAAAACTCTCTGAAGACTATTAACAGTTTATAATGTACTTGGAAATAAAACAATTGACTATTTTATTCAATCACATTCAAGTAGCCATGTACAAGTATTTCCACTTCCACCACTCATAAAAAAATATCGAGATACTGAGTTATGAGGAAAGTTTGGACGTTAAGTGAATTTACCAAAGAAGTCTAATAAGCTTTTGTGTGGCATCCATGTGTTTCGATTCGGTTTCGTGCAACAATTTCAACCAAATAAATGAAAAAGGTTCGAGTCTGTCATTGTAAGAAAGTTTTCAATTCCTGAACATTGCCACAGCACCACCATTTTATCAGATGTCTCATACATGTAGTTACCTGGTACCTAGACTTAAACTCTCGCAATCCAGTTGAAGGTGACAAAATAACTATGCTATTACTACTCGCTGAAAACATCACTTCCCTAAAATAAACTCTCATAGCATACAGTGCAAAATGCTAACTAATATATATAACAAAAACATTAAACAAATACTTAGTGTGACTGCGTTTTACAGTACAGGGGAAGCTACGGCTACGACTGTTGCCAAGGTTATTGCTAAAGGATGTCCCCTGCTTCAACGATCGATGACGCCACATTTTAGCCGCAGCTGTAACTTTTGTCGTTAATAGGACACGGCTTTATGACCAATTGTTTTTGCATATGAAACGAGGGAGTTAATGTAGCAAAATGTGTGGGTAATGTAATAAATAAACACATTGGATTGAGGAGATTTACTGGATGAGTCAGTTGAAAGCCTAAGTGACATGTTTTTCAGGTAGAAAGAATTGGTAAAGACTCACCAAAGACTCAGCAAGCAAGAGATTGGTTTGACCATTGACCTAAGCAAACACAATAGGTTTTTATGCTTATTATTATACATATATTTTTTTATACAAATGTAATGGGATGAAATTGGGCACTTGGGCACTTGGCCACTGGACTCCGACAGAGTAACATTGTGGGAATTAACCATCTCTTCAGTTTGTACCCTTTGCCTCTCTCAGATAGGCCTATCTGCATTTGATTGCGCCAACCCAACTTTATCGACAATTACATGTTCATCCCTTGTCCTGTTCTAGGCCGATTCCAATTCAAGATAGCCATCAGGGCAGCGTAACTTCACTTGTTCATCATTCATCATCGTAAATGGTTGTATCAGAAACAGTATCATGTCCCCTGATCAAGGACAAAACTATTTTTGCATCGCTTCCATGCAAACGCCCCTTATTGTCATTATCTTAGTTCGTCAGTGCATCATCATTCGTCATAGTCAACAAACATTTGTTGAGCCAATCCCTATTTACACAGAAATACACAGGCGCAGTAAAATGACCGAATCTTCTCTACATAAAAACACTTCAAATAATACCCCAAAAATATTAAACAGTTTTATGTAGTCCTATGAAAAACGCCAATTATATATTTTGAACCTTTTCTTTGAGGACACACTAAGCTAGAAACTATTGCATATACTGGAGGCCAATGACATCGTAGTTAGTATTTGAGTTAGACAGCTTCGAAGCCCTCGTTTGGGTTTCCAACGATGCCTGGATCGTCAGCCATCTCATAGTCGTTTTCTTTCTTAGAGTTATACACACCTTGAAAGAACAAATTACAAATGTAAGTTTGAAATGTATTTCTTTTTCATAAGGGAATTTCACGGTGCTAAATGGATGCACTTTAATGTCGTTATATTCAATAATTTTAAGCCTTGACATTTACAGTGTTTGTGTTTTACGAGTTGCCTGGTTTGTTATTAAGGAAAATCAAAGAAGATGGCTGCTTTACGACAAATATTCACGGAGCTATGGATATAATGTAAGAGCTATAAGACCTGTTCGAACTCTACGGCTACGGCTAAGGCTTAGGCTTTGCCTCCACTTTCACTACGGGCCTTCAAACACGCGGACGGTGCCTAAGTCGGAGCTCAAGCCCAAGCCGTGATTTCGAAAGGGGCAAATGATGGATTATAATCTCATGGCAAAACAGTGATGAAGACTAACTAGTAACTATCACCACACCACAAATGAACAGACGTTTTTTCTTGGTGGGTGGTGGGCTTGTTACTAACCGTAGCTGGAAGAATTCCGGGACGGGATGGGGAACAATTTCCGACTGGAACAAACATGATCTGTAGAATTTCAGGACACTAAAGACAATGAACGCCGCTCAACCACGTTGGATAATAAGGACAACATTTTGGGTGGAAAACGTTATCATAATGAGTTAGTCATTAATAATTGAGTGTCACAGCTTGAATTGCCATCATGAAACAGGACTCCTTCGCAATTTTCTCTCGCATCCGCCATTTTGAATCACTTTAAATGTGGCAAACTATTTTTACTAAATTCGACGTTTGTCACCTATCGTTTTAACTGCCGCACTTTTGCTGTGCACAAATCATTTGAGTTCGACACGGCAAAAGTGCGACGTTTAGCTCAGGCCTCATGACTCTGAATGGTTTTAAAGTCGCACGGTGCTAACCTTTCTTTGGCTGAGAATTCTCCAATGCTTTTGTCATGTTGTCCTTCTCGTCGTTCAGATACATCACATAGAAGATGAGGACAATCAGTACAATGCCAGCTCCCACGGATACACCTATCAGTGCGTTCTTGTAGACGGTGAGCTGCTGATCAACTTCAACTACTTCGGTCATATCAGGAATGGAGGTCGATGTTAACTCTGTCGAAGGACGAGCTGTCAAAAAATTAAAAATAAACAGACTAGAAAAGTGCACATGTAATCATCTTGCATCGTAGATATGTTAATGCCAAATGCATTGTGTTCTTTATATACTATTCAATTCAATCAAACATTTATTTCCGTACTCACAAAAAGAAAATACAAAATCATGTGGACACATTTATAGTAGTACAATGCAAACAAAAAGTAAACACGACCAATGAAAATGCAACTGCAAAAAATTAAACAATTTAGGCTGTGAGTAAGGAGGCTGTTCAAATAAGCCGAGGCTTGTGGGAAACAGCCCTTTACATGATACAAAAACAAGAAACAAAAACAAAACAAAAACAACGGACAGAAGAGAATGCAAAATGAACCGGTAATGAGCTAATGATGCAGATAAAGCCCAAGAAATATTGATTACATTGGGACCAGCTTTAAGCATAAAATATACTGTGACACTGTTCTGAAAATTTTCATTTTAATACCATCAGCACAACGTGCCCCTACCCGACATTTTTTTTCTCATAACAATAAGGTCATCATAATTATGGTGTTCCATATGTGCCACTCCTTCCGTCGCGTTTTCAAAATTTTCCGTCGCGTTTTCACATTTTTCCGTCGCGTTTTCAAATTTTTCCGTCGCCTTTTCAATTTTGTCCGTCGCCTTTTCAAATTTTTCCGCCGCCTTTTCAAATTTTTCCGTCGCCTTTTCATTTGGTGCCAGCACCAAATTTTTTGCTGGCGAGAAATTTAGTGCCATCATGTATTATTCATATTAGTGACTGAATGACAAGCTTGTATGACCTGCAATATGTGAAAGGTCATGAACTCGTGTATGCTGTGCATGTTGTTGACATCGCGACCGTGCAATCTTGTTTTGAGTGATCATGGCTTCTTCATCGCATTTATCAACGCATTATTAGCAAGTGATTCTGAAATTATTCAAGCTAAATCATTTGCTTGCAATTGGTCAGGTTTTCATTCTTTGAAGCCACAGCAGTTTCAAGCTGTGGATGTGGATCCCCGCGGACGATGATGTTTTCGTTTAAAACTACATGAAATCAGTGTCACAATTGAAGGACCAAAATTGTAGAAAATAGTTCACTTCGATGGCTTATGGCAGGTAGTAACCGCTGCTACCAGTGTAACACTTAAAATGTGTGTCACTAGGCTGGCCGACAAAGCAAATAAATAAAAGTCAAGTGTAGATTCAGCTCCTCTTTGGGCTATAGATACAGGGTTTATTATATTATCACTGTATGGCTGTACAAAGAATTCAAAAGTAGCAGGAAAGGAAGAAAACACGCCGGGATTGGGCCACAGTGCGAGATTTTGCACTGGGCTAACCAGGAGGGTCTGTCTATAATTTATGCAATTGTTAAATTAATTGGGCTGAGTTAATTAGTAGGTTAATTAATTGGGGGCGCCTAGGCATGATGGTTTGGGATATGAAGAAGACATCTTTGAAGAAATTTAGAAATTTGGTGCTGGCACTAAAATTCTCGCCAGCAACAAATTTGGTGCTGCACCAAATGAAAAGGCGACGGAAAAATTTAAAAGGCGACGGAAAAATGTGAAAAGGCGACGAAAAAATTTGAAAACGCGACGGACAAATTTGAAAAGGCGACGGACAAATTTGAAAACACGACGGAAAAATTTGAAAACGCGACGGAAGGAGTGGCACATATGGAACACCATATCATCACTACAACACTAGCATTTCATTGAACATTTTGGAACATTTTATAGAAAACTAGAATCAACTATTTGCCTATGCGTGAGAAATAATTTTTGCTGAACAGTGTTTGCGTCGGTCATGCACGTTGACCTCACTGTGTTATACTGAAATAAACTACACTGTAAAAACGGCGTTTAGAATCTAAACACATTTCTAAACGCCTCGCTTGTACCCACTTTTTTCACACGTTTAGCCCTCAACATGTTTAGATTTTGCGTTTCTGTGACATGTTTACCCCGAGACACATTTAGCCTGTGATACGTTTAGATTGAATGTGTTTAGGGTTCATAGTGAGTGCTAAACATGTTTAGAATCCAACACGTTTCAGAGAATAAGCTTAATTTTTAAACACCTGAAGAAAAGAAAAGAGAAATGTTGCAACATTCGCCTGCCTGCTTACTGAAACATAACGCCCAAGCTACGCTCGGCATGAGAATCGATAAATCATCATCATCTCAACGGTCATCGAGATGATTTTCATCGAGATGATTTTCATCGAGATGATTTGAGGAGCAATGATGCCATAATTTCAGTCATACTGAAAACGGTCATTTTGAAGTCTCAGAATCCGTTCCAATTATATACATTTTGGGCTTTACTTTCTACCCATGGTGTGAATCTTTGAAGTGCTGGCCAATATGATACAACAAAAATTTGCTTCAATTGAATTACACACATTAAAGTGTAAACTACTGCGCAGGAAAGGCTGTTATACCTACAATGGTTTTGAATAAACACCAAGGTCTATATTTGTGCATATTTAATGAAACCCCGCCCATTTCATTCTAAACAAACTGATGAATTTAAACACATACAAAACATGTTTACAAGCAAACATGTTTAGAAATATGTTTGTAAGCTAAATTGGTATCCCTTTAACATGTCAAAAAGCTAAACGTGTTGCGATCAATGCAGGTTTGAACTGGTTTGAACATTCAAATACACCAGAATGTGTGTTCATCATTTTAGTACGTTTGCTACCTGAGCAATTTTACTTGCCATGAGGGGCTAAACGTGTGGAGCATTTTTGATACCTTTGTAAAGTTACGTATTACCAAAATGCGAATTATTTTAAACCCTTTTAATTATGTGTTTATGCCATATAGCAAAAACGCTCTCCAAGGAAGGCCTATATGCCTACGTGGAAGCCTATCATGACTAGCTGCTTAGCTTTTTCATACCAATAGCAAACGTATTCAATGATGTAAACACATTCTGGTGTATTCAAATGTTCAAACCAGTTCAAAACACGTTTAGCTTTTGACATGTTAAAGAGATAGCATTTAGCTTCAAACATATTTCTGAACGTGTTTGCGTGTAAACATGTTTTGTATGTGTTTAAATTCAAAACTGCATTTCAAACAAGCACAACAAATCTCAACCCGTTTAGCTTTTTGACATGTTAAAGAGGTAGCCATTTAGCTTCAAACATATTTCTAAACATGTTTGCGTGTAAACATGTTTTGATTGTGTTTAAATTCAAAACTTCACTTAAAACAAGCACAACAAATCTCAACACGTTTAGCTTTTTGACATGTTAAGGAGATACCCATTTAGCTTACAAACATATTTCTAAACATGTTTGCGTGTAAACATGTTTTGTATGTGTTTAAAATCAAAACTTCACTTAAAACAAGCATAACAAATCTCAACACGTTTAGCTTTTTGACATGTTAAGGAGATACCCATTTAGCTTTCAAGCATATTTCTAAACATGTTTGCGTGTAAACATGTTGTGTGTGTGTTTAAACGCTAAGCGCCGTTTTTACAGTGTATACTCATCTGTAAACAGTGTAAAGCTTTCATTTCGAAAGATGCATAGAATGTTATGTATATAACGGCACACTTACATTCCTCAATGTAGTAGTAGATGATATTAAACCCTTCTCCAGGCAAGTTGGAGTATGCGTTTGACGAAAAAAGAACCAAGAGAGCACCCATGGTGCTGACTATCTTTTCTTGCGGCTGGGGAGCATAAGTAGAACAGCTGGTAACCAACTGGTCAAGGTTGGCCTCGTATCCATCGAAGATCGCCACATTATGCCCCAACCTGCATATGTATTGACTGAAATCCTCCCATTCCACAGCTACTTGGTTACCGGTTGGGGCAATTAGAAGAGTGAGGCAATTGACGAATTTCGGGTACGCCAAGTCAGGGTAGAGAGGAGAAGATACAAGCCCGGCGTTTTCCACATTGATTGTGTCGTTGCATCTCCATTCTGAAAACAAATGTTAAAATTGGAATGTAATGATTCACATTCCTTGATATTGTGTGGTTGTCCTTTTACATTGTAAACTAACATGGTCCGCCATTTTGTAGAACAAAATTGTTGAGTCCTGCACTGCACTGTACCCACCCAGCCTACCTTGGAGTGACTTTAGATTGCACCATTTCCTTCAAACAGACATCAACAACACTAGAAACAACATCATTTGGAGACTGACCAACTCCAAATGGGGAGCTACAGCACACACACAAAAAGATCATCGGCCCTTGCCATGTGAGGGGAAATCACCTCATGCCAAGAAGTTTGATGTTGCGTTGAATAACACCAGTCGCTTGATGACAGGGTTGCCCCGCTAAAACCAACCAACACCAGCAACGTGCACCTCTTCGCTGGTACTGCATGTTCCACCTGACACCACAAGGGAAGTTACCAGTCGAGGTTGAGATGACCAAGACCATCAGCGATGAACACCATCTCCAACACAAAGACGAGGAGCTCTCTTAGTCGTGTTGAAGCCTTGACAATATCCCGGGAAGAAACAAGAAACGAAAACAACCCGCCTCCAACCGACATGAAAAACCCTCCAGCTGAAAACCGCCCTCCTTATGCAGATTAGCAAATGGTTTGAATTGGAAATCTCTCAATCGCCTGGGGACACAATCTGGTAGATCCAAAGCTGCATTTGCCCGATGGGGTTACTAGACCGGCCCTATATGTGAGAGTGTATAAAGAAGCAGACCAGAGCATAGCATGGATCACTGCTTGAAACGCTCCATAACCAACCCACCCATGCAGCTCCATAAACCTCGCAAACTAAGCCATCAATGCAAACCACTGCGTGAACAAATTGAAAATGATCAATCTGATACTTTGAAGATACGAAAAGAAGGAGATAGATGCATATGTTTCCCAAGGTAAAATTCCCTCCCTGCAACTCCTTTCCTTCAGGCTCTTACCTTTCAATGGCATTATTGCACACTGTGATATACGTGCACACAAGTTTTCATTACAGTTTTGATTATTAATGTTACAAAATTTGCTTTTAAAAGGTCCTTCTTAAACTTTTTGCGGAAAGTTTCATGATTCGTCCACTTACCTGCTCTGTACGATGCAACGAACTTATTCTTTGTAACGTTGCTAGTGTGGAACTCTAGCATGAACCACCACCCTTCCACCGTGAGTACGTTAGCCGTCTCCAATATGTAGAGACAGACGCGATGCGTCTTCAGCAAGTTGTCGTCGATATCGAAAGCTTGAAAGACTATATAGCTATGGCAGGACCCGTTTGGTCCATCGTGCATGCCCTCGGATTCCTCGGCCAGTATCCCGGCGAGCGTGAGCGTGATCGTATTCACCCCGCCACTTGGTTTAATTGACCAGCTGTAAGGACCTTCGTCTGGCCCCGAAAATTGCTGGCCAAATACATTGGGAGAGGCAATGAATCCAAGGTGCTTCGAATTATTAACAGCCAGTTCGCCTGGAATGAAGGAATTATATTCAAATTAAATTAATTATGTTGAACTGTCGCACTGCACTATACATTGTATAAATGATAGCACTTCGGTGACATGGTACCAACGATAATGTTGATAATGTTGTGTAACAAACATATTAAATATTTGTTTAACTCACATTAATTTAATACGGAAGCCGGATAGTGCCAGAAAATAAGAAGTGAAATAATTTTTTATGAGCGCGAGAATATTTTTTTGAACCATTTATCTGGCGGCCGCCACTTATTTATCCGGCGGCCGCCACTTATTATCCGGCGGCCGCCACTTAATTATCCGGCGGCCGCCACTTATTATCCGGCGGCCGCCACTTAATTATCTGTACCACACGTTCTTTATTTTGCGAATTTTAAGAGGACAGGTCATAGGATTCAGGGGAGGGGGGTTAAGAGGACATATCATAGGATCATGGGGGTGGGTAAGAGTACAGGTCATAGGATCAAGGGTGGTAAGAGGACATGTCATAAGATCCAGAGGGGTAAGAGGACATGTCATAAGATCCAGAGGGGTAAGAGGACATGTCATAAGATCCAGAGGGGTAAGAGGACATGTCAAGATGGCAGAGAAGGGGGAGTGATCCATAGAGACACCAAAGTCATGTCCTCTCACCCCCCCAATTATGATCCTATCACATGCCCTCTTACCCTTAACTCCCCCTCCCCCTCCCGGATCCTATGACATGTCCTCTTAACCCCCTTGATCATTATGACCTGTCCTCTTACCCCCATGATCATTTATGACCTGTCCTCTTACCTCCCTGGATCCTTTGACCTGTCCTCTTACCCCACATGATCCTATGACCTGTCCTCTTACCCCCTTCCCCCCTTGATCCTATGACCTGTCCTCTTACCCCCCCCCCCCTCCCCGGAACCTATGACCTTTCCTCTTTACTCCCCTGGTTCCTATGATATGTCCTCTTTAATGTCCCCCCGAATCATATGTCCTGTCCTCTTACAATCCGCAAAATAAAGAACGTGTGGTACAGATAATTAAGTGGCGGCCGCCGGATAATTGAGTGGCGGCCGCCGGATAATTAAGTGGCGGCCGCCGGACAATAAGTGGCGGCCGCCAGATAATTATGTGGCGGCCGCCAGATAATATGTGGCGGCCGCCAGATAAATGGTACAAAAAAAATATTCTCGCGCTCATGAAAAATATATTTCACTTCTTATCTCCTGGCACTATCCGGCTTCCGTAATTTAATGCTGTCATATCACTGTAATACTAATCTTTTAGGGAATTGATAATAATATACTGGGTTCTCATATAGCGTTTTATCACACCTCTAGGGGCGTACCAAAGCGCACGGTATTTTTTCCTTTAATGTATGTGTAGCTATACGTTTTGAAGTATTAGACCTATTCCTTTATATCACCATGTATTGGTTTACAAGGTGTTGTGGCGTAATATGCTGTCGATCAGACCAGGAACACCGGGGCGAACCCCTTCTCTTTAAGATAAGTGCTCTGGCTTATTTTACGTGCATTACACAACACACGGGACCAACGGCTTTACATCCCATCCGAAGGACACAGCAATAAAGGTTAAGTGTCTTGCCGGACCCACACTCTGTGGATCAGGAACACAAGAGCTTGAGTCCTGTGTTCTTATCCGCTCAGCCACGACACGCCACGATATGTTGAGATACACTCGACAATTTTAGCATAAACACTCAACAGTGTTTATGTGTTCGAAAAATGATACAATCAAAACTTAACATTAAGTTGTACAACTCACCAACTCTGGGGTCTAACTCGAAATGTATGACTTTATCAAACTCAGAAATTTGACCTTCCGATACTAGTGCTGAAGTAGCAATAACTTGAAAATCTGGGCCAGCCATTACGCATGTTAAATTCGTGATGTTTCCCGTGATGTCAAAGGAGTGACAGCCATACCCTTTGGTTTCGATGCACTTCTGTGCACACTCTTCCACTGATTTCACGGCAATATGACCTATGACCGATGTGTCATTCAGGCGAACGTCGTAGTAAGGGTCAAATATAATGACAAGGGAGTCTGAAGGAGAAGAATTATTAAAATTAATTTTGAATTATTAAAGTAAAAGTTTTTTAGTGGTGAACTGCGTCTTGTGTCATCTCAGATATACAACGCCTCTGGGTCTGCCATCTGGACATTATATGACAACCAATCTTACAATAAATCATTTCCATAAATATGTAAAATGCACATCGCCCGTGCGCACCAACACTACTGGTTGGCAAATGAGGGACCATGCGCCTTTTTGTGGGGCTGATGGCGGCGTGCTGATGGTAGAGGTTTTTATTGGGTCTGACACATCTATGAAGACAGGTTTTTTTTCACTAATTTTGTCCTTGACCTGGACAATTTTTAATGTTTATATGTACTTTTGCCCGAAGATTTGAAATTTGTTGCACAATTTGTTGCACGCTGTGATCGGGTCCATAGTGTTTTGTATACCTGAAGGTGCCATTGTTCTCGAGGTTGTACAAAACCCATGGACCCCATTACAGAGCGTGCAATAAATGCTTTGTTGCACCATTGATAATGGACCACTTTGCTCCCTAAACTTGGTTTAACGTGAAGGAAAGAAACTCTCACACTTTAACAGCTCCTGATGCTCAAACATGCGCAATGCAACGTTTTTTTATAATTATTCATGAGTATTTGACAAAAGATGCTATGATTATGAATAAGGGAATCAATTTGTGGTGAAGAGGTTTTAAACTAGTGGTTTAAACCCGCCAAGGCCTGGTTCTTGATAATTTTACCGAGACAAAGTCGAAAATATAGACAAAAACCTGTAAAAAATTGAGAACAAATCGGACAGTTTTTGCCCCTTCGGTCGTCGGCAGCTAACTTCGATTCTGCGTTAAATTTCGAGACCCATTGCACAACGCGGAGCGCACGTTCGAATAAGATGTCCTTTCGACCAATCAGAATTAACAAACTGTCCCAGGTAATTATGAATATAATTTTACAAATTATTTTGAAAAATCGAACGTATGATTTAGATTCAGAGAGTCCGTGCAACGGAAGTGTGTTCCATGGTGCACACTATGGGGGTAAGCTAGACATAAACTAGCTAGCCAGCTAGCCGTGAGCTTATGAACATGTAGGAGGGATAGGGTGCCAGATCACCAAGTGCGTTTTGTCGATAAGGGTTTTAGTCTGTACACCGAGCGCTTCAAATCCGCTGTGGCCGAACCGCAACGTTTCAGTGCTCGGAAATTTGTGTACGTAGTTTTCCCCTATTTATTTACACTTCACTTTTGTCCTTTTTTAATATTATTTGAAGGTAGAGTCATGCAGTGGTTTTGACGTAATGCTGGTTTCAAACAAAATTACAAAGAGAGATACAATGAAAGTCGAATGACATGTGAAAGTTTCAACTTAATAAAGTGTGTACTTGCAGAGAAAACATGAGGGAATCTCTGGCTGCAGCATTCGCGAACAGACACCAGCCCTCAGAAATATAAAAAACGATCCATGCATGCAGTGATCGTTTCTCAAGGTCCATTTTCATAAAGCTAAAGGTATAAGCACAACAAACCTATTACCAGGATAAGATTAAGGGCCAAAAATCCACGTCATATACAACTTTTTGGACTGGTATCCTGGTGATTTCAGCAGCTCTATGAAATTGAGCCCAGGGGTTAGTGACGAGGTATCGTCACGCTGCACAGCAATGCACGCCATGCCGCCATTGCTGGGATGCCGAGAGTGCAGGATTGCTTACACAAACCCAACGGGAAAACCGTCATGTCTTAAGGAGTCTGTCTCTACGATTTACATAGTCTTGATTGGCGACGTTCATTTTGTTTAACGTGGTGCGATATCGCAACACGAATTACTGTCCGCAACACGAATTACTGGAGAAGAGATATCTGTATCACACGAGCATCTGGATCAAAACGAACGTCTTGACGCTTTTGGACCGAGACCCCGCCCACATTTTGTTTTCGGGCATCAATTTGAATATTCACAAAATGAAACGCACGCGCACAACGGTGAGCAGGCTGTGATCAGACTGTTCCCCTGTCTTCCGTACTATGTACCATGTGAGGAATGGTGGAGAGTTTCTAACGGTAATCGCTGGCCGTGATAAATGAATCGCTGCTTGATAATGATAGTTTATTATAGCAAGGCTGTCCTTTTGCTGTATGGTGATACTTTATGTACAATCACAATAGGCTTCTCCTTCACGGTGTCACCTTGATCGGGGTTTCCGTACAGTCCATTCAAAAAGTCTTTAACGATATATTATTTATATAATTTTTGTTTTTACCCTACACGATGTGTGTTAAGCACTGTATACTCAGTACTTTCCCGATATACTATTTAGTACGTAGCTGCTTGAAAAAACACTTCTCCCAAATCCAGTCGGTGAACTAAATCGTGACCTTCCACAAAATTACGAACTGCGGTGGTTTGATGACTTTTAAACTCTTCAAGGCCCAATTAAATTCTCGCAAACGCTGGTTCAAACCATCATTCACAGCAGTGTTTCTCAAAGCCATTGCCTCGAGGCATACTAACATTACCTACGTCTAGGTACCATACACAATATCTGTCGCTGAACGCATAATGCAAATTAGCCTCGTTTTGATCTGCCTGGTTTTTTCCGGGCAGCAAATCCAACAAATCGTCAAGACGCTGTTTCGATCCAGATGTATAGACTTGCCCAGTCCTTCTGAGTCAGCCTCCCAAAACAGTCAATGTAGCGCCCTCTATTGGTGGCTAGTACAAAAAACAGCGTTGCCAATCAAGACTACGATTTACACAATACGCCGATCCAGTAGGCCACGCCCACCATAGCAACTGCCTAGCAACGACCGAACGTGTCGCGTGTGTGTCACGTCGTTGTATACACCTAGACTTGGTTCCAAGTCTGTGCTCGTGGTTTTTAGTATACCTGATAACCAATACATTATTGCCTGAAATAGCGCCCTCTTGTGGATTAACCTCAGTCTTTAACCTACGATCACGGACTTGGGAACATTGTTTTTCGGTTTGTACACACCCTATGGCGAATTAGTCCAAAAGTGGACGGAACACTCTGATTGGTCAGAATCTCAGAAGCCGTCAATAAAATGCACATTCAAACTTGACCGTTTATACCACGGGATATAGTACAGAAATACAACATTGATGCACATGTAACTAATCTGCCTCTGCTCTGTGATTCAACTTGCAGTTTGGAAACAAAAAACCCAAAGTGATTCTAGTTTTTAAATTCAAAATAAATAAAAAACGTTGGGAAAATCATTAGACGATTCCATTCAAATAAAGGGAACAAAGTTTTTCGTCTAGTAGGGATCAGGTTATTTGTTATGTTTATTTTTCAATATTTTAAGAATACATCTAGTATTATTTTATGTATAAATTAGAAATAGCATACATACAAAGCACTATAAAAAAAAAAAACAATGACTCGATCGATTTTACAGAAAATGCTGAAGTGATTATAACCTATTGGGAATAGACGCAACCAACAGGAGTTTTGTGGCCTCCTGATTGGTCATCTCTCTGGCATAGTGTTGTTATGTAAATGTCAGTTGTGAATAAATGAATATCCCGTATACACAAGAGGGTCAAGTCTGAGATTGCGAGTTAGAGCGCGTGATAGCCAATCTGCGGGGGGAATTTTGTGTGGCTGATTCAGAGAAATAACCGCGATCTCAGACTTGAAATCAAGTCTATTGTACACCGCACGCACACACCATCATAGAGCAAGCGGATACTACTTTTCTCTGTCTTACCTCTGCTTCGGAAATGGCCACAAATATACATTCCCTCTCTTGTCAGGGTTTCGGGAGTAGGAACTTCAATTAGGATATGAACACCGCTTGACCATGGTTAAGGATAAAAATCAAGTTTATAAAAGAACAGCCTTGAACAAATGACACAAAAGTAAATTCAACGAAATGTGTGTAGTAAACAATACAAACAAATCAGAATTTTGTCGGACAAAATGGCGGCAATTTGTCGGACCTTAAATCACGCGTTGTGATTGGTCAATTTGTCAAGGGGCGTGGCCTACTGGATCGGTGTATTTCCATTGAGAGTACAACATGACGTACGATGCAAAACATTGACCATAAATATTTGCCACTAAACAGAAACTGAATCTTGAAATCAGCGGAGACAATATGCATTGTCTCTCTGCGAGGTCAAACAAACCACACGTGATGCTAGGACTCGTGACATCAGCGGTGGCTAGTTAGTTTGGACCTGCCTGTATGAATAAACGGAGCTAACGCAAATACACTCCTAAACTTCACCATTTGCAATCAGTACGGCTATGAAGGACGAAAAGTGGCCATCTGCTTATCTGCTATCAGAATAGCTAAAAGTCAGATTTAACGTTGTTTTTAAATGAATTTTTCCACTTTTCTACTTTTCTGCTACCTAGAAATGAGATTGAACATTTTGTGAAAATGCATTTTCTATTTTTCTGCTTTTCTGCTACCAGAAAAGCAGATTTAACTTTTCCTCTTTATGTTGGCGGACGAAAAGTGGCCATCTGCCTTTTTGCTATTAGAATATAATAAAAGTAGATTGAACGATTTTGACTTTTCATTTTCTCCTTTTCTGCCACCTGAAAAGTAGTTTTTACTTTGGTGCCCGAAAATTGGCCATCTACGGAAGCGTATGACCATCATATTACTGCGTTACGAAGATAATTTATCATTGAAACACAGAATCATGTCCTAGTTATTACGGTTTTCAGAGTTATACATGTCAGAAATACAGAATTCAAAGATAATATATCTAAGAAATACATAAATCAATGATAACAAATCTAAGAAATACATAAATCAATGATAACATATCTTGGAAATAATTATGGAAATCGAACATAAGGTATCTTGGAAATACGGAAATCGAAGATAAGGTATCTTGGAAATATGTAATTCAATGATAACATTTCTGGGAAATACGGAAATCGAAGATAACATATCTTGGAAAGGGGTGGAAAACAGGGTTTTCCCCAAGTAACCTGCTCCACAAGCAGGGCACTTGGGTCTCACCCGGGTGAGTCACAGTAATGACGTCAGAGCTAATCGAACGCACTGGGGTCAGACCTTGGTTGGTCGACCCGGGGAAGCTAATCGAACGCACCCACAACTTCATGTATTTTCCAAGATATGCTATCATTGAATTCCGTATTTCCAAGATATGCTATCATTGAATTCCGTATTTCCAAGATATGTTATCATTGATTTCAATATTTCCAAGATACCTTATCTTCGATTTCCATATTTCCAAGATATGTTATCATTGATTTCTGTGTTTCTTAGATATGTTATCAGTGAGTTTTGTGTTTCTGCCAAATATAACTCTGAAAACCGTAATAACTAGTGTATGATTATGTGTTTCAATGATAAATTATCTCGGTAACGCAGTAACATGATGGTCATATACGCTTCCGTAGCCATCTGCTTTTCTCTTTTGAGAAAAGCAGAAAAATGGATTGAACGTTTTTCGATACCGGAAAAGCAGATTTTACTCAGGCGGCCAAAAAGTGGCAATTTATTTGCTTTTCTGCTTTCAGCAAACCGTGAAAGTTTTGGCATAACGATGTCGAGACATTATGTCTACCCTATCACTTTGTAAAGAAAGATAACGACGTTTCTCTTGAAGTCTATTATTTTGATGTAGCCGTGAAATTCCTTTGGTTATTTTCTTAGAGATGCCGCCTGTGGTCTCACAGAAACGCATACGTTGTAGTACAGACGTATCCGATTGGTCTACGCACGCAAACACCAGATAAACAAAGCTGGAGACCCTGCCCCTTGATACTCAAGTTATTTTTTGTCTATGAGTTTAATAATAATAGTAAGCAATACTTTAATATGAGATGATTCATTGCAAATTCCCCCCCCCCCCGACAAGTTAATTCCATCTTGCAAAAAATGTGTCTTCCTTTTTAGAAGGATACTTTTTGATCAATTTGGCTTGCATAAGTTTAGATCACACTACAACAAATACATGTTATACTGTCCTACGCCATACCACTGTCCCTTCCCGGGCTTCGTAAAAACTTTTGCAGGGAGGTAAAGAATACCTTTGGTTTTTGGAACTGCTCGATTGTTTTAATCTTAAGTAAATGTAGATTTATACAATAAAACTAAACTGCGAAAATTTCATTTTAAATGGTGGGGGGGGGGGGGGGGACCACTGAGAATCTCCGTCCACAACGGCCGTCAACACAGGTATCAATAGAGAGCACAAACCGCGCATATTATAGGCTTTGCAGCTGGGCGCCATCTCAAAGGAAACCCTCCAACAATCTTTCAGGGAAATATCCGATCGGTATCTTAAATTACAATAATAAAGGGTAGAAATGATTGTGTCCGGTCTTGTTTTACAACAATTATGGTCACTTAGGTTCACGGTTTGCTGAGAGCAGAAAAGCAAATGGACACTTTTTGGCCGCCTGAGTAAAATCTGCCTTTCCGGTATCGAAAAAGCAGAAAAGTAGAACGCACAGTTGTCAAAACGGTCGATCCATTGTTCTGCTTCTCTCAAAAGAGAAAAGCAGATGGCAAATGTTCGGGCACCAGAGTAAAAACTACTTTTCAGGTAGCAGAAAAGGAGTACATGAAAAAGTCAAAATCGTTCAATCTACTTTTATTCTGTTCTGATAGCACAAAGGCAGATGGCCACTTTTCGTCCGCGAACATAAAGAGGAAAAGTAAAATCTGCTTTTCTGGTAGCAGAAAAGCAGAAAAATAGAAAATGCATTTTCACAAAACGTTCAATCTGGTTTTCAGGTAGCAGAAAAGTAGAAAAGTGGAAAAATTCTTTTAAAACAACGTTAAATCTGACTTTGAGCTATTTTGATAGCAGATAAGCAGATGGCCACTTTTCGTCCTCCATAGTACGGCGGTAAATGAGACTCTTAAAAGGACGATCCAACAGGCAAATAATCAACAAGACAATTCACAACGGATTTGTGATTTGGGGATTTTATTTCTTTGAGCATAGGCAAGGCGATTCCGCATCTCGGCTTGATTTTAGTACATCGACCTACACCTCAAGCGTTCAACCCCAATGCACATACGCACGGCAAGTGCCGGTTACACGGTTAACCGACCGATAGTCCGGTTTATACACGTTTATATTATATTTGTACGGGTCGGATATGCCTAACCGTTGTAAAATTCACTCGAAAGCGTTGCGAAACGCACACCACATTTTGATCATGGTGTACAGAACGCGCAATCTTTTTTAAAATCTGTTTGTATATAGATATTTATACTCACACATGTACATTTCGTCCTTAATTGTTGGGCAATTTTGGGGCGGTTGTTTTTGTTTGTACTTGTACTTTGCCTCTGAAGAAGGTCCAGTTTGGATCGTAAGCTAAGGCCATCTACCCTACTAATTTCACACATGTAAATATATATACATACCGCCCCAAATGCCCAACAATTAAGGACAAAGTCCCTTGCAATTTGAGCCAAAGGCAGGCCAACTAATTTAAATGACAACACCATCAAATTGATTTTCACTTTCTGTATGCCAAAAAAAGAAAACTTGAATGACTTAGCAGAACGCTTTTAAATGTACTGAAATAAATAAAGTAACTATCAATGTGTTTCAGAAATAACTAACCACAGAAGGCCTCATCGTTGTACGCAACGCAACTGTCAATCCCGTCACATTTCGACGCACGGCTTACACAACCCCCGAGCGAACACCTGTACTCCGTGTCAGCGCACCCTCTGTCTTCTGTAAAACGAACACAAAAATGTAAATAGCCTACAGTCTCTATTGTGGTACTTCGAATTTTAAATATGTTAGATATTGAGAGCTATCACCGCAGACTCTGAAAACAAAACAAATGAACAAAACAACTATCACAATTAGACAGGCACTACATGATGGGAGCCGATAGAGACGTAAGTGTGGTCGATACAGATCATTAACTGCTATTTCGAAAATAATCAATACCGTCTAAAGAAAACCACTTCCCAGTTTTGGGTGGTTTTTTTTATACGGATCCAGCGTTCTTAAACGATTTTTACACAAACAAAAGGCTTCAAAATCGGAACTGTTTTACTTACGGCCTTCGGGTTCTGATCCGTTGAATATGGGTTCAATCCAATCCAAAAACGCAGTGACCCTTGCATACACGTTGGGAATCTCTGTAGAACTACAATCAGAAGGGCCAAAACTGACCACACCAACTTGAGTCCACTTTCCTTCAAACTGTAGGACCAAAGGACCCCCACTGTCCCCCTGAAAAATCAGCATCAATAACTCCGTCAGACAATGTCTTTCTTTCAGGAAGGTTTCAGATACGCATAATTATTTTACAAGGGGTAGTACCACCAACTTTATTTTTTCCAAGAATAAAAGGGACAGAGTGCAATACATTTTTCTATACTGGGATTCGTGAATGGAACCTACTTCCTATTAGCATCAAATGTTCTAATATTCATTATCAATTTAAAAGGGCAGTGAAACAACATCTATCCTCTCAATCTAATTTTAACGGTTTTGTTTAACATTTTTTTATTACCATTGTTCGCCTTTTGCTGTGCAATATTTCTTGTTTTGTTGAAATTGTTTGTCTTCGTGGTTTCTTTAGAAAACAAGCCGTGTTTTATAGGCTTTTAGGGGTTATCCTTGGCTTTCTATCAGCTTACTTGTTATGTATTTTCTCTTTATGCTTGATTTAAAGCCGTATAAAATAATAATAATAATAAACAATTAAGTTCCTTTGATAAACTTATAGGCCCTAAGTCGTTTAGATTTTTTCAAAAAAGAAGGAACAAAACAAAAGATTTTTTTTTTTCATAAAGTGATGCGCATCATTCAATGGCGTTGACTAGAAGGTAGATGTAAAGAAACAATTCGAAGTAAACGTCTAAAACGTATTTTCCTTTGGCAGTATAATTAATAAAAAATGTTTTTTTATAGCGCATTATCTAAGGGCGTCTCAAAGTGCTTAATATTTTTTTTTTTTCTAGACACGTTTTTAAAGGTTTTTGATCTAAGAGATTCATTTTACGTAGCACCTTGAAAATGGTTTATAAGGTGCTGCAGCGCATTCAGCAGCCACTGTAAGAAACACCGGGGGAACCCCTTCTCTTAGCGAAAGGTGTAACCGGGTTATTTTACATGCATTATTCAACACATGGGACCTAGGGCTTTACGTTCCATCCGAATGACGCAGGAACAATGGTTAAGTGTTTTGCTTAAGGACACAGGTGTCAAGACTGGGAGTCGAACCCACACTCTGCTGGTCAGAAACACCAGAGCTTGAGTCCAGTGCACTTGATAGCTTGGCCACTGCACGCCGGAGATTTGTCAATCATTCAGAAATTAAAATACTGCACTATTGACTCCACTTTTATTCAGTATACTGCAAATTGAATCAAACGTGCACGGTGTTTTATACTTTTTCAGCATTTTTTCTTGAGATTTTTTTTTTTTTTAGTATGCTATGGGACAAGTCCCGATCAAAGATAGGTTTCTTACAAAGCAAGCGCCCTTGGTGGGTGTCTCCCCTGGTCTGCCTGCACAGATCATCGTGTTGTCAATAACTGGGCCCCCCTCTACACTATTATATGTCTCAGCACAGCTCGTCTGGTTCTGCAGAAATAAAGTCACTTCGAGAAGTTCGTCTTTATTCGCGGTACCTTGATACAAAAGAATACATAAAGGAAAACGTTATTTCAGTCTATATATGGAGGAATAAGAACACAATAAGAACTTGCTACCGTTTAATTATGCAGAATAAATGGTTACTTGTATTGAAAGAATATGTGAGAACTGCTGGGTGTGGGTAAAATGAAGTTTTGATACTTTACTTCAAGAGGTGTGAAAAGTTGGTGATTTTAGTGTCACATTTACCATTCTCTGTTTGTCCCCATCCAGTTACTGTAACTACCGTTTCATTTAAGAACTCCACCATATCCTTCTGTGGAAGGCATACTGTCCGTACGTGGTCGGTAATGTTAAACGGCGAGTCCATTTTAAACAAAGCAACGTCGTTGCTTGAGTTAATAGCATTCTTGATTTTGTAGTATGGGTGCATGTACATCGCCACTGCCCTTCTTTGTTGCATATTGTCTGAGTTTGCTAGAAGATTGTTGGTTCCCATCCTGAACTGGAAGAGTTCCGGGTGTTTAGTGACGGTTAACCTATATACATACAAACAATTGAACATTTATTTGGGGGGTAATATTGGTTCAAAGGGACACGTTGCCTAGGATCGGGCGAGCTGGTCTATGAAAAGCGTTCGAAACCGTTTGTTATGAAATGCATATGGTTAGAATGATGTTTTAAAAGTAGAATATAATGATCCACACAAACATGCCTCGTAATTGCGTGGTTTTCCTTTTACATCGTGAACTAACACGGCACGCCATTTTGTACAGTCAAATTTTTAACTCCACAAAATGGCAGACCGTGTTAGTATGGGGCGCCGTTTATGACTTTATTACGAAACCAATAGAATGAAACCAATATATATAAAACGAAACAAAAATATTTAGAACGAAATAAAAATGTATAGAACGAAATAAAAATATATAGAACGAAACAAAAATATATAGAACGAAACAAAAATATATAGAACGAAACAGAAATATATTGAACGAAGCGCCGCCTACGACGATTAAGGACCAGGCCGCACTATTTATAGAACCATGGAGCTATACTTATGCCAATATAGCACGAAAATTAAAATAATAGCACGAAGCGCCGCCCGCGACGATTAAGGGCCAGTATGCTAGACTTGAAATCAAGTCGTTAGATAATAGAGTCGTTGTGCACACTCACTGCTGATAAACGGCGTGTCGTGGCCGAGTGGATAAGAGCACCGAACTCAAGCTTTGGTGTTTCTGATCAGGAGAGTGTGGGTTCGAATCCCGGTCGTGACACGTGTGTCCTTAAGCAAGACACTTAACCACATGCTTCGTCCTTCGGATGGGACGTAAAGCCGTAGGTCCCGTGTGTTGTGTAATGCACGTAAAAGAACCCAGTGCACTTATCGTAAAGAGAAGGGGTTCGCCCCGGTGTTCCTGGTTTGATTGGCTGCATATTGCGCCACAGCACCTTGTAAACCATTACATGGTGCTATGCAAAGGAATAGGTCTCATACTTCAACACGTAACCCCACATACCTTGTAGGAAAAATACTGCTAGCGCCATGATCTAGATGGAATGGCGCTATATAAAATCCCGCTATTATTATTATTATTATTAAGGATGGCTACACGAACACGTTAACTCAAAACTTCCAATGATCTTATGATGATTATATTCAGGCTGGTTTAACACGATTCAGTTCCAAGTGGAGCTAAAAAAAATTATCGAATTATCGATCGCTGTAAGGATGGCTACACGAACACGTTAACTGACAAAAAAATTATTACAAAAATAAGGGCAGCTTTACGGAAGCGTATTTAGGACATTGCAACAAAAATTCACGGTTTACTATTTCGCCCGGGCGATTTACTATTTCGCCAGGGCGATTTACTATTTCCCCCGGGCGATTTACTTATTCGCCCGGGCGATTTAGTTTTGTAATGTCAACTACAAAACACTATTTCAGAACGGCTTTATAACGCACGTGGCGTTCTAACGCTCTAAATTTACGGCGTTATAACGACCTGATTTACGGAGTTTTACTTGCCATGAAATGTTCATTCCAATTTCTACAAAATTATGACACAAGATTTTTCACGAATTTGCCGTTAGAGGGCATTTTGGTAGTTTTATGCCCTTTTGATGATCAAGAAAGTATTGTTTCCATTATTTCCTTATTATTTTTCCAAATGCTATAAATTATTTCCTTAGGAGGCCTATTTTTTGTTCAGATGCTATGAACATTTTCACATAAATTCAAAATTTACAAAAGCAACAGCTGTACAGCTTTTGAAATGTTCACCCTTTCTTCATATCAAAAGTTGAGAAAAATCAGACAGTGCAATCTCCATAAAACATAAGATTTGTTGTATTCTTCCATTGAGCTGTGTACAAGTACCTGCAGGAAGTCCAGGCTCTGTGGCTCTTTTGTAAACATGTGATGTCACAGGTCACATGGTCTATACGTCAAAAGGTTTAGTGGTGGATCGAATGCAGCTTTAAAGAGTTACGGGGGAAATATGGTAGGGGCACATTGTGCGTCCCGGTCCTGAAATTTTGTGAACCAACTGTGCTTTCTCTCATCTCAAACTCGTCCCCGCCCCAGCAAAAAGCCACACCACATCCTACCTGCATCCCTTACTCCAGATCCAGCCTCCATCAACACTCCTTCGCAGTGGTGTAAACCAGCGGGGGAGGGGGCAGTAGGGGGAGGGTGGTCAGAACCCTTGCCCTTCCCCCTCTTGCCCGCCCCCAAATAAAATGTGATCGACAAAATGCACAAAGTGATTGGTTCGATACATTAAAAAAGACCCCCCCCCCCCTCTTCCAAGTTATGTCCCCCCCCCCCCCGGCTATTTAGGGCGTTATAGACCCATCCATACGCGCAAGTGCTGTACGCCGCACTGCGCTGGCTGGGACGCTACCTCAGACATGAGAAAACCGTTGTCTTTTTAACTTTTTAGGCGAATTAGGTGTCTTGATCAATTATTTACACATTTTCCCAGACAGGACAGCATGGCATAAGAATGAAGAACATTGACCATAATATTTGCAACTAAAAAACTTAAACTGAATCCTGAAAACATAGCAGACGATGTGAGTTTCAAGTGTGATAGACGTGTGATAGACGGAAACTGCACAGTCGGGTTTGCGTCATATTATTATCAGCAAAGTTTTTTATCAGGATTTTCAGTAGGGGGGCCTATTCACTTTCTGTTTAGTTGTAAATATATTTAAACAGCTACTTAACCGAACAATGCGGGAATGCTATTATTCTAAACAAGTTTATAATGTTTTGTTTATCATTTAAATGTAATTTTGATACTTTGACACTTCTGAATTGTTCGTAATTATTGATTACAAAATTAGGCCCACACCTCAACGTTTTGAAAAACTAGCTACACTTCTGCCGCTGACTGACGGCGTGCGTCAAAATTAATTTCCATATTGATTGAAAGCATTTTAAATGAATTTCAGCATAGATCAATTGTTGCCGTTTTCGTTCAAACTGGTCTTTAATAATATGTTCTACATCATTATATCATGTTTTCCTGTCAGGGACATTGTGTTGATCGTTGAGGATGACTCTTAATTCGCATAAAAAGTGTTTAAAAAAAGACACAGGTTTTCTCATGCGCTGCCAGCGTTCCAGTAGGGCGGCGCGGCGTACAGCACTTGCGCGTATTTTAAAAAGATTGATCGATAATGCCGTAAATGTGGGCGTTATAACGCCGTACATACTGATATAGTGTTTTATTCTTCAGTCTCGGTATAATGCGAACAAACACTAACGTATTTCATAATAACGACAGTAAATCGCCCGGGCTAAATAGTAAACCGTGAATTTTTGTTGCAATGTCCTAAATACGCTACCGTACGATTGAATGTTTTGCTAACATTCGGCCGTCCATGCCAACCGGCGCACTTTGTTTATCAACAAAAGAAAGGTCTATATATAGCACGAAAATAAAAATAATAGCACGAAGCGCCGCCCGCGACGATTAAGGGCCAGTACGCTAGACTTGAAATCAAGTCGTTAGATAATAGAGTCGTTGTGCACACTCACTGCTGATAAACGTCGAATTATCGATCGCTGTAAAAGTGTAAGGATGGCTACACGAACACATTAACTCAAAACTTTCAATGATCTTGGATCATCACACAGCCACAGAGAATTTGGGGGAACAAACTGCAAATTAAGTGATTATATTCAGGCTGGTTTAACAAGGGCGTCGATCGCTACTGAAAAGTAGGGGGGACGGGCGAGCAAGTCTTGACAAAATACATATTACATTATTTGCACCCCCCATTACTTTTACATTTAATTCTGTGTTACACTTGTTCCCTATTTTTGTTTGACCAGGAGGCGAGTTACAGGGGGTGATATTTAACAATAACATCACCCGAAATGGTGTTTGGGCCTGGCTTTCCCTTATGTAAAACCGAGATTCTACCAAATACAAACATGCTTCGGGAGTCCGGCGTTTATCGTGTGTCAGCTTGAAGTTCTTCGAAAAAACAAAATACTGCTTCTTCGACAAATCTTGTCATGACCCAAACTGCTCATATTAATAATGGATTTTACTACATTTTTTGCGTTGTGCGATTGTAACAATTTGAACAAAGATATTGACAAAATAGGGAGACCGCCAACATAGGGCTAGATAGCTCAGTTGGTAGAGCGCCGGCACGTTAAACCGGAGGTCGTTGGTTCAAATCCCGCTCTAGTCAATTTTTCTTTGTTCAACCCAAAATCAATTTGAAAACACATTTGCACATGGGCGCACACACAGACAGACTTCCTTTGTGGAGGGATCGTGTACCGTACATTATAGCATACACAAATGACGCATAACTTGAATGCTAACAAGGTATATATGTAAGCGGGATTTTGGCGTTCATGTCTTGGACGAAACTTGTCGTCTATTGTCTGTATTATAGAAACGGAAATAGGCCAAAAATACCATTCTGCGCGTGGTCCATCAGAACAAAAGATGAAAATGAAGAAAACATTTCACCGTTTGTTCGCTATTCTTTTATTTGAACAAAAATTGTAATGAAATATATTAAATCTAGAAAATGGTGTATATTTTTTCATATTTTGTTGCATATTTCTAATGAACAGTCAATCAAAAAGTGGGGGGGACATCTGATATGCTGTCCCCCCCCCCCCCAGTCTAAAAAGTGGGGGGGACATGTCCCCCCCGTCCCCCACCCATCGACGCCCTTGTGGTTTAACACGATTCAGTTCCAAGTGGAGCTGAAAAAAAAATTATTACAAAAATAAGGGCAGCTAAACAAAGTGCGCCGGTTGGCATGGCGACGGCTGAATGTTAGCAAAACATTCAATCGTGTTAAAAAATGTTGTGACCAAATTCAACACTTTCTGTAAAGATTCATGAATGGAAATACCTTCCATGATTGGTTGATTTGTTTCCAACAAATTCAACACTTTTTTTGAATATTTGTGTAACACTGCTACAAACTGTGGCCATCTGTTTTTGATTTGCAGTTATATGGCTTTCCATACTTTTCCAACCTGGGTTGGCAAAAACTCGGGCTGTGACGTTGCAAAAGAAAGGTCTATATATTTTGGCGTAAGTATAGCTCTATATGGTTCTATAAATAGTGCGGCCTGGCCCTTAATCGTCGAAGGCGGCGCTTCGTTCAATATATTTCTGTTTCGTTCTATATATTTCTGTTTCGTTCTATATATTTCTGTTTCGTTCTATATATTTCTGTTTCGTTCTATATATTTCTGTTTCGTTCTATATATTTCTGTTTCGTTCTGTATATTTTTGTTTGGTTCAATATATTTTTGTTTCGTTCTATATATTTTTGTTTCGTTCTATATATTTTTATTTCGTTCTGTATATTTTTGTTTCGTTTTATATATATTGGTTTCATTCTATATATATTGGTTTCGTAACAAAGTCATAAACGGCGCCCCATATGTTAGTTCGCAAAGTAGAAAGGAAAACCACGCAATTTCGAGGCATACTTGTGTGGATCATTGTACTCTACTTTTAAAACATCTTTCTAACCAAGGCAACGTGTCCCTTTAAACAATCATCGGAATACTCTGTGGGTTAAACTCAGTTGCATACATTGGAAGGTAGACGACCTCCGCCACATTTACCAAAAAGCCGCTTACAACCTTACTCTTACACTAGCAAGACAAAAGGGGAAAAACGGAGGGTGATTTTGCATGGAAAAATATAAATCATATTTCATGTTTAAATTAACTTAATAAGTCTGGTGCAACCTTTCTCCATATCGTCACATTAGTGTATTCATTGAGCTATCATAATACTTTCATCTGTATGGGTATTTTGTCAAGTCTAACAATAAATCTTTCGATTGTACTATATTCGTTTGTGTGTATTTTTTATGTATGTTGCTGTCAGTGTCAAATAAACAATTGTCAATCAATAAGTCGATCAATTAATTAAACAATTCGATTGACTTACAGACAGTGTGCTGCAGTTAGTATCCACTCAGGGTGAATCAAAGAACCACCACAGATGATGCTATCCCTGAATATAAAGGCCGCCTGCCACGGCCACTCGCCCTCCTGTGCCGCATTGCCGTTTATGATACGAGATTCAGGTTTCAATGTTGCAGTCTGTATTCCGCAAGTGGTATTATCTGTAACAAGAGAATAAAGTCATCATGACAAAATGTGACAATAATTAACATTGAAAACAACACACTTTTGTCGACGTTGAAAATATTTTCTCTCGTGATTGGACTTCAACAACTTCCCTATCGGTGGTGTAAACATAATCAAACGAAGCCCGCCAGCCATTCGGATCCCTGTTTACTAAATATATTGGTGACAACGGGTACATACACTACACGCGCTTATGGCTTAATACTAATAGCATCAACAACAACTTAAAATATATACAGCGATAACCCTATTTTTTCTAAAGACATTTTTAACTATTTAGAAATATCTCTTTATATTAAAGAATTTCTCTAACTCCCCTCAAATGAGTGACATACGGAACAACAATTTGGTTTGATGATTTAAAGATAAATTATTTAAAATACATCGAATTCAAGTGCATATCTCAAAATCATTTGCAGATATATATCTGAATCATTTATAGATATATCTGAATCATTTGCAGATATCTCTGAATCATTTGCAGATATCTCTAAATCATTTGCAGATATCTCAAAATCATTTGCAGATATCTCTAAATCATTTGCAGATATCTCTAAATCATTTGCAGATATCTCTAAATCATTTGCAGATATCTCTAAATCATTTGCAGATATCTCAAAATCATTTGCAGATATCTCAAAATCATTTAGAGATGGGCCTAGTTTGATTAATGGTATCGAATGTTGCTTTAAGCACATCACGATATTGGTCATAAAAATGTATTTTAATAAAACATTGAAGGGCAACAGCGTTGATTTGAAATGCAACATGTGCATTTTCATATTGGCAAAAACTTGATTTCACGTCCAACAAACGGCTGGAAATTGACGAAACCATGTGACGCAAGCTGACTCTCATCCACAAACAAGGAGGAAAAGAAACCTTTAACAACTCAACTGAAGATTTAGTTCACAAAATGGCTCATCCGAAACGAAATTCAGCTCTCAAACAATTCACTTTGTCAAGATGAACTTTCTGAAAAAATGCTTCACAGACAGTATATATTATTTCTGTCGTGTTGTACATAAGTCTCGTTACACTCACACATACAGTTTGATGGGCAGCTCATCAGCCTTTTGAAACCACATTAACTTTCGAAAAGCCTGTCTTGCTCAGACTTAAAGGAGTTTGTGTTCTTGACGTTTATGAAATAATGCATTAACCACTCTCTGTCTGCTACATAGCCTTGGTTTGAACAACTTGAGACTATGTCCTCTTGTGTCTGTGGACGCAAAAATATGTCTTGCAGTGTTCTCTCTAGCCAATTCAGGATTGTGTCTCTACAAGATCTCTTCTTGTTGCGACTTCTTTAGCCCCTCTAGCAACTTCTCTATGGAAATGTAAGGTATTTGATATATGGGAATTTTGCTTAGCTCTCCTTTAAACTATTTCAATTGCTGTTACATGTCTTTGTTTAGTCCTGGGTTCAATTGTCTTACGTACGTCCGGTAGAGTAGAGCAAAACTGCGCTTGATAATTCGAATTAGGCCTAAAGCTGTCCGTTGCTTTTGAGCTGCTTTTGTACAGTGGCTGCTTCATTTGCAGTCGTTGGTGAGGTGTGCTCCAAAATTATTCTCTTGATTAATGACCTCTAATTTAGTCCGGCAGCCAAAAGGCACTTTTTACCTGAACCTTGCAGCGGAGGATATAGGCCTAATATAACAGGTTTTGACTGATTTATATTCAGTAGACCTTGTACAAACAGAATCTGCGTGATGACACCCTGTAAAGTTTGGGCAATTCGAGATATAGGCGGAATATTCCTCCAATTTTATAATCCAGAATAGTCATGATATCAGGCTAACTATTGGTGGCGCTGTTTGCTTTTTATGTAGCTTTAAAGTCAATTGAAATATTGCAAGTACAAAACATATTATTTGCATCACTTTAAATCGTACACAAAAACATTTGTTATAAAACATTGTTTATACTTTCCAAATATGTTTAAAAACATATTTTTTAAGACAAAAATATTTCGAAATAATTTAAAGTTGTAGAAAGAGCCTGCAGTAGCTTGACACTTATCAGACTGGTACCATTCTGGTGCAATGTGTGAAATATTATTTGATAAAGTCTGGGTACACGCTGATGTAAACAACAGGACACGTGGAGAGAATTAGCCACATGATAATAGCTGTCTCGCTGAACATTCGATTGTTAGGGCATAAGGGTAAATATTGTTTAGCAGCTACATTTTAACACGAACTTCCAAAGATGTAGCATTACATTCATATAACAAGTATTGTGACTTATTTACAGAGCCAGATTTTCAGCATTATTTGCAATAAGTTTGGATTTATAAAGACCGCTTACATAAATTATCAGTAACCTGGTCTGAGGTGACAAATGAAATAATTGTATTATTATAAATCATGCTATCACATTGAGACCTGCCGTATATTATAAGGACTTAGAAAGGAGTTTTAGTAAATTACATTTCCATCACATGGATCAGGACACAATTGTATCATTACTGTGGGCATTGAAATTTGCATCCATGATGATAAAGTACATCAAGCAGAGCAGATTCTTCAATTTTTGTTTGATTAACGGCACCTGGTTTTGTATAAATGATTTTTATTGTTTCTTGTCTGAATCAAAGCGACGGACATGACCTACCCCCATGATTCAAGCAACTTGTCTGATGCAGAGCCCGAAAGAATAGGCCATACAAACATAACCTGATAATCTGAAACCTCCATCCTCCAGACCGGAGAGGATGTTGTAGGGTTTTGGTTTTCGCAACAACTTAAACGGCAAGCAAAACAAACGGAGCTACAGGGACCCAGTCAGCCAAAGAAGCAACGGAGATGCTATATGTTGATACTGTCCCATCCATTGACACTGTATCTGTTTACTTGTAATTTGAAAATTGTTTTTGTGACAAAACAAATCCAATTTGTGGTAACTGTGCTGGGCTATCTCCACTTGTGTTATTTTATAACAGGGAAGTGGTGGGGAAATAGTTAAACCGAAATTCTGTGACCCTTTTGACTGTGCGGGTCAGTGATGATGGGGGTGGGGGTGATTTTCAGATCCTTTGTACGCTTCCTCATCTGTTGCATGTGGGTCGATTAAAAGAATCGGGCAAATCTCTGTACATTTTTAAAAGATGTGGGGTTGCAACAAGACAAAGTGTATGGGAAATAAAAGAATAAACGTGGGTGTCCGGGTATGTTTGTGTTTAGGTGTCACAAGGCGTTTATCCTTTGTTTTCTTCAAAGAAAGGTGGATCCAAAAATATTTCTGAAAGTTTGTGGTCGCTCTGAATTGGAGGCAAGAATTTGTTGATTACCTGTGATTATAACCTATTGCCTGGTTTTAGGTTGTCGTGAACACGAGAGGTGTTTTGGAGTTTTGTTTACTTCTGGTTTCATACGATCTGATACTTTTACGATCTGCGTGTTCATTGCTTTCAAACAACATTGATCATCATTCTCCCTCAAATAATTCATATGAATTACAAAAGTCATGAGGATTTGATTGTCTTACTTTGAAAAGTCCAAAAACGGATAAACGCCTGTTACTCATGAACACAAACATACCCAGTGATATATCTTGATTTCCTATAGGCCTACACTACTGTCATAACCCTACATCTTTTTAAGATGTACAAAGAGATTTGCCTGACTCTTTATATCGACCAATATGCAACTGATGGGGAAGCAAACATGACTTCCGAAATCTCTCTATTGCTACCCAATGGATCTGAAAAATTATTCTTAATCTCGAACGCCCCCCCCCCTCCCCTCCCCCAGTTCACTACCGACCCACATGGTCAAAAAACGTCAAAACATTTTTGTTGAACAATTTTCTCACCACTTCCCCTTTAACATAACATAAGTGGAATTAGTCCAGTATTTAGTTCCATATTGGGATTTGAATTGTCACAAATACAATTTTCAAATAACAACAGGTCAACAGATACAGCGTCACTGGATGGAATAGCACCAAAATGTAGGTCATTATTAGATAGGTTCAACATTAGGATTTGTCGAGAATGAAGAGGCTTTTCATCTCTTGGGGCTGGCCTCCCCCTCCCCCACTTTCTCCCAAAATGCAACTCTATCTCCACAGAAATCAATGTAGAAGAGGGTACATGTACATATTTGTACTTCAGGGTTTCTTTAGTCGTACAATACGCAGGTTGGATTTGAAGAATACTATACCTTGGCCACGCCCCTTCATGGATCGTACTCCACCCATCATCCATCATCCTTAAATACATTAATGTACAAATATCTTTCAATGATTTATTACAAGAAACTCTATCATAATTAAATGTACTTAGTTTTCTAATATCATGTGTGTTTGGATACAGTTACCGCCTCCTCCCACTAGCCACGCCCCCTTCAGCACCCTACACCCTCTTTCGCCCAATTTTTAAAGTTTTTTTTACTTACTACTTCTTGGCAAGCTAATTGTATGTTGTTAATGCCATTTTGGGGGTTACAAGCTTGTATTGGTTGTGTTTACACCATAGGTATTGATAAATATCGATAAAAACATTAAATAATCGATATAAAAAATTGCCCAACCCTGAGGAGGGGTCATCACTCAGATTCTTAAACAGTATGACCTTCTTGTGTGGAATCTGCAAAAAAAACATTATATATCCAACAAAACATGGTTCACCCCCCTTTGGCTGCCGGACTAATTTGGTCCTATCCGTGTTAGTAGTCCACCGTACGGTTATTGCTGACAAATGCATTGTTTTGCATTTGCCTGCGTTGAACTTGAGTAATAGCCAGTTTTGTTACTATTTTCATAACCCTTAAATATCCTTCTCAATCTTCGTAGTGTCATCTGATGTAAACAAGTATTTTGGTATCGTCAGCGTACCAAAGCCCATTAGTGCCATCGCAAGTATAAATTGTTTTTTTGCAAGTTTATGTTTGACGAATCTTGTTTTTTGGAAGTCTATTTAGCAGTTCTTGTTTTTTGGAAGTATATATTCGGCGGATCTTGTTTTTTGGAATTCTATATTAAGCAATTCTTGTTTTTTTTGGTAAGTCTATATTAGCAGTTCTTGTTTTTTGGAAGTATATATTTGGCGGATCTTGGTTTTTTTAAAGTATATATTTGTCGAGTATTGTTTTTTTGGAAGTCTATATTTAGCAATTCTTGGTTTTTTCAGTATAGTTCGCGAGTCAATTGTCTTCATGTCCTATGTGCTCTCACACGTCGTGCGCCCGACGCCGCACGGTGTCAGGGCAAGGCACGTACATTCTGTGGCAAAGTTGTGTTTGTGCGAATTCAAGGCAATTGTGTACATACTAATTATATAGGTGGTTTGAACAAGATGTTTTCGCGGGGTTTTGAGGGGTTTTAATCATCACTGATGTTAACAGCTGTTAGTGCAAATAATTATGATTACGGAAGCGCATTGTTGCCAAGTTGAATTTAAAAAAATTGTAAAATTAACTCAGCTAACATCTGTAGTCTTGAGTCCCCTATTCCAAAGCTGCTGCCACTTCTCCAATAATGCGATCAAACAAGTCTTGCCTTTCATCTTTCATGAACCCAAGTTGTCTGTCTGAAATTGCATTATGATCTTCGATGTGTTCCAGCAGTCTATTCTTGATGATTGTTTCAAGTATCTTGCATAGAATGCACATTAAGCTCACAGGTCTGTTACCAGCCTTCGTTTTTGACCCTTTATTGAATACGGGTGTCACTTGCGCCGACATCTTTCGGCAGTTTCCCAGCATCCAGTGATTTCCGGAATATGATGTTTTTTTAGCGTCAATGAAAGTTCTTGATTACCTTCCTTTGGCACTTTAGGGTGCATTCCATCTGGACCTGGATACAGGACTCAACTTGTTCAGCTCCTGCATGACATCTTCCTGCCTGAAGTCGACATCGTCAAATTTGTTTTCAATTTCAGTGTCTAGTTCTGGGGCATCCCCTTCTGGTTCCGCCCGTCATCTCCTTTGGTCAGGGATCCGTCTTTTTTCTTAATTTTGTTTTTCTATTAAATTCCTTCATGAGTCCCTCCTCGCAATTTGCTTGAAATTGTCTGAATTTGTCCCTGTATTGTGTTTCTGCCGCTTGTATTATCGTAGTCTTTGGCTGTCCTGGTTTTCTATATTTTGTACAAATTGTATTTTGTCTTTATTAACTTTTAACTTTGGAACATAATGGCTTGAATCTCTACTTTGCTTCCATCGCACGGCGGGGCATGGTCTTGTCCAACCTTGTCTTAAAAACAAATCCACGGCTCCTCAGAGTCAAGATCCTTCAACCCTTTCTTCCACTTTCTGAATGCCTTGTTTTAACTTGCTGTAGTCTCCTTTGCTATAGTTCAAACTACCCATTGGCCATCTTCTATATGCAAGCATATTGAGTAATACACATTTCCAGTTTTCCATCACCATAAACTGTTTGTTCGTGAATATCACTTCAACGTTGGATCTTGTATAAATACTTCAAAATGATGTTAAAGGAACTACTTGGATTATATTGTAGAAGACGCTTACTGTGTGTTTATCTCCTGCTCTGACTAGATCCCTACTCCAAATTTTTCTGAGAATTTGAGGTCCTTGAAGACAAGCGTGTGATAGTAGTCCTTCTCATAGTGTGCAGTTTCCCAAACTGCTCAAAGAATTTTTTGTTTTTTCCTTCATGCTAGGCTGCGGTAAACAAACACCTGTATGAAGTTTGATTTTCATTGACTTTTATTTAACACACCTCCTTGTCCTAAACTGAACTACCACAGCAAGAATCAGTGACTCCATCGGTTATTGGTTTTACCATGTCACATATTGGGTTTTTTAATGGAACTCCCTTCGTTTGTTCGTAATACTGTTTGCATTAGTGTAATAGTATTGAATGAAGTTCTCAGGGGAGGGTATTATACTCCAAAACATGATGACCATAAAAACTTACTTGGTAAGAAGCACTTCAGCTGATGATAATGTACAACATTTTGAGAAACGATTCCCTTATAAGAGAAAGAGATTCAAAACAATTTCAATCTGAGAAACGTTTCATGAATGAAACGTTTCTCAGATTGTGTATTCCATTTACGGATTTTTCTTTTTGCGTGGACATATAGCGGCTCCAGATTTTCGGTGGTATCTCAAAAACACTATTAAAACACACTTTGAAATGAAATTTCCACAGGTATTGTGTTGATCTACAATCATAAAGGATTAAAACAATCGAACGGTTCCAAAAACAAAGGTATACTTTGCTTTAAGGGACTCCAAACTTCCCAAGGCCTTGTCGGACGGGAGTTTTTTTGCAGGCAACTTGGATGTAACCAACTGTACAGCATGCAAAAGGAACTCTTCAGTGGCACAAGGGACAGCGTCTTACTATCCACGAGAAAATAATATGAAAATTGAGCTGTGACTGTTTTGCCTTCGTGGAGATTGCCCGACTGGTTGGCTGTAATTTGCTCCGTGTGATATTGCCCTAGTGGTCCGGGAGCCCGGCGGGGTTTATTGAAAAAGTGTGGGATATGCAGCACCCACCGGGGGCCGGGGGAACCTTAAATGTGAATTCTTAAGTGCACCGAGTGGTGCGTTGGGAGGGGGGAGCCCCCTAAACTCACCCCAAAAGTCGATTTAATGAAAATGTTGAGTGCAAGCTAAATTTCTTCATGGATTGAAAGGCCATGGTCCACTGACTACGATTTCCATACTTAAGAAAAAAAATAATGGTGCCAAGTCTAATTAAGAAGGCCCTTAATTAGCGCTAATTACACGTTTAATCGAAATTTTGAGTGCAAGGATGAAACATGTGTCAACGTGTACCTACACTGTGCTGACTCAAAATCAACTACTTAAGAAAATTTTAAGTGGTGCCATCTTTGCTTAAGAAAGGGTCAAAGGTCAACAAAGGTCAAAGTTCGATTTAATGAAAATGTTGGAGTGCAAGCAAAATTTCTTCATGGATTGAAAGGCCATGGTCCACTGACTATGATTTCCGTACTTAAAAAAATAAATAATGGTGCCAAGTCAAATTTCACGTCCACCATCTTGAAGTGCTCCCTCGCCTCACATGATTGCCGAGTTCTGCTGGTAATCTCTGTCAGTTCGTATTTATAAGTTATCTTATTTGCAAGAAATTACCAATAAATAGTTTCTGGAGACTTCTTACAATTACATCAGTTCCCAAAAATAAATTTGCAGACTGTGAGAAAAGTCTAGAGGGAATAAGTTTTGCGTGTATAAAGTCGCAGTGTGTTCAATCATTTATAAAACGTAACCCCGCCTATTGGGGTCAACAAGCGTCACTCACGGATTATATTCCGTAGCTTACAATATAATGTTGGTGCAATACATAATGTGGTGTTATAAAACATATCATAGGGATATTTCAAAATAATTTATAGATATTTTTAAATCATGCAACATATCTCTTTCTTTGTTACGGCTTCGTCAAGGTTCACAAAGTACAATTGGTATTATACATGGTAAAGGGCGCTAATAACAAAATACATTGGGATATAACAACAGTAGCGTATATGGAATTTATAACTTTAATCATTCAAGCTATTTGAAATGTATGAGAGTGAGGTGTTGCCTTTGTTAAGAAAACAAAATCATTGATACCGCGGGCCCCTGGCAACCGAATGTCAAGTCCATTGACCTCATAATATAGGCCCATGACTAAGCAATTATTTTATAGTGAAACATGAATTCTTTCAGCTGGTGATGATTTACATTTGAAAAATTTATTGCATAAAAACGCAGGCAAAAACATATTAAATTACTAAAGACCCCCCCCCCCCCCCCTCCTTTGCATTATGTCGTCAAACAGCGCACTCAATGGGGTCACATGAAGACCTATCATTGGCTGAACTTGTGCACGGCGCGTACACACGGGCACGTTTCCAATGTTTGACCTCAGGCCTGCTCTTTTGTCGAAATGAATTCATCATTTTCTAAAATGGCGATGGCGGCCAATGCAAGAGGTCTATTGCATGCCGGTACCTCGGTTGTCTACTGGATTTACAGTAAAACAACCAGAGTATACTCTACGTCGTTTCCAAAGAATGCGAAAGTCTCTTTGTCTTTGATTAATTTTGTATAATTCATAGGGAATCCTTAGTCATTTCCCCCTAAAATGTCAGTTTGCAAATAACAAATGTAATATACAAAAAGATATATTACTTGCAAAATATACATTAAGCTTTTATGGTATAATGCCAATTCTGATCCCCATAGTATGAAACTGAGATATTCAACGTTATTTGCATTTTTAGTTTTAGTATGAAGAAATTACAAACCAATTTAGAGCAAAACGTGCACGCTACTTCATAAAGCATGTAACCAATCGTTTCTTTAAATTCCGCGAGCGTCCAATTACACGTTAGGCCCTACTAAAGTTTAACTGTTATTTAATTGTTTTAATTACCTTCCACTGCTAGTGATCCCCATGGTAACAAGAAAGCAACTAACACTACGTAGACACCGAATGCTGCCACGTGACTCATATTGAAGGTTTGCAAGATGAGGAAAACAAACTTCTGAAAACATAAATTAACATGATTTTAGGTCAAACATAACATGCAGACGAAATCAACTAGGGTTCTGAAATCACCATGTATGGGCATGGCTTATCCGGTTTGTGATCGGATGAAGTTTCAGGACATAATTGTTTTGTTTTGAGAGACCAAAAATGTATTCAAACGCTTTCTCCACTTTTGCATTATAAACCTGTGAGTATTGCTATACATTTATAGTCAACGCATAAGAGGGTTTTTAACTTACTTTTTAAGGGATGCGTGCACGTTTCGTGCTTAAAAAGCACAGGCACGGAAGGAACACACTGAGAGCTGGTGGACACTACGTAATAATTTAAACTGATTTATTTATATCTGTATCAAATTATCAACAATTAAGATTTGATACCGTGGGACCGTGGGAAATAAAGCATGCCTTAAGTGTGATACTACCTTGGTTATCAATCATCTCTTATCAAATGTAATTTATTATCACTACAAGCTCGCAGAAGGAAAGTATGCCTAAATGTTGCCACCTCATTAAAAGACTATCATTCATTTAGGTACTTGTTACCACGACCAAGAAATTCAAACGTGCAACATCAACTCAGACAGGCTGACAAATTATCTCAAGTTAAGTGTAATAAGACTAACCCTTTTTTTAAACGTCAGATTCCCTTTTTTGTCAAAACGTTAAATGCCAACAGTGCTGCTTGTGATTGTGATTGTGTGTATTTTTAACACTTAATTTTTAACACTTTTTAAAGTTTTTCTCTGAGTAGTAATTAGCCTCTTGCATTTTGGCTGCAAGTGCAGTGTTTTTAATAAACCAGAAAAAATAATAATCATCATCATCATTGTATATAACAATCACGTTTTGCAGCTTTTTGAAGTGTACGGTATTGTTAATAATTGATGATTTTCAATAAGCGCACTTGTTAAAATAATTAACTAACAGATTAAAACCGAATGGATCAATAAGTCCGATAGGCCCTTACCACACACACTTTGGGAAGTTGGAGGCACTTTGCAGTCTTGGAATGGATTAAAATGTATATATATCAACTTCAAACCAACGTGTTGTTTTTTTTAGTTTCACTCAAAATATTAAGAAAATGAGCGCTGGAGCTTTTGCAGATTTAAATGTTCATGTCGATGAAACTTAAATGTAATGAGATACGCTGTTGTGTTGACTTTTATGCAGAAGCCTATCAGCCAAGATGCTAGCAGTCATTATAGAAGTAGGCGCAGACTATTTTCTCTTTTCCAGCATCAGTTTGTTTAGGTTGGTTTAATTCACGAGCAAAACGAGACATGCGGCACAATTCGAATTATGTTGTCCTGAAGTTCAACCAGCAAGCAAATAATATAAACAAGATCAAACTATACAGATCTATAACAATGATTGGATTATGAAGGACATTTAACGAACTGGCCGTTCAAAACTGTCGCACACTAATCATTAATTTTGTATAAGAATGTATCAAAAGACAGGAAAATAATACTTACCAAAACCGTTCTCCCTCAGATCGGGTCAGTATCAGAAGACACAATAAACGAAAAGCTATTTGATGGCGCATTCCAAACCATGGGTGTGCCCCGATTTCAACATTATTTATTTTCTGAAAATGCTTTCTATCATATCTACGCCAAAACTAATATTTGCCTCGTTAATAATTAACGCGTCTTTGTGAACGAGTACATTTTGTTTTGTCTGTGTTTAGCTCAAGTTCAACATCATAAGTGTGCTGGGTGGTTTATCTCCGTCAACACAAGCCAGTGGTGAAAAAAAAAAAAAAAAAATCAATAACTAAATATTGAATAGGTGCTGAAGTCATATCGGTTACACGTATTATTAACAAATAATCAATTCCAAACAACTTTGAATACATAAGTATTGGCGTTAAGTTTTGTTTACAGCTGAGTGAGTACCTCAAACCACCTTTTTACTTATCCAAAACACAGCAAGGAAATATGAAAACAAAAATAGGGCCATGAAACTTTAACTTTAAGGTGGGATGAAACGTCACATTGGATTGGATTGAATTACACATAACCAACACCATAGGTCGGTATTCGATTAGCATTATGATTGACGTTTTCAACCCAGCTAATGTTTGTTTTGGAGCACTGCCAAGTCTTTATTCTTTTAGTAGAAGGTCCTCGTCGAAATCTGTTCCCGGAGATTATTAGAATTAGAATTAGAATTAGAATTTTATTGTCCGCATCATAAAAATACAGAAATTTGGTTTCCATTGGCACAGAATAAAACATTCATTTAGTTAAAAACATTAATTTAGCAACGTAACACAGATAAAAAGGACATAAATATAAACAAATAAATAAATAAATAAATAAAACATCCACTAAAATAGGAGCACATTTACAAAGTTGTCCAATGAAAGGGAAAACCGGCAGATAACCCTTTCAGTACCAACACATATTTGCTACTAATGCAATGGTGACCAGATAAATTTCCTTGACATGGCTACCTGGTGACCAACACTATTTAGGAAAGTTTTAGGTTACAGCGCCCTCACAAGGCAGATTGGGGTTAGCCTAGGTCCTAGTAACATAATGCAACTTGTACAAGCCAGCAATTAAATTACTGTTGCCTTTGGCATATTGCCTTGGACTAAATCATTGCCTTTAAAATATATTTGAGGTATGGTATTATGACCACTAAATACACAATTTAGTAGTTTAAATGTGAAAGATAAACATTTGTCAAGTACCTGTTCATACCAATCTGCATGAGAATTATTTTGGAAAAGTTAAATAAACATAAGGTTTTAAGAAATTACTTTAGAAACAGCATCCTCCCCCACCCCAAACCCGCCCCAAAAAACATAAAAATTGGTTGAGCCTCAGATACTGGGGGTTGGTGACTATACCCATGTTTTCAGGATGAAATAGTTGATAAATTGGTTAAGGCGGCCATTTTGTTTTTTGCCAAATTATTTATCCTCAACAACAACAAAAGGTTTGAATAATTTTTTGGGGAAGCACCCCCCCCCCCAACCCGCTCCTAGGATATGACATTAAATATAAACAAGAGAGTTTGGATTACGCACAATATGACCTAGAAATAAATTACTGCTAAAATCAAAACTATTAATTTTTTTCAACATTTAATGACAAAGAAGGAACTGACATAAAATAACATTAAATATTGCCCATTTCTAAATGTCCGCCAATCAATTTGGTTTTGGCCTGTATCTCCGTCTACGAGCCTCACATAAAAAAAATATAATTGCCATGTTTTCAGGATGAAGGAACCCAATGAGAGCAAATACACAAATGGTGGTTCAGTCGCTTTTAAAAGGCGGCCATTTTGATTATTATAACATTGGTTTATGAAACAAAAAATAAACAGAAGGTTTAAAAAAAAAAAAATTGTGTTACCACATTTAATGACAAAGAAGGAACTCGCATTAAATAACATTATATATAGCCAAAGTGCTATACTTGTACTTTCAAACAATCATCCTACCCACCCCCCCCCCCCCCGCCTCAATGTAGGAAACTTGGATTAGCGCTCATAGGATTCACCGGTATTATACGTTAAAAATAAACAATAGAAGTTTGATTAAGCACAATATGAACGTTACTCGAACAAAATAACTCCTCAAATTAATTGTTTACCTATCATGAACCAATATGTAAAGAAGGAACTAACATAAAATATTTTCAAAGTGCTATACTTGTATTTTCTAAGTAACATCCTCCCCCCCCCCCCCCCCCCCGCCTCAATGTTGGAAACTGGAATGTATTAAGGATCCAGGAAGCCAACAAGACACATAATTTAATTATTGGATCAGTAGGTTAAGGCGGCCATTTCAATAATAAAAATGGCCGCCAATCAATTTGGTTTTGGCCCGTAACATAAAATATAGCCAGGTTTTGAGGATGCAGGAACCCAATGAGACCAAATACAAACAATGTGGTACAGTAGCTTAAGTCGGCCATTTTGATTATTTTAAAATTTGTTTCTGAAACCTAAAATAAACATAATGTTTTAATACATTCCTTTTGAAGCACCCCCCCCCCCCCCCAAACCCGCTCATAGGATTGCACATTCAATCAAAACAAGAGAGTTTTGATTACGCACAATATGAACTGGACAAAAATTACTCCTCAAATCAAATTTACACCTATCATGAACCAATATGTAAAGAAGGAACTAACATTTAATTTTGCCAAAGTGCTATACTTTTTACTTTTATTTTCTAAGTACCATTCCCCCCCCCCGGCCTCAATGTTGATTGTTGGCAGGCATGCGATTGTGGGATTCAACATTGTAGCGGGGGGGGGGGGGGGGGGAGGAGGAGTTTTCAGAAAGTATTGAAAATTATTCGCTTGGTGTAGAAATTGTCCAAAAATGGTATAACAGCTTTACACATTTTTTACATAATTAACTTTATAGTTTAATTGTTGTCCTAATTTATCGCTTGGTGTGGTATTTCTCAAAGCATAGTATAACACACATTGGCTTGATACACTGCTTACAAATCATGCGAGTTTGTTTCCGATTAGAGGTGGAACTGCATACAACACAGTCACGTTTTTTCCCGCCAACATTCGGACCCGGAAAGTGCTGAGTTGAAAGGGCGTTTGAAGCACTTGACACTTGACGGGCATGGTCAACTGGGTTGTTCTCGAAGCTTGAAATAAGTGCCTCTATCACCTTGACCCGAAAATCCAAAGTAGACAAGCTCTTGTTTGTATGGATGCTGTTGTATACGACATTAGCATTAAGCAAACATATGTCTAGGATGGTAATAAAATACACGTTTCCACCATTTGAATGTTTTGTGGGTATATAGTACGTGCATAATTGTCCTGCCAGATCCGTGCCCCCCATGTATTTATTGTAATCCTCGACTATGCACGGTTTTTTGATATGACGAAGTCCTGTTGAAGTTTTCCGGCTCCGAATCTTTTTACTAGTGACACTGCAATCGCCATAGTTTGAGAGGAGAGTGACACGTTTTGTGTCCTGCCACATAACGCATAGTTGGCCTGCTTTCTGATAAAATTTTGGATCTGCACCGCTTTTCATAGGAAATTTCTTGGAGTTTGCTACGTCGGGTATCCCTAGGGTGGTATAGCGCACAGTTCCACAAGCTCCGAATCCTAGCTCAGTCAACTTTGAGAACAGAGCCGAGCTACTAAACCAATTGTCCATGTAGATGCAATGTCCTTTATTTTCGAGTCCCTGCAAAAGGTTCAATACTACGTTGCCTGGTGCCCCTATTTCGGATGGATGGTTTGTCTCAGGATCACTTACAGAGGACTGTCCTTGTGGGGACCTGGGCTGCGATCCTGTGAACAACTCCCAGGCACATGTGTACCCTGTGTCGGATTCGTTCAATGAAAAAGATTTCAATCCCCATTTTGCGGCTTTTCTTGGCATGTACTGCTTGAAGCTCAGTCGTCCTTTGAATTTGACCATCGTCTCGTCCGGTGAAAGGCTTCGTCCCGGCTGGTACACCCGGAGGAATGATGGTAGTACAATGTTTAACACTGGGCGTAATTTAGCAAGTTTGTCACGGGGAGAGTCGCCCTCGACATCTCTGTTATTGGCGAGGTGAAAAAATCTTAGGATTGCAGTAAATCGGTTACGAGCCATGGTTGCTGAGTACAGGGGACTTCGTAGAATTTCAGACCTGGACCAATGCATGGAGTAACGAGGCCTTTTGTTGATTCCCATGCAAAGAAGTAGGGCCACGAATGCCATCATTTCAGGTACATTAGTTGGTCTCCAAGCACCCTTATTTTCTGCCCCCGCTCCCAATATTTGTTCAGCATAACGATTAGTCTCTAGTACCATAATCTGCCACACTGCTTCACAAAAGTACAGTTTGAAGATTTGTATGGGGGAGAACGAACTGAAGTCTTCTGTAGCCCCGGTGTTTGCTGTAAATTTAACAGGCGGTCGCCGTGTGTAAGAGTTGGCTTCACCCCATCCACACCTGAAATTCGGCTTATTCTTAAGCTTGGTCTTCTTACCCTTCTTAGAAGAGGTTAATGTTGCTGTTGATGTCGAGGCCCTCGGCTCTGTATCCTCACTGTCTACTGACGTCTCCGAGTCCTCAAGTGGCGATTCCTCGTCAGATGACATTTCTGAACCACTGTGTGCGAAAATTTCTTCCAAAACCTTGTAATTTTCATCATCGGCCATGTTGTCAGAATGATCTCTTACTCGAGAATGCGTGGGGAGACGCTTAACGATCCCGCTTAAATTTTTAAACTTGCGACGCTTCAGGGCACACGCGGGCAGCTTGTTGCCAGGGGGATGGACGCAGGCGATTGAGGGCGCTATTAACATTTTGATTAATTACTTTTGGTCGATGTGCCAGAGAGGCTCATTGGTCACCAAGAATGAAAATAATTACGTGCCATACGGACTCATTGGTCACCAAGTGGGATGTTTTTTTGAGCCGCTATGGCACGGCGGTACTGAAAGGGTTAACAAACCTACATAAGTATAAGTACACCCTATTTACGTACAGCTGATGCGTTAAATAAATGAATGGAGTTGGGGACAAAGGATTTCCTGTATCGAGTAAGGTTTGTACGAGGAACACAAAGTCTAAGACCAGATCTATTTTAAAAATCTAATTAAAAAGGGGATGTGTAGGATCGGATATAATCATATGTACTTTAGATATTGCACGTTCCGAAAATATGTTGTCAAAAGTAGGCAAAGTGAGGCCTATAGAGCGCTGGGCCCTTTTACGGACGCGCCCAAACCGTTCCATATTTTGCTGTGAAAGTGAACCATACACACTGACTATGTTAAAAGTAACAATACTCTGTATTACAGATTGATAAAATAAATGTAAAATCGTTCTGTCAACATTGAACTGCTTCAGCTTGCGAAGGAAAAACATCCGTTGCATGGCCTTGCCAAAAACGACTTGAGTGTTTTTATTAGGTGTTCGGGCACACAGCCCGTAACACCTCTTGTTTTTGTTCCGGTTTTTTTTCTTACTTTTTAATACTTCTTATTCTTCTTCTTATCCCCCGCGATTGTCCGCTAACAAAAGCACACTTCCCAAGCTCGTATAATTTTGAAATTTCTACCATAGTTAGATAACCATTAGGAGACGAAACCGTTTCATTTACGTCATGATGACGTCATCAGGTGTCAATTTACAAGGTTTTTAGAAAAAAATAATTTAATCTTTGAAAATCTGTAACAAATCACACTTAAGAGACCGGCGGTTGTTTTATGCGGGATCATACTTAGGTCATATAGGTCTTTATTTTTTGTCGTGTGCATGACCTCACATGACCTCTACTTCCGGTCGTAACAGGAAGAAACAGGAAGTGCCTTGTAATTTAAAAGTGGCACACTTTTTGAAGTTTTTTTTAACGGTGTTATAGTCGAGCAAGAGTCTGGTTTAACAAAATAAGACAAATGACGTCATAAAAGTCAAGAGCGCCCTCTAGCGGCAGGTTGAAAACAATTAAAAATGCACTTTTCCTAGATGTCTGTGGCGAAGTTTCAGATAATCGTTTCGAAATTGGTATACATAATGACCTTCATGCAGACAACATATGTGTGAAGTTTTAGATTGATGACGTCATCGTGTGTCACGTGGTATTGCCTTAAAGGTTTACTTTTTGAAGCCGTGTATTTACAAAACCACAAGATCGACTGAGTTGAAACTTGGCATGTTGAAAGACAGTGATATTGACTATGTAAATCTAAAGAAAGAACATGATGACGTCATTCCTTTTTTTTATACAAATATTTGAAATATTGACCAATTATTACGGGTATTTATTGACCCGCTGTCAAACCACGGGCTACACACACACTACGCGAACTAAACCAGTTTACTGTTTTGTTATCACGTAGTGTGTGTGTATACGTTGAGCAAATCATCCGCAAGGTTCAAAGTCCATCAAACATGCTTGTGGTCTAGTCTCTGTTCAAGGTTCGCGCAACCTGCTTTTGACAATACGCTTTGTTAGTCTCTAAAACAGCCGTCCATGCAAACCTCGTTAACAATCAAATGCTATGCTTTCGATCGTGTGCTTTTTAAAACTTTTGCTAAAGCTGGTGGTGCTATATCAAATTATGGTCATGCTTTTACCACGCTTTGTGGCATTATTGGCTTGCTCTGTGACAGATCGGCTCGTTTTAGTCTACGCAAACACCAATGTGAGCATTTTTGTTGGCCAACAAAGACACACTTTGAGTCGTGCGTAGCGCGTACACGCGTGCACTTTTCCATTGTTTTTCATCAATGATGGTGGTCAATGACGTGGTCAATTTGCTTTGATTTGCTGTAAAACGTTAATCGGTGACAGGGTACGCTGAATATAAGGCATTTCGTCACTAAGGTGACAAAAGGAATTGTCGTGTGCTTATTAATACTAGCAGAAAACATGCGTATAACGTAACAACGATCTACAACCACGTTGCAAATTTACAATAAATTTGCAATGTTGTGTTTTGCACTCGTGGGGCCCAATTTAATTATATTATGTACTGGAGCATTATTTTTGTGCTCCTATAGTAAATTGCAAGATTGAGCTCAAGCCGCGATATATTACATTTAACGCTTGTTTTCCTGATAAAAGACGTCATCAATTGTAACATGACTTCGACTTAAAGTTGCAGTTTTACCAGATTTGTATACTCAGTATTACAATTGCTTGGTCAAGCTTAAAACCAAATTGATGTATTCAAGCTGACAATGAGTAACATCCCATATTTGAACGTCATGCCGAACACCTTGTTTTTGTTGTGTAACAAAAATTTAAGTCTAGTTAATACTTCTTATTCTTCTTCTTATCCCCCGCGATTGTCCGCTAACAAAAGCACACTTCCCAAGCTCGTATAATTTTGAAATTTCTACCATAGTTAGATAACCATTAGGAGACGAAACCGTTTCATTTACGTCATGATGACGTCATCAGGTGTCAATTTACAAGGTTTTTAGAAAAAAATAATGAATCTTTGAAAATCTGTAACAAATCACACTTAAGAGACCGGCGGTTGTTTTATGCGGGATCATACTTAGGTCATATAGGTCTTTATTTTTTGTCGTGTGCATGACCTCACATGACCTCTACTTCCGGTCGTAACAGGAAGAAACAGGAAGTGCCTTGTAATTTAAAAGTGGCACACTTTTTGAAGTTTTTTTTAACGGTGTTATAGTCGAGCAAGAGTCTGGTTTAACAAAATAAGACAAATGACGTCATAAAAGTCAAGAGCGCCCTCTAGCGGCAGGTTGAAAACAATTAAAAATGCACTTTTCCTAGATGTCTGTGGCGAAGTTTCAGATAATCGTTTCGAAATTGGTATACATAATGACCTTCATGCAGACAACATATGTGTGAAGTTTTAGATTGATGACGTCATCGTGTGTCACGTGGTATTGCCTTAAAGGTTTACTTTTTGAAGCCGTGTATTTACAAAACCACAAGATCGACTGAGTTGAAACTTGGCATGTTGAAAGACAGTGATATTGACTATGTAAATCTAAAGAAAGAACATGATGACGTCATTCCTTTTTTTATACAAATATTTGAAATATTGACCAATTATTACGGGTATTTATTGACCCGCTGTCAAACCACGGGCTACACACACACTACGCGAACTAAACCAGTTTACTGTTTTGTTATCACGTAGTGTGTGTGTATACGTTGAGCAAATCATCCGCAAGGTTCAAAGTCCATCAAACATGCTTGTGGTCTAGTCTCTGTTCAAGGTTCGCGCAACCTGCTTTTGACAATACGCTTTGTTAGTCTCTAAAACAGCCGTCCATGCAAACCTCGTTAACAATCAAATGCTATGCTTTCGATCGTGTGCTTTTTAAAACTTTTGCTAAAGCTGGTGGTGCTATATCAAATTATGGTCATGCTTTTACCACGCTTTGTGGCATTATTGGCTTGCTCTGTGACAGATCGGCTCGTTTTAGTCTACGCAAACACCAATGTGAGCATTTTTGTTGGCCAACAAAGACACACTTTGAGTCGTGCGTAGCGCGTACACGCGTGCACTTTTCCATTGTTTTTCATCAATGATGGTGGTCAATGACGTGGTCAATTTGCTTTGATTTGCTGTAAAACGTTAATCGGTGACAGGGTACGCTGAATATAAGGCATTTCGTCACTAAGGTGACAAAAGGAATTGTCGTGTGCTTATTAATACTAGCAGAAAACATGCGTATAACGTAACAACGATCTACAACCACGTTGCAAATTTACAATAAATTTGCAATGTTGTGTTTTGCACTCGTGGGGCCCAATTTAATTATATTATGTACTGGAGCATTATTTTTGTGCTCCTATAGTAAATTGCAAGATTGAGCTCAAGCCGCGATATATTACATTTAACGCTTGTTTTCCTGATAAAAGACGTCATCAATTGTAACATGACTTCGACTTAAAGTTGCAGTTTTACCAGATTTGTATACTCAGTATTACAATTGCTTGGTCAAGCTTAAAACCAAATTGATGTATTCAAGCTGACAATGAGTAACATCCCATATTTGAACGTCATGCCGAACACCTTGTTTTTGTTGTGTAACAAAAATTTAAGTCTAGTTCCAGTTAAGTTTATCATCGATTACAGTACCAAGATATTTGTACTCATTCACTCGTTCTATTTCATTGTCATTGATAAACACCGGTTCATGGACCCCAGTGCGACGGAAATCAATAACCATCTCCTTGGTTTTCTTAACATTAATAGTCAAATAATGACGATCACACCAATCCACGAATTGTCCTACTTCTGATATATAACAGAGTGGGTCATCCTTCAAGTATCCCGTAATTACAGTGTCATCTGCATACTTGATTATACTACAATTTGGACTAGAACAAAGACAGTCACTCGTATAAAAAGAAAATAACAGTGGTGAGATAGCACACCCTTGAGGAGCACCTGTGTTGATAATCCTGACCTTAGAATTAACGTTTCCAATTTTCACCCACTGTGGCCGGTGCAGTAGAAAATTATGAATCCACTGTGAAATTTTCGGAGACACATTTGCATTAATTTTTTAATTAAAATGTGTGGTTGTATTGTGTTGAAGGCGCTAGAAAAATCTACAAATAGAGATCTGGCATAGCATTTTGGTTTGTCCAAGTGGCTGTAAAGTAGATGAAGATAAACTAGTACCCCATCATCAACCCCCCTATTGCTTCGGTATGCAAATTGAAACTTGTCCAAATAACAGCCTGCATCTTCTAGAAGGAATTTCGAAACAAGCTTTTCAAGACATTTCATTATACTTGACGTCAGAGCCACTGGGCGGTAGTCGTTCAGTCCTGAAACCTTGCTGATTTTTGGCACGGGAACTACCATAGAGGTTTTCCACATCTGTGGAATAACCCCCCTATCTATTGTCAGTTGAAATATTTTTGTAAAAATACCAGAGAGTTGATTGCTACACATTTTTAGAATTCTGTTACCTATACCATCTGGCCCTGAAGCCTTATTAATTTTCAGGCCTGAAAACAGTTTTCTTACATCAGACTCAATAATTAAGATAGTGTCATGTTCAGCATCACTTTTTAAAGAGTATTTCAAAAGATCATTTTCCTGAGAGAAATCATGACTGTCAAATCGACAATAAAAGTTATTTAGTTCATTAGCAAAGTCACTGTTGCATTCAAGTGGTTGTTTCTTTGGCTCGTATCCAGTGATTGTCTGCATTGCTTGCCACGCAGCCCGGGAATTGTTACACTGGAAATTCTGCTCTAATCTCCTTTTGTAGTCGTTTTTACACAGTTTGATCTGACGTCTGATGTCTTTTTGTATAGCATTCACCATTTCTGTACGACCAGCTGCAAAAGCATTCCTCTTCTCAGTGAGCAAGAATTTAAGTTTCCGAGATACCCATGGTTTGTTGTTGGGGTAAACCTTTCTCCTTGACAGTGGTACGACTGAGTCAATGCAAAATTTTATGTAATCGGTCACAGTGGTAACAATGGTATCTATTGAATCTTCGCAGTCAACCAAGACATTCCAGTCGGTACATTCAAGACATCCACGTAGTTTTTCTTTGGACTCGGTGGACCAATTTCGACTAACAATTGTTGTAGGCTTTGATCGTTTCAGGGTTTGCTTGTACGATGGCAGCAACTGGATAATGTTGTGGTCCGAGTTACCTAGTTTCGGGCGCACCCTCTCTGTATATGCAGATGCGATGTTTCCATAGCATAAGTCCAAGACTGCATCCCCTCTCGTTGGTTTTTTAACAAACTGATGATATGAGGGTAACGCTTTATCTAGTCTGCAATAGTTAAAATCTCCCAAAATGAATATAGCAGAGTCAGGGGAGGTACTTTCCAGTCGTTGAATTTTGGAAGCAATTGCCTCACTTGCAACTTGAGGGTTGGCTTTAGGTTGAATATAGGCGATCATAATAAAAATTTGGTTGAACTCCCTTGGCAAATAATAGGGTCTAAGTCCAAATGTTAAAAGCTCATAATTATGTCTCCCAGAATCATGGGAAATTAACATGGGTTGGAGGAGGAGGATTCAAAAGAGGGCGCTATCAGAAGAAGTTTGTACACAGTTCGCCGTATGGATGCACCACACTAAATAAACTCCCATAGGAACCAATGCTAAATGATAATAACACTACCGGAAATCAGTTTTGATAATAATGGTATGAGATTTCGCGGGTTGGACTACTACCGGAAATCAGTTTTGATAACCATTTGTATGAGATTTCGCGGGTTGGACTACTACCGGAAATCAATTTTTTGATAACAATTGTATGAGATTTCGCGGATTGGATTACTACCGGAAATCAATTTTGTTAATGTTTAAGATCTCGCGGATTAAATTACTGCCGGAGATCCCATACAATAAAAGGGCTGCTCAAGCCACACAGTACAAACGCCATGTGTCTATATTTGTCGTATGTGGTAATAATAGATTTTAGGCCAATTCTTTGAGCCTAAAATAATGTATTACTACTAGACAAGCTGGGGGTTGCCGTGGGGCATATTTGGCTTCGCGGTCGGAAGTTGGTGCCATTAACTGACCATGCATGTGGTACAATTAACATTCCATTGGTCTGTTATTTGTTTTACGGCTGGCGGGCAGCGTCCCCCTCTGGATCCATTGTCCACATGGCAAAGACAGTCACTTTTGTTTGAGCAGTCCTTGTGATAACTTGTTTTCTTGTGCTTAAGAAATTCAGTTTTGTTAAATTCCCGCCACCTTCCCCTGCATACCACCTTGTCATGTTTTGGTGTGTTTTTAATATGATAGCTTGTAATGACTCCAATCATCATGTTGGCATGAGATAGCAAGCATGGGGCCAACGTACGATCTCAATTTGCCCACTGGGTTTCGAGTTTGCGTATCCGGCTACTATCCCGATTGGAGTCTTTACAAGCACATCGGCGGATTTTCATTGTGTACACCTTCATAGTCCTCGGGTGTATTTATTCAATTAGTACTTTCTGAAGCATTTGCTCTTATTTTGTTGTTCTATACCTGTTGGCAAATTTAGCTTTGAAACTTATTCTGCCATTGACCTGCTACCACTGTGGTATTTTATTTGATTTGATTAACATGCAACCCGGCGTATGCCATTTAGATGTTATTTAACTCTTCCCCTTGCATTTATTAAATGATGATTTCGCGGGTTGGACTACTACCGGAAATCAGTTTTGATAACCATTTGTATGAGATTTCGCGGGTTGGACTACTACCGGAAATCAGTTTTGATAATAATGGTATGAGATTTCGCGGGTTGGACTACTACCGGAAATCAATTTTTTGATAACAATTGTATGAGATTTCGCTGATTGGATTACTACCGGAAATCAATTTTGTTAATGTTTAAGATCTCGCGGATTAAATTACTGCCGGAGATCCCATACAATAAAAGGGCTGCTCAAGCCACACAGTACAAACGCCATGTGTCTATATTTGTCGTATGTGGTAATAATTCAAAAATACTCAACAAATCGTGTTAGTCTCTCAGCCTCTTGAAAACCAATCAAACATATTTTTGGACGACTGAACTTAAATTTTTGCTGACTACCCCTGAAAAAAAACACCCGAAAATGTGCTTTTGCCAAAAACCGACTTGCTGCCAGTTTTCGTGAAGTCCTTCTCCACTTCCCAGGTCAAATAGGGCCAACTTGAACGCCTAAATTTATCAAGTCTCCTCAAAAGTTGAAGCACAGAACCCACAGGTTGTGATAGATTCTTATATTTACACAATCTTTTAATTGCATGACCCCCAAAACGTTATAATTCAAAAGATTTTGAGGGCCTACAAATTATGATAGTCAGCTTGGCGCATGAATTTTGGCCTATTTGGTGTGGTGCTCCCTATAAGGGCACTTAATTATTCTTTATGGTTAAAAAATTATGCTTACCCGCCCACATTTTTAATCATGTACTCATATTGAGTTTAAAATGGTGAACTTTATAACAAAATAGAATATACATAGGTCATTTTATCACGTTTAACTGTCCTTCCAAGTTTCATTTTCCCTAGCTGTTAAGGGATAAGGGGTGAATGGGTGGGCGGGGCGTGGGCGGGGCGTGGGCGGGGCGTGGGCGGGGCTTGTTGCAAAATGCCCTTCCAGACACTTTACTGTTAATAAATTGTGGTTAATGGGAACAATTGGACTATAGTTAAGACTGTAAGCTAATAAGGTGTTTGGGCTGGGGGCTAGGGTTCGGGCTGACGGCTATGGTTTGGGGTTTGGGGTATAGGGTTTCGGCTGGGGGTTAGGGTTTGGGCTGGGGGCTAGGATTTCGGCTGCGGGGCTAGGGTTTGGGCTGGGAAGCTATGATTTCGGCTGGGATCTAGGGTTTGGGCTGGGGGGCTAGGATTTGGGCTTGGTGCTGGGATTTGGGCTGACGGCTACGGTTTTTGCCGAGGGCTATAGTGTTGTAGGGTTAAGGCTTAGGGATAGGGTTTCACACGCATCAGAGTGCATTCACTTTCCGGAAACTTGACATTCATAATGCCATATCCACCACCCCCCCCCCCCCTACTCCTCTTCACATATAGTCTGTTGGTGGTTTTTCTCTCCCTTTTTTCCTATTCAACCAGCCACTGTTGGCTCTTGATTTTTTTGAATGTGACTAACCATCAGTCTCATACTTGTCATAGTTTAACGGTAAAAGCAAACCCCTCTTTGAAACGTTGAATTATTCTGTTAATAAATGTATTGTAATTTAAGGAAATAGCAACATTAATGCTATACTAACTGTTTACAGTCAATGATGTTTTCAATGTAAAGACAGCAACAACTGACTAGAAATTCCATTAATCTATTAATTGCATGACCCCCAAAATGTTATAATTCAAAATATTTTGAGGGCCTACAAATTATGATAATCAGCTTGGCGCATGAATGTTGGCCTATTTAGTGTGGTGCACCCGTATGGGGGATAGAATCTCCTGCCACAACGGCCTTCCCAAGAAACGATTTAATTACTATTTGTGTGTACCCCCACCCCCACCCCCTCATTGACCATACTCAATCAAAAAATATCTGAACATTTTCCCAACCAATGTTCCTAAAGGAGAAAGTAAGAGCTGATGCTCTAGTTTTCAATGAACACACTATTAATCCAACTTGAGTAAATGATCTGGGCTGCACCATGATTGTCTATAGTGATATTTGTTTCCCGTTAGAACTGATCGCATAACTGAATATCTTGAAGTGATGTCCAATCAATTGAGGGTGGTACCATCCCGACCCCAGCAGCTAGCACATAACTCAACAAAACCAGTAGGCCTAGAAACGAAAACCAGACATCTAGGTTGTGCACATTCTGTGATTTGGCAATCCAAGACAAGCCAAACTAACCCTTTTCGTGGAGATTGGAATGGATGAGTCCATGCGCCACGTCGCTTGCATCAATTGGGGCTCAGTTCAATTGTTTAAACACTCGGCTCTGCTCTGTGAAGGACAAAGTACACTCATACGTTTTCCTGAATAACCTTAAAGCTGTAAGATGATTCCGAGGAGAACAGACAAAAATGAATCTAAAAATATATGCTAAATAAATAGGGTTATAATTATTACGAAATGAGAGACAATCATGAAATTAAAGAAAAGTAAGCAACAAAAAGCATTTGCAAGGTATAGCCAAGTAAAATACAATCTTAACTGGGAAATGAATGACATAGATGATCTTTAGGACAATGGCAAATTTTAACATATACTGGTTCATAGCATCACTGTAAAGACTTCACCGTTAATTTACGGGGTGCGGGTGGGGGGAATATTACGTTCGAAAATGCCTTTTCCGGAATTCAATTAAAGTTCAATCAGCAGTCGTAGAACCTTTCATTTGATCTTCTCTTTCCTATGACCTTGCTCTTTCGTTCAGATAACTACGTAAGGTAACAACTAAAGAACTTATTGAAATGTTTGGGGTCTTCTTCCCCATATTTTGTGGCGGGTGTCAGATTGTGTACCCGTTGTTGCTTCGTCTTCTTCTGGACATTTTGTCGGAGTGAGTTTACCCCGTGATAGCTCATAGTCACATCGGCAAAGAACTGATTTACCGGCCCTGGAGTTGATCGTTTTAGAGCCAGTGTATGTGATCCTCGCTGTATCTTCTGTTGCTGTGATCCTCGCCTGTATTTCATCCAGGTTGACGTATTAGCCCGTAAGATACTTATTTTGTATAAGAACCATTTTTAATGTACACTTGTTTCACGCAATCATTGTACGTTTGTTAAACCAAATCGGTAACTGAAGTGGTTGATAGTTTTATCATTAAATCACTTTGATTCTGTGTTCTTTACATCGGTGTCACCTTGTTTAATTTCTTTGTTGCATCTGAGGAAATTCAGGCTTTTTGAGTGATTTATATTCACGGATAGTTTGGAGTTTTTTGGATCGTAACATATGCCTGAGCTCTAGTAAGTAAAACAAGAGAAAGAACTTTACAAAGTACACCTTTCAAATAATAATCGCATAAATAAATGAAATGTTGATAATAAGGGATTGAGACATTATTATAAGTAGAGCTGATGACTGTAGGTGATAGTGTCTATGCATCAAAATTAGCTTCACTTGAAGGAACCCATGATGCTGACCATCATATTACAGTTTTTCCTGAAGTGTTGGGGATTCACAACAGGAATTAACTTTAATTTGACTTGTCATGTTTGGAGGTGTTTCTGTTTGTGTTTGTATTAATTTGTGTGTTTGGGTTTTTTTGTTTGATGTTGTTGTTGTTGTTGTTGTTGTTGTTGTTGTTGTTGTTGTTGTTGTTGTTGTTGTTTTTTGTAATATTTCCTTCCAGGAACCAGGATCTTTGTTCTCTATGGAGTCATTTTCCTGACAAATGATCGTGGCTAACCCAAGGTTACAATAACAAGAAGTAGTATTATAAATCTAAATACAGACACAAACAAACTCCCGAAAACCTGATATTTAAAATATAAATATGGAATTAACTGCAGGTAAGCTTTGAAAACAATAATTTGTTAGGCAAGAACCGAGGAAGAAAAACTACACAAACTTGAATGCTTTTCTTTGTTAGTCGATCGTATCTATTCCTACCTCCATGATCGTACAAAGTACGTGAATACTATAGGTATGAGAAGCATTTTGATGATTGGGGACGCAGTTGAACACAGTTAAATCCAATTTGTATAAGCTCCCGCTGTCCGTTAATTTGATGCATAAATCTAAATAGTCGTTTTGAAAGGAAAGTTTAATGACTTCAAACGCTGAAAAGGCTAAACCAATTATTTACATGAATTCCAACAATTTGGATGTTTACAAGAGCATTAATACCCAAATCACATGCGCTACTCATTGTACTGATTGTCTGATTATAGTAGAGCACTTTTTCGATTAGATAGTTCATATTGTGTTCTGTGTGACAATTTGAAGTACCCTTTAAAACAAATAGTATTCAAGTCAGTGATTCAACCAATTCGTCCTGCTTTCAATATACGATACAATCAACTTGTAGAAACTTCAGCAAGTTTTTAAGCAGAAACAACATCGTCGTCGTCGTCATCGTCGTCGTCGTCGTGGTGGTCGTCGTCGTTGTTAATGTTAAAATAACCCGAAACATACTTTTATCATGCTAAACGTTTATTATGGATTTGTAGTTTGAGGAATCGATCTTTTGTTTTAAACAAAATCGCAATGGTGTACAAAGAGATTAACAGCCCGTGATCGTTAACACCTTATAATTTCGTTGTATCCATCTCCATGAGGGCTTATATTACAGAATATTTTAGTAATTTGGCTTCTCTCTGTTCCTTCATGATGAACCTTTTCAGAGGCTATCGTTTATTGATATTTCCCTGTTGTTTATACACGCTCGTGCAGATGTTCATTTACCCCGGGAAACACTCAACACAGACAGACAAGGTCATGCTGTTTACAATCTTTCACATCAGACTTACCATCTTACCTATCATAATATGACTGTTCACTTGACTTGCTGTGAGATGTTCAAAAACGTCTGTTCCATTGTTGTGGAGAAGAGCTCAACCAGACAAAGAAAACCTTGCAAGACGTGATGGCGCTATACGTGTATATTGCACCGTCGCAGTCTCCATTTCAATATAAAATAAAACATTCAGAAAGAGTCACATCACTCGCCTAATATTTATCTACAGTTACTACAGCTTAAGTTGGGTTTGCTTGTGTCGAGGACTGAAAATTATTATCTCTTATTGTGGAAAACGTTTGTAGATATGTTAAGAACACAGCAAGTGATCCCCGACCCTTATGGTAACCGATGTGTCACCCCATCCGTCATTTCAGACATGGATCCAGACGTAAGGGAGGATACCCAAATGCAATGGGGTATATACCTCCCCCAGGGGGCTTGTTCCGTGCTGAGGGCACACACGCGCAACGCCAAAAGTCGCCGGCAGATAGTCATTATGGTGATGATAACACTGGTTCCGATCTCCATACTCGCCGTGCTCTCTATTGTCTTGATGGTCATCTCCGGAGAGGACAACACCAGGTTGGAGTTTGTGCGAGTCAAAGTCGGTGGCAGCGTCCAAGATGCAGGGGAGTTGGTACACCATCTGCAGATCGAAAGGGGACTGACCGCGCTCTATATCTCATCAGGGGACCAAGATGGACTTGATAACTTGGCGGAAGTCTATAAGAACACGGATGCCGTCGTGAAGAACATTACCTGGAATCTTGAAGTAGACTTTCCTAGTAGGGTTTACTTTAAGAGCAAGGTAGACTACATTACTCATTTAGGTAGTTTTCGAGAGGACTTGAGAGGGGTTGAGAATCTATCTATTCCAAACGTCATTGATTTTTACACACGTGATATAGATGCGATTATGTATTCGCTCTCTGAGGACATTAAACATTACTCATCTGGAGGTCTGTGGGGACAACTGATTGCCTATCAGTTTCTGATCTTGTCAAAGGAGCACACGGGTAAAGAGCGGGCCATTGGGGGTACGTTCTTCTCTTTAGGAGGCTTCAGTTTGCTTCAGGATTACCTGTGGTACCTAAACGAAACATTCATGGCAAAGACGTACCTCAACACAGCCCTTCAACTTTCGTCATTTCTGCGAGATACTTACAAGATTGACAATGATCTGTATGATCAACTCCAAAAGATGCGCTCCGAAATTCACCTCAACGACTTCAAAAATATACAACCTTCGCCCGCTAAAGGAGAAAACTGGTTCAACAACATGACGTTTTACATTGATATCCTATTGGAATTGCAGTACAAACTGGCAGATTTGATCGTCAATGAGCTAGATTCAACCACAAGGCAGGGGAAAGTCAACGTCGTGGCCTGCGCTCTGCTCCTCTGTTCGGTTCTACTCACAGGACCGATAATCATCTTAGGCATCATCCGACAGACGAAGTGCATCCAGCAAGTCAACGAGAATCTTCATCTGAAAACGAAACAACTCCGGGAGCAGAAGAAACGAGCGGACTCCCTGCTGTACCAGATGCTGCCCAAGACAGTAGCTGAGCAGCTTAAGCAAACTGGCAATGCGCCCGCTGAGACGTACGACGAGGTGACTGTTTTCTTCTCCGATGTGGTCAACTTCACCGCCGTGTCAGCAATCAGCACCCCCATCCAGGTAAGACGTTACTTCACTTGTTTGACAATTACAGAGTTGTGACCATCTTTTCATGTTTACATCAAAAAGAAGTCGGACTACTTTGCCCTTCATTGAGTCTTTTAGAAATTATGATATCCAATGCGTACTACGTAAATCCAAAGTACCTACACTGACATGGTGGCCATTCATACTTGTTTAGACCTATTAGTACAGTTCACTATGTCAGATATTTTGATCCAGCTGGATTTTTGTGCCAAAATGGATTTTATTGGCTAACTTTGTCAATTTTGGGGTGCTGAATTCAAAAAAGTAAGGTACCATTTTTTTCAATGGCCTCTTCAGCCGCCATTTTGAATTTCAAAATGGCCGTAATTTTTTTTATATTTTGGCCAACATCTCAACTTATGAGCAATGTAGAAGAGTTAAAATGATGGCAATACCCATATTTATGATACCAGGGATTCCATTAAAACCATTGCCTTAATTGTAACTAATATGGTTTGGCCGCCATCTTGAATTTCAAAATGGCCGCCATATTTAATACACTTTTGCGTATATCTCAACTTGCGAGCAACGTAGAAAAGTAAAAATGGTGGCAATACCCATGTTTGTGACACCGAGGATTCCATTAAAACCATTTGTTTACTTGTAGCTAATTTAGTTCTTCCGCCATCTAGAATTAAAAATGGCCGCCATGTTCAATACACCTGTGTATATTATATATCAGCATGTGGGTAACATAGAAGCCTAAAAACTGTGGTAAGGCCTGTGTTTACATAAATTGCAGCCTATCCATAAAAAATCTCATTGTTACCTTGGATTACCAGTTCAGTACATCCAGATTATCTCAGAAATGGCCATTCCAGATCAATATTGGGCCTGCTTGGCTTCTAGTTACCCAGAACCTAGTCAAACATCGTCTTCGTGACTTGTCACATCGCAATATGTTGTGTTACTATAGTCACTACATTTACAAAGTGATGTAAATGGCAAGTTCAATTATTTTGGCAGGAGCAATGGTACATTCGCTGCGACATCCACATTTGGCAAGATCATCAACTGCCTGGAATGCAGGTTGTTAAAGACCTTTCCTGGCAGAAATTGTCCCATCCGATATTTTCTCCCATCCATCGTCAGTAAGCAGGGGTATTTGCAGCTGCAGCTACTTGTGATATAAAATTCACTCTCTGAATGCCGTTTCAGTGCACCAAGAGTTGCTGGCAATTTTTCAACTTCAAGATGTTTGGATTTGAACAACTCCCATCTCCGGATGCCTGACCCAGTGCCCAGCAAGGCTTAAACGTCTTGACTTGATCTTTTCCGAGACCTTTGGCAGGTTGTCATAGAGCTCGGCATTCGTCACATGGGCCTTCCAGCTCATAGCCATTGCTATCCTGAGCATCCAGGTGTAGCACCCATTGAGTGACTTGGTCTATGCTGCTGTGAGGGTCCATGTCTCACTACCGTAGAGAAGAATCTTCTCGATTGCCGCTTTAAAGTATCTCACCTTGAGCATCTTTGACTGGTTTGACCTCCAGATTTTCTTCATGTCATGAAGAGCTTCCATGCCAGGGCCTTCTGTACTTTGATGTATTTTACAGTAAGTACTACATGTATGCATCCTGGCACCGAGGTATTTGAAGTCATTATTGAGCTTGAGGGATGTTGGTCATCAGGGCATCATGGTCACCGATGTTAAACACGATGTACTTTCAGGTGCAGCCCCACTTTCTCACGTTTCGACTCCACTCTGCTCAGCAGCTTTTGAAGTCATCAGCAAAGTCAAGATCAGATAGGGTGACTGCACCAAGTCTTCTGGACTTCCTTGGTGTGATGGTGAAGCCCAGATCCTCATGTTCCTTGAGTGCCTGTCTAAGAGCGTAATCGAGATTGATGATGAACAGCAAAAGTTCCAGTGTGTCCCCTTGAAGGACCCCAGAGAGGGGCGTCAACTTTGGCGATGGTGCCGGTGTAAGTAGCCTCAATTGCTTTGAGAAGTCAAGGGGGGACTCCATATGCCTTCAAGATCTTGATCATTTTGCCTTGATGGATAGAGTCGAAGGCTTTCTTGAAGTCAATGAAAGGCAGTACAGCAGGTAGATTGCAGGGCCAGGATCTGTGTAACCGTAGACCTCTTCTCCCTGAAGCCATTCTGAACCTCAGCTTGGGATCTATGGCCGTCCTTATACTGTTGAGAATCAGGCGGTTATAGATCTTGGCTAGGTTACATGTTAGGCTAATCCCACGGTAGTTGTCGGTCTCCCTCAGGTTGCCGGATATGGGGACTTGGATGATGTTGGATAAGGGCCATTGGGAGATGTCTTTACCTTCCTGAGCTCCTACCTTTTGAAGAGTCCATCATCTATTTAGATATATATTAGGACATCATGTATGTTTTCATCCTTCTCGGTGACTGTTGGGGGTCGCCAAGCAGGTTCTTGAAGTGCTTAAACCAAGTCTTTACCCGTTCTTCAGGTTTAGGACAGCTGATTTGACTTGCCTTGGTCTGCTTCCTGTCACCTATCTCATTCACGATCTTCCATGCGTCTTCATGTCGCATACCATCGCTTGCTGCCTCTACCTCACTGATCTTGCGCTCTAGCTCCTCCTCCCTATAAATTCTGTCGTACATCTCAAAGAGTCAAGCCTGGACTGCCTTGAGGCTGTCTTTGGACTCAGTAGATTTCCCCCGGATGTATTTCTTATGCCTTCCTTCAACTTTTTCCGTGCTTTGATAACATCGGGGTGGTCGGAGTGGCAACTCTTCTTTATACGCTTCACTTTGGGTCAACTCTTCATTGCTTCAGAGTTGGCCTCGATGAAGTGCTGGTAACCTATGGTTGCGCTCACTCTCCTCCTTGCTTCATTCCCCACGTCCTCCTTTTCACTATTTTTCCTCTCCTTCCTCTTCCTTCCCCAATGCCTGGAAGCGGTTGACCACCTCCACCATGTACTGGTCCTGTAGTTCAGGCTTGGAAGAAAAGTATACTTCCAGTCAATCTTCTCTTTTGGGGCTGGTTTTCTTTCGTTGTCGATGTCTCAAGCAAGCTAAGCCTCACTCGCATAGACACTACTCGATGATGTAGTTGATCTGGCGCTTGGCTTCTGTGGCCCTGTCTTGGAATGTCAAGAGTTTTCCTCTTTGTTTCTGAAATTGGGTGTTGGCTGCTATGAGGTCCTGCTCTTGTAGAAGATTGACTAGGTTTTAACCATTTCTGTTCCTCAGTGTGGTAGGTAAAGCGGACGTCTTCTGGGCAGAGACGGGCGTTAAAATTGCCAAGTACTGCCAGAAAGTTGTGAAGTGGTATCTGTCCAATCATTGCTCGGAGGTCCCTGTAAAGCTGCTCAACTTCAGCCTCATCGCTACTATTGTGTGGTGAGTAGACCACTATAACAGTGGTGATAGGGTTACCATCAAACTCGACAACAAGAATACGTGGGCTGACAGAGTTGACACTCCGCAGAGAACTTCTCACGCTCCGACTCAGCAGCAATCCCACTCCTCCCTCACCCTCGAGTGCCTTCCTGAGCGGACTTGGTAGTTGGTTCTGTCCAGGCAGATGAAGTAATGAAACTTACCCCCTCCACCTCTTTAAACCTGACCTCCTCGAACTCATGGACATGACAATGTTCCTGGATCCCCAGAATGTCAATTCCGCAGTTCCGACTTCGTCTACGTCCCGCCAGTTCCTCACACCTTGATTCTTCTCTGATGGTGAAAGCGTTGAACGTTGACAGTATTACCAACTTCTTGCCTTTAAGAAGGGGCGCAGTGGCCTTGACTCTGTAGTCAGACGGATCCCTCCCCGCGGGGTTTAATGACCTTTCGTCATAATGCCCTGAAGAGCCAGGATTTTGGTCAGCTGCTGATCTCCTGTGGACTCCCGCTGCTAGAAGCTGTATCGGATTTGATATAATGGTGTGTGTAATCTTGCTTTACAATGCTGTATATACTAACCTGGGGGCGCCGTACTCCAGGCCGACTCGACTGTTGGGGTGTTAACCCTTTTCCGCTCATTGTTTTACCCCCCCCCCCCCCCCCACCAGATGGTATGAGATGTCCTTAGACGCGAGTCACGCCTAACCAGTTCTACTACATGGCCGCAGGAGCAGATGCCTTTAAAAGGATGCTCAGCTGTAGTCTATGCCTCAAAAGGCGACGGTTGACATTGCGAAAGCAGAACTGCTCTTTCTTTGAGCCAAATGGGGGTTTGAAAACAGAGTTTTCCTTCTCCTTGGTGGGCTGCCAACAGAGGCATCTGCTCCTGCGGCCATGTAGTAGAACTAAGTTGAGATATGGGCCAAAATATATTTTAAATGGCGGCCATTTTGAAATTCAAAATGGCGGCTGAAGATGCCATAGAAAAAAATTGTACCTAACTTTTTTGAATTCAGCACCCCAAATTGACAAAGTTAGCCAATAAAATCCATTTTGGCACAAAAATCCAGCTGGAATACATACTGACCTGTACTATATACTGGAATACGCTAGTCAAGTTTGGCACAGCTCCAATTCTGAGCAACAGGTCATTGCTGTTGAAAATATTCAGAAGCGTGCTGTCCGCATTAATATCCTTGGCCATCAGTATCACTCCTATAGACCTTTCTTTTGCAACGTCACAGCCCGAGTTTTTGGAAAGCCATAACTGCAAATCAAAAACAGATTGCCACAGTTTGTAGCAGTGTTACACAAATATTCAAAAATAGTGTTGAATTTGTTGGAAACAAATCAACCAATCATGGAAGGTATTTCCGTTCATGAATCTTTACAGAAAATGTTGAATTTGGTCACAACATTTTTTAACACGATTGAATGTTTTGCTAACATTCGGCCGTCCATGCCAACCGGCGCACTTTCTTTATCAACAAAAGAAAGGTCTATAGCCTACCGTGGCACTTGAATTACTAGGTATCTCATCACTCAAGTCTAGAAGAGATGACCTTTTGATGAAGTTTGGTAATAACGTTCTTGTATCCACTAAATTTAGGAACATGCTCTCCCCTGAAAAAACAGGAACCGGTAATAGGGTACTACGAGCTAGTACAGTAACCGGGCTTCGCAGTCCCAAGTGCCGTACGGAAAGGTACTCTCGTTCCACTATTCCGTCTCTTGTTCGCATTTTGTGAACTTCTGGCTGATTCTTAAGAGATCAAGGGCGTCGATCGCTACTGAAAAGTATGGGGGACGGGCGAGCAAGTCTTGACAAAATACATATTACATTATTTGCACCCCCCATTACTTTTACATTTAATTCTGTGTTACACTTGTTCCCTATTTTTGTTTGACCAGGAGGCGAGTTACAGGGGGTAATATTTAACAATAACATCACCCGAAATGGTGTTTGGGCCTGGGTTTCCCTTATGTAAAACCGAGATTCTACCAAATACAAAAATGCTTCGGGAGTCCGGCGGGCGTTTATCGTGTGTCAGCTTGAAGTTCTCCGAAAAAACAAAATACTGCTTCTTCGACAAATCTTGTCATGGCCCAAACTGCTCCTATTTATTTTAATGGATTTTACTACATTTTTTGCGTTGTGCGATTGTAACAAATTGAAAATGTAACACATTTGCACATGGGCGCACACACAGACTTCCTTTGTGGAGGGATCGTGTACCGTACATTATAGCATACATAAATGACGCATAACTTGAATGCTAACAAGGTATGTAATAAGCGGGATTTTGGCGTTCATGTCTTGGACGAAACTTGTCGTCTATTGACTGTATTATAGAAACGGAAATAGGCAAAAAATACCATTCTGCGCGTGGTCTATCAGAACAAAAGGTGAAAATGAAGAAAACATTTCACCGTTTGTTCGCTATTCTTTTATTTGAACAAAAATTGTAATGAAATATTAAATCTAGAAAATGGTGTATATTTTTTCATATTTTGTTGCATATTTCTAATGAACAGTCAATCAAAAAGTGGGGGGGGGGGGGACATCTGATATGCTGTCCCCCCCCCAGTCTAAAAAGTGGGGGGGACATGTCCCCCCCCCCCGTCCCCCACCCATCGACGCCCTTGTACAGAGATGACATTTTGATGAAGTTTGGTAATAACTTACTTTGATCCATATGTATCTACTATTTGAAATAAATAATTCACTAGTTACAAAAATTCAGTCTTAACAATTACATGGATCTAAAATATGCATCATATTTGCTGACTGAAATAATACTGTATTAGCAGATTTGTCTGACGTGCTGCCAGTTGTTCGCACCGGTGTACTAGTGGCTCAGATCCGCGAACCTCGGCATGTCCTCCGAGTTTTGTCCTGTCCCTTTCTTGAGAACTCCCCTAGTCACTTGAGCTGGTATCATTTCCATCAGATAAAATGCTTGTATTTGTTCCCACGAACCGCTGCTTTTCGACATTTTCATCAGCTTAATTTTCTTTTCAGAGATGCGTTTGTGCATGTTATAATACATGTTTGTGTTGGGTAAACAAAACAAGTCCACAGTGGGACTCAACAGTGATGTAAGGTTATAATACGCTTCCGTAGTGCTGTGTTGATTCCTATGCGTTTTTTTCTTGAAACTCTGCGTTTTTGCCCAGCGTAACACTGGTCAAAATGTTTGGGGGTTTTCTACATTATGACAAAATTGTCATTGAGTTAAACTCATTTTAAATTATGTAATCATTACGCACTCGTTTACGTTTCTATTCACACACAAAAACAATAATTTGTATTTCGTATCTTTAAATGGATTGCGGAGAATATTATTCTCGGAACTAAACTGTTTAAAACCTTGCATGACGCTGTTGCTCACTATTGAGTGTAGGTTTTTAATTAAACAGTTGGTACTACACAAACTTTATTTTTTAGAAGAAAAAAAATAATCCAAGTTCCTCAACTATACCTATAAATACCATCATGCCAATTGTCGTTACCATCGGTTTTGGGGGTTTTGGTTTTGTTTTTTTACAAAAACAAATCCATAATGATAAGTTCTCCCGGAATTCCAATAGGATTTGTACAGCAGTTACTTAGCCTTGTGGTTAACAACCACAGCTGCGTGAAATGCACCATGGTTCCAAATGGCTTCTTCTGTATAATGTGTAAGCATGCAGTGACCAGGAGCAAGTTCGGGTGCTAACCTTTAGTCAATTTGCCATTTAAAGATCTACTTCAACGATAATTGAGAAATAAAACAGATTTCTGAATCTCATACGTAATGTTATTAAGTATTCTGAATTTGTAGATTGGATTGTTTTACACCAATATTTTTTTCGTAATTTTAACTGAAAAAATTAAACCTTTCCTGGGGTTTTTAAAAACTCGCGCGCTTCCATGGCTCCCTCCACAGGCACTGTGCTTGTCCACTACTAAAGCACTTGCATTTACGCGCACCACGAACCCACTATAGGATACGTGCGTGAACCAGCGAATGATGACGTACTTGTTGGGACGGGAAACCAGGAAGTAGCGAGGTGTCGTGTGTTTACACGGTAACTATGTATGATGATCTCATTATTCGAAGACATTCACCAAGTTAAGACGAGATAATTTACCGTCCTGAACTCATGTGCTGTCGGTGAATGTACTCGGAACACAAATAAGAATCCAGATGTGAGTTTTTTTACCGATTTCCATGAGAGATCCTGTCCAGAGAAGGGGGTGGGTTTCGAGACCAACACACGGAAAAACTTCACGTTGACAAAATGGACAATGATTTGTAGTGCCCATTTTACGGACGACTGTCGGGATTCAACATCGCAACTAAAACAACAGGCTTACGCCAGGGTCAATTCCAACCATGAAAGCGCCAACTACAGTGCCATCACATGCTTCACAAACGGAGAGTCAGACTGGACAGGCACAGAAGCATCGAAACATACTTCTGTAAGTAGCATAATACTATATACAATAGTTTTAAATGTTTGTTGATAATAAATAGCCACAGGTTTCATTCAAACTGGTCATCACAATATCACATCAAGTTTGGGAAAAATGCAAAATTAAACAAGTGGTATTCACACCATCAGCACTGGTGTTTTGTGGTAGCACTTTGATGGCTTCGATAATCTGCTCATAAACACAGGCTGTTTAGATAATCTTCCAAGTTAGCTAGTGGACAGTACAAAGGAAATATTCAAACATAATCTCCCCACTCCAAGCTGTGTACAATTGGGCTTTGTTAAGATCTCGTTTGTACTCTTAACCTTTTGAGGAATCCTAGATGTATTAGTTCCTTTAAATAAAAAACAGTGACTGCTTAATTGGCAGTTTGAATTTTCTAGATAAATGCTGTTTCCAACAGCGCCATTTCAAATGCTAATGGTACGTTGGAAATATATAAGTTCATTCAAGTGAAATGTAGATTACTAATAATTTTTCCAAAAAAAAAAAAGTTGAAAACATAACTTCTGATAATTATGTGTCAGAATACTTTTAAAAACCCTTTTCAGGTGTTGTGCTAGCAGTGTTCCCATCTTTCTTTCAAGTTAAACAAAACAAATAATGAATCCTTTCCTGTGATAATGATCCGTTTTATGATGTGTGCCTTATACAATTTGTACAACACTGGCTTTGCCCTGTTTGGTGGTTATTGTCTGTGAACCTCAAGCCATTCAAGCTAGTTTCTTTGAGAAGCCACAAGGTTTTAATGAGCAGAGAATGACCTATAATGAATATTGGTTATTCAGGTTTACAAGAATCTATTCAATGAGAAATGTTAGATAATTGTTGTTTCTTCATATTCTTAATAATTTCAGATTATGTAAAGAGAATCATCAAGGCGGCAGTGCTCCTTTGTCAGCAGGGTGAGAAGACATCTAAGTCCAACTCCAATTTTCCTCAACTTGTCTGCAATCCTAGCCCCCTATCAACCACGGAAACAAGGACACTGCTGTGGAAAGGTGAAGGTTTAATTTAATAACAACCTGTTGGCAGACCTCAACCCAAACCAGGCATTGAAGATGTCCAAGAAATACAGAGCAGGCCGGGAAGCATGATGCAGGTACAGAGAGCAGAGCGAAACAACAACGGAAGAAAAGAAAAGTATTGACTGAGGAAGGTGATGATTCATCAATAGCAAAGAATAGCACAACTGGGAAGTCCAAGAAAAGAACAAAGGCCGATGATGATGGTTCAAAGAAGGGACAACAATTCAGGGGAAGAAGTCTGGGTAGAAGAATGGAGGAAGTTCTGGAAGAAAATGATTAGGCAAGCAGGACAAAAAGTGACCCCAAAATGTGGTTAAGGGAAAATTGTAAAACATGCGATAATACAAATTAATGTAACCCCTGTTTCAATGAGGTGATCAGGTTGGTGTAGAGGTATCTTTCCAGATCTTCCACCTCTAGGACTCTGGTTCGAATCCCGCTGGGGGCACTATGTGGACTGGGTTATCAGTCCCTACTTGACTGCGTGTGCTTTCCTGAAATAATTCTCTGGGGTTTTCCTCCCACATCTAAAACTGAAACTTCCTTGTCTTCTCTCCATGTGGTTATTGGCTAGTCAGTGATTAAGTTCACTTTTCTGAGAGTCCTTGGCTTCACAACCAGAATAAATGAAATGAAAATTAAGTCTCTTTTGTCATCCTAAACATGTATTGAAGAGATACAGTTTGCTATGTAAAATTAATGAGCAGCCCCAGTTTGTGCTTATTGCATGGTGAACTACAGAAGTTTTTTTGGGGGGTGGGGGTGGGGGTAGAGAAAGAGGAGTTTGAGTATTGGGGTTTTCACATTTCATGCGTAATGCGTTTTCAATCCAGGGCGAACATAAAACAATTACATTATTTTGTTTACAAGTTGCCAGACACCCTGTCTTGTTTAGTGTTCACTGTAGTTTGAAATTTTTGTTTACATTTTCTTATAAGTCTACATCAAGCTGAACATTTTGATAAGGTGGTCTTTTAGTATGTCTGTATGCAAGAAGAGTAAGGAACGCATAGAATTAGTTTTGCAACATTCCCTTTTAATTTAGATGTTTCTATTTAATTACTCAATTAAAATTGAAACTAGACAGGGAGGTCAACTTTGCGAATACATGACTAGTGTTGTTTTAATTTTTCTTGACATTAAATAATACTCTTAACTCAAAAAATTATTCTTTGTGTACATAAGGTGGACGTTTAGTATGTCTTTTATTCAAGAATGGTAAGGAACTCATACAATTAGTTTTGGCAGCATTCTCTTAAATTAAAGGCAACGTGTCCCTTTAATTAAGCTGCTTTCTATTTATTTACTTAACTTAAATTGAAACTGAAGAGGGGTAGTTGACTTTTCAAAAAACAAGAGTAGTGTTTTCTATTTTTCTTGAAATAAAATAATTCTCCTAAACTCATAAAGCCTGATTTGTGTACATTAAAAGTGTTTTTTGTCATTTACTCGTGGATTATCTAAAAATTGATAGTAAATGGAGGCCACCATGTTTGTATCCTCAATTCTGAAAACTTTCCTGAAAACCTGAATATGACTATTGAATTCAACACCAGATTAGCTGAACATGTTTTGATCATATCTAGAAGTTAAGAAAGATTTGGAACTTTGCATGGTGGGGTCAGGTTTGCAGTGACACCCATGTTTAAAATCTCGTTTGAGTACTGGTGGTTCTGAAAAGAACAGGTGGTTTGACAACTTCCTGAAGAGGATCAGAGCATACTGATCAAAAAATCAAGTTGTGACACCACTGTTTCTTTTCAGAACCACCAGTACTCAAAAGAGATTTTACACATGGTGTCACCGCAAACCTCACCTGATTATAGACATTGTTCTTGTAATGACTATACATCCAATCTCAGTGAGCCAAATATTTACAGATTTGTTTTATCCAAGATTGTGGTTCTCAAAAAAGTTCCCCTTTTGAAGCCTCTTTACTGTATAACTTCCATGTATGTAATGTGTACATGTAGTGTGAATACACACCAGTTGAATGCATTTCACTATTTTCCAGTGAGAGACACAACAGCATGAGCTTTATGTTTGACAAATAATTTGTACATCTAACTTTTGAGTCTCATTTGGGAGCATTTACAAACATTTTATCAACTATAGGGGCTATAAATAACACACTAAATTCGGGTGAGAAGAGGAATTCTTGCAATATGATTGGCAATAACTTTGGGGGGTTTTAAGTTACTATTAGTCTAGTGGTGGGTTGGGATGTCCTTCGGATGGAGTCCATGATACATGAAGGAAGTGGCACTCTGTTGAACCTTCCAAGGTAGCCCCAACACCATCTGATAACTTGCCGGTAAGCCACATGGCGATATTTTCTGCAAACAAAGTAGTAGAAGAAAATCAAATTAGGTAAACAGTTGATGTTCTTCTTCTGATTTGTCCAGTCGAACAACTCATAGGAGATCACCCCCCCCCCCCCCCCCCCCCCACAACACACACCCTTACATATGACAGTAACGGGATACTTCCATTGAGTAGTTAGTTATTCCCTTTTCTGAAGAAATCCTCTGTGGGGTACCACTACAACAAAGACAACCGTTCAACCTTCTGGGGTAGCATTGTTCCATTGTTAAAAGTGCCCAGTAAGTTGGCATGTGTAAGCCCACATACACACACTTTTGGGTTCTGTAAAGAAGTCAAAAGCTGAAAAAGATGGGTCTCTGTTTTTTCTGTAACAGACTCGACAATTGTGACAGAGATCACAGTGTTTTGAAAAATTCTTTTACTGCTTTTATGGTTGATAGTTATCCTGAATTGTATAAATCTAATCCAACAGTCAATTATACTAGGGTTTGCTCATCACATTAATTTTACAGTTCAATTTAAAAACAAGACACTTACTGGTCTAGGTCTAGAGTCCCTTCAACTGCATCCCTGCCATAGTATGCCCGGTACTGTAAATAAGCAGTTTGAAGTACAGCCGGGTGCAGACAGACTGCTTCAAACCAATCATGGACAGCTAGGCATTGGTTTTCATCCTCAATATCAATGTTCAATGCTGCCATTTGCTCTCTTGTCTTCTGCACTTCCTTACAGCAGATACAGTTCACTGCCAGTGGTTGAACCACATAGTGGTTGCATGAGCACCTGAAAAAATAAATAAATAAAATAAAATTAGGGAATAAGAATGTTGCTGTACTTTCATGCTTCTTCGCTACGCTCATACGCATGAAAAGCAGTTTCATTTTCTATGGACGACAAGAAATAAACTAAACACTTCATGATACAAAGATTTTGTTTCAGATAATTTATTATAGCATGGGAAATAGGCCGGAGCACAACGGTTGAGTGTTAATTGGTCGAAAACGTGTAGCATAATTTTTGTTACCAGGTTTTAATGTTAGTTAATCGTTAGTAAAAAGCCATTATAACTCAATCCAGACTCATCGAGTCTCGACCCTTTAGGCCCTTCGGGCATCGCCCGGTATCCTCATTAATAGTGAATACAGTCAACTATATTTACATTATTTTACACGATTAGTTACAAATTGAATAATCGCCATTCCTCACTATCAAGACTCACCGAATCCCGGCCATCTAAGCCTTTTTGAGTATACCCTCCCATATACATGTATTCTTATTACAATGATTACATTCAACTACAATATTGAAATAGGCCGGAGCACAACGTTTGAGTTTTAATTGGTCCAAACGAGTAGCATAATATTATTTTTGTTACCAGGTTTTAATGTTAGTTAATCGTTAGTAAAAAGCCATTATAACTCAATCCAGACTCATCGAGTCTCGACCCTTTAGGCCCTTCGAGCATCGCCCGGTATCCTCATTAATAGTGAATACAGTCAACTATATTTACATTATTTTACACGATTAGTTACAAATTGAATAATCGCCATTCCTCACTATCTAGACTCACCGAATCTCAGCTTTATATGGTTACTACTAAGTTACTTATACAACTTCATAAATTTTTGAGAACACTTTTTAAGTACAAACAAAAATCTCAATTATTATTATATAATTTAGCCATTACTCATTAGAAAGTATTGAGGATACAAGCAGTCTCTGATCGGAGTCTCTCTTTACATATCTGTTTTTTGCTACTGTGGTCTTCCATCTACCATGTTGCATGATCAATTCCTCGCCCACTCCTTTATTTGCCAAATGGGAGGCTCCCCCCGATCTTAGACTATGCAAACCGTATATCTTTGGGTTTTGAATTCCTATTAATTTGAGAGCATCTAAAAATAATTCCCGACACCTAGTATAACTTAAAGGCTTATTCACAAGAAGTTTATACATGTTAATACTGGGATGGTATGATAGGGCTGTAAATAGATGTACATCTTGACCAATTTCAATACAAGATCTTGACATAAAGCTCCTTAATATCGCAACAGGGGAGTATGAGCTATGAGTATCCGATAGATAAGCTTTATTCCCTTCTCTAAAAACGTCTGTTTTGGAACGGGGTATGAAAATACTAAATCCTTTATTATTCGGAAGTTCTTCAATATGAGAAGCCTTTATCTGAACCATTTCATCGTGCCTGAAGAGTAAGGCGAATTTTAAGGAAACGTAGCAGGCTGTTCTTAGTTCCATTAATGTGTTATCAGCTCTTCCTAATTGATCAACTATACGTTTAACTTGATCTAATGTCATTGGTTCTTTTTGATTTGGTGGTTTGTGAAGTTGTCGTTTGGCACTAACTAAAATCTGTTGAACTATTGGTGAGTCTATTGGGTTAATTTTGGCATTAACTAAAGTATGCAACCATTTGATAGCTGCTGCTGCTGATGTGAGAACGCTATCCGAGTTTGTTCTAACTTTTAATTGAACCAAGTAAGCGGCTATTATTTCATCTTGTACGGGAAGTTTTATGTCTGAATACACTTCATTAATCCAAAAAAGAAATTGTCTGCATTTGTATAAATATGCAATAGTTGTGCCATCTGCCTTGGATAATACAGCTTCATTGAATATTTGTCTTCTCATACTTTCCAGCTGGATTGGAAATTCTGTCCAAAATGGTTGCGAGTATACTATCTAAAATGCAAACAAAAAACAAGTACACGAGATTGTTAAAGATTCGGAGTCAGTTAGGTTACAGTACAATCTATAAAAACAGCACAAATAACACCTTGAAATCTCTGGGAACCGAGTAATGAATTTTTGTTCCTTCCAAGTTCCAGAGCATTTTGTCCCTCAACTGAAATAAATCCCTTTATCCATATTTTGTAGTGTAACCACATAATTGGCCAAAACACTGAAGAAGGCCACCGTGGAAAAACTAAAGTACCTTTAGCTTTACAGTCGAGGAGTTTCTGTAAAACACTCGGAATCAAAACTACTGGGGGTACTAACAGACAATTCTCTCCTGACCAATTTTGTCCAAAGGCATCTACTCCAGAAGTGCTCGGGTTCCAAAATCTCGAAAAGAAACGTGGAAGTTTGGCATTATAATGGCAGGCGAAACAATCTACTGAAAATGGACCCCACAACCTTGTTATAACATGGAAAAATTGTGTTGATATCATCCAATCATCAGTGTCAACCAATCTACTTACGAAATCTGCTTGTTCGTTTTTATTCCTAGGGATCCATTCAACTTCCATTCTAATGTTGTGATACATGCAGATCTGAAATATGTCATTTGCAATTCTTTGTAATTCTGTATTCATACTTCCCACTTCGACAATCCTTGCCGCAGGTTGACTGTCTGTATATAACTTTAACTGCGAACCAGAAATAATAGTTAAGAACGAAGAAATAGCGAAGAGAATGGTATTAAGTTCTCTCCACGTTGAACTTTTGGTTGCTTGTTCTTCTGACCAAAGCTTGTGAGCTGTATGAACATCATTACAAACGATTGCACCCGAACCTGTTGCACTTGCGTCACAACATATTATCTTATTCACTTTCCTACTTGCAAATACATTCCGCACATTTAATATAGACACATTTCGGGACCAGAACTGAACTTCAGAATTCGTTTGATGAGTTAATAGAGTTATGACATCATCTTCATCATTGGCTTGAGCGATCTGAACTTGGCAATGCCTAGTCATAAGCCTGGAAATATTGCCACATACCGGACCAAGTGAAATAATTTGTCCAACAAATGAATGTAGTTTCCTAACAGTTAAGTTGGGCGTTTCTTGAATTTCCCGAATGGGTTTTTAGTATTTTTTCTATGCGCCTTACAAGTACTCTAAGTGTACCTTCTCTAGTGTCCCAAATCATACCTAACCATTCAATTGACTCTGTTGGCTCCCATACACTCTTGGCAATGTTATAAATGAATCCCGCTCTTAACAAATCAACTCTCACATGTTTAGATATTTTCTTTGCTTCAATTTTTTGTAATTTAGTATTCTTCGTTAACTTTGGAATGACAATAAATCCATCATCTAAATATAGTGCAATAAGAATACCTGAAGCTCTCCAATGTGTGACCAAAGGTTTCAGAACTTTTGTGAAAATCAGTGGAGCAGACGATAAACCAAAAGGAAGAACAGTGAATTCGAAATATCTTTGAACTCCGTTAATTGACCATGAAAACCCGAGATACTTCTGGTAATCCTCAGCTACGTCTATGTGATGATAACCTGATTTGAGATCAAATGTTATAAGCTGTGCATTTTCAGATAAAAATTGCAAGCCAATTTTCCAGTCATCGATTTTGAAATGAATCTTTTGTACGAATTTGTTTATTCTGCTCAAGTCAAGTATTAATCGTTTCTTCCCTGAAGCTTGATAAGCTACGGATAACGGACTAACTGTGTAGGATGGGTCGGGCTTCTCTGATATTCTGTTTGAAATTAGTAATTCAAGAATGGAATCAGTGACAAAAGAAAACTCGTTTAAAGCTGAATTGTTGTTTCGATAAAACATTGGTGGTGGGAATTCTAGAAATGGAATTTTGTAACCTTCAGAAATTACTGACATGATCATTTTTGATGCTCCTATACTTTGCCAAAATTGGGCACACTGTTTTAATCTTCCCTTTACATTCGTTTTATCAGACTTTAGCTCTTCATAAATGCATTTATCGAAATCACAACGTACCCCTAATACATCCCCGAATTTGTGCTCTAGATGAGTGACTTTAAGCTGTACCACTTGATCCTGTGCTACTGGCTCCGTTGGTGATGGTTGCCGTATAGGGGGCTGAGATGTTGGGATTTGTGAAGGTGCTGGCAATAAGGGCCGGGCTTGGTCGCTGATAATTTGGAACTTGCCAGGGTGAGGTTCTACTGAACTGGTTGTACCCAGCCGTAGAAATTGGTCTATCTCTTGGTTTGGCTTTGTAAGTGACGGCGAAGGGGTAGAATGGACACTCTCTTGCCCAATGCCCTGGCCTTCTACAACTGAAGCACATGTCAGAATTTGGCATGCCTATAAGAGAAATAGATATCCGGAGAGTCATGATTCATCTAAACGTTAATCAAACATGATAGGAAGTGCCATGACTGTGAAAGATAACCAGTAACAACAGAATTGTATTAACACCAAGTTAACACTTAACGTGTGCAGTGTTACGGCCTGAACTGACTGACCGAACCTATTGTCGGCTTATATACGCGTACGCTTCATTGATTTCAAACTTCCCGCACTCAAAACCACATGACCCTGACGTTTGGATTAGACGCGCTTTCAAGTCCTCCCATCCAAACAAAACTATATTTTCATGCTTCTTCGCTACGCTCATACGCATGAAAAGCAGTTTCATTTTCTATGGACGACAAGAAATAAACTAAACACTTCATGATACAAAGATTTTGTTTCAGATAATTTATTATAGCATGGGAAATAGGCCGGAGCACAACGGTGATGAACTATAACAAAGTATTCATTGAGGGGGTAATGAAACAAATACATATACCTCGAAAAAGATAACGATCACTAGGATCGTAATATCTCTTGGCGCCGACATCACTCGAGTTAGGTGTTTTACGGGGTCGCTTCCTGCCTTCTAAATCTTTTAACGCAGATTCTTCTGCGATCTGGACCCGCTTCCTCTCTTCAGCAGACTGTTTGTCTCCTGCCTTGTCTAGGTGTTGGACTGTTATCCAACCTGCCTTGCTACCATCTGCAATCCTAATCTTCTTCTTCCGTTCTGATACCAGCTCCTCAGCTTCTTGGATCCCTTCGATGGCTTCTTGGATGTTGCCCTTCTTAAGTAGAGATATCTTGATCTTGTCAAGGACGATCTCTAACTTGCCGCAAAATTCAAATTGTGCTGCATTGCCAGGTTTTAGATCTTTCGCCTCTAGCTTGTTCCGAAGCTCCTTTATACTGCTGTCGTCTGTGTTTTGGTTACTGTTACTCAAAGACTCGAATTTATGATTGAAATAATCCTTGAACTTATCAAAGAGTGCTTCTGGATTAAAAACTGTAGGTTGGTTAGTATCACTGGAAGCCATGACTGTGAAAGATAACCAGTAACAACAGAATTGTATTAACACCAAGTTAACACTTAACGTGTGCTACGGCCTGAACTGACTGACCGAACCTATTGTCGGCTTATATACGCGTACGCTTCATTGATTTCAAACTTCCCGCACTCAAAACCACATGACCCTGACGTTTGGATTAGACGCGCTTTCAAGTCCTCCCATCCAAACAAAACTATATTGATAAAAGATACAATTAGTAACATGACCAAGGCCGGAAATCCATGTGTCCGCAAACAGGTACAGACGGCTCACACAATGTTTCTCATTGTTTACCGATTGCAATGGCCGTTGTTTTCACTTTGTGTCACTGGGAATTTTTATTTTAGTTGAAAAATTGTTTGTAATTGTTTGTAGTTCTGTTTTAAAGAATAACATAACATGATACTGGCCTAAAAGAGAAATAATAAGCAAATGAGCTTGACATTAAAACTAATTAGGCTAGGACCTACCTCACTATTTATGCATTGCTAAACAAGTCAATGCGGTAGAACAGTGAAAGAAAATACGGCATGTCTGTGGGGTATTGAAAACAATATTATCACGGACACACTGAACTGAGATTTGATGATTGATTTGTGAAAACATTCATGGATAAACGAAAAATTAGAAAATAAAATAACATTCGTCCATTTCCCTTTCTCCATGGAACACAGTTCTCCAATAAGGATACCTGCGCTAACCCAATGGGGAAAACTTTTGAGTGACACCGATTCAATTTTGACATGAAAACGTTACAGCAACCATATTGGACAACAGCAACCATTTCGTGATAAAAAGAAATCAAGGTTCTGCTGTTATTTCCATCCATTAGCGGCCTCATTCTTTGCAAATATGCCGCATAAAAATAAGTACTTCATGACGATAAACAGTGGGGGAGAGTAAACAACAGTAAACATTGCATTGTTTGTTGTTCAAAAACCTGTGGGACTCACCATTCAGTGTTATTTAGTCGCTCAGCTTCGCCTCCTGCATCAGGATTATCACCTTCGCGATCCTTGGCAGCCAGTGGCTCAAACCAATATGGTTCGGCAACTCCCCAAGCTTCATCAACGCCCTCTTCGTCTTCGGAGGAGCTCCCTCAACCGTCAGAGCTATCCTCACTATCAATACTATCATATGTATTTGCTAATTCTTCTTCGTCCACACTATGTTCCTCCCACGATCCGCTAGTGTCTGACTTTTTTTTTTCGTTACCGTGAAAATAGCTATAGACGCGTACAATAAACACACTCTGCTGCGCGGGGGGTAAACAAGCCGTTTCCACTCATGTACGTCATCAAAGTCTATGGTATATTTTCATCACGTGACACGCTGTTTCCAAAAACTCGCTATGAGGAGCTGCTGAACGCTGGTCAAAATGACCTTTTTTTTTAATTACGCAACCACCGCTAAGGATTTTCTTTGAAATATACGTAATCATGAAACACAAATTGATTGAATTTCGGTAACGTTTAAATTATCTTAGTGCCGTTGAAGTAGATCTTTAAATCATGCATACGTGGTCTGTGGTTCACTCGAACGCGTTTAGGGTTGCACCCCACTAAATACACTTTCCATTGCATACAGTGTATTATGCTAAATATTCAAAAATACGCAATAAAATACTTAGAAGTCTCACAGCTTTTTGCTGTAAATGGGAAATTATCCATTGACTCTTGAACTTTTATCATCTGCTCAATTTGATGTGGGGAGTCCCTGGGCACGTCAAGTTATTCCCCCTCAAAATAAAAACACCCCGGCGCCGGTGTAAATTTCCAAACGTCCGAGCATCAATCTTGAAAAATTACCCAACACTTCGCGGCAATCAGGGCCTATGTCATCCAAAATACCTCAAGTTGGAAGTCAACAACCCCCGGTCACAATTGTGCAACATTTTTACACTGTATCCCTTTTATTTTGGGCTCTCAAATCTGTCTAATAGAGAATATTTTGAGGGCCTACAAAATATTAATGAAGACGACGATCTGTTTTCTCCCTATTTGGTGGGATTGATTTTGTCGATTGATTCGGCAAATATTGCAACTAACATGGCGATAACGTATCGAAGAGAAAAATGATGTATTGTTCCAAAACACCATCTTGACAAAGTGACGTAACTTCGTTAGTTGACTAGAGAAACAGTGCTGCTCTGGTTCAACCATGCAGCGTTCGAGTGACATCCAGATTGACAATGGTTAATCTAGTCGACTCTAGTCAGTCAACCGAACTTGCTGCTGGTTGTTAATTTGGTTGAAATGTGTGCGGTGGTGTTGCAGGGATAAGTAGTGTAAGCGTGTGCTTTTTTATGGTGTCCACTAAAGTTGTAAAATTTCTCAGAGAGACAAATATGGATCATCTAAAAATAATGTTTTGCTTGAATTTGTTTCATTTAGTCAGAAGGGTCAATATCTAATGTTTTGGGCCATTTAAAGTGATTGTGTTCTCCACAAAATGTATTACACGTTAATATCAAAACTGTTACTCAAAAAAGGGTCAAGTTAAAAATATTTTATTTTGGTTACGTAGAATAAATACATACTACATTAGGCCTTAATGCAAAAGAAAAACCGACCGTTTTTTTGGTGCTGCGCAAGGTCAAATGTTAACATAATGAACTTCAAACCTAAACAAACGAATCGAGTGAGTTTAGTGACAAAGTTAAAGGGACACACCGGCTTTGTTGGGTTATTTTGGCTACAAAATAGACTAAAACATGATTCCAATGGTCTTCCAGGAATGGAGAAGAACGGTTCCTAAAAGAAACCATCAATTTTGGCCGTTTTTGAGCATTTTTCAAAAAACGAAGGTCACATGGGTTATCCGAACCACAATTTTGGTTCGGATAACCCTCGTGATTTTTGGAGTTAGTTTTACTTCCAGCCGTATAAAAATTAATTACTGTACCGAATTCAACTCTGTTTTTTTAGCAAGTATTCATGAGTATTTGACAAAAGAAAATACGTATTCAAATTATGGATACAACTTGTAAATAATTACAAAAAATCGAACGTAAGATTTTATTTCAGAGAGTCCGAGTAACGAATGCGTGTTTTACAGTACACAGCGTGGGGACTAGTAGCTACGCGTCACACAGGGGCAATCGTGTAGCTGGCAGGCAGTGTCTCGGCGGTGCTCAGCGCGACGGAAACCCCCGAGCCAAGAGATAGCTGTACCTGGAAGCCCATGAACGTGGGAGGGGTAGGGAGCCAGACAACCAACTACATTGTTGGCATTGCGGGTTTGTTAGTCGGTGAACCTCGCTGATAGATTCCGCTGTTTCAAAAACGCAACGTTTCAATGCTCTGTGTACGTTCCTTCCCCCGATTTGTACCGAATTTCTTGGTAATTAAATAAGATTTATGTCAATACAACCACTTTTATGTTGGCGGTGCAATTAGGTTAAACAATTTGTGTGACAAATTACAAAAAACGAGGCCCCTCCCCCCAAAAAAAAACAGCCCCTGAAAAAGAAATTAAAAATTAAAAGGTGGAAAAAATACCTCACTCGAAATTTCTTTTTTCCATCTCTCGACTCACAAAATTCCAACAAAATTATTTTGTTTCCTCAAAATATTATTTAATTCAATCAAAATATAATTTTGTCACATAAAATATTATTTTTTATTTTGTGAACAAAGTGTGTTTTTCTATAGGTAATGAAATAGATTTTTCAGAGAAAATATGTTTTTGTTCCCTCGAACACGGTTTCTTTCCCCCCAAATACGATTTTGTTACCCAGAAATATGCTTTCGTTCCCTGAAGATACGCAGTCATTTCCTCGAAATATGTTTTTGTTCGCACAAAATATACTTTCGTTCGCTCTAAATATGATTTCGTTCCATAAAAATACGCGTTATTTCCACCGAAAGGGGATTTCGTTCCCTAAAAACAAGCTTTCGTTTCCTCGAAATACGACTTTGAATTGTTTTGTTCGAGATAGACCTGAAAAATGTGGCTCGATGATATCAAGCGCTTTTGCGAAGAGGCTGACATACCATCTGTGACAGCTGCAGGGAAACTTGCCAGCAACAGGGACCTGTTGGGACCCGATCTCCGGGTCTTGCTTCGGGAGGACGGCTATGACTGAACTGAACTGGCATTGGTGATTGTGCTGTGCTATTAAGTATCATGTGGGTTGATACTTTCTAATATGAAATCAGTTGCAGAATAGAATAATTATAGTTTTATATTTTTTAGACATTCTTTTTTGGATTCATTTTATTTGGTGGATGCCCATCCTTTAGTAGATAGAAGATCTTTCATGATTTCCTTCACACAAGGGGGTAATTGAGCTTGTTAATCAGTTTGTCGCTCTTACGCGTCTCTTTGTCTGGATTGAGGGTCAAGCTTCAAAAGACTTTGGAGGCGTCATGTAAATGTTAGTTCTTTTAAAAGGGTGGGTTGGGGAAATGAGAAATAGTTTTGTTTGATACATAGTTTTGTTTGATACGGGGAAATGTAAGATACCATTCTGGGCTTGTAAGTGCTCTGTATTTCGAGAAATGAAATAATACTATACTATTTAAAAGCCTAACGAAGATGAGTGTTGCGACTTGGCGTCTCAGGCGGCAGAGGGCGTGCTTCGTGCGCTTTAGGAAGCGGTTGTTACAAGCACATGAAAAACATTATGATGTAGTCGATAATTTCCACGCTGCACAGAATTGCAGGTTTTTAGGGTTCAGAATCAATCATTATTGGGTGAGTAAAGCAAACATACTTTATCTTATGTTGTGCATGCAAAGTGTATTTTATATGGCATAAAATATGGAAGTTTGAGGGTAATTTTCTGGGGATATGGGGTTCAATTTAAACTCATCGACCCTTGGTTAGATAGCCCGTTCGTTAAAGTTTAATGTTTCACTACTTGTTATTGTTCATGTTCCCTTTTGTATTGTTTATATGCAGCCTAAAGTCCAACTGCAGCCAGGGAGGGTTGTTCAAAGGGAGGGACTGCTATTAATATTTGATACACTACAGAATACATACATCTTGACTTGTTGTCAACCTGTAACCAGGCAACCATACCCAACGTGGGAGAAACAGAATAAAACAGAAGTATTCCACTCTGGTGTGTGACGGTGTTTTGCTTGGTGTATGTATCACTATAAATAAGTTGGACAACTTAAGGTCTCGAGAAAGCTTTTTTGTTTGTTTGTGTGGTTTTTGTTTTTTGTTTGGGTTTTGGGGTGTTTTTTTTGTTTTTTGTTTTTGTTTTTTGGGGGTTTTTTTTTTTGGGGGGGAGGGGTTTTGGGGGGGGTCTAATGATATGTATTTATAGTTAGAATGTTACATGCAACATTCAGCCGGCGTGTGTATGGGGCCGTTTTACACTCAAAGCATTTCGCAGTTATGTTGAACAAAGACTCAAGATGCCTTTCCGCCCTTGCTATTCTTGTCTCTCGACAGGTGAAAAAGTTTAACACTCTGTGTGCAACAATGCATTCCAAATAGGATGCCATCCAACAATATTTAACTCATTCAATTTTATCCCCTTCTATGTGGCGTAATTTACAAATCAACAATATAGTCCTATACAAATGTGACTTGAAACTGTACAGTAAAGTTATTTCCCCTACGATATTTTCCTTGACAAGTTTGCTGCAAAGTTTGCCACTAACTTCAAAGCGGTATTGGATCAAAAGCCAGGTTAGGGTAAGAGATTTTTGTTTTATGAGATTTAATATTCATCTCGTGTTTGCTAATTGCTTGTGGAATGTTACTCTTGTGTCAGCACTCAATGAAGTAAAACTAACTTCTGTGTATTTCTACTAACTCTTTTTAAAGGCTTGCAATTTTGATATTAGATTGCAAGTAACAATTAGCCTACTCCACAAGAACAAAGGAACCAGCCGAACGCACTGTACCGCTGTTACTATGTAAGCTCAGCAAGATCGTGTGTTTTAGACCATGTTCCCATCTAAGCTGTTATCTGTTGAAGGAATGCACTTCCACGTACCCTCGCACGTCCCGTACTAACTGAAATTGCCCCCAAGACTCACTTGTTCTTATTAGCATTCAAGTAACTCCAAAATTGTTATTGTATTGTTTCTTTAATTTGTATTTGGTTGACACTTTTTGCTTATTGGCCCCCTTGCACCAACGTCACACGCGCTAGAGTCTGCGAAGCTCACCCATTTTGGGAGTCAATGGTAAGCGCGGGCATGGATGTGTCAGCTTAATCGCATGAGAGGATGCCCGGCGACAAACATTTAACGACTTATCCACAAGTCTACCGCAAATTGAAAAAAAACAGGCAGATGATTGTCTTCAATAGATATTTTCACCCCTGAAGACCAGAAAACTGTTGACCAGATGTTTCCACGTGAGTAATACGGTGAGACATTGATGAAAGACTTTAACTTTGAGATGGGCTCAACGTCAAAAGTGATGCCTGGAACGTTTTTATAAACAAATGTGTAGTCAACAAAGGGCCACTAGGAGCACTCTTCCTTATTTCTGCCATGGAAAAAATTAAAAGAAGACAAGTAAACAATCTCAATTTTAAAAAGGTAAAAATAAGGTGTAAAACGCCACTGATATGTCATAGATTGCATGTGCATCAGAGAGCGCGTAATGTTGAAAACAATTTCCGGGGCTCTAAAGCGGGCCCCGGACCCCACTCCGTAAATTCTTCTCGTTCGCTCGTTCTTCTCATAAAATACCTTTTAAATAAGGCGCTGTATGAAATTACATCCTGACTAGAACGCTGTTTCTACATAAACCTCAAGCATGTGGCCCCCAACCGACGTTTGCCTCCCACTCCCCTTACACAAAATAAAAGCAAACTTTAAACTGTGTATAACAACATGCAAAACACCTTTAAAATTTTTATATATTGACCCAGAGAGCTCCTAAAATTGTAAACAATTTCTAGCGGACCACGCGCGTAAGGGCTTTGCGCTTCGCTCGCTGATTCGTCTCGTAGAAATGCCCAATGCAGTATAATCCTTGCAAGAACATGTTTTTTTAACATACACGGCAAGGTTGTGGTACTCGGTAAAACATTCACAGGTAATTACTTGAACCACCCTCTCCATTCATAAAAGCAATGTATATCTGTGTTGAATCGGATGTTAGTGCAGTTAACGTATACATCGTTGTCCAGCATTTATGAGTACACACGTGAACCAATGGAACATTTTTTGTGGTCTCTGTACGGATTTGATGTTTTGGTCAACATTTGAAAAATTACAAAAGCCATGGATTCGCGCCTGAATAAGTTGCTTTTTAACCGCATTGAGCATCTTTGTACGACGGAATGGCGCATTGGAAATACTCATTATATATGAACAGATGACACTGTAGGCACTGTGCGTGCACCAACTGTAGTCAACTATAGGCTTTAAAAGCGAAGGGAAAAAGGCTAATATACACGCAATTCCTCCGAGTTCACATCACTTGCGCTGGTTCGTGTCTATAAACGAATGATATTTCCTTGTTTAGTTGAGTACAGAGATGTTGAGACACGACCGCGTGTGCCCAAAGCCCGATGGGGCTAGGAGTATTTCTCCCCCCGATGTGTTGGGTCCCGACGTCACAGACGATAAATCGGGTAACCAACTGGGCCTGTATGTTCCTAAAAAGGGATGTACATGTAGCCCGTTCCGGGCGAAAACTCACAACGCCAAGCAGCGCCGGCAAGTGTGGAGGATGGTGATGATCACACTCATTCCTATTATCACGCTCTCGGTTCTATCTCTCATAATGATGGTGAATTCGAGGTCAGAGACGGCTGAGCTAGATACGGTACGGAATAAGGTTGGGAACAGCATCAAAGACGCAGGGGATTTGATTCACAATCTTCAGATTGAGAGGGGACTGACTGTGCTTTACTTATCTTCGGGGGACAAAGATTGTCTTTTGAACCTGTATGCAATCTACAACAAAACGAACAAAGCCATTGAGAAGATATCTTGGAACCGGGTAGGTGAAGGGATTGAAACCCACTTCAATAGTCAGGAAAACTTCAAGGCTCACTTTGACATTTTTCGAGAAAATGTTATGGTGTCCGCTGAAAATCTTTCAATTTCTGGTGTAGTGGACTTCTACACAAGGGACATAGACACTATTATATATTGGCTCTATGGGGACATTAAGTTGTACTCGTACGGAGATCTGTGGAAGCAGCTTGTGGCTTATCTGATGTTGATACAGGCCAAGGAGCACACGGGAAAGGAAAGAGCCCTGGGTGGAACTTTCTATGTACGGGGTGGATTTAGCCTGATCAACGACTACCTATGGTATATCAATGAGACCATTATGGCAAATACATATCTCAACATAGCATTGCAACTATCCTTGCCTCTTCAAGGAGCTTTTGCGATAGACGATAATCTCTCAACTAGTATTGAGAAGATGCGCTCTGAAATCCTCTTGAATGACCTCGAAGAACTACAACCATCCATTGTCAGGGGGACTAACTGGTTCAACAACATGTCCCAGTATATCAACGTCCTGCTGGATTTACAAAAAGGCCAGGCAAAATTAATCGTTGAAAAGCTTGAAATCTCAACAAGGTATGCTAACTATAATGTTCTAGCGAGTGCTATGCTTTTTGTGATTGTTCTTACTACTGGACCGATGATCATTCTTGGCATCATCCGACAGACAAAGTGCATCCAGCAAGTCAATGAGACGCTCCATCTCAAGACGCAGGAGCTTGAGAAACAGAAGAAACGAGCGGACTCCTTGCTGTACCAGATGCTGCCCAAGACAGTAGCTGAGCAGCTTAAGCAAACTGGCAATGCGCCCGCTGAGACGTACGACGAGGTGACTGTTTTCTTCTCCGATGTGGTCAACTTCACCGCCGTGTCAGCAATCAGCACCCCCATCCAGGTAAGAGAATCGATTCGTTTTCATTGGAATGGTGATATGATAAAACAACCCAAATTGTGAAACATTAATACCAAAACCGCTGACGTGGTCATCACACGTACCAATCACTCATAAGTCATAAGTAATGACTTTGTGCCACAACTGAATCTAAGCTGAAAAGGCCTTAATTTTCACATCAACTATTATGAAATTAGACCTGTATTGAGAAGGAAATTAACAAACATATGCTTCAATGTTCAGTTTTGTTTTATTTAGTTGTTGTTTAGTTTTTGTTTTTTGGGGGTTTTGGGGTTTTTGTTTTTTGGGGTTTTTTGTTGTTGTTTTTTTGCGTGTGAGCTTTCGGGGGTGCCCTTATGGGTTTTTGTTTACACAATGGAACAATTGACCCCACAAGAGAATACTTTAGAAAAGGGAATTATAGAACAACAATAGCAGGACCCCACAAACCGGATCCGTAAGGTTGGGTGTTTGTGTCCAAACAATGGAAGAACAAAGAGAAGTCCTCGGTAAGCGGGATTCACAAACGTGTGTGTGTTTAGTTGTCTCTTTCACATCCCAGCCGATGATTTATATCAGACTATGTTATTGCCTAATAACTAAACTTTACAACATTCGCGGTTGAAGTCATCACAGATTGTTTGTTATTAAGGGAATAAAAGAGTGGTGACGAGTTCTTAAACGGCCGTTTAAAACCGGCAGGGTCGTGGCCGTGCGATAAAGGCCCGAGCCGAAGGCGAGGGCCTTTATCGCACGGCCACGACCCTGCAAGGTTTTAAACGACCGTTTAAGAACTCGTCACCACTCTTTTATTCCCATTCATAAATGCTAATTTGTTAAAAAGTGAAAGAATAAGGAAAATTGGTGGTAAAAAAGACAATTTGTTTGTTTAGCGAATTTTCGAAGTTTGTACATTTTCAAAACCTTTGGTAATGATTAACTGAGAGCTAACACAACACCCTCCCAAGCAACACATGTCTCTGTATAAAGAAAACGATACCAAGGCAACAAAAATCAGCAAGATATGTTTTGTCTGGTGAGAAAGACTTGATTTATACAAATTTTATAAAAACCTCAAAAAGCTGGGCACGTTGGGTTCAAAACGCAAAAGCGGGCAATAAAAGAATTAAAACCAAGTACGAAATTGCAGGGGCGGAGAGTGAACATATCGTTTTATATTCTTTATAACACTGTCAAGCTGCCAACCGCGAATGTTGTAAAGTTTGCAGCTGATGACACGACTAGCATGGTTTGATTCAACCATGGAGGACGTCCATGATTCAACTATGGCCATCATGTTTTAGGTCAGGGGCAGAACGTACACCATCTTGTGATCCTTGACTACTGACCACCAGCTCAAGCAGACCTAGGAAGTTGTATAAAGCTAATCTCCCATATGAATTCAACAGTTTCCTGCAAAAACATCGGTTACGAAACAAAATAAGAATGAAATTGCGATCTCGCACCATCCAGGGTTGACTCACAGAGTGGGATGTCATCTGCGAATTCCAAGTCAGTCATGATCTTAGCTTGCTCTCTACTAGATCTCCTAGATCTCCTAGTAGGCCTATGTGTTGTAAAACCCGAGTCTCTGATGGTTAGAGTCAACACATACGGTAGTCTACTACAATAACGAAGAGATAAAGGTTCTTTAAATATCCTACTGAAAGATTGCTGTGAGTGTTTCGAATTCTTCATTCAGTTTTCCATCGACTTAAACACTGCACTTTTGAGCCATATTGACGATAAAGCAAACAGTCATGAGATTTCTGATCACATCGGCAAAGAACAGTTTTCGCCCCTGGAGTTGATCGTTTGCCAGAGTGTATTTGGTCCTTGCTGCTGTATTATGTTGCTGAAGTCCTCGCCCGTATCTCATCCCTGTTGTCGTATTCGCCCGGCATAAGATATTCTTACATTGCATATTATCTGTTCTTAATGAACATTTGTTAAGCTAATCATTGTACGTTTGTAAAATCGGTATTCAAAGTGGTTGGTTGTTTTATCCTTAAATCACTTTGATTCTGTGTTCTAGTCACCTTGTTTAATTTCTTTGTTGCATCTGAGAAGATTCAGGCTTTTTGAGTGATTTCCATCTACGGTTAGTTTGGAGATTTTTGGATCGTAACAGTACATACATCTTTGTAATTCACTTTGAAAAGAAAGGAATTTGTACCCAAAATCGTATGTGTTAAACATAAATGGAACCATTTGAGCTTGGAATCAACAGTATAGTATATTGCACACTAAGATCATGAAAATTGTGTATAGAGTCATAATTATTTTGGAGTTTCCTCTCCCAGTTATCCACAAACGTCCTGTTAATAACGTTTTTGAACTGAGTAACAATTTCGTATAATCTACGAGAACCCTTTTTATATTAAACTAAGGAGAACTTAAAAATTGAACGGAAGTTGGGGAAAAGGAACAACGTTGTTATGGTGTTCAGCAGCAAGGTTTTATTGAAAACAACCTTGATCGCTCTAACGATAGCACCAAACTCAAAACAATTTGTCTGAACTTTAAACTTAGCCCTGCTATTATATTCTTTATCCCTGATGCAAAATGTTATATTAAATCGTTGCGGTACCCGTTGCAAACACATAAGATTCGAACTACCGATATCCACAGGGAAAGGTTGTTGGTCCAGTGGTTAAGACATCTGCCCTATCAATGCAAACGTCGTGGGATCGAATCCCAATAGAGTAGACTGTTTTGGGGTGTGTGTTTTTTCATTGAACTTGGGACAGTACTGAGTATACAGTGCTTAATACACATCGGTGTAAGGTTAAAAACAATGTTTACCATTATCGTCGAAAGTATCACCGGAAAAAAAACAAAAAACGTAAATGACAACCAGTGATGATAATGACCACATTTTACCCTCGTTGCAGTGGCGTAACTAAGGGGGGGGCACGGGGGGCACGCCCCCCAATTGATGTCAGTGCCCCCCGGGTGCCCCCCCCCCCCCCCCATTTGAAGTCTGAACTGAACCTTTGAGACTATAATAATTACCAGAATATATAAAATGTTAAGTTTTATCAACTTTTATGGAGCACTGGTGGCGTATAACTCAATGTTTCAAACTATTTTTCTATATTATACACGTGTTATACCTTTGCAATGGACAGTTGTTATTTTTACCAACGTCTTCAGAGTACGGTAAATCACGTCCTCAAATTGTATGATGACTCATCGCCCGCGCGCGCCCCATTCTGCCACAGTCTGCCACGTTAAATACGGTACGGTAGTGTCACATGAAGCTACACGACGTGCTGGGTGCCGTTGCATTTATCGTAACCATGAGGAAAAGCCATTGAAAACTCTTGAGCTGTGAGAGCATTGATCTAAAATATCTGCTTCATTTGTGACATTACTTTGTTCTTCAGTGTATAGGGTATATTAAATAGTTTGTCAATATGTAAAAACCGAAATTGGGGGAGGAGTCTGTATTTGGTGGAGTCATTAGGGGTGAAACGACGAGATACAAACGCATGTTCTTAAAGAAACAAAACGCTTTATTTGTGTTGCCATTGTAAATTATTGAAACATCGTCTCTGTATCTCATGTAGGCCACTATACTGGGTTGTTAGGGAGTGTAAGTTTTTTCATATTTGAATAGGGTGATGTCACATATTATTTCAGGACTGCATACACTCCCCCGTTTTGCCACGCCAATTGTTTGTCTGTAGAACTTGTTATTGAATTCGAAAACGTTTGCGCCCAAGATCGGTTCTAAAAGACATTGTGTGTGTTTTCTTGTAGGTTTTGGTATGGTGTTTAGTCCTGATTTTGCTTGTTCCAACGTGACGACGGCGTTCAACCATAATGGCTTCCGGGAAATCCCAAATTATGTCGTGCGCACGAGATAATAATGTCGTGCGCACGAGATATTGTTTTTATTTTTTTTTATTTTTCATGTCCCTTTAGGGGCTCCGTACTTTAGGGGCTCCGTACCTATTGAAACAGTTGCAGTGAAATGTTTTGTTTTGTTTTTTTCTTCTTCAAAATCCGGAATTTATCGCAGTGGTGGCAGGGTATTGAGTCGCTCGATGCTGTTATTTTTTATGTTTATATAGGCCTACCAATAATTCCACAGCAATTTGAAGTAATACAGAATTTTGGGGTTAGAAGGGAACATCACGGGCTGTAAATTATAACAAGGTTTGAGTTTAAGATTACTCAAGATTTCTGCAATTAACACTTTTGAATGTGTGGAACAATTTGACACAACTGGACGACGTTTATTAATAATAATAATAACGCGAAGTTTTAAGAAAAAGTCCTTACTTGAACGAAATCACTAAAACAAATATAACCCTTTTTAATATTTTTGTTTGTGTGTTTAGTATAGTATGTTTTCGTAAGTTTGATTTTTTGGGTGCTGCAATTTTGCTGAAACTTGATCAGAAAAACTAGCCCCCTTTTTTAAATTTTGAACTTTGTTTTTTATCGCTGTTGGCGGCGTTCTCATATTTTTAAAACCAATATAGTACAGCGGATAAGCTCCCATATTATGAAAATTGTGCACTTTTTGAGAAAAGCATGAAACTTCTAGCATAGTTAGTTTTGACCATAAGGTTCATTTTCAGATGTGGAGGGAAGTCAGATTTGACCTCTGAGGAATGTGAGAGGTCAAATCCAAAATGGCTGCCAGTCTGCATTGTCTAATGTACAAACACGCCTAATTTTGGAATCAAACAGTGTAGAAAAACGTTTCAGGTGTCATTTTCAACTAAATTGGGGGTGCCAATTCATTTGATGAGACTTTTGAGACCGCCAGAACTCAAGGAAATGCATGAAGGTCAAGGTCAAAATTTACCCCAAAATAGCAAATTTTTAATGTTTACAACATGTTTTACCATTTATTTTTCGTGTGTTCTTCCCTATAATATTCTCAAATTGCTCAAGGAGTGGTTCCCCCGCATAGTCCCCCATCTTAATCCATTTTCAGTTAGTTTATTTCACTTATTAGCACCAGACCATTCTTTGTCCTGTAACTGACCGTATGCATAATGGTCAGTGGGCAGCTAGGCAGTATTTGGCAAACACCTCAATTCAAGTCTGGAAAACTGCGCTATAGGGTGGAAGAGTGTGCTCACCAAAGTTGCGTCTTGAACTGTTTACAACAGGAGCTGTGGACAACATCGACCACAATCCAAGCTCTGCAACTGCAAAAGATTCCTTCCATGGCATCGGAATCTCACTTATGCAGCATCCGTCACACACACATGGTGGAACTGAACGTAGTGCACCGGTGATTAGTCAAGCTACATTGTAGCTCTTCCACCAAGCCAGTGACACCTCTGCCATCGGCCTACACAATTGTGCCACCAACTCAAGAAAAAATGACTTTAGTGTGCCGGCTGTACAAGGTCCCGTGAGACCTTCCAACCTCCTGGCTGCTGCGTCTGCTGAGTTTGCGTGGCTCAGCAAAGTCAAGACAGCTGTTGAAAAGTCTACCATGGATGGCTGGATATCGTGGCCTGCCTACCATGCTGACACACACCAAGCTGTCATCACACCTGCAGCACTCAACGCACTATTGCCTCTGTTTTTGACAATACACACTCCATGGCAATGATACGGCACTCCATGAACATCGTCAATGCAGCAGTTCAGCACTTGAACCCAGGTCAAATTCCTGTCGTTGCCGCTGACCAACCCCTTTATGCTCTTGCAAAGGAAGTTCGGTGGACCTGGCCAGACACTCACGGAGAGGATCGCTTTTGGATCATGTTTGGTGGTCCACACATCGAGATGGCCACGTTACAGTTGTTGGGAGACCGGTTGGAAGACAGTGCCTGGACGAACGCCCTGGTACAGGCCGACATTGCAAGTTCCGGAACAGCCAATTCCTTCATACTTGCCAGCCATGTCACCAAGACCCGCCACGCCTACCAGGTCATACATGTAGCTGCAAGCCCCTTCACACTCCTCCAACAAGCTTACATTGAGGACTGCACATCCGATGATACTTATATGCCTTTCAACCAGATAGTACGCCTTTTGAGGAGTGGTGCGTACGGCGAGCAAATGCTTGTGTCCACTTTGGTTGCTTTAGACCCTGGCATTTGAGATTCTCTTGCTGCGGTACATCAGGTCTCTTCGTAAAGGTAACTTCAAGCTGTACGTGAAATCGCCGACACAGATAAGCCCTGGATGTTCGCCCTAGATCACACGCACTACTCCAAATGGCTTCCGTACACATCCGTGACATGACGACCCTCGCTGTAAAACACCCAGATGTCCTAGCAGAATTCATTTCTGGAAATGTTGTGGTGCACAAAACCAGCAACATATTCTCTGCCATGGCAATTGAACAGTGCCATGAGCAGAACAATGCAATGGTGAAAGGTCCTATAGGGGGGGGGGGGTGGGGGCTAATGGACTGACTAGCAATCCAGGAGCACTCTGACGCTGGCTGCTAGCAGGGCCAGCAAATTGCCAGGATCACTACATAGTTTGAGGAACAGGCCATAAAGCAAGATATTAGGGTGCTGCTGACACTGGACACCATCACCATGACCAGCAACCTGGAGTGCAAGCAGCATTTCTGAAGGGTGTTAAGGCACTTGTGTACAACACCTGTCACACAAACACTTCCAAAGAACAAGTTTCCACTTTTCAGTAGCTCACCGGCCAAGGTAATGTCAAAACAAAAGGCACAGCTCGCAGCACTTTAGAGTGACTGTGGTTTCTTTTTGAGGCTGTAAATCTCGTGTCATTCACAGGATGGAGACATGGACAATTTCTTCTCCCTTGAAAACCAGGCAGCTCTGTCAACTGGAGGAAAAATGCAGATTGGAGTTAAAGCATCTACTTCACTGCCTGGAATCAATTCTGCTCGAAAACAATAGTGCACCTGTGGCATGGCCGATGCAATAATTCTTGATGGTGCAGCTGTGGTTCAAATGCTTAATCCTGGAACATCAAGAACATTTCAAGAGTATGGAGAAAGAGTGTTTGCCCCATACATCTTTGCTCAACTCGAGAAAAGCATCCGCATCGACCTTGTCTTGGATGTATACTTACCTGCTAGCCTGAAAGCTCCAACAAGACAGAATAGGGGAAAGGACACTAGGAAAAAGGTGGTTCCTTCTACTGTGCTGCCAAAAAACTGGAAGGACTTCCTTCGAGTCAATGAGAACAAAACCGAATTGTTTGTTTTCCTGTCACGCAAAGCTGTTCATCTTCAACTACCACAGGGCAAGGAACTGTATGCAACAGATGGAAGTGGAATACTCTGAGTCACACTCTGCCTGCCTTGCCCCAAGCTCACTAGTGGAGGCTGACACTCGTCTACTAGCTTCTGCATGTGGCAGACGCTGTGCAAAAAGGGTGTAAAAAGGTAGCCATACGTGATGTGTTTGTACTGGCTGTGGCTTATTTAAGCAAGACAGCTCCTGATGAGGTGTGGATCGCCTTTGGTGTTGGATCAAGCTTTTGGTACATAGCTGTTCACGAAATGGCTGCCACAATGAATCCGACACAGTGTCTGACTCTCCCAGTCTTTCATGCGTTCACCGGGTGTGATACTGTATCTGCATTCGCTGGCAGTGGAAAGAAGACTGCCTGGGAAACTTGGAAGTCTTTCCCAGAGGTGAATGATGCTTTCAGTGAGCTCGTACATGTATGCATGCCAAGTGAGGTCAGTGAAGGATCAATGTTACTGCTAGAACGATTTGTGGTGCTGATGTACGACCAAACCAGTGAGAGCATGGAAGTGAATGATGCCAGGAAACAGCTCTTCACACAGAAGTCTCGAACCCTGGATAACATTCCTCCAACCCAGGCAGCACTCAAGCAGCACATCAAGCGCACTTGCTACCAGGCCAACTGTTGGAACCAGGCATTGACCAAGGATCCAGAGATAACAGAGCCATCTGACTGGGGTTGGACAAACAAAACAACTGGCCGGAAGCCTCTTTGGACCACTCTACCTGAGGCATCAAAATCGTGCCCTGACTTGATCCACTGTCGCTGCAAGAAAGGGTGCACTGGACGTTGCAGATGTGTCAAAGCTGCACTAAAGTGCACTGCACTGTGCTCTTGTTCTGGAGACTGTTAGATTTTGATCGTTACCATTAGGATATTCATAAGTTGTGGACAGTGTGCTAAATTAATGTGGACATCTATAGTGGTAATGAAGAGGTTTTAGGTCGTATTTGGAATAGCTTTTTGGGTCTTCTGGGCACAATTTGATAGAGCTGCTTACAGGTAAGCAAATTTTTGTGCTAACTGTAGTAGACAAATTTGCTTAAGCATAAGCAAATTTCACAGGTTAGCAAGAAAATAGGGCGGCCACCTTGTGCGTTTACAATAGGTTTGTCATTAATTTTCGTGCAGTAAGCACCGTAAGGTTAGCATACCTTTTCGTGTGCTTAGTTACGGTTAGTAGTAGCGCTATGAAGTAGAAACTCATACGTAAGCACCAAATTGGTCGATAAGCAGCTCTATGAAATTGGGCCCTGGATAGTTAGAGTGGTGGTAATATTTAACATGGGTCTTCTCTATTTATTTTTAATTATTACTCCTAAGTGTCAAAATAGAGCCAAAGTTTAACAAAAAATCACTTTTTTGGCCTAATTTGACGTTAACCTTGACCTAAATACATATTTTTTGAGTTTTGGCGATTTCAAAAGTATTACATGTACCAAATGATTTGGCATCCCCAATTTAGTTAAAAATGACACCTGAAACGTTTTTCTACACTATTTGGTTCGAAAGTTAAGCTTGTTTGTACATCAGCCAATGCGGACTGGCGGCCATTTTGGATTTGACCTCTCAGGGTCATCAGAGGTCAAATCTGACTTCCCTCCACATCTGAAAATAAATCTTATGGTGAAAACTAACTATGCTAGAAGTTTCATGCTTTTCTCAAAAAGTGCACAATTTTCTTGCTTAGCCGCTGCACTAATACGTCTCACTGCGGACTGGTGAAGATTGTTTATATTCGTTTCTATGCATTTTCTGGTTGTTTTCTTTGTATTGTTACCTATTTATTCAATTTGTTTTCTTCCAATAACTTGTGTAAGTTTGTATCATGCCGAGCAAATGTGCTGTTGGTGGATTCCAGAAACAGCAAAAAGAGTCCCGAGGTTATTTGTTTCTTTCATTTTCCGAGGAATCCGACGCTGTTTTTTTTTTACAACTCTCAAAAGGATGTTGGATGGATATTATGAAGAAAGGATCAACCCAAAAAATTATTGTATAAAATTTGTAATTATAGTTAAGTTTTTCATAGATCAAGGGTTGTTACTACGGTGGTAGGAAAAACAATTACTGAAAATAGAAATAATTCAACTTCACTTAAAAAAAATTATGTTGAGCACTCATTTTGTCAAGTCATTTTGTTGCTCTCCAAATTGTTTTGTTCCAAATAATTTCGTGCTTTTGAAATAATTTTGCTCGAAATCATTTCTAACGCTCATCTTGAAATGTATTATTTTATAAATTATTGCAAAAGCTCAAATAAATTATTGCGAAATTGATTCGTGCAATCAAAATATTATTTCTCACAAATTCTTTTTGAACGTTCCAAATAATTGGTTTTGTGCGCTCGTAATAAATTATTGCCAGAACTCGAAATAAATTATTGCGAAATTTATTCGTGCTGTCGAAATCATTTCAAACGCTCCAAATAATTTATAAAATATTGCCAATGCGAAAGCTAAACAAAATTACAGAAAATAGATTCGTGCTCAAAAAATTAGTTCGAATGCTCCAAATGTTGTTTTTTGTGCTAAGCGATTTTGCTCTGAAGACATTTTGATTCCGAGAAAACTGTTTGTATATTACATAAAGGCGGCTTGTAGTTCCTTTTCATAGTTTCATATAGGTCTTATTGTGTGTCGTATTACCCCTAAGGCTTATTCTAAGCTAAAATTAATGGAAAGACACCAGTTGGAAACGATTTATTAATAAGTAGCTTGAATGGTTTCGCCAAAGTATTCTGCTTTCTTCATGCCAAAGATCTTATTATCAGGGCATTACCGGTGGCAAGTTTTTAAAAAGAGAGTTGTCACTCCCGTGTCCGAGTTCAGGAAACATAATAGTGGCACATCTGTCTCCGAGAATGGACTTGAAAGAGTTTGGTACCATATAGTTTACAAAATATAGTAATTTAAATTATGTCAATCAATTTTCGTCGTAGGCCTACTTGTTTTCATAAATACAGTGTTATTTGTTTATCGAACGCAACTTTTACTAGACTTTAAGTGGTGAAATTTTAAAGATTGTCCGCTACAAAATGTCAGTAACTTTGATAGAAATTGCCGGTATTCAATAGTTATAGGCAAGATATTATATTTTTAATGCGTACTCTCTAACAATTTTAGTCTTAAAACAGAACACGTTTCTTTTTTGTCTTCGTTTTCATTTTAAATGGCATTGATGCACGTACTCACAAGTGTGGTTGTTTCTTTTGGGGTTCTTTTGTGGTTTTTTTTGTTATGTTATGTACTTTTCTTTTGTTTAGGTTATGTTTGGGGTCTTGTTTTGTTCAGCAATTTTTTTTCTTTCTTTTTCTCGGGAATTAAGAGTAGAAAATTGTGATACAGATGTTCAACTTCCAGTGCGCCAGCCTTTCATTCACTGCAGGGGAAAGCCCCTGAAAAACAACCGACAGCACGTTCACAAAGTATTATTATTTGGCGCGGGATCTTTTAATATCTGGTGCAATTTTAAACGTTGGTAGCGCTAAACTCAACCCATTACTTTACTGCGGAGGGGGTGGGAGAGATCAAATGAAAGCATGTCCACAAACTTATTAAGGCTGGGACCCAAACGCAAATCCACGAAGGATTAGTGTTATTAACATTATAATCCTTTCTGTTACCGGCATTAAGATCGAAGCATGACAATATCCTTGTAATGTTTTGTCTGTCCCAAGGTGATAGTCATGCTGAATACCTTATATCAATGCTTGGACGGAATCATCGACAGGTATGACGTATACAAAGTGGAGACCATCGGGGATGCGTACATGGTAGTGTCAGGTGAGTATGTACAAAGAGTTACAATAATAAGAAATATTTTACGGTTGGCTCAAACATTATGAGTAGTTTTGCACGTGCTCCGTTTACATTTAGGAAACTTTAAGTTGATGGATTTGTCTATGTGGAGTCGATAAAACACACGTGCGTAAGTATTTTATAGTAGGGGACCCATCTTCTTTGACAAATTGCATTCTTCACAATGGAAATTGTCTTTCATGTCTGACTTTGCACACAAATGAATTTATTTTAATTTTCTCTTTTAATTTGAACTTTGCAAGAGTCCCAGCTTTATTTTAAGCATGCTTTGAAAATGTCAAGAGATTCTGTGGTAAAAAAAGGTTCCAGAGTTTGGGAGCAGATACAGAAAAGGAACAATCACCTTTGATGTGGTTGTTTTAGTTTGTCTATAAAAGATTGCGACTTAATTGTGCCTCGTCATTCACAGCTTTCAGGGCAGGCAATACGATTCGCAGTTGATGCTTTGCAAGACTGGAAGCCAGTGAAGCTATTAAAGAGCGGGTTCGATATGTTCATGTTTACGAGCGGCAGCATTCTGAACATGTTGTAGTTTTTAGAATTAGTAGCTTGCCTTTCCTGATGACGATATGTTCTCCAGTTGTAGCTAAAAGGTATACAATCCTGCGTCTCTTAAAAGTTTTAAATATCATGTGGGGGTTACAGTGTAACCCATCTTCAAGACATGCTCAGTTTATCGTTTCTTGATCTTGCCCTCACACCAGCATTCATGCCCAGAATTTGTGCCATCGGTTTAAAAAATATTTGGTCCATAAGACCTATTTAAATTATTCCAAGACTGCAGTTCGTAGTTGTTTTTGTAATCAATTTGTTTTCAAATATAAGATTTTACCGTGAATTTCGTGTTGGTTGGGATTTTTTTCTTCTTTTACTATTGCAATGGTGTCTGCTAGCTATTGCAGTTTTTGTCGAAGAAATCATTCATTCCACGCAGCGTTGGTTGAACTCAAACCTCAACATTTATTAAGCTCGAAGGTTCTGGATGTGCCTTCCTGCTGACAGATTGAGACCACACCCAAACTTAAGGTAACCAAAACATTCCAAGGTTCTCTAACCATGACACTTATCAACAGAACAATAGTCGTGCATCAATGAAGCCCATACACCCGCAGTCACCTCAAGCATACTCACAATGAACTGAACACTTTCGGGGGCCTAAAACTACTATTGCCAAATCAGAGCGTGATTTTTTGAAGCAAACATTAAATACACTTGTTAAAAAAACAATAATTGTTGATCTTCAAACTGAAAACTGTATACAATGCACTTGTGGCATCACGTTTGTAAATCTCAGAGGGGAAGGGGAATATACTCTATCCTCTCTCTGCCCTACACTTTGTGGACGGTGCTGGCCTACAGAAACAGCCCTCCCTAAAACATTATCGGTGCATACTCAATTTGTAACTTATAACCAAGGGAGGCAAATGGAGTTTCCAAACAGTAATGCATATTTGTACTTTGTGTGTCTGAATGATATAGGAGTACCACGCCGTAATGGCAAAAAACACGCCCCAGAGATGGCCCGGTTATCCCTTGCAATCTGCTCTGGTGTGTCCACGGTTCACATCCCACACCTTCCTGAACAGACCTTCAAGCTCCGTATTGGAATTCACACCGGTAAGTAAACACGTATACTGTTTTGTAATACATGGGAAAATACACGCATCAATGGCCACACTGAAAAAATGACAATAAAATAGTGTCAACAAGTGCTGCAAGAAAACACTGATTCAGAATGTTCAAAAAGTTCAGAAAACACAGTCAAGATTGATCTTACTGTCAGCGACAAATTAACAAGGGCCCCGAATTTGTATAAAGCCTGTAAGCAGACTTGTTCTGGTCACGCAGCGCACAGAATAGACTTGTGGACAAGTCGTTAAATGTCTGTCGCAGTGATAGCGAAACGGCTCTCTCGCAACTATCTCGCAAGACTGCTGCTCTGCGCAAGACTGCTCAGTGGTTTACGCACGGCCTATGGGCTCTTCAGACGATTTCGTACGGAAGCATCTGATTGGTCAGTTTTGTAAAATCTATAAATATTCAAACTGTAGGCGTACACGATTATTAACAACAAATTTTGTACAGAGGATGTGGAGTCATCCGTTATGGAGAAATGGAGTCGATCATCATCAATGATTGAAAACGTGTGAGACACATAGAGCAGAGATATGCATAACAGAAAGAATTCACTGCATTTTGTGACTGTATACAATCGTAACATAGGCTATCGGTTGACGGACTGAGCAGACATTCCGTATATGTGTGTTATCTAATCACATTTATGAGGCAATGGACGTCACTTCTTAAACAGAAATGTCGATACTATAAGTAGGCATTATTGATAAAACTACTAACTTACTGAAGCAGTTAACAGCACAAAACTAATTTACAAACTAGACTTAAATTTTTGTTGCATAACAAAAACGAGGTGTTCGGCATGATATTAAAATGTTGGTCGTAATACATCCCAGCTGTCGTATTCGTAATTTTAAAAAAGCCATCACTTGTCAAGTAATGGACAAAATATATGACAAGTACTGTACACGAAGTAAATTGCGACGTTTTTTGTAAACGATGATATTTACATAAATCTTACAATTTTCATCGCCGTGTCTGAGAGACATACTCAGCGGGCCTAGAGCGCCTTCGACAGGCATGGTCACGTCGATCAACGTGCCGTCGGTCTCGATGTTTGATGAGAAGCGAACCAATTTCGATCTTTTTCAGATTGAGTTTAAGTCAGTTATTAAACGTCATACATATTACTAAATCAGGTGGACATCTCAGTGAGAACTCGTCTTCTGTTCGTTGTTTACCATCAAACCATCAGACGGGCAAAAGGGAAATCACTTAAGTTTAACTTCGCACGAGTTAACGATAAACTCATCGTGCCAAACACCATGTTTTGTTCGATGACGTTTGACATGTCCAGCTGCACACATACACAATACATGGCTTGACTACACACAAGCCTCGTGGACTTTCGACACTGTCATCAATGGAGCGGAACAGCCAGCCACACACAGCGCTGTGTAGTTAACATGCAGGTTAATACATACGTGGGCTTTATCGTCCGATTTTGAAGAAAATATTCAAAGGCAAACTTTGACCTTCCGGTACGACCAGAAGAAGGGGTCATACGATTTTGGCCTTAACTTTTCAAATATAGCCCCAGTCTTGATCTATCAGATGCTCAATTATGAATATCATAGTTATAAAATTCAAAGACATACAGCGTATAGTAAATGGTAACTTTTTAAACTTAAAAATCTTGTAATTTGACACCTGATGACGTCACCATGACGTCACTGAAGCGGTTTCATCTCCTAATGGTTATCTAACTATATGTAAAGTTTCAAGTTTATATGAGCTTGGGAAGTGTGCTTTTGTTAGCGGACAATCGCGGGGGATAAGAAGAAAAAGAAGAAGTACTAGACTTAACTTTTTGTTGTATAACAAAAAGAAGGTGTTCGGAATGACGTTCAATTTGGTAGTAACACATCCCAGTTTGAATACATGTAAGCTACATTTCAGCTTGACCAAGCATACTACTCAGTATATAGATCTTGAACCTGCACCTTTAAGGTGACGTTTTGGATGTAACATATCCCAACTTGGATACATGCAAAGTTTCAGCTTGATTACCAAAGTCGTTCTGTACTTATAAATCTTGTAAGAACTAGCAGTGGCTCAAATTTAATTGAAAACATTGGTAAACATGACTCTGTTAGAAATTTGTACGATAAGTTTTTATCAAAAGTTAGTGAATGAGTCTATTTAGAAACAAATTATTCCACAACTACTTTCACAAGAGTTTCTTCCTTCCATTGTTTAAACCCAATAAAGTTATAACTTTTTCCGTGCAATTTGGACTTTATGTATTACATACTGAAGTACCTACTCATATCACGCATAGAACTGAAGCAGCACGGTGACCTAACTATGTCCCGAGTTTACATTAATCCACTAATCCCAAAATGTCTGTAGCGCCCGCTAGAGTTGACTTTTGAATTGCGAGTTTATTTACTTAATTGGTGTTTGGACGGCCATTGGATGGAAGTATAATGTTTCTTGATATGATCGGCTGGTTCCCTTTACTTGTTTTTATAATGATCACATAACAATTATGAAATAATCGTGTACGATTTTTTTCACAACAATGCTTACATGTTTAGAATGATAGAACATAAGAATCAAGTGTTTGACGGGCGCGGGCATCGATCTGCATGCTAGTTTCCATGTAGTCGCTTTGGAATCAAAACCCATTATTTTTGAATGATTATCCACTTGATTACAATCCTAAAGATGTTATTCAAAATAATAAATAAAGCTGTCTTCCTGTGTATACGAATGCAACAATTAAAAAGTCGTTATTTATCGACAAAATTGGACCTGAGTATTTCCCTTCTTTTCTCAGTCTTATTTGCACGGGAGAGAACATTATTAATCGGTCAAAAACTGAAGTATAACAAGGCACTTCCTGTTTCGACCGGAAGTAGAGGTAACGTAAAGTCACACACACAATACAAAAATAAGACCTAAATTAATTTGGTATAAACCCGCAAAAAGCAACCTACAGTCTCATGTCCGTGATTTGATATGGAATTTCAAACATTACAAAATTAATATTTAAAAACCTTGTAATTTGACATCCGATGAAGTCATGATGATATCACTGCAGCGGTGTCATCTACCTATGCATATCTAACTATGTGTGAAGATTAAAGTTTATGCGAGCTTAGGAAGTGTCTTTTTTTATTGGACAATCTTGAGGGAAAAGAAGACGACGAGATATGAATTCATGAAATGTTCAACTTTTGGTTAAAAAGCACACGATCAAAAGCATAGCATTTGTTTGTTAACGAGGTTTGCATGGACGGCTGTTTTAGAGACTAACAAAGCGTATTGTCAAAAGCAGGTTGCGCGAACCTTGAACAGAGACTAGACCACAAGCATGTTTGATGGACTTTGAACCTTGCGGATGATTTGCTCAACGTATACACACACACTACGTGATAAAAATCAGTAAACTGGTTTAGTTCGCGTAGTGTGTGTGTAGCCCGTGGTTTGACAGCGGGTCAATAAATACCCGTAATAATTGGTCAATATTTCAAATATTTGTATAAAAAAAAGGAATGACGTCATCATGTTGTTTCTTTAGATTTACATAGTCAATATCACTGTCTTTCAACATGCCAAGTTTTAACTCAGTCGAACTTGTGGTTTTGTAAATACACGGCTTCAAAAAGTAAACCTTTAAGGCGATACCACGTGACACACGATGACGTCATCAATCTAAAACTTCACACATATGTTGTCTGCATGAAGGTCATTATGTATACCAATTTTGAAACGATTATCATAAACTTCGCCACAGACATCTAGTAAAAGTGTATTTTTAACTGTTTTCAACCTGCCGCTAGAGGGCGCTCTTGACTTTTATGACGTCACTTGTCTTTTTTTTTAAAACCAAACCCTTGCTCGACTATAACACCGTTAAAAAAACTTCATAAAATGTGCCACTTTTAAATTACAAGGCACTTCCGGTTTCTTCCTGTTTCGACCGGAAGTAGAGGTCAAGTCAGGTCACGCACACAATAAAAAATGAAGACCCATATTACCTCTATATAATCCCGCAAAAAGTAACTAACGATCTCTTCATCTTGATTTGATATGGATTTTTCATTTTTAATTTTAAAAACCTTGTAACTTGACACCTGATGACGTCATCATGACGTAAATGAAACGGTTTCGTCTCCTAATGGTTATCTAACTATGGTAGAAATTTCAAGTTTATATGAGCTTGAGAAGTGTGCTTTTGTTGCCGGACAATCGACGGCCAGAAGAAGAAGACGAAGTAAAAACTAGACATAACTAGACATAATTTTTTGTTGGAAACAAAAAAGAGGTGTTCGGTGTGACCTCGTGTTTCAAAGAAATGTTATAAACATGTCTGTGTATTAAATATTGTGTACTTCTATAGAGTCTTTAGAATGGTGGTTCTAAAGATTTGACCAAACTTTTTGGATGTAACACATCCCAGCTTGAGTACATGCAAAGTTTCCATTTGATCACCAAAGTTGTTCTGTACATATAAATCTTGTAAAACACTACCTTGGTGGTGACATAACATGAAAATCGATGACGTCGTGAAAACGTCACTCCACGTTATATCCTTGTTGGACCTTCCAAGTCTCATGCAAAATGAAATTTGACTATAGCTTGCTTTGTACTGAAGATATGTACCAATTGGTCAATATTTCTAAAATTTGTAAAAAAAAATTGGATGACGTCATCAAGTCGTCACTCTAGCTTTAAGTAGTCAATATAACTGTCTATCAACATGCCAAGTTTCAACTCAGTCAAACTTGTGGTTTTGTAGATACACAGCTTCAAAAAGTAAACATTTAATGCGATACCACGTGACACATGATGACGTCATCAATCTAAAAATTCACACATATGTTGTCTGCATGAAGGTCATTATGTATACCAATTTTGAAACGATTATCATAAACTTCGCCACAGACATCTAGTAAAAGTGTATTTTTAATTGTTTTCAACCTGCCGCTAGAGGGCGCTCTTGACTTTTATGACGTCACTTGTCTTATTTTTTTAAACCAGACTCTTGCTCGACTATAACACCGTTTAAAAAAACTTCAAAAAGTGTGCCACTTTTAAATTACGAGGCACTTCCTGTTTCTTCCTGTTTCGACCGGAAGTAGAGGTCATGTGAGGTCACGCACACGACAAAAAATAAAGACCTATATGACCTAAGTATGATCCCGCATAAAACAACCGACGGCCTCTTAAATGTGATTTGTTACAGAATTTCAAAGATTAATTTATTTTTTTCTAAAAACCTTGTAATTTGACACCTGATGACGTCATCATGACGTAACTGAAACGGTTTCGTCTCCTAATAGTTATCTATCTACATGTAAAGTTTCAAGTTTATATGAGCTTGGGAAGTGTGCTTTTGTTAGCGGACAAGGGACGGCCAGAAGCAGAAGACGAAGTAAAAAAAAAATAACTAGACATAATTTTTTGTTGGAAACAAAAAAGAGGTGTTCGGTGTGACCTCGTGTTTCAAAGAAATTTTATAAACATGTCTGTGTATTAAATTTTGATATACTTCTATAGAGTCTTTAGAATGGTGGTTCTAAAGATTTGACCAAACTTTTTGGATGTAACACATCCCAGCTTGAGTACATGCAAAGTTTCCATTTGATCACCAAAGTTGTTCTGTACATATAGATCTTGTAAAACACTACCTTGGTGGTGACATAACATGAAAATCGATGACGTCGTGAAAACGTCACTCAACATTATATCCTTGTAGGACCTTCCAAGTCTCATGCAAAATGAAATTCGATTATAGCTTGCTTTGAACTGAAGATATGTAACAATTGGCTAAAATTTCAATAATTTGTAAAAGAAAAATCGATGACGTCATCAAGTCGTCACTCTAGCTTTAAGTAGTCAATATCAATGTCTATCAACATGCCAAGTTTCAACTCAGTCAAACTTGTGGTTTTGTAGATACACAGCTTCAAGAAGTAAACCTTTAATGCGATACCACGTGATACATGATGACGTCATCAATCTAAAAATTCACACATATGTTGTCTGTATGAAGGTCATTATGTATACCAATTTTGAAACGATTATCATAAACTTCACCACAGACATCTAGTAAAAGTGTTTTTTTAATTGTTTTTAACCTGCCGCTAGAGGGCGCTCTTGACTTTTATGACGTCACTTGTCTTATTTTTTTAAACCAGACTCTTGCTCGACTATAACACCGTTAAAAAAAACTTCAAAAAGTGTGCCACTTTTAAATTACAAGGCACTTCCTGTTTCTTCCTGTTTCGACCGGAAGTAGAGGTCATGTGAGGTCACGCACACGACAAAAATAAAGACCTATATGACCTAAGTATGATCCCGCATAAAACAACCGCCTGTCTCTTAAGTGTGATTTGTTATAGAATTTCAAAGATTAATTTATTTTTTTCTAAAAACCTTGTAATTTGACACCTGATGACGTCATCATGACGTAACTGAAACAGTTTCGTCTCCTAATGGTTATCTATCTACATGTAAAGTTTCAAGTTTATATGAGCTTGGGAAGTGTGCTTTTGTTACCGGACAATCGACGGCCAGAAGAAGAAGACGAAGTTAAAATTAAGGTGACGTCATGTCACACTCGATGACGTCATCGTGGTGTGAACAAATTTTGTGGATGTAACATATTCCAACTTGGATACATGCAAAGTTTCAGTTTGATTACCAAAGTCGTTCTGTACTTATAAATCTTGTAAGAACTAGCAGTGGCTCAAATGTAATTGAAAAATTTGGTAAACATGACTCTGTTAGAAATTTGTACGATAAGTTTTTATCAAAAGTTAGTGAATGAGTCTATTTAGAAACAAATTATTTCACAACTACTTTCACAAGAATTTCTTCCTTCCATTGTTTAAACCCAATAAAGTTATAACTTTTTCCGTGCAATTTGGACTTTATGTATTACATACTGAAGTACCTACTCATATCACGCATAGAACTGAAGCAGCACAATGACCTAACTATGTCCCGAGTTTACATTAATCCACTAATCCCAAAATGTCTGTAGCGCCCGCTAGAGTTGACTTTTGAATTGCGAGTTTATTTACTTAATTGGTGTTTGGACGGCCATTGGATGGAAGTATAATGTTTCTTGATATGATCGGCTGGTTCCCTTTACTTGTTTTTATAATGATCACATATGAAACATTACAAAATTAATATTTAAAAACCTTGTAATTTGACATCCGATGAAGTCATGATGATATCACTGCAGCGGTGTCATCTACCTATGCATATCTAACTATGTGTGAAGATTAAAGTTTATGCGAGCTTAGGAAGTGTCTTTTTTTATTGGACAATCTTGAGGGAAAAGAAGACGACGAGATATGAATTCATGAAATGTTCAACTTTTTGTTAAAAAGCACACGATCAAAAGCCTAGCATTTGTTTGTTAACGAGGTTAAATTTGCATGGACGACTGTTTTAGAGACTAACGAAGCGTATTGTCAAAAGCAGGTTGCGCGAACCTTGAACAGAGACTAGACCACAAGCATGTTTGATGGACTTTGAACCTAGCGAATGGTTTGCTCAACGTATACACACACACTACGTGATAAAAAACAGTAAACTGGTTTAGTTCGCGTAGTGTGTGTTTAGCCCGTGGTTTGACAGCGGGTCAATAAATACACGTAATAATTGGTCAATATTTCAAATATTTGTATAAAAAAAGGGAATGACGTCATCATGTTGTTTCTTTAGATTTACGTTGTCACTATCACTGTCTTTCAACATGCCAAGTTTCAACTCAGTCAAACTTGTGGTTTTGTAGATACACAGCTTCAAAAAGTAAACCTTTAATGCGATACCACGTGACACATGATGACGTCATCAATCTAAAAATTCACACATATGTTATCTGCAAGAAGGTCATTATGTATACCAATTTCGAAACGATTATCATAAACTTCGCCACAGACATCTAGTAAAAGTGTATTTTTAATTGTTTTCAACCTGCCGCTAGAGGGCGCTCTTGACTTTTATGACGTCACTTGTCTTATTTTGTTAAACCAGACTCTTGCTCGACTATAACACCGTTAAAAAAAACTTCAAAAATTGTGCCACTTTTAAATTACAAGGCACTTCCTGTTTCTTCCTGTTTCGACCGGAAGTAGAGGTCAAGTCATGTCACGCACACAATAAAAAATGAAGACCCATATTACCTCTATATAATCCCGCAAAAAGTAACCGACGGTCTCTTCATCTTGATTTGATATGGATTTTCAAAGATTACATTTTTTAATTTTAAAAACCTTGTAACTTGACACCTGATGACGTCATCATGACGTAAATGAAACGGTTTCGTCTCCTAAGGTTATCTAACTATGGTAAAAATTTCAAGTTTATATGAGCTTGGGAAGTGTGCTTTTGTTAGCGGACAAGCGGCAAAGAGAAGAAGAAGAAGAAGAAGAAGAAGAAGAAGTAAAAAAACAAAACAAAAACGAACAATAACAAGAGGTATTCGGACTTTTGTCCGAACACCTAACTAGCCTTAACTTTTTGTTGTATAACAAAAAGAAGGTGTTCGGAATGACGTTCAATTTGGTAGTAACACATCCCAGTTTGAATACATGTAAGCTACATTTCAGCTTGACCAAGCATACTACTCAGTATATAGATCTTGAACCTGCACCTTTAAGGTGACGTCATGTCACACTCGATGACGTCATTGTGGTGTGAATAAAAATTTTGGATGTAACATATCCCAACTTGGATACATGCAAAGTTTCACCTTGATTACCAAAGTCGTTCTGTACTTATAAATCTTGTAAGAACTAGCAGTGGCTCAAATTTAATTGAAAAAATTGGTAAACATGACTCTGTTAGAAATTTGTACGATAAGTTTTTATCAAAAGTTAGTGAATGAGTCTATTTAGAAACAAATTATTCCACAACTACTTTCACAAGAGTTTCTTCCTTCCATTGTTTAAACCCAATAAAGTTATAACTTTTTCCGTGCAATTTGGACTTTATGTATTACATACTGAAGTACCTACTCATATCACGCATAGAACTGAAGAAGCACAATTATGACCTAACTATGTCCCGAGTTTACATTAATCCACTAATCCCAAAATGTTTGTAGCGCCCGCTAGAGTTGACTTTTGAATTGCGAGTTTATTTACTTAATTGGTTTTTGGACGGCCATTGGATGGAAGTATAATGTTTCTTGATATGATCGGCTGGTTCCCTTTACTTGTTTTTATAATGATCACATAACAACTATGAAATAATCGTGTACGATTTTTTTCACAACAATGCTTACATGTTTTATAGAATGATAGAACATAAGAATCAAGTGTTTGACGGGCGCGGGCATCGATCTGCATGCTAGTTTCCATGGTAGTCGCTTTGGAATCAAAACCCATTATTTTTGAATGATTATCCACTTGATTACAATCCTAAAGATGTTATTCAAAATAATAAATAAAGCTGCCACACTTCCTGTGTATACGAATGCAACATTTAAAAAGTCGTTATTTATCGACAAAATTGGACCTGAGTATTTCCCTTCTTTTCTCAGTCTTATTTGCACGGGAGAGAACAATATTAATCGGTCAAAAACTGAAGTATAACAAGGCACTTCCTGTTTCGACCGGAAGTAGAGGTAACGTAATGTCTTACAAAAATAAGACCTAAATTAATTTGGTATAGGGTAAGTTGGGGTAAATGGAACACTTAAGCACTAAATCCCTGTTTGCGCTTTATGGGGCGATTGTGACTACGGTTTTTTGTATTCAGGTATTGGAAAATACATTTTAGAAAGTTTCTTGGTGCAATTAAATGTAAATTATGACATTATATTCTGAAGAGAGGCCCAAAATAACGAGGCTCTAAATGTCCCATTTACCCCGACTGATTGGGGTAAACATTTGTATCACAAAGACAATATTTGTATATTTTAGATAACATTTAATTGATAACATCATCTCAAAATTGTTGAAAAGTACTATTAACACTGTGTGTTGGTTATTCATAAAAGAAATTAAAACCAAACTCGTACCCAAGTGAACTCGTACCCAAGTCCATTACTCCAAAAATTAATGACCATAACAACTTACGCAAAGTTTTTGTATTGGGTGGAAAAACGTAATGAAGAAAATGTTTCTCTTCAAATGATTGGATTTTTTCTTTCCAAAATTACGTAAAAATAATCAGAAAACAGACAGGCTAAATCTCTTTTTAGAAAATGTGGTGGCTCTGAGAACAGCCGATTTGTTGGTTGATGGCAATTGTTTCACATCGGCGGGCCGGTCAGGTGTTTGCAGGCGGACAGCAAGCCCGAAGTCTTGAGGTCCCCTGAATGGTAACGGTCCCACGTCAGCTTGAATGTTGTCCCTTGTACTGCCTTGACCTGCTTCCGCTGGTATCCACTGTAGTTTGGACTCCTTTTTCAGCCGTACCTGCACAGTGACCAATAAATATAGTATTATTGTACGTTAGACGGTATGAATTGACTTGGGTATGAGTTGGCTTGGGTGCGAGTTGGCTTGGGTACGAATTGACTTGGGTGCGAGTTGACTTGGGTGCGAGTTGACTTGGGTACGAGTCACCTGCGTATGAGTTCACTTGGGTACGAGTTAACCTGGGTATGAGTTCACATGGGTACGAGTTTACCTGGGTACGAGTTGACCCGTTTTGATTAAAGACACGTACACGTCATGGCCATAATTGTACAATACGACTGGCGTTCTGGCGTTCCAATTACCCCATATGACTGGCGTTCCAATTACCCCATAAATAAACACGTTCCAAATATTTGTAATTTTTCAGGATTTCCTTGTGTATTTATTTTAATCTTTCACTATTAATTAGCTGTTATGCACCCTTTACTCATTATCCAAATCAATGATCAATGATCCTGAACTGTAGCCTCACAGAAGTACCCTTTAAAATGAAGCACCCTTGCCTGAAATAATTTTCCAAAATGGCCGCCCACACAATCATTGTTAACACAAAACATGTCATTTTGGAATAGATATAACAATAACAAATTATGTAATTTAACCATTCTTTCTGATAGGTCTACATCAGAATTTTTTTTTTACTAAATCTTTTAAGCCTATGTTTTACATTATTCAGCCATGCAAAACTCTGTCAATCGACAATTCTGAAGCCAGTTCCCACATCCCCATAAGCTAAGACAATAGCAGGTTATGCCTTGATTTCTCCCATACAAGCATTCAACATCATATGACGACTTCAAATTTTAAGTTTAAGTTACTTAAGTTTTATAATAAGCATGACCAAATTGAACACTTACCTGTATGCAATGAACGTATGATTGACGAAAACCTCAGAAACAAGCTCCAGAATACACGATTTTACACTGTAAATGACTTCCAAACTAAACACATCGTTTGTCAGGATTGCCAATAATTAGTAATTATTGAAACAAACAGAGGATGCTCGCAGGATGGGTCAGATTTACGGGGATATTTTCAGTAATAATACGACAAAGATCATTGAAACTGTCCACCATCTTGAACAATATATGTTTGTTTGTTGTAAAGTATCTCCAGTAAGATTATGATCGCTACACACCAGAATAGCCAAGAAAAAGGCCCACTGTTCCAATTACCCCACTGTTCCAATTACCCCAGCCTACCCTAATCCCGCAAAAAGCAACCTACGGTCTCATGTCCGTGATTTGATATGGAAGTTCAAACATTACAAAATTAATATTTAAAAACCTTGTAATTTGACATCCGATGAAGTCATGATGATATCACTGCAGCGGTGTCATCTACCTATGCATATCTAACTATGTGTGAAGATTAAAGTTTATGCGAGCTTAGGAAGTGTCTTTTTTTATTGGACAATCTTGAGGGAAAAAAGACGACGAGATATGAATTCATGAAATGTTCAACTTTTGGTTAAAAAGCACACGATCAAAAGCCTAGCATTTGTTTGTTAACGAGGTTTGCATGGACGGCTGTTTTAGAGACTAACAAAGCGTATTGTCAAAAGCAGGTTGCGCGAACCTTGAACAGAGACTAGACCACAAGCATGTTTGATGGACTTTGAACCTTGCAGATGATTTGCTCAACGTATACACACACACTACGTGATAAAAAACAGTAAACTGGTTTAGTTCGCGTAGTGTGTGTGTAGCCCGTGGTTTGACAGCGGGTCAATAAATACACGTAATAATTGGTCAATATTTCAAATATTTGTATAAAAAAAGGGAATGACGTCATCATGTTGTTTCTTTAGATTTACGTTGTCACTATCACTGTCTTTCAACATGCCAAGTTTCAACTCAGTCGAACTTGTGGTTTTGTAGATACACGGCTTCAAAAAGTAAACCTTTAAGGCGATACCACGTGACACATGATGACGTCATCAATATAAAACTTCACACATATGTTGTCTGCATGAAGGTCATTATATATACCAATTTTGAAACGATTATCATAAACTTCGCCACAGACATCTAGTAAAAGTGTATTTTTAACAGTTTTCAACCTGCCGCTAGAGGGCGCTCTTGACTTTTATGACGTCACTTGTCTTATTTTGTTAAACCAGACTCTTGCTCGACTATAACACCGTTAAAAAAAATTCAAAAAGTGTTCCACTTTTAAATTACAAGGCACTTCCTGTTTCTTCCTGTTTCGACCGGAAGTAGAGGTCAAGTCATGTCACGCACACAATAAAAAATGAAGACCCATATTACCTCTATATAATCCCGCAAAAAGTAACCGACGGTCTCTTCATCTTGATTTGATATGGATTTTCAAAGATTAATTTTTTTAATTTTAAAAACCTTGTAACTTGACACCTGATGACGTCATGATGACGTAAATGAAACGGTTTCGTCTCCTAATGGTTATCTAACTATGGTAGAAATTTCAAGTTTATATGAGCTTGGGAAGTGTGCTTTTGTTAGCGGACAAGCGGCGAAGAGAAGAAGAAGAAGAAGAAGAAGAAGAAGTAAACTAGAATGTAGTGTTTGTAGGATTACAAACACTAGGTGTTCGGGTTTTCAATGAAAGTTAGTAGTAGGGCTTATGACCGTATGGTGCCATGAAAGTTTGTTTTTATATCCCATTCCGATAGTGAGAAGGATGGCGGAAGAAGGTTGGTCTTTCTAATACTTTGCAAACTAGGGTTTGTGAAAAGTTTTTTGACTTGAAATTGAAGATTGAACCAGAAGGCGAGTTTGGCAAGTTTAATGATTTTTGTTTTGACCCTCGAACACGGCACCTTAACTGGACAAGCTTAAGTCCGGTACGTTGTCAGCACCTGCTGACAAGTTGTTCAGTAGGTTAAAATGGTCTGTTTTGCATTTTTTCAACGTTTTCTTTATCTAAGTGTGTTGTTTACATATCTATTGCCTGAGTAAATTAATCAGATTTGTTTGCATAATTAGGTGTTCGGTCTTTAATACCGAACAACTCTTTGTTATTGTTCGGGTTTTTTTAGCTGTTTCGCAGCGCAGCGCAGCGAAACAGCTATTGTTTTTGTTAAAGTTCTTATTAGCTGTTTCGCTTTGCAGCGAAACAGCTATTGTTTTACTTGGAGTTTTTGTTTTTATTGTTGTTTTTATTTTAATGTTTCAGACTTCCGGAAGTCATTTAAATAACGCACAATTCGTTCTAAGCAGTCTTTTGCATAGTTCTTAAAGAGCAATTGCAATGAAACTTTCAGTGATGAAAGGCATTGGTGCAAGGAAGGTCCTAAAACAAATTCGTCATCATGACGTCATCACCTGTCACGTGACGTCATCTTAAAGGTTTCTATTTTAACTATTTGAAAATCTATATCAAATCAGCCACACGAGACCGTAGGTTTCTGTTTGTGGGATTGGGTAGGGATAAATTAGGTCTTCATTTTATTCAGTGTGCGTGACCTCACGCGACCTCTACTTCCGGTCGAAACCGGAAGTGCCTTCGTAATTCAAAAGTGCTAAATGATATGAAAATGCTTTCAACGATGTTAGTGTCCGGCAATAGTGTGCAGTTAAAAAAAAATACCGATGACGTCACGATACACAAGAGCGCCCTCTAGCGGCAGTTGGAAAACTGTTCAAAATGCACTTTGAGAAGATGTGTGTGGCGAAGTTTGTTGTAATCGCTTCAAAATTGATACACATGATGACCGTCAGGCAGCCAACATATGTGTGAAGTTTTAGATTGATTACGTCATCAGGGGTCACGTGACGTGACATTAAAGGAGCACTTTTTGAAGTCGTATATCTCCAAAAGTATAGGTCTGATCACGTTGAAACTTGGCAAGTCGTTAGATAATGGCAAGTTCCTGTCAAACTTGTAATGACGTCATGATGACGTCATCACACGATTTGTTACGATTTTTTCATTTTTTGCGCCTTTAAGTCAGAAATTGCTAACGGAACATGACTTAATCCAAATTCTTTTTTAAACAGGCTTGATACGTCATAACTGATTCGAAAAATATTTGACGTCATCATGACGTCATCATTCGCCATGTTATATTAAATTAAAGGTACAGTTTTACAAGATATAAATATAGACAATGAATTGGATCTCACAAGGCATTCAATATTGTGTTTATTAACTTGATTATGTACACACAACAAACTTTCATATTCGCTTGAGTAATTTGAAAATATTATTAGCGAAACAGCTTTGCATTTGTTCACAAATGCAATTGAGCTCTAGTTTTTTTTATTTTATTTTTTTTCCTGTTTCAGTAAAAAAAGCTATTGAGATAACGCACACTCGTTCCAAGCACCCTTTTTCATAGTTCCCGATAAGCAATTGCAATGAAACTTTCAGTGATGAAAGGCATTGGTGCAAGGTAGGTCCTAAAAGAAATTTGTCATGATGACGTCATCACCTGTCACGTGACGTCATCTTAAAGGTTTATATTTTAACTATTTGAAAATCTATATCAAATCAGCCACAAGAGACCGTAGATTTCTGTTTGTGGGATTGGGTAGGGATAAATTAGGTCTTCATTTTATTCAGTGTGCGTGACCTCACGTGACCTCTACTTCCGGTCGAAACCAGTCGAAACAGGAAGTGCCTTGTAATTCAAAAGTGCTAAATGTTATGAAGTTGCTTTTAACGATGTTAGTGTGCGGCTAAGATGTACTTTCAAAAAAAAATACCAATGACGTAATAATAGTAAAGAGCGCCCTCTAGCGGCAGTTGCAAAACTGTTCAAAATGCACTTTGAGAAGATGTGTGTTGCGAAGTTTTGTGTAATCGCTTCAAAATTGATACACATGATGACCGTCTGGCAGCCAACATACGTGTGAAGTTTTAGACTGATTACGTCATCAGGGGTCACGTGACGTGACATTAAAGGAGCACTTTTTGAAGTCGTATATCTCCAAAAGTATAGGTGTGATCACGTTGAAACTTGGCAAGTCGTTAGATAATGGCACGTTCCTCTCAAACTTGTAATGACGTCATGATGACGTCATCACACGATTTGTAATGATTTTTTCATTTTTTACCCCTTTAAGTCAGAAATTACTAACGGAACATGCTTTAATCTAAATTCTTTTTTTATCAGGCTTGATATGTCATAACTGATTCGAAAAATAATTGACGTCATCATGACGTCATCATTTGTCAGGTTATATTACCTTAAAGGTACAGTTTTACAAGATATATAGACAATGAATTCGATCTCACAAGGCATAAAATATTGTAATATTAACTTGATTATGTACACACTACAACCTTTCATATTCACTTGAGTAATTTGAAAATATTATTAGCGAAACAGCTCTGCATTTGTTCACAAATGCAAATAAGTCTAGTTTTTGTTTTTTTTTGCTTATTCTTCTGATAGTCGTTTGTCCGTTAAAAAAAACATACTTGCAAACCTTTGATCAACTTGAAACTTAATGTGACGTTAGAACATAACAAGCAGAAGGTGTGTGAGCAATGACGTCAAGATGACGTCATCGGGTGTCAAATTAAAAGCCATTTAAGGTCAAAAAGTGCCCTCATGCCATTGCCTGTATGTCTCTGAATATTACAGCTATGGTATTTATATTTGGGCATATGATAGATCAAGACACGGGCAACATTTGAAAAGTTAACGCCAAATTCACTCGACCTTTACTTCCGGTCGTACCGGAAGGTCAAAGTTTGCCTTTCTGCAATTCTTAACAAAAACAATTTTCCTGCCCAAATCCTTACTTCTGTTTATCTGATCAACCTCAAATTTACACCATGTTAGAACCTTGATGAAACCTCCATCAAGTTGTTGTGACGTCATGATGACGTCATCAGGTGTTGAAATACAGTAAATCAAAAATTAATATTTCAAAAAATCATAACTTAATAATTACTGAATGGATTGCTTCAATCAATACATCATCGGACAGGTCTTTTAAAACTCAACAAATGCTACACAAAGAGTTATCCCGTTTGTTCTTGACTTCCCGCTCAAAATGTAAGTTGAACATTACGTTAGTATTAGCCCGCAGCAGAAGCAAAGGGCTGGTCGTTCCGCTCCATTGACCACGCGTAATCTTGCATGTAAACTGTACACACACTGCGCCATTGATCTTAAGGTGCAAAGTCCACGAAGACTGTGCATTGCTGGCACACATACATGTACATGAAGCGTACAGTAAAGTTGATGCGTTATCCATGGTGGCGCTATACCAAGTTAATGGTCCTTCGCTACTGCACTCGTCGATAAATGCAACCATCCTTCGGAAATCTACGTTGTTCGACGGTGGTCCAATGAATAGCTCATTGCATAACCTTCGTGTTAGCCTTTTGTTGGCTTGGTGGTAAATATCAACTGAACGAGTGTATTTTGCTGAACTGTTTTGGTGATTTGAATAACTTTTGATAACTGAGAAAATGCAATCGGAAAAAGGTCAACATAAATTTGACTCTGATCAACAACAGTTTTTACGCGAATCTAATTTTTAGATCCTGTTGAATACTTCAAAGAAATACAATGTGAACAGCAAAATAAATTCAACATAAATTGCACATCGTGTAAACAGTAGGTTTTTATCATAATCATGACAAATGATGTTGCTTCAGTTATCGGCACCACAAAAAGGTAGCAAGCAGGCGTAGTTTGATAACATTTATTTTTGAATTGTTAGTGATAGTCTTTTAAACTATCAGTTCAGTTTGTGAAAATTTACATACAAATTGTTATACATGTGTATATAACACTTTTTGGCGACTCGTACAGCAACGATATCATTTTTCCAGTGTACACTAAAAGTAAAAAATAATGTAATAGGTTTGCAAACGACTTTTTTGAAAATTAAAAACTATCAATAATCTGCTAGCGCATTTTATTAACACAATCGATACATGAACCATCGATACACGAACACCTCGAATTTGTTATCAAACAAATTATTATGTCTAGTTAATTAGTTTTTATAACTTGATTAATATCTACCAATTGACAGACAAATGACGGGATCTTGGTAGTATTGTCTTTCCCTTTCTAACCAAACCGCTATCCCATGTTGATTGCCATCTCCTATGCGGCATGGTATAATGCGTTAGCTATTTCATTGAATCGCTGAAAACAATTTTGATAGCTTTTGAAATTTCAAAGAAAGTAATGTGTAAATCTTCTACGTTTAAACGTTAGTTATATATACAGGAAATAAAGGCTACTCGAAATATAACATTTTCTAAATAATAAACTTTTGTTTAGCCAGAATTGAAAACCGATGACATCATTATGAAGTTAGAATTTATTTATCGAGACATAGGTATTTAAATATGTGCCAAGTGAAAAACAAAGGTGAACTTACAAAAATAATTTAGCAAATGAGTACATTATTTAGATTATTTGAAAGGGCCAAGGGTCCATTGTCATTTCATAGTCATACAGAAGAAACATTCTCCCCACTTCCCCTTCATCTTGACTACAGATCTTGAAACGAGCCTTTGAATGACTCACAAGTACAACTATTAAGTATTATGTTTTCCATTCAATGAAGTTTATTTATTTTTCGATGGATATGCATTGAAACTCAAGAATGTGTACTAGATACACATGTATAATTTTTTTTTGCAAATAGTCACTAACTGAACTGATAATTTAAAAGACTATCACTAACAATTCAAAAATTAATTTTATCAAACTACGCCTGCTTGCTACCTTTTTGTGGTGCCGATAACTGAAGCAACATCATTTGTCATGATTATGATAAGGGCATAAGAACCTACAGTTTACACGATGTGCAATTTATGTTGAATTTGTTTTGCTGTTCACATTGTATTTCTTTGAAGTATTAAACAGGATTTAAAAGTAAAATCTTGTAAAAACCGGTGTTGATTAGAGTCAAATTTATGTTGATCTTTTTCCGATCACATTTTCTCAGTTATCTACATTTATTAAAATCACCAAAAGAGTTCAGCAAAATACACTCGTTTTAGTTGATATTTACCACCAAGCCAACAAAAGGCTAACACGAAGGATATATGCACTGAGCTATTCATTGGGCTACCGTCGAACGACGTACATTTCTGAGTCTGTTGCATTATAAAACGCGCACTGTACGTTAACAAACGACCATTAACACGGTATAGCGCCACCAGTGGATATGACATCAACAATCCGTTTTACGTTATGTGGATGTATACACTGTCTTCGTGGCGCGGAATGTGTGCTAGTGTATCGTGTATACACAGGTTACATGCAGGACCCTGTGCAGGACCTTATGAACAGGCCGGAAGTGGAGCAGCCAGCAGCGTGGTGTACTGGAACGCAACAGACGGCTACCGTGCCACTGGGTTAGATACGGTTATACGTGTCTCAGTACACTGCAAAAACCGGGGTGTTAAATTGATTCTCTTGGTATCTATATGTGACAACACCGCCACGGTGTTGATTTTATCAACGATGTAGTAATGGGGATAGCTAACACCATGGCGGTGTTGTCACATATGGATACCGGAAAGAATCAATTTAACACCCCAGTTTTTGCAGTGTAGAAGATCTTTTCACGTGCTTTTAATGCGGGTCAATATATAGTCCTACGTTACCTTTAACACCCGATTTCGACCAGAAAGTAAGGTCAAACTAGTATCAACCTGGTGTAAAAATTTCGATTTAAGTACGAGAAGTTCTTTAGATATAAATTATTGAAATTTCAACTTCCGTTTTGGACCGGAAGTCAAGGTAAAATTGGGTCACTCTTTGTGAATTGTTTGTTGGGTTTTCCAAGACCTGTCCGATGATGTATAGAATGTACAAATCCATTCAGCAGTTTTCGAGTTATGATTTTTTGAAATATTAAAATTTGATTTACTGTATTTCGACACCTGATGACGTCATCATGACGTCACTCCAGCGGTGTCTTCTACAAGTAACGATCTAACTATATGTGAAGTTTGAAGTTTGTGTGAGCTTCGGAAGCGTTTTTTTGCGGACAATCGCGGGGGATAAGCAGATTGAAGAAGTTTTTTTTTTTTAACGTACAAAAACAAGAGGTGTTCCGGGCGGATTGCCCGAACACCTAAAAAAAAACGAACAATAAGAAGAGGTCTTGGGACTTCTGTCCAAACACCTAAAAAGTAAGAAGAAAAAAAAGAAAAAAACCGGAACAAAAACAAGAGGTGTTCCGGGCGGAGTGCCCGAACACCTAATGATCTCTGTCTAAAATTAAAGATATCGCAACGCTCATTCAATTTCGTCTGAACTGGCTGTATGAGTTGATGGGACATTCGTTTTCATGAACGGGCAAACATAATTTTTACCATTTCATTTATTCAAATATGTTTTCAGAGTTTTCCCGCCTGTCTAATTGTCCTATAAAAGGCTGAGCTTTCTTAGCGTATCTGATATCATACCGTACCAGTCGACGCACATGCGTGTTTTGGGTGTTTTTTATAAATATTTTTATTAAGACCCATACAGTGGTGACCTGATGAAATACTATAAACTACCAACGATAGTATAACTATAAATGACCAGAAAAATAACACGAAAAAAGATCGACAGCAACAAATGTTTCGGATTTTTTTTTGTTTTTTTTTATTTGTTGTTGGGGGGGGGGGGGGTTGGGGTTGGGTGGGTATCTTTACCTAAATATTAGCGGCGCAGCCGAACTCGTGAATAACTACAAAAACATTTACGTGCTTATTTGCGATTTTTGACACAATTTTTGAATTTATACGTAAATAATTACCTAAATGTTTCCAATTTGGGTGCACAAATCGTGAATATTAAGTAAATATTAACGTGAATATGTGTGTTCGATGTCCCTTTAGACACCACACGTTTCCAATTATCAGCAAGATGGTTTTTTAACCTCGAGACGACATTTACATGTTATTAATTCTTCTAGCTTAAATTGAATTTTCCTACATGAAAAGCATTTGCTTGAATGGAACTTGCTTTTGTTAATGAGCTATTAAATTATCTAGATATATGAGTTAAATATCAATGTCTCTTTCATTTTCAAAATTACATTTTCCTGTTTGCAAAGAACAGTGTGTACTGATTGTAATTGACCAAAAAAAACGTCTGGTCATATTTCATCACTCATACGACGTCCTTGCATGTTTGCTGCACCCTTTTCCATCAATTTGTTTCTATTAATTGGTACGAACTTTACTAATTACTATATTTATAATATATTTAAGGTCCATGTGCAGCAGGTGTAGTGGGATCCACGAGGCCACGTTATTGCTTGTTTGGGGACACGATCAACACTGCATCTCGGATGGAATCAACAGGAAAACGTTCGTTCATCTTCTTCATTGATATCGTTTGTTTATCTCGATATTGTTCTTTGTGTTGTTCAAGCTGTTTTTGTTTAAGTTTGGATTGGGAAGCGTTGCCATTTTAATATCGTGTTCATTTTTGCAAATAACTATGTTACACCAATTTAATTGATTGTTTTGGGGTTTCTTTTTACCAAAAAGCTCACATTAACATTACCCATGTTAATTTCCCAGGCGCTTGTCTCTGGTACTTTAAAAGGTTTTTCGTCTTTTATTAATATACGGAATGGGGGGTTTTATTTTCTCGATAAGGTCAAAATTAATTGTAAGCCTACATTTGGTGATGTAATAACCCAAAACATTTGCTTTGTTTTCTCGACAGTTGTGTAAATTTGAACAAGAATGCATATGAGTGCATTGTCGTAGAATACTAGAATTACGAAATGGAAAAGCCAGATTTCACCGAATGAGTATATATTCTACGACAATGCACGACAGAAATGCATTTCATATCTGCTTTTTAAAACTCATACATAAATTCTTGTCATACTTTTAACAATAAACTCAAAATAGACGAGGTAACTCGTCCACACCACACTCTAATGCTCTTTACAAAATTCTTTCTAAATAACGTGGACGACTTCGTGTAGACACCAACCTTTTTTATACAAAAATTGCGACGGTCCAACGTCGCAACAGTAAATATAGGGCCTACATGGCAAAATAAAGCAGGACACAAGCGACGTGTGTTCCACCAATCAAATGGCAAGGATGTATGTGTGAGTAAATAAAACATAATTATACCAAGGACTTTCTTCCTGAATAAGCAAAGAGAGTCTGATTACAAAATAATCATGTCATTGTTTCCCCTTCATTCCTCAGCCGGCAAGATCCACATTAGTCAGGCAATGCGAGACGCCCTTGTCCGGTGTAATGAAAGATTTGTTATTGTTCTACACGGAACACTCAACATTAAAGTAGGTTGATTTTTTTCTTTTCATTTTCTTTTCTATATTATTATTATATTTTGGTGGCATGAGTGCTTTGTGCGTAAAGCGCTTGCCTCTCACCATGTGACCCTGGTTCGATACCCGGCTAAGGTCATATAAGTAGAGTTGTGCGTTGGTTCTCTCATATGCCATGTGATAATTTTCTCCGGGCCCTCTGGTTTTCCGACCTCTGGAAAGATCAGACACTTTCGGTCCTAGGTCCCGCTCCGTAGGCATTGAATGGGTTGATGTGGAAGGCTGCCAGGGGAAGGGAGTCCTGGCATGCCTTCGATTCGACCATGTTGTAGCCGCTTCCTTTACTTAAGGATATCAGCTTCAAGTAAATTTCATGGTCGTGCTGTTTAGCATCGGTTTTTAATTTGATAGGAGTAGTTAGAATATAATGCTACTATAACAGTAGGTTCAACAGTAATAGAAATTGGACTTCTACGCTGAATTCAGCTTGAAAAAAATCGAGATTAATTCAGCAATTACTGCTGCTTAAACGTATACTACATAATTGTTTTTTTAATAATTGAGGTTAATGTATTCTGACAGCGACCTTCTTTTACAAATCATATCAGTCAACTGTATAAGCAGGCTTTAGTATAAACAGTCGACCGTCCAGATGAAGCTCTATATTTCAGCAGTTGACCACTTATATGAAAGCTTATTAATATTGTAAACAGTCGACTGTCTAAATGAAGTTCTATATTCATGTAGAGACACGGGAAGGAGGCCGATCCTCTATTAAAAAAGGACGAGCATTCACCAAAAGAATACAATAAAAGCAAGCAACAAATTCTATATGATGACGTGTAAAATATAAAATAGTCTCCTGTACTGATTTAATCCGTCAATGCAAAACAGCACATGGAAGACAAAAATAGCATACACACAATAACTCCGTCACTTATGTACAGCTAAAGGGCAAAAGGTCAGCGCAACACGATTCTGGCTACACACATACAAGTATACAATCTAATTTATACCGATTGAAACAGCCCTATAAATCACAATATGTCTTGAATCAAAAGGTAATTTAAGATAATATAATACTCACAGAGAGTTCTACGAAACTATCCCTCCCAAATTATTAGTAATAGGAGCATGGCCAGAGCCATGCTCCCCACAAAATGGAGAGAAATAGAGACCAATTATAATGTGCTCTCTCTTGCTCAAAGCTACCCAAGGAAAAGAGAGTGAATCTACCGGTTGCGACCCCAAAGTCAACTGTTTTACAATATAAACACTGAGGGCGCACTTGGGTTCCCTACATTCACTTTTATGAAGGCTTAGTATAAGCAGTCGACTGTCCAGATGAAGTTCTATATTTCAGCAGTTGACCACTTCTGTGAAACCTTGTTATAAACAGTCGAATGTCTAAATGAAGTTCCATATTAATTAGGCAGTTGACCACTTCTATGAAGGCTTAGTATAAGCATTCGACTGTCTAAATAAAGCTCTATACTTGAAGCACTGTGGCGTTCTATGCCACTGACTTAATTTTCAACTGCAGTTTCAACATTTCTTTCTCTTGCCTCCGCATCTCAAGTTGGTGTGCCCTTTCATATCTAGCTACGTTCCTTTTAAATATTTTCTAATGCCTCGATCTTATTCTATTCTCTCATTATGCGACCTCTCTTTTTCTTCCCGTTTAAGAGCTTCGTGTTCATTTTGCTTTTAATAAAGTACAACAGGTCATGTGCATTAAAACCCAGAGATTTACCCAGGTCTGCCAGAACTTTGAGAGCAGACACTGTGCTAACTGAGACTGACCTCTTGGAGACTGTTACTAACTTGATCCTTGTGATCGCTCCTGAAACTGAACGCAGCTTCGTGTTCGGCAGAAAACTTCGCACAGTTCACACGCATACATCTCCCTAATAAAGAGCACAGCAGTACCAGTACCAAACGCTAGTGTTTGCGATAGCACAAATTATTTGGTCATCTGCTGTGATGAGGACATGGACAGATCTCAATATTTGATCGAGTTCAATAAGTATTTCAAACACTAAATTTATTCTCCCTTGCTTGGTAACCGAGAGCTTTTCCTTGTTTTACTTTCCCGGACAAGCCCCAAAATGTCAACCTAAACCCGAGATTAGTTAAAGCGAAAGCAATTTTTTATGGACAAACTAATGGGTAAAAACCACCAAGCTCTACTTCAGACAATCTTTGGCAATCTGCGGTACTTCAAATCTACTCAGTGTAAAGATTGTGTGCCGAGTGGTAACATTGTGTGTCAGTGCCGAGTTGTAACATTGTTTGTCAGTGCCGAGTGGTAACATTGTGTGTCAGTGCCGAGTTGTAACATTGTGTGTCAGTGCCGAGTTGTAACATTGTGTGTCAGTGCCGAGTTGTAAAACATTGTGTGCCAGTGCCGAGTGGTAACATTGTGTGTCAGTGCCGAGTTGTAACATTGTTTTCAGTGCCGAGTGGTAACATTGTGTGTCAGTGCCGAGTGGTAACATTGTGTGTCAGTGCCCAGTGGTAACATTGTGTTTCAGTCCACGTGGTATTAACAATTGTGTGTCAACATTGTGTATCAGTCCACGTTTGGTAGGTCTCTGTGGCATTCTTCTAATTCTACGAGGCCGGGTTTTTTGTTCGTTGTTTGTGATAAAGTCAGGCTATATTAATAATTTTTTTAATTTAGGAAATTTATCAACAATTCAATAAGAAGTTCAGACTGGAATCTCAACCTGAAGCTGGGATGCCGTAAAGTTGCTGAATATTAGATTAGATAGGCCTACGGTAATCAGTGGAGAGAGAATTTATCAAAACAAGAGAATTGAAGTTGAATAATGGAGTAGGAGTCTTATAGTCTAGTAAATTCTTTTTAAAAGTTCTTATTTCAGAAGGTTTATTATTCCGACAACCCGTAATTCCGACGATTGACGGTTGTTACTCCAATAAATCAGGTTCCGACATCGGATAAACAGGCTGTCGAATGAACCAAAAAGTACATAATAAGTGCTGTTTGAAGCTTTGCGCATAGTTAAAACTAGTAAATTTACGGTTACAACCATGAATTTTTAAATCACACTTTGGTAGGTGTGTTGAAGAGATTTATACGTGTATGTACCCGAAAGTTTACTATAGTATTAGCTAATTCCTTTAAATAAATTACAGCTGTTTTTCCGACGGTCCATCCATCCGATTGTCGGACAAATGGACTGTCTGAGACTCTTGGGCTGTCGGAATGTCAATACGGCCCCAGATATTAAGTTTTACAATAATATTAACTTTCAAAAACAAGTACAAACATCACAACTTCACAAATAGAATCAAATTGTTTAGCGGTTGTTTCGCATGTTGCAAACAAAAATGGTTCTACTTTTGTAGTATGCTGTCGTTTGAGACTGCTATACGGATTAAACTGGAGCTTGAACTAAACAGTCCAGTTTCCAAAAGAATGAAAAGCAGGCAAATTATAACAAACACATACATCCAACAACTGTACAACAAAACTTAAATTAAAACGATACATTACTCATACCTGAAGCTACATTAAGAGTGAACGGTATTAATTTAGCTTATTGTTATAATATTAACTATATGGTGTAGGCCCACAACGCTTCTTATCTTTGTTTGCAGTTCTAAGACAAACAAAAACAGGGCAAAGACAAATACAAATCCAGCAAAGCTCGCACTAATATAGACCCCAAGCCATACGGATGCATGAAGCAAATTTGCCATCTGACATTGACTTCCTTCCTCTGGTTTTCTGTATTCGTTGAAAGCGGAAACATCTTTGTTGATGATTGAAAGACTTGAGGCCGGTGGGTGAACCGTTTTATAAAAAGACATGTAAATCAAATATTGAATTGTATGGACCATTTGGCGGACAGTTGTAAGAAAGACATGTTAACTAAATATTAAATTGTATGTGTCTTAGGTCAACAAAGACATTTTAATTAAATATTAAGATTGACTTCAATGCCTTTCACCTCTGTGGACCCCGGTTCGAATCCCACCTTAGGCATGTGGATTGGGTTTTCATTCCCTACCTGATAGCGTGGGTTTCCCCCATGGGGTTTTCCTCCCACATCTCAAACTGAACAATTCTTCTCGTTTCCTATTCATTCTATTATTGGCACTAATAGCTGCTTCTGGATTTGTAAAAATTAATTTAAACATAATTATTAAACCGTACACTTATTTCAAAACAGCGATTTTAGAAGGTGGGGTTAGCAATAAAAAATTGGTTGTTGATATCATTCATCATACTCTAAATTTCGAAGACAAATATATTATTATAAGTATTTTCATTATAGATTATTTATTAATCAATTTTTACGATTTAGTATTCCGTTATTGCTATTCCTATTTAGTAATCATTCCGTGTTTACTTGTCTGTTCCTTGCTCTATGGATATCCATATATCAATGCGTAGGCCTATACTTTCAGTGGCCTCTCGACCCCATCAACACCACTTACTCCCAATAATCGAATTGTAATTACGAACCACGTTTCACGGACCAGCCATTACACAGCAGAAGAAAAGGAAATCGTATGGATAAACCCAAAGTTTGAGGTTTTTTTTCTTCTCATGGGAGTACTCCACATCCGCTTCAACTTCCTAAAGGCTATTCAACTAAGCCATTACCGTAATGAGGAGTCACGTAGTATTGTTTAGTAGCTAGAGGTATGCCACAATTGAAAGAAAAGAATGCAATTCCCGCCTGTGTGCCCCTATAAATGGGCCGTCCACAGGCGTGCTCACCAGTGTATTTTTAGTGGCTATTGCAAGAGAACGTCGGTGCGTTTCCTGCAGCGCTCTAGCCTACCACAATAATTGTTTGGGACAACAATTTACATGTCCATCAGTAATGGCAGATGTAGCCGTTTTGCAAAATAATCCCTCAGAGGACGAGGGACTCATGGGCCAACTCGATGACGAGCTGTCTTTTCTTACACAAGTGCCAGTATCGGAAACTGCCTCTTCTTCATTGAGTAAGTCAATGCCGCCTGCAGCGAAGGCAAAAAAACTAACCAACAAGCGCAAAAACACGGACCAGCAGCAGGGCGTAAATGCGCTGACCGACCCGCCTGGTAAGCTAATTAAGAGCGGCGAAGATGTTTCAGATTTGCGCAAGGCAGTTTCTAGCTTGCAGCAGACTGTTGCTACTTTGGCAAATGCATTTATGCAGAGGAAAGATTCCAGTTCCGGTCATGATGCTATTATCCCGACTGAGTGTATTCCCTGATGACAATTTGCGTCCACTAAACCACCCGATTCGACTACCCACCGCTGTTAATAAGCAAGGCTTGAGGGGGGAGATGCCATACTATAAGCGTGCCCGAAATATATTATCGCATTATATAATACGCCAGGCACACTTAGAAGCGAGGCCGGCGCCGCGCGGTAGAGAATCAGTCACACCATTAACTTGCCAATAATCATTGATCGGCAGAATCTCTACCTAAGCACCTGAATACAAAGTGGATGTGTTCAATGTGATTCATCCATCGATGATTCGGATACATTTTGGGGCGAAAACTTCCGCAACCAGAACTTTGCAGAAGAAGTCATTATTTGATGAGGCGGCCATGATGGAAAGCGCCACCAACCGATCCACGGAGAGAACGTAAACATTGCATATTATGACATGCCTCGCTAACAATCGTGGCGGGTGATATTATGTAAGATGATAATATATTTCGGGCACGCTTATAGTATGGCATCTCCCCCCACCCCTCAAGCCTTGCTTATTAACAGCGGTGGGTAGTCGAATCGGGTGACTAAACCTTGCACCGGAGACAGGCAAGGGCAATACCACTGCCAACACTTTCGTTGCACCTGAAAAGGGCGAAGATGATGTTGCAAGTAAAATATCAAAGAATATTGGTATAATTAATCGGCTAAAGACATTTTTACCAAGCCATGTCTTATTAACTCTATATAATTGTTTTGTTCTTCCCTATTTAAGTTACTCAGTTCTTACTTGGGGTGGTTTACCTACACAATGTAATAGACTTCTTACTTTACAAAAGCGAGCTGTTAGGATCATTTCTAACGCTGGTTTTCTTGATCATACTGCTGCATTATTTTGTAATCTTAAATTGTTAAAATTTAATGATCTTTATCATTTGAAATTAGGTAAATTTATGTACAAGTACATGAGTAATGCAGTACCACCTTGTTTTAGTTCATTTTTTACTCTAACTACTAGCATTCATTCATACAAAACTCGAAGCACTTCAAAGAAAAATCTTTTTGTTTCTCGCAACCGAACCTCAATGTATAAAAACAGCCTTGTTCAACGCGGTGTTACATACTGGAATAGTTTGGATGGTTCTGTTAAATCTGCAATCACTCTACCTATATTTTCAAAACAATTAAAACAATTACTACTTAATGCATATTCATTATAATTATTTCATGGCTTACTTTTGGTATATTGTTGATACACCTACATTTGTTCGTCTGTCCTTGTAGTCCCATGTCTTTGTGAGTCTTATTGTTTTGTTAGTCTGCAGTCAATAGGTTAGGGTACAAAAGCCAAGGCTTCACCCAATCCTAAGTTTTGCCCTTCTGACTTGTTAATAATTTTGGCTACTGTTTATAACTGCCACTGTTAATATTTATAAAAAAACAATGATGTATTATATCATGTGAGGGCAATACCGAAATAAATGTTTATTGAATTGAATTGAATTGAATTGAAGATATATTTCACTGAAGGTGATTTGGGAAATTTGTTGTGCGATAAAGGCAACTTGCTGACTGAAATGGCAGGAAAAAATGACTGAATGACTTGCTGACTGAAATGGCAGCATTAATAGAATGGCAGCATTAATAGAGGGTGACGATAAGACAAGTTCAGCCCTTAATGAACAATTGGCCAATCCAATAAATGCACTTGAAAAGGCAAAATAAAACCCGAAAAAATGAGTAAATATAACAGACCAAACAATTGCGATAGTTTGTGGTCTTACCAGAGTAAACCCGGAGATTAATTTTGGTCTATCTTAAAACCCACTACACGTGCGAGAGATGTTAAATTCCAACGGGTACAAAGCTCTTTTGTGCGGGCATCAATAGCTATTGCAATGGCCACTGATCAGTTGCTGAAAGCCAGAAATAACAATGAAAAGGCCATTGACACCGCTCTGGCAACGCTCAGTTAAATCTGCGTAGAAGAGACTGTATCCGACCAGATTTCAACCAAAAGTACGCAACCTTATGCTCATCCCTCAAGTCCCTTGTACTAATCTCTCTTTCGGAGACGACTTGGCCCAGTCATGTAAGACTATTGTTGAGACTAACAAAATTAGCTCACAGATGTTTGGATATGATTCTAAAAGTCGTAATAATCGACAGTCTGGAGGCCGTGGATCTACCCAATGACCGGGGGACTTTCGCTCACGGGGTTTCCCGAAACAGCATTTTGGCGGCCACCAGAGGGCGCCATATTACCCGAAAGGGCGAGGTGGCTACTACCACCAACAGTACCACCGGCAGCAACAACATCGACCACAGAGTCAAAGTTACCGTGCCAATTACCAGCAAACCCCAAGCACATCCACCGGTGGCCTCGACAGCCAAAAAATCGGTGACCTAAGAGCATCAGGAACAGGGGAGTTGGTAAGTAAGTACATGTCTCCTATTGCTGGAAGATTGCAACAATTTATCCCTGTTTGGGAAAAAATAACTTCTAAAAATGGGTGCTGGATACAGTTGCAAATTGCCATATTGAATTTGATCACCCTCCATTCCAGACACATATTCCTAAGCCTATTCAATGCTCTGAATCGGAGAAGCAACTGATTGACGAGAAAATTACAAAATCACAAGAAAAGGGAGCAATTGTTCAAGTCGCTCCTTGCCATTGACAAATCTTGTCCAATATTTTTCTTCGACCAAAGAAAGATGGTTCGATGCGACCGATTATTAATCTTAAAGGTCTAAACAAATTCGTCACTTATCACCACTTTAAAATGGAGCTCTTGATTTTGCATTGGCACTAATTCGTCCAAATTGCTATTTAGCATCCAGTGATTTGAAGGATGCATATTTTACAATACCAATTGCTCAGGAACACCAGAAGTTCCGACGGTTTGAATGGCGAGACAGACTATAGCAATTTAAATGCTTGTGTTTTGGGCTTGCGAGTGCACCTCGTATTTTTACAAAAGTTATGAAACCACTCATTTCAACTCTTCGAAATGCTGGCCATATTTCTGCTAACTATATTGACGACTCATTACTGATTGGGGACACGATAGATGAATGTACCCAAAATATTGCACATCGTTGCGCATTAACTAATGAACTTGGATTTGTCATTAACCAATCGAAGTCACACTTTAACCCAGTCCAAGAACAGGTGTTTTGGGGATTCACCATTAATTCAGTAGAAATGACGGTACGCCTACCGTCACTTAAAGTATCAACCACGATTGAGGCATGCCTTGAACTGGCAAGTCAATCAAACTCAACAATTCATAGGGTTGCACAGGTTATAGGAAGACTTGTGTCATGCTGCCCAGCAATCCCTCTGGGACCTTTGTATTAATACCGAAGTTTGGAAACGAGCAGACAGTGCTTTGAAAACGCATGGTGGAAATTACAAGGCTAAAATGCCTCTCTCTGCAGATGCTAAGTCTGATTTGCAATGGTGGATACAGAATTTACCGGTCACTTTTCGACCAATACTACCACATGTAGCCAACATTGAGATATTTACTGATGCTTCCCATCAGTACGGAGCTCTGGAAGTGCCATCTAACATGTTGAGATCCTGACATAATTATCTCCGGATGACGACATCCTAAACGCAAATAAGTCAACATACCGAGATAATTATGTCGACATGTTGACATTCTAAAGGTAGGATGTCGTCTTGATGTGAACATTTTTCTCAGGATGATGACACCCTAAAGGCAGGATGCCGTCTTCATGTGATAATTGATCTCAGGATGACGACATCCTAAAAGCAGGATGTCGTCTTCATGTGATAATTTATCTCGGGATGACGACATCCCAAAACTAAGATGTCGTCTAAGATGATAACTTATTTCAGGATGACGACATCCCAAAACTAGGATGTCGTCTTCCAGTGATTATTTATCTCGGGATGACGACATCCTAAAAGTAGGCTGTAGTCTTCCTGTGATAATTTATCTCGAGATGAGGATATCCTTAGAGGTAGGATTTCGTACACGCGGCCTTCGCGAATTCGTTTTACGTGATGCGTGATGCAGTAAATGGCATCCTACCTTTAGGATGTCGTCATCCCGAGATAAATTATCAAAGGAAGACGACTTCCTAGTTTTGGGATGTCGTCATCCCTAGATAAATTATCACATGAAGGCGACATCCTGCTTTTAGGATGTCAACATGTCGACGTAATTATCTCGGTATGTTGACTTATTTGCGTTTAGGATGTCGTCATCCGAAGATAATTATATCAGGATCTCAACATGTCGGATGGCACTTCCAGAGCTCCGTACATCAGGGATGGGGAGCCTCTTGTCCAAATAAAAGGCTAAAATTCAAACTAATGGACGTGCATGAAGCAAGGTTTCACATAAAGAAACTATCTAGAACTCCTTGCAGCTTTCTATGCTCTAAAATGCTTTAGACTTGACATTCAAAACAGAATTGTGTCCATTGCAATGGACAATGCCTCTGCAGTTGCATACATTAACCACATGGGGGGGGGGGGCTGTCACTCGTTTGAACTTAATCACTTGGCCAGACAAATTTGGTTCTGGTGCACCCAACATGACATTAATTTGGTTGATTGCACGTCATATACCTGGCGTACAGAATACATGTGCAGATACTCTTTCCCGATCCTTTAATGATCATCTCGAATGGAAATTAGATGCGGGGGGCGGAAGGGGTAGCGCCACCAGCGCGCCACCTACGTTGAAAATAATCTCATTCGACCCTCGCGCCGTGGACTGGTCGAAGCTCCCCATACAAAACCATTGTACAAACGGATGTGTGTGTACGCACAGTATACACTATTTGAATTACGGTTGCTCTCCGCTGCGTGCCGTTGAGACTGCCTGGACGAGTCCATTTTATCAGAGGGTATTGTTATCTTCAAATGTTGTAAATTCACAAAATCTTCACCAGAAAACATTTGTAAATTATTTTATTGCGTTGCCAACTGCTGCAGTAATTTAATAATTTAATAAACAACATATATTTAACGTAATTGACATGTATAACATATCTGTTTAAGATGTGTATGTTGCCTCAGAATTAAAATTACCTGCGGTAAATATTCCCGTCCGTCAACAGAGATCGTTTGAACGCAACTAAGTATTAGAAGAAACAATTTCAAAAAAAAATTTTTTAAATCGTCAAATATCTAGAGGATGTACAGAGGGATTTTGTTTAAACTTTCTGGAATTAAAGATCTATCCTTAAATATTACGTTCAGCAAAAACAATCAGAGGATGAACGATTTTTTTTTTTCACATTATGTCGATATTTGCAGCCATTTTAGGGGAGACGTTTTGTAATGAAATTCCCACCTGGACCCATTCATACACGTTAGCCGCTGCAATAAACCAACGGAAAATTTTGGGTTATATTTTTACGCATTTTATTTAAAACTATAAGCATCTCATCAATTGAAAAGGCTCTTACAATATACACCGTTGTGTTTTCGGTGCTGTTAAAGAGAGAATATTAACGGTATACATGGATTTATTTTTGTTTTTTAATGGTCATCACCTATTTTTAAAATGGAGTATACCCAAACAGCGATTGCAAATGATTGCGCAACACCCCTTCCGCCCCCCGCCCCTGTTAGATGCCAATGTTTTTCGTCAAATCATATTAACAATGGGCATCACACCGAGTATTGATCTATTTGCATCTAGAGCAAATTACCAACTTAAGCCGTTTGTTTCGTGGCTCCGTGACCCAGAGGCAAGTGTATGCGATGCCTTTACAATTTCTTGGACAAATGAAGTTTTTTATGCTTTTCCACCTTTTGTTGTCATTGACAGGGTACTATAGAAAATCCATGGGGATACTTATACATGTATTTCCATTGTGACAAACCCAACACTGGTTTCCCAGAATGCTGCGTCTGTTGATAGCACAGCCATTAGTACTACCAAAGACTTCCGGGTTGCTGAGCCTACCACATGCTTCACAGTATCAGCATCCACTAAAGAGCCAAATGACAATGTGTGCAGCTCTCTTATCAAACGATCATTCCAAACAAGGGGATTTTCGAGCAAAACTATTGACATTATCCTACATTCATGGAGATCAAGCACCAAGATACAGTACGCATCATCAATTGACAAATAATGGTTACGCTTCTGCACTGAACGGACAGTCGATCCAGTTCATGCGACTGTAACATTTGCATTAGACTTCCTTACCCAGTTAGTTCACACTGGGCCAAATTATATCACCGTAAATACAGCCCGATCTGCGCTGTAATCATTGCTTTGGTTAACATCTGATAATAAAACTAAGTTTGGCAGCCATCCTTTGGTTATTCGCTTTATGCGAGGTGTATTTAACCTAAGACCTCAAATTCTTCGTTATACCCATACACTTGGGATGTCGGGATTTTGCTCCGCTATGTCAGCGGGTTGGAGCCATTACAGTCCATTACATTGAAACAGTTAACTTTATACAAACTCCTTTGTTTGTGTGCACTCACAACCGGCCAACGTGCTCAGACATTAAATCTGTTTGATATTTATAACATGAAAGTCAGAAACAAACAAGTTTGTATTAAAATAACTGGCCTGATTAAAACGTCTAAACCAGGCAAACCTCAACCACAGGTGGTACTGTCGGCATATCCACATGATAAAAGTATATGTGTTATTCGAACCCTCTTAGAATATTTTGAGAAAAACAAAAGTTTTTAGAGGTTGTAATTCTAAATTATTTTTAAGTTATACGGTGCCGCATAAAGAGATATGCACTGCCACCATTTCCCGTTGGTTAAAACGGTCTCTTACTGAGGCTGGGGTAGATGTATCAGAGTTTAAAGCTCACAGCTTTAGAGCTGCTTCAACCTCAGCAGCAGTAAACAAAGGGATACCAATTAACTTAATTCTGAAGACAGCAGGTTGGACAAACTCAACAACCTTCGCTAGATTCTATAACAGAAGTGAAAGTGTTTTATTTTCAGAAGAAGTACAATGTCGTTTTTCTCAGGCGGTCTCAACTAACAAATGATTATTTCTTTAAAGAAGGCCAAGAAAGTCTAGTTTATTTATCAGTGTGAAATTGAACAGCACTTTTTAGTGCTAATTATGCTGAACTGAAGTGAAGGGCCATTTTGGCCATTAATTTGTACTGTATATTTTGTCAAACAAGACAGATTAGTCTTGCTTTGTATTTATGATTTAATGAAGCCTTATATGAAGAATGCAAGAATAAATTACCTTGTACATCAGAATACAAGATCTGTAGGTTTTTACACTTGTATATGTGCATCAACTGCGTTATGGGACTTACTTTTGGCTTTACACTGTCCCGCTTTAAAATCTCACGTGAGTCGGAATGGAGGTAATGGTGAGGTAGAATCTACAAATTAAACGAATGAAGTGAAGTTTGATTATGATTCTACCAAGCCATTAACGTAATGAGGAGTCACGTGACTCCCACCCTTTGTGCCTAAGCACGTTTTTCGCTCACATCGTCATGCTCACCCACCCTTTGTGTGGGAACAGTGTAAACTAATTTTTGTTTCATACTTTAAACCACTGGTGAGCACGCCTGTGGACGGCCCATTTATAGGGGCACACAGGCGAGAATTGCATTCTTTTCTTTCAAATGTGGCATACCTCTAGCTACTAAACAAAACAATCTCACGTGACTCCTCATTACGGTAATGGCTTGGTTGAATCATAATCAAACTTCACTTCATTCGTTTAACCTGCGAGAAGCGGATTTTTTGTGATTTGCCCCGTGGAACGGATGTGCTCACGCGGTAGACATATTATGTAATTAGTGAAATTGACACATGAAACAGCCACAGGGTAAAAAAGAAACAGTAGCCAGGTCAACTATATATACCCTGAGGGTATTTCTGGGTCAGGATTGTAAACAAACAGCTCTGGTTTCCATTCACAGACAGATGACAAAGAGCATGTGTTCATACTATGGCGGCAATTTTTGTATACAAGGGAATTGCCGCCTTGGCGCAGACCCACTTTGTGACAGCTGGCCTACCCGGTGAACGACCTCTAGGGCAAAATCGGTTCAGCCACTTTGTTAAGGGGTGTTCAGGGTTGGATGAAAATTAAGTTCAGCGAAAAAAAAAAAAAAAGGGTGTTTTAATTAACAAAATTAGAAAAATTGTTCTACGGCTTGAGACCAGCCGCTTGAACCAGGGTTAATTTGTAGATTATTGACCAACACATGGAAAGTGCTGGGCTTGATGACCTGTGGACAGAGGCAGGTGTCTGAGCCCATGATTAAGCAAAGCCTATACCGCACCGTTAAAGGCGTCGAACTGACCTACAAGGCTCTGTGGCACATCAAATGGTCTATGTTTGAAGAATATTGGCTGGTTGAAAATGGTGAACAAAAAGATGTGGGAGTTGACAAACTTGCCCATTGTGCGGTTGAGCAGTTCAAAGAGAGATGGCAATAACAGAGCAGAGCTTTCCGAAGCCAGAAACACACTGGTCGCAATCTTAAACTTTGCTGTCAACAGTATTGTCAAAAAGGAGTTGCTTCAAATAGGTTTGGCTTCAAGTCAACTCAAAAAAATAAATAAATAAATGGCTTTAATGAATACAGTTGTTTTTTACAGGATAGACAGTTGAGTTTCACCTGTTCTGAAACAGGTGCACAGGTGGCTAAAAATGACACACTGATACCCAAATTATTGCAGCTAGCTGGGCTGGGACGAATCATTCCTATACATGCAGTCATCTGTAAAATGTGTGCTGCAAATCATTATTTGCTCAAAATTGGATCGAGTGTTGTCAACGATCAAAACGAGCAACCCCCCCCCCCCCCCCCCCCACCCTGCATCAAAAATCAGGGGAAATGTCCCTCTGCGGAATCTGATTTATTCCCCGAACATCCACCATGGTCACAGAATGATGGCATATTATCTTCCTGACCTTGCCGTCTTCGCCAGGAAAAGTCCTCGTGATTAATCCTGTGGGCCAGTCATTCCTCTTGGATTGAGAGTCTTTCAGAAGGACGACGTCCCCTTCTCGTAGGTTAGGTTTCTCGGTTGCCCACTTGCTACGCGTCTGAAGACTGTTGACATATTCTAACTTCCAACTTTTCCAGAACATGTCTGCTAATCTCTGAACACGCCGCCACTGACATCTGAGGAGATCTTTTTCGTCAAATCCAGCAGGAGTGATGGAGGGTGACCCAACCTTCTGAGTAAGGAGCGTTACTGGGGTCAGAATGACGGAGTGGTCAGGGTTCGTAGAGACTGGGCAAAGTGGCCTTGCATTTATGATCGCAGTCACCTCTGCCATAAGCGTAGTCAGCACTTCGTGAGTGAGGGTGCCTGGTCCCAGCTGGACAGTGTTGTAGTCGTGTCACCTGTGTCGAGTCCGAGTCCGAGTCTCAAGTCACTTGGGTCGAGTCCGAGTCCGAGTCCCGAGTCACTTGGTCCGAGTCCGAGTCACGAGTCACTTGGTCCGAGTCCGAGTCCGAGTCACGAGTCACTTGTTTAAATATTGATTGCAAACCAAATAAAACCAAATAATGACAAAATAATGACCAAATAATGACAAAATAAAACACATTTATTTTAAACAAAGTTTTTGTTAAAGTTGGTATAACCAAAAGAAACAATACGGGGCGAACGGCAGATATGCCATGACTGAAAAAATGTTGTACTACTTTTTACTTGTGACGTGACCAAACTTGACGTCGTGTGTGTGTGTCGACCATGTGTAGAAACTGGTGCAAACAACACACAGCCATCGCAGTGCAATATGCAGGTTGTGTTTTACAGGTACCAGACATGCCATTTCCCTGGTAATATGCATCAAGCACAAGCAGTGGCTATGGTGTTAACGTTGACAGAATACCAGCATAATACTGGTGTCGTGATCCCAGTGTTAATATGCGTATTGAACATACGAATCGAACATACACGCGCTGTACGTAGATGGCCATCTACACAATAATCACGAACACTATTTATTATTATTATTATTATTATCTTTGTTTTACCAGGGAGACCCATTCACATAAACTTGTGGTCTTCCATGGGGCCCTGGGGAATATAAAAAAAAAAAAAAAAAAAAAAAAATATATATATATATAATAAAAAAATTAAATAGTGGAATAGTTAAAATAATACAAATACAATTATATAAATAAAAATGGGTGGGTTTATACAAATGAAAATAAAAAGCGAGAGATAAAATAATTAAAAGGCAGAAGCCAAAAGACTTGATTTCAGAAGTGATTTAAAATGAGATAGAGATGGCGCCGAACGAATTTCAGTACTTAGGGTATTCCATATTGTGGTGCAATTAATGATCGGACTATGTTTGTAGCACTCCGTTTTGTACTTTGGGATTAACAAATTATTAGCAGTAGCTCCTCTAGTATTGTAACTGTGTGCATCAGAAAGTTGTGTTACATTTTTGGTTAAATACGACGGCGCAAGTCCACGAGTACATTTAAACATAAAAACTGCATTTAAGTAAAAAAATCGTTCATGTAATGGCAACCATCCTAATTCTTTAAAAAGTTCACTTGATGGAGTGTCAAAACCCTTAGACAAGATTAAACGGGCTGCATACTTCTGTAACTTAATTAATTTGTTATTGTGCATCTGATACCTATCCGACCATATTTGTGAGCAATAGTCGAAGTGTGGTAAAACGAAAGCATTATACATTGTTTTTAATACATTAAATGGGATACATGGTTTTACGCGTCTCAAGATTGCAAGTTTTGTCCGTAACGTTTTGACAACATGGTCGACATGGTCAGTCCATTTTAACTCTTCGTCAATTATGACTCCAAGGCATTTGGTACTCTTGACCCGTTTAATTAAACACTGGTTAACTGATACTGTAATTTCGTTCGAATTCTTCAATTTTACCTTTGTCCCTATGATCATAACATTGGTTTTATCAAAATTTAGCACAAGTCTATTATTCTCTAACCACCTGCTTATTTGGTCTGTCGCAACAGATAATTTGTTTGCAACTTCATTCGCCGTTTTTCCGCTGACAGTAACAGTAGTGTCATCGGCAAACATGTCCACTATACCATCAGTAACTGCAGACGGCATGGAATTCACATATATAGAGAATAATAGCGGACCTAGAATTGAGCCTTGTGGAACTCCGCTAACAACCTTTAATCGATTAGATAAAACCTTTTTAAAACAGACCCTTTGAGTCCGGTCTGACAAGTAGCTGGAGAACCAATTCAGTGTACGATTTGAACAACCAAGTGCTTTCAATTTTATGAGAAGAATATTATGGTCAATTGTATCAAATGCCTTCCTTAAGTCAATAAAAGCCACTCCATTAAGTTGACCGTTTTCAATATTACTGCTCCATTGATTGACAAGTTTAGCTAAAATGGTTGTTGTAGAGTGCAAAGGTCGAAAGCCGGATTGATTAGCATGCATAAGTTCATTGACATTAATATATGCATATAGCTGATCATAGACAGCTTTTCCCAAAATTTTACTGATAACTGGGAGGATAGAGATTGGTCGGTAATTGCCTACTTCAGACTTTTCCCCAGTTTTGTATATCGGTATGACCTTTGCACTTTTCATAATTAGAGGTACCACGCCGCATTGGAAAGACCGGTTAACCAGTTTAGTTAATGACCCGAGAATAGCTGGCAGAGCATTTTTTAGCAGGCGACAACTGACATCGTCGTCACCAGTAGCCTTATTTACACTCATATTGTTTATAACATCAGCCACAAAAAATTTCGGAACAGTTTGAATTTCAAAGGTATTTTGAACGCTATCATTCTCGTTTGATGTACCGATACTGTTTTGCTCTGGTAGCTTCTCGGTCACTTTCTTTGCGCAGTTAATAAAATATTCATTATAGACATTTGCAATATCGTTTGGCTTGTCACATTTTTTACCATCATGGTGAACTGTGTTTGGCAAAGTAGGTTTCTTCTTTGATATTACCTCATTAATACAGTTCCATATTTTCTTGCAACACCATACGACAGCGTACTTATTTATTGTGCTAGACGTTAACTCCATGTGCACTCCGGGAATGACGATCGGATCATCGGAATTGTTTTTATTATTTAAAAAAAGTTTTGTTTGTGAAAATACGTGACTCGAGTCACGAGTCCTCGGGGACAAGTCCGAGTCATGATAGTCGAGTCCGAGTCCGAGTCCGAGTCTTTTGCAGACGTGACTCGAGTCAAGTCCGAGTCACCGAAATTGTGACTCGAGACGGACTCGAGTCCGAGTCCTGGACTCGAGTCATACAACACTGCAGCTGGAGCAGCATGGCATCGAGAATGCGGCGAGCAATGCCAATCATCCTTTCCCAGCTACCCAGGAGGGTTGAATTGCCACGCACACTCGTTATCAGCAAGTATACGCTCAACCTGTTCCTTCTGACGTCCTGATGAGTTGATACCAAGCTCTTTACAGGCTCCTATAAAGTTAGTACCACAATCAGACCTCAACAACTTCGCAGGTTCTCTCATGGCAAAGAAGCGTCTGAGGGCGTTCACGAAGCTAGAGGTATTCATAGACTCGATCACTTCGATGTGTACACCGCGTGTAGCCATGCATGTAAAGATTTCAGCCCAACGTTTGTTGTTAGCTTGGCCTCCTCTAGTTTTACGAGCCGTGACAGACCATGGACAGAACACATCTAGGGTGGGTCGATGCTCAGGCGATCTGCAGGTAAGTCTGCCATAATCTGCTCTTGTTGCTTGCCTCGCAGTCTGCAACAGGCAACACAGTGGTAGATCATACTGCTGATAACTTGCTTGCCGCCAAGGACCCAGAAACCAGCTGCTCTCACCGCACCTTCAGTGAAGTGTCTGCCCTGATGGCGTATGCCCTCATGGAAGTGTCTGATGAGAAGCGTAGTGACATGGCATTTCCCAAGGAAAGGGGTGTGCTTCATCAGTAGAGAGATTGGCCTTCTCCAACCGACCACCAACCCTGAGAAGGCCGTCTTTGTCGAGAAAGGTCGGAACTTGTGAAGAGGGCTGGACTTGGGAACAGACTGACCACCTTTAAGACATCTGACTTCATCTGCAAAGGCCTCCGTCTGTACAGAAGAGAGAATTGTTGCATTGGCTTGATTCAGTTGGCTCGGCTTTAGGTGTTCTTTACACAGGTGCCATCCATGACAAGGGCCGCTTTCATCTCTCAGAGAATAGGAGTCAGCAATGTGCGTGAGTCTCGAAATGGAAGTCTGAAGAGACCTATAAGTAGCGAAACGTTTGAAGCGCTCACTGCCCAGAGTCACGCCTGACACAACAGTTGCACAGCTGGTCACTTGGGGTCCGGTCACTTGGGGTCTCACTTCTGCGTCACTTTCAGGGTCAACTAAGCTGAAGGTCTCATCACCTTGGCGACTGTGCCTGGCATCACAGAGGAACGCAGGACCACTGAGCCAGGATGAAGAAGTCAACTGAGCTGCAGGAAGTGCCCTGGTAGCATGGTCAGCGGGATTAAGATCCGTTTGGACGTAGTTCCACTGGCTTGCTTGGGTTGATCGTTTTATGCGTTGGACACGGTTTAATGGATGTAAACATAGAATCATCTGGATTCATTGCAGATATACCCAAGCACCACTTTGCTGTCAGTAAAAAAACTTGACTGCGTCTAGCTGCACATATATTTCGTCTTGGACTACTTCTGCAATTTCCACAGCCATGACAGATGCCCCAAGTAGACGGGGGATCGTGGGTTCAGGCATTGGAGCAAGCTTCGCCTTTCCACAGATGAATCCTACTTCACAATGTCCTTCGGCATCTGTGACTCTGAGGTAGGCAACAGCACCAATTGCTTTGGTTGACGCATCACAGAAGAGGTATAACTCTCGTTTCTGGGCATGAGAGAGTGGGAGAGCAGTGTACATCCTCGAGATCTTCAGCTCTTGGAGATCTTGGAGGGAGTCTTTCCATCTCATCCATTCTCCGTACTTCTCTTTGGAAAGTGGTGTGTCCCAGTCACAAGAATCACGGTTGAGGTCTCTGAGGATGGAGCGGCCCTGGATGCTTACTGGTGCGGCAAATCCGAGGGATCAAATAAGCTGTTGATGGTGAACAATACCCAGCGTCTAGTGAATGGCTTGTTGCTGATTGTCACTTGGAATGTGAAAATGTCTGAAGACAAATCCCACTGAAGCCCCAAGCTTCGCAGCACTGGAGGGGAGTCTTGTCCGAGGTCTAGGTTCTGAAGCCCTTTGGCAAGGTCTTTTCTTGGGAATGCTTTCATGACGAAGATTGGACTGAGCCAGCATGTTTTGCGTTTTGTCAAGGACCTTGACGGCTTCGTCTACAATGAAAAATGATTTTAGCCAATCATCGACGTAGAAGTGACGGTCGATGAAAAGTGTTGCTTCATCACCTCGTACTCCTCTTGTCCCTCTGCGGCAGTTCTCTTGAGCCCATAGATTGCTACAGCTGGTGACGGGCTGTTGCCAAAAATATGGACCCTCATGCGAAAGTCGCAAACTTCTCCATCAAGGTTGTGGTTGTCGAACCAAAGGAAGCGGAGGTAATCCCTGTGTCTTTCCTTGTCGAGAAAGCTATGACACATCTGTTGGATGTCGGCAAGAATGGCTATGGGTTCAGACCTAAAGCGGATGAGGACACCAAACAGGCTGTTGTTGAGATCTGGACCTCTAAGTAGTACGTTTATTCAGGGATACGTTGTCATGTTGGGAGCTGGAGTCAAACACGATCCTGATTTGACCCTGATTTAGTGTTGCTAGAGATCTTTGTCAAAAAGCTAAACTTGCCCTTTACAAGGCTATTGTATTGCCCATTCTAGAGTATGGCCAACCAGTGTGGCATCTTTACACTATAAATCATATTAACAAAATTGAAAAAGTTCAGCGGCGTGCCACCAGAATGATACTTGGGCAGAGAAGGATGGAAATGAATTATGAAAGCCGTCTTAAACTCCTTAACTGGTCTTCTCTTAGCTCCAGGAGAAAGTTTTTATTGTTAAGTTATGTAACAAAAGTTTTGTATGGTTTTATTCAGTGTGATGTGGTCAGGCGTGTTATCTCAGTAAATGGTCGGCACACTGAGACTGTTAGGTTTGACCACCTCAGAGCTCGTACGCAGAGACTTCACTGCTCTTCAGTGAATGTCTTTGCTCGTTATTGGGAGGAACTACCTGATTCACTGAGGTCTGGGGTGGTCGAGCTTTCCTTTAAGGGGTGGACAATTTTGCTGAGATGCCACGTCTGCCAACCAGAGTTTTAAAAATAAATAAATAATTTTAATTTTTCTAGATGTACTTTCATACATTCTTAAGGTGATACACACCGAAACTTGGTAGATACCAACATTCTTGGCCTGGCTGGAGTGGAGGAGCTTGTTCCGCGTGACCATTGCTAAAAATCTTCTTCATGAAGTCCACGTAGTGGTCCCTCATCTCAGGTCTCCTGAGTAGCGTACGACGAAGAGACATGAGTCGGTTGAAGACATGTTGTCTGTTGTTGGGTAGAAGCTGACGGGGAGAACGAAAGGGAAGTGGTGCCACCCAGTTGTTTCCATCATCTTTGACAAATTCTTCATTCATGATGGAGATGAACATGTCGTCTTCAACTGATGCTGCCCTTTTGTAGTCTTCAGGAGACTCAATGAATATGTCTGAGCCGATACTGTCAGGTTGGTGTCTCTTGAGACCTTTGTTTGTGCATGTTTCTTTCACGTAGATTCTGTTTTGGCATGGCGTCAAGTAACTAGGACGTCGTTGTCGAGAATGCTGGTTTTGAAGGTGTTCACAGCTGGCTTGTGAGCCCCTTGGAGGCACACATCTCCCACAACAACCCAACCCAAGTCCAAGCGTTGAGCGTAGGGAGCGTCGTGGGGTCCGTTGGATCGACTGCGAACCTTGTGGGCCTGTATGACATCTCTGTCTAGCAGTAGAAGGATCTCAGCTGATGGGTCAAGCGGGGGAATCAAGTGAGCAATATTCTTCAGGTGGGGATGGTGACTCACAGCTTCAGGGGTTGGAATTTCATCACGATTGTTTGGAAAAGAATCACATTCTATGAGTGGTGGCAAGGACAACTGGACCTTTCCATCTGATGACTGTATTACGAAGCCGCTGGCTCGCCTCCCATGAGCGCCTGTTGTTCCAGAACATGTGTGGAGTACGTACGGGGATGTTTCATCTTTTCAGGTTTATTTTCTGGGTATACATTGGCAAGACATATCTTTGAGCATGATTTTTCCCAAAGAGCCTTTCCGCAAACCTCCGTGCAAGTAGTGGTGGTGACAGGAGGCTCTGTACAAGTTTGCTCCTCGCCGTGGTTCTCCGAAGGCGTAAAATTGTTTTTTGTCCAAGGTGGTGACCCATCATGGAGCGCAGACAAATGATGATCACTGTCACACTACGTCGACTAAGTACGTAAAGGGGGGAAGGGGACACCATGTGCCTTCTTGTACATTGATCCCTTGGTCACCCACTTAATATCCTGAAGATAGTGAGGGAGCTTTTCACCAATCGGGTTTATCCCTGGCAGTGTCCAAGAAGCTAAGTCCAGGTAGTATGCTTTCGAACTTTGCTGCGCTCACTTCTGTGAGAAGGTCTGCTAGCTCTTGCAGTTTTGGATAGTCTTTATTCCCTATCCTAGGAAGGTTCTCTAAACGTGAGAAGAGAGATACCTCAATGGCTTCTGGAGACCCGTATTTCTTATTCAGCCTCTTCCACACCATGTTCAGACCGTCTAATGAGTGAGATCCAGCTCCTCACTCGGTTTAAAGTTCAGTCCTTGCGTCACGTTGCGGAAACTGGCTTTCCATGAAAGATAGTTCTCAGGCCGAATGTCAAAAACTTTGAGTCCAGCTGTCAGGAGGTCTCGTCGAGCGAGATGAGCTGTGAGGTCAGAGATATCTGAATGGTTGGGTGGAAATCGGTTTGTCCTGCCGGTGGTATCATATGGTCGGCCAGCTACACCTGTGTAGTACAGAGTGTGTGGAAAAGGGCTTGGTAAGGCAGCTTGCTGGGGGGTGTAGCATAACAGTTGGGAGAATTCTGGGGAGGTTGAGGATTTAAGGGAACTTGAGCCTCAACAGCACCATTTCGTGGATACAAGTGTTTGTTGGGGTCATCCTGAGCGGGTTGTTTGCGTCAAGTCGTGCACGTTCCACCTTCATCTCGATTTGACGCCTGGTGTAATCAGCTCTCGCGCGTGCGGCCTCTGCTTTAGCGCGTGCCTCTGCTGCAGCCAAGCTGACGTTGGACCTGGTCGAGCATCGTAAAGAGGATGAGGGAGAGGGTCCACACTCTGAACGTACCTCTAAGTTTTGTGAAACATCAGATCTCGGGGGAGATGACATTTTGTAAGGCAGTGTTGCAGTGCGATGCTAGTGGATGAAGATGCTCTTGAGGTGTGGTGCTAATCTTTTCACTCCTCTGCCCTCACTACATGTTGTTATGTAGCTATGCAGAGGTTAAACACAGGTCCCAAAAGTAGACAGACAGAATTGAACTTCTTCAATCGTTTTAATGGAAAGAGTGAAACTGTAAATAAACAAATACAGAGAATACAGAGTTTATAAGAATGAACTGGGTGCAAATAGGGAATACAATATCCAAAATGGACGGCAAATGTAAAGACGAGCACTTGAAATCCTTCCAAGAACCATACTTGAAGTGCACAATAACCCAGTCATGACATGATACACGTAAACACATGTAAAATATGCAGACATGTAAAAGTACATGAGGTCAAGTAAACATACATGACAAACCCCAATTTCGATAATAAACCAGACTCAAAGGAAGGCAATCAATGAGCTAGCAATATGACATATTTAGAAAATACAGAATAAGGGAAACTTACAGATTGTGCTTTGAGAAGGGCAAACAAAACAGCAATAGACCTATCGAGGCAAACTGCACTTCTTAAGGAAACGGGTTACTATTGTGAATCACAAGGATTGCAAAATGGCTGCGTAGCAATCAACACAAGAGGGCGCCAGATAAGTAAACCAGTGGGCCAACAGTCTTGAGGCCAGAACAGGTATAAACAAGGACACTTTAGAGGCGTTTTGCACATTCCTAAAATGACAGGAAAAACCTATAACATTTTCGAATGTTGGTTTGCATATCTCTTGTTATGTGGGAAACAAAGGCGCTGGGGTGGGTTGACGTATACGCGTGCTCATAGGACCAATTCACCCCAACTAACCCCTGATCACCTCTTCCTGTTTAAACGACAGATTCGACCTCTATCATTTAATGTAGCTCTTTTGCGTAAATCTATTGGAATAGTCATTGCCTTGCACTAAATTAGGGCTGGATTAAACTATTAATAACTGAATATAATAATTTATAAATTAATAACTTACCTGAGTAGTTTTATTCTTCTTGGAACTTTGGTAAACGTTGTAGTTTTAATATGCTCTTTTTATTGCAGGGAAAGGGTGAAATGACTACATACTTTTTAGATGGGGGCATCATGCATCCGTGCACAGCAGAGTTGGAGGACTAAACCAATCAGAGTGTTATGGAAGACAGAGAAACGGATTAGCAATTATCATGTTCATGATTAGCAATTATCATGAAATTCATGTTCATGTTCAACAAGAGAAATATTTCCTGTCTGTTTTTAAAACAAACTAGTAGTTGTTTGTAGGCCCTACGTCATATGTTTTTGATAGACTATGTATTTCGATCTCCTATTTTGACTCTAATTCCCGTTTACCTCTAGACTGGGCAAGATCCGCAGTGACCAGAACCTCTGTTCTGAAATCCAAACTTTGTGCCATCAACATGTTTTTTAAAGTTAAAACTTTGCACTATTTTCCTATTAATCAAACGTGAAAAAACCGGACAAGATGCTCAACATGTTAATGGTCGTTTCTTCACACAAAAAAGCAGAAATAGTTACACACACAAAAATCTGGCACATAAGAATGTCAGACTTATTGTAGTAAATGACGATGGCTGTATACACAGTACCGCTGTAAACGGTGGACGATCTTTCTGAACTGCAAGTTCAATCAAGGAATTCAGTTTTGTGATCTGAAAGTGTCTTTCTAAAATAGGAGACAGATCCCCCTTATCGGATCCAAAACTCATGACAATAGGCCGATACTATACTTTATAAATTTAATAATGATACAAATCAGCATGGGGAATAATTGTGTCTGCTTATAGGATACTGCCGCTTTTGAAGAAAATGTTAAAAATATGATATTTTTAAAAGATGAGTAAAAACATGAGGCCGAAATGACTTCGCTGTTTTCTCTAAAGTGCGTTAATTTTAAGTTTTACAAATTAGTGTTCTAAAATATTCTTGAAATTGAGAGATTTGGGTGACTGGTTATGAGGTTTATAAACGTAAACAAAATTAAGTATAGTTCTGTCTCATTCCCCGTAACTACTGTTCTGTTTTAGTTTTAGTTTGTTTGGTAAAGATAGCGACTCAATGGTTCAAAATGTGTTTTCTGTGTTTGTTTCGATATTAAAATATATTTTTAAAAGAATTATTGTTAAAAAACTGTAGTCTGTGTCTTGCACTTTAGTTCTGAGAATACGTAATAGACATTTTAGAAAATAAAATGTTAGCATTAACTGCTATTAATTAAAGATTGATTATTTAATTAATTCAATTAATTTACACGTTCATAGAAATGGATATAGAAGTTAATCTTCACTAATTTCTGTCTATTTAAACGTAAATGAATGACAGAATTTTACGAGGATGGCAGATTTATTGTGCAATATAGTTGTGTTGGTGTTTCTCGTATTTCGATACCTTTCAGTTCCCAAAAATCATGTTAATATTTTCAGTAATTTATGTCAGATTGTGCGCGACAAAGTTCTGACTACCTTTATTATTACTATTGTTATCTTACTATTTGCTGGGTTCTTGCTCAATGGTTCTGTGACGTGGGCCTTGGCAGCTGATTGTCTGCTATCTATTAGAACGTCAATGAATGATTTATTCGCAAAATTGCACTATCGGAAACTATGAAAGCTGTGATTCAGGTATTTATAATTATTAGCAAGACTTGAGTCGAAAAAAGTAACAGAATTGAGACTGGTAATTGGAGTGATTGACGTGGGTGGAACACCTGAGTTATCATTGTTGCCTTTCTGGATACCAAAATACAATGTGTAAAGCATAATATAAATGTATTAATGTGTAAGCAAACTGATTGAGTGGAAATACCTTGAACTGAACTGAACTGAACCGAACTGAAGATAAGAGCTTATACCAAAATTCTACGCACACAAAATGGTCGTAACCCCTACTCTGATTTAATAAATTTTTAACTTTGCATTGGTGATAAAGAATATAATTTGGCTTTTCCCCTTACACTGATGCGTATTAGGTATTGTGTATTAAGTATTGTATACTCAGTAACTTTGATGTTATATTTTTGTACTTTATGTTCCATCCGGCAGACGAAGTCAAGTAGAGGCATGTTTAAAACCAAAATGTCACATTGGTTTTTTCCCTAAAAAATAACGCAAAATAATATTATCGAAGTTGCATGTCCACCGATATTTCCGAAGCATTTTTCCCCCCTCTTTCTGAACGAATTTTTGCAGATGATTCCGTTTCAAAACGAAAAACATACACAAATGTTTGCATATACCATGGTCATGTACATGTAAAATAGTTTGTACATGAGATAATGTCAGGATTCATTTTTAGTTTTCACTAACTACCACTTTTCATTGGCAGATTATTTCCGCGATGCCTGAACTGAAAGTCTATAAAATTCTAAATTCTAATAAAAACAACTATTTAAAATTTAAATCTAAATTTCCGTGTCAAATCGGAAAAAAATTTGACCTAGCATTTTTGTTTGTTCAGGAAACATGAATTTAATTTGTTTTTCATTAAGGTTGTATTTTATGTACTTGGAGCGCTTGTGACTTCACAGTGACGTAATTTGTATTGTGGACTAAATTTAGTTAAATTACAATTACAACCTGCCGGGTACATTTTATAATATTAATAAAGTTAATAAAAGAATGGCCTGTCTGGTAGCACCTCATCATCATACATTAGTAAATGACTATGGACTTGTTTTGTGTTTGTTTCTTTTACTGTTAGAAAGTTACGATGGTTCAGGCATTCGCCTACGACACAGACACTTGGGTCAAACCCTACCTTTCGGTCAAAAATGTATTAGTCACCTAAGTGCACACAATCACCAAGCATACATGCACATATACATGTATATCAATGGTCAAGCTCAAGCAAAGTAATAAAGTTCATCAATACTTGTATACTATCCCTACATGCTCCAAAGTTACAGCGTTGTCGCACACACTAGCGATGTGTGGTTTCAAACGTGGTTTCAAACGAAACATGTAAACTATGCACATGCCATGCGCCCAGCATGAAATCAACGAATACTATATTACTATTTACAACTTTTCTTTATTTGTTATAACAATTATATTTTCGCGGCGGTTATACTTTCACAAGATTTTAATATCCACTACAGTATGCAATAGACTCTAATTCTTTTAACGAAAATAAACATGAGTGTCTCTTCTTTCTTTTCTCCGATATAAATATCAGAACTCTAAATTTCGTTAATTGACGAACTTCTGTCAACTTAAAAATATTAAACTTGTTCAATAAATCCTGGGTTCGACAACTCTCGTTACTCGTCAAAATTCTTCATTTAATACCAAAGTAAGTAATCGTTTCTCCACAGGAGTCACAAGACGCGCACCGCATTTTTACGCGCCTATATGTCTGCCGTTTTGGAAGTCGACAAGGAATTGACTCTCAAAATGGCGGAAATGGTGGACGCACATTATGCGGAATTGTGTTCCGCCTCAAGATGGAATAAGACACCTTTGAGGCTTTGTATTATAAATTTCCCCCGCCCGTTTGTCCGAACGGGACGGACAAGATTGATGTGTCTACACAGAGTCGACCACGTGGTTTAGAAGGTTTTAAAAAGACTTTTCAAAGTGTCGGGTGGAAAGGTTTGTTGTCTTTTAATGTTTGTGTTTGTTTTTAAATATTTAAAAATAAGAAGGATCTATGTGTGCGCTAGATCTCAGTGTCATCACACGTTGACGTATTGGACGTCTGTTACGCACCATTATGACCTACAAGGACCATTATGTCCGACGACATTTTTGAACCATTGTGTCCGCCCCATTGTGTCCTACAAACCCTTGTGTCCGCTCCATTGTGTCCTACAAACCAGTGTTTCCTTCCCATTGTGTCCTACAATCAAACCATTGTGTCCGCCCCATTGGTCCTACAAACCATTGTGTCCGCCCATTGTGTCCGTAGAACCATTGTGTCCGCCCCATTGTGTCCGTGCGAGGCAATCCCTTTTTGATTTCTATAAGATAAATCAATATGTTTAGTATGTTCCCCAAAAGCCTCTTTTATGTTGTTCAGAGTAGCCCATTTTCTGTTAGTAGTGCAATTTGGTTGTTCAAATGTCTTCACCAGTGTTTTGTTAATAGCAATATGCTGAAGTTAACCGAGTGAAATATTAATAATTATAAAAATATTAGATAATTAATGCTGATTGCTTCGAGTGCTTTGGTTAAAACTGCGACTCCCTTATCACAGGAGCGCTCTATTTTCCAGAGGTGAAGCCGAGGGAAAACAGACCGCTCTGGGGATCACCGAGGGACTCATAGTTTTAACAACAGCACGAGTAAAAGCAGGTCTATTTTGTTTAATTACACCCCATACGATACATTGCCAGACAATGAGCTTTCGTTGGTTTATTTCGTCACGTCCGCGCGGCTTTCTAGTAAAAGTAAGAAAGTATGCGCTAAGTCATTCACGGAGTTTACATTCACAAGTTTTTCTAAAAAGTCCAGTTGGCATTTGTTTTAAGTAACAAAACTGGTCTAAAATCTTCTTATGCTCAAGTGTGTGTGTTGGCTATTTAAAAATTTGCGAAAAAGATAAGGAATAGCACAATATGCAAATTAGTCTTTAAAAAAAGGCGATATAGTGCACTAAATGAAATAAAAAATATTTTGAACTTAAAATAGTCATAACAAACAATTGGTGAAAGTTTCAGACAAATAATCTAATAGGAACGTTCTCGTTGCTATAGGGACTTTCATAAGAACTTTGTATTAAAATACTTTAAAATACACTGTAAAGTTACAAGGCTGTTTCTCCTTAACCTTAGCTTACACAAATTTATGTTTAGACTTATCTTGTAGAAATTCAAACTCAAACTCTAATGATATCATTGTTCTCACAGCCTGCCAAGTTGAAAATGTACTTAAATCTATTAGGACAAACAAAGCTGTCGGTCCAGATGGAATTTCTGGTAAGACTTTGAAAGGGTGTTACAGAGAGCTCGCAGGAGTCTTTCAACGACTATTTCAATGGTCTTTGAACACCCACACAATTCCTAAACTTTGGAAATCCTCTGTCATTAGTCCAATTCCCAAAATTCCTCAGCCACATGTTCTAAATGACTATAGACCAGTTGCATTGACACCTATTGTGATGAAGTGCTTTGAAAAAAATGTCAGAAGTCTCCTACTTTGTGAAACAAGAGAGACAAAGGACCCCTTTCAGTTTGCATATCGTCCACACCGCGGTGTGGATGATGCTATGGTAACATTACTTCATAACATTTATGGTCATCTTGACAATGGTAAAACTTATGTCCGCTCACTGTTTTTAGATTTGTCTTCGGCTTTTAATACTATTAGACCACAGTCTTTGTTACAAAAGTTACATCACTTGAATGTTAGCCCTAAGTTGTCCCTGTGGATTAACGATTTCCTAACTCAGCGCCCACAAAGAGTAAGAGTCGCTGGTGTGAACTCTGATACAACAATCCTTAGTACTGGAGTTCCCCAGGGTTGTGTGTTATCGCCCCTTTTGTTCTCCTTATTTACAAGTGACTTTAATGTACAAAGTGACTCGTGTTTTTTAATCAAGTATGCTGACGATACAGTACTGACAGGTTTGATTGCTGACAATGATGAATCAGAATATAGAAATAACATTAATCAATTTGCTAATTGGTGTGCCAAAAATCATTTAGTCCTCAATGTTCAAAAAACGAAAGAAATGGTTTTTAATTTTCAAAGAAACAAACAGATCATGCTACCAATTAAAATTAATGATGTGTCTGTTGAAATTGTAAGCGAGTACAAATATCTTGGCACAGTAGTCGATAACCAATTGAACTGGAATTCCAACACCTCTAGGGTTTATAAAAAAGCCAACCAGCGCTTACATTTCGTAAGGAAACTCAAATATTTTAATGTGAACACTAGAATTTTAACATTGTTTTATCAGAGCACTATTCAATCTTTATTAACTTTCTGTTCAATCGCTTGGTTTAATTCCCTGACTGTTCAAAACCGGAAGAAACTTCAACGTATTGTTAAACACGCCAGCAGAATCATAGGTGCTGACATGGAGAGCCTTCAGAAGTTGGTAGATAGCAGCCTTATGAAAAAATTTAATTGTATTATGACTGACAGCACACATCCTCTTCACTCAGTGATTGTAACCAATAGATCAGGTAGGATTCGACAACTAGGCCTTAAAACAAACAGATTCAAAAATTCCTTCATACCAAGTGCCATCTATAGTTTTAACAGTAGTTTTAACAGATAATTTGTACAACCTTTTTGACTCTTCCTGTTTTTTATGTCTCTCTCCTTTTCATTGTGTCTATTTTTGATGTACTTGGTGTAGTTTTTATGTAATTTTTTAAAATGCTGTACAATGGAAAACAAATTTCATGTGTTTTCATATGACGAACAATAAATTGAATTGAATTGAATTGAATTGAATTGAACCTAATTTGACCAAAATGACAAGAATTTGTATGCAAATTAGGGTATAACTTTGGATTGCAAAATGCTACAGACTTCTAACATACTGTAACGAACACGAACTGTACGCTCTGTGTATAGGACGAAAGCCCCGCCGGGTGCGCTGGAGTGGCCCCGTCGGATCATGGAAGGACAACGCTCCCAAGGCAGCTGGCCTGAACTTTGTGTAAACTGTACAGTGATTGGACGAATTATCGCGCGCATTTGATGATGTATTACAATGTATTACAAATTGTATAAAGCTAAGAGATTATCCAGGTCCGCTGGCAGGATGCGTTGTTTTGGCGCCTTTTTCTAGCGATGTGTTGTGCATGATAGTTGTTAGACAGACCAGATGTTGAGTTCAGTGAGTGAGCATGAACAAGTTGTCGTTCTTGGAAGATAAATAAATCGGTGTGTTTCACATTGAACCGAATTGAGTTTTCGTTTGTTTTCTGTCTGCGTTTGGCTGCAGAGCAAACAAGGACCTGTTGGAAGTACGTTACAATGGTGGCAGCTAGTGGGATATTTTTGACTCAATTCAATGTTGAACACGACTGAAATATGACGACGAAGTACACATCGTCGGCTGATATCGTGGACGCCATCTTCGGATTAATGAGTGACATTCGGGAGTTGGCACGGCAGATTTTTGAGTCAGCTATTTCCTCACCTGAGTATGGAAAGAATCCTTGGGACACGAAACCAGTCGTTGGTGCGTACCACAGAAGATGCTTCGAGAAAACGATTGCCAACTTGGAAGCGACGTGGAGTAGTGGCGACTTAGCCATCAGTGAGGATCGGAGTGCAGGTAAACGCCGCGCAAACCCGTCCCGCGGTCCCGTGGCTGGCGCTGATGTTGGGCTTTGTTGTGTGGATGCGGAGACCACAAGTAGGGAGGCCGTTGCGAGCGGTGATTGCCCTACTGTTGATGTGGTCCCGAGTCCCTCGATCTTGCCCTGCATGGCGTTTGCCGTTGGGATTGCGGTTCGTGGTTGCGATGGTTTTTCCAGCCCGGATCCAGCTGCTTTGTCCCTCAACACCTCCAACACGTCAACACGTGGAAGGCTTCATCAGTGCACACTGTTCCGCCGTTGTGGACGGCTCCGCCAGTGCAACTTGCCTCGCCGGAGCACACTGATCTCATCATCGACCAACAAACTGACGGGACAAAAACTGTGACATTGAACAATCAACTACAGGACACTGGTGATGGCCTTCATGTTCAGGTGACGGCAGCCCAGCTGGAGCGGCACTCTCCACCAGCAAAAGCAACCCCGCCGAAACAAACAAGAGCACCGACGGACCCCCGGATGCATGATGCATCACAGAAGAAAGGATACGGACTGATGCAGGACGCATCGCAGATGACAAGGCCGAGGGTACAGGAAGTACCACCGAAGACAGGATACCTGTTGGTGCGAGAAGCATCAACGGCTGGGTATCCGCCGGTGCATGATGCACCACTGAAGAAGGCCGCTGAAGACAGAGTATCCGCAGGTGCAGGGAGCACCACAGAAGACAGGGGATCCGTTGGTGCTGGATGCACCACAGACAGATTACCTACCAGTGCTGGGGGCACCACAGACATGGGACCCGCCGGCACCCCGGACAGAGCATCCGCCGGCACAACAGACGGGGGATCCGCCGGCACAACAGACGGGGGATCCGCCGGCACCACAGACAGGGGATCCGCCGGCACCACAGACAAGGGATCCGCCGGCACCAATGACAGAGGATCCGCCGGCACCCCGGACAGAGCATCCGCCGGCACAACAGACGGGGGATCCGCCGGCACAACAGACGGGGGATCCGCCGGCACCACAGACAGAGGATCCGCCGGCACCACAGACAGGGGATCCGCCAGGGGAAGCACCGAACAGAATATGTCAAGTGTTCGACTGCATGGCCAGAGTTCTCGGCTGAAGACACTAAAGCTAAAACAGCACATCATTAACAATGACTGGAGAGAAGTCCTCTCTTGGATGGATATTGTTTTGTTTGAGGGACAACTTCGAGGAACACGGAACTGTTGTGGAACATTTTGTTTTGTAGTCGGGTAGTCGTCATTGGTCTGCTGCGTCTTTGTTTGAATTCTGTGTGACCAGTTTGGGGACCAGAATCAACATTGAGCAACATCCTTTGAGGACACCCATCATTGTTTTCTAGACAAAACTGTTGCTTGATGCTTTTGTGTAGGTTAAGTAGATAAAACTGTAAATAATGTGTTGTTGTGTGTAGCCCCGTCGATTGTGGATCCTTGCTTGATTCTGTGTCACCAAGTTGTGGACCAGAATCATCATCGATGACCATTCCCCGAGGAATCACTCAAAGCCGTTTTCCTTTTGAATGTCTGTTGCAGCTATTCAGGAGAATAGGCTGATTCTAAGGAGGGGGCAATGTAACGAACACGAACTGTACGCTCTGTGTATAGGACGAAAGCCCCGCCGGGTGCGCTGGAGTGGCCCCGTCGGATCATGGAAGGACAACGCTCCCAAAGCAGCTGGCCTGAACTTTGTGTGAACTGTAAAGTGATTGGACGAATTATCGCGCGCATTTGTTGATGTATTACAATGTATTACAAATTGTATAAAGCTAAGAGATTATCCAGGTGCGCTGGCAGGATGCGTTGTTTTGGCGCCTTTTTCTAGCGATGTGTTGTGCATGATAGTTGTTAGACAGACCAGATGTTGAGTTCAGTGAGTGAGCATGAACAAGTTGTCGTTCTTGGAAGATAAATAAATCGGTGTGTTTCACATTGAACCGAATTGAGTTTTCGTTTGTTTTCTGTCTGCGTTTGGCTGCAGAGCAAACAAGGACCCGTTGGCAGTACGTTACAATACACCAAATTAAAGCTGAGAAAAGGCCATTTCCATCAATGTATCTAACTCCAAAATGATTTTTTGCGACATAAGGCCCATTTTTGCAGAGCGGGTCATATATTATGTGATTAGGGTAACAAACAAACAGTTATGCCCTCCTTCTGCCCAGGCAAGCTAGGGACTGGATGCTGACCTGTGTTAACCGGGGGACTGAATGTCAACTGATGCTAAACTACGAGCTAGACATTTTATTATTATTGTTGTGAATGAAGCTATGGTGTTTAGCCTATAGCAGCATTCAATGAATATTACCAGAGACGTCTTCGTCAAGGAGTGGGTCGCACCGCTGAAGCCTGGGCGTTGAAGGGAACTCAAAGGAGAGACACAGCACACAGGATGGTTTCAGCATAGAGCAAGGACAGGAATACGACTGGCGTGGCCGCGCCGGGGCTTGCATCGTGCTGGTGCGCGCCCCGGTCACGCCTGACTGGTTTATTCTTACCATTTCATGTTGCGTAATCGCACATAGACTGTGCAAGTCTCGCGCGTATCCGAACGAGAAAACACGTCAAACGAAGAACATTTTTATTTCTGAAATTAAATCTTTGTTTTAAATTATATCTCATGACAAAATCTGAACAACAAAAAATAATCATTACAATTTTATGAAAAGGTTTAGCTTTTGAAAAAAAAAAATCACAATAGTGTGTATATTATTATTGAAAAAAAATTAAATCTCTGGGACAAGGATGCTTTTTTGATGTTAACCCCTTACGCAGATTCGTGAAGGTCAAACGGGTTTTAAATTGACCCGTATCGCAGTTTAAAGAGGAATGCCGACGCCCCAACACCACAGACTGCAATGAAAAGGGTTCACTGTGCAATTACAGCATCTGGCGATTATAATCGCGCATTCAAAACAAGCTTTTACATAAGTTTTATGATCGGAGGTGAGTACAAATTTTTTAATTTTTTGCAATAACCGGAAGCTGAGGTCAAGTTTAATTCTCGTGTTTTCTTCGTTATATTGTTGAATTGGTTTTACTTCATATTTTGTTATCACTTAGTATTACATTCCCAACAACATGTATAATTTTCTAGGTCATAACCTACGTTAAATTACAATAATTGACGAAACAAAATCTCGCCCACGTAAAACTCCATATGGTTGGGACCACTGGTCCCGGAAGTTCGAATGCGCGCGAGACTTGCACAGCCTATTACTACATTATTAATATTATTATTATTATTATTTGTATTTATTGTTTTGCTCCTGAGGGCTGTGACGGTAAAAATTGTTTTCCCCTTGATATTCGACAGGAATCAATTCACTGTAAATAATTTACAAATTATCGCATATGTCATATATTTAGAGGGATTTATTTCGGATTTGTGTTCACCCTTAGTAATACTGTTTAATAAGGTTTAATGTAGGCCTAGTAAAATTCCCAATACATTGTTGTAAACATTGTCTCTTCCGTTTGCTTGATCAGTTGCTGGTTTCAACTTCCTGTTATCATTCTTTAGTAAATTACTCATTTTACTTTCTGCCGTGCCAACCAACTTTGAGGGCGTACCTCGGTAACTGAAGGGGCAAAGGCTTTGTTAATTGGGTTTTTAAGTTCCCTGGATCATATGCGTTTTTAACTAAAGTCGTCACTGTAGGTTGGTATAAAGTTCACTGGACTGTATTGAAAACCAAATAATTTCAAATTAACTACGACTTGTTTGTTTCACCTCAGTGAATTTAATCATCTTCACTTGCCAACATAACCAAAATGGGTAAAATTGTAAAATAACAAATGAACAACAATACGTATAAACAAGCGTAATCAAGTTGTTTATCAAAAGGAATATTACTTTGATCACTTTTAAGCAAACCAAAGGTTTATCTGTTAATAAACAGTTTCGGAAAAAGAGAACAATTCAAAACAGTGCGTCCATATTTATATCATAAAAGGCCTTTTACGTGCGAAAAACTACCACGTTTCTACTTATTTTTTCCCCCCGTTTCGACTGCCCTTGTTACTCCTGACAGCACTACTTGTAAAAACAATTACAATGCTATAGTTATAGTGTTAGAAAGGGAATACCGACTGACTTGCACTCCAGGCGGGAACTTAAAGAATGAGCTTAAGTTTGTGGAATCAGTCTTGACTCATTTTTAAAAATCACTCATTGTACAATCATCTGCATGCATTTATGATAAAATGTTAACACGTTTAAATTATAATAAGGCTCCACATATTTGTACATAAACTTAAAACTATCATGCACCATTACTTAGTAATTATACACTAAACACCCAAGTACTTTGTGTTTAAAGGTTACGTGGTTTTTTCTTCCAAATGAGATGAGTTAAGGTTTACATGAGTTTACAACAGACAATCCTTAAATAGGCATCATTATGGGCGTAATGAAAGCAACATAGCGATAAAAACTAAAAAGTGTATTGTAAAAAATGTACGATTCCCCCCTAATCTCAAGATTGTTGATAACAATTATACCTTTGGCATCAAACATAATTTTTAAAAATGAACGGCTATACGTAAATTATTGACAACAATATTCTGCCATCCAAAACATCTGTTCTTGTCTTCTTCTTTTTTTGCAGTGAATTGTTGTGATCAACTTGATTTTCATAACCCTTGATGTGTAAAACTATGATACAAGGTATACAACTCTAAGTTGGAATGTTTTACTTTTCCCATCCCCCCGATGGATGGAAATCATGTAACTTAAACCATTCAGGACCCAACAGCACAATCCACGACCTTGCCAAAGAGCCATTTTTTTTAAGATCGCGTAATTCTGTTGCCAGCCCACTGTTCTTTCCAACGTATTAATATAGTTTTGTCAGTGACCATTCACGTAGTTGACCAACATGAATATCTTTAAGACTGCCTTCCATATATGCCACAACACTTGGGGATAAACATATTTCATATTTCAATATATCGGTAAAAATAATTCCGCCAAGAGAGCGTTGAATCTCCCACTTTCCGGAAAAAGAAGTCTCAAAATACCAACATGAGCTGCCGACGTTGTTACTTTGTGTCGGAGAATATGCCGCAATATTTCATTTGGGAAATGGCAAAGTAAAAATTGCGAATGCGTGCCGTGATCCAAACATTGGTCTGCACTATCATGCAATTCTGAAGGTGTTGAAATGTGTATTGTAAAAAACAGTGAATCGTTTGTGCTCTGTGGATCATTATCATGACTGGGGCTTGAATGGTCATTGGTGTGACTGGGGCTTGAATGGTCATTGGTGTGACTGGGGCTTGAGTGGTCTTTGATGTGACTGGGGCTTGAATGGTCATTGGTGTGACTGAGGCTTGAATGGCCATTGGTGTGACTGGGGCTTGAATGGTCATTGGTGTAACTGGGGCTTGAATGGTCATTGGTGTAACTGGGGCTTGAATGGTCATTGATGTGACTGGGGATTGAATGGTCATTGGTGTGACTGGGGCTTGAATGACCATTGGTGTGACTGGGGCTTGAATGGTCATTGGTGTAACTGGGGCTTGAATGGTCATTGATGTGACTGGGGCTTGAATGGTCATTGATGTGACTGGGGCTTGAATGACCATTGATGTGACTGGGGATTGAATGGTCATTGGTGTGACTGGGGCTTGAATGACCATTGGTGTGACTGGGGCTTGAATGGTCATTGGTGTAACTGGGGCTTGAATGGTCATTGATGTGACTGGGGCTTGAATGGTCATTGATGTGACTGGGGCTTGAATGACCATTGATGTGACTGGGGATTGAATGGTCATTGATGTGACTGGGGCTTGAATGGTCATTGGTGTGACTGGGGCTTGAATGGTCATTGGTGTAACTGGGGCTTGAATGGTCATTGATGTGACTGGGGCTTGAATGGTCATTGGTGTGACTGGGGCTTGAATGGTCATTGTGTGACTAGGGCTTGAATGGTCACTGGCGTTACTGGGACTTGAATAGTCATTGTGACTGGGGCTTGAATGGTCATTGGTGTGACTTGGGCTTGAATTGTCATTGGTGTGACTGGGGCTTGAATGGTCATTGGTGTGACTGGGGCTTGAATGGTCATTGGTGTGACTGGGGCTTGAATGGTCATTGGTGTGACTGGGGCTTGAATGGTCTTTGATGTGACTGGGGCTTGAATGGTCATTGGTGTGACTGGGGCTTGAATGGTCTTTGATGTGACTGGGGCTTGAATGGTCATTGGTGTGACTGGGGCTTGAATGGCCATTGGTGTGACTGGGGCTTGAATGGTCATTGGTGTAACTGGGGCTTGAATGGTCATTGATGTGACTGGGGCTTGAATGGTCATTGGTGTGACTGGGGCTTGAATGGTCATTGATGTGACTTGGGCTTGAATTGTCATTGTTGTGACTGGGGCTTGAATTGTCATTGGTGTGACTGGGGCTTGAATTGTCATTGGTGTTACTAGGGCTTGAATGGTCATTGGTGTGACTGGGGCTTGAATTGTCATTGGTGTGACTAGGGCTTGAATTGTCATTGGTGTGACTGGGGCTTGAATGGTCATTGGTGTGACTGGGGCTTGTAGCCGTTGCCGAAATCTGGCTTTTCCGTTTCACCCGGCTTTGCCTCGTGAAATAGAATAGTCCAGATTTCACCTCTTCTGCGACAATACACTTAAATCCAATATGCGTTCAATGTTTGTATACAATAGACAGTTAAATATAAATATTCATTTTATCAAAGGCTGTTGCGATTCCGACTAATTGTCCCGTCCACTTTGAGACTAATTCGCCACGGATGTGCACAAACCGATGAACAGAATACATAAGTCTGTGATCAAAGGTGCACAAACAAGAGGGCGCCATTTCAGGCAGTACATCCCAGACAACGTGTTGACAAAACCACAGTCACAGTCTCGGAACCAACTAAGTTAAGTCTACTGGACAGCACAGCATGTGTCTGTGATTAGCATGGCGTTTACGTGATAAAACGTATTACTCTTATGCCTATGTCAAGCCATATGCCCAATAATGTCCCATAATGCCCAATAATGTTTATCAAGTGATAAACATATTTTTTCTCGAAAAACAGTGTTTATCGGTCGAAAAACAGTGTTTATCGGCGATAAACAGACAGTGTTTATCGGCAATAAACAGTGTTTATCGAATTATTGGGCATATGGCTTGCCACATATGCCTATATTGCTGAGGGCATCACAGTAGTTGTACCGGTGTCGCGCACTGAGCATTCCAGCGTACTAAACGTTCCAGATGACTAAATATAATACATTACGTCATGTCATGCCTGCGCGCAGCAAGCGAAAGTAGTCAATTTTGTGTCACACTGAGTGTTCCTCTAGTCTCTAGCTGTCATGGCGTCGCTCATGAGCTGTAGTACTACTACTACTAGTGATGAACGCACAAGCATGTCAAGTCGTTTCGTAACTCTAGGTGTGAAGACATCAATACTAATTCATTACCTTACCAGTGGGAGGTATGCTGGAAGGCCTGACAGAGAGGGAAAAGAGGGCTGTACGTGCCCAATCTAAGAAATATTCTTACGACGCGGTATTGTCTGACAATTTAAGAGCACGAGAAGGAGACCACGTCACCAACACGGCTGGAACGAACAGTACGGCCGCGCATGCGTACGTCACCTGGAACGCTCAGTACGCCGGAACGTCGAGGACGTGACACCGGCCGGCAGTTATTGCTTTTCCAATAATATTGCAAGTTCAGAGCCTCATCATCTTTACGTGTTGTAACATAAAACTCCACCCCACAGTAGTGTGGGTGGGTCTACTAGCGAATACTTACCTGTAGAGCGAATACTACAATTGCATTGTTCCCTATGCCGCAGGCAAAGAAGCTAAGAGTTTTACACACACACACAATAGCGCCCTCAAGTGTCCTATCCCCGACGCCCTGTGACATGCGCACAACGTTAGCGTCCTCTTTTTCCTCGAGCGTTACACGCGCAAGTACTCAAGAATCGAGTATAGTGGGGAAGGAGGGAGGGTGCTCTACAGGTAAGTATTCGCTCGTAGACCCACCCACACTACTGTGGGGTGGAGGTCTACTTCACTCTACTTACCTGTAGAGCGAATACTACAATTGCATAGACTCGCACCGAGTAAGGCGGTGGGTATACGCGAAACTATTGTATGTCTACTGGGGCGTAGGACACGGGGCGTGCCTACTGAAAACCCCAAAGGCCTATGGTTCACCCCGTAATCACGCGGGAACCGGGGAGGCTAAATATAGCGAGCTTCGCAACTGAAGACTGCGCTTTTATTAACAGGTCAGTCCAGACGCGTTGCACCGCGATATGGGAGAACGACGAGCGTGGCCCAGGGGACCCACGATCGTGTGCACAAATTAGGGGGGGGGGGTATCGCCATTATGGGAGAAAAAACATAATAGTTACACCTCATTAGATTTCAACTGCACATAAAAATATATATGAGAGAGAAATCAAGGAAAGCGGACTCACCAGTTAGCGTTTCTTGGAAGCTTGACAGGCTGTCTGCAGCACCACCCTTCCAGCTCTGCCATCTGCCTGGAGGACGTCCTTCAGGTAGAGCTCGGAAAAGGTATTAGGGCATTTCCAGCAGGCCGCCTTGGTGATGTCTGCCAAGGGTACACCTTTAAAGAATGCCCAAGAGGCCGTTACCCCCCTAACGTCATGCGCCCGTATAGGGCCCTCGGTTGCCGGCCAGCCGCCCGGCACGGAGCGGATGGCGGTCACAATCCATCGGGAGATTGTACACTGCGACGCCGGCCGAAAGGGTGGGGTTGTCGTGATAAAAAGTTTACTATGACCCGTACGAAGCGATCTCGTACGGCTCATGTACCACTTGAGTGCCCGGACGGGGCACCACAGTTTATCATTTGCCTCTGATGAAAAGGACTTAATGTCCGGGACGAAAATGTCCTGAGGCGTAAATGAGCTGGACTGATATTTGGTCAGGAAACCGGCCGTGGGAACTAGGCGGACGCCGCCTGGTTCCCACCGGATGTGTCCTGCCTCCACTGACAAGGCGTGTAGCTCACTGCGTCGCCGGGAAGTAGCGACAGCCAGGAGGAACGCCACCTTGATGGAAAGCTGCAACAGCGTTGAGCAGTCCATTGGCTCGTAAGGAGGTTTTGTCAAAGTCGATAGTACGCTAAAGAGGTCCCAGGACGGGACCAGTTTGCGTACTGGGGGATGGGTCACAAACATCCCCTTGATCAGCTGGCAGCCCGGTTATCCGAGACGGAAGATCCGTCTGGGAATCCGGGGTGGATTGCGGCGACGGCCGACCGGTAATTCCTTACCGTGCCCGTCGAGAGGCCGCTGTCCAGGAGGTATACTAAGAAATCCCCCACCTCCCCTACAGAAGTATTGGGAGGATGTAGGGATTTCCGTCTACACCATTTAAAGAAATGGCGTAGTCGGCTATTGTATACTTTTCTGGTCGAGACTCGGCGCGACTGGGCTGCGATTGTTGCAGCCCTTCGCGAAAGGCCTGCTGAGCAGGATCGCGTGACAGCAGCCAGCACGTTAGGTGAAGATCCCCCGGAGCCGAGTGAATCATCCCCGAACTGGGCTGATACAGGAGGTCCGCTCGCCCTGGTAAGATCACCGGGCAGTGGACCAGAAGCCTGACGAGCCGGGGAAACCACGGCTGGCGGGGCCAGAACGGGGCTATGAGGAGGACCCGACAGTCCTCCTGCTCGATCTTGGTCAGCACTCGAGGGACGAGTGAGATGGGCGGGAACGCATAGGCCAGTAGGCCGTCCCACTGCACTGACAGAGCGTCGATCTTCCACGCGTTGGGGTCTGGGCCCCTTGCGCAGTAGATCGGCAGTTGGTTGTTCGCATGCGAGGCGAACAAGTCCATGTGGGGCCGGTCGATTAGTTGAAAAAGCGACCGGGCCACTTGTGGAAGCAGTGACCACTCCGTCGGGGCGATCCAGCCTCTGGAGAGAGCGTCGGCTGTGACGTTCTCTACGCCCGGGATGTGGACTGCCGACAGTGCTGTCCCGTGCTGTATGCACCAGTGGATTAGATCCCGCACCAGTGGATTAGATCCCACGCCAGTGCACACAGCCGGCCTGACCGAGTGCCCCCTGGTGATTGATGTAAGCCACCACTGTGGCGTTGTCGCACCTCACCAGGACCGCACGTCCCCTGACGTCCGTCTGGAAATGTTGCAGTGCGTTGGAGACTGCTAACATTTCCAGGGCGTTGATGTGGGACGATTGGTGTTCGGGACCCCACACACCCGCGATTTGTCGCGGATTGAGGCTCGCACCCCAGCCGTGAAGCGACGCGTCGGTCGTGACTGTCACCGACGGACGGGGCGGGCGGAAAACACGACCCTGCGACGTGTTCGCTTCGACTAGCCACCAGCGAAGGTGGGGGACCAGCCAGGGCGTGGTTAGGCAGCGGATGGTGGATTGGATGCCGCCGATTGGGCCTGTAAAAGGAGAGCAGGTGAAGTTGAATTGGTCTCATCCTCAACCTGCAGAAATCCACCAAATCCACCATGCTGGCCATGAGGCCCAACAGCCTGAGCCAGGCCAGAGCCGGAGCCACTACCGCCGGGAGGAAGAGGGACACGCATTGTCGAAGGTTCAACAGGCGGTCCTCCGATGGGCGGGCCAATCCCTTGCGCAGGTCGAGGGACGCACCGAGGAAGGTGGGAACCTGCGAGGGGATAGGGTGGGATTTCTCGGTGTTGATAATAAATCCGAGGTCGGAGGTTAGGCGCCAAGTAAGTTGGAGCGCCGCCTCCGTTTCCTCCCGAGAACGGCCCACGACCAGCCAATCGTCGAGGTATATGAAAATCATAATACCTCGCCTCCGCAGTGTTGCCCCGATCGTCTTCACGATCTGGGTGAACACCCGCGGTGAGGTGGAAAGTCCGAACGGGAGCATCAAAAATTCGTACAGGGTATTGTTGTATTGGAAACTTAGGAATTTGCGGTGCTCCGGCCTGATTGGGACGTGTAAATACGCGTCCTTCAGGTCCAGACTTGCCGCCCACGCGGGCGTCATTATTGAGCCCAGTATAGTCCTCAGCGTCTCCATGCGGAAACGCTTCGGACGAATGAACTTGTTTAGGGGTTTCAAGTTTAGGATCGGGCACCACACGCCAGCCTCCTTCTTGGGGGTCAAGGAGAAGGTTGACATGAAGCCCCTCCGAGTCCCCAAACAGGGGACAATACGCGCCGCTCGCTTGAGGAGGAGAGTGTTTGGCAGACCGCCCTCTCTTGGGTATAGCCCCGGTACCAGACAATTTCTTTGCCTTACCGGGCTGCTTTCCCTTCGGTTGGGTGGACCCACGTACACTAACCGGGGACGGAGGAACCGTAAGGTCCCTTGCCCGATTAATGGGTCCGTCAGCTCCGGCAGCCGGCAGTGGCTGAGGGGGCTGACTAGGGGATTGCTGCCGCGGCGACGTAATGTCACCGGTGCAATCCCCCGAGAACTCAGGCTGTCCCGGAGGGATGTAAGTCCCGGAGGGATGTAAGTCCCGGAGGGATGTAAGTCCCGGAGGGATGTAAGTCCCGGAGGGATGTAAGTCCCGGAGGGATGTAAGTCCCGGAGGGATGTAAGTCCCGGAGGGATGTAAGTCCCGGAGGGATGTAAGTCCCTCCAGTTTCGACAGGCCCTGCTCTCCCCAACTTTCTACTCATTTTCTATTACTACACCACAACACAACACAACTCTACAATATTATAATGATAATATTTTCTTTATTAGAATATACTTCTCAAAGCAGGAAGTGTAAACTTAATTTTCATTTGTCTTTGATTAATTTCTTTTTGGAGAGTTTCTTTTTTCTCTAGATTGATAGAGCATGAACACATCTTTTTAAAATACATACAGGCCTAAAAAACTATTTTGAAAACAGCAAAACCAAATAAAACGCAAAAAGTTATTGATTATGTGTCAGTGTTTGTTAACGGTCTTTTTTGCAGACTATGAGCACTTACCTGTGAAAGGAAAACCGAATTTCTCGTACGTTCAAATCTCCCGAGGATCGGCAACCTACTGCAGCACAAACATTTACCACATTTGTAAACAATTACTTGTATTTGACTACGGTGACAGCCTTTGATTTTTATCAAGAAACCTTTAAATACGGGAAAAAACAGAGTAAGATATTTCCACGACCCCGAAAATAATTTATTTGTGTTGTGGGCAGACTCGTGCGCCGCCGCGCCGTTTAAATTCAAACTCCCCTCTCGCGAACGCGCACGTTTGCCGTTTTTGTACGCAGTTGTCCTATCCAGTCAGTATAATGGAGATCAATGGTGTGTGTAAAACTCTTAGCTTATTTGCCTGCGGCATAGGGAACAATGCAATTGTAGTATTCGCTCTACAGGTAAGTAGAGTGAAGTAGACTCACTAAACCAGTGTAGCCAACAACAATATTACACCAGACAGTACAAAAGTGAATAGCAATCAACTGCAAATAACCTAATTGAATTCTTGTGACCAGTCCCAAATAAATACATTTATATAGAACTGCAATAAGATATCACAGCCGTTCATTCATAAACGCACCTCAAATTAATTGATTAATGATAACATACCTTGGGAAAAAACTTTTTAAAAAGCAAAGACACTAAAACACAATAACATTTGGATGTATTTTATCATATTTTATTGCTATACACTAACATCTTTGGGAGATTATCCACTCATAACCTCTGCAAAACAAATTCAAAAATTGCAAGGTATGGAATTATATTGACTACATACACATGATCGACACTAAATGTACCATCAGTTTACAAACCATTAACAATATCTGGTGTCTGAAATATTTGGTTTCCAACTTTTTCCGCTTGAAATATCCGTATTACTTAAAAAGAATAAGAAATCCATTGCAAGTTTGCTCAACTACAAATTATCTAATTATTTATACATGTACCATATATTTTACTTGAGTTATCATTTGAACTTCAAGTTGAAGTATGGTACTTTTTAATTTTATTATTATTCAGTGACATATTAACTCAAATGAGGCCCTTTGAATACATTATCCTTGTTAATGAGGACCCATCAATGAAGTGGATTGATTGGGGAGATGGGGGTCAGTTGAGCAGAAACACCGATTTCTTTTTAAACATTATTAATTGTTTATCTTGCATCAGTTGTCAACTTACGCGAAAGAACTTGTTCAACAACTTACTGTAGCATCCATACTAGTCACGGTAGGTTTGATTATACACAAAATACAAATCTAGGTTGCAGTCCGCCATTATTTGTTACTACATCTTGAGCAAAAACAAAACATAAAGAAGGGTACTGACAACTTTAGATATTCTATAAATGGTATCAAAGATCTCTTTGATTTAATCTGACCTTTTCATTCACCATTCAAGATACCTCTTAAATATCATTAAGAATTTATAAGTATTTAAATTTTTTCATGATAAACTATCATCACTGATTACAAGTTTTTAACTAGAACATCAAATAAGTGTTGAACTTGCAATCAATTATTACAAATATTAAATTGAATTGACACGGAGAGCAAATTGTCCTTAGCTTATTATAGGCTGATAGTGTCACTTGTAAGAAACAGGAATGAGTAAATAAACTGATCTGCATTACATCAAGATGTCCAGTGTTGTACAACCAATAATTATTGCCCAACATTATGTGCTATAAAAAAAAACTACCTACATGTCAACATGTATGTTGTCATGGTAGTGGTAAGAAGTAGAGCTATTGGGCCTTCCATGGAAATACTATCTGCTTGCAGTCTTTATGACATGAAACCCTTATATAAAAATAAACTGTTGAAAGTTGTATGAGATTGATTGGTGTTCCAAAACAAGTTATTTAAATTATCTTTCCCTATTCAATCAATCAATCAATCAGAATTCAGAGTTAGACACACCTTTGACAAATGCAGATTTCAATCTTACTTTCTAAATAATATTATTCTTAGCTACAATCAGATTTGGTTAATTTAATGTGTATGCATAAGACATAATTGACTTGGATACTTATTTGTACAAAGTCATAAACAATGTAAAGATTGGACCATTATTAAACTATACATGAACTTTACATATCTGTAACATCCTCTTTGTCTATACATTCATAATAATTATTAATAATGATTATATACATTCAGCATTTGACAAAAATTACATTAATTTACAAATGCTATTTATTTCAATTGTATAATTCTAAGACTTTTGGTAATTATCTTTGAATATAAAACGAAAGGGGAAGAGACAGGAACGGAAGAATGGGAGGATCCAACTCATAATGATGCTAGTATGTACACCAATGATATCTCTAGTCAATATGTAAACATGAGACAACAAAACAGGTGGATTTCATTATGGTTGGTGCGAGATTATTGAGTGGTTAGCTACTTGGTTGTGACATCAAGATCAGGATTTGGAACAAAAGTCCTTCTATATTTCTTAAAGTAAACTCAATAGCTAGCAGGGGGTCTAATGACAAATGGCTTTGGCTAGAAGGGGTCTAATGAAAGATGGCTGTGGCTAGCACAGAGTCTTATGAAAGATGGCTGTGGCTAGCAGGGAGTCTAATGAAAGATGGCTGTGGCTAGCAGGGAGTCTAATGAAAGATGGCTGTGGCTAGCAGGGAGTCTAATGAAAGATGACTGTGGCTAGCAGGGAGTCTAATGAAAGATGGCTGTGGCTAGAAGGGGTCTAATGAAAGATGGCTGTGGCTAGCAGGGAGTCTAATGAAAGATGGATGTGGCTAGCAGGGAGTCTAATGAAAGATGGCTGTGGCTAGCAGGGAGTCTAATGAAAGATGACTGTGGCTAGCAGGGAGTCTAATGAAAGATGGATGTGGCTAGCAGGGAGTCTAATGAAAGATGGCTGTGGCTAGCAGGGAGTCTAATGAAAGATGGTTGTGGCTAGCAGGGAGTCTAATGAAAGATGGATGTGGCTAGCAGGGAGTCTAATGAAAGGTGGCTTTGGCTAGCAGGGAGTCTAATGAAAGGTGGCTGTGGCTAGCAGGGAGTCTAATGAAAGGTGGCTGTGGCTAGCAGGAGATTGCAAAGGCATAAATGTATCAGGGAAGTAGGGCTTCATTATACAGCTGATTTAAACTAGTACGTGGTTATCTTTCCAAATCAAAATTAATTATCTATCATATTTATAAAAACAGCCACGAGATATGAGCAGAATGAACAATTGTTGATACTTAACGCAGTAAAGTGAAAATAGTGACTCACTTAAATTCTGAGTAGTAAAGTAAGCTATTTCAGAAACAAATAATCAGTGATATCTTTTTGTTTTGTAATCTAGTCGGTTAGGTAATATACAAATCATCTTAAATCTCAATAAATGACTGATATATTCACATGCATCTATATCCATCCCATGAACAAAGAGTGCTTCGTTGAGCATTTCGGTTATGATGTACATCCTTTCAAAATAACAATGACTTAAAAGTATACGAATAAAAACCTGGGTAAATACATCATCGTGTCTTCTAACTGCATGTATCTAGACAAAAAAATTGCTCAGTGTATTGAATTTGTACTGAAAATAAAATATAATCAAACCTTATTTATTTTATTTGTTTAAACTGTTTAATTACAGATTACACATCTCAGCAATGATTGGCCAAAATGGGAAAAAGAAGGGATGAGAAATATAATTATCCATCCCATGAACCTATCCCAGCAAAACAGGACAGTCTAAACTTATTTTGGGGACATTTTCAACTGAAAAACCACCTTCTAACTATAAATTCCACAAATACTGTTATGTAACTTGTGAAAAGAAGCTTGTTTTTTGGAAGCAGGATTGCTATAAATGACTATTGTAAAGCCATAGTTCCTACTGTTATAAGCTCTGAATGTGCAGCTGTCTTTACAGACACCCAATAAGTTGTGCATAGACAGGATCAGTGGATGTTGTAGCAGCAGACTGGAATGTTGACATGAAGGCTCGTTTACTTGATTCTTCAGTAACCTGAAAGAAAACAAATAACCAGTTATAAAGCATCAAAGTTGCCAAACAAATAGAAGACTTGACTATTACTGTGTGGTTCATGGGTTTTAATGCAGCATTCTGGGCCTTTAGCTCTTTGCTTGAATCCGCCATGTGCATGTAGAGCCTAGACTTCATCATGTTCATGCTTCATTTCTATTGTATTTATGCATCTGTTTCGATAAAAGTGTAATAACATTACCGTAAAAATACAGAGTTATATAATGCTTCTATTCACTGCTGTCCCCAATTCTAGGCACTACACTCAAATGGCTGAGGGTACAAGGGGCAAATAGTCACCAGTATCTGCTCATGAGTCATAAGCACTTCATGTCTGTGCAGTTGCAAAAGCATATAATGCTTGTGACCTGCATACACGCCAGCAGAAGTTATTTGCTTCTCTTTTAAATAATTATGCTTATGGCGGCTATGAATCTTCTACTACCACATGAGTTGTTTCTTTGCTTACAGTTATGCAATTCAGCCATTGTTGCATCACCCAGTCCTTACAAAAAACTCAACAACAGTTATTATGTTTTTAAACAATTACGGTTTGGTGAAATTTAACCAATCTACGTTTGCTTACAAACTATTTACTGTTCTCAATAAAGACATCAATGACAACCAACAAAAGCAAAACAGTACCAATCTGCACCATGATTAGTGCTATCCAAACTAACGTGTTAAAACAACTGACTACTTGACAATGCTATACCTGATTGGTGTAGAAGTCCTTAGCAACCACCAGAAAGTATTTTTTGTCAATTGCCTCCAGACGTCCCATTCTGCCCACAATGTGAGGTAGTCTAATTATTGCTAAGTTAAGGTTATATAAAATGATCTTATATATTGAAATGAGTCATTTATATTCTAAATTATATTACAGCTTAAGTTTTTTGATGCAGTTCTAATTAGTTGATATGCAGTGTTGTAGTCAAGTACTGGAGTGCAAGTACTTGAGCCATGGAGAACCAAGTATTCTGATATTCTAGTATCAAGTCCTAAAAGAAAGCCAAGTAGCAAGCACTTGGATCTCTACGAGTTTGAGTATGAGTACTGAGTAGGAGTACCTCAAAACTGTTTACATGTCAAAGAATATTTTATCCAGTGGAACCATGGTCAAATCCCCTATCATTTTGGCTCCAGAGCTCATATTGCTCATGGGAGATTTTTTTCACTTTAGCTTCTGGTTTGGACCAGTCAATGTCAAATTAGGTCATGTTCATTCATGTAAAATGTGTTCTTTTAAAAGAAAAGTTATTCCCAATGATGACCAAATTGAACAAATCCATCATGCAGTTCAGAAAATGTGGGTTTTTTTGTTTAAATAAACTTTGATTTAGTACAGTTTAACTTTTGCATACATCTACAAACTGAGATCTATAAGTAATTGATAAGTTTCAAGTTTGTATTAAAAGCTTTTTTGCATGAGAAACTTTGTGGAGGAGAAGCAGTTGGAGAAGAAAAGAAGAAAACAAAAAAATATAAAAACAATAGTTGTTCTGCAGTTGGGCCAGACACCTAAATAATCAAGTGGTATAAATATATATAAAAAAACATTACCTGTTGATCAAATAAAGTACATAAAAAGAACAAACAATAGACCCCTTGCATATGACGTCACACTCGCAAAGAGCCAAAGGAGGCAGGTCATTGGACGATAGGTGTTCTCTGTGCGTAAACCGTGTGCGTGACCTCGGCATCCCTGTAGCGTTATGCGTCATGCAAGGGGTTTATAATGATATTACAAAAGGATACAGAGCTCGAATCCATGGGTTGGTAGAAGCACTGATGAAAAAGCAGGTCAAACTCCATATTGCCATGGCAACTGGTGTACGCTGTGTGAAGTTAGAGAGGGACAGCATAACCCAGTCTCGTACTCCTTGTGGCTGGCCCTGACTATGTAAACTACCAAACACCTAAATGGACATAATCAAATGTAGGAGTTGTTGGTTGGACTTACAATCTGATTAAATAAACCACACTACTCCAAATCCTCTGTAAACAACCCTGCAATTTCCTAGGTCAGTACACAACAGCCAAAACAGTGTGCCTGCAACAAGGTACATATATGCACCATTTTCAGATATGTGCAATGTTACCATACACTTACACTACTTTTAACTCCTTTTAAGCAGACCAGTGCAGACAATATAAACCAGATGTGAATGCACAGCTACCATCAAATCTTGGTGATTGTTTTCTGAACTACACTTTATGCTTTTTGTTAGTTTACCTTGAACACCACAGTAGCCATGAGCTGGGGATGAGGTTGCTGATTGGACAGAAACTCTCCTATCACCTTATTCATAACATCTTGCAATGAGAAGAAATCACTAACACATGCTGGAAGAATCTGGGCCACAGCACGAGCCTCGCTTGGGTAACCCTTCCGTATTCTATGTAGAAATACAAACAAGTGTCTTCATTAGATGTCTTTAACATCCCGTTTATATATGTGATGTTGACCCTGTGTTGTGCTGATGTATCAACATGATGACTCCATCCTAATTTATTTTTCAATAGGTGTGAATAGTGAACAACTGACTACTTTGAGTCCCATGGCAAAAACTACAACTCCTGAGGTGGTCCCCGGAGTGTTCTATTTTCACGATGGGGAGCACCAAGGGAGTCTTGGTTTTAATCATAGTATGAGTAAAAGCAGGCAATATTGTTTTATAACACCTCATCTGATACACCCACATAGATGTCTCAGTAACAAGTAGCTGACGTTGCTACAGATATAGTACACTGGTTGCTATGGGTATAGTACACTGGTTGCAAGAGTATAGTACAATGGTTGCCATGGGTATAATACAATGGTTGCCATGGGTATAATACAATATTTGCTATGGGTGTAGTACATTGGTTGCTATGGGTATAGTTTGTCATGTCTGAGTGGCTTTCTAGAAAAATAAGTCATATCATGTGGCGTGCTCTTAACCAATCATAATGCAGAATCTACTAAGCATGGGGTGTTATAAACATGCAACAAGTTTGCTTTGGTGACACAATCCCTTCTCAAATGGTATGGGCTTGATTTCACACAAAAAACATGATTCATTTTAAGACGAGTTGCCAGTATTACAATAGTGATTTGTATTGTGACATCACACTTTGCTTAACAATTACAATTGATTCGAAGAAAAGATCAATCTTGGCCCTTTGTGAAATCTGCCCCAGTACAGTATGGGTCTTTTAGATCCTAGAAAACAAGTTTTTATCAAAACATGGCAGAGTGAACAGCAATTGTTTACAAACCTACTTTAAATTTCCAATCACACTGAACAACTGACATGATGTAATAGATGTTAATTTTTGCATTGGGGATAAAGAATATAATTTGGTTTTTGCCCTTATACATCGATGTGTGTTAAGCACTGAATACTCAGTACTTACCCGAGTTCTGTGAAAAAAAAATCTACAGGCAAATCAATCCCGTGGGATCCGATATGATGTAGTTAGCGAAAATATGAAGGTTTGATAATAAGTAAGATACGTTCCATACAAAGAGTCCATATTCTTCGTCGAGTGCTTTTGCTACAATCCATGCAGTGCTAACCCAATAGTTTTATGACAGAATAATGCATAATAAAACCCAGGAGTGATATGTGTAAAACAGCCAACAAGTAATATGTGTGCCACCAACAAACCAATACAAGAGAACTAAACAATGTCACTCACCTATCAAACAAAACTGAAATCCTTTCCATCGCCATCACCTGACTCTCAGGGTCATGTGACTCACAGTCTCTTTCTGATTGGCAGTCAGTTCTTTGAGTTTGTTTTTCCTTTTGAGTGTACATACTCGTTAACAGCAGTCCCAATGCTGACATAGCATGAAGAGGAGATGGCATACACAACCTGTGTTAGAGGAAACCAAACCATCCTCTGTCCTGGTAAATGTTCTCATCACTACCAAAATAAACCTTACCACTTGATGACCTACTGTTTGCCCAAGCCCTCAAATTTGAAAACTTCCCATGAAATGTTAATGGAAATTGACCATATCTGAGAATATCACATCTTATCTTTTTTTTTTTGAGTAATTAACAGGAGAGTCACAGAGTTTATATACTTATTTACACTTTTGCAATCAATATTGTAAGCTCCTGATTTTTGTAAGATGTAATTCATTGTAATGTACCTTTGTAAGTTTTGAATATGGCATGTTTGAATAAAGCATTTTACCTGTCCATACTGAGCTTGGTTAGCACCTCAGCCTCTTGAGTTGAGAGTAAACCAGAGAGGAGTAGTCTTTCCAATCCTCTCATGATGGCCTGGTAGACACAAGGTGAAGTAGCTCCATCACTCATTGATGCCATAGATATACAGCTCTGCTTGCATCAACAAAACCAATCAATCAACTTCATATTCAGGTTTTTAAGGTGCAATATGAAATTACATTTTCTATCCTCTCAGCAAATTCAAAAATATCAAACAACCTTTCTGCTGGCAGCCTGTTTCTGCAGGCAGAACCATTCTACTTTACATGTTAAAAACAGTAGAGCAAGGTGTGTCAAAGGAGGTGCAGAAAATATTGCTCATCAATTTTATTGGTAAGCTGGAAACCTATATACATACATTGGTTCAGCTGGAAAACTATCAATTTGACTGGTGATCTGTTATTGTTGAGAAAATACTAGTTTTATTTTACAATTTTTGTAACTTGTTACCCACCTGCATAATGGCCCTTGTGAAGTCAGTACTTTTGATGAAGTTGTAATAATACTCGATGACATAGAAGGCTAATGTCAACATAGCCAAAGTGTGATGTTGACTTGCAAGACTACTGCAACTAAACAATACAAACAAATCATTGGACTACAGTATCTAAGAGTTTGAAAAAGTCAAAAATTTAAACCTTATGTCTTGTGAATTTGTGTTGTGGTTTGCCATGTAAACACAATCTACTTAACTGCAGCTTTTGCATTAAAAATACCATACTTTTGTAGAGTCCAGCCTCAATCTGATACCTGATGAAATTGAATAGAAAATGGACAACATGGCACCATCAGTTATTGCACGACAGAACAGTTTGTTCAACAGTTTCAAGCCATCTAGCATCCCAATAGTCTAGGGCAAGTTTCAAGCCATCTAGAATCCCAATAGTTAAGGGTAAGTTTCAAGCCATCTAGCATCCCAATAGTCTGGGGTAAGTTTCAAGCCATCTAGCATCCCAATAGTCTAGGGTAAGTTTCCAGCCATCTAGCATCCCAATAGTCTAGGGTAAGTTTCCAGCCATCTAGCATCCCAATAGTCTAGGGTAAGTTTCCAGCCATCTAGCATCCCAATAGTCTAGGGTAAGTTTCCAGCCATCTAGCATCCCAATAGTCTAGGGTAAGTTTCCAGCCATCTAACATCCCAATAGTCTAGGGTAAGTTTCCAGCCATCTAGCATCCCAATAGTCTAGGGTAAGTTTCAAGCCATCTAGCATCCCAATAGTCTAGGGTAAGTTTCCAGCCATCTAGCATCCCAATAGTCTAGGGTAAGTTTCCAGCCATCTAGCATCCCAATAGTCTAGGGTAAGTTTCCAGCCATCTAGCATCCCAATAGTCTAGGGTAAGTTTCAAGCCATCTAGCATCCCAATAGTCTAGGGTAAGTTTCCAGCCATCTAGCATCCCAATAGTCTAGGGTAAGTTTCCAGCCATCTAGCATCCCAATAGTCTAGGGTAAGTTTCAAGCCATCTAGCAGCACAAAAGTCAGATGGTAGATGGTAGAGTATAACATAATGTAAGTTAAAGATTTGGAGTTTATTGTTAACCCTTTAGCACTTACGAGCAAATTCAACAAAGTCATGTACTCACTGAGCAGGGCGGGGAAAAGTCATCGAATTAATGCACTATCTGGAAGTCGTATCATAACTTCCATTGTAATTATTTTTTTGTATTACAAGTTTGGTTTATTTTGTAGAGGATAAAATTATCTTTCGAATGATTCACACATATATGTATTTGCTTTTACTGAATTGAAGCTTTCAGATTGTAAATATGTTGACACACCAATGAAAATAGACAACTGTTAGTTTGCATTACGTTAGCGTCAGTGTTTCACGGAAAGTTGTGCGTTAGCGTCAGTGTTTCACGGAAAGTTGTGCACACAACTTTTTCAACTTTGCTATCGTTTCAAACAAGAACAAAATGTTGACAAAGTGATTGAAATAATATCAAAACATACCTTTAGAAATGAACAATCTTGTCTATATTACTTATGGATAACAATAAATTTCCTCTACAATGTAAACTCCTTTCAATAATGTGTGAAAAACATGGCGAAAGCCCAGCGAAACATCGTCGCTTTCGTAGTATACATTATAGTGCGTGTGTGCGTGTAATGCATTGTACATACGATACGGTACGCACACACACAGAAGCATTGACACGTCCTGTGCTAGATTTCCGACCTTTGAACCTTTGGAAGGAGATTACTTGGTTTTTGTCAATGGTGACCACGGGATATTTTTAGACTGGCGCAATCTTTAGATCACGCTCTTTCGACGGCTGTTTGCTGCAACCCGCTAGCATGTGTAAAACCCAAGATACAAAGTGTTGTTTAATCTCGGGCAGTTTTGGGCGGTCCAGTGAGTAAATGGCTGGGCGGTTTCGGGCGGAACAGTGACTAAAGGGTTAATGATCATAACCCTAATGTTTGCACTTACTGTGAGTTGTAGTGAAGGTTCCGAGCCACATAGTCAGACACCACAGGGATAAAGACATTGATTTCTTCCACAGCATCTGACTCTAGAATGTAGAGGGCTCCATACAGGGCACCTACACGGCTAGGTAGATGCGTACTACGCAGTGTGACTTCCAGAAGCTTACTCACCTTCTCAGACAAGTCCTTCTCCTAATTAAAACAAGTCATTGACAAGTCAATCACAAATAGGGACAATGTTTTAACTTCCTCCAACTTAAACAATCACCAAATGTTTCCAATGTGGGATATTTCAAGCTTAATGGCAAAAGAGAAACATGTTTTTAATAAAGTGTTTCTTAATTAGTAGTTGTCAGATAATGAAAACACCCACAATATAATAGGGTCATACCAAAACATGTAGTTATTAATAGTTTGTTTTAGGAGTACTTATTTCAAAAAGGGTTTAAGGTTTAGTTTCCTTGATGAAAAATAATTATATGTCACTTAAACTTTTAATGTCGTTTTCAATCTTCATGGAGAAAAAATGTCCAGTGCTCAGTCATTAAGCTGATAAGCAAAGTAAGTGTAAGCAAAAATGAGCAAAACCTTGTCGGCGAGGGTGGTTTAACGCTAAACCACTTCGGGTTTATCTCTTAACACTGCGTGTGAACAGAATACAAATTACCACATCCGGTTTAACTCACAACGGATGACCGCTGACCTGTTGTGTGTAAGGTCGCTAAGTAATATGCCTACAAACACTGCCTCAGCGAACACGTTGAAATGAGAGAAAGCATGCGTCTTTCGTTCTGGTTATTTCTGTCTTTCTCAACCGTTATTTAGGTCTGTTTTCGCCAATATCTCTCTAAATACATGTACGTGTATAATAATGCTTCATTTTCAGCCATGTCAGTTGATTCTTGCTTGAAAAATCATCACGTCAATAAACAAAATGACCGGATCCAGGAATTTTACAAATCCCGACATAAATATCCCAGCACGTATATAATCTCTGATCCCAGGTTGCCATTTTCCCCCTATTAAAACATGTAGCTCATAACGAGTTTTCCTATTGGCTAATATCCACGTCCTACTCATCAACCAATAGGAAAATTCGTTATTGGGTGCCTGGCAGAAATACCTTCACGCACGTGCTCTGTATACCTGCAGTCACTACATGAGTACATCGATCCACAACGAAGTTGATTGTGAAAACAAACTTTGAAAGTCATGACCACAAAGACGTGGAAATGCCAGCAGAAATACAAGGAAGAATATCATCGAAAATGGCCGTGTAAAGGAGTTCAAACAGGGGAAATTATTTTTCAGTGTTTGTAGTGCTGATATCCTGTGAAAAAAAATCAAATGGATGGATGGGGGACGAACACGACGAAACTATGCATTGTGACACTTCGGGACGATCATCGGATGGCATCATGACATTGGAAAAAAAGGCAATAAAAAAATGTGAGGTATTTAACACCCACTCTGTTCTGAAAATCCTGTTAAAAATATAAAACTCAATGCAAAATTTGAAAGTAGCATTCACTGGCAGTAGTATACACTATTTAGACAGGGCCGTGCGTGTGCTTTTGTGAAAAAACGGATGTTGTTGTGTTGGGTCACGGTGCTGTTTGACCTCTTAAAACCAAAGATAAACCATATCAGGTTTAACTTTGAGCTGTCTGAAGTGAATGCAAGGTAGTTTTATTTTTACGACTGCCCCCCCCCCCCCCCCCTGCTCATAAAGTTAAACCGGTTTGGGTCTAACTCTAGTACGTTGTCTGAATGAGGCCTATGTGAGCAAATGTGTGTAAAGTCAGTTTGATTGTAATCTATGTAAGTAATTAGTACTTACCAGGCCTAGGATGGCTGCAGCTTTACATATTCCAGGCACAGCATATTGGGTAACAAGCTCATCTTCTACAGGATGGTTCTTATTGACTTCAAGGAGTGTGTCAAACATCCACTCATACTGCGCTCGCTGTGTAAACACATCTGATATCACTAATACCTGGTGTAGAAGAAGGGTGAAAAAAGTAACTTCATCTTCTTCATGAGTCAGGGAGTCAAATCCTAAAATCCAAGTATCAAGTTCTCAAGTGCTTTATAGGCCAAGTCCAAGTAGCCTGCAACTTTTATTACCGGTAATAGACACCCAAAGTGCTATTTAAAGGGTTAGAACATGTACAAACCATACGCCCTCCAATGTCAAAGTGAAACAAAAACATTTAAGTGTATTCTTTAACATCACTTCTTAAACAAATTTTATGAAAAAGAATAATATAGCGTGCACACCGCTGGGCAAATTTCAAAAGAGTGCAACTTTGATATAAACAAGTGGCACATGCTCTGTGAATACTATTGTTATTTCCCCCAAAATAGGAATGAAAGGGTCAACTATCGTCACATAAAAATGTAGAATATTGGGTTTTGATTTTCACAAACCATGCCCGATATAGGGGCAGAGGGTGCCCCCGCCCCTAAATGTTCCACTACTTTAACACATTATTTTCCTCTTGTACAGAAGTACCCCCCCCCCCACCCAAAGCACGAGAACGAGTGTTCTAACATTGCTAATGGCAGGACTTGAGCTAAATCCTAATCAACAGACAGCCTCAGTGGTTATTAAGGTCATACATCTACTTTAGAATGCAGACAGTTGAGGTTTCCATACAAGTTGAGGTGCTTGTGTGCTGTTTTCATGTGCTTCATGGTCACACAAAAGTTCAAAACATATAAAGAAAGACTATACAGAGTGTGATACACATAAAAGACTAACCGACTTGACAGTCTCACATATCAGCATTAGTGGAGTCCGTGGGACAGCCATTGGTGATAACCACTGACCATACAAGCCCTCTAGGAACATCAGACAGGAGTGGACATCCAAGTTACCGGGCACTCTGACAGGTGACGTACGGATTGGTTTTGTTGCTTCACCATTCTCATCTAGGATTTCAGCCTCTTCATCAATCAATGGAGGAAGCATGTTGTTAATGGCCCAGATGCCATGTACAGATATCTGAGGACAAAGAAGAGTGCACCATCTGTATATAACAAATCTCTTTGATTGCTAATGGTACATTGTAGAGAGGGCAATAGACCCCTTGCATTGGCCGCCATCGTTGATGAAACGTGCACGCTAAGAGTTGTGCGCAGCGCGTAGACGCGTCCACTGTTTTTCATCAAAGATGGTGGTCACTGACTTCACGTGCAATCCATCTATACTGAAGAGGAAGTACATATCCTAATTATCACTGTACATGTACATTCACTTGATCACTCATGAGCTAACTTGGACTCAGGTCAGCACCATATATAGACTTACCCTTGCCAAATCAAAGCTTGTGGAGTCACACTCTTGCTCTAGGTTATTCATGTACAGATCAGCCATGTTGTCCAACTCATTGACTGGCCTTTGAATGGATGCATTCACTCTACATGAGGGAGAAATATGATTGATTACAGCTGAAGTAATCCATAAGGTTATTGATTATTTACTTGGGTCTGTTGAACAAATTTCATGTACAAATCGTCTGTTTGATTTGAGATGAAAACCTTTCAGCTAATAATGTTTTGTAGTTTAGCTGTAATTGCTAGAACAACATAAGTTGGTGTAAAAGTCGTGTTCATAATGGGGACAACCTTCACAGACAGCCCCCAAAATGAATAGGAAAGCAGGAAATCAGTAATAAGCAGAGTTTCGTCTTACATCCTCAACTGACATTTTCATCTCTGTCTTACCAGGCATGAGAATCTTCCGGTTTAAACCGGAATTCCGGTTTTTTCCCTTTCAAATTTGTGGTCTTCGAGTTCAATGTGAATTTGATATAAAATTTGGGGGCGAGTTGTTGGGGTATACATTTGGATCTCGCTAATCCCTCTTCTTGGTCTTATAAGAAATTGTAAGTTTACACGCTTCCGTTCGTAATAAATTGCCGCCCGGCAGCGGCCGGCCCAATATGCGTTGATTTGTTTCTTCCATGTGCATGCAGCGCGTTCAATTGATATCTGTAGACTTCTTTCAGTCTTTCCCCACTTCATTCATGGTACGGTTTGACCGTAATACATGTATGTTTACTGTTGCAGCAAAGGAACATTCGTGGAGACATTGAAAAGTCTACTGACAACAACACACGGTGTTTTGGATGCGCGCGCATCGTTATACTTTTTTTACCAGTCGTCAGTACGAACCTTCATAGGCTTAAGTGCCGTTTCTTCGATACGCTTAATGTGTTTTACGGCTGGAGATATTTTTACGCATTGAACTGTGACCTGGAAGAAACTTATAGACAATGCATGAGTGTGCGACACACGTGTGGGGAGATTCGTTGACGTCTGACGTCTCACATTATTTTTCCAAAATGCTATGGTTTATAAACTGTCGGGATCTTGGAGATACGAAAAGGTGTTTGAAGAACAAGTTTCAATGGCCAAAGGGGGCAACACTTAACACAATTATTCACTATCACAGGTAAAAAGACCCCCCAAAAATCAATTTTTGTAAAAAAAGCATGACTGCTCCGTTCATAATCATTTATTTTCGTGGAAGTAAGTTTCGAATATCATTTTATTTTGAGCTTTTTAAGACAATATACGTCTAGCACTGTTATGATTTCATCTTTTTTGTAAGTATTTTCCTCCCATTAACATGTCCTCGATCCCACAAATGGTCCCCAAAACGCCAGAGGGATTCACTGAGTGCGACGCTGACGCCTGGGTAAACTTGCCCAAATTCCGGACACGCAAAAATTTGGACTTTGCCCAAAATCCGGACATGCAATTTTTAGCGTTAAAAATTTTCCGTTTTTTTCATCGGATATTCTCATGCCTGCTGACTTACAGGTCACACCACTTATGGCAATATTGAGGATATCTTTGTTTTATTACTTGAAATAGTTTATACTAAGACAAAAAGCATCTTTTTATGTTGACAAAACAGAAGTGTAAATACGTTTTAGAAGCCATTGCTTGGATCTCCCTTTCTACCACCCAACGTAGAGCCAATAACTTCTTTCCTTTGGCGGTTTTGAGGAATGGCAGGTCTTTGTGGCCATGTCGAGGTATTTGCTGATAGCTGCTGTTAGTAGGGTTACCAGGCTGTGGGCGGAGCATACTGTTGACTAGCAGGGATGATATGGTGCGAACTGCAAGACAGATGGACTGACTGTGCTCAATTTCCTCCTATGGATAAGATAACAATATCCTTCATGTTTGTTTCAATGCATATTGCATTTGATTTTACATATAAATGTAGAAAAAACTATGGTACACAATGTACATTTCATAACAATGGCTGATAAAACTGTTTCTACTTATCACTTATTTGTGCTGAGAAGTGGTCACTTGTCTTTATTATTACAGGTGTGTTTTTAATTTCTAGAATCAGGTGTTGCTCAAATGATTCCAATAGAATATCCAGCACCTTTTGATGGGGCTTTAATTGCATACAATACAGGTTTTCACCATAGTCCAGCCAGTACTTTACATAAGATCTACAGTTGACCATCCCTGATACCAAGTCAGAACTTTCATGTATTTCTCCAGATAACTTGACCTACCAATGACCAACTCAAATTGTGACAGCCTCACTGTTGACATCTGCCAAAGATAAATCATCCATTGAATCAAGTCACTTTTGAGATGAGTCATCTGATGTGTCATGCACCTCGCTACCCCAAAACACATTCATTGGTTACCACAGGTATATACACGGGTCTGTGTATCTGTGCACATTCACAGTGTGTCCACAATGATTATTCCAAGTCTAGCCCAAACGTTTAGAATCAGTCTTCAAGCTACACTGATACAATACAAAATGCAGGCTCTGAGTCCATCTCTTTGAGTTCAGTTGAGATGTAGCGTTACGTCCTTCCCTTCAGTTGTATGCAAGCACAGCACTTACAATGTCCATGCTATCTAGTTATGCTGCATGTTGTACGCTGAACTGCAATAGCAAGCTACATCAGACAGAAGGGAAACAAGCAGTCACATGAAAAGTGCAAAGATGGTAAGAAAACAAAATTGAAACCTGCATAAACGCGGTCTCATCTGCCCAGCATTACGCAGGTATTCACTACAAATGAGATTATTAGAGGAATGCACTGCCCATGGCTATGGGGATATTTACTCCTCATAGAAAGCCATTTTGTTACTCCTACCTCTGGAGCTATGTCCTCTGGGATGACAGTAGCTGTAAACACTCCCAATAACCCTGCCCAGGTCTCCTCAAATTGCTGTCTAGATGTCCAACCTGAAAAGAAAGTCTGATATCACTTTTGTGCATCTGCGGCATGTTCCAAACAGCAATTCTCAATCAACACATGTACTTTTGACAAAGGGCATCAAAATATGTTATAAAGCTGTTGCTAGAGTAAGTGCCAAGGTTTGGAAAGACCAACAACAATCATCTGTGGGATTGTCTGATAAGTATTGAGTAAATTTCATTAAGTTGTTTGCTTCATAAAAAAATTTGGAGAACAAAGCAATCAATGTTCTCCATGTAGCCATTTGGCAACCAATACTTTTCAGCAAAGCAAATACTTACAGAGATTAATAACTACATAATATTGGCACTCAATAGCAGCCTTATTAAAATGTTTTCAGGAAAAAGTATTCAAAGGAGTAAGACATTGATGAATGCATCATTACAGTGCAAAACAAATTAAATATGTCAGTGGTCCAGTTTTGAAATGTAAGTATCTAAATTTCCAGATGGACTGACCAATGGCATTTGTTCTGATGACAAACTCCTTCAATACTTCTTTCTCCTTGAGGTATTCCATGGGCAGTGGTGGCATCTCAACTGAACCTTCCCTAGGGCTGGGAGTCCAACCCAGCTTGCAGGCATATGGAGGAGTACGTGCATAGCTATTGACCAGTGGCAGCCTAGCCAGACTGATCACCACATTCCGTAAGGGTTTTCTCAAGAACTGCGGGAGATGCTCAAGGGAGCTGTATCCATTGGAGGTTGGTGAATATTGAAAGCTGATTAGAAGTTCTGAAATCTGCTGACAGGCAGTCTGCATATCTTGGTGTTCTGTCATTCATAAAAAGAAGAAGAAAATCACAAACTTTCATTAAGTACAAGCTTTTATACATTTATGTTCACTTTCATCTTATCAGGGTTACAAAAAGAGAGCTCAAATTGTTGATGTTTTTTTTCTATAAATAGGTGTTAGTTTTCATCATTCTGTAACCCAAGTGATGTGATACACACTGACCTTTTAAGGTACTCTGCTGCTCAACTATAACATCAACTGAAGAAAACGGCTTCCTCTGAGGGTTGACTGAAACAAGGACAAAAATATCAACAACTTAATACTGAAAACAACCCACAGTGCAGTTAACTAAAATATAAAGAGTCATCACAAATGTTTTACCACCATCATGAGATTTGTAAAGCAAACTTTACTATCAACATAAATCAAATTTGTAAATGGATTCAAAAATGTATGGCTCTTTCATGTAATAACACTATTTCTTTGATAGGATGCTCACATATGAACAAGATAATAAAGTTTCAATTAATCTGAACCTTTGATGATTGAGGTTTTAGACCACAAACCTTTTTTGACAATCTGATGAACACAGCCAATGGCAGAGCATGCCCATGTCATGTGATCTGATGCGCCTATCACAGCGAAGATTTGCTGATTTTGTAGGCTGTCAGACATACACTCTAATGCTAACACTACATTCTGAGATGAGACATTTAATCCGTTTGTCAATGCCCAGCAAGTTACCTGTGATAAGGAGTGAATGTTTATTATTATCTATTAGAAATTACGCTACACCAGGATGTTGTTTTAATATTCATCACCAAATACCAATTACATTAGGACCATATGGTGTCCACAGAGGAATTCTAAAGGGAGGGAATTTCCACAAGGAATTGTGTGTACAAAGTCTATGGGAGGATGTTAAGTACAGAGACAAAGAAAAGAACAAAAGCAATACCCAGAGTTGCCCAAATCTACATTGTGTGCACACCATAAAACATGTCTGTCTTCTATACACCATGGCCTATTCTGACATCTGTACAGTCCAAATAAAGTCTACAACAGTTGACTTTAATAACCACCAAGAGGAAATTTCATTTGATTATAAATCATCGAAACAACATTCTTATAAAGTAATCACTCGGTCATAAATAAACAGATAAGTTGCATTGGTCAATAAAATTCTGAAACATGATATATATCCTACCCCATAACAAGAATTACCTCCAGAAATGTGGCTGCTAATCTAGCTACATCAAATCCTATCCCATTACCAGAATTACCTCCAGAAATGTGACTGCTAATCTAGCTACATCAAATCCTATCCCATTACAAGAATTACCTCCAGACATGTGGCTGCTAATCTAGCTACATCAAATCCTATCCCATTACAAGAATTACCTCCAGAAATGTGACTGCTAATCTAGCTACATCAAATCCTATCCCATTACAAGAATTACCCCCAGACATGTGGCTGCTAATCTAGCTACATCAAATCCTATCCCATTACAAGAATTACCTCCAGAAATGTGACTGCTAATCTAGCTACATCAAATCCTATCCCATTACAAGAATTACCTCCAGACATGTGGCTGCTAATCTAGCTACATCAAATCCTATCCCATTACAAGAATTACCTCCAGAAATGTGACTGCTAATCTAGCTACATCAAATCCTATCCCATTACAAGAATTACCCCCAGACATGTGACTGCTAATCTAGCTACATCAAATCCTATCCCATTACAAGAATTACCTCCAGACATGTGACTGCTAATCTAGCTACATCAAATCCTATCCCATTACAAGAATTACCTCCAGACATGTGACTGCTAATCTAGCTATATCCATTTCAGCATTGTCAGGTAGGACCATCCCTAGTAATCTCATGGCCCTCAGGTATTTGACCAATGCTGAAGCCAGCTCATGCACTCGATGGCTCCACTCTCCATCCTGCATCAAAGATGTCAACCGACCCCTTTGTGTTCTGTCCGAGTCTAGCCTTGAATCCATCCTTAAGATCTTGTGTCCTGAAGGCAGCATTGAGATGAGAGTATGAACATGACTCAGGAGAGTATTACAAGAGGCCTGTAGCATTGGATCCAATGGAGGAGGTTCCTTCTTGGGGGATCCTTGTGTCTCCGGAAGAATAGTAGCAGAGCTTTTGTAGCTTTGAGGATGGAGGGATCTCGTCCGCTGTAATCCTACAAGGAAGCAGTCTTCTAGAAGAGGGTAACTGAATTCCTAAACAAAGATTAGGACAAAAATTGTTCGAACTTAACAATACATTTTTATTTTATTTTTTTCTTTGTTTTACTTTTTTCAATTTCAGAATCCAACATGTGAGCAAAATCATGACTTTGGTAAAATGGGGAAACAATTGCATGCATGATTTGACCTCATTTGCAGGCTCTTTGGTCTAATGTGATATCAAAAGCATTAAGCAATTATCAGTAAAGTACATCGATGACTAGCCACATCAAGATTCTCTGCCTCAAGTCTGTTAGCAACAGCATTTAAGTGCAATGCATTATATCACTTAGTCATGTAAGAGTGGTTGGTATACCTCAGTCATCATAGTGGTGAGTATGTCCTCATACGGTAAGTAAGCTAGAAGTAAAGAACACTCTCTTGCTGAAGCAGTTGTCTGACCAAAACAACCTTGTTGGACCACAGACAGAAACCATTCCTACAACCAAAGAAAACATCATCAGAAAGATTACTCAGAATGAGAACAAAACCACACAAACACTTCACCTAAACTTATCAATGTGGAGGGATTTAATACATGTATCTCCACAGTGCTTCCACAAATGTTCCTAGATTTATTGTACTTGTGAGGTTTGCTTTCTTAAGATCTATTTGCAACACGACGATTTAAATGTGACTGACCTTATCAATCTGAGTCTGAATTATTCAGACAACAAAGCATCCTAATGGAAACATCACAACAACTTGGAATGATTAAAAGAACTCAACTTGAAATGTTTTTTTGAGGGTATTATTTCAGGATTTATGCAAACACATAAAGCTTTTACATTCTACATATTGTTTGGCAAAACTAAGCCCAAACTATATGTTGTTGTTTTCTTTAAGAATTGAATTCAAATTGCCAAATGGTGAAAGTAATGTTTAATTACAATGTACCAATATTAAATGGTTATACTAACTGTTTGATTCATTTCATGATGCTACCTTGATGTCATGTGTTTGGCAACTATACCTGGAAACGATCAACATGCCAGCAAGAGTCAATCTCACAAGTTTTCTTTAAGTTTGTTTAAATTATTTGGTCATGTGATAAAAATATAATTAGCAGCCCACGAGGTGTGAAAGTTTCCTTGATGGTCAGAAAAGTTAGAAGGTAACCGGTGAAGTCATTCATGCATTATGCAAACTGACCTTATTGGGAATAACTGATGTAATATCTGTGTAGGGTCTATTGGTTGAGGGAGATGCTGTGACGTCCTGGTGTAAAATTGCCGTCTTGAACCGTGTCATTAGAGAACTTAACCTAGGATGTCTAAACAAGCACAAAGAACATCAACCCAAAATAAATAATTATATAAAATAAGGTTAATTATTTGAAAAAAGAAGTATTTAATTGAAAAGAACAAACATATTTATGGTAAAAATCTCTTTTTGAGCAGATAGTTTTATAAAAAAGGTTCGATAAGAAAACTGGTCACCTTCATTTCCTATTTCTTCTTCTGCAGAAAGCATAGGGACCTCATCTAATGGAAATATGCGATCCCCTCTATCACCATGATCACCAACAAAATATCCCTGTATCTCCCATGTTACACTGACCCCCTATGTTACCTCCACTATGACACTGACCCCCTATGTTACCTCCTCTATGACGACACTGACCCCCTATGTTACCTCCTCTATGACGACACTGACCCCCTATGTTACCTCCTCTATGACGACACTGACCCCCTATGTTACCTCCTCTGTGACACTGACCCCCTATGTTACCTCCTCTGTGACACTGACCCCCTATGTTACCTCCACTATGATGACACTGACCCCCTATGTTACCTCCTCTATGACACTGACCCCCTATGTTACCTCCTCTATGACACTGACCCCCTATGTTACCTCCTCTATGACACTGACCCCCTATGTTACCTCCTCTGTGACACTGACCCCCTATGTTACCTCCTCTGTGACACTGACCCCCTATGTTACCTCCTCTATGATGACACTGACCCCCTATGTTACCTCCTCTATGATGACACTGACCCCCTATGTTACCTCCTCTGTGACACTGACCCCCTATGTTACCTCCTCTATGATGACACTGACCCCCTATGTTACCTCCTCTATGATGACACTGACCCCCTATGTTACCTCCTCTGTGACACTGACCCCCTATGTTACCTCCTCTGTGACACTGACCCCCTATGTTACCTCCTCTATGACACTGACCCCCTATGTTACCTCCACTATGATGACACTGACCCCCTATGTTACCTCCACTATGACACTGACCTCCTATGTTACCTCCTCTATGATGACACTGACCCCTATGTTACCTCCTCTGTGATGACACTGACCCCCTATGTTACCTCCTCTGTGACACTGACCCCCTATGTTACCTCCTCTATGATGACACTGACCCCTATGTTACCTCCTCTGTGATGACACTGACCCCCTATGTTACCTCCTCTATGATGACACTGACCCCCTATGTTACCTCCTCTATGATGACACTGACCCCTATGTTACCTCCTCTGTGATGACACTGACCCCCTATGTTACCTCCTCTGTGACACTGACCCCCTATGTTACCTCCTCTATGATGACACTGACCCCTATGTTACCTCCTCTGTGATGACACTGACCCCCTATGTTACCTCCTCTATGACACTGACCCCCTATGTTACCTCCTCTATGATGACACTGACCCCCTATGTTACCTCCTCTATGATGACACTGACCCCCTATGTTACCTCCTCTGTGATGACACTGACCCCTATGTTACCTCCTCTATGATGACACTGACCCCCTATGTTACCTCCTCTGTGATGACACTGACCCCCTATGTTACCTCCTCTATGACACTGACCCCCTATGTTACCTCCTCTATGATGACACTGACCCCCTATGTTACCTCCTCTATGATGACACTGACCCCCTATGTTACCTCCTCTATGATGACACTGACCCCTATGTTACCTCCTCTATGATGACACTGACCCCCTATGTTACCTCCTCTATGATGACACTGACCCCTATGTTACCTCCTCTATGATGACACTGACCCCCTATGTTACCTCCTCTATGATGACACTGACCCCCTATGTTACCTCCTCTGTGATGACACTGACCCCCTATGTTACCTCCTCTATGACACTGACCCCCTATGTTACCTCCTCTATGATGACACTGACCCCCTATGTTACCTCCTCTATGATGACACTGACCCCTATGTTACCTCCTCTATGATGACACTGACCCCTATGTTACCTCCTCTGTGATGACTCTGACCCCCTATATTACCTCCTCTATGACACTGACCCCCTATGTTACCTCCTCTATGATGACACTGACCCCTATGTTACCTCCTCTGTGATGACTCTGACCCCCTATATTACCTCCTCTATGACACTGACCCCCTATGTTACCTCCTCTATGATGACACTGACCCCCTGTTACCTCCTCTATGACACTGACCCCCTGTTACCTCCTCTATGATGACACTGACCCCCTATGTTACCTCCTCTATGATGACACTGACCCCCTATGTTACCTCCTCTGTGATGACACTGACCCCCTATGTTACCTCCTCTATGACACTGACCCCCTATGTTACCTCCTCTATGATGACACTGACCCCCTATGTTACCTCCTCTATGATGACACTGACCCCCTATGTTACCTCCTCTATGATGACACTGACCCCTATGTTACCTCCTCTGTGATGACTCTGACCCCCTATATTACCTCCTCTGTGACACTGACCCCCTATGTTACCTCCTCTATGATGACACTGACCCCCTATGTTACCTCCTCTATGATGACACTGACCCCCTATGTTACCTCCTCTATGATGACACTGACCCCCTATGTTACCTCCTCTGTGACACTGACCCCCTATGTTACCTCCTCTGTGACACTGACCCCCTATGTTACCTCCTCTGTGACACTGACCCCCTATGTTACCTCCTCTGTGACACTGACCCCCTATGTTACCTCCTCTATGATGACACTGACCCCCTATGTTACCTCCTCTGTGACACTGACCCCCTATGTTACCTCCTCTATGATGACACTGACCCCCTATGTTACCTCCTCTATGATGACACTGACCCCCTATGTTACCTCCTCTGTGACACTGACCCCCTATGTTACCTCCTCTGTGACACTGACCCCCTATGTTACCTCCTCTGTGACACTGACCCCCTATGTTACCTCCTCTATGACACTGACCCCCTATGTTACCTCCTCTATGATGACACTGACCCCCTATGTTACCTCCTCTGTGACACTGACCCCCTATGTTACCTCCTCTGTGACACTGACCCCCTATGTTACCTCCTCTGTGACACTGACCCCCTGTTACCTCCTCTATGATGACACTGACCCCCTATGTTACCTCCTCTATGATGACACTGACCCCCTATGTTACCTCCTCTATGACACTGACCCCCTATGTTACCTCCTCTATGATGACACTGACCCCCTATGTTACCTCCTCTATGATGACACTGACCCCCTATGTTACCTCCTCTGTGACACTGACCCCCTATGTTACCTCCTCTATGACACTGACCCCCTATGTTACCTCCTCTATGATGACACTGACCCCCTATGTTACCTCCTCTATGATGACACTGACCCCCTATGTTACCTCCTCTGTGACACTGACCCCCTATGTTACCTCCTCTATGATGACACTGACCCCCTATGTTACCTCCTCTGTGATGACTCTGACCCCCTATGTTAATAATAATAATAATAATAATAACTAGTTCTTATATAGCGCATTTCACAATACAATGTAACGTCTCAATGCACTTTACATTAGTGCCCTGGTCATTGGGCCAATAACATTCCTTTAATCTTTCTCAGCTCCCTGGGGAGTATACAACCCTGTGCTGCCGTAGCGTTGCGAAGGTTTTTTCAAACACAATTTCAACCTCTACCCTTGCAGGTACCCATTTATACCCCTGGGTGAAGAGAAGCAATTATAGTAAAGTGTCTTGCTCAAGGACACAAGTGTCATGACCGGGACTCGAACCCACACCCCGATAATTAAACCACCAGAACTTGAATCCGATGCTCTTAACCACTCGGCTACGACGCTATGACACTGACCCCCTATGTTACCTCCTCTATAACACTGACCCCCTATGTTACCTCCACTATGATGACACTGACCCCCTATGTTACCTCCTTTATGATGACACTGACCCCCTATGTTACCTCCTCTATGATGACACTGACCCCCTATGTTACCTCCTCTGTGACACTGACCCCCTATGTTACCTCCTCTATGCAAATACAAACATGACCATTCGTACACATATGGTACTACATGTTGTACATGTTACTAAGAATGAAACTTGTAAGAATTTGCTTACATTGGATAGTAAGTGTCTTCTTTTAGACAATTGATATTCATTGCTTTAGCTCATTTAAGGCAAAAACACACAATACAAATCTGATGTGATTTGTCACAATGTGTTTCCTTCTGGAGAGGATGGAAGTCTTAATTACAGAGGAGTGAGTCTAATGAGTTTCCTACAACAGTGACTATCCTTACCTTTGAGAGAGCTTATTTGCATTCATATAATCTTCCAGTTTGCAAAGTTCTTCTGCTGATAGCTGAGCAGTGCTTTCATGTAGATCACCTGCTAGTAACATTTCAACCCTCCTACATGCAATGGAGTCACACAGACGAGCAATAGCCAGTTGGTGGGTGTTGAGGAAACGCTCAATGAGTATAGTGAGTAGAACACCTAAATAGTAATTATGATACTCATTAGAGCCACAACCCTCTACAAGAGAAACACATGCTCAATAATGAAACTTTCCATGGAAGAATGTTTTGTTTAAACAATCCAAGAAAACAAATACAAAAACATCTTTAAACAATTCTTGAGGAAACAATGCAAGAGTTATTCTTGGAGGATGTGAACCTATTACAGTATTATCTTTTGAGTGTCCAGGTCCAGAGGTTGTAAGTACTGGTTTATATTGTTCTAGTGTTGATGTTTTGGTTTAGGTCTTGCTCATGGCACTTGTATCCTTAAAAAGCAAGACACAAAATGACAAAGTGAAGCTTTGGTCCTCAAACCCAGGTGATGTTCCTGTATTTAATGTGTCTGATTCCTGACTTACAGTTAGAATACTACTATTTCTACTTGTTTGTCCAGTAGTTTAATAAAAATATTTTTGCCAAATGATTTTTAAAAACCTGGTATCAATGCATATACCTCTATACACCTCTATACACCAAAAGTTAATGCATGAGCACAGTCTTAGTTTATGTTTCTCAAATGAAGGTCTGTAAAGATCTTCATATCTCAAACATGGTTCACCTGATTGGCTGAGATGTATGCCTTGAAGACACTGCAGAGTAAGTTTAACCAGACAGGGATGAGAAAAATTGACAAACCGTAGATTAACAGCTCGTAGGAACAGGCCACTAGCAGCAGAATTCCGATGGATTGCACTGAGAAAAAAAAATACCTTTCAATTAGTTTCATTACTTTCATAACAATTCTAATGATGTTCCTAAAGCCTGCTGAATGTATAAAAAACATAAACACACCAAGGTTGTGTCTTAAAAACAATTTACATCATGGATTTATATCTCACTTCAACTTCTAATTTAAAGGGGGGGGGGGGAGAATACAAATTGCTTTCCACTGAACTTTCTGAACAATTTTTCTAGACATTCCCTATCATCACAAGGCCGGACAACCACTTCAAGGAGAGGGCTACATGTGTCTGATAACTGCTTGCAATGAGAAGACAATGTTAATTTACCTGATAACATCTTGCACAGGTGGTTCATGAAACAGTTGTATAATCTCATTGATGTGGTTAACTACCAGCCATGTTAATGGTTCAGCATCAGCTTGATTCTCACACTGCAACAAGTCAGGAAATTAGAAATGAATCAGAATCTACAACAAAATATTGTACTCTCCAAACACTTCTTTGAAAAAAGTGTGTAACCTGAAGACGGTCAGACAAATATATTCAAGATGGAAAAACTGTCATCGTGTTGAAAGGATCAAACATTATAATGCTAGGATCATTCCAATCAGTATGCTTAATAAGTACATCTTTCAGAGAACTGGAGCACACAAATCTTGATGAGATTACACAATAGGTAATTAACTGAGCTATGGTCTACAACTGAGCGGACCAAACTCTCAAAAAATGTTTCCTGATAATGGTGTAACTGAAAAGCATGCAGAGTTTCAATTCCTATGAAATGTATTTTATGGTCACACCTGGCAGAGATAAATTCACTAAAGTTTGGGTCATACCACATAGTCACAGTAGAGCACCATGCCCCCACGCCGAGCTACCTCTTCAGGACATCCTTTAGAATGGTCATGATGACTAGTTTCTAGATTGTCCAGACTACCACTAGACAATGACTTGGACAGTGGTTGCCTCTTGGGTGTTTGTAGAATGACTGACCAAAAGTCCTGGTCACTGTAGTTCAAAAGAAGAAGAACCTACAGAAAGGAGAAGAAGATGCAGTTTAGGTAGGAATTCCAGCCACAATGCATTACAGTAAAGACACTGGCATAAGGATCACATGTGTACATTCATTTTCTAGGTTAATTCATATTCGATCATTACAAGCAATCAACTTATGATAAAAACTGTAATAATATCACCTTTTCCTTCAGGTGCATTCAATGAATATCACCGGTACATTGAGGGTGTTTTAACACTTGACTGGATTTTCATAAAAAATGTGTCTTAGATTCCGCATAGAGCAAGGATGATTCTGTCACATGACATTACCATAATGAACAACAACTTGTGACCCTCCCTTTTAGCACTCTGACTTTGTCTGACCAATAACAAACTAAACTAACACACTGTTGTTTAGTTGTTGTTCCTGGATCCTATTCTGCACATATTTAGCTAGGGTGAGGCTCACTTACAACATCACTTCTCACCCACAATTATGCAGATGGAGCACACATTTCTGACTTGAGATTAGATAAGACAAATCATCTTCACACTATTGCAAGCTAACAGAAGTGCAATCACGTCAATTATTACAGGTTTGTTGGGAACATGAATGAACAACATTGGATAAACCTTTGTTTCGGACTACAGTGTACATGGTAATATTTGATTGTACCTGACACCACTGAAGCACCAGTATGGGGTGGGATGTAGTGAGCTGTAGGAAGGTACAGTTGAGTTGATCTAGAGTAAACCAACAGGTCTTACTGGAGTTTCGTATCATGGTCATCATGGCAGAGGCTACCTTCCTGAAGGCTCCTGTATAGAAATAATACATAACAAAACAGTTAATGGCATATCTAGCAAAATGTCATAGTGCTGGCTATTTTCACAGGTAGGTTGAATGGTGTGTTTATTGAAGTTATGTGGATGGCTGGAATAAATTTACTTCCAATAACCGATGATGTTTCATTTTTTTCATCCGCACAAAATTTCTTTTTTTTCTAAACACCCCAATTCTGAAATTGTTCAACACTCACAACCTAAATGTTAAAACATATGTTAATATTATGCAACAGTTTTCACACTCTCTTTACCAAATTGTTTTGACGTAAACTATCGCTGGTGACCAACTTAATTGACCATTCATGCATGAAGAACATAATCTTACACAACAGTATGCATGTGTTCAGAGCGCAATGTAACAAACTCTAAAGTAACCTTAGGATTGACTTAGAGCCAAACAAGTCAAGAAAACTTACTTAGATATTAAATTCCCTTTCATATAATGCACAAATCAATGAGATCAGTCATTAAACAGCTAGGTTCTTGATCTAACTTCACTAAGTGTGATCTGGTAACTAAAAAAATTTGTTGTTAACAAGCATATGATGCTGCATAGGTGGGTTTTTTTCTTCGATCTTTCCATTCCACTTTGAAAGAATTGCATAATGGCAACCAATGTTTTTTCTTCCACCACTGGAAAGATCCAATCTTTCTCTTTCCAACCATTATTGTAAGCTTGATTGTAAGCATTATTGTAAGCGGGTGAACATGGACAACAGTACAGCTTGTGCTCAGACTCGAGTGCCTTTTTGTGTGTAACCTTGGTCAAGTCACCTATGGTAAGAAAGAGGAGTTATGAATCCTGTCAACTAAAGTGAGAATATGGGTTCCTAGTTCATTGCTTTAACAATAATTTAAAGAACACAATGTTTTGCAGTTAAACAGGTTGCAATGTTCGAATAAGCACAATACTTCCATGGTCTATATTATATGAAAGATAAGATATCTGTGCATTATTTGAACAATTTATCTTATAAAGTGAGAATGTTTCCAATCAGCTTAACATCTCACAATGATTTCATGGTGGTGATTGTAGCATGTTGTCATGTAAGAATAAGGGTATCTTCACATGACTGGTCCACACATTGGTCACCAGAGTTGTCAAAATAATTAGGTAAGGGAGTGTTTAGATCAAAACTTACCTGATTTGAACATGTGTGCTAAGTAGAGCAAAAGATGAGATAACTCCTGATAGATGAAGATATCATTGGGGTTTGTTTGCATTGAGGATGCATTCACCTGGTTCTTAATGGTAACTGTGAACCCAATCACTTGCAGTAAAAACCTGCAATTAATGGTGGACAACCCAAAAACAAATTTAGTCTAAATTTGCAATAAATGTCCCCCTGGGTAGAGAAGCGATTCTCATAAGGGAGTTTATGACATGCTAACACTTAGATCCCGAAAAAAAAAACTGTCTTTCATACCTTGCCAATACTTCTTCAGGAGGTAAAACGTTAGCGTTAACGATGTCCTCTTCTCGGCTTCTTTCATCCTCCAGCGGGCAGACAAAGAGGTCTGTGGTAAGACCAAGCTCTCTGAGTCTAGATAAAACAGTCTCTTCCTTGGACTGAGAGATGAGGACATTGAGAATAGCCAGGGCCATACCCAGCCAGCGCTGCTTAAGGGTAGGGTGACCCTAGAAACAAGACATTATTTGCTAAATGTACATTGCAAGTAAATATGCAAGTAAATACAATATTATGGTGTGATATTTTGAAAACAAACTGAAATATATTTAAAACATATTTAACATATTATTTTTTAACAGACAACTAGGTATTTATTTTGAAACTTTTAATGCAAAAACTTGGAGACTGAATTGCTGTGGCTGTGTGAGACAGGGTCTGGTTTGATTATTTGAGTGTGTTGCTGATAGGGAGTTTGTGGAGGAGGTTATGCTGGTTGACTTCACTGTTAACTCTCATCACAAGGTATTTTGGCTCCAAACCTCCCTACATGAGACAGAATACCAAACTATATGGTAACTCATTACCAACTGGCCATCTCTCAATGTGCAGTTATAGCCAAAGTATATCCAAATAATTGATGTCAGACTAAATTAGTTATCATTTCATTTTATGTTGTGTGCTTGCACTGAAAGAAGATCAGGAGGCTGCACAAGGATTAAGCTCAATGTGCTGAATGTATTCCCACTCACTGTTTCATAGGGTACAAGGAGAAGTGATTTAAGGAGTATATCCACCGGTCGCAGAGCACTAGGAGCTACAACTCCAAAAAGATGATGAAGGGTATCTATGGCCTCCAAGGAATCCAGATTTATCTAAAGTAGACAAAAAAGTAGCAAAGAAAATTGTCAAGAATGAAAACTATGGCATTCTATAAAGGACACTTATCTGTTATAGACGTGTCTGTGGAGAGTGCTTGTTGTGGTTGTGTGGAGAGTGCTTGTTGTGGTTGTGAGTAGAACGCGGTGTTTGTGGAGAGGTCTGTTGTATTTGTGGAGAGGTCCGTTGTGTTTGTGGAGAGGTCCGTTGTGTTTGTGGAGAGGTCCATTGTGTTTGTGGAGAGGTCCATTGTGTTTGTGGAGAGGTCCGTTGTGTTTGTGGAGAGGTCCGTTGTGTTAGTGAGTAGAGCATCGTGTTTGTGAGTAGAGCGTGGTGTCTGTGAGTACAACATGTTGTTTGTGGAGAGGTCCGTTGCGTTTTTGAGTAGAGCGTCGTGTTTTTGAGTAGAGCGTTGTGTTTGTGAGAAGAACGTGGTGTTTGTGGAGAGGTCCGTTGTATTTGTGAGTAGACCATCGTGTTTGTAAGTAGAGCGACGAATTTGTGAGTAGAGCGTCCTGTTTGTGAGTAGAGCGTCATGTTTGTAAGTAGAGTGTGGTTTTTTGTGAGTAGAGCGTCGTGTTTGTGAGTAGAGTGTTGTTTTTGTGAGTAGAGCATCGTGTTTGTGAGTAGAGCATCATATTTGTGAGTAGAGTGTCGTGTTTGTGAGTAGAGTGTCGTGTTTGTGAGTAGAGTGTCGTGTTTGTGAGTAGAGTTGTTTTTGTGAGTAGAGTTGTTTTTGTGAGTAGAGCGTTGTGTTTGTAAGTAGAGCATCGTGTTTGTGAGTAGAGCACCGTGTTTGTGAGTAGAGTGTCGTTTTTTGTGAGTAGAGCGTCGTGTTTGTGAGTAGAGTTTCAAGTTTATGAGTAAGGAGTCATGTTTGTGAGTAGAGTGTCGTGTTTATGAGTAGAGTGTAGTGTTTGTGAGTAGAGTGTCGTGTTTGTGAGTAGAGTGTCGTGTTTGTGAGTAGAGTGTCGTGTTTGTGAGTAGAGTGTCGTGTTTGTGAGTAGAGTGTCGTGTTTGTGAGTAGAGTGTCGTGTTTGTGAGTAGAGTGTCGTGTTTGTGAGTAGAGTGTCGTGTTTGTGAGTAGAGTGTCGTGTTTATGAGTAAGGAGTCATGTTTGTAAGTAGAGTTTCGTGTTTGTGAGTAGAGTTTCGTGTTTATGAGTAGAGTGTCATGTTTGTGAGTAGAGCGTCATGTTTATGAGTAGATTGTCATGTTTGTGAGTAGAGTGTAGTGTTTGTGAGTAGAGCGTCATGTTTGTGAGTAGAGTGTAGTGTTTGTGAGTAGAGCGTCATGTTTGTGAGTAGAGCGTCATGTTTATGAGTAGATTGTCATGTTTGTGAGTAGAGTGTAGTGTTTGTGAGTAGAGCGTCATGTTTGTGAGTAGAGTGTAGTGTTTGTGAGTAGAGCGTCATGTTTGTGAGTAGAGCGTTGTGTTTGTGAGTAGAGCGTTGTGTTTGTGAGTAGAGTGTCGTGTTTGTGAGTAGAGTGTCATGTTTATGAGTAGATTGTCATGTTTGTGAGTAGAGTGTAGTGTTTGTGAGTAGAGCGTCATGTTTGTGAGTAGAGCGTTGTGTTTGTGATGCATTATGGTTTAATAAACTCAATCTTTTGTTAAAATCCTTCAAAGGAAACAGATGAAGTTACTGAATAGGTTCCTTCTAGTAAGAACTGTTCATCCCCTCCTGCACCTACCAGGTCAAATACACAGAACTTATTAGAAGATGATATGGAGGAAAAAAGATACAAATTTATTTTATTATTCAAAGTAAACAATAACTTTGCTAGTTTTACCTGTTGCCTTGCAAGAAGGGGTAGAATCATGTCCACCACCTGACGAGAGAGTTTCTTCCATTTGTCCTCACTTTCACGATGGGCTTGTAGAAGGACAGGAATGAACATTTCTAGAGCCTAATGAGATTAAAAGACACTGTCAACAATTGGACAACAGGTAAACTCATACAACTGACAGATAAATTTGTATTTAAAAAAAAATTACAGTAATAAACACCAGATGATAATTTGTCCATTATTTTCTTTTGTTGTGAAGTAACTTTGTTGGTGGTGAGCAAGATTGTAAGTTGGGCCGCTTCATAAAGCTGCTTGGCGAATAAAAATTGTAAAGTGAGCATAATAAAGTTTTGCTATAAACAAAAGCAGAAAAAACCTCAAATTCAAAGTGATGTATTAACTGATTGGTTCAAGCTATTTAACCCTTAACAAATACATTTTTATCAAAATTTTCTGCTTACCAACTTCATAGAAGTGTATCTTGGATAAAAACAATGGCAATTTTGTGACAGGCTTTCCAAAAATACATGTTGAATATTAACCCATCATTACAATGTTTCATGCTTTGACGGGAGTCATGACTAAAAAATTAATGCACAAAACATTACTCCATTACAAAGAAAGCCAAGAATCTATCTCTTCTGCCAAATTTATCAGAATCTTTTAGTTCATATCATAAATAATTATGTGGAACCAAAAGCATCAACTTCAAGCAATGCAAGAAGTGGTAAGTAAATAACAGTAAATAAACATTAACCATTATGAAGACAAATGTTTGTAGTTACCTGATGGAAGTGAATAAGTCTAAGCAGCATAGACACTACTACTTCCCTCTGGGTATCTAGCTCCCTAGTAGAGTCAGACTTACTAGAAGCTCGAAGCACAAACAGGTCATGAACCAATGGCTTCAAAGCTGGCACAGCTGGTTAGAAATCAAACATCAATTTGAACTCATACAGTGCTGGGCGTCATTTCATTAATTGCTGAAATTAATCTTTAGATGAATAAAAGAACTAACGATTGATTTTCATAATTATCGTGACCGATACTTACATTTGGCTCAACAGAATGCAAGCAAGACAACTGGGATAAGAAAATGTGGTTGCTCTCAGATTTGGTTTTTAGTCCAAAAAACTCTACTTATCTTGCTTTCTATGGGGTTTTCACAATCACCTAAGTGAACTACATGTACATTGTTACATTTCTTTCTACAAGTTACTTTTGACTGTTATCTGACGAGTGTCAATTTGTAAAGTATTGGAAGTATATCAGTTATGAAAGATTGAAAACTTGATTTTGTTTGAAACAATAATAAACCATTCTATTCTTACCATGCGTAGTGGCCTGCTGTCCACTTGCCATAATTCCATCACAAAGTTGTATAATTTTAGGCATTGCGATGACTGCTTTGCTATGGTACCGCTCATAGGATAAGAGCACAAGGAAGTGGAAGATGTGTGGTATTAGAGTGTCGTAATCCCTTCACAGATAAAAAAAACACAAATACAACATGAGTACAGAAATTTACTGCTTTGATGGCACAAACTGCTCACAAGCCATGATACTTCTTCATATTCAAAATCTGCCTTTGCAATTGCACTGGGGGACAACATAGGGCCCAATAGTACATGTACATAGGTTTGATCAGTAAAGGAAAATCATACTCCGCATGAAAAGCCTCTGGTCCAAATGCCATGTCATGAATATTACTTGTAAATGGATCCAGCTAGTTTTAAAACAAGAATGGTGTGTTGACAAACACAAATTCCCCGCTGAGATTAATCTCATTCTTGAGTTCTCGCTCGGACAACATTTAATTAGTTTTAGCCATAATGACCTTGACATTTGACGCAGGGGTTCTAAAAACAATAGGCTCCTGGGGGATCTCAAGACCAATCAATAAACCAAGTAATGAGTTGACATGTCAAGTCCTTCTTGAGTTATCGCTTGGACAATATTTCTTTTGTTTCAGCCATAATGACCTTGACATTTGGCGTAGGGGTCCTAAAAACATCAGGCTTCTGAGGGATCCCAAGACCAATCCACATGTCGAGTTTGGAGTTAATATGCCAAGTCCTTCTTGGGTTGTCGCTCGGACAACAATTTGTTTGTTTTAGGCATGACTTTGAGATTTAACATAAGGGGTCTAAAAACAATAGGCTTCTGGGGGGATCCCAAGACCAATCCTTACATCAAGTTTGGAGTTGATGTGTCAAGTCTTTCTTGAGTGATCGCTCGGACAATGCTTGCATGCATACACGCACACCCACACGCACGCACACATGTGTGTAAATACCGGCAATCGTGGACCCTCCTTTGTTCAACTCTTTGTGATAGCAACCGTGGACCACGATGCTTTCCTTTGTGATAGCAACCGTGGACCTATTGTCCCTTTTGTTATAGGTCCATGGTTTGAATGTGGATACCTACCCACCCACACACACACACACATGGAAGGACAAGGCAAACACTACTAGCTATCTTCGCCGGCGGGGCATAAAAACGGGCATAAAAACCAGGCATGGTGAGATTCGATCGAAGTTTGTCCATGATTCAAGGGCAGAATTATTTATTAATCCTAATCAAATCCACATTGATCAATCTCCAAGTCACACAACACACTTAAACCGAAAGAGCACCCAAGCTACAGTATATGCAAAAATTACCTACACTTACAACAACAGTTTTGGATTTTCAAAATCATCCAGTCGGAGTTTCAACAAAAGTCAAAAATTTCTCATACAAGAACCTTGAATATAAACTGCTTGTTTTTTTTTAAAACAACATTAGGTTAATGCAAATCATTTAAAAGATAATGAGCAACTTACTTTATTTGCCCCTCTTCTACATACTCAAACTGCTTAACAACGAAGTTGATAAAAATCTACAAGAAAAAGAAGGAAATGCGATGAAGAATTAATTGTTATATTTAAATTAGATGATTGGTCCAGAGTTAATGCATCATAGAGTGCAGTGACATTAGGAAAGGATGAATATTAACTGACCTGGTCTGAGTCCAGTAAGCAGTAATTAACCCTGAGTTGTACAAGTTGTGCCAAGAGGTGCAGCACCTGCTGTTGTAAGGGAATACTACTGGTGATTGTGTACTGCTTCAGAGCCCTGATAACTAATGGCTCAAATAGACGTATGTAGGAATGCACTGATGACTGAAAGGATAAACAAACACATGTTGAAACCTTTATCAAAACAAAATTTAAACGTCGTCACAAATAAAACAGAAAACTGTTGATCTCTTTCACATGTAGATTTCTAATAAACTGATCATTCAAGCATTGATATTTGGACAAACAGAAAATCAGTAAATTTTTCTTTCTTTAACAAAGTGGTTACTCAGATAATTTACAAACCCATCTATTGGTATTAATTTCCAGCTTATTGAATTACAATGTATTCAGCCTCTAACCTTTTCTTTGCTGCTCACTTTTCCCAGAATGCCCTTTCTATCAATCTTGGACTTCATCCAACCAAACAACCTGCAGAAGAAATGATTCACAAACTTTAAGACCCATCTTATTATAATAATAATAATACACATTTCTTATAAAGCGCACATATCCTAGACACTAGATCAAGGCGCTGAACAAATAAATAATCAACAATAAACAAATTAATGAGCTCTGAACAGTTCAGTCTTCAACATTTTCTTGAATTTCATCATTGAGTCAGACTGACGGACTTTTGGAGGAAATTTGTTCCACAGGTGGGGACCGCTATAACCAAACCAACATTTTTTTTACAGATAATAGAAGTGTTGTTGGGTCGTGCAGTTTACGGAGTCGGCTGTCGAGATGATAAACGGTGAGAAGATTTTTGAGGTAGCCAGGTGCTGAGGAGTGAAAACATTTCCAGACAAAGAGCATTATTTTGAACTTGATTCTGTCAGAAACCGGAAGCCAATGTAGTTGTTGAAGGATGGGGCGATGTGTTGGAATTTGCTAGTTCTAGTTATTAGGCGGGCTGCGTGGTTTTGAATTTGTTGTAGTCTGGCGATCTGACCACCTGCAGCTCCGTAGAGGATGGCATTACAGTAGTCGATGTTTGCAATAACCAGAGACTGGATAACACTGCGACATGAAGATGTGGTCAGGTATTTCCTGATGTACTTTATTTGACGGATGTGAAAGTTGCAATTTTTTACAAATGGCCGATACTTGAGCGCTCATGGATAGATGACGGTCAAATGTTACGCCAAGGTTTCTGCACGTCGAGGATGGCTGAACTACCATCTCACCGATGCAGATATTGGAAGAGCCAAATTTGCGTAATTGGTGTGGGGACATTATTTGAAGAAACTCTGTTTTAGTGTCAAGCAGGTTTGTAGTCATCCATTTACGAATTGCACTTGTGCATGAAGAGAGGTGATGCTTTGCTCGTTCAAGATCACCGTCAAGGTTTGGATTGTAGGAGACGTATAGCTGGATGTCATCTGCATATTTGTGGTAGTGAATTTTACAGGATGTGATGATGGCTTCAAGAGGTGCAGTGTATACATTGAACAGTGTGGGGCCAAGAACCGACCCTTGTGGAACACCAAAGTTAAGAAGGAATTCATCAGATGTGAATGAGCCAATGTTGATGCGCTGGGAGCGATGTGAAAGGTATGATGCAAACCATGCTTTGGCTTTGCCTACAACTCCAAACTGCTTTTCAAGAACACAAGTAAGGCGATCTAGGTCAATAGTGTCAAAAGCAGCGAATAGATCTAACAGCACAAGAAGGCACGCTTTATTGACACTCAGAGCAGTAGATATGTCATGATGAACCTTCAGAAGAGTGCTTTCTGTGCTGTGGTGTCTCTTATAAGCCGACTGAAGATCTTCATTGAGGTTATTGACATTGAAGTGGTCAATGAGCCTCTTGTTTGCTAATCTTTCAATGAGCTTTCCGATGAAGGGCAAGTTGGAAACTGGACGATAGTTCGACAAATTTTCTTTATCAAGGTTTGGTTTCTTAAGGATGGGGGTGATGACTGCCTTCTTAAGATGCGTTGGAAAAGTCCCAGTGAGGAATAACGTGTTAACCAGATTAAGGAGGACTGGAAGGTGAGCTTCAACAGATTGCTTCAAGATGTCTGTTGGGAGAGTGTCAAGCGAACATGACTTTGAGGGACTATCTTTGATGATTTTCAGTAGCTCGATGGGGTTTGATGGTCGAAGTTCTGTTAACTGGGTTGGGCAACTGCGAGATGGTATGGATGTCATTTCATCATATGGTAGATGAACAGCTTGGTCTTCTAAAACATTGCGAATGGATTTAACTTTGTCAGCAAAGTAATTTGCGAAACGATTACAAAGTGACTTAGCATCTTGAGTGGTAGATGGAAGAAGCTTATTCACCGTACTGAAGATTATCTTTTGGTTGGAAGTACTCAGAATATCGTGATAGTAGCTGCATTTGGCCTTTGCAATAAGTTTATTAACAGTAGAGCGACAGTTTATATAGCGTTGTCGGTCACATTTGAGACCTCTTCTGGGCCAGATCGATTCCAGATGTCTTCTCTGATGCCTCATCTTGTGGATATCTGGAGTATACCAAGGATGGTGCTTCCTTTGGGTGTTCTTTCGTGTGATCAGAGGAGCATGTTGATTGACGGTATGAAAAACAGCCTGGTTGTAGTTATGAAGAATGGTATTGGGGAGTAGTATTAAGCTTGGCAGTCAGGTCCAAGGCGAAGCGCTGCTTGTCGATGGATTTGCAATTCCTATACTGTGTCACTGATTGCATGGATGGAGTGTGATCTAACTTATCAATGGAGAGGCCAAATAGCACACTGAAGTGATCAGAGATGGAGCTTTGGGTGAGATTCATCCAATTTTGGAGATCGTCCTCGCGAACAACAACCAGATCAAGGGTGTGATTTTTGATATATTTTTTTTTTATTGGTATATTTTTATTCACATTATCACATTGTGACCCGAAGGCCAAATTGCATGATAATTTACAATATTAAAATCATTGAAAAAAACATTGAAAAAATTAAAAAGCTGCTCACAAGGAATATTAAGGCCCTATTTAGATAACTGGTAAAAAGTAAGCACGGGCAGTTTTATTGTTAATCTAAATGCGAGTAATAATCTAGCACAGATTTGAGGTGCACAGATGTGTGGGGCACAGATCTAGCACAGATGTGTGCACAGATCTAGCACAGATGTGTGGGGCCATTCACAATCGGAGTGAAACTGGTCACTGTCAAGAGCTCTTGAAGGCGTTGTACATTTGGAGAATTGACATTTTCAACGTGCATATTAAAGTCTCCAGTGATAATTAGTCTACCTGGGTAGAGTGCAAAGACAGTGATTAAATCTTCAAATTCATCAAAAATTGTGTGATGGATGAAGAGGGAGGGTGATATATCAAGACAATTCGAAGATGGTCGGCAGTGGTTTTACAAACATCAGTGTGTTCAAATGAGTCAAAAGAAAGAGCTGGGATAGAGGGCTTTAGGTTTAATGATGACCTAAACACAACCCCAGTTCCACCACCCCTCCTGTGTTCTCGGCAGGTCCCAAGATATGAATACCCGATGGAAGTGAGTTCATCAATGACTGGTGAGACTCCATCCTATAGCCAAGTTTCAGTGAGGAGGGCAATATCAAGACTGTTGTCAAGAATGTACTCAGATATGATGAGGGCTTTGTTACAAACAGAGCGGCAATAGTAAGAAGTTGACCGGCTTACAGTGATCAGGTATAGGATTGATTTTTATCAAGTTGTTTTGTCATACCCCTGCTTGGTGTACAGCAGTGTTCCTGTGTTTATGTTTCATTTTGCCACCTTGGCATCCTCGGCGGGTAGCACGTATTGCATTTAATACCAATTTGGCATATATGTTCTTCATTACAATAGGGTCCAAGTATGCATTTCCCAAGAGTTTGTACGAATCCCTGATGTTAATCAATTGACTGATGCTGTATTGATACATGTTACCTGCTAGCAAGTTGTGTTGGGGTTGAGTGCAGTTACAATCCATAGCAATAGGAGATTGGTTAGTTGAATGCTTACAAGCTGGGCCACTAAACTGGGCCATTATTAGACAATTATAACATACTTTGACCAACATTGTCTTATTCACTGAAAGCAATGATAACTATTTCCTCATCTAGCATTAAACTTATTGCATTGATTTGAGTAAAAGAGTAGAATGATGGCTGAACAATAAAATAAATATAGGTTTTTCCAGCCAATTTCAACACAACAACATTCAATTTAACACCCAGCTCATTCAATTTCATTTGAAAATGAATGCTCCATTCCATCAGCATTCAACAGCCAAAAAGAGCAATTCAATTTTTAACAGCTTAGCACTCACTTATCAAATCATTCAAATTCATTAGTATAATTTTGTTTTTACCCTACACGATGTGAGTTAAGCCTCTAGCCATCGGGCTAGCTCGGTGGTCTAGTGGTAAGACATCTGCTCTAGCAATGCAAAGGTCGTGAGTTCGAATCCCACGCGAGTGATTTGCCTGTGGATTTTTTTCCACAGAACTCGGGAAAGTACTGAGTATACAGTGCTTAACTCACATCGTGTAGGGTAAAAACAAAATTATATTCATTATCCCTGATGCAAAAATTTACATCTATTAAATTGTGCGGTACCCGCTGCCAATGATTCGAACCGCCTCTAGCCATCGGGCTAGCTCGGTGGTCTAGAGGTAAGACATCTGCTCTAGCAATGCAAAGGTCGTGGGTTCGAATCCCACCCGAGTGATTTGCCTGTGGATTTTTTTTTTCACAGAACTCGGGAAAGTACTGAGTATACAGTGCTTAACTCACATCGTGTAGGGTAAAAACAAATTCATTAGGTCAAAAAGATCATTATTTTTTTTTTTAAGAGGGCAGCAAGAGGCTGGTTAACCATTCAATTTCACCAATTAGCATTCAAATTCATTATAAGTGCTTCTTTCATTTATATTTGCCTGTATAAAGATAGATATTTTTAGGAGAATTTGTGACGCTTCGTGCTGAAATTAGTAGTGTTATGTAGCTCTAAGTAGAGCAATTTTCAGATCGGGAATAGGGAATCTACCGCATGAACTGGCTTAAAGGAAAGTTGGACGATTAAACAACTCAGGAAAAGCGGGTGAGATATAAACAAAGCCAAAACTTTGCTGAGATGGCTACAGCATGTCACAACATTGCTGAGATGGCTACAGCATGTCACAACATTGCTGAGATGGCTACAGCATGTCACAACATTGCTGAGATGGCTACAGCATGTCACAACATTGCTGAGATGGCTACAGCATGTCACAACATTGAAGGTTAAAGAAAAAAGAAACCTATTTCAGATACAAAGAAACATACCCCAAAAAAAGAGAAGGACCTGTGAAAAAATTTCCACAGGAAACAGAACAAATATAATTATTTGCAGGCATGATATTTGGTTCTTGGAAAAAGAAAGAATATTTTATTTTGTACAAGGGCTGAGCATAGACTTTTCAGGCTCTTTAATCATAATTTTTCAGTTTTTTTCCAAAAACAAAACAAATCGGAAATCAGACTAAAGTAGGAAGAAAATCATGCCTGTATTTGTTTGGTTAATTTTAAAACAACCCCCTGATAATTTTAATTTTTCTTTTCTGAAAAAAAGATTTCATTAATTTGACATGTTCGAAAATTTGCATAAGTAATGAAGTACAAACAATAGTAATATTAATAATAAATAAGACTTTATAAGTCGCATTTCCCAAAGCTACAATGCCGCAAAAAGGGGAAGAAAAATGTATAGGCGAGAAGAGACTTTAGACTTTAAACAATCACAAGACTAAAGCAAAAGATGTTCTCATTTCAAACTGATAACCATAACTTTACAAACTTTACCTCACAGCCTTCTAGATTCCTGTTACAGGTTTTAACGTTACTCATGGGGTAACAAAGCAACAAGAACAATTCATACATACGTACATCTTGCAGCCAAACAACAGTCTACCTACCCAGCATTCCCTCCTTCAGACTCAGGGGTAGTACTCATCTTGGGTCCTAACTGATTCAGGGATTGGGTGTATTGTGTGTAAGGAGCTTCAAAGCAGTCATGGTACAAGCCAGGCTTCATGTTGGATGTCAGGCGGGTAGCCTTACCAGGTTTACGAGGAACCTGGGGAGAGGGAATCTCAGCTGAGCTGGCCATGTTGGTGAAGAACAGGGCTTTTAACAACTGAAGGATAAAATGGTAAAATAGGATTGTAAGATTGTAAGGATTTTTCAGTCCTTTCATATGACATATTGATTGTTAAAATAGCTCACATAGGTCAGGAAATACAATTTTTTTTTAAATAGTAAAACCTGAATTAATGTTAATCTAAACTTGATGACATCATGGTGAGGTCACTACAACAGTGCCATTTCTAGTGCAGATCTTACTATGTGTGAAGTTTGAAGGTTATGTGAGATTGGGAAGTGTCATAATTGAGCTCAATACTTGTGCAAATGTATCATGTTGATGTAGGAAACAAAAGGAAAAGTGACATTGAAACCTATTGGACACTCCTATTAAAGGAGGGACCCTGGTATGGAGTAACATGAAGGCCATCTTTGGCCACTGTATTCCTGGTGCTTTTCCTTGATGCTAAATAAATCAAATTAAAAAGGTATTCCAAGCACCCTTTACTAAAAAAAGGTGGTCTTCCCCCTTCTGGAATAACATTTCATGCCTACATGCCAACAATGCAGATCAGTGCTTCAACATACAATGCACTTGTAATAACATTGGATTAGATGAACATATTCATATACCGCATTTACACTAGATCCAGAAAGGTGGATTGAGATCCGGCATTTATTTTACGACCGCAGATCAAGATCCCGTGTCGCGTTTACACTAGTGCTTGATCCGGCTCCGACCCCACTTTTGGACCGGATGTATATTGGTCATGACGTCACCGCTCCTCGCAAAGAGCTCAAGGGTTACGTGGAACAGATCAAAGGTCTGAATTACAGCGCACCATATTTTCAATTCAATACAAAAACAGTTTTAGGAATATACTAACCAGTTCTAAAAAATCCCAACCGGCTCTCAAGCAATGTTACGACATTGCCGACCGGTACTTTTTGCTACTAAATAAGCTTAAAAACTAAGGAATTCTTCTTACGTAAGTTAACTGAAAACTATCAAAATCAAAAGTGTTGTTAAATCTTGTCCTCGACGATCGCAATTGATCAATTCTTGTTGTGTCATTTTTATTTCAAGTTGACTGTTTGATGCAGCGATGTTTCCCCTTTCCATGTTAGCAGAAAAAAAATTATATTCTCACAGCGTCTGATTGCTGCCGCATCCTTTGAGTAAAGCATTAGAAAAACGTAGGAACCAGACGATATAGAACGTATAGCTCTACGTTACGCATCAGTACACGTAGCCAGACTTCCTCCTTTTGATGGATGTGTTTAATTTTTTATCTAACTCACCAAGTTGTGAGCACACATGTCGTTCGTTCACGCGGCGGTGTTATTTTTCTTGTCGCTATTGTACGACAGAAACGACGCTCATTAGAACCCTCGCTTCACGCCGCTCCGCCATACCAGTTGTTCACAAATCGTTCTCCACTGTTTCTTCATTATTTTTGTCACATTATGTGTTCACGAGGGAGATATAGACAAGAAAATTATTTTCTTACGGAAGTATGAAGAAAGAAAGCGCACATCTCCGAGCAGTGCAATCCAATAATTTTTTTTTGGGGTCTGGACCGTACGTGCGTAACTGCGCAAACCACATTGACTTCTACTGGGTACTTGACTCACTGCACATTAGACTTGTTAAAAGTCCATCAATTTTCAAAGGTTTCTGCGTTCAGCGCTCGCACACCAAATGTATTGCGATCTTCTGTCCCCATTTTTCTCACTGGATTTACACGATTCACACGGGTCGACTTTTTGGTTTAAAAAAAAAAATTTCCGGCAAAAACCGGAGGAATCACATCCCTGGATTAACTTACCTTATTAAGTTGCAAGAATTTTACACAACTTACATTTAATAAATAACAAATACTTTATTTGATTAAATTTGACACTCGTCTCATTTCACTTGTCAGCTCCAGATATATGAAGGACTTTAGAATTTGTGGGGTATAAGCAGGCTGGGTATAAAAACTTGATATATGGCTCAACATGTGTACTTCTAATTCAGCAAAATACATTGTGTTGTTAGTGTCTAGAACCCATAAAATATGTATTTTTAAGGGTGTAAAATGTAAACATTTTCGGGGCCACCCCCTTTGGACCCCTGATGAACGCCTCCCGCAAGCACTCGGTACCTCGCATAGCTCGCTCCTCTGTGAAAATTAACCGGCTCTTAAAAACTTCTGGTCACAACACTGGTTTACACTTGTATTTGTAATCCACTTTGCCGGATATTATCCACCAATTGCCGGCTTCAACCCTCCTCGAAAGGTGGATTAAAATTGCCGGATCTTGAACCGGGTCTGATCCGGCATTTTTGCGTTTACACTAGCCGTTAATCCACATTGCCGGATCTGAACCGGGTCTGATCCGCCTTTCGGGATCTAGTGTAAACGGGGTCATAGTCATGATTATTCCTTAATGACTTTTAATGCAAGTACATTACCCGTTCCTACACAGAAACTACAGTGTTTGTACTACTGATAAACAGTCTTGACACAATTTACATAAGAATAATTATTGCCACTTGCAAGTTACATACCTGTTCTACACAGAGGACTGTTGACGTAGGTTCGATGGTGAAACAAGACTTCATATAACTAAGCAGCTCCTCTGTGTACTAGAAAATGAAAACCAACACTTTAAAAAAAATGCAATAAATACTTGGAAAGCAAAGACACTCAGCTGATTTATTGTGAATAATGAAGTGTTTCTATCAATTCTCCCCAGGTTGATGTGTTACACTTGGTTCCAACGGGCTTAGTACAGCATTATGATTGGCATTGGGCCAGGCATACCACAGTTATCACAGTCCAACACTCTGGGTGTTGAAATACACCATTTTAGTGATGAGCAGAGTTAGATTGTGTTAAGGTATGTGTGTGATACTAAAAGTGTCAAACTCCATGGATGATTTCAAGGTCATATTGAGACGACCTTTATGATGAGGGGTTTCAGGCTTCCAGAGAAGGACACATTAGCTGGCTTATTATGGCAGCTAGCCAAAGACAATGCTGTCTGATGATGGTGGAGATAGGGGGAAGGGCGTCGTATGAAGAGTGGTGTCAGGGAGATGTTGCCAGGAAACATTCCGTGCCATCAATGGATGGAGTAACTTGATCTATCAGGGCCTAAGACGATATCAAACCATATAAATGTAATTTGAAATTAATCCTAAGCATGGACTGTCCTTTTACCTTCCCAACCTCACTCATGGTTGCAATCTCTAGGAGCTGAGAAAAACTGTCCAGGCTTGTCTTTAACAATCCGGAAAACTTGTCGGTTCGACTGAAGTCTAGAGTCACCTGAGGATTTTAGGGCCAGGGAAAATGATTGGAAGTGTGTTAAAACATAATCAATGTTGTACAAATAATCAATGAGAATTACTCTACTCCACAAATGCTGAAGTATTGCAGGTTCAACACAGCATGTTGGAGTATAGTTTCCCATAACGATTTAGTGAGAAATGTCAAACTCTTTTGCTTATCTCCCTTAGATATTGAGATGTATTCACTAAGTCTACACCTTTGTATTTAAACACTTCGTTCCCAAGCTGCATACTTCATTTAATCTTAGTTACAATCTCATATCTTTAATAACCATACAAATGGCTAAAGTTTACAAGATTATAAATGATACAATTAAATCAAAACAAATTCATTACCTCTGTAATCTTGTTTGATTTCTTTTTTAGATCTGAGAATACACGGGTTTAATAACAGATTCATAGTTGGAAATAGTTTGTAGATTCTTAGACCATGTTACCCTGTAGTTGTTGAATGCTGACTTCATAACTTCATAGAGTTTCATATAATGAGGTAGTTGATAAAAGGCACCATATGTTGACTTGGGACTTTTTTTCTCCTCAATATTATCTGATTTGTCTGCAAAAAAAGACAATAATAAAATTGAAAGGCAATTTCATTGGGAGTAAATGAAAATAAGACATTGCGCAAGTTTGTCAGTAAGTTTAGTGAGATAAATCAACTTAATTAGCTGTTTCGCAGCGTAGCGCAGCGGAACAGCTCTTGTTTTCGTTAAAGTTTTTTGGGTTTTTTTTCTAATACAACCGGAAGTCATTCAAATAACGCATGTGCGTTCCAAGCGCTTTTTTGCATAGTTCCCGATAAGCAATTGCAATGAAACTTTTAGTGATGAGAGGCATTGGTGCAAGGAAGGTCCTAAAAGAAATTCGTCATGATTACGCCATCACCTGTCACGTGACGTCATCTTAAAGATTTATATTTTAAATATTTGAAAATGCGTATCAAATCAGCCACAAGAGACCGTAGGATTCTGTTTGCGGGATTGGGTAGGGATGACTTAGGGCTTCATTTTATTCAGTGTGCATGACCTCACGTGACCTCTACTTCCGGTTCTTCCGGTCGAAACCGGAAGTGCCCTCGTAATTCAAAAGTGGCAAAAGTTGTGAAGTTGCTTTTAACGATGTTAGTGTGCGGCCAGGATGTACTTTCAAAAAAAATACCAATGACGTCATAATATACAAGAGCGCCCTCTAGTGGCAGTTGGAAAACTGTTCAAATTGCACTTTGAGAAGATTTGTGTGGCGAAGTTTTTTGTAATCACTTCAAAATTGATACACATGATGACCGTCAGGCAGCCAACATATGTATGAAGTTTTAGATTGATTACGTCATCAGGGGTCACGTGACGTGACGTGACATTAAAGGTGCACTTTTTGAAGTCGTATATCTCCAAAAGTATAGGTCTGATTACTTTGAAACTTGGCAAGTCGTTAGATAATGGCAAGTTCTTGTCAAATTTGTAATGACGTCATGATGACGTAATCACACGATTTTATATGATTTTTTTGGTTTTTGCCCCTTTAAGTCATCAATTGCTAACAAAAACATGCTTTAATCAAAATTCTTTTTTTAAACAGGCTTTGAAAACAAATTGACGTCATCATGACGTCATCATTTGTCAGGTTATATAACCTTAAAGGTACAGTTTTACAAGATATATAGACAATGAATTGGATCTCACAAGGCATTAATTATTGTATAATTAATTTGATTATGTACACACTATACTAATTTGATATTCAGATGAGTAATTTGAAAATATTATAAGCGAAACAGCTCTGCATTTGTGCACAAATGCAATGTCACGTGTCTAGTTTCAATTTGTAAGTGTCGCATAAAAATGTTCTTTGAGCTGGACCATGAAATATACTAAATGGCAAGTAACTTAATTCATCTGTCAAGCAGTGCGGGCATAATAATTTGACTTTTTGTATTTTTAAAAGTATAAACCAACTTGCTACTTACAATATTTAAACAAATTGTTTAATGAAAGTCACTAAAGGTGTTTTTTCAGAATAACGTGATGTACATGTGTACAGTAACTATTGGAATATTAGCCATGGCTTCTCAATTGATTTTCATGCAGACAAAGAGCTCCACGGTTTATACAGAAATATGTAAAGTAAGTTCAGGGCAATTTTGATTAAAATTTATAACAGCAAATTCCTCTGACTTCAATATGTTTACCGACATTTACTAAAAATCAAGACAAATTCACAAAACAATATCAAATTCTCATATAGGTTCTGTACTTGCCTGTACAACACATCAATGTGTAACATCTCATTGTGTACCTTGCTAAACTACTAAAACAAACAAAGCGATCCAGCCCGCTAGCATGATTGCACTATCAAATCAGTTGTCTGGTTCCTTACTCATTTGAACACAGCATGTGCACTCTAAAAAAAGGGCACCACTTTGAATCACTCCTGTCCTAAACAAGGACACATTTGAGCAAATTTGGATATGTGTACAGACCGCATTGGCGATGAAATAAACACAAGTGGTGTTAATGATGGGAGGCATGAGGAAAGCCAAGTTAGAACAATGATGTAATGGAAAATGTGTGGGCACATCATCAAATTTTGGGAAAAATATCTGTGGCAAGTCAAATGCTTTTTCAGGCAGTAGTCAGTTGATATATTTTTACGAACCATATAAATTTTTTGTAATTTTTACATAACATTTGAAGATGGTTTTATGGTCTACAAGCAATTAAAATTTGGGGTAATTTCAATGCATCAATATGAGCACAGGAATTCCATGTACTGTCATGACTGTGTGGGGGCTTTTTTCCTACAGAACAGACGAGGTTGGGACTAGTGTAAATGCTTGGGTTTTTTGGCGTCTTTTTTTTGTAAATTGAGAATGAAATAATTCTGGAAGTAACTTACCTCCATGGGCTGTTTGAGAAAGTTTTATAAAGAAATCATCATTGTGTAGCAGTTTTTGTTTCGTTTTAAAACATACCACTATGATGGCCAGAAAGCAATTTGTTTTGGAATCGTTTTGATCGAATCTAAATCTTGCAAAATGTTCTTTTATGAAAATTTTGCATTAAATCCAGAAAATGAGAAACTAACTAAACTCCATGAACCACCTCATCCCATAAAATATGCCAAGAGAGGTTACAATCATTAAAAAAACAAAACCAATATCTTCTGTGCATGTGATTAGGTGCTTTTCTGGTGCTATTTATAACGTGTTGACACAAGTGTGGATCAAAATATGCCTCTCCAAATTAGATGCATTTTCATTTAGAGAGCTAATTCTTTATACACCTAGTTCTAAAGCAGGTCCTAGGTTAATATCGGAGGCCCCAAATTACGTTGATAAAATTATTGATAATTTCGTTGCACAGCTTATTAAATGGCATGTTTTCCCACTAGAATCAGAGGAATCCAGTAAAAGTGACTCCAAATTGAGAAAGCAATTATTTGAAGGTGGAAGGAAGTTGATATTTACCCGCTTGAGATTTAACCTGAGTGCTGGGTGATGTGTTACCCTGATCCACAGTTTCTTTATCTCTTCCTTTAGCTCTCCTCTTAATAGGGCTCAATGAGGGTCCAGCAGGTAATGATGGAAGTGTAGTCTTAGGAAAAACATCAAAAGTCAACTTATGGCTAGAAAGTCATCAATAAATAAATGAGAGCAAAAACTTCCACATGGACAATGAAGAAAACTTCAAGTCTTTAAATGTGCAGTAACATGATCAGAACATCTTGAAAATCAATTAACCCTTAAGCACTCATGCACTATTAAACATAGAGTCATTCACTCCTCACCTAGAAATCCTCAGCTACATTTCGTTGTGATTATTTTCTTGCGGGCGGTACAAGTTGAGTTTATTTTGTAGAGAATGAAATTATCTTTTAAATGTTTGTTACCGCTCTTTGTTTTGCTTTACCAAATTGAAGCTTAGAGGTTGGAAACATATGACAGAACAACCAAAATTAGAAAACCTTTGTTTGTGCATGAAGTAAAAGTGGAAAGTTGTACACACAAGTTTTTATCAACTGGACTGTCGTCTCAAAGGAAAAGAAAGTTACAAAACTGATTGAAAATAATCACAACATACCTGCGTTTTAATTGCGTGTTTAAAATTCAAAATACAACTGGTTAAACTTCGAGGGCGATTGCGGGCGGTATGCCGAGTAATAAGCAGGGTGGCTGTGGGCGGTACACGTTCCACAGGGTTTACTTCAGGAAAACCCCACTGGAAAAATCTTGCATAATCAGGTTGGGACTGAAAACCCAATCCAATGCAGGGAAAGAAATCACTGAACCAACCTGATCCCCCATATTCTTGAAAAGGGTGTAATTTGAGTAGTAGTATTGGGTTTTTTCAAGCCAGTACCATAGCTGTGATGAAAGTCACTGACTAGCAATGATAATTTCCCAAAGAGTAATTTGAATTCAATGTACATGTACATGTCTTTAAAATAAATCACAATGAGCAATATTTTTACCTGGGATTTGGGAGGGCCGGGCTGTGTTCCTTCAATGACATGAGCACATAAGCAGAGAACCCTGGCTACATGTTGCATTAGCTGAGCAGCTAGGGGTACCAATAAGCGATTTTGGAGGCATGACCAACTCTCCTCTTCCACTTGGGTAGATTGGTTTATGGTGGGAGGTTTGGTTGGTATGCTGGCCTTCAATGAGTGGTAAGCAACTCCTATAAATGTGGTAAAAAATTGATAAGTAATCCGAGTGGTATCCTTGAAATTTAACGCATCATTAACTGCCTGCCTTGCTGCTAGCTCTTACAATCCCACAGGGTGCAAGGATGTACGTTGTTCAAGTGATGAAATAAAACTTTAAAAATGTGTCATTATTAACCCGAGTTATTTACATTTCAACAAATTATATGGATAACTTTACAGATACACTTTTTGTCTTCCTATCCATTGATTGATGGTGCCATAATCATACTTTTCAAATGTTGATGAGTTAAAGAAAATTTCTTTCTTTAAGAAAATTTCTTTCTTTAAAACCGTGTTAAAATTCCTGACCAATTTGGCTGCAAAGCGATCATAATACATGTAGCTATTGGGAATGAGTTTTTCACTTCAACTTCAGATTCGCACCAGAACACAAGGTCAAATTGGGATCATATGTCGGAATCTCTAATAAAACAAGAAAAGTGGGGACCTTTGTTTCATTGTATAAAAGTCCCCACAACTCTGGGTATGCCTACCCACACACACACACACAAGTGTGTACCGTATTTTCTTGCGGACAAGGCGCTCGGCGGACAAGACGCAGGACCCTAAAATGACCCCAAAAAATTTCAAACGTCAGCAGAAAAGGCGCACCGCCGCATAGGACGCATGTTTAACAGCACACAGAAGAACACCAGGCACCACCCGGTGTCGGTACATTGACACAAAGACGTCATTTTGTTGCCTTTTGGAGCGTTCACAATATTCGAAGCATGAATGAAACCGTAACCACATGGGCGTGTAGAGCCATGCAGAAAAGACCAACGTAAATTGATACCGACCTTCGTCCATCCATTCAGCCAACGCTGTGCATTGTTAATAATATGAAGTCCGGCCCAATCAGCGGCCAGAAACAATGGTCCACGCACTGTCTGAAGATATTGCAACACGAACCCAGGCCCTCCTAGCATGAACATCCGACGTCCCACAATGAGGATCCTTGCTGATAAAGACAGGTTACCAGTCTAAGTCCCTCCGAGCCAGTAGATGTTGCGCCCTCTACCGGTGACTAATACCAAAACTAGCGTCGCCTTTATATATACCTTACGCAAATAATCCCCACACCCGGGAAGACGTAACAAAATGTTTCATTATATATATTTGTTTAAGTTTTTGTAATGTGTTTCTTTTTGTATATAAAATTCTTTTCCATTATTTCAAACCTTTAATTTGTTAATCTCGTTCATAAGATTTTGTTTTAAAGTTCTTTTTATTTATTTCAAACTTATAATCTCGTTCATAAGATATTTGTTTAAAACATCTATCCTCTTCTTAAATAATGTTAGTTTTGTTTTCAAGGGTCATTACCTTGTTTTCAAGGATAATTTTTTTTATTTGACTAAAAAGAGGCAATAAAAAAATGAATATTTGAACGTTTAATGAAACAAACGAAAGTGCAATTCGTATAGGTTGGCCAACAAACATTGGTACTTAATTATCCCATCCTTAAATAGTACGTCAAGCCATAATAGTACGTCAAGCACACTTCGGAGATATTCTGTACAATAAAAACCCTCAAAGTTCACCACACAATAGAGGTTGGGTGAATGCCGTTTGTACAACAGCATTGACAGTAAATCTGATTGCAGCATTTTCGGAACGAATACGCGGCCACACAGAAAAACGTTTGTACGACGCCGACGTCTGTTGGACCGAAAGTACCAACACATTGCGGCATTGTTGGAATGAAAGCACGGTCATGGGGGATGAACAAGTTGCGGCATTGTTGGAATGAAAGGACAGTCTGGGGGATTGCGGCATTGTTGAAACGAAAATACGGTCTCAGTGTCTGGATAGTTGAGCCTTGTTTGACCGCATTATTGAGTAAGGATTCTTCACACAAAGACCGTTGATTTGAACTGGACAAAATAAAGGTATTATTGTACGCAGTGATCATCCCCAAAAAAATCAATCGTCAGCAGACAAGGCGCATCGAAAGATAAGACGCACCGATATTTTTGGGGTCTAAAAAGTCAGATAAGACGCGTCTTGTCCGCAAGAAAATACGGTATACGCCTGCAATCGTGGACCTCCTATTGTCCTCTTTTGTTTATACTCTAACTTTTTTGCAACAGCTCCCATTGGTTTTGTACACGTTTTCCAACCGTGGACCTTTCCCCAACCGTGGACCTACAAACTGTATTGTCCTCTTTTGTTATAGGTCCCCGGTTTGAATGTGTATACCTACTCACACCCACACACGGAAGGACATGTCGGATACAGTATGCCCCTTCGGTGGCTTCGCCACTGCTTCGGTGGCTTCGCCACTGCTTCGGTGGCTTCGCCACTGCGGGGCATAAAAACACAATAGGCACTAGCACACACATTGAAAGTATGAGAGTCTTTGCCATCAAAGCACTGTGACCAACCAATCATTAGGCTTTATTTTGATGCCCATGGGGTTGAATGCCACACAGGCATTTACTAACAATAAAACTTGTGTAATTGTAATAGCTGTAAAAATAGTTAATATTGACTGGGATGAAGGGATAATTGAGCAACTTTCTTATCTCAAAGTATCCAAAAGGTCTAGGAGACACAACAACTGGCTTCATGTGTAGATCCCTATTTCAAAAAGTACATGTAGGCAGAGGTGTGAAAGGCAAATCTCAAAGCAGTGGACTTCTTATCTGATGTCAGCTAAAGAGCTCCTTTATTATTTCAACGATGGCAATAGAGTCATAGGTCAAGGCCGATAAAGCCATTTCCACTGTGGGGCAACCTGATAGACTTCCACTTATAGTTTATGTTCAATTGAATGAAAGCTTATTTGGTCCAGTAGGTGTTAAGACATGGTGCCAAATAATAATAATAATAATAATAATAATAAAGACTTGTTATGCGCACATATCCACCCTGCTGGGTGTTCAAGATAGTCATGGCACCTTAAACAGCAGTGGATTCTCAGGCGGAAGTTATTTTTATTTCTAAAGACCTGTGTTGATGGAGTGGAGCTGCCCACAGCAGGTTTGAGAAACTGCAAAATAATAGCTGCAATTTTGCACACAGGCAGCCTAGATAATGGACAACTGGGAGGCCAAAGGTAAAGATAGCTAGTTATGGAGGTAATCTCTAAATAAGGGTGCTCAAACCATCAAACAAACTAAAATAACAGCATAACCACCTCCATCATCTGCAACCGAAAACAGGCTATCAATCCACCAATTTCTGTGTCTATTGCATTAGCGGTTTCATAGCACAGATTGGCCATGTGTCCCATCTACAAGCCATTCAGGACAAAGATTGGCCATGTGTCCCATCTACAAGCCACTCAGGGCACAGATTGGCCATGTGTCCCATCTACAAGCCATTCAGGACAAAGATTGGCCATGTGTCCCATCTACAAGCCACTCAGGGCACAGATTGGCCATGTGTCCCATCTACAAGCCATTCAGGACAAAGATTGGCCATGTGTCCCATCTACAAGCCACTCAGGGCACAGATTGGCCATGTGTCCCATCTACAAGCCACTCAGGCCACAGATTGGCCATGTGTCCCATCTACAAGCCATTCAGGGCACAGATTGGCCATGTGTCCCATCTACAAGCCATTCAGGACAAAGATTGGCCATGTGTCCCATCTACAAGCCACTCAGGGCACAGATTGGCCATGTGTCCCATCTACAAGCCATTCAGGACAAAGATTGGCCATGTGTCCCATCTACAAGCCAATCAGGACAAAGATTGGCCATGTGTCCCATCTACAAGCCAATCAGGGCACAGATTGGCCATGTGTCCCATCTACAAGCCATTCAGGACAAAGATTGGCCATGTGTCCCATCTACAAGCCACTCAGGGCACAGATTGGCCATGTGTCCCATCTACAAGCCATTCAGGACAAAGATTGGCCATGTGTCCCATCTACAAGCCAATCAGGGCACAGATTGGCCATGTGTCCCATCTACAAGCCATTCAGGACAAAGATTGGCCATGTGTCCCATCTACAAGCCACTCAGGCCACAGATTGGCCATGTGTCCCATCTACAAGCCATTCAGGGCACAGATTGGCCATGTGTCCCATCTACAAGCCATTCAGGACAAAGATTGGCCATGTGTCCCATCTACAAGCCACTCAGGGCACAGATTGGCCATGTGTCCCATCTACAAGCCAATCAGGACAAAGATTGGCCATGTGTCCCATCTACAAGCCAATCAGGGCACAGATTGGCCATGTGTCCCATCTACAAGCCATTCAGGACAAAGATTGGCCATGTGTCCCATCTACAAGCCACTCAGGGCACAGATTGGCCATGTGTCCCATCTACAAGCCATTCAGGACAAAGATTGGCCATGTGTCCCATCTACAAGCCAATCAGGGCACAGATTGGCCATGTGTCCCATCTACAAGCCAATCAGGGCACAAAACATATTTACTATATTGCTCTAAACACCAAGGATTGTCCACTGTTATACATCACTAGTTCAGTTATCATAACCAAACTTTCATGGTGCTGCTCAACAAGTAACATTGCTTCAGAATATGTTTGAGTGGCTCGTAACAATTTTTTGCTTAACAAATATTTTCTGTTCTTTGCAAGTTTGTGGTTAAAACCTACTGACTCAAGCATGGAAACTGACAAAATACATCGGCACTTCACTTAAATTATGCTGAATGATATTGTAGCAAATTGTTTTTGCAATTAAACAATTTGTTTAACTTCACCCAACTCACCAATGAGGATGTTACCGGCTAGATGAAGAGCATCTTGGTGAGCTGTGAGGTCAAGTAGTAGTAATGAGGATGTCAATGTGGAGAGAATGAGAGGTAGAGTACCACATCCCGATCCGTTACTCAGCTCCTCTAATCCTGCTGGTGCTCCTTGACTACCAAAGCTGCACAGCAAATTCAAAATATAGAAGATTAATTCTTGATTGAATTGTCCTTACCAACAAGATCCGTGCAAAAATAATCACCCACTTAATCCAAGAATACTTGCCAACATTGTGTGGAATCTTTTGCCACAACACCTTATTGATGAATTGTATGTTACATTTTGCTGTTCTTTGGTTGAGAATGGGCAAAATGCAAACAACCAGGTTTCCCTTTGACAGATTGTCATCTCATATTATGACATATGTTAATAACCAAATACCAAGTGGCAAACGAACCTCCACAATGAAGAGTGAATTTGAATTTGACACCAACTTAAAATGTGAAACTTGTTTACAAAATACACATGTATTCACTTATAGTCAATTTAGCTAGAAAGAGATAACCCATGTAAGAACAAATTTATCATAAAAATTGCCCCAATTCACTTGACGTCATCATCACAATAATCTTGGTGGTGTCATTTTGAGAGGCAATGTTCCTATGTGTTATACAGTGTGGTAGGCATTTATGTGACAGCATTTACACGCACACCGTAATTTTTACGAGTAATTTGACTCCCGAGATGGCAAGTGTGGTAGGCAATAGCAGTGTGTGAGGTAAGTGCAATGGGTCAATAGAGACCTTTTGGACACATTACAATCAGCCTGGTTTTCCTGAATGTCTGATTTACTGTGACCTTACCTTCCTACTGCATTCCTAACACGACCAGCAGATTTCAATGAACCGTCTTTAGTGAGTGGTGAAAGACACATTGCACAACTCCAAGCCGTTGGATGAGCAATAACAGAATAAGTCATTGATAGCTGACATAGAGCATGGCAGCACCCAAACTGAAACAAAATCAATAATAACTCTTTAAATATGATATAGACCTTTCTATTGCAACGTCACAGCCAAAGTTTTTGCCAACCGAGGTTGGAAAACTATGGAAAGCCATAAGTGCAAAACAAAAAACAGATAGTCACAATTTGTAACAATGTTACACAATTATTCAAAAAAATTGTTGAATTTGTTACAAACAAAGCAACCAATCATTGGAGGTTTTCCATTTAATTGAAAGTTTGCAGAAAATGTTGAATTTGGTTAAAACATCTGTTAACACGATTGAATGTTTTACTAACATTCAGCAGCCCATGCAAACCAGCGCGATTTGTTTATCAACAACAGAAAAGTCTATAAGCTTAAAACATTATTTAAAGCATTTTCCCCAATATGGGCTTAAATTTAATTTTCCAATTATCCACAATATATAAAAATCCACAAGATGATTGCAAAATAAAACCTGTATGTTTTCATGTTTATGAAATTTCAAACAAAATGTAAGAGAAACACAAAAAGCTCCTTCCTGTTTAGTTAATTATAATTATTATTATTATTTTATTTTTTTATATTTATCTTTGTCTTTGATCGGGAGAGGGGAGTTGCATAGACACTTTTCTCGTGTTTTACTCCCTATTTCTAGAATCAATATTAGTCCTTCAGCCTACCCTGGAGAACTTGGAAGAAGAGGTGTTCAATGTCTCGACAATAAGATCAACGATTCTAGACAAAGCTGAGTCAATAGTAACTCTTCCTCCCTCTGGGCCACTGTTGAATATGACAATCTCACTCATAGCAGTAGTCTGAGCCTGAGAAGGAAAGGGTACAATGCAAATTAGTATTCACATTGGTATTGAAACTCCAAGAGATAAATAATCACATTTATTTCTAGTTAGTTTGATTTTGTGCAAGTAAAATTATTTAAAGTTGGACAAACTTCAATCACGCATGTATAGAAGAAAGCACACCTGGATTTTTCTAGGAGTATGATTTTGCTAAAAGCCAAATTTGTAGTCCAGGCTAGGATTGAAGGTTTGATTTACTGTATACCCATGTCAAAAGCTCACAGAAAGATTTTGCTATTGTCTAGATTCCACCAAATTTCATACTACTATTTGAACATATAAGCTTTGGTACCACTGTAAGCATGCTATATATCGTCCTGCAATGACCACAATCAATAGGAAAGTTACATAAACTCATGACAACGTACTTCCTGATGTCATCTTGCTTCACTTTGTAGCCAATATTTTCTGTAACCTCCCAGCCCCATTGCCTCTTCAATGTACTCGGTAATATGCAGTCAAAATGTGATCAGAATTGTCCATGACGGCAACACTCAACAATAATACACTTGTGGGATGCTTTTAGACATACATGTACATGTGTGTACATGTACAGGTCTGAGTCTCAAATCAAAAGAACTAACATGCCTTCAACTGAGATGCCTTCAATTGAAATGCAAGAAATGTAATCACTTTAGTTAAAAACTTAACCAATTACATGTTTGAAAATGTACAAGATACAGCAACACATGTTGTTACACTAACCTAAAATATTTATAAATAAATAAATAGAGCATAATCCCAGTAAGATTATTAATCAAGGTAAAAATCAGATTATCAGTGAGTTCATATGCAACACCTCTGGCAATTGTTCAAGCAAGAAAATTATGTTCCCTTACCCAGTTTATGGATTGAAGAACTGTTAGGGCTCTTAGAATATTAGCAAAATTGTCTAACGAGTATTCCTAACTAAACTCAATGAACTAATACAATAGACTGATCTATTAAGCTCCCACACAGTGATGCAATGACGACGCACCCATTTTGTTAACTGCACTGGAAATGAACTCATTATTGCAAAATTGATCACTGCCAAATCAAGCTCTTCTAGTAGGAAACATTAACAAACAAGTAAAAGTTACACCATGTTACCATTAAACACTATCTCCTAAACAGCATGAGTCCATTACTTATGATGTGTTGCTTCAAAATAAAAATATTTCAATAATTTGTTCTTCTAGTGTTAAACCATTCCATTAATAGAATAAAAACATCCACAAACAGACCCCAACCCTTACCTGTGAATAGTGCACAGCTTCCCCAATGACAGGATCCAAATACTGTGTGACCTGGTCTTTAGCTAATGCTGTCAGCGGCTCCTGGTGAGGGTAGTCCACTGGATAGAACAGCCTTGGGATTAATCTAGAAGGCAAAATTACATCCACTGTTTGGGTGAAACTGTATAACAGTATTGCAGATAATTACACCAATAATAGTACACCAATAATAGTATATAGGATTGGAAGTTGACAGACTAGTTCCCGAAGGCAGACACCTTCATGATTTTCGAACAAACCTTAGTTGTCCATTTACAATTTCCTTGAAGCGTGCTACTATTGTCTGTACATCAATACTGTTCTTTGATAGTTTGTCATGACTTAATTGATACTGCTGTGCAATGAAGACCTCATCACATGCTATATCTTCGCCTATTACAGGAATAAAACATCTAAACAGAGATTCAATAGCCAAAGCCTCTAACCTTTCCCAACTCTAAGAATTACAAAGGGTCACATATATAAATACAAAAAAAACTAGACTTAAATTTTTGTTGCATAACAAAAACGAGGTGTTCGGCATGATAATAAAATGTTGGTCGTAATACATCCCAGCTGTCGTATTCGTAATTTTAAAAAAGCCATCACTTGTCAAGTAATGGACAAAATATATGACAAGTACTGTACACGAAGTAAATTGCGACGTTTTTTGTAAACGATGATATTTACATAAATCTTACAATTTTCATCGCCGTGTCTGAGAGACATACCCAGCGGGCCTAGAGCGCCTTCGGCAGGCATGGTCACGTCGATCAACGTGCCGTCGGTCTCGATGTTTGATGAGAAGCGAACCAATTTCGATCTTTTTCAGATTGAGTTTAAGTCAGTTATTAAACGTCATACATATTACTAAATCAGGTGGACATCTCAGTGAGAACTCGTCTTCTGTTCGTTGTTTACCAACAAACCATCAGACGGGCAAAAGGGAAATCACTTTAGTTTAACTTCGCACGAGTTAACGATAAACTCATCGTGCCAAACACCATGTTTTGTTCGATGACGTTTGACATGTCCAGCTGCACACATACACAATACATTACATGGCTGGACTACACACAAGCCTCGTGGACTTACAACACTGTCATCAATGGAGCGGAACAGCCAGCCACACACAGCGCTGTGTAGTTAACATGCAGGTTAATACATACGTGGGCTTTATCGTCCGATTTTGAAGAAAATATTCAAAGGCAAACTTTGACCTTCCGGTACGACCAGAAGAAGGGGTCATACGATTTTGGCGTTAACTTTTCAAATGTAGCCCCAGTCTTGATCTATCAGATGCTCAATTATGAATATCATAGTTGTAAAATTCAAAGACATACAGCGTATAGCAAATGGTAACTTTTTAAACTTAAAAACCTTGTAATTTGACACCCGATGACGTCACCATGACGTCACTGAAGCGGTTTCATCTCCTAATGGTTATCTAACTATATGTAAAGTTTCAAGTTTATATGAGCTTGGGAAGTGTGCTTTTGTTAGCGGACAATCGCGGGGGATAAGAAGAAAAAGAAGAAGTATTAAAAAGTAAGAAAAAAAGAAAAGAAAAAAACCAAAAAAAACAAGAGGTGTTCCGGGCGGAGTGCCCGAACACCTAATAACACCCATAATAATTAAGGCCGGAATTATGTTGTTAATGTGAAAATCTGTATATCTTACTTGACCACAGCCTCTGCTGCAGCATGTCTGACTCGCACATCATGACTTCCCAGGAACTGAAGCACAACATCAGTCAAGACGGAATCCTGCACACTTTTTAACTGAGATAAAATCATTATTAACAATCATGAATATTGGTTATGCAAGAATGTCTATCAAAAGACACTCAAGGCACAGCAGCAAAAGATTAACAAGAATTGACAAATCAGTTTGCGGTAACACCAAGTGTATACATCTACTTTGCTGTGTACATATGTTCTTGAGAATTTGTCTTGCTGCAGCAGAAGTACATGTAGTAGTCCCTGCAGATTTCCTACCTCCCCAGGTAGTACTTAATTTAAGCATGACAGTTCTTTTCAGGATTACGTAGTCTCTTTAATTCTGAAACCTACTCCACGGCAGTAGAATAAATAGCAAGACAAATTCTCAAGAACAAATCTACATAGCAAAGTAGATATATACAGAGTGTTACCACAAACCGAATACATTGATAGATGTACCACACCATACAATGCTTCAAAGCCCATACAAATAATGTATTGGTAGATTGGTAGTTTGAAATAACTAAAGATAACAAAGAAAGTTTGCCATGTTCTGACATTGCATTTCACAAAGAAGAGTCTGATGGAGCAAGTTGTGTCGCCAGTGCTCATTATTCATACAGACAGGAATGACAACAAAGTGTTTTTATACATAACTAACATTGCCAGTTTATTTGAGTACGACTTTCCATGATGAAAAGTGACACTCCTATATAGTTTTTAAAAATATCTCTGAAGGTTAAAGGGCTGTCCAACAGTTTCAACTTATTCAAGGTCCTACAGACATGACAGAGATAACTACTTTTCTAATCCCCCCCCCCACCTTCCAAAAATAGAAGTCATATTTATTTTTGTTTCAATAGTGATAGAAATCTGTGTGGAATCAGTCAGGGCAAGAGAATTGCAATGCAAACATTTTTGGCAGTAACAAGCTCGCTCCAAAGTCCTTTATGTGTACACAGTTTGGCATGACATGTGCGATGGCCATAAATATGCCATGGTAGAATAGTGTTAAACGTTACAATCCTTACTTAGCACATTCCTTCACAGATCACTTAGCACATAACAGTAAATGCATACGCAAAAGGTTTAGAGCCTTGAAGGCAGATATCCTTAAACTGCCAGCCATACCAGGAACCAAGCTGAGTGGCCAATGGGGTGTAGCATGGTTTTTATGCTAACAAGCCCACCGATTGTATGCTAGCTGCAGAAAAATATATCACCCAGGAGAAATACAGTTGGAACCAACGGTGGAGCAGACTATCATTGCTGATTTATTTATTGTTGTAAATACCTTTAATTTTAATATTTTATTCACCTACATGTATTTAACTTTAAGTAATAATAAGTCTTTGATCACATTACCCATCATACGCTTTTTACAATCTTGAAGATGTTGAAAACTTTGGACAGACACTAAAAGGAAATAATGCATTAGAATATCCATTTGGACTTTGACAAATCGCAGTTAATATCAACACGTACAACTTTATTCTTACCTTTGTCAGGTTGGTTGGTTGTGCCCAGTGTTGTTGTCTGTTTTCTAAAAACTGCATCAGTCTGGGATATAGCAATTAAGAAAATTGTCTTAGTTTAGCTTTTCTTACCAAGATGGAATACAGTTGGATTTGGAAAGAGTGAATGCATTTAAACCATTTAGTGTAGTAATAATAATAATAATAATAATAATAATAATAATAATAATAATAAGTTACCGGCACAAAAGAAAATGTGATCTTTCTTTTGTAGGCTGTGATGAAATGAAATAATAATAATAATAAATTCTTATGTAGCGCACAAATCCTAGGTTCTAGATCGAGGCGCTGTGAAGATGGAACACTAGTTAGAATCGATACAGTTCAGTTTTGAGCAATTTCTTAAATGTAGCAGCTGAGGTAGTAGAGTGGATGTTGTAGAGAAGGTTGTTTCAAAGGCACCGTGGCCAACAGATTTGGAGCAGGTAGCAGTATTCAAGGTGAGTGGATCACGAATTGATCTTAGTCTACTGTTACGGTGATAAAATTATATGAGCCTAGAAAGGTAAGAGAGCCTGGGAGTTGATGGACATTTCTGGGCCAAGTAAAAGCTTGTCTACTTTTATGTATTATACAGGCATACTTGAAATCAGTGCAGCTGAGTAGATCCATTAGCTCCACTTGCACCAACCAATAGGAACACTTGTTGAGTTCCAATAGATCATAAGTCAACTGAAGGCCAAGGTTACCATTGTGACTCTTGCATAGGTCAAATAGGCAGAGCTAGATGTAGAAAGGAATAGACAAATGCATCAACAAAAAATGCCACTAATACAAAAAATGAAGAAAGGATCTCTAATGTATATTTACATACATGTACATATACATGAAATACTAATTATAGAATTTTATTTTTTCAGAGCCAAATTTGAAGCATGATGTCAATGAATTTCACAACTAATGGGTCATCACATTCCAAGGAGGAATATTTTGTCAGTCAAAATGTCAAGCTCAAGGCCATTTTGATTGAATATCATTGAAAGTCAGGAATGAACCAAAACATCCTCGTACAAAAATGTACAGACTTTTTTTCCCCCAGAATGATGTCATTGGATGTTTTCAAATATTGCCCCGGAAGGTTATCGAATACAATGGCAATTTAAACCATTTTAATAGGAGGATAGAGACTTGTAAATTGAATTAGAAATGTCCCTTGCTCAGTAGCTTGGTTAATCTTAACCCTTTCCATGTACATGTATGTGCCTTTATCTATCCTCATCTACATGTATTATCCTCTAAAATGACTACCAGTGTCTTGCACTTTAGTGATGACAATGTGATAAAAACCTAAAAAAGAAAGGTTTTGATTAAATTTTAGCAACAAAGCAAAGAAGGAGGAAACCTACATCATCGTTGGGGGGGGGGGGGGGGAGTGCAAATCAAATCAATTAACCAGATTCCAATCCAATCCAATCCATAAGACCATTTGAACTTCAGTCTACACTGAAAGTACTGTATTCTGATTTCCTGATGTGTAGCTTGAGTGAGTTCTCACCTTAATGGCATGACAAGCACTTCTTACTGTGACAGAAGATTCATCTCTGAGTGAAGAGGACAGCAATGATACCAAATAGTCAAGACTCATTGGATCTATAGAGAATAACCAAAACTATTATACCAACAGTCATCAACAAGGAATTACTTTACTTTGAACAAGATCAGTAATATATAAACTAATTCAACAAATACCCAAAAGAACAGACAGAAGTTAACTTATGAAAGCAAAAGCACTTTACCAACAATCTGTGATAGACTACATGTACATATAAGACTACATTAACAAAAACTATGCAGGTCTATGCATGCTGATTGGTTGAAACCTGGTTCTGTAGGGAGTCTGTGTATAGGTAAATGCATAAACACACTGACAATGTATCAAGTTGTGATAGCTGGTACCCACATATGGTATTCAGATCTCAAGATGTTTACATTTTTCCATGAAAATATGTTTAATATTAGATCAGAAAGATTGAGCAAAATGCTTAAAGTGCAGAAAGAGTGAGCTCTCTTGTTGACAAAACACTCACTAAAGACCATAAAGACTAAGCTTGTGTAGTTATTGGACATTAACTTCAACTTGAAGCTGTCACTGCTCATAAAACCTAACATGTCATGTTTTGATACAAGAATGAATAATATCAAGTTTTCAACAGATTACAAAGAACATAAGTAAGATACGTGCAGTTGTAGCATGATACAAGTCTGTAACTGACCAGTCAAAAGATGATCTTGGCAAAGGTCCCAGCACCAACTGGTGAAGTCATAGGACGATTCTATTAGGGAAGATTTGATGAGGTGCCCCACTAGAAGTGTGGTCTGGGCACGGAGCTGATGATCACTGTGAGTCATGTAGACTAAGACATCACGAATCAACTGTTCATCTAAAGAGGAAAGACAAAGTCCATCATTGTGGGGATTGGCCAAGTCCATAAAACAGTGCTATTTGTGAAATAAAAGAATTACAGTCTTGATACATCATGGATACTTAAACCTTTTATAGTGCGTTGGGCAGGACAAAAAATGTTCCATCCGATTGTAACAATAAATGAGGGGTACGGCGGTAAAATCTAATAATAGGAAGATTATTCTAAATATAATATCGAAGTCTTATATAGCGCACGTATCTACCAAACAAGGTACTCAAGGCGCTGAGTATATACATACTTTCAGAAAGATAGGTTATTGCAGTGATGAAAATCTGAGACCCAATTATTTAGCACCTTATAAGGGTTTACAAGGTGCTACGGCGCATTAAGCAGCCACAACCAGGAACACCGGGGCGAACCCCTTCTCTTTTCGATAAGTGCACTGGGTTCTTTTACGTGCATTCACAACGCACGGGACCAACGGCTTTACGTCCCATCCGAAGGACGAAGCATGTGGTTAAGTGTCTTGCTTAAGGACACAAATGTCACGACTGGGATTCGAACCCACACTCTGCTGATCAGAAACACCAGAGCTTGAGTTCGGTGCTCTTAACCACTCGGCCACGACATTCCAAAGGTAGTAAAATAGTTTGACAAGCCTTCTAATTTGCTAAATTTGTATGTGCCCATGAGAATTCACTACAAACACATACACAAAACCGCATGGTGTTGCATTTATACAATTTTAGACTGTGTGGTACATACACAGGCAAACATGACATAGGGTAGTCCGCGCACATTACACAACAGTACATGCAGTATACATGTACACAGGGGGTCCAAAGTCCAACAGTCAGCACACTGTGATTGGTTGCTGATAAATATCAAAATTCATGGGAAAGCTTAGCTACATGTACACTCCTAGCATGTTCATTCATATCAAGAACCAAGTGAAAAATAGCTGCACATTGTATGAAGGCCTCAGGGAAAGTGTGGTTTCCTGGATTTCTCCTCCGCCTTTGACACTCTCGTCCATACTCATCTTTGCAAGCGTCTTTCTTCTCGTTATGGGTTACGTCACACAGTTTTGAAATGGATCGCTTCGTATTTGGAGAACCGTAATCAATCAGTACTCATTGATAGTGTGAAATCTGACTGTCATTGCCTGTGGTGCTGTGTGCCACAAGGTTCTGCAGCCGGACCCCTATTATTTATATTGTTTAGTGCACCGCTGCAAGATATCATAGCTGCTCATGGAATAAAGAGTATTGTTTATGCAGATGATACACAGCTTTATATCACCTATAATCCGGCGAATCGTGACTTAGCCCTTGCAAAAATTGAGGCTTGTATTGACGACATTAAATCTTGGTCTTTATCTAACAAGCTTGCTCTTAACGATGCTAAAACCGAAATCATCATTTTCAACTCACGTTTTTGTAAAAACGTTTCTCCTACAGAAATTAACATTGGACAATCTGTTATTCAACCATCTCGTGTAGTTAGAAACCTCGGTGTTCTAATGGATTCTACAATGAGTATGACCGACCAGGTAACCAATATATGCAAATCTGCTCTTCTACAAATTCGAAAAATAGGTCGAATCCGACACCATCTTGATGATGATTCTACTCTTTTACTGGTTCATGCCTTTGTCACTTCTAGACTCGACTCTTGCAATTCTCTTCTAATTGGTCTGTCAGATAGAGAACTTTCTAAAATTCAACGAGTTCAGAACACCGCTGCTCGCCTCGTCTCTCGCACCCCTCGTTCCCAACATATTACTCCCATCTTACAAGAACTCCACTGGCTCCCGATCAAACTGCGTATCGTTTATAAGTTAAATCTTCTCACTTTCAAAGCTCTTCATGGCTTATCTCCTGACTATATCTGATCTTCTCCATAAATATATTCCTGTTCGTCCTCTCCGATCTGCTGGCCAATCCCTACTCACGCAAACTACTTTTTCCACAAAATTTTATGGTCAAAGAGCCTTCAACTTCATTGCACCTTCATTATGGAATGACTTACCTCTTAATATTCGCCAAGCTGGCTCTCTTCAGATTGTCAAGGGACTTTTAAAAACTCATTTGTTTGAATCTTTATTTGTGTAACTTGCTTTTAAAATAATATTCTTTTCAATGGTTTTGTTTTTGTGTTGCGCATAGAGGCCTCTACATTATGCGCTATATAAATTTCTCGTATTATTATTATTATTATTTATGTAGAACGTGTTTGCTATGTTCTGCGTTGGTTTTTTGTGTTTTTCCCGATTACATTTAACATTTTGGTAAACTTATTGAAGTCCTACTAAGTATGAAGTCCCAGAAATCAATTCATAAATTGAAAATTATGCTCGAAAATTATGCTCGAAAATTATGCTGTTTATCCAAATTAGGGAAGGTCATGTCACGTCAGACAAGGTTGGAGTCAACACGGAGTCGTCCACACTGTTTAGAGGGATTTTTTCTACTTTCAGAGTGTGGAGTGGACACGTTTCTTTTTCTATTTTGTATTTATTATGAACAATTTTCAAATGACAAGTATTGAATGCATTTTGTTTGTGTCGCAGAATATAATAACTCGATGAAATCTGGCTTTTTAGTCAAGATTTCACCTCAAGGTAATACTCTGCGATAATGAACTCATTTACATCCAATATTTGTATAATAAAGCTCAAACTTAGAAATATGGCCGTCATCTTTCAGAAACTACAGCATCACTGAATCTTATCTGGGTCAGTTCCTGGGATAAAAACTATTACAAATTTTGTCAGTATTTGAAAAAGAGCACAAAATAATTTGGAAAATTACAAATATATTTTGTTAGTGCAAAATCCATATCCCCATTCTCCAGCTGAAATACAAATCAAATTCAACTCAGTTAAATGAAAAATTAACCTCCATTTCACAAAACATAAACTAAACGAGTGAAACCCATAGTGGAAGTACCCCGAAACTTACCCTCAGGTGATTCTGACACATCAGATTTGAAAAGTCGTGCAAAAAACAGTCTTGGGTGGAGTCCCACCATGTGGGCAATGCAGCTAAGGGCTAAGGCCTTAGCACTGATTCTAACATGTCTATCAGGCATGGTGCCACCACTGAAGCCTGTCAGTAAGTAAGTTGAGCACAGCAGACGTACACAGTGTGTAATAGGGTAGTCATCATCTGTATAACAACCTGAATGGGACAAAACAAGGTAATTATTTGGGGGTTTTGAAAAACCAGAGGATTTGCGTGCAAGCACTCTTCATTTTCCTAATTTTCTAACAAACTTAAGTGCTCGGCAAAAGAAGAGGGTAGCAGTCACAACCAACATACTACATGTATGGCAAAAGAAGAGAGGTACATGTATGTAGCAGTCACAGACAACATATTTAGGCAAAAGATCAGGGTAGCAGTCACAACCAACACATTTAGGCAAAAGATCAGGGTAGCAGTCACAACCAACATATTTAGGCAAGAGAACAGGGTAGCAGTCACAACCAACACATTTAGGCAAGAGAACAGGGTAGCAGTCACAACCAACACATTTAGGCAAGAGAACAGGGTAGCAGTCACAACCAACACATTTAGGCAAGAGAACAGGGTAGCAGTCACAACCAACACATTTAGGCAAGAGAACAGGGTAGCAGTCACAACCAACACATTTAGGCAAGAGAACAGGGTAGCAGTCACAACCAACACATTTAGGCAAGAGAACAGGGTAGCAGTCACAACCAACACATTTAGGCAAGAGAACAGGGTAGCAGTCACAACCAACACATTTAGGCAAGAGAACAGGGTAGCAGTCACAACCAACACATTTAGGCAAGAGAACAGGGTAGCAGTCACAACCAACACATTTAGGCAAGAGAACAGGGTAGCAGTCACAACCAACACATTTAGGCAAGAGAACAGGGTAGCAGTCACAACCAACACATTTAGGCAAGAGAACAGGGTAGCAGTCACAACCAACACATTTAGGCAAGAGAACAGGGTAGCAGTCACAACCAACACATTTAGGCAAGAGAACAGGGTAGCAGTCACAACCAACACATTTAGGCAAGAGAACAGAGTAGCAGTCACAACCAACACATTTAGGCAAGAGAACAGGGTAGCAGTCACAACCAACACATTTAGGCAAGAGAACAGGGTAGCAGTCACAACCAACACATTTAGGCAAGAGAACAGGGTAGCAGTCACAACCAACACATTTAGGCAAGAGAACAGGGTTGCAGTCACAACCAACACATTTAGGCAAGAGAACAGGGTAGCAGTCACAACCAACACATTTAGGCAAGAGAACAGGGTAGCAGTCACAACCAACACATTTAGGCAAGAGAACAGGGTAGCAGTCACAACCAACACATTTAGGCAAGAGAACAGGGTAGCAGTCACAACCAACATACTATGGCAAAAGAAGAGGGATACACAGGGTTCTCCACAGGGTCAAATTTTGTCCGGGCGCACGCTGGCGGCGCCGGCCGCCGGGTGATTTTTTCACGCAAGCAATACTTATAATGTGCAAGCGCAATGAATCATCAAATCTATGTGACACTGGGTGGGAGTCTACAAACAATGGGCCAAGAAAAAAACAGTTTTCTGTTTAAATTACAGGCCTAGAAATCCGACGCGAATCCGCGAATCGATTCGCGCCAAGATTCGCGTCAAGATTCGCGCCCGCCGTAAACGCCGCGAATCCGAGTAGATTCGCGTGAAATTACCAGCATTCAGAAGGGGAAAATCACTTTTTCAGCTTTATATTTGGGTCAACAAGAATATGTTTTTACTTTTCCATAAAAAAAACATTAACAATTTTCCGTTAATCCGACACAAAGTTGTTTTTTCACCCCTCATTTCTTTCTGTTTTATTTACAAACTTAAAAGGTATCATTCACGATCAACCACTCACGTCTGTCGTCGAGTCGATCGATACCGCTGAGTCGTCGTCCTAAACACCGGCACACTCCATTACGTGTGTTGCCGTCATAAGGGGTAATTTTCGTGGTCCAATAAATGTTTCGGTTGAATTTTGGCCATCCGATAACACAGGCCAATGACCGAAACAGTTATTCGTTCCAGCCGCGAAAACGTACCCCTAGTTAATCTGTTTTAATCTGTCCGCGGATTGGTTGATAGCGCGAAAGGTCCCGTTTTTGAGCCAATAGTCTTCCTGGATAGTAAGCTCACGGCATCAATCTGCTTTATACACGTGGTTAGGGGCCGTTCACAATTATCAACATTTTCACGAGCGTACAAACCGTACACTTTTTCAAGCCCCCCCTCCCCCCTAAAAGTGTACGAAAAAAATGTTGATTTTTTTTCACACAAGTCTACATAGTTGAACAACACCGGTTGAAAATGCGCGCTGATATGCAATTGCGTGTGTATGCTACAATTGTAGTAGCTAGCAGGCATGTGAGACCTCCGCGTTTTTTATTTTCCCAATTCCGCGTTTTTTTTGCGGGCTCCGCGTTTTTCTCGTCTCCGCCGTGGAAATCACTCCGCCGTGGCAGCACAGGGAATCACTTTAATTGCGATTTGATTTCAACACGTGAGTCGGGGGCTAGACCCGGTAAAATGCCCAGCGTTAGTCTTTGATTAAAGCCGTTGTTTACATTAAGCGCGATGTCCCATTAAACTTACCCATGTCGTCATCCCGTTCCACCAAGAGAGGGCGCTGTACTAAAAACTGTATTAAAAAGCCAACACCCTGAGCCAAGACTAGGCGCACACGGTCTTTCACGTCTGTGATGAACGCATCGCGCTTGTTTTAATTGTGGAACACATTTCTAAGGAATGTCACAAAAACATATTGAAAATGAGGACGAACAACACATTGTTACCAAGTAAGAATTGTGGCCTATATATTTCTGTTAATGTTTTGTTTACGCTATAGTACAAAGCCTGTTATTCTGACTGTAGCGCTGGCCCAAAATCCGGACACGGATTTCACTTGCTAAAGTTTTCCGCGTTTTTTCTGTGACCCGCTCACATGCCTGTGAGCTAGAGAACGGAAGGGGAATTGCTCAATAATTTGCACTCGCGGTTTGACATGTTTGGTTCATGTACTACGTGTGTAGGACTACAATGCCGCGCATGCTGTACACAATACGTTCATGGGATGCAATGCGGGGCCTGGCTCGGGGCCGGGTGCGACCGTCTCGGCCAGTGCTCGCTCGGCATCGGTTGCGGCGTGGATGGCATGTGAGCAATGTCGGCTGTGGCGACGGGCGAGAAAACAGATCGACATTTAAAAAAAAAAAAAAACGTACGGCGGGCATTAACCCCCTCCCCCCCAGCGTACGGTTTGTACGCTCGTGAAAATGTTGATAATTGTGAACGGCCCCTTACCATGTACCAAGATAGTCGATTTCCCAAGATTATCACAATATTTCTTTTCTTTTCGTTTCCTTTTCTGGACTCCAGTTTATTCTATAAAAATCTGGAAACATTGAATAACGATAATGTATAACCAAATAGTGAACTTTTATGACCAATTGGAAAAGAAATCCAGCACTTACCTACCTGAACCCACCACACAAAACTATATGCATCGTGTATGGTGCCACACTGCGCCACGATGTTCGTGAGGGGACGCGTAACAGAACAGCCGTCCGGACGGCTGTTACCTGTCCCGCGAAAAACAAAAGCCCCACACAAACCTGCTATTGGCAGCGCAACTGCACGATGCACTGCCAGCGATAGCTCTATGGTCCGTGTGTATGATTTACGTAGATTGAAATGACGGCTGTTATGTGTGCCGCGGGGGCGCCGTGAAAAACAGTGCGATTTCTTATACTTGCCCGGCATGTGCGCGGTGATTAATAACGATCGTTTCATTGTGGAAATTACTGATTGACACTAATTTAGGACCGAACAGTGCTGACAATTTTGCCGGGCGCAGATTTTGTTGTCCGGGCGCACAACGATTTTGTCCGGGCGCTACATTTTTTGTCCGGGCGCATTTTGTATTTTGAAAATGTTGTCCGGGCGCAGCGCCCGGACAAAACCGCGTGTGGAGAACCCTGGTACATGTAGTAGTCACAGACAACACATTTAGGCAAGAGAACAGGGTAGCAGTCACAGACAACACATTTGCGCAATAGAACAGCACAGACAGCATATTTAGGCAATAGAACAGGGCAGTCACAACCAACACATTTAGGCAACAGAAAGGGGTAGCAATCACAACCAACATATTTAAATGTAGGCAAGAGAACAGGATAGCAGTCACAACCAACATATTTACATGTAGGCAAAAGAACAGGGTAGCAGTAAACAACCAACACATCTGGGCAATAAAACAGGGGTAGCAGTTAAGCTTGGGCGATACCACGATATTATCGAAAATCGCGATACAAAATCGCAATATCGGCAAATCGCGGTTTCGATGAATGATCGCGATGCATTTCCTAATCGAGATGATATGAGCTGTTTAAAAACATAAAAAGGCACCGACCGCAACCGCAAGATTCCCTACTATTGATCCCCGACTGGGATTCTTCGAAAAGACCGACATCAAACAGACGGTCTCATACAGACCAACATCAAACAAACGAAAACTGTGCGGTATTGCTCACGCACGTACATGTATAAAAACGTTCCTCCGACCACGAGGTGATTTCTCACAAAGGGAATTTCCCTTGCCTTTTCGTTCCCACAGCACCGCTGTTCAGACCGCTGCATTGAATGCCATCTAGTTTCGCGCATGCGCGATGGTTTTGTGAAAGGTCAACGCAAAATGTTTATTCATAAGTCGTGACCCGCGTCGCTGGTTTTGTACAGTTTCCCGATCTTTAAGGGGCCATAGGGGCTATAAATATTCATAACTATATTTTTTTTTGACCAATTGAAACTGTTGAAATCTCCCTTATTAAAATAAGACCACAAACATGAGTCATTCGACACCCTGCCGCGGGAAAACCCTCGATACGATGGACGTGTCGTCTGGACGTCTTTAGCCAAGATTCTTCATAAAGCGGTGGGTTTCTTTGGGTTTTTATGAATGAAATACAATTTCCCCAATAGTCACACAATGTTTTTTATGGAGGAAATACACATTTCTATCAAATAATTGTATTTGTATATTGGCAAACCACCTGAATTGATCAAAATCAGTGGGATTCCCCTCGCGTTTTTTTGACTTCGACGACTGTTTTGCATTGCCCGGACGGATGTCTGTGTACATGTACATTGTAATTTGTATGTGTGTTTACGGACGCATATGGATTGTACACATCGTACATCCAATGGTACTGTTTGGGGCACTAAGGAACAGTCATGGAAACAGTCATGGAAAGCATAAAAAATGCTGATTTATCAGATAATGGACAGTAAACATTGCTGAAAAAATATAGACGATAGTCTTAGGCCTACATTTAGATAAAACTTAGTTTCTTAATGTTTGTTTTAAAACTAAGCATGCTCAGGAGGTAGCCAACTTCTAACAAAAAATAAACAGACAACACATTTTTAATTATAAATTAATTGGTTTCTTCATTTTAATACATTTCTTTCATTTTGAAATACACATTCTTTAAATAAAATTACTGTTCAAATCCAAGCATCTCTCCCATTTTCTTTTTTTTATACACATTTTTTAAAACCTTAATTATTTATGAAAATTTTAACAATTGCATGTACACTTTTCTGTAGACATAATGACCCTACAAAATAAGAATAGGTAAATAAATACAAAAATCTTTTTTATTTTGTAGAACAATCAAAGGAGTAATATGAATACCCAGCACGAAAGTAATCTACATAAATTATGCAGAGTGTGTGGCAATGCCATCAGAAAATGGGAAAAACAAAAACAAAAAAATCAAAAAATGCAGTGACTACTCTGACAAGATAAAAACAAAATATGGAATCAACGTCAAAGCTGATGAACCACATCGCCATCCGTCCCAAATCTGCCACCTTTGTTATTCAAACCTGTTTCTGCCCAAACCTCATAACCCCCCCCCCCCCCCCCCCCCCCAATGATTGGCCTCCCCATTCTGAAAGAGGTTCTTGCACTATGTGTGCCAAAGCAGATGGCATTACTACCGAACGCCCTGGCAAATATGAACAGGCGAGCCGAAAGATGGGTCGAACCTCTAACGGACAAGACATCCTGGATGGCGACAGACTTCCGTTTGTTGCAAATGACCGCGGTGGGCTTTGCAGTAAGCCAGCCCCATGTGTCTTTATTACAGACTTGAAGAGGTACATCTTGGGTCTGTTGGATGAATATGACAGGTAAATTTATAGATTTATATGTACCTACATAAAAACTGGACTATTTTATTATAAACTTGTGAAATAATGTGTTTTTTCTTTTTCTTTTTACTATTTGTAGTTGTGGAAAGTTGCAGTGGACTGAGGGAATGCCATCCATGGACTCATGACATGAGTATCAGTATGAGACTTGGGCAAAAAATGTAACTTATAAATGCCAATTAATTATTAACACTGATAAAAAAGTGTTAGTCATGATATTCATGATACTGATGATACTCTTTTCATTCAAACATGACAAATGGATCATCTGCCGGGAGTGAGTCTCAAGTCTGGCGAGTGTAATTGAAATTGTTGTTTGGAACTTTGGGCCTAAAAAAAAGTTGTATTTTTGCCTCAGCTGTTTAAAATACAATGTGATTAGTTTTTACTAATTTAGGTCTACTTTTTTTTTCTTTCTCTCGTATTTCCTTCTTCAATAAAACTGATGTTTCCCCCAACATTATCAAGGTTATATAAAACCATGGCAGACTGAGAGAAAGTAAAAATACACTGCATAGTCCTGTTGACAATGGTTGATTGCATATTCGACGTGTTACGCACGATGTACATGTACATGTTCATGATGTACCATTGCCAGCCACGCTTTAGAAAAACGCATATGGTCGCTGTAGCGTGTTAAAAAAATAAACAGGAACGTGTATCCAAAGGGTTTGCTGTCTTAATGTTGTTTTGAATACATTATTTATAACACAATACTTACATGTGAAGTCCATTCTGCATCAGCAAAATACTCATTACGTAGATTTTGACAGCTCAAATTGCCCCAAAATGCCTCCGATCACAACCTCAGCTGTACCAAAACAACGGTCAAGGACGTCCATTTCGTAGCGTATAATTACCCATCGTGTATCGGTAAAGACACGTTGCAACATGTTTAGGTCATTCTTGTGACCTTAAAGAACAGATCAGTCATGAATATTCATGTCAAAATACCTTTGGTTGGCTTTAATTGGTCAAGGAACGAAGGGTACTTGCGAATCTTTCTGACGGTTGAAGGCTTTGTTTGTTTATGATTTTACCACAAGAGGGCGCCCTCCAACTAGCCGAATTCCGCGCGCGTGCGCAAAACAATCTGGCAGCGAGGATTCAGCGGTGACAGCTACACGCCGCCATTCCTTCACCCCCTAACTATAAAGTTTACCACGTTAGGAGCATGCAAGCACATCTGCAGGATCGAGGTGATGAATACTATGGCAGTGCTGTGAGAAGCACTACGTCATAATTATTCACGCGATCGGCCAATCGGAAAGCTGTGAGAAGCACTACGTCATAATTATTCACGCGATCGGCCAATCGGAAAGCGGCCGGTCAGGAATCAGCCAATCAGCCTGTGCCAATTGCGTTCGTGGTGCTTCGGGTAACATGAAGAATAAAACCATGGCTAGAATGGAGAGCCTTACAGCCTTTATCAAATTTCCTTACATCAATAACCAATTCGCGGCACTTCAGTTTTAACACTATTTTTAAATCTGAAGTGGGTTCCCTCATCAACGCACGTCACCAATTAACCTCAATATCATCGAATATCGCGATATATTTTTGACGATGTATCGTGAATGAAAAAAAGCAATATCGCCCAAGCTTAGTAGCAGTCACAACCAACACATTTGGGCAATAAAACAGGGGTAGCAGTCACAACTAACACAAGCCTCCCTACCATGGGCAGCGCACCATATTACCCACTACCTCTGCGTAGATGTACGTCTCAAGCCCCTGGAAGAGAAGCACTGAAAATCAACGCTGATTGGCTTACCAAAAGTGACTGCTCTTCGTCACGAACGCTTGTTAAAAACTTTCACTTGCTTGTAGGGCACTTTTGGGGCCCTTAGTACGCGTGTGTAAAAATGCTAGTATTTCGACGCAATACATAACAAATGTATCATGTTTGTTTACGGTCACCCTAAACTGTATACAGTTAGATGTATCACAAGTTGCGTTATTTGACAGCGTGCTCTGCATAGTTTCTAACACACAATGGATCAACCACAGGACTAATTGAAATATCCAATATATTTGGATATTTCAAAGTCACACTTCCAGGAGGCTATGATCGAGCAAGGCATTCGTACACCACTTGGATTGAGGTTGAACCAACACATTTAGGCAAGAGAACAGAGGTAGCATTATTTGAAATTAGCAACTCTGAGACTTTGAGAATAGACCAACTTACCTATATCACCCTTTTTTGTCTTAAGTTCAGTAGTGGGTGAGTTCTTGGCTGAAGAGTCCTCCCTGCTTGTATCATCTTGTAAGTCCATCTCCTCAACCCTCAATAAATCAGCACCACCTGCCCGCCTGGCATCAAGTCCCACCTCTACATCAAGCCTGTCGATAGACATCTGCCTCATCTGATCACCTAGATAACCAATTGCCTCCTGGTTACTAGAGTCGTCATCAATGTCACCAATAGCAACATTGGAATACTCTCCCTGATTGTCGTTGACAACGACCTCAGCATCATCCATCAAGGATTCAGGATACCCAGCCTCTCCTCCCAGAGATAAAGGTACCTCAGGAAAATTAGCAAGCATAGTACTGACAGCTGCCTCCGAGTCAATCCCTGTATCAGATGTACTTGTAGTTGATGTTATGTCTCCTGCTATAGAGCTGCTTGTTGCTAGACTTGCTGTGTCTGGGTCTTCATCTAGACCAGAATCTGCACCAAACAAGTTCGGAGCTTGACTTCCTGTAAATAAAGATGTTTCATATTATAAATTAATCATGTTTTCAATGTAAAATTAGAAAATTTCAATATTATCAAATGTTAATAATTTTAAAGCAAACAAGAGGGGGGCCATGGCATTCCAATCCACAATCTGACTCATGGTTTTAATTGAATTTCTCTGACTTAGTAGTGACATAACTGTATGATTGTGTTACAGTAACTGTACAGTAACTGTATCACAAACAATCAGAATGAAAGTCAATTAATGATTTAAAAACTCAAAGCCCAGCCTCTTTAAATTTGTAATGTTCCAATCCCTTAAATACAAACAGATTTACACAAGGGAGAATGATCTACATGTAATAATGTTTTGTAAACTTACCAACAGTTGAATCTTCTGTGTCTTCTGGTGATTTTCCATCCTCTTCTTCGAATATAGTCTTAATGGTAATACCCCCTCTGGTTAGCAGTAGTTTATGGAGTGGTGGAGGAGGGGTACGTAGCAGCTGTTGTAAGGTTTCCAGAGTTGCTGTAACAACATTGTGGTCTGGGTGCTGGGTACAGTACATAAGAAACTCATAGATCTGGAAACATAGCAACCGTACAATTCGTTGTTACAATGTAACTACATTTATTGTTAGGGCTAGATACATGTAGCTCAGTTGGTAGAGCGCAGACACGTTAATCCGGAGGTTGCAGGTTCAGGTTAAATGTCCTATTTCACCCACAAGTAGTATTTGCTTCTGTGGACTGTGTTTCTTTGGACTCTGGACTCTGAGATCACTGTAATTTGTTCTTAGTTCAAACCCAAATTATTTAAATTTTACCAAGTCAGTTGTAAAGGATAATTTTATTATTCAATAGGTAGATTTGTCAATGCTGCCAAACTTTATCAGCTTATAATTTTGAAATTAACCTGAAATTTGTTAAATGGTTGACCTCTAATACGTCATTTATTGTTATAATTCAACAGTAAAGTGACTTGGCAAACATGATTGCTGCAAAGATCTATCAACAAAAGTTAGCTGTCCTGTCCGACGCACAAGTAGTATTTGTTTCTTGACTTGCTGTGTGGTTCTCCTTGTGAAAAAGTCACGCACCTGCTTAAACCAAAACCAAAACCTAAACTACTGTCAAACCATGGTAGACCCCAAGATCATTGAACTTCTGGATGAAAACATTCATATGAAAATAATTCCCGCCTTCATTGCATTTCAACAACAATTTTCTTATCTGGGTCTATCCAAATCTTCGAGAAATGAATTGCAAACCTGTAAAAGACCATAGAGCAAGGACCACAAGTTTGTTTTAATAGTTGTGTACAGTTATAAACTGGGGCCTATGATCATAAAGTGAAGAAAATTTACGGTCGAATGGAAAATAAAGACGACATGGACGTGGGAGGAAAAAACACAAAAATTTGACTATACATGTAATTATAGGGCTTTCAAATAGATAACATCATCAAACAATTTTCAGCTTTGACTTTAATTTCTTTACTTATTTTATTTCCAGCAAAGAAAACAGCAAAGAAAACACTGTGATTATTATGATTATTGATAAACTGATGAATTCATGTATAGTTAATAAACACACTTGCAGACTAACAGCAAGTCAGCACTCGGCAATTGGCATACTACGGACAGCAACCCAATCCCATTCATGTAAGCTGTGAAAGAACACAATGCATCCGCATGGCATGCATGGTAGAGCTGTAGTTTGATCTTGTATAAATATTAATAACTACCACTGCTAGCCGCTTGTAGCTCGACAACCAACCTCCCTCTCCATGAGCATTGGGCATACTGCATAGTGAATACGTGAACAACTCTGGACCAATCACAAGCCACACGTAACATAACTAATGAATACAGATGAGCCTGTTCAGTTGCTGAAGTGTGTGCATGTAACACATTGATATGACTGTGTGGCAATTGTGTGTGCATTCAATATGGTGTCGTCTTGAAGGATTGTGTTTGATAAGTACATTATTTCATGGTGAATGACACATTTAGTACACAAGGCACCTATTCGCAAGTCTGTTTTAAGAAGTCATGGCAATGCAGTTAACAGGGTAGTTGAAAGGTGGCGGTCCCGACTAGACATAGCTATCAATAGTCACAACTACCCGACTAGTCACACTAGTCACCAAGGCTTGTTGTTTTGTAATATCAGAATCCTTCCCCTGTGTTTATTTTGCTACAAACACTGTTTCTAGTTTAATTTAAATTGTTCTTTTTTCTGATCAATTTGAAAATAAATGCACACTTAAATGGAATTTAGTAATAAAGTGATAATACCGTTTTGAGTAATTGCAAGTTCTGCTGTCTCACCACTTGACTTCTACACATACCTGCTGTAGCTGTTCAGATGTCACTCCACCCTCTTCCTCTTTCTTGGTAACCCCAAAGCTGCCCTTCAACCCAAGTTCTTTTACCTCTTGTGTGGCCAGATGAGGCATGACATGACGAAAGCATAAGAGTACCCCAAGCAACATTTTGATATGGCGGTCTTCCTTGACTGGGGTGACAAACACTGAATGAAGAAACAATTGAAGTAAGATTAATTTCAAATTCAGAACAAAATAAAATGCCTTGAATCTTGTTTCCCTTCTTAAAAAGAAGAAGAAAATCAACACCAAATACATAAATGTAATGAATGTTGGTTGAATTATTGTCCAACTGGTAATTTTGCTGGAAGATTGACAGACCGGTTTAAATTATATGAAATATTCAATGCAACCAGTGTTTCTCACTTCCAACATATCCAGTCCACTGACGACATGCCACTTCAGAGGCCTTTTACAGCCAGGATCACAAATTGTGTGCTAGCTAACCGAGAACAGGCAAACCAACAACAATAAGTTCTCTATTATGACCTATAAAACAGTTGTAAAAAAATTGCAGACCTTTTTGAAATCCTAAAAAGAAGAAAAATCAGTCACTCTCCTGAGAGAACAAGAAAATGAAGTTCATCTCCAACAAGCAACACCCATCTTATCTTTCTAATAATATGACATGCTTACTGAGTAAGGTCTTGACAAGCATTGAGAAGTACAGGGCTGGTTTACGGCCATGATGACATATCATAGTAAGGCAGCTAGCTGCTGTACGTCGAGTTGCTGCTGATGGATGTTTGACATTTGGGTAAAATACCTTCATGAGATTCTGCAGGAGAAAATTATGCTTAAGGTTGTAATGTTGTAACAAAGGTTCTAAACAATGGTCATCTTGTTCACTTGCAAACACATTTAGGTTTGGTATAACACACCATTGTATCCCAGACTATGGGATTTGAGTATAAGGGAAAGTTGGAAATTAGGCCCTCAAAAAACACATTGCTGTGTTGCCCCCCATCGACCGACCCAAAATGTCTGAAATGGGCAGCTTTTTCCCCAAAAAAAAGTTGACTGTGTTGAAGACATCTTTGAAATGCAAACATTTATCACAAACAAGTTTTAATATATAAATGATCCAAAGCATCAACTAAAACTATACACATACAGTACATACCAGATGTCATCATTTTATAAGATGTACTGTTAAACCCAAACTTTAAAATGCATTGCTAAGTCTGTTATGTATATGATCAAAGATTTTTGGTGTGGTGGATGCGGCCGGACACAGCAACATGTGAGCTGCATATTGTCAACTTGATCCCACACGAAATGCAACAGGCATTAACTACAGTTTTGTCTGCTGGAAAGTGTAATAGACAATGATATCATGGCTGCATGATCCCAATTAGATTGGGTATCCCTCGACACAACCAAATTACCTGGCTCTCACAAAACATGTTATGAGCATGTTTCATGAGCTTGGTGTCACTAAAGTTGGTTAAACTATATGATGAACGTTAAATGAAACCAATTTTTTTCGTAAACAAACAACAATTTTTTTTATTAAAATCTGTAATTAGTTCAGATTTATGAAATGCATATTTTTCTTTACAAATATTTATAACATTTGGAGTAAAACAGGACAACTTTGAACGAGTCATTTATTTCAATACCTATTTTCCCCATTGCTCAATATACATGTTTCAAAATGAAAAGGCTTTTCAGACATGTGCAAATGAAACAAGTTCATGGTTGACATGAATGCAAAGAAGAGTTAATCACCCTCTTCTGGAAAGTGTTAAGAGTCAATCTAAATGAGACTTTTCAAAGATCATTCCACACCATTCACCAGATCAATGGGGGATACTACTGACAAGAAATATACATCTGTTGACACCTAACCTGTGTTAACTATAAAGCATAATTGTCAATGCTCTGGAAAATGCTTCTAATTAGGCCCAGTCATTTGACTGTAATTTTACCTTCACTTCTGTATCTGTTAGAAAGGAACCTAGAACTGGAAGAACTTTCTGCATGAAATTAGTGAGCGACTCCTGAAATATCAACAATATAACATTTTTCATGATGACAGAAAAAATGCAGTTTAGAGAACTTAATCACAGCAGTGCAGAGGACTGCAGAATTCTGTAAAACATGGGCAATTGCAAAATACCTGGGTAAACCTTACTCTTCCACAATTACGGGACCTGCCTGACCAACTGATTTATATTCTTATAACTGGCACCTCATTGAAACAGCCGATATATTCACACACATTATGTTTCAGTAATGCTGTTGTTGCTGATGTGACATATCTGCAAGGCATTTTCTGTGTTACACATGTACATGTAGCAAAGATGAAAAGTTCTGTTTTGTAACGGTTAATTGTATCTGTATTACTTTTGGGGGACAGTGGTAGTCTGGAAATAAATCGTAATAAAACAATTAACTCAAGCAAGAGGCAATGGGCCAACAATTTCCATATTCATTCCTTTAATGTACATGTACATCCCTTTTCCCACTGGTTCAAGAATGGCCACAGTAAGGACAATGAACAACCACACAGGAAACCAACTAAACACACATTTATATAAGCAGATTCCCTGTGTTACTATTCTAACCTAACAGACACTCAGCTGTTCTGGAACAAGAGGAAAGAAAACAACTAAGCACATGAAAATACTGTATGGCTAATTGTTGGCTGGTGTATTTAGGTAAAATTGGGATGCATGTCTTGTAATTGCATATGTATGTTAAGAGTCCGGTCATGTCACTAAAGATTTGTGAGTTTATCTTATTTCTTTTTGTGTATTGTTTTGATAATTTTTCAAAAATAACACATGGCAGTGCAGATAATGGTTACATTGAAATCAGTGTTGTACATGTTGGCCTGATTTATATGGATTTAAGAGGAGATAGATTATACCAAATTTGCCTCTAAAAATACAGGTTCAATTTGTAAGTCTCAAGATTGATATTACAAACCTGGACAGAATCGTCTTGCCTTCTGGAGATCTTTGGAATACATGGAAGCAGATTGATAACATAGGGGCGACACTTTTGGGGTCGGATGAGGTGTGCCATATCTGCAAAGCGCCACATCGCTGCACGCAGGCTACGTGATGGGCCATTCTAGATAACATAAGCAAAATGGTATTCAATTTAAAAAACTCTCCCTTGTAAACAAAAACAAAACAACATATAGAAATCCAGTGATTATTTCTTGAGTTTGTTTGGACTGATATGCAGCATAAGTAACTAACCATTCAAAGGCATACCTTCATTTTCATGACAGAAAAAATCCACAGGTTAGAGTCTTGAGTTTCCAATACAAACATGATGTATGGCATATAAATGTGCTGTTACATTTAAACAAGTAACAAGATGCCATTCCAAAGATCAACATGAACAAAATTAACATTAGTATTCTTTTGTTAGAGAAAGGTAAATGAGTGAGTAATTATTACAAATAATTGAGTAAATAAAATTGGTTTCATAATGTTGAAAAAACTGTTTTTGATCTGTCACATTGGGCCAGAATGCAGTGTGTCACAAAATGCCCCTAAGCAGATTGACGCCCAAAACAAAAATTCATTATGAGAAATTGATACCTTAAGTTCATGTACATGTACGTGTAAATGTACTTGTACAGATAAGATTTAAATTACAACAATCTGAAAACTGTCTGCCCTGTGCCAGTCCCTTCCTGACTAGGACTCTGTACCTGTGTACACAAAGGACATTAGTTATACTACTAAATGTACTATAACTTTGATTTTCCACAAAGAAAACACTTTGGTTTGCTTTTGTACACTATGTAAATGTAACAAAATAATTCAATACTTAACAATAGAAAATAAAAAAAATTAATTCTGAGATCTACTTAGCTATTTTTATTTTATTCCAGATGTTGCTATTTGTAAGACCAAGGTATGGGATTCTCATGTGTTTTTGGAGGCCTTGTTAGTATGGTATTTAAGTGTTCAACTCATACATGTACATGTATGCAACTCATTATACTAACTGAAACTGCATTCACTGCATGAATTTCACATTTTAAGGCAGTTAAGACAATTTTGTTATATATAAAACAAAAATCTAAACAATTTTTAACCACTTCCCGCCGGGGTTCCAAATTATCGGCCATTGTATGCTGGAATTTAACACTTGACTCCCATACATGTATGCCATACATGCCATACATGCCATATGCTGAATAAAATGGTAAACAATGGTGGCAGCCTATCAATCTATCTCTCGTAATCCTTATTTGTCAAACAAAAGGACAAAGGTGTGGAATTGGTGATTATAAAGTTATCCCAGCTAAGAGAGATTTTGAGCAAGAATTCCAGTACCATTTGTCCATCTTTGTACAATACAAACAAAGTTTAAAATCATGAGTGCATGTACGATGCATACTACACTATGGAATGTCCAGGCGTGTTAACAAGTCACTCACTAATGACATCGAAAACAAAACAACAACAAATATTCTTTTATATTTTCAATTGTAATATTGTTGCAATTCAGCCTATTGCTGTTAAACAATTTTAATAAATTAAACCAAGAAAACAAAAAAAATCCCGCATGTAAACACGTCTAACAACAGCATCCCAAGGTCAAATTTTAATTGAGTCCAATAGTCCTCTGTTTCTGTGTCTGAAAAGGTTTGCATATTTCTACATCACCTGGTGTCAAGTGCTTAAAAGACTTTTTTATGTGGGAAAAAAATGTTAACCTTAAGTATACCTTTTTAATTTCTTTGTACAACTCCAACTGAACACGCCCCAAATTACCATCCATTGAAACCTGCATCGAGTAAGAAAGAATGACAAATATTTAAATCTGAGCATTATTGTCCTCTGAGTGCAAGTCAATATTGTTGGTTCTGTTAGGTCTTTTTTATAATACATGTACCTTTCTGGAACAAAACTAAGGTTGCATAAAAAATCAACAACCATTCCAGCCATCGGGGGGAAAATGTGATGTTATGTTCAGAACCTTTCAAAATGAGTATTTAGTGTATGAACCATAAATACTACTAATCAATCTCTACACGTATGTTTGTTAAGACTGTTTAAAAGCCAATCAATGACACAGTAATTATAATGCAGTGAAAGAAAGTTGAACTTTAGAAAAAACATCCTGGCACCACCAAAACTTTGGCGTTGTGTGAGACTACTCATCTTCAATTTATGTTTTTCTCTCTAATACAATTACATTGTAACACTTTGTACCTTAATGCACTTATTGAGACACTCATCTGCTTTGAGTCTAACATCGGACTCCTCATCATTACATGCTGCAAAGAACAACTCCATTGCAATTCCCAAGAACTTTGGGAAATCAGCTACAGCTCTGTTGGGAATCATCAAGGCAGAGTTACCATGTTAAAACATTAGTTGTCCAAATGATGTACAGCAGCAATTGTACACACTGTACCAAATCTTTTAAGACTCACCTGCTACATGTACTTGACCAATTATTGACATTGACTTACCTGAATGATGCAGCACATATCCCATCTGCTATTGTTGTACAGTGAGATATTCTATCTTTCTTACTCAGAGTTGTGTGGTTCTTCCTTTGGGTAAATAGTGAGAATTCAATCATTAATCACGTTTTATATAATTTGTGTATTTGTTTTATTTATCAATGAGTACTATACAATATAATTACAAAAAATGCTTGGCCACAAAACTGTTTTAATCTGCATGTACATGTAGCATCACTTTTTGAAATAGAGAGATGTGTCATGAGGTGTACTACATGTATGTAGAGTTAATAACTCCTTAAACTTAAAGTGCATCACCTCCTGAACTCATTGCAAAATATGAGGTGCACAAATAGCACTGCTCAAAACGCAGTTAGTGAAACTGAAGTACAGTTCTAAGCAGTTTTCACCACATTCTATTCTAAGGCTACAGGTCTGCCTAAAAGATTTGTCAACATACTTATGGTGATAAAAAGTGTTAAACATGTAAGCACTCCAAAACTTAGAACCAGCATTTCAAGATCTCTACTATTGACAAGGTTAGTACACATGTACATGGAGGAAGGAATTTCATGGTTCATGATTGCTGCTTTACATAATGGTAAATTATTACATTTTCTTATGCCCCAAATTATGTGAATGTGTTTCATATGTTCCATTTTATGTACATTGTACTTGTAGCAAACACAGATTTGAAATTACAAAGTGTAAAGCCTTTTGTAGCGTTTGGTCTTCATGGTCTTGGCACCCACTTCTGGCATACATGTATCTGGTAATCTTTGGTGCTGTTTAAGCATTTTCACTTTTCAAGCATTTTCACTTTCATTCACATTATACATACATGTAGTAACATACCATGTACATACATACTAAATAAACTGTAAGCGCACATCGTTTCAAAAATGCATTTTTCACAATACCTTGTGTGTGCGTTTGCACTCTTAACAAGAATCTGACTTTTCTGACATTAAAGAGGGAGAGAGAGAGAGAATCTGAAAGGAACAAAAATCCTTTGCAACAGTACAAAAGTGATTCTCTCAAAGGATGAAGTGTTTTTTTCTATATTCCTGCAACATTGTGACGAAAGTCTAGAAATTCAACAATATTGGAATGTCATGTTCATTGTATCCGAGACATTTTTGTACAAAATCAATACCAAATGCCATCTTTAAAAAAAAATAAAAAATAAAAAATACTGTCTATTTAAGCAGCCTCAGGTCAACTTTGTGATGACATAAAAAAAAAACAGACTGACTATTAAGGATGATGCTGCACCTGACATGCCTCAGGAGCTAAGACCGTCGGTGCAAATGAGTGGATAACACTTCCAGTACACTTTTATTCAACTCCATAAAGCATTGCTTGGCAACAAGGGTTATGAGAATAGCGTCCTCTAGTGTCAATATATTACATCCCCCTTTCAACAACAAAAGAAAAGAAAGAAAAAATTGTTGAAAATAATGTAGGCGCTGTAATTACTCTTTTACTAACTGTACTGATTATCATCAATAAAGATGTACCCCCGGAAAAAAAATATATTGTGAATCCAGAGTAAATACTGCCATACATGCATGGAGTATTTAACAAAAACATAAGATTTTAACAATCAAAAGCATAACACTACAGTTTAGGAAAAAAAGTAAAAGTTTTATGACAAAAAAATCACTAGTCTCACTGGACTTTATCCAATCATACATGTAGGTTTATAAGTAAACAAAGAAATGTTCTTCTGAATGAAAGGCTTTCTTAATGAATGTTTATAAATCAAGTCTGTTCGGTGGTTTGATCTGTCGTCCAGATTGTGTGACACCTTAGCCCTTTTCACACTACTCTATTCCCCGCGGGCAACCCCGTGGAATAACGGTCGGCCTTTTCACACTGTGATCGCTTTAACCCCTGTCTGCCCCGGCAAGTGGGCATACCCTGGGGAATAGCCACCCCTGCTCCAGAGTAGGGGTAAGCGGTAAAGCCCTGGGGTATTCTTGAAACATGCAACAGGAACCCTGTGGAATAGGGACCTACATGTATATGGGAGGGGATAGTGTGAAAGTGCGCCAGGGTAACTGTAGGGTAAAAAAAAGGGGGGGCCTCCCCGGGGCTGTAGAGTCATGCGAGCAACAGGCGGAGGAGTGGGCTTGGGCTCGACACCTTCAAAAGTAATGTGTTTCATTGCTGGTTCAATATCACGACGGTGACGGCGGTTACGATGTAGCTTGCGACTGTCTGGCGTGGCGACCAAATAAGAAGGGGTTCCTCACAGCTTTGTTTGACTTAAGCTGGTGTCCAGAGGCCAGTACGAGCGTTCTGAACACTGACAAGGTTGAAGGTGCTTCAGGTCATGTGCAGACCGATCAGTGGCATATGCTTCAAAGGCACTTAATGATGCTGGGACTAGATGCCAACATTGAGCATAAAATGCTTGCAAGTTGCAGTTGTTTTTGGCTGCGAAAGATATCATGCCTATATCTACGGTAAACATTTCACAGTTGAGAGTGACCATGAGCCATTACAAGTGATTCATACGAAGCTGTTGACTTCTGCATCTCCATGCCTATAGGGAATGCTCATACGGCTCCAACCATATGACAGGCCTGGAATTACAATTTTTTTAGGACAAGGCCACTTTGGCCTTGGAGTTTTCAAAATTTTGGAGGGCACCAAGGCCAAAATGTGAAAATAAAAAGGCACGAAGGCCACTAAATTATGAAAGTTATTAAACAAAAAAACCAACGGCGAACTACTTTGTTGATTCATTAAACATGCCTCTTTTATTGAAAAAGTGTCCAAGATAATATTTCCTGATTCGGGGGAAAAAAGAACGTCATATCAATTAGCTGGGTTGAAAACCTCTGGCTAGAAAATAAGTTGCAAGTTTCCCCACAAGAAAACTATTGGATAGCGGGAGGAAAACGAAACAGACGACCAACCCAGAAGCCGTTTGGGCAACGGATCTGATCCGAGATCATCAGCTCATCAGATGAGGACGAGGACGACCACCAGCCAGATGGGCAACGGATCGAGGACGAGGATGACAGTGATTTCTAAATCAACTACAATCAAATAGACTGTTTTTTACTGTTTTATTCTAATCTTTTTTACAATGAAAGGGTATGGTCATAGTTTGGTTTTTGTCAACATAATGTTAGCTCGGCACCTAGTACATGTATATGAAAGCAAATTAAATCAATGCAATACAGAAGGAAACAAAAATCCAGCCAGGGCTACTGAAATTTATTCAGAGCTAGTAAAAATTCAGGTTCAGGGTTACTAGCCCTGTGGGCTACCTTGAAAATGTAGTTAGTTTCGACACCTGATTATATTGCATGGGTGGCCAGACAGAATGAAAAACCTTCCCAGTTCTCTGCAACCATATATTGGTCATTTCATGATGAGCTCACCATCGATGATGGTATAATCACGAAAGGACTTCGCTTTGTCGTGCCAAAGTCCATGCACAACCATGTCCTGGCTAAACTACACAAAGGACACCAAGGCATAAGGAAAACGACTCTCCAAGCGAAAGACTGTGTTTATTGGCTGACCATCAATCCGGACATTGATAATGTTGTAAGTGTTTGCCCATTATGCTAAGAACACCAACGCTCCCAACTCAAGGAACCCCTGCTCCAGCACGAGCTAACACGCCCATGGCAGTTTCTTTTGACTGATAATTTTCAGTTTGATGGACAGATCTATCTCGTCATTGTCGATTATTATTCAAAATTCCTTTATGTCCCCAAGATGCCCATGAGCTGGGCCAGTCGCACCAGTGATACTACCCAGCAAGCATTCTCTGAGCAAAGTATTCCAGAGAAAGTCATTAGTGACAATGGTCCACATTTTAGCTCAGAGGCAAACAAATCATTTGCTACCAATTGGGGTTTCACACATGTGGCCTCTTCTCCTTAATTTCCTCAGTCAAATGGATTTGTCATGTTAGTTGAGAGAACCATACAAACCATCAAGCGTACTATGACTAAAGCCAAGTCTAGTGGACAAAACATCAATATGCCCACTCTTATGTCTTCGTACGACTGTGATTGATAGCAAACTTCCCAGTCCGGCAGAACTACTATGTAACCGCAAAGTGAAAAGCAATCTTCCCATTGTGATTAAGAATACATTGCCACACAAGGATCAGATCTCCCTTACTGACAAATGAGAGACAAGATAAACAGAAAACATATCAGGCCTTTGAACTGACCTTTGACCTTGAACCTTTGACCTTTGAACTGGGGCACCATCTTGCATGAGCCAATCCACGGAAGGATGTATTTACTTTTACCACTGTTGATTTGTTGGGGTCAAAGCATCGTAAGGTTGCAGATTCATTAATCTGGTCACAAACTTTCTCAAAACACTGTTGGTGACTGGGTGACCAATGGTCTTTCTGTAGTACGTCTACTTGGTTCAGAATGAACTGACTCTAATACATGTACAGTAGGTAACCATGCCAAGAAATTCTCTAAGCTTTGTCTTATCAGTGATCAGTTTGGGGTGGCATGGCTTTGATCGCATTGACCTTTGTAGGATCAGGGTGGACAACATTGACATCATACATTGTATCATGCCAAAGAAAAGGGTATGTGGATCCTACAATGTACATGTAGATGGTGCACTTGCTGCTGTTGAACTTCAAACCACTAGTAGCAGCCACTGTCAATACCTGATAATGTCGATAATGTCATCTGCGATTTCGATAACACCATCACATTGCTCTAGTATCTGATCCATACGGTGTTGAAAAACATCTCGACTGACATTCAAACCAAGAGGCATATGTCTGTAACAAAAGCGTGAATTGTGAATTGACCAATGGCCATAATCTGCACCAAGATTACTGAAAACCTTTGCACCAGCAAGCTTGTGCGTGATTTTATCTCCAGTCAGTGTCTTGCGATGGCATCGCCTGATCAATTTGGTAAGATCAGTTGGATCTAAGCATATGCAGAACTTTCCATTAGCTTTACGTGAAACTGCAATGCAACTACATGTAACCCAATCAGTGGGCTCAATCACTTTGCGAATAACACACTGTGTCTCCACGAGGCGCATGGTTGACAGGTTGCACATCATCACGAAGAACAATGAGATATGCACCACTAAAGTCTTTTATAGCATCAAACTGTTCAGGGTATTTGGACATGAGATCTTGAACAGAAGCGATTGGCTGACAGCGTTGTGTCTCGGCTGGCGAGGTATCAGACTCAACAGAGCAATTGAGAGCGACAATGTTCAAATGAGGTAGGCCAATGATTGCCAGACCATCCGTCTCACATAATGTGGAATAAGGCAGTGGGCCACTCTGACTTGCCATACTTGCATGGGAGATTTAACATGCCATTGCTTGATCCGAGTCCCATTATAGGGCCTACATGTACATGTATGCCTTGAGAATTGCTGAGGAGGAAGTCAAATGTGCTGGGATGTGATAGGCTGTTGAAAAAAAACCTGAACTCTGAGCGCAAAGCGCGAAAGCTTGCCAGCACGATCAGCCCACTAATAACATTCATCGTTGGTTTTAAAAACCCTACTCTGCAATCTGAGGCGTTATAAATGGTTTTATATTCATTTTTTTATGAATTTGATCTTAAGTCTTTGGAAGGGGGGGGAAGACTATTAAAAAAACGGATTTCTTTTTTTTGGGGGGGGGGCAAAAAAAAACGGATTTCCTGTTGAAAACGGAGAAATCACATCCCTGAATTTGCCTTGCATGGTAATCCATTAGAATAGAGTGTAGCAGGGTACATCCGGCGATCAATGGTATTCGTTTGAGCACCAGTATCAATCTTAGCATCCTGTGTATGTAAATACAACATTCTGTGTCCTGTCACAGTTGGACGTACATTTACATGTACATGTATGTATACGCTTCATCCCTATCAATGGCACCTGGAGAGATGTCTGAGATAACAATATCAAGGGCGAGTTGGTTGAACAGATCATCTGCGTCTCCACTCTGGAAAGCTGTAGGCCTATCAGCCAGCAAGTGCATATCACACATATTAGACTTGTGCTGTTGTGACTTGGATCTGTAATTTGAGTGACGACGACCAACACATGCTGGTGATCTCTGCCACTTTTTACTGACTACATGTATGTTCTGCCATGATTTACACTGTATGTTCCTCCAGTGATTCTGTTTGCCACAGCAATTACAAAGGTGGTACCAAATGCAGGGCACAACTCTCACTATTTGAAAGAATGAGTGCGACCACAGTTCCGACATGCGTGTTGACGTTGCAAAGCATCAACTGATGTGTTAGCTTGGTCATGTTGGTAAGTTGTTCCATGTGTGACAAAGATGCCTTATGGGTGCAAGAAAGATCTTAACACTGCTCAATGCTCAATTTGTCATCTTCTACCAACAAATACTGTTGCAAATCTGCATGTTTGGTACCAGCAATAAACTGTTCAATATTTCAATCAGCGAATTCTTTTTCATCGTGGAAGTGACAAACATGTATTTGGGCGTGCATCTTCAATCGTGACATGAAATCATGTAATGTCTCTTGATCTTTCTGTCAAAATTTGTGTAAGTACAGGTAAGCTACACAGAAGTTTGTGCGTGGAGTAAGCTGGGCAACAAAGCGATCCCAGACTACATGTACCTCTTCATTCTTTGCATCAGCATCAGGTAGGCTCCAGAAATTGTATATTCGAAGTCCTGTCGGATATGATCCACCTGCTTAAACCCCTGCTTTGACATTCTTTACAGAAAAGTAAAGCTCACATTGCTGATGGAAAATCTGCATAGCACTCAAGTGGCAAATCTGGGTCATCCCAAGACATACATGTACCGGGTGTGATTGAGTCAGTCATGCACACTAACTTGATAAAGCACTTGATATAAATGGTGAGGAACTAACACTAACAGTAACACTACAACATGTACATGTACAATGTACTAATGTTAATCGACAATACAGTACAGCAAAAAGCAACTACGTGTTGTTGTTTTTTGACTAAACAATACCTTGTCATGTCACAAATTGGTGGTACTAATCTGGCATTAATGACGAGGTTCTTACCATGATGCCACCATAAAATGAGCGGATAATTTCACACTCACAGAGAATAACACTTCCAGTACACTTTTAATCAACTCCATAAAGCATGGCTTGGCAACAAGGGTTATGAGAATAGCGCCCTCTAGTGTCAATATATTACAGTAGGGAACATATCAGTCGCCAATTGCTTACAACTTTAGTAAAACTACAATTAGGCCTATGATGTTTTAAAAGACAATATAGGCATCAGAACTTTGCTGTCAGAAAAGGTTCAACAGTCGCAAGAGTAGACAAATTTCTACTTTTGAGACGTGTTCCCGACAGGCAAGAATCAATCACAGTCACACTCACAGTGAGTACATGTAGTTGCGACGTTGTTCATCCTAATAAGTTGCCATTACAAAACCAATGACAAAACCATGCTCATTACAGTACCACCAACGACTGATCAGCAACGATGATTCCGTGACAGACTTTTACGATCACATCATGACTTTTTCAATATGGCGGCATACATGTACATTTTGATAAAAAGGTTTGAGAATAAGTGTGTATTTAACTAACCATGCTAACAGTTTGAAACTTAGGTCATATTTGTAACGTAATGTGCTAGTCCACAGTGTCCGCCATTTCTCTACTAGAGGTAACTGATGGCAACTCCTAGAATGAGGTTTGTTCCGCTAACGTTCGTGGAAACAATAGTGGAACGAGCCTCAGTCATAGTTCTAGGCGTACCTTATCGTTGATGGCTAGGGTTTTCCCTGGAATAATTCTCTTTTGGGGGTTTTCTTCTAAAACTGAAACTTCCTTCTTTGTGTAATTAATTGGCTAAAATTCCATAGCGCCTTTATAGATGGATGTGTCCTGCCGCCACTTTATCTCACTTAATTTAGGTCAAATCCTTACAGTTTGTACCTGTCCAGAAAGGTTGACAGAAGGTAAACAGAGAGGCACAGGCACTTTGATTTTGAATATGTGTCAAAATCACGAAAAATAAGCCATTTTGGGATCTATAGTCACTGTTTGGTGGTCTTAACATCGCTGCTTGCTAGTGCTACATTCCATTTTAGTTCCTTTAGGCACGAGTGGTGCGTGAGAGATCTGTTTGTACCATGAAATGTGCGCTTGAATTTTCCTTTTTAAAGGTGAAAATTTAGTGTTTTACTTTTACTTAGCTACTAATTCCTCACGAGGAATATGAAATCCAACATCCATTAAACAAATCAACTAAATCCCTTATAAAGTGGTGGCAGGATACAGAAATTTTTGAATTCGAACTTCGAAGTTGAAATTATTTTGGCAGAGTTGAAACAAAAAATTAAAAGCCTACACTCGCCTCTCTCTCTGGCTGCACTCCGAGAGTCCGACCCGAGTTTGACTCTGACACCTAGTGAAATTTCATCCTCTCTCAACTTCAGGCTCTAGAAATGGGCTTTGTTTTCGATGAACGTTTACATTTTTCTTTTCTATTTCATGTATCGCAGGGATCTAATGTTAAAATAAAAAGTTAGGTCATCTTTTTTATTTACAATGTACAAGTCAGAGTGTTGTGTCGGAATTACACTACTTAATCTTTAACACCATGCAACGACCGATACGCTGATCGGTCCGAGTCAAGTGTCAAAACTGTTCACACCCACCTTTGGCCGCTATCGTCACCGATTCCTCCCTGCTGATGAGTTTTCAAGGCGTCAAACGCCCTGGCCAACTTATCGACATTTGCCATTATAGCTTCTTTTCTTTAAAGCCTAACATCTACTCTTAAAATGTTCAAATATATATAAGATTAATGCAGCTACTTCATGTCACATTAAGACAGTTCATCTTCCTCCCGTGAGATCGGTGTGGCTGCTGCTCTGGCCGGCGGGCGGCCTACTTAGCTTCACACCATGCCACCAAGAGAGGGAGCTGTTTGAGAGATCAACAGCACCTAAATAAAAACTCCCACTCAGACCAATGCAAAATGCTAAATATTCAAAAATACCCCCAAAATAGTTCAAGTCTCTCAGCTTCTTAAAAACCAATCAAACATATTTTCGGTCAACTAAACTTCAGATTTCTTATAAATTGTTGGTAGGTCAGCAGTTCGGAATGTTTGCTAACTACCCCAGAAAAAACACCCCCGAAAATGAGCTTTTTAGTCCCAAACCAACTTGCTGCCAGTTTTCATGAAGCACTTCTCCATTTCCCCAAGTCACATAGGGCCAACTTAAACACTTAATTTTATAAAGTCTCCCCAAAAGTTGAAGCACAGAACCCCAAGATTGTGATAGATTCTGATAATTACACAATCTACTGCATGACCCCCAAAACGATAATTCAAAAGATTTTGTGAAACTCAGTTTTGTGCATGAATTTTTGCCTATACTTAGTGTGGTGCACCCCGGAGTATTTATTTTCTGCAATAGTAAACTATCAGTGGCATAATATAACAAAGGGGCGGGGTGTCCCTCATTTTAAAGTCTGAGATTAAAACTTACCAGTTTAAAATATTTAAAATATTTTTTTATATTAACTTGTATGTAGTAAACTCCCCCCTCAATTGCATTTAATCAATTGCCCGCAAATCTGAAGCATTAGCTGCATTGTTGTGTCAAATGGAGTTCCACGCTTGATAGGTTTACCTGCTTTTAAAGTAGAAACAAATAGGCCCGTCTTAAAAAGAGCAAACAAAGAGTGCATGGGTTTCAAGGTTCACCAATATTTAATACTGGTACTTTCTCTGTGTTTCTTCACACCATGAATCTTCAGGCCCTATAGCTTACAGAACAAAGCACTTTTGAGGGTTCACTTACTGCCCGACACAAAACAAATTCATTTCTTCTTTCACACACCACTAAAATAGAGTAATATCATCTATAAAACAATAAATCTTAAACAGAACTGAACATCCTTTTCGTCTGACAGATCACACCTGTTATCTCCATGTAATGCCTTTTTCCAAACAGTGGACTTCATTGGATCATGCACAAGTGACCAGTAGGGCTGCTGACTGCCCCAGGCAGATTTCCTGCTCATATCCATTAAGTTTAATGACCCAAGTAATTCAATGTAAACACACATAACTGGTGTAAAGGATGTACACTTTCTGAGTTTTTGTGGCCAAACTCAGAAATTCTTTAATGGAGCTTTCCCTAATGAACTACAAAAATACAATATAAATATTCATAAAGTAGTTAAAATTAAATGCAATTTTAACTAAAACTTGAGTGCAACAAGAGTTATCAATTTTGCTGTTTGTTTTGGGTGTTGTTGTTTTTTCAAGAATACAAATAGACATCTCAAGTTGTTTTTATGGGACATCCAATAATGCTATTTTAAAGGGAACTGCTCAGATAATGATATTCTTATAAGTTCCATGAAAAAATTTCCGAGTTTGGCCATCAAAACTCAGGTTACATCTTTTCACAGAGTGAGTGTGTTTACATTGAATTACTAATGGGTGAGCTGAGGCAGTCAGCAGCACTACTTGTTTGTGCATGAACCAATTACATCCACCACTGTTTGGAAAAGGAATAACATGGAGAAAACAGGTTTTAGTTGCCATACAGACGAAAAGGATGAATATTTTCATCTTCTTCCTTTAATGAAGCTTTCCCGTAATGCCAACTTTTTCCCTGCATTATGAGCAACTATAACCAGCATGAAACACAAGTTGATCATAGAGCTATTTTTGTATTGGTTTCTGTGTACAATACTATCACAAAACTGCCTAGATGGGTTTCTTTGGTTATAATAGGTTTAAATTAGAACGAGATATACGACTTCAAATAGTGCACCTTTAATGTCACGTCACGTGACCTCTGATGACGTAATCAATCTAAAACTTCACACATATGTTGGCTGCCCGACGTTTATCATGTGTATCAATTTTGAAGCGATTACAAAAAACTTTGCAACACACATCTTCTCAAAGTGCATTTTGAACAGTTTTCCAACTGCCGCTAGAGGGCGCTCTTTAATATTATTACGTCATTGGTATTTTTTTTTAAGTACATCTTAGCTGCACACTAACATTGTTAAAAGCAACTTCATAACTTTTGTCACTTTTGAATTACGAGGGCACTTCCGGTTTTGACCGGTTTCGACCGGAAGTAGAGGTCACGTGAGGTCACGCACACTGAATAAAATGAAGCCCCAATTAATCCCTACCCAATCCTGTAAACAGAATCCTACGGTCTCTTGTGGCTGATTTGATACGGATTTTCAAATATTTAAAATATAAAACTTTAAGATGACGTCACGTGTCAGTTGATGACGTCATCATGACGAATGTGTTTTAGGACCTTCCTTGCCCCAATGCCTTTCATCACTGAAAGTTTCATTGCAATTGCTCTTTAGGAACTATGCAAAAGACCGCTTAGAACGAATTGTGCGTTATTTCAATGACTTCCGGAAGTCTGAAAAATAAAAATAAAAACTTTGAGTAAAACAATAGCTGTTTCGCTGCGCTTGCTGCGAAACAGCTAAAAAAACAATAGAACTATGTACAATGATGATTTTGGTCTACAGTCTTGAGTAACACCAAGAGACAACTACATGTATAGGCCTATACATCAAGTGTGCTTATTACTAGTTTACTCCATGCCGTAGCATTGTATTTGCTGGCCATGGCAGATATTCTGCAAAAATGAAAAAAAAGTTTGCGCAAACATTATCCTGCCAGCTTTTTACACGAGTGCTAGTCTTGGTGCCAGACAGTTTTGTTCATTATCACTCAACTATCGCAATTCGCCCACACACTATCAAATATACAAGAAGCATCAGACAATAGTAGGCGCTGACCATTACAAAAACCTGACTTGTTCCATCACCCAATGCCCACCACACATCATACTGATGGGTTGTGCCTTCCAGAGAGCACCCTCTAAGTGTATGTAGTGTTGCGTGTGAATGGTTTTACTGATAACAATGTCAGACCGTCTTGCACCAAGACTACACAAGAGCAAAACTCTTAGGCTGAATTGCAACTTTACGTGTGCACATCATTTTGTTATGGGTTGTTTTGTGGTCGTTTTGTATGCCAGTGACATGCAAGAAACATTATTCTTGACAAAAGTGCAAATAAGGCAAACATGTACTTCAGATATGTAATAAGCCCTACTTTATTCCCCAGGGGAAACCCCGGGGATCAACGGCAGGGGCTTTCACACTTGATTGCTTTACCCCTGATCTACTCCGACAATTGGGCATACCCGGGTGATAGCCACCCCTGCTCTGGAGTAGGGGCAAGCAGTAAAATCCTGGGGTATTCTTGAAACATACCTAGGGACCTAGGCGAGGACAATGTGAAAGTGCGCCGGGTAACCGTGGTATAAAGAAACTCTTGAGGCCTCCCCAGGATAAGAAATACAGTGTGAAAAGGGGTTAGACATTCTACCAATAAAGACATTACCTAGCATTACCTAAACTTTCATATTGTTATGTATTTATGGGAACGACTGCCCTACATAAACTGGGGTCTTACGAACAACCGAGTAAACACAACATGGACTCTTTAGTAAGCGGAACGTAAAGACAACATGGTTTATTCTGCATGCATAAACATGTCATGACCTGATTACATACATGGAGGGCCTGTGTTACAAACACACCATGGATCATGCCTAACCAAGAGACTCCCCCCTGCTAATTCAAAACAATCTTTAAATTAACACCGATTTTAGTTCAGGCCTGTTAATGAACATCCTAAAATCCTGTAACCTTTATAAATACCCAAATAATAAGCAATGGTTTGAAGGGGACAAAAACAATAATAATAAATAAATCCATCAATTTATCAATCTTAAAAGAGAATGTAGTTGTGTGTTTATGGATCGAGTGATTCGAGATTTGGTGGCACCAGTGATAGTGTGAGTGTGTCAGTGATAGTGGCGAGCCAATGGTCACTCATGTGTTTCATGTGGATATTCTACCATGCTCCCATGAACAAAAACACTACACATATAACATTCAACAGTGTTGTTTTTCTGCAGTACAAAAGCAATGTTACCAAACTGGAGCTGAAAAGGGAAAATATAGTTGGCAACTTTTATGAATAAGAACTAACCATATCATTATGATGGTGTTTGTAGTGAATTTGACAAAGATTACTCACAGTAATGACGATGTCAAATGACTCAATACAAACTCAACACACACAATACTTGTCCTGAATAACATACAAAGTGGTTATTTTTGCTGATTCGCACAGAAAGAAGAACAGACTGCAGTTATGTCATGTATGTTGTGCTGACTACATCATCATGTGAAATAATATTGCTTTTTAACCCTAACTCCCAAAGCGTTTTTACTAGAATCCACCCCTAACCCAACACATTCCAACAGCTTATACTACCATGAGATGGGAACTGTGCCCAATCTTAGGTGGACGATACACAACCTAACAAACTCCAACAGGCTTTTTTTGTTTGATTTTGTTGGAGTGTGTACACTTGGCATGTGCAAAAATTTGATCAGTGAAATCACACAGTACCCAACATAACATAATCCAACAACTATCTCATTAGACCATGGAGGAAAGAGCAATGCCAGACATGTACATTTCACACATCCACCATACCCACTCAATCAAATTCCAACACCATTACTTGTCAGCAAGGATACACAATCCCACAGAATCAAACACCCAATCCTAACTTCACTGTACTTAACCTAACAAAATTAAACACTTTGCCCTGTTTGAATTTGTAGGGTATGGGAGGGTTAGGGTTAATGGTTTTTTTAAGGATCAACAGTAAAAGACATACTTGTAATTCTCAGCTAGCTGCTTAAAGCAGCAGAGAGCCCAAATATTCTAGGGTGTTGTTAAGTTTTAAATGGGACAACCATTGAGGCATCCTCCTTGACTCAAGTGACATCCATTGAGGCATCCTCCTTGACTCAAGTGACATCCATTGAGGCATCCTCCTTGACTCAAGTGACATCCATTGAGGCATCCTCCTTGACTCAAGTGACATCCATTGAGGCATCCTCCTTGACTCAAGTGACATCCATTGAGGCAACCTCCTTGACTCAAGTGACATCCATTGAGGCATCCTCCTTGACTCAAGTGACATCCATTGAGGCATCCTCCTTGACTCAAGTGACATCCATTGAGGCAACCTCCTTGACTCAAGTGACATCCATTGAGGCATCCTCCTTGACTCAAGTGACATCCATTGAGGCATCCTCCCTGAATGTCTCAAGTACCATCCATTGAGGCATCCTCCTTGTCTCAACAGCCTCTCTCTACTACTCTAGGCTTTGAAATAACTTCATCCTTCCTTCATCTTGTTCAAAGTGGTTTGTACTTCTTGTACCTCTTCCATTTTCCTGTGGCATAGTTCATCTCAAAGTATGTGTCTACAACCATATCATCTGCTCCACTCCCCTCAGCCTGTGGAACCATCTCTCGATTTTCACTCAGACGAATTGTGACAATGTCACCCTGCTGGGGACATGGATTGTCTGCAAAGTGTAATCAAAGTTTATTGAAATGAAAGCACAATATTAGTTTTGGCTTATACAGTCTATAATTATGAGACTGTCTCAACATTTGCTAGACTGTAGATGCACTGACATGGCATATTAAACTAAAGGTTCTTTACATATCTCCTCCTCTTACATAAATAAAATTAGTTCAATAAAAACAATTTATAATCTTGAAAAGAAAACCCCCAATCTTATCATCCTTTAGTTGTTTGGTTTAATTTTGACTTTGTCTTTTGCCCTCATATTATGCTAACTCAGACTACCTTAAGATTCATGCAATAAATACAGAGTGAAGTCTCCCTGCTTCCATAGCCAACCCAACCCTGTTAACCCATTTGGTAAAAGATGTACCCGGGTAGGGTTGAAGAAATTGGGTAGAAGCAATACCTAACATTCCACACAAATCTATCTGAAGTACTACCTACCCCTGGCTCCAGCCATGAAGCCTAAAATAAGTGCCTTCTCCGGTCGAGTAACCTTGTTTGACTGACGGAACATCTCCTGGGCAGCCACCATTTGATCCCTCTAAAAGAAACAAGATTTATTTAATGAACCAAAAGTCTCAATTTCTAATCGTCTCCTCCCCCCCCCCCCCTCGCTATTCATTCATCATACATACAGTGAGTAGGAACAAAATGTAAATGAAAGGATACAAGATTGAAGTATTAGCAGTCCCTGAAATTACACTAACTAGTTGTAAAAAAAGAGGAAAATTCAAGAATAACTTGATTAAAGGAATTCATTGAATGAAACAAATTTCCGTAACAATAAAGCCTTCTGCTAGGGTCGAAAAAGTTTCTGCTAGGGTCGAAACGATAAAGATAACAACTGGCCCTCGACATTAGGAAAATTTCTTAATATTCATGAACAGGGCATGCGGAATGCGGGGGTTTTATTAAATTCTTTGCAGGATTGGTTGGTGATCAACTTACCTGTGTAGACAAACAAAACCAAACCCAAGTTTTCAATAAAAATGAAGTATACCAAGAACTATCTATGGCACAAAATGGGTTTGTAATTATTAGTAGACCTACATCTAGTTGTTTGTATTCAACATGGAATGAAAGAGCCACACAAAAATAACTATTAAAATTGAATGTTTGTTATGTGCACTTACATTGTACACATGTGACAAAGTATTGTTATGTCAATAAAAAATCCATATAAATTAAAATTAAAATGACTTAACAAATTAAAAGTACTACCCTTCAATACTACAAAACTGTCTCCTCAGTGATCAGGAAAGACTTTTCTTTGTAAAAGAAACCAAAAACAAAACAAAGCTCTTTGTGTTTTACTGCGCCTCTTTTGAATGGCCCCAAAATGAAACCCCTGTCACCTTCAAATTCAATACATTATAGAATCATCCATTGAAGGTAACAATGGAGATATTGTAAAAAATTGTGGAATACAATATAACCAAAGCAGATCGCATTGCTCTAACAGGCCTTAAGACAAACAAAAACGTTGTCATAAAATCAGTTTGTGGTGTATGCTTTTAGTTTGAAAGGCAAAATCCAGGCCACACATTGAGATAACCTGGTTACTAATAGGGATAAGATGGGTGTGTGTTAGTCAAATACTAGCAACCTACATCAAAAAGTTAGCACAAGGCCTGCACAGCATTGAGTCATTCACAGTGAATAACTGTTTAATTACCTGGTCAACTGTTTATGAACAATCCAAATGGCAAAAATTACAAAGATAGTGACAAGTATCTAGAAGACACACTTATTTTTTTTACTCTGCCATTTTTTCTTCAATTTTTTCAAAATTTATAAGTTCCCTATTGAAAGCACAGCCACATAGCCTAGTAAAAGCCTAGTCTGGTTGGGGGATTTATTGACCCGTAAATTGACACCCAAACAATTGTTTAATTCCCTAGGGGCAATATTATAGATCCTAGCTGATAAGGTGATTGTGTTAGGCCACTCTCTCAAGGACTTGTAATGCAATCAATCATTCTGTCAAGCCAGCTTCATGGACCACAGCTTTCCCTGTGGTGAATTGGCATACAAATAGTGTTGTTTATGTAGACTGTTACAAGGACTTTCAAGGTTTTATTGCACGCTATTCAAACATACTGTAAAAAACAGTACCACCACGTAATGGTGGCCAAACTGCACCACATGCATAAAATGAGCATAATATTTCAAATTACAATATTTTCTTTTGATCATGTGTAATTTGTTTTATTTTAATGGAAGGCGTTTCCTGGGTTCTAGAGGGCCTCTACCCATCTGTTTAGACCACTTGTGAATGGATTGTGTTCACCGAAATTACACTGCACTTTAATCAAACGGATATCAAAAAAAGGGGCTCACCAGGTGCAAAAGATGACAGTTCTGATACTGAACCACAGGGTTAATAATGAGTCATTGCTGAATAATGGTGAATTATTTGAAAAGGCTGTTGAGAAAAAACTGTCAAACTAACCGTTAGTGATAGTGCTTTTTTCTGTGCACCACTCCCAGCAGCCATTGATGATGCAGTAGATGGGGTCAATCCAGGGGCTTCACCTACAGTACTCATAGGTGTCACAGATGGCACCCCAATAGCCCCAGCTTGAGGGTAGGTGGGTGTGGGTGGAGCAGGTTGGGGTGCAGGGTTTTGTGGAGTAGGTGTTACTGTTGGCCCAGGGACAGGGTTAGGGTTTTGAAGATTAAATCCTGATTGTTCCAATGACTGCTGTAATTGATGCTGGAGATTATCACGTGCTGTCTTGGTGGACAGGGAAGGAGTTGGCTGGTCTGTACAGTGATTTAACAAGCATTTGTCAGTTCATAAAAAAAAAATCAAAACTACACACTTGGTATAAAAAATAACTTTGTAAAACTGTATTGTAAAATATATAATGGCACATTAATCCGGAGTAAAATTTTCTTTGTTTAACCCCAAATTATTTCAAATTTGCCGAGTCAGTTTCCCTGGTGGTTTATTACTTGAAATTAAAATTAAAAAGTCGCATGAAGATGCATAATGGCAGCCCTAAATGCCACTAGTTCTATGGTGGTACCAAACAAATGTTTTTTTAATTATTCACAAATTGATGAATGCGTACTTTGACCAATATTATTTGCGCTACTTGACTCTATCATGTACTGTACATGTATGGTATGGGTACCTCAAATCTAAGAATATGCACAAGACTGAGGATGCTATGCCTTGTGTGTAGTACATGTAGTATGTAAAAATGAACTTGTATGGATACTTCAATGTGCATGTACAAATCTGTACAAATTGAAACAGATGAAACAACAGATGGAGCAGTGGAAACAGATGACATATCACATTTATGGTTGTGTGTTATGGTGGGGTTTAGTGCCGTCATCAAGCATCTTTTTTTTTCTCAGTAGACCATTCTACATTTTTAGGCAGCTCCGTTTGTGATTAGATGACAATATCAACATACCAAAGCCCTTAAGAAGTGATGATGTTGGTTTGTTTGGCTTGCTACTGCTAGCTGCAGGTGCATATGAAGGTACTGAGGACTCTTCTAGTTTGTCTAGAGGATTGGTTGTAGTGGCTGGTTTGACCGATGCAGGGGACATAAAAGCAGCAGCATAGTCAGGTGTAGCTGCTTGAGCTGCCTCCTTATCTTTCTTGGCTTGCTCCTGGGCTTCCAATTCTGATATAAAGGACAAATTATTAACAAACTAAAATAAAAAGCTTTTTGATGAATGCTTAAAAGATGATGTCCAGGATTGGTTAATAAATATTTACAAAAATTGCTAACATTTAGTTTCAACCTGAAAGCTAAAGTGTTCTAAAAAATCATCAACAAACTAGTGTTTGAAGACCTGAAAAATCACCAGTGCTTGTTTTAATTGCAACAATCAAAATAAGACTGATACATGTATTTTACATTATTTAAACAAACATTTGCATAATAAAAAGTTTTTTCTTCATTCCAGTTCAAAAGCTGCATAAATTGGTTCAATTACAAATTTGAATTAATCGCCCTTTCTCAGTTTGTCACCAATGTAACTTGTAAGGTACTGTCCTAGAGAATTCATTACTACCAACCTGCTTGCTTCTTCCGTTTCTTGGCTTCTCTGTTGTTCCCACCTAGAGGCTGGTCAGTGATGTCAAGTAACTTTGCAGAAACAAAAGAAGAAAAAAAAAAACATCCAAAACCAACCAAACAAATGAAAATATAAATAAAAACATTAATTAATGCAGCTCAGATGATAGAAAAATGTTGCCATCACAGTTCTTAATAAAATAGTTAACAAACGAACATTTTGGAAGCTTTTTCACATCCTGTTTCCTACTGAATCCATGAACATTAAAATAAACACTTGAAAAGAAGTAAAGACTTGGGCCTTAACTAGCTGCACCTGTACGTACCTTTGTACCTCCCTCTCTGTTAAATGCCATCCTACGATTGATTGGAATAGTGCGAGGTAAAGCAGGTGCAGCTCGGAATCCTGGAGTAGCCTTGGGAATTCCCTTCAATGGTACAGCTGCAAAGATCAAGAAATATCAGTATAACAAAAAGTCTGCTCAAAGTGCTCTGTTCAAAGATTCTCTTTCCTGTAATTTTAATTTTGTAGGCATCTTAAGCCAATAGCCAATAGCAAAACAGAAACAGGTTACTAGTCATAGAGTATGTTAATGTAACATAAGCTAACTTCACTGCTCTCTTCAATGCCAAGTATTCACAGTCGGATTTCCCTTCAGAAAACGACTTACATTGTAGCTAAAATTTACCCTGAGTTCAAACAGGTGCATGGTCACTGTGGGTCAACACCAAGTAATAACATTTGTGGTAGTTTTCCTTAGCCACCGTATTAGATTTGTGAAAGAAAATTACATGCTGGCTAGAGGGATTAGTTTATATTTACACTTTCAATATTTACACAATTTTTGTCTTGAGTGATAAAAAATGCATTGCTACATTCCTTCCGATGGGGCTAAAGTATTCAAATTTCCTGCCAAGTTGTGTTAGGAACAGAAACTACCTCTGCTAACTTTTGGAGTTTGCAGCAAAGTTAGCAGCAAAGCTATTTAAATATTGCGTTCACATGGTCATAAATTTTTGTTAAGTACATTGTAGCAGCAAAGTTAGCAGTGGAGTTGGCTACTCATTTGAAGATACCAATTATCATTATTATTTTTTATTTTTTTGCAAATTAATTTTAACATGATGAACTTACAGTCATCCATTTTTCTGGTTCGGTTCTTGGTGGGGACAGTGGAGGCCCCTACCTGCTTCTTAGTCTGCTGGGCTGCCTCAGCAGCTTTAAACATAAAAAACAGAGGTGAACAAATTTATAATGGCAAATGCCAAGTGGGGATTCAAGTGGTTAAACGAAAACAAATTGACAGTGACATTTATTAAGTGAACGATACATATGTAAGCATTTCAAAATTTATTTGTACACTGTAAGGATGACTAACTAATAATATATTTGTTTACAATTTTTAATGACTTGGTCCATGTCAGGTATGGTAAATAACACTACATCAAAGTATCTGGCTCAGTTTGATAAATGACCGTTTGATGGCATTAGGCTGATTTTGTCTTACAAACAATACATGCTCAAATCTGTATGTAGTCGATAGTCCTTGTTTATCATGCACATGAGCATACGCGTCATGTGGTTTAATGCCTATTGCATCTCACATGGGATTGATTCAATGATACAGCTCAAATGTTGTCGTGTCAGCATCCACCACACACAACACACAACACACAACAGCCCCAATAAGCACGTCTTATTGTTTGAATTTAAACTGTCACCGCCCAGTATAGACTTTGTGTATGTACATGTATAAGCTTTAAACTGTTAACACTGATGTTTTAAGCAATGGAATGTTCTAAGTGTGTAATCAACGTTAACGGGTGGCATACCAGTGACATTTAAAACAAAATTGTTTACCAGCCCTCTAGAACCGTGGCAAAGAAAACTGTGCATGTATATTTTTCATCTGGCTTTAAATGGTTAACTATTCAATACATTGGGAAACAGAAAGATCAAATTCATTCAATAAAACTTTACCTAAATTATAATAAAAGTGTTCCTTTCACTAACATTTTTGTAGCAGCTCGGCCCGCAGTGCAGCTGATTTTGGCTTCCTCTTGAGAGCAAAGTGTTTGACAGGAGGTGCCTGCATCCCCACTAGCTGGTTTAGAGCATTCTTGTTTAGGTACTGACATTCTAGCGGCAACAAACTGTTTGAGTCCGTCTTACTCACTGTATGAATACAAAAGAAAAAGTATCAACAAATTTTGTGGCAAAGACACTTAACTTCAATGTTTACAACATGTCCTATTGCAAAAAACTTATAATTGGATGCCAAAATACAAATGGTGATTCATGGCTGATTGTCTAATGCACCGGACTCAAGTTCAGGTGGCCAAGTCATCAGGGTGTGGATTTGAAACCCTGTCATGAACGATGTGCTTGAGAAAGACACTTAGACTTGAGGTAATTGCTTCATGGGTACCTGTGAGGGCAGAGATCTTGTGATTGATTTAGCCTGATGCACTAAACAAATACAAAAACAAACAGCTGCCTAGGGATTGCCCAAAAGCAAACTAAATCACTATCTAAAAGAGCAATACTGTAAAAAGAAAGACATTAGAACAAACAGACAGATACCAACAATTATCATACATTTAGCAGTGCATGCTGTATACTCTGAAGGGAGCTGAGATAATTTAAGGGATAAAATAAATGGCCCACTGACCAGGGTAACAATGTTTGAGCTTCATGAGTGCCATTGTGTGACAGATTCCAGCACTGTACAATAACCACTGTTATTATTGCTAATACATGTAGGCTTCCAACCAACCCCCCAAAAATTACAACCCATACATGTATACAAAAGCCTCCCAGATGGGTTGGTACATACAAACAAAAAAGTACAACTTTAACATGTACATGTAGGGGTCACTGGGTCAGTGAATTTCAACAATCCAAGCCTTAAAAGCAGCCAATGACTTGGTAGCAACCCCCAAGTCAACCTTTTTTGACCCAGAACTTCCCAGCATGGCTGTGCCTACACAATCAGTGTCCCATGTTCATGCAAAATCCACAGCCAGCCAGGTCAATCATGTGTCAACCATGTGCCAACGTAACCGTGGGCCAACCATGGGCAATCCATGGGCCAACCGTGGGCCAACCATGGGCCACCAATGGAAACCCTAAGCTTGGTTGTGAAAAGAAGTGTCAAGTAATTGGAAGTGTCCCTTCAGAGCACTTTGTTGCTGGTAAATGGATGGTGAAAAAAAAACAGATTTTGGTACTTTGCAAATCTCATAGAAGACTCAGCAATCATAATGAGCTCCACCAAAAAGAATATCCTGCAAATGTTATATACAGTTAAAATGTCAACTGCACTACAAAATACGGTCCAACACCCAAAAGGCTTTGTTGACCTTGACCTTTCTGCTGCAGAGGGTTTGTAAAATGTGCCTCTACCCAGGGTGTCATGGCCGAGTGGTTTAGATCATCGGATTCAAGTTCTGGTGGTTTAGTCATCGGGGTGTGGGTTCGAGTCCCGGTCATGACGCGTGTCCTTGAGCAGGACACTTCGCTATAATTGCTTCTCTTCAACCAGGGGTATAAATGGGTACCTGCGAGGGTAGAGGTTGATATTGTGTTTCAAAAAGCCTTCTGAGCGCCACGGCAGCTCGAGCTGTATACTCCCCAGGGAGCTGAGAAAGATTAAAGGATTGTTTGTTATTGGCCCAATGACCAGGGCACTAATGTAAAGCTTATTGAGATGCTATTGTAAAATGCGCTATATAAGAATTAGTTATTATTAGTATTATCATTACTCGCCCCTACATGTACATGTACCCCCAACAGCAAGTCCAACAAACAAGAACATTGCGTTGTAGTAATGTTCTACCCCTATGGGAGATTCCAACAAACAAGAACATTGCGTTGTAGTAATGTTCTATCCCCAAGGGAGATTCCAACAAACAAGTACATTACATTGTAAATATTCTACACCTACTGTAAGGGAGATTCCAACAAACAAGTACATTGCGTTGTAGTAATATTCTACCCATAAGGGAGATTCCAACAAACAAGTACTTACATTGTAGTGAATATTCTACACCTAATGGAGATTCCAACAACTTACAACATTACATAAATGTTCTACCCCCAAGCGAGATTCCAACAAACAAGTACATTACATTGTAGTAATATTCTACACCTAATGGAGATTCAAACAAACAAGTACATTACATTGTACTAATGTTCTACCCCTAAGGGAGATTCCAACAAACAAGTACATTACATTGTAGTAATGTTCTACCCCCAAGGGAGATTCCAACAAACAAGTACATTACATTGTAGTAATGTTCTACCCCTATGGGAGATTCCAAAAAACAAGTACATTACATTGTAGTAATGTTCTACCCCCAAGGGAGATTCCAACAAACAAGTACATTACATTGTAAATATTCTACACCTACTGTAAGGGAGATTCCAACAAACAAGTACATTGCGTTGTAGTAATGTTCTACCCCTATGGGAGATTCAAAAAAACAAGTACATTACATTGTAGTAATGTTCTACCCCCAAGGGAGATTCCAACAAACAAGTACATTACATTGTAGTAATGTTCTACCCCTAAAGAATATTCCAATAAACTAGCACATTACATTGCAGTGTTGTATGACTCGAGTCCAAGACTCGGACTCGAGTCTGTCTCGAGTCACAATTTCGGTGACTCGGACTGGACTCGAGTCACGTCTGCAAAAGACTCGAACTCGGACTCGACTATCATGACCTGGACTTGTCCCCGAGGACTCGTGACTTGCGAGTCACGTATTTTCACAAACAATACCTTTTTTAAATATTAAAAACAATTCCGATGATCCGATTGTCATTCCCGGAGTGCACATGGAGGAATATTAATGTCTAGCACAAGAAATAAGTACACTGTCGTATGGTGTTGCAAGTAAAAGTGTTCGTGCTTATTGTGTAGATGGCAATGTACGTACAGCGCGTGTATGTTCGATTCGTATGTTCAATACGCATAATAACACTGGGATGCACGACACCAATATTAATGCTGGTATTCTGTCAACGTTATTACCATAGCCACTGCTTGTGCTTGATGCATATTACCAGGGAAATGGCATGTCTGGTACCTGTAAAACACAGCCTGCATATTGCACTGTGATGGCTGTGTGTTGTTTGCACCAGTTTCCACACATGGTCGACCCACACACACACACGCACACGACGTCAAGTTTGGTCACGTCACTAGTACATTTTTTTAATCACCATGGCATCTGCCGTTCCGCCTCGTATTGTTTCTTTTGGTATATAATTGGTTATTTTGAAGAGAAAAAAATAATTTTAAATCATTATAGATATTCTGGATAAGAGGCAAGGAGTATTTGTAAAACCTAAAATAAAATTGTAACTGCACGTACAGAACTTTGTTTAAATTAAATGTGTTTTATTTTGTCATTTCCAATTCTTTTTTTACGAAATTTGGTTTGCAATCAATATTTAAACAAGTGACTCATGACTCGGACTCGGACTCGGACCAAGTGACTTGAGACTCGGACTCGGACTCGGACTCGACACAGGTGACTCGACTACAACACTGTTACATTGTAATGTTCTACTGTTCTACCCCTAAGAGAGATTCCAACAAACAAGTACACTACATGTACATTGTATTTGTAGTAATGTTCTACTGCTAAAGGACATTCCAACAAACAAGTACATTACACTGTATTTTCATGTATGTGAGCTTGTTTCTTAGAAAAAAACTTAATTTTAAAACTCTATCAATATCAGAGCACAAACAATACACTTTTTGGGGGGGGCAGAAAAGTAATGGTGACTAATAATAATAATAATAATACGAGATATTGATATAGCGCATAATGCAGTAAGCCTCTATGCGCAACACAAAACATAAAACAATGAAAATGAATATAAAAGCAAGTTACACAAATAAAGATTCAAACAAATGAGTTTTTAAAAGTCCCTTGAAAATCTGAAGAGAGCCAGCTTAGCGAATATGAAGAGGTAAGTCATTCCATAATGACTACACGTACTTACAATGTTTGCGTAAATCATATAAAACTTCAGCTACAAACTGGTGGTCTTCCTCGATCTCCAGATTCAGGCTTCCAGTGCTGGGATAAGTATGAAGAATATCACCAACAATAGACACCCATTGGTCAGAGTCATTACGAGCAAGGTGGATGATAGCATTTAGCTCTACTTGGAACTGAAAAAAAAGTAACCTAAGGTCATTTCAATGTATATTTTATTAGACAAGCCCCCCTGAAAAATGATAAGGATGACGTTTACGTTTACGTTGATGACTCGGCAGGATCCTTAAGTGAGGACGTAAAGCCAAGGGTGCTTGATTGTTGGTGGAGTGCAGATCGGACACAAAAGTGCTACCTTAAACATTTTGGGAGTCAAAATATACACAGACAGAGAAGGAAGTGTCCAGGGTACGAGTGGTCAAGCTACGAAGTAACCTGAAACCCTACAAGTAAAAATTAATTGCTTCAAATCAGAAATGAAATGGATGCACACCTGGAGAGGAAAGTCAACAGAATTCATTGATCCCTTTGAAGGACACGGATTACACTTCCCCAGTGTGCACGTCTACCATTTCCACCATTTTGGGAGTCAACTCCTCTGTCTGTGTATATTTTGACTCCCAAAATGGCAGACAATTAACCCTGGTGGTAGTTGTGATAATCGTAACCCTACCTTCCAGTCTGCGACCGTCAGGAGGATGTAGGGTTACGATTATCGCAACTACCCTGGTGGTAGCCCCAAGCAGGGCCAATCCATTGGCCCTAATTGGGGCTACCCTGGTGGTGGTAGGACGTCACCTGGGGTAGATAAAATGAATACTTTTACTTAGTTTCAACTTGCTGAGCTTCAAACAAAGTTCTAAAAAATAACTACAAACTAGACAACTTTTGTAATGTGAATCTTGCAGTGGTTAAATTTGAAGAAAAAATGGGTGGGTAGTAAAAAAGACTTTTACAGTAAGTTTCAGTCTTAAGTTATAGTATTAGTAACAATACAATGAGACGTTGGTAAAACGCGGAACGATTGCGGAACGACGGAACGACGGAACGAATAATATACGATGTAACAAATCATATTGCACGTAGTTTTTCATTACCATGCATGCCACACAAACGACTGACGAATTTGCTGCACAGACTCCACCGATTCCAGAGTATAATTATAACAGTATTTGAAAATGATCCTTTGTACTTACCAGTGCGTTTGATTGCTTGAAGAACATAATGCCCTTCAAATATAATTTGTGTGTTTGGTTAATTAATTGTTTACAATGGCAACGTCCATTTATAGCTCCATGGTCCAACGGAAGGTTCCAGCATGACACTTGACTTACTGACCTCTCTCTCTGCTGAACGAGTGCTGTATGTATAGGTCTAGACTGTGTAAACCATGTAATATTACTGTATAACAGATGTACAAACTGAATAGCATGTCACGTGATGTGAAGGGGAAAAAATTAGATGCATAAAGCATTGCGCGAAATGAAACAAAATTAACAGGGTAGGCCTACATGGACTTGAAGCAAAAAAAAAACTGCCAAGGACGGGTTGCTCCACCATTTCCAATATACCAAATTGTTCCTCAAGGACTACTCTTTCTTACTAGCTATCCAAAATAGTGGAGCAACCCGTCAATGGGTTCGAAAAAACCGCGGAACGGTTGATGAGCGTATTTATTCAACATTTAATAAGCATAATGCATTGCGCGAAATAAAACAAAATAAAGAAAGTACACGGACAGGCCAAAAAACTGCCAAGGACGGGTTGCTCCACCATTTCCAATAGACCAAATTGTTCCTTAAGGACTACTCTTTCTTACTAGCTATCCAAAATAGTGGAGCAACACGTCAATGGGGTCGAAAAAACCGCGGAACGGTTGATGAGCGTCTTTTTTCAACATTTAATAAGCATAATGCATTGCGCGAAATAAAACAAAATAAAGAAAGTACACGGACAGGCCAAAAAACTACCAAGGACGGGTTGCTCCACCAATTCCAATATACCAAATTGTTCCTTAAGGACTACTCTTTCTTACTAGCTATCCAAAATAGTGGAGCAACACGTCAATGGGATCGAAAAAACCCGCGGAACGGTTGATGAGCGCATTTATTCAACATTTAATAAGCAATGCATTGCGCGAAATAAAACAAAGTTAAGGGGGTACACAAACAGGCAAAAAAACTACCAAGGACGGGTTGCTCCACCATTTCCAATATACCAAATTGTTCCTTAACCCTAACTCCCAAAGCGTTTTTACTAGAATCCACCCCTAACCCAACACATTCCAACAGCTTATACTACCATGAGATGGGAACTGTGCCCAATCTTAGGTGGACGATACACAACCTAACAAACTCCAACAGGCTTTTTTTGTTTGATTTTGTTGGAGTGTGTACACTTGGCATGTGCAAAAATTTGATCAGTGAAATCACACAGTACCCAACATAACATAATCCAACAACTATCTCATTAGACCATGGAGGAAAGAGCAATGCCAGACATGTACATTTCACACATCCACCATACCCACTCAATCAAATTCCAACACCATTACTTGTCAGCAAGGATACACAATCCCACAGAATCAAACACCCAATCCTAACTTCACTGTACTTAACCTAACAAAATTAAACACTTTGCCCTGTTTGAATTTGTAGGGTATGGGAGGGTTAGGGTTAAGGAATCCTCTTTCTTACTAGCTATTCAAAATAGTGGAGCAACCCGTCAATGGGTTCGAAAAAACCGCGGAACGGTTGATGAGCGTCTTTATCCAACACTAAGCATAATGCATTGCACAAAATGAATCAAACTTAAGGGGGTACTGGACAAGCCAAAAAACTATCAAGGACGGGTGGGGGGGGGGAGGACACAGTGTAAGGAGCTGGACCTCGTGTTAGTGCCCTCTGAGTGCCCTCTGAGCATTAGACTTGATTTCAAGTAGTGTGAGATCACCGTTATTTCTCTGCTGTCAGCCACGAAAAATTCCCTCCGCAGATTGGCTATCACACTGCTCTAACTTGCAATCTCAGACTTGACCCTCTTGTTTACGGGGTATATTCATTATTCACAACTGATATTTTACATAACAACACTATCCAGAAAGATGACTAATCAGGAGGCCACAAAAGTTGTCTGAGTCTATTACCAAAAGATTATAATCACTTCAGCATTTGCTGTAAAATCTCATCGTTCTTATTTATTTAGTGCTTAGTACTTATGCTATTGAACATACAAGATCTTAAAATGCTGAAAACTAAACATAACAAATAACCTGATCCTTATCTAGACAACTTAAACTGTGTTACCTATGATTTGAATGGAATCGTCGAGTGATTTTTCCAAACGTTTTTTATTGGGTGTTCGGGCACTCCGCCCGGAACACCTCTTGTTTTTGTTCCGTTTTTGTTTGGGTTTTTTTCTTACTTTTTAATACTTCTTCTTTTTCTTCTTATCCCCCGCGATTGTCCGCTAACAAAAGCACACTTCCCAAGCTCATATAAACTTGAAACTTTACATAAAATTACATATAGTTAGACAACCATTAGGAGATGAAACCGCTTCAGTGACGTCATGATCATCAGGTGTCAAATTACAAGGTTTTTAAGTTTAAAAAGTTACCATTTGCTATACGCTGTATGTCTTTGAATTTTACAAGTATGATATTCATAATTGAGCATCTGATAGATCAAGACTGGGGCTACATTTGAAAAGTTAACGCCAAAATCGTATGACCTCTTCTTCTGGTCGTACCGGAAGGTCAAAGTTTGCCTTTGAAAATTTTCTTCAAAATCGGACGATAAAGCCCACGTATGTATTAACCTGCATGTTAACTATGTACACAGCGCTGTGTGTGGCTGACTGTTCCGCTCCATTGATGACAGTGTCATAAGTCCACGAGGCTTGTGTGTAGTCCAGCCATGTATTGTGTATGTGTGCAGCTGGACATGTCAAACGTCGATCGAACAAAACATGGTGTTTGGCACGATGAGTTTATCGTTAACTCGTGCGAAGTTAAACTTAAGTGATTTCCCTTTTGCCTGTCTGATGGTTTGATGGTAAACAACGAACAGAAGACGAGTTCTCACTGAGATGTCCACCTGATTTAGTAATATGTATGACGTTTAATAACTGACTTAAACTCAATCTGAAAAAGATCGAAATTGGTTCGCTTCTCATCAAACATCGAGACCGACGGCACGTTGATCGACGTGACCATGCCTGTCGAAGGCGCTCTAGGCCCACTGAGTATGTCTCTCAGACACGGCGATGAAAATTGTAAGATTTATGTAAATATCATCGTTTACAAAAAACGTCGCAATTTACTTCGTGTACAGTACTTGTCATATATTTTGTCCATTACTTGACAAGTGGTGGCTTTTTTAAAATTACGAATACGACAGCTGGGATGTATTACGACCAACATTTTAATATCATGCCGAACACCTCGTTTTTGTTATGCAACAAAAATTTAAGTCTAGTTTATTTTGAATTTAAAAACTACAGCCACTTTTTTTAATTTTTATTCCGAACTGCATGTTGAATCACTGAGCAGATAAGTAACATGTACATCAATGTTGTATGTACTATATCCAATAAACGGTTAAATTTGAATATGTAATTTTATTGAAGCTTCTGAGATTATGACCAATCAGAGTAATCCGTCCACTTTTGGACTAATTCGCCATATGGTGTGTACAAACCGATAAACAAGATTCTCAAGTCTAATGATCATACATGTAGGTTGAAGACGGAGGTTAATCCACAATATACGGCGCTATTTCAGTCTATCTGAGCATGGAAGTTATAGTCAACTTCATATAAATCCACCAACCAATGCAATACGATACTTACTATTACCAAGGAGGTTGATTTTGTCGAAGATTTCAGTTGAACCTCGTTCATAATTATACGGTTTTGTCACGTTGTTTTGTAAAAAGGCAATTGGCAGGAACGTTTTATAAATTCTTTATGGCCATTCAATATGTGCGGGCAAAAGGGCCAAAACTAATATATTTATAAACTAAAGAACAAAACACAAAAATCTAAAAAAAGAGTTGTTCAAATTAATACGAAGTCGAAACTAAATTAACAAAACTCAACGACAATAAAAGAAAGTGTTTTTTAACAACAACGAACAATTCCCCATAAAACGCAACATCAATCAAACATACACAGGTACTTTTTATATTATGTTCGTGAATGGCATCTCATGATCAGCTGCCTCTGATTTATTGTTTTATTTGTTATTTATAATGCCAATTACTCTAATATTTTTTAAACATTATTTGGTATTGTCAATCCGAATTTATGAGTTGAGAACTGAACGTTATATTTATGTATTTTACCAGAGTCTTAATTAGTTTACGGATACTGCTTGATTTTGTTTCATTATCGCGCATTTAATTGGGCATCCTAAATGTGGAATCTATAGATGCTCTAAAAAAAACGAAGCTTTACTATTTTGGATAGCTAGTAAGAAAGAATAGTCCTTATTAAAGGAACAATTTGGTATATTGGAAAAGTTGGAGCAACCCGTCCTTGATAGTTTTTTTCGCTTGTCCATGTACCCCTTTATTTTGTTTCATTTCGCGCAATTCATTATGCTTATTAAATGTTGAATAAATGCGCTCATCAACCGTTCCGCTTTGGTATATTGAAAATGGTGGAGCAACCCGTCCTTAGTAGTTTTTTTGCCTGTCCGTGTACCCCCTTAACTTTGTTTTATTTCGCGCAATGCATTGCTTATTAAATGTTGAATAAAGACGCTCATCAACCGTTCCGCGGTTTTTTCGATCCCATTGACGGGTTGCTCCACTATTTTGGATAGCTAGTAAGAAAGAGTAGTCCTTAAGGAACAATTTGGTCTATTGGAAATGGTGGAGCAACCCGTCCTTGGTAGTTTTTTTGCCTGTTTGTGTACCCCCTTAACTTTGTTTTATTTCGCGCAATGCATTGCTTATTAAATGTTGAATAAAGACGCTCATCAACCGTTCCGCGGTTTTTTCGATCCCATTGACGGGTTGCTCCACTATTTTGGATAGCTAGTAAGAAAGAGTAGTCCTTAAGGAACAATTTGGTATATTGGAAATGGTGGAGCAACCCGTCCTTGGTAGTTTTTTTTTTGCCTGTCCGTGTACCTTCTTTATTTTGTTTTATTTCGCGCAATGCATTATGCTTATTAAAATGTTGAATAAATGAATATCCATCAACCATCAACCGTTCCGCGGGTTTTTTCAATCCCATTGACGGGTTGCTCCACTATTTTAGATAACTAGTATGAAAGAGTAGTCCTTAAGGAACAATTTGGTATATTGGAAATGGTGGAGCAACCCGTCCTTGTTAGTTTTTTGGCTTGTCCATGAACCCCCTTAAGTTTGTTTCATTTCGCGCAAAGTGTTATGCTATACTATTGGATAAAGACGCTCAGCAATCGTTCCACGGTTTTTTCGATCCCATTGACGGGTTGCTCCACAATTTTGGATAGCTAGTAAGAAAGAGTAGTCCTTAAGGAACAATTTGGTATATTGGAAATGGTGGAGCAACCCGTCCTTGGTAGTTTTTTTTGCCTGTTTGTGTACCCCCTTAACTTTGTTTTATTTCGCGCAATGCATTTATGCTTATTAAATGTTGAATAAATGCGCTCATCAACCGTTCCGCGGGTTTTTTCGACCCCATTGACGGGTTGCTCCACTGTTTTGAATAGCTAGTATCAGTAGTAAGAAAGAGTAGTCCTTGAGGAACAATTTGGTATATTGGAAATGGTGGAGCAACCCGTCCTTGGCAGTTTTTTTTGCCTGTCCGTGTACCCCCTTAACTTTGTTTCATTTCGCGCAATGCATTATGCTTATTAAATGTTGAATAAATGCGCTCATCAACTGTTCCGCGGGTTTTTTCGACCCCATTGACGGGTTGCTCCACTATTTTGAATAGCTAGTATCAGTAGTAAGAAAGAGTAGTCCTTAAAGTTAAGGAACAATTTGGTATATTGGAAATGGTGGAGCAACCCGTCCTTGGTAGTTTTTTTTGCCTGTCTGTGTACCCCCTTAACTTTGTTTTATTTCGCGCAATGCATTATGCTTATTAAAATGTCGAATAAATGCGCTCATCAACCGCTCTACCAACTGAGCTATCTAGCCCTAGTGTTGGCGGTTTCCCTATTTTGTCAATATCTTTGTTCGGGGGGTGCCAGTCAGAAGCCATTCAACCGCAAACTGCCATGTAGCCAGGGATCACACACTCAAGTATACGATACAACCTGGGAAGCGGCAGCCAGGGGATCACCTTAAAGTTAAGGGGATGCGACTTTTTAATTTTATATCAGATATGCCTAATAAACTCAGTTGTTGGTAGAGCGCCGGCACGTTAAACCGGAGGTCGTTGGTTCAAATCTCGCTCTAGTAAATTTTTCTTTGTTCAACCCAAAATCATTTTAAAAAATTTTACCCAGTCAGTTTCCCTTGTGGTTTATGAGGTTCGTTCCGCTATCGTCTGGAGACGATAGCGGAACGAACTTCAATCATAGGACTCGGGAGACGTACGTACTGCCTAACTAACCTCATCGACATTTCTTCTTGGCATATGTAGGATAGACATTAACATTTTCAACTTCACTGTCGGCTGGAGACTCTGGAAACAAACAAATACATTCTTAAGGACGTCTCCTTGAAGTTGCGAACCGACACTACTTATTCCAGACCACAAATCTTCACTATCCCCGAGTTTGTTGTGGAGCCACAAATTTGTATCGCTGTCTTTGACGGTCGCCATTTTGTATAATACAGCGTTGACGTATGAAGTAGCTAAACCACGATGGTTGTGATTAAAATACGCATGCGCAAGTTGTGATTAGTCTCTTGCAGTCGTAATGTTGTGTTTATTTCTGAGCCAATACTATTTTCTGTATTAAACTATCTAAAGTTCAATCCCGTCATATTTTGTCACGTAAATGCTTTGGGTAAACTGTCTACTGACACCTTTTTACGGCTAGATCATAAATGGAGGTTTTCTTACCCTGTGTTCGCATTATTTCCCAAATAAACAGTGTGATTTGAATATTCATGAATATGCATTTTGGTAGAAATTCAACCCAGTGTTTTGCAGCTCAATTTTTTAACACGGGAGGGCGCTAAAACTCTAAAAGGTGCTAAACTCTCATAGCAACCAATGCTAGTGCTAAAATATTCAAAAATACTCAAAAAAAATATTTAAAGTATTTGAGCCTCTTGAAAATCAAATATATTTTCGGACAACTAATAAAACTTCAGATTTCTTTTCAATTTTTGGCAGGTCAGCTTTTCGGAATTTTTGCTACCCCAGAAAAAGAAAAACAAAATTAATGTACTTTTTTCCTAAATCAAATGATGCAAGTTTACATGATCACCTTTTCACTTCCCAAGCCAAATAGGACCAACCTCAAAGCCTACATTTAACACGTCTTCTCAAAAGAAGAAAGCAACAATAACAAGCACAAATACTGTCAAAACCGAGACATGCTAAGCCAATTATTAATCTTTGGTCCGTTCCGGCCACGCGCTCTAATTATGTTCTTTTTGGATCTAAAATGATTTGTTTTGTTTGGGCGCGAGCAAGTTCAAAATATGCCAATACTTTTTAAACCGTCAAACATACTTTTTAACAATGACAATTACGAAGGGGCTTTGAAAAGAGAGGAAAATGCGGGGACACAAAGTTATAATAATGACCAGAAATATCACTACCGAGTAAGCATTAATCGTAATAATTATTACAAATCGGTATATCTCATCATTTACAAAAAAACTGCTATGATAGATAATAAGTCATGATAATGACTTGTACAGTTGTACTATATAGTTCAACTGAAAGTCATTATTATGACTTGTACTGAAATATTTATAAGATGTATAGGCTTTGGTCATAATTATTATTACGTTAATTGAGTTAAAGTTTCTTTCTTTCTTGATAAATTAAACAATGTTTGTACAGTGTTTATTTATCTCTAGCAAAGTGTTTCCATGTCAAGCAATAACTCAATTGCGACTTATAAGCAGGCTACTTCGGTGTAATCATCTTTGACGATTATGTCTCGTCTCAAATGAACGTTAGTTAACTTGACTGAAGGGAAATAGATAGGGCTTACCTGTTTTTAATATAAATCAACTCAACTTTAAATCACCACAATGGATAATGTTTTTAAAGCATTTTCAAGTTGATGCGCTTTTTGGTTAGAAGAGTCTTAGGTAAATGTATACAAACTAAAAATGACACAGGCACTCCCGTTCAGGCTCTGCCCTTTTTCGTTTGCTGGCTACCACCCGATCCAGCTTCGAATTTCCCGCACCATCATACACACAGCGCTACATGGGCTGTTTCTCACGCCCTCCATCCTATCTCCCCCCACCCGCCCCTTTAACCAACACCTGTTTTCCCTGAGTGGCCCCCTCTAAACCCCCCCCCCCCCCCCCCCCCCCCCACCAATCACTTTAAGAACTATACACCAGTGACGCCTCTTGCGTTTTTTAAAGCTTTAGTCTCCATACTTGATTCTCCATCGACATGGGAGAATTGTTAAATATTCAACCTAAAGTACGAAAGCCCAATCGTTCCACTGAAGTATATATTATCAGCGGGAACTAATCCGTTATAACGAATTAATAATCCGTTATAACGAATTAATAATCCGTTATAACGAATTAATAATCCGTTATAACGAATTAACAATTGGCCCACCTCCATGATGCGACTGAACAGCCGAGTGCGAACTGATGATTTCGGATGCGGATAGCCGTTCACAACAACAGCCGATGAGTTATGGAAATTTTCGGCGTTCCTGCCAAATACGAAATCATCAATTCGGACTCGGCCGTTCAGTCGCACCGTGGAGGTGGGCCGATTGTTAATTCGTTTTAACGAATTAGTAATCCGTTTAAACGAATTAGAATTCGTTATAACGAATTAACAATTGGCCCATCTCCATGATGCGACGTACTGTACGGCCGTGTCCGAATTGATGACTTCGGTAGTGGCTATGTGGATATGTACGAAAGCCCAATCGTGCCACTGAAGTATATATTATCAGCGGGAACTAATCCGTTATAATCAGGTCTAATATATTGGACATACACAATTCTCAGGTCACTGGCTGGTATAATTTATTACAACGTTTCAACTGTCTTAAAAAATAAAGTTTACGATTAAATGATTTACACATAAAATCAATATGAGTGTCCCATTTCAGATTCTGTTGTATGTGAACACCAAGGAGTTTAAGGCAAGAACTCTGGCTAATAGGTACGTCATAGTATATACAAATGTGGTTCAATGATAGCCCGCTGAAAACAAACAGTCATAAAATTACATTTGGTCGGATTTAAACGCATAAAATTCTTATCAGACCACTGTTTGAGATTGTCAAGTTCGTTTTGCATGACAGCTATTTTATCTAACTTCCCAAAGGGTAAAAAAAGAGTGGCATCATCTACATATTTATACTGAGAAACTTCTGCACTGATTGGCTGGCAGTCATTAATCATGGCAAGAAATGCAATTGGTCCGATCTTAGTTCCTTGCGGGACTCCAGCATTAGTAGTTTGCCAGTCTGACAGGGTACCATCAATACGGACACACTGAGAACGATTAGATAAAAAATCACAGATCCACGGTATAATGGAAGGTCGTACGCCAAGACTAAGGAATTTTTCAACAACAATTTGGTGACTCACTTTATCAAGAGCTTTAGAGAAATCTGTTGCCATGACAACACCTGACCGATTTAATTTATCAGTTTCACTAGCTACATCTCAACAGTGAGTGGTCGAGGATCCCTTTAAGGACCCAAATTGATTATTGTCGAATGAGTTCCCAATATCATTCATTATCCACTTGACAACAAAGTCATCAAATATCTTCGCGAAGAAGCACGTGAGAGAGATCGGTCGTAGTTGATCAATAGCTGGGGGTTGTGTCTTTGGCACCGGAATCACAATGGCCTTTTTCCATATATCTGGTACGATTCCCGAGCTGAGGGAGCAGTTAAACACTTCAGCGAGGGGGGTACAAAGTTCGTATGCGAATTCCTTGATCAGACGGATTATTAATTCGTTATAACGGATTATTAATTCGTTATAACGGATTAGTTCCCGCTGATAATATATACTTCAGTGGCACGATTGGGCTTTCGTACTAAAGCTTTTTGAACACTTTGAGTGCATTCCGGTCCTAATATTTTCTTTCATGCCCGTCTCTAAAACTCTCTATGTGGTCATACTACTCTTTCTTTCTTCATACTTCCGAAAGAAAATAATTTTCTTGTCTATATCTCCCTCATGAGCACATAATTGTGACAACAATAATTAAGAAACAGTGGAGAACGATTTGTGAACAACTGGTATGGTGGAGCTGCTTGTTGCCTCGCAACCTACATACATACTTTATTCATTTATTCATTTCTTCTTTCGGCTGTAAAAGCCCACTTTTGCTGTGATAAATTCACAGTGCCTCACGATTCAACAATAAATATTAAATAATAATTATTAAATTAACAGGATGTTGCTATAGGACTATAATAATACTCGATTCAAATTCCCAGCACCGTTGAGGGAAGCATAATTGTCTTGAGATCGCTTTTGATGTAAGCGTTTCTAGATTTGTCGGTTTTCCACCTTCCATGCTTAGATATTAGGTGAGATGGAATTTGGGCGTTGGAGGCGGCGGATGCGCCTCCCGATCTCAGGCTATGGAGGCCAAAACTATGAATGTCTGGGACGAAAGGCTTTAGAGCTTCAAGCACTATTTCCCTTGTTCTAGTGTAACTGAGCCCATGAGTTGTTGGGATAAGACCACTTTTTGTACGCACTAATCTACGAAGTACTGGTAGGGAGGAATTAGGTGGATCACCCAAGGCGTGGAAGTACCGTTCTGTAATAACGACTGGGCAGGTTGGTTTTAATGTTCTGGCGATGGTGATATCGTTGCCCTGGCGAAATTGGTCTGTTTTTGATTTAGTGAGGTGTATGACTAACCTATCTTCCAAAATATCACAATCCTTTCTTTTTACATTGCTAATGTCACTGTAGCGTAAAAAACCAGCGTAGGAAACAAAACATACAAACAATATGCGCAGGTCATCTAGGCCTGCCTCAGATTGTCCGTGGACACGATACAGGTTTGCCATTATCTCAGGTGTTACTGGCTCTTTTCTTTTGGGGGCTGCCGCTGTTAATCTCCGGTAGCCTTGTAGGGCCGTTTTCACTAATGGACTGTCAGTAGGAGATGGTAGTCCGGCTAAACTGTGTGCCCAGCTGACTGCGGCTGATGCAGAGTCTGCTGCGGATTTCCGCGTATATGGAAGGAGTGACGATATGTACAGGGCGAAATCCAGCGGTTGGGTTGGAAAAACTGTTACTCCAGACTTGGACAATGCCCAGGTCTCCCACTTTCTCCAGGATGCGCTGTACTTTTTCGTGGTTGATGGTGCTTTTGCGGACATGAGGAGTGTCGGAAGGAGTTTAATATTGGTGTGCCGCAGGCTGGGGTCAATTAGTCTTTCGGACAATTCTATCCATCTATCTGTAATATAGAAAAACAAAAAACACAGCGGCAAAATTTGCTTTTAATACCCGTAAAAGGTTTTCATCGCATGATCTGAGATACAAAAACAATTCAAAATATAAATTTAAACCGGCGCTAAGGCCGAGCGATTCAATGCCATTCCAACTAGCAAGATTCTTTAAAACAAATTGAAATATACAATCAAGTGTAATATCTTCAGAATGTAATATGGGAGGGGGGGGGGGGGTATAATGCAACGGTAGACTTCTTAATGCCAACGTCAGTCTGATTGCTCAGCGCTCGGTGGCCACGTAAAACCCCCAACTCGTGGAGGAACCGTGGACGCGACCTGGACATTGGACGGGGTCGCGCACCCCTTTTTAATAAGCAAGTCTATGAATTCTGTGCGGCAATGCACTGCCGTTTGCAATTGCGGGTATGGGCGGGGTATGGGGAAAGGGGTTATAGCTGCTCAACCGAGAATGATTTGAACAATAAATATTCAGTGAATATATAGCAACCGTTTCCGAATGGATTACGTAATACATAAGAATGCGCTCTAATGAGCGTCGTTCACCTGTCGTACAATAACGACAAGAAAAATAACTTTCTTTCTTCATACTTCCGAAAGAAAATAATTTTCTTGTCTATATCTCCCTCATGAGCACATAATTGTGACAACAATAATTAAGAAACAGTGGAGAACGATTTGTGAACAACTGGTATGGTGGAGCTGCTTGTTGCCTCGCAACCTACATACATACCATGAGAAACGCCAAAAAAAGGGTAAAGCCTAAACGGCCAAGCTGGAGTGTCAACAATTTCAACGGTTATAAACAACCGTTTCAGTAATGCACGCAAATCGGCACTGGCCGTAAAAGCCTGATCAATGTGCAAATTGCACGATCTGAGGTCTAGAGGAATGCGTGTGTTCGAATCGTAAGATCAGACACGAGAAAGAAGGGCTCATCTGGAATGCGGAATTTAATCCCAAAGAGGGAGGGTTAAATGAAATGTACATTAGTCTCGAATCCTTTATACACGGGTGTAAATGTACGCCGTCTGGGCATATTATCGGCCAGAATGAGGCTGTGGGCCAATTCGGAACGACCATCGTGCCGGTTACATTGTTTTCAATGATGCGCTTGAACGCCTGTATTATGAGGGATACAGGGGGGCAAAAATAGTTGTTCTCGTTTGCCCAGCTCTGGCAAAAAGCATCTACGCCACTGACCCCTTTGCACCAGAATCTTGCATTAAATCTCCTAATCTTAGTGTTGTGAGGTGATGCAAATCGGTCGATTGAATGGGGACCCCACGTGTTGTCTATTTCACTGAATGATGTAATATCAACGGACCAATCGTCAAAATCTTGAAATTTGCTGATTTGATCCGCTAGCTTGTTTTCGTTTCTTGGTAACCACTCGGGTAAAATTATGTACTTTTGCCTTTTAGCCAAGTAAAATATTGAAAGTGCAAGGTTGTGAAGATTGGTTTTGGTGCTGCCACACGTCATTATTTTTGGAACGTTAGAATTGTCGGTATACCATTTAATGACTTGGTGAGAGGACAGACTCTGTAATTTGGACAATATGCAATAAACTGCGGCTAACTCTCGCCAAGTTGAACTATTAAGTTTCTCTGAAACTGACCAAGTGCCGTGGAATTTTAAGTGTGGGCGGTTTTCCACATAGCCACCGTAACCGGTGTTGCTGGCATCGGAGTAAACAGTCATGGAAGGTGCAAGTTGTAATTGGATGGTGTAACCATTTAACGAAACTATGTTTTGGGACCAAAATTGTAACTCGGAGACTGTCGAGTCCCGGAGAATTATCGAGTCTGACCAAGTAAATCTGGATTCAGTGGTTCTGTATGAGTCGCGGGTCATTAGTCTAGCTACTGGACCCAGGGCTGGGGACATTGATATGATTTGCCCCGTAAAACATGCCAGGAGCTTTACTGGTACAATACCTTCGGCTTTGTTAATTGAGAGGATTGTTGAAATTGTGACAAGGAGGTTATCTAGCTTTGGCCTGGGAATGCTAAACTGAAATGCCTCAGAATCTATGATGAGGCCTAAGAATTTTATTTTATTTGTAGGTTCCCATAAGCATTTAGTTTTGCTAGGGATGAAACCGCTGCTTCGGATTGTGTTTTGAACGATGGACCTGTTTGCTATTGCGGATTTAAGGTCAGATGATATAATAAGGCCATCATCTATGTACATAAATGCCTGGATTCCTTGCCTGCGCCAGAAATTAACGAGAGGTCTGTTGAGTTTGGTGAATAGGTGACAGGCGCTGCTTAAACCAAAAGGAAGAACTGAGAAAGTATAATATCTTAGCACTGAATCAAGGTGAAGCCACGAAAAACCTAAATATTTCTGGTGTGGTGGAAATATATCAACATGATGATAGCCTGATTCCAAGTCAAATGAAAAATAAAATTGATCTTGAGCTAGGGATGGAGCAATATGGTGCAAGTCTTCGTATTTGAATTTTGTTTTCCAAAGAAATTTATTTGGGTGTCTCAAATCTAGCACCAAGCGGAGTTTCTTACTTTCGGCTACTGTCAGGGGGTTACAACAATAAGGAATGGAGGAAGTTTCAACTATGCATTTTTTACTAATCAAGTCGGTGATAGCCGTCTCGACAAAGTGAGAATTATCTAAACTAGATCTATTGTTTTTCAGATATACAGGCGGGGGTTCCAAATAAAATGGTAGCTTGTAACCTGATTCAATGACATCCAGTATAAAATGACTGGCTTTAAGGTAATCTCTCCAATACGAAACGCGAGGTTTCAGTTTACCTTTTACCCCTGTGGGTACGTCTTTGGCTGTGAGGGAAGCTTCCATCTCCCAGTCTCTATAGGTGGGCTGTGTCAGAGACTCCTTGGACTGTTGGTTGTCTCGTCTGCCGGAGGACTCGTAGGGAGGGGCAGCTGGTGCGGACGTGGCCGGCAATCCCACACTGGAAACATGTGCGGTAATCTGTGCGGTAAGATGTACTGGTCCCGAAGGGACGAAAAGAATAAGGAGCAGCAGCTTGGCGAGCGGAGAACTGACGAGGCTTGGCCTTGGCTTTCTTTGCATTCTCTGCCTTCCTGACTGCTGCCGATTTTTCTGCTTTCTTGAGCCTTTTTTCGTCGTCGGAGTCATCTGCGAGGACATCAGTGACGTATTCCTTAACTGTTGCCCATCCTTGAGAGGAACGGTCTGCCAGCTTAATAAGCTTTTTTCGTTGTTTGACAGCGTCCATAATACCCTGGAGTAGCCTTTTTGCCGTGTCAATGTCGCCGACATTGAGAGAAGCCAAGGAGGATTCGGCTAACGCCTCGATTTTCTCCGAGTGCTTGAACTGGTCTTTGTTGCCGTCGCTCTTAAAATCGAAGGCGTCGTCTCCTGCCGTGCGTTGCTTCTTGAACGCGGATTCGACCTTCGAGTCAATAGAGCTTGCCAAATGTCTTATTGCAAGCAAAATCTCTTGATTTGAGGCATTTTCTGGAGTGGACATCATGTATTTCTCTTATTTTTGAACTGGACGAAATTTCGTGAAGCGAGGTTATAGCTGCTCAACCGAGAATGATTTGAACAATAAATATTCAGTGAATATATAGCAACCGTTTCCGAATGGATTACGTAATACATAAGAATGCGCTCTAATGAGCGTCGTTCACCTGTCGTACAATAACGACAAGAAAAATAACATCTCATGGTCTGATACACAGCTGCATGTATGATTCGCTTTTCCCCTATACACACGCCAGCGTTCACGTACATGTGGTGGTTGTGGGGTCGTCCGAATTATTTATTATGGACATTAATATTCATGATTCTCACCATGACTCAACTGTAGAGAAAACGCCATGGGGTTGTGGGGTCGTCAGAATAAATTAGTATAGTTCTTTAATATTCATGATTCTCATCTTGACTGAAGAGAAAACGACACGGACAAGAGACTAACCGAGCACTGGTTCCAACAGCACATACACTGTTCATAAATCAAATGAGAAACAGGGAACCAGCGGCAGTTACCATAGAACGTGCATGGTTGTAGTTCGTGGTTTAGCTTCATACGTCTGTGAGAGAGAGAGAGCGCATTAATTTCAAACTTGTGCAAGTTTCAATGTGCGCACGCAAACTTCAATATGCGCAAGGCGCTGTGTTTGTGTTCAATAACAAGCGGTTAATTCGAAGAAGTTTGACTTTGAGCTTCGATCTTCTGGCAATGGCAAAACTATTGAATTAGTCTTACTCTTAATTAATTAGTGCGATCCTCCTGTGTGTGCATCCCATTCTTCCTCGTACCGATGAAGAGTTTGCGCTGAATCTTCATAAAGAGAAACTGTGGATTGTGGTATTTTTTACGTAGGTATAATAACTATATAAACATAGAGAAATGACATTTCTCTGTGGTATAAAAAACATTGGCCTTGCATACACTTTACAGTCAGGAATCATACTCACTACTGACTACTCAGTCATCATTATTGGAACTGCTAATCTGTAATCATGATACATTCATAATCTTTGTTTAGTTGTGATAATCGTAAACCCTCCATCCTCCCGACGGCCGCAGAGGGGTGGGGTTCCGTCGGGAGGATGGAGGGTTTACGATTATCGCAACTCAATCTTTGTTGTGGCCAAAGTCTCTCTGTGAATCCTTGACAATATTGGCCTTCCAGTTCCACGCAAGTGGGTCTAATTATTTATACGTTGTAAGTTTGTGTCAAGTAACTGTTTTTTTGCAGGACTAGGCCTAGGTAGAGTTTGAGGATATAGGCCTCTACTATGAATGTTTTAATTTATCAATGACTCTACATTTGGTACAATTTTACAAACAAACAGTCCGAAGGAACTTGCAAAGAAGTTCAGCGAGTTCTTCTTGAACAAAGTGAAGAAGATTCGAAACATAATTGATGATGTCCACATTGATCCATCGTCTCCTCTGGAAGGAAGAAAGTTTCCTTCTCATGGTTCTCTCCTACATGATTTTCGTCCAGTCACTGAAGATGACCTTTTAAGGATCATCATGAAGTCACCAACCAAGACGTGTGCTTTGGACCCACTGCCAACATGGCTGCTGAAAAGACATTCATCAGTCATTCTTCCCAAACTGACAGAAGTGGTGAACGCTTCCCTCGAGCAGGGTGTGTTTCCGAATTCTTTAGGCCATGCTATTGTGACTCCTATCTTGAAGAAATCATCACTTGACAGGAATGATCTAAAGAATTACCGTCCTGTATCCAGCATCTCATCAATATCAAAATACATTGAAAAAGTTGTCTCTGCTAGACTTACTGAGCACATTAATCATCACAACCTGTTTGAACCACTCCAGTCAGCATACCGCAATTCACATAGCACAGAAACTGCCCTCCTCAGTGTACAGGATCACGTTCTCAAAGCAATTGATCAACAAAAAGCTATTTTGTTTGTTATGTTGGATCTCTCAGCGGCGTTTGATACGCTAGACCATGACATCATGCTCCACCGCTTTCAAGAAAGCTTTGGTATATCCGGTAATGCCTTGCAATGGTTTTCATCTTATTTCAACTGTCGCACTAACCATGTTCATGTTCCTGGAGCGGACTCAACTACCACTAATCTTGACTACGGCACCCCGCAGGGCTCTGTTATTGGACCTTTGTCTTTTACACTTTACACAGTCCCAATTGGGGAAATTCTACGTAAGCACAATATGTTATATCACATGTACGCTGATGATATTCAGATATACTCCATCATCGACCCAAAGATCCCGTTAGATGCAGAATGTGCATTGTTCAATTTATCTACTTGTGTGAAAGACATTCAGCATTGGATGGTGGCCAACAAACTCAAACTTAACGCGGATAAAACTGATTTCATCATAATTTCCTCCAAAACTGCCAGTAAAGCTCTTGGTCACCTCAAGTTTACTTTTGAAAACACAACTATTTCACCTGCCAAATCGGTACGAAATCTGGGAGTTGTGTTTGATCCCAGGATGTCAATGGATGATCATGTTGCACAAATGAGTAAGAACACCAACTTTCACCTACGAAATATTGCCAAGATACGTCCATACATCGATGAGGATACATGTCATTCCGTTGTTAGATCACTTGTGCTGTCAAGACTAGATTACTGCAACTCGCTTTTGAAAGGAATCACAAAGAAAAACATAAATCGTCTCCAGAAAGTTCAGAATAAAGCAGCCAGACTCATCTTTAAGACCGGTCGTCATGACAACATTTCACCACTATTTCAGAAATTGCACTGGCTGCCCATCTCAAACAGAATTGACTTCAAACTTTGTCTTCTTGTCTTCAAATCCCTTGCCCACCAGTCACCATCATACATATCCGACATGCTACAACCGTATGTCCCACCGCGTTCCCTACGCTCTTCCTCAGAGAACCTCTTGGCTGTACATCGCACCGTCTCCGGAGCTGGTTCGCGTGCTTTTTCTGCTAGCGCTCCAAACCTGTGGAACTCATTACCATCGCATCTTCGCCATGCAACTTCACATAAACAATTCAAGAAACTACTTAAGACTCACTTGTACAGAAATACTTGACTCGTTTACTTCACTTTACATTGGAACATCTTGAGTTTGGATTTCTTTGTTGCATCTTCTGTAGGCGCTTTGTAACCTTGGGAAAAAGGCGCCTCATATAAATGCTGATATGTATGTATGTATGTATTGTATTTGGTTGTAAATTAGCCCACCTTGTTGGGCTGTAGTGTAATGGCTCTCTCTTTTAACATCTGTCTCTAGACCCAGTAACTGGGTCTAATCTGTCTCATGATACATTCATAATCGTGTTATGAGACCGATGTTAAAAGAGAGCCATTACAGCCCAACAAGGTGGGTTAGTTGTAAATGTAATGTAAGTTTTTTTTTGTACAACACATTTTGTATAATTTTGATGTTACACTTTATTTAGTTGCGATAATTGTAACCCTCCAACCTCTCGACGTGACGGTCTGATGTGACCGTCAGGAGGATGGAGGATTACGATTATCACAACACTTAATATAAGGTCCTAAATCAGGGGTTGGGTGTCTTTCTCGCACTGTACTACTTTAATAAGATGGCCGTGTTAGTCTGGTTGATAAAACAATGAAGATAGTGGTAGCACTTAATGACTTTTACTAATTGTATAAAGAAAATGCATGATGCATCTGATGAAGTAGTTGTTGCTACAAAAGCTCAATGCAGTTTTTTAATCTAATTAGTTTAGTCATTAAGTGCTACCACTATCTTCATTGTTTTGCACTCCATTACTGTAGGCTGTTGGTTTTTTTGTTTGTTTGTTTTAGTTTTTTTGTTTTAGGGTTATTTCTTCGGGGGGGGGGGGGGTGGGTGTTCAGAAATTAGTGGCCAGTAAATGCTTCTGAAGGGATCTAGACCCTATTTATGGCTCTTACTTAAGAAAAGAGTTGGCGTTTGAAAGCATGGGATTCTACACTTACATGTAAATCAATCATACTTGATTTTGGGTTGAACAAAGGAAAATTGACTAGAGCAGGATTTGAACCACCGTCTTTCGTATTAAACATGCTGGCGCTCTACCATCTGAGCTATCTATCCTATGTTGGCAGTCTCCCAATTTTTTTCAATATCTTTGTTTGGGGGTGCCATTCAGAAGCCATACAACATTTAACTGCCATGTGGCCAGGGATCACACCTAAGTTTACAATCGAGGCACCCCCGAACGAAGATATTTAAAAAAATAGGGAGACTGCCAACATAGGAATAGATAGCTCAGATGGTAGAGCGCCGGCATGTTAACCTGGAAGTCGTTGGTTCAAATCCCGCTCTAGTCAATTTGTCTTTGTTCAACCCCAAATCATTAAAAATTTACCCAGTCAGTTTCCCTTGTGGTTTTTTATTTGGGCCCCAGCAGAGGCTTCACCGCGGAGCCAATTGGCACTATTATTTAGTGTTCGCACTGAAGCTTGCATTGTTGCTTTTTGTTTTTTTTGTTTTTTTTTGGGGGGGGGTGGTTTTCTGATAGTGGTCAGTAAGCCAAATCAATCAAATTACTTAAATATAAGTATTTGTGGAGGGATCAGGGCCTAATTTTTATGGCTCTGCTTAGGTGCTTACGGACAGGGAATTCCGTGCTTACGTCAAGCAAGTGTATTTCACAGTAGCAGGGAATTGTTGCTTGTGTGCGTGCGTACGCCTTGCTTACAAAGCTACATGTACATGTAGCTCAGAAATGCGGCACATGCCCTGTATGCGAAGAAAAGTGATCGCAAGCGCAGAATTCAGTGGTAAGCAGAGCTATGAAATTGAGCCCAGGTTGAATCAGCTTGGTGGCTATAGTATGAACAACTGGCAATGAGAATTTTGTGTTGATCACAAATAAAAGACCTGCGAACAATTTCAACCCCTTCAATGTATCTTTGTGTGAGGTAGGCCTATCAAAACGATTATATATATACTTGTACACATATTTTTTCCAATCATGGAGGTAGTCTATTGTGTATTTTTACTACCATGGTACATCTCCCAACTGTTGTATAAATCTTGAGACTAAAATAATTCCTGGTTCATTACCCATGTCTTTAGACTCGGAGGTTTGTGGCAGATTCATCATGCAGAATGCATTCAGGCAACTTGAAGAACGTAGTTTATCTGCTGAAGTGTTGCACATGTGCTGGTCACCTATGATGGATCTGATTGCTTTAGCAAATGTCAACTGTGAGGTAAAGAGTCTGTTCAAACATACTCATACATTAATTTCCACCTTCAGGATTAGGCTAATTGTTGAAAAGTATGGAAGCAGGAAAATCTGTGATTAAAACATGAAGTACCTGGAGAATTTTCTTTAAAACGTATTCCTTAAAACAATGAGCATGTTGTAGACCAGTACTTTATAGCGGAGTACCAAGTACCGCCGAGTACACAGGTGGCCGAGTAGCACTCGGGTATGAGTACTTGTGGTACAAGTAAAAGTACAAGTATCTGAGTACCAATTACAAGTACAAGTTTGTGAGTTCCAAATAATAGTCCAAGTATCTGAGTACCAAGTACTAGTACAAGTATCTTGAGTCCGAAGTACAAATACAGGTATTTGAGTACAAAGTACTAGTACAAGTATCTGTGTACCAAGAACTAGTACAAGTATCTAAGTACCAAGTTAGTTCAAGTATCTGAATACATGTATTAGTACAAGTATCTGAGTACCAAGTACTAGTTACAAGTATCTAAGTACCAAGTACTAGTTACAAGTATGTGATTACCCAGTGAAAGTACAAGTATCTCAGTAAAAGTACTAGAACAAGTATCTGAGTCCAGGTAAAAGTATCTGAGTACCAAGTACAAGTACACAAGTATCTGAGTAAAAGTATCTGAGTACCAAGTACAAGTACACAAGTATCTGAGTACAAGTACTAGTACAAGTATCTGAGTACAAAGTACTAGTACAAGGTATCTGAGTACCAATTACTAGTATACATGTAAGTATCTGAGTACAAGTACTAGAATAAGTATCTGATTACCAAGTACTAGTACAAGTATCTGAGTACCAATTACTAGTATAAGTATCTGAGTACCAAGTACAAGTATCTGAGTACAAGTACTAGTACAAGTATCTGCGTACAAGTACTAGAATAAGTATCTGATTACCAAGTACTAGAATAAGTATCTGATTACCAAGTACTAGTATAAGTATCTGAGTACCAAGTACAAGTATCTGATGAGTACCAAGTACTTGTACAAGTATCTGAGTACCAAGTAATAGTCCAAGTATCTGAGTACTAAGTAATTATAAGTATCCGAGTTCCGAGTACCAAGTACAAGTATCTGAGTTCTGAGTACTAGTACGAGTATCTGAGTACAAGTACTATAATAAGTATCTGAGTACCAAGTACAAGTACAAGTTCAAGTGTCTGAGTACCAAGTTTCTGAGTACCAAGAACTAGTACGAGTATCTGAGTACCAAGTTAGTACAAGCATCTGAGCACAAGTACTAGTACAAGTATCTGAGTCCAAGTACTACATGTAGTTCAAGTATTTGAGTACCGTAATTGATTCTTTAGCCGATAGGGATGAAAAGATATGGCTAACTGAAAGTTCTAGTTGCATACATGTAGCCTTTTTTTAGTTGAGTATTGAGTATTAAGGGACTTTACGGAGACTCTTAAAACATTTAGTGTTTTAACTGTAAAGTAAAGTTTTCTCTATTTACATGCCATGTAGGATGTATAAATGGTATGCTGACATCTTCCTTTACAGGTACTTAAAGGTTGGGCTTAATCGTAAATGGTGTGAGGAATCACAACAATTCTCTTGTTAAGATCAGTGTTTTGTTTTGGGGGTTTTAATTTATAGGTTGACTTGCTCATTTTTACAAACATTAATGCCTCAAGTGGTGCTGTTTCACTCAATAACTGAATAATGCAATTAGCACATTTGCAATCATATTGTTACTAAAATTTTGAACAGTGTGCAGCAAGAGCTCCTTAACACTCGCTCTCAGGAGAAGCATAAGCTTTTTTATTCATAGGTTTATAAACAAATCATTTACTATAAACAGCTGTTTTTGATCATTAATGATTAATGTGGAGTATTCTACATTGTATTTTAGCATGTTCAGTCAATTTAATCGCAAACATACAATGTATCTTTGCTTACAACTCCCCAATGCATTGTCTATCAACTTGAAGTCTCCATTGGGCCAAAGTTGCCGCTTGGTTTGAGAAACAAAATGATGTCACTCTGTGGAAAGACACATGTGCAATGTTGAGAATATAAAATCTGGCATCCACTACGAGGATTTTTTGTACTGTTGCAAGTAATTTTCAAACTTCAAAAAGTAATTTTTCCCAATAAAATCTCAGACATGAGCATTGTAGAAGTAACGTACATGTTGTGCTCATCATGTGGTACATGTAAGCCAATTTAAATTTATATGCTTTTATGTTGGGTGACTCAATGTTGGATTCCATAAAGTCTTGACACTACGGTTAAACATTTGACAGGTCTTATTACAAAGATTAACATGGCAGAAGCAGCCTGTGTGGGTCTTACCAGCTCCCCCTGCTAGTGATGACATCAACCAAAATGTCACCGTACTCTCATGGAGACCAGATGGGAAAGGTCAGTTTATTAGTTTTTAAAGTCTTTACAAAGAAACTGTAGTGATTACACTACTCTGACATATCATGATATAGATTTTATTGATACAGCTTTTTGTGACAATAATATAAGCACAATGGCAACATTTCTTTTAGCTCAACAATGGAGTAATAGCTTCATGGCTCAACAGTTTGTACCTTATGCAGAGGTCAGGCCTGCCTGCTCATATGTCAGTTCTTTGTTTATTGAGGATGATAACGATAAAACATGCACTCTTTTTAAGACAGGAATAAATCAGAAAAGCTATAAAATATTATACAAATTAGATGCATATGAGTACATTGTCACAGAATATAACTCTGGGGTGAAATCTGGACTATACTCCATTTCACTAGGCAAAGGCGAGTGAAATGGAAAAGCCAGATTTCACCAATGGATTATATTCTATGATTAATGCATGAATATAATGCATTCAATATTGTTTCATACATAGATCCTTGTCATTTCAATGTTTTTCACAAAAACACACAAAATACACATAAACTCATTCACCCCAATGTCTGAAAATTCTATAGAAAAAAACCTTCTAAATAACATAGACGACTCCATGTAGACACCAAATTTGTCACTAAGACAAGGCCTTGCCTTGTTTGGACAAGCGGGTGGGGAATGATTATTTCGGGAACGGCTCTGCAAAGTGTCCAATAATAATCCATATTGGACAGGCGCCTGTCCAGTATTAAATTTGTGTAGCATCTCAGCAATAAATACAAGGCAAAATAATGGATGACACGTGCATGTACATGTATTGCACCAATCAAATGACAAGGATCTGTAAGAAACATTAAAAGACATGGTAGACAATTGGTTGCAGTGGATTTGTTCATTAACACACAATACATGTACATGTAAAGTAAACTGCTAAGTACTGTACATGGGTAGGATGTGTTATGAACCACACCGAGACACCTGTTTGCACATGTATTTTTTTGAAAGTGTAAAAAGTATGTAACATCATGTGCACTACTAGAGAGGTTTCGCAAGTCTACAGATACACATACAGATACGATACGTCGACACTTTGTGTGTTCACGTGACGCGTATCCGCGACTATCGATGTTTGCACACACGTTAGCAACGGATACAGGAGCTCATACACGTAAGTAGAAAAACGGATACTGTTTTGCAGACTTTTAGTTGTCTTTTTGTCCCAGATTAAAAATATTTCCCACGGAATTGCTTTCACTGGTATCGTGCTTGATATAGATAGAAAATTGTTAGTAATTTGCAAGCAAAACGATGTGAAAATGCAGTGTATACACGGGGTCTCTATCGGTCATGCTTGTTGGAAAATTTTCTTCACCATGCACTCTGTTTACATACCTGACATACATGTACATGTACTATTCATGTACACGCGTTGAACCATGGAGGAAGGAAATACAACCTCCATGGTTGAACGTTGGGCCTAAAAATAAAATTTAAAAAATCCTGTGGTCGAAAACAAAACTACATGTAAAAAGTATGCAATCAATTCTCAGTGTTTCTGCAGTTTATTTGGCTAGCAAAACCTAGGCCAACGTGTATCTATAAATAATTGGCCTAGGGCCCCTAGCCCTAGGTCTAGATACAATAAAGGCATAACTATTATTAAAAGTAAGAAAGTAAAATATACAAAACAATTTTTTTTTAAACGTTTTAACCTTAGATTTGTTGTTGTGTTTGAACCACTTTTCATTCTGGATTTTGCAAAGGTACAGTTGAGTGTTTATAGTAATGTAAGCTGAGTGAAAAACCTTTGCTTTCGTCATGTTCGTATTCTTACTCTTTGCAAACAAACTGACAAATAAAAACATTACAAGCCATGAAAAGACTTGATTGTGCCCTCCCCCCTTATTAAAATTAACCAAATGATTGTTATTGTTTTTACAGTAGGCCTATAACAAATTTGCTACAACTACGAGATGTCTTCTACAAGTACAAGTACAACCATAAGATTTTACCCAGGCCTTGACATAGCATTGCTGAAGGAGGTTGCTGCCATAAATCCGTATGGGAAAGAGAAAAATGCCAAAGAATGGGACTCCATTGTGGATAACGTAACTCCACTCTCAAAAACGGGAAAACAGTCACACACAGAGGTTGTAAGGACAGAATGAAAACCTTACTCAAGGCACACCGAAAAGCAGAAATGCAGTCCTTAAAAGCGTAAGGAACGTTTTACTTCAACCTTGCATTAGGGCCTACTTTGAAATCACATTGATGTTTTTGGTTGGTTTGTAAACAAAAATTGTTTACTCCATCTTTTTCATTAAAAACCCATAATAAAACCATAGCCACACAGCATAGGCAAGCAGCGACGTAGCCATGACTTTTTCGGTGGGGGCATTGCTTTTAAGGGAAGTGGGGGAGCAGGGGGAACGGGTTTGTGTGGTGGGGGTCATGCTTTTATTTTGGAAGGGGGACACTGCAGGGGGCCACCATCCTCTGATGTTCTTGGCATTTTGTGGCCGCGGTAGCAACCACAATCGTTCACTAGATTAGATTATACAAACACCCATTTTCCTCATTTTCCCTTTTTAAAAATTGATTCAATAAATATATAAATACAATAAAATAATCACCACTTCTAACAGTTCTCTATATGTTTTTCAGTTCAGGCACAGAGGAAGAGTTCACTGAGCGTGATGCACTCCTGACAGAAGTAAATGAATTGTGCACTGAAGCAGCGAAAGTGAAGGAGGGGAAAAAAGAGGCTCAAGAAGATGAAAAGAAGAAAGAGGAGCAGAAGAAAGAGGAGCAGGGAAAAGACATCAGGGAAGCTGCTATGCAGTCTCTCAAAAGACCTGGTAAGCAAGCCATCAGAACAGTTTTAAGATGTTTGATGAAAAAATATGGAATTCGCACAAATTATATTTGCTATCAAATAATAAACCACAAGGGAAATTATATTTGCTTTACAGTTGCATGTACTTTATCACAGTGCAGTAACTGGTGCAGTATTTTACAAGAAAAGTTCAGGGACTTGATTGCTTGGTTGTCGAGACAAGAGTGAGTGAAGAAAACTTATGAACATTGTACATGTACTTGTGTGTTCTTTCCTCCAGGAGAAAACACCAATGGTGGCGCCTTGAAGCGGTCCCAAAAATCTGGAGCTCGGGCAAGTGTTACTGAGTATTTGGAGGTGCTTAGGGAGAAAAATGCTAAAGAAGCCGAGTTGAAATTGGAGCAGTTGCGCTTGGATCGCGACAGATTTAATCTAGAAAGGCAAGAAAGAGAACAACGAATGGAAAGAGATGCTGCAACAATGGGGATACTAAAAAAAATAATTGTGGGCACAAAGAACCAATCAGCCACAAAAACATCTGAAAATTGATGAACAATCATTTATGATATTGTTGATATTTACATTTTATATTTATGTTGATATTTACAAGTTGATGTTTCCAATTTCTTGCCTTATTATTATTTATTTTTTTGTGATTTGCTGCACATCAAGTTTTGGGTTTACTTTTTACTTCAATCTTTGGAGAACTGAAAGGCCTGGTGACAAAAGTATGTGACATCTGGGCCCAATTTCATAAAGCTGCTAATATGCTAAGCACAAAAAAATTGCTTAGAACAGAAAAATCTTGCCTAGCAGAAACACGCTACCAGCCAAAATACCATGCTATATATTTTGTTTGTGACTGGTTCCCTTCTACTTTTTGCTTAGGGAATAAGCACAATCGGAATATTTTATGCTAACCAGCTTTATGAAATTGGGCCCTTGGCAAATTTTATGGCTCTGCTTACCACAAAATTCTGCGCTTACGGCACATAAAACTTTGTTTTTTACAGGGCGCTGTGAGCACAGAATTCGTTGGTAAGCAGCAGAACCATGAAAATGGACCCTGGTTTGTGTAGATTCCTTGCAATTCAAGTTTACTGTAATAATTACTGTTCAAGAGTTTATGCTGTTACCAATGTTTATATGCTATATTATTGTCACTTCATTTTCAAATGAAATAAACAGAGGGATTTTAATCCAATTGATGTGGACTGTAATTAGTGCTTTGTTGTTTGTTTTTTTACAAATATATTCAATGTACACAGATTATGTGCTACAATTCAACCTTTCACAGTATTATTACCCATTGTGGTATTGGGCAGAATTGCAAATGACCTAGTAAATTTGAGTAACAAATTGCAGATGACAATAGGTGGTCTTAATTTAGAAGTTTGTCCTGTGGATATTACCGTCTAAGGATTTATTACTTTGGTGAGATTGAACAACTCACTTAGAGTCAAGCTACATGTAGGTACTCTTCGAAAGAAGGGGGAACTAGTGCAAAGTACTGGCTGGTTTGACTGTTGAACAGACATGTATGGCAGTTTGTGAGCAACGCCCCCTACCAAATAGTATTTCGCCACTGGCTGGAGGAGTACTTTGAGGTTTTTCCGAAAGTCTAGGAATGCAAATTGAGTCAAAAAATTTCCAAATTCCCACTCAACAGCCTCTCTTACAGAAGACATCGCATGATTGAAGTGTTGCTGTTCTTTAGTGAGGTTTGCACCCTTGAATGGACATATGAGATAGTTACGTATGGGGTAGGCTGGGTCGCCATACAAAGCAAACGGTAAATCATTGGCAACTACCACACCATCAGCTTGCAGCCTATCGAGCATATCACCGAGTCGACTTTCACGAAGCAGTGCACAGTCATGCCTCCTTCCTTCTACTGGTCCAAACATGTTAGCTATCATGCCATCTGGCACGACTACTGACTGGAACTTCAATGAGTGAATACGCTTATGCTCATTGTAACATACTCGCTGGTTCCGAGTAGGTCTACATATGGGCCGTACAGTTCCATCTACAAATCCAAAGCAGTTACTTAGGGGAGCACCTTTCTGGTGGATTGCATCTACATATCTCTGTAATCTATTGATTAACCAGGGCTGGTTAAAGTTTATCAGGAGGTGTCCATGTATATCATAGAGGTAGTTCAGAGTTGTATTGATAATCAATGATAAGGTAGATTTAGGACGGCCAAAAAATGGTTCCAAATCAACAAGCCTATTTGGATAAACCAACCTTCTGAGGAGGACACATAGAGCATCCTGCCCACTAACGACTGTTCTATTCGGGCAAACAAAACGTTCAGGCAAACGAAGGGCTGTGGTCAGTCGTCGGATCGACTGTTTGTCAAACCTGAAGCTACTTAGACACTGAATATCTGTTAAAGTTTCTAAACTAAATCTTGCAATATCAGGGTTATATGTTGTCGGCCCGAAATTTAGTAACATGAGGAAAATAACCATATCTTCGTCGTCATTTTCAATCGCAAAACGTACAAGTTCATCCCTCTCTCTGGGCGTCGCCATGATGAATGCGAGCGCCCTCAAGTGACACATACCTATATTTTGCGAAACAAAATCCAACACGTGTCTGACGTGAACGGATACGGTTATCATATCCGTATCTGTATCTGTATCCGTACGCTTGCGAAACCTCTCTACTGACTGAAATTCACCGACAAGTAGCAAGTAATTGCATACCAATGACCAACTAAATGCAGTTACTGTACACCATGCGCACAGTCACTCTGCGTGGGTATAACTGGATTGGACGAAGGTCGAGTTGGATATGGGACGCAGACGCGCAGTAAAGACTTGACGTGCAGTAAAGATGCATGACGCACCGGAGTTAGAACACACAATACGCAGGGTGTGATATGGGCCGTGCGATATAAGTTTATATCACACGTATCCTTGTTGCTCTGGATCGACCAATCAGAATCGAATATTCAAGCCTGCTTGAAGATAATGTGTAATATAGGTGTTATGTGATCAGATGATCTTGTTTTGGTGAGTTGGCGGGCGGACGCAATTTGGACTTTCTGAAGGTGCATTAATGATTGCTGAGGTTGTCCTGTAAGTAAACTGTTGCAGAAGTCGAGTCTTGATGAGATGAAAGCGTGGATGAGTTGTTCAGCTGGATGAGTTGTTCAGCTGTATGAACTGAAAGAGAAGCTCTGATTGCTGCTATACGACGTACATGTAGATGCGCGTAAGAAGACTGACAGACTTTGGTGGTATGTGGGTCAAGGTTCTTAAACCTGTCGAAAACAACGCCGAGGTTACGTGCATTAGAGCAAGGAGCAACCAGAGCGTCACCAATGCGTATGCATGGAATATTAACCTCCTGTCTGAGATGAGGTGAGCGAATGACGAGACATTGGTTTTTGCTGGTGTTGAGTTTCAGTAGATTGGTTGCCATTTGCCTGCATATGTTATCTAAGTATGTTTCAAGAATATGTTGCTTGTTAGTATCATTGTTTGGTATACTGAGAGAAAAGTTGGTGTAAAGCTGTGTGTCGTCTGCTTAAAAATGGGCATGGAGGCCAAAGGGAGATATGTAAGGTAAAAAGCAGAGGCCCTACAGTAGATCCTTGTGGCACACTCTGACAATTCCCCTGACAAATTAACAGACTGGGAACGATTATGCAAGTATGATTTGAACCAAGCAAGAGCAATTCCGTGAACCCCAAATTGCTGCTGCAGTCTATGCAAGAGGATGTCATGGTCAATCGTGTCGAAGGCTGGCTGCCGATAGGTCAAGTACCAATAGGACGGTCTTTTTGTTGTGGACAGCCAGCATGATGTCATTTGTGGCCTTTTAACAAGGCTGTTTCTACACTGTGGAACCTATGCATTATGTGTCATTTTTAAAATGGAGAACACACATGTACTCCGTGCTCCAATAATCAACATCTTTTATTTAGGTTGACATTTCTAGTTATGTTTGTCAAAAACAATTCATATTTACTGACATTATGGGATGAGGAAAAGTACCGCATATAAAAATTTAATAAAATACAAAACAACATTTTGCCAAACTCCAAGTAAAAAAAAACAGTAACCAGACAAATGATTATATGGATGAAATTTACATGTACAAACAACAGTGGATTGTTTTATATTTTGTTTGAGTTTTAGGTGAAATTTATCAACATGTGGATAAAACACTAATAATTTTTTTTAAAATTAGTTATGTAAAAAAATCACTGATGAAAAGGGTTGAAGAAACTGCAATTATTGATAAAAGAATTATTTTCCAATAATATATATATGGATTATCTGTGTAGTTCTTGCTGTAGGATACACAAGTGGTCAGATGCTTCTATGTAGTGTTGAGAATGCTGATGTACTACACACTGTTATGTTGACATCAGCCATTACATGTATGCAGTGGGTTGCAACAAGAGACCAGACTGAAGAATCTAAAGGCAGTGACAGGGATTTGTTTGAGGATGGATCAGATATATTCTTGCCCAAGTTACCTCCTCTTGCAAAATTGTAAGTACCGTATTTTCTTGCGGACAAGACGCGTCTTATCTGACTTTTTAGACCCCAAAAATATCGGTGCGTCTTATCTTTCGATGCGCCTTGTCTGCTGACGATTGATTTTTTTTTGATGATCACTGCGTAAAATAATACCTTTATTTTGTCCAGTTCAAATCAACGGTCTTTGTGTGAAGAATCCTTACTCAATAATGCCGTCAAACAAGGCTCAACTATCCAGACACTGAGACCGTATTTTCGTTTCAACAATCATGCCGCAATCCCCCAGACTGTCCTTTCATTCCAACAATGCCGCAACTTGTTCATCCCCCATGACCGTGCTTTCATTCCAACAATGCCGCAATGTGTTGGTACTTTCGGTCCAACAGACGTCGGCGTCGTACAAACGTTTTTCTGTGTGGCCGCGTATTCGTTCCGAAAATGCTGCAATCAGATTTACTGTCAATGCTGTTGTACAAACGGCATTCACCCAACCTCTATTGTGTGGTGAACTTTGAGGGTTTTTATTGTACAGAATATCTCCGAAGTGTGCTTGACGTACTATTATGGCTTGACGTACTATTTAAGGATGGGATAATTAAGTACCAATGTTTGTTGGCCAACCTATACGAATTGCACTTTCGTTTGTTTCATTAAACGTTCAAATATTCATTTTTTAATTGCCTCTTTTTAGTCAAATAAAAAAAATTATCCTTGAAAACAAGGTAATGACCCTTGAAAACAAAACTAACATTATTTAAGAAGAGGATAGATGTTTTAAACAAATATCTTATGAACGAGATTATAAGTTTGAAATAAATAAAAAGAACTTTAAAACAAAATCTTACGAACGAGATTAACAAATTAAAGGTTTGAAATAATGGAAAAGAATTTTATATACAAAAAGAAACACATTACAAAAACTTAAACAAATATATATAATGAAACATTTTGTTACGTCTTCCCGGGTGTGGGGATTATTTGCGTAAGGTATATATAAAGGCGACGCTAGTTTTGGTATTAGTCACCGGTAGAGGGCGCAACATCTACTGGCTCGGAGGGACTTAGACTGGTAACCTGTCTTTATCAGCAAGGATCCTCATTGTGGGACGTCGGATGTTCATGCCAGGAGGGCCTGGGTTCGTGTTGCAATATCTTCAGACAGTGCGTGGACCATTGTTTCTGGCCGCTGATTGGGCCGGACTTCATATTATTAACAATGCACAGCGTTGGCTGAATGGTTTGGATGGACGAAGGTCGGTATCAATTTACGTTGGTCTTTTCTGCATGGCTCTACACGCCCATGTGGTTACGGTTTCATTCATGCTTCGAATAGTGTGAACGCTCCAAAAGGCAACAAAATGACGTCTTTGTGTCAATGTACCGACACCGGGTGGCGCCTGGTGTTCTTCTGTGTGCTGTTAAACATGCGTCTTGTGCGGCGGTGCGCCTTTTCTGCTGACGTTTGAAATTTTTTGGGGTCATTTTAGGGTCCTGCGTCTTGTCCGCCGAGCGCCTTATCCGCAAGAAAATACGGTAATATTTAACCCATATTGCACGTAAAACATAGTTGTGAAATACGTCTAACTATCACTTAAGCTTGTATTGATTTAGTCTTATGATGTGTGAAGATTGTTATGATTAGTAGTGTCTAAAACCTACTTTGTTATGGGAAATAGAATTACCTTTCCCAAAACCATTTTTTACCACCTGCAACTTTCACAAGTGTCTCAGCTGAGGTTACTTTCTTGCCTTTAGTTTGTAATTGAAAAATTAAGATTATTTTTAAGCAACATTATTTAAGCTCTGGGCAAAATTTTTGAAAGCTATTATTACAACTTTAAAGCACATTTTTTGCTTACTAGTGTAGCTCTGCTTCTGAATGATGTTGGCTATTAAAAGCCAGACAAAAGTCTGGCACATTGAAATCTCAATACGAAGTGTAAACAAGCTGCTAACTTTAGGATAGCCAGTGCAAGTTGCATATTTTGTATGTGGTACATTTTTGCAGGCTTGCTGATAAAGAGTCAGAAATGTCTGTGTTCTTCCACACTGTTGCTGGGCAATTGCTATGATGGATGGGCTTAATGGGTCAGTCCAGTAAATAACTGCACAGAGATTATTACCTGTTTCTGTTTCTCTAAAGTGACGTTGCATGAATTTGTGTCTTTCAATTATTGTAGACATTCAGCCAAGGTGTTTGCTGAAGACAATGTGGAGGATGCTAAAAGACTGAAGGGACAGAAGAGGTGTGAATATGCTCCAAATTCAGAGTTAATTATATTAGTATGCAGTGTTTGTGACATTACAAACACTAATTCTATACATGTATGACTTATGTGTTATGGTTTATGATTCATAATTCATGATTCATACCACTAGTACTTGGAGAAAGTGATGTTACTTACGTCTATGATGAATTCATCAATCAAATGTTTGAAGGGGCAGTACATGTTCACATCATTATTTGTAATTAACTTGTCCAAAAAAGAAAGGAAAAAAGTAGTAGAATGCAATCTAGACCCCAATTTGATAAACCAATAATATTATTCATAATAATAATGACCCTACCTTCAAGACTATCAATGTTTACATTAAAAACCACTGTGTTAGAAACTGGAAGTGATGATCCACTGTCCAAAGAAACATTCCCTTTTATTTTAAAGAATTCACTTATGGTCAGTTATTTAATTATATGCAATAAAAAGGCTATTGATAATATTTTTTGTATGATTTCAGGTTGAATATATTGGTAGTTGGTTTAAATGGAGGAAGAATTCAGTTATATGCATATGGCATTGCTGCCATTGGTGAAGTGGATATGTCACAAGTCAGTCAACAAAGTTATTCTACTAAAGAGGTGACTACAATATCTTGCTTTAACCTAGGTGACATCATCACTAAGTAATATCCCAGGTGACATCACCGCTACATTATATCCCAGGTGACATCGCCACTACATGTATGCTATATCCCAGGTGACATCACCACTATGCTATATCCCAGGTGACATCACCACTATGCTATATCCCAGGTGACATCACCACTATGCTATATCCCAAGTGACATCACCACTATGCTATATCCCAGGTGACATCACCACTATGTTATATCCCAGGTGACATCACCACAATGTTATATCCCAGGTGACATCACCACTATGCTATATCCCAGGTGACATCACCACTATGCTATATCCCAGGTGACATCACCACTTTGTTATATCCCAGGTGACATCACCACTTTGTTATATCCCAGGTGACATCACCACTTTGTTATATCCCAAGTGACATCACCACTATGCTATATCCCAGGTGACATCACCACTATGTTATATCCCAGGTATGACATCACCACAATGTTATATCCCAGGTGACATCACCACTATGCTATATCCCAGGTGACATCACCACTATGCTATATCCCAGGTGACATCACCACTATGTTATATCCCAGGTGACATCACCACAATGTTATATCCCAGGTGACATCACCACTATGCTATATCCCAGGTGACATCACCACTATGCTATATCCCAGGTGACATCACCACTATGTTATATCCCAGGTGACATCACCACTATGTTATATCCAAGGTGACATCACCACTATGCTATATCCCAGGTGACATCACCACTATGTTATATCCCAGGTGACATCACCACAATGTTATATCCCAGGTGACATCACCACTATGCTATATCCCAGGTGACATCACCACTTTGTTATATCCCAGGTGACATCACCACTATGCTATATCCCAGGTGACATCACCACTTTGTTATATCCCAGGTGACATCACCACTTTGTTATATCCCAAGTGACATCACCACTATGCTATATCCCAGGTGACATCACCACTATGTTATATCCCAGGTGACATCACCACAATGTTATATCCCAGGTGACATCACCACTATGCTATATCCCAGGTGATATCACCACTATGCTATATCCCAGGTGACATCACCACTATGTTATATCCCAGGTGACATCACCACAATGTTATATCCCAGGTGACATCACCACTATGCTATATCCCAGGTGACATCACCACTTTGTTATATCCCAGGTGACATCACCACTATGCTATATCCCAGGTGACATCACCACTATGTTATATCCCAGGTGACATCACCACTATGTTATATCCCAGGTGACATCACCACTATGTTATATCCCAGGTGACATCACCACTATGCTATATCCCAGGTGACATCACCACTATGTTATATCCCAGGTGACATCACCACAATGTTATATCCCAGGTGACATCACCACTATGCTATATCCCAGGTGACATCACCACTTTGTTATATCCCAGGTGACATCACCACTATGCTATATCCCAGGTGACATCACCACTTTGTTATATCCCAGGTGACATCACCACTTTGTTATATCCCAAGTGACATCACCACTATGCTATATCCCAGGTGACATCACCACTATGTTATATCCCAGGTGACATCACCACAATGTTATATCCCAGGTGACATCACCACTATGCTATATCCCAGGTGACATCACCACTATGCTATATCCCAGGTGACATCACCACTATGTTATATCCCAGGTGACATCACCACAATGTTATATCCCAGGTGACATCACCACTATGCTATATCCCAGGTGACATCACCACTTTGTTATATCCCAGGTGACATCACCACTATGCTATATCCCAGGTGACATCACCACTATGTTATATCCCAGGTGACATCACCACTATGTTATATCCCAGGTGACATCACCACTATGCTATATCCCAGGTGACATCACCACTTTTTTGTTATACCAGGTGACATAACCACTATGTTATATCCAAGGTGACATCACCACTATGTTATATCCCAGGTGACATCACCACTATGCTATATCCCAGGTGACATCACCACTTTTTTGTTATACCAGGTGACATAACCACTATGTTATATCCAAGGTGACATCACCACTATGTTATATCCCAGGTGACATCACCACTATGCTATATCCCAGGTGACATCACCACTTTTTTGTTATACCAGGTGACATAACCACTATGCTATATCCCAGGTGACATCACCACTATGCTATATCCCAGGTGACATCACCACTATGTTACATGTATATCCCAGGTGACATCACCACAATGTTATATCCCAGGTGACATCACCACTATGCTATATCCCAGGTGACATCACCACTTTGTTATATCCCAGGTTACATAACCACTATGGATCCTAGGTGACATCACCACGTTGTTATATCCCAGGTGACATAATTGCTACATTATATCCCAGGTTACATAACCACTATGTTATATCCCAGGTTACATAACCACTATGCTATATCCTAGGTTACATAACCACTCAGTGTTCTCCACAGACTTTTTCTTTGGGAGGGCAGCATGACGTCATCAAAATGGCGCCCGTTGGTTTATGACGTCATCGCACGTGAAAGGAAAAAACACCCGAGATAATCCTTTTCTTAAAAATAATCTTATTAACCCCCGGGCCCCGACACTATAATAAGGAGAATGATTGACATCCATTTCATTCGGTCGAAACAACCTTGTTGTAAAACTAATTCAAAACCTACAATTTGTTATACATTTTGCTTTATGCGCCGCGCCAAAAACATCAGAGGGATATGCCGCTCAGTGTTGGATTTTAGAAAGCTGGATTTCTATGCGTTGGTGGTGGTGATCGGATAGCCCACACACGTGCAATTTTCGAAACGGAAAAACAAATAAAAAATTACAAACAAACATTTTTTGGACGATCTTATCCCCTAATTTCTGCCCTCAATAATACCTTTTTCATCAACAACCATTTTCATGGATTTGTGATTAGAGGTTCCGTTGTTTAGAACTTCGTTTTCAATAAAATCGTCGAGATTGAACGATCGGTAAACAACGCACGGTACGCACATTGAGAACAAATTCAATGAACTTTGCCCCGCAACGCCCTCTATCGGCAAAAGTTGTCAATGTTTGAATATCCTTCAAGGCTGTACATTGTACGAATCTGCAGGCGTGCGGCACAGTGTGTTGCAATTCTTTATCGGCTCGTGAACGTGTACTGCGTTGGAGTCTAGCAAGCTCTCTTATGAATATGGTAATCAACGGCCAATCACAGCGTGCGGAATGTTGGTTAGCTTGGACTTTGGACCGTGTGTGTTGTGTATGCGCTATGCATGGACTACCGACCGAACGTTGTTGGGCCGATGCACGTGCAGCGGTGGATACTCAGCAGTCAGAACCATGTGATTGTGTGTGCATCGTGTTTTAACGTTTGTATACTACTAAAATGAACGATCGCAATTCCAATGCTGCCGCTTAGAAGTCGGGATTGGCTCGTCGGCTACTCGTTTGATCGTATTAAGTGCAGGCTAAAAATAGTCTGTTTGTCATTTTTTTGGCAGGGCGGCCAATTATTTTAGCAGGGCGGCCAATTCTTTGGCAGGGCGGCCAAAATACGTGTGTGGAGAACACTGACCACTATGTTATATCCCAGGTTACATAACCACTATGTTATATCCTAGGTTACATAACCACTATGTTATATCCCAGGTTACATAACCACTATGTTATATCCCAGGTGAACATCACCAAATCTTAGGTGACATCACCACTTTGTTATATACCAGGTGACATAACCACTATGCTATATCCCAGCTGACAACCACTATGCTATATCTCAATTGACAACACTTCTTTGTTATATCCCAGGTGATATCACCACTATGTTATATCCCAGGCGACATAATTACTATGTTATATCCCAGGTGACATCACCACTTTGTTATATCCCAGGTGACATCACCACTTTGTTATATCCCAAGTGACATTACAATTGTATTTTTGGTTTCCCACGTACTTTTGGGGAAAATTTTGAGTGTACTTGTCATGTACTAGTGATTCGGGAAGCTGAACAAAGTTCATAAAGACTTGTTTTGATTTTGTTATTTGCCATATTTTAAGATCACTTGTGGGAGAATCATAACGGCAACCTTATCAAGAGACCTGTGCTCCCTTTCTTTGGTAATGGAGTCCAGAGTTGACCCAGATCCCAACCCCACTGTTCATCTTCTTTCTGTGAGTATTTTGGGATTTTTTGGCTGCCTTTTAATCTGAACAAAACCAACCTGAAGTGCAGGTTTATTTTAAGAGAATTGAAACAAAACGTTCATTTTAGTTTGTTGAATTCTTTGTAATTATGAATTGAAATTTTGGGGTGATTTGTTTTTTCCCCTTGTTTTTCTTTCTTTTTTGTTTACAATTTTAGTCAATGCTTTATATTGCAACTTGGATGTAAGAATTAGTACATTAATTGGACTGTTTGCATGGTTTGGGAGCATGCAGCAAGAATCCTTGTCTCTACAGGTTATTATTACTTGAGAGTTTTACAGGAAACATGCCTTTATTGTGGTATCATAAAATTACTTTTTGTTCTATATATCTTGAGCCAGCTTGACTGTGTGTTAATTTCTTCAAGACGTGAGGAGCTAACCAAATTTGCTATTCAAAGTAGTAAGATATTTACATTTCTAGAGGTAAGTAATACTAAAGCAACCTGTTTACAAGTTGTTCACACATGTTTTGAAAATGAATGTAGTTACTTTCATTAAAAAGTTTTCCTTCCTTAACGTGCATTACACAACCCTTGGGACCAACAGATTTATGTCCCATCCAAAGGGCGAAGTAATAATATCAAGATCGAGACTCGAACCCACACTCTGCTGATCAGAACATCAGAACTTGGCTATGACATGCCTCAAAGGCCATCGTTAGTTTTTTCCATTAACTTCTCAAATTTTGTGTCCTTCCCTGAATGACTAATAAATCATCAACCCCTTTCAATTCTTTATTAACCACTTATGTACAGTATGGGTTTTCCAAAAATGTTTAGGGCCAAGCGGCGGGATTCATTTTCTAAATTTGTTGACCAAATTATCTTTTGAGAATATCGTTGTCACAATGAGACCATGATTTCACCTAGTAGAGATGCGCTTGGTTTTAATCGACCAAGGTGTGCTGGAATCTCTGACTTGCCTCTCATGCTGAATGTATTGATATCTTGTAAAAACTCTTGTTTGTCAGACGAAAGGACAAATGTCAGGAATTTTGACCTTGTATTCAAGTACTTTTTGAATTTATTTTCTTTCATTTAAGACATTGACAAAAACACATCTGTCAGTGATTAGTAGTGGTTAATTAAAAGAATATCTGCAGGACCTGACTTTATCTTGTCAAGACTAGCTGTATTTGTAAAGGAATAAAGTCTGCACATACACCACAGATTTCTTTTTGAACCTTTGAAGAAACGATTAATTTAAAATTTTATGCGAACTAAGAAAAATGATAATAATAAAGCTAATGTGTGATTTTGATGTAGTACCTGAGTGCAACGTTACGCTCTGTGTCAGAGGCAAGAGAAGACATTCTGTTAGAGATAGAAACCAAGTTGACCAAGTATGCAGAAGTAAGTACATGTTTAGCTACAGTAGATAAAGTCACTTATATCACAAAGGAAGCTCTTCAATGTAAATCATTCATCATGATAATTTAATTTGTTGCTCCTTTATAGAAAAAATCTTAATAATTGTTGAAATTACTTTATTTGAAGGTAGTGCATTATTAATGTTTGGAAAATGTGCAGATGATCTGTCTGATGTTGAGTAATTTTGTTTGTCATTTAAATGATGCTGGCGCATTTGTATGATTCAAGAAATAATGTAACAATCATTTATGTTAATGTAAACAAAATGTCTTGTTGTTTGTGTAGTAAATCCACTATGGTGGAGAACTTGTTTTGTTGAGGCGTAGGCCTTACAACGTGGTAGGGAGTGATCCCAAGGAAGGAGGCGAAGAAAACGACGAAAACAAAAGAAAGTGATGGGTAGAAATGTTGGTTGGATCCCGTTAGGCTTTATTGTTTTTATTGGCTAATTTACAACCAAAGTCAAAGACAGAAAAACCCCTGTAATAAGATACAGAATAACAGGTCTGCGTTTAATATTTATCTAAGTAATAATTAACTTACAAATACAATGATTGAAATTAACAACTGTTTCTCTTCTTAATCTTTGAAAAGAGTTAGACTCACCCAGCATTCGGTTAAATCTCCGAACTCACATGAAAATTAGCACAACCTGCACTCGGCAGGGCAGTTGTAAATACCTAGGAACATAAGACAGAGCAATTTGTATTTTTTAAATACTATCACCATCAACTTAGAAGAAACTCAAAACGAGTATTGCTAAGTCTGTCTAGCAACGGTTGTCATGACCCAAAAAGTAAACAGCGTACAACCCTAGAAAGTCTATGTACGGAATGGCCATTGTTTTAAACAAAAGAACAATCGCCCAATAATCATTACAAAAACACACAAATTCCCCGGCTTTCCCACAACCTATTGATAAGTAAAACCCACCTTGATATGTACTAAATCTAGTGGGATTTATCACATGCATATTTTAAAGTTTAATTAAAGTAAAATTGGTCTCTCACCAGCAACAGAGAATGTCCGTGTTCCAAGCTAAATCAAGAGAGGTCGACCAAATCACGAAAGGGAACATATGTATCCATGCGCATGTTTGTCGACAAATCTAAAGTATTAAAAAGTAACTTTAGACAATTGCTATTGTAACAACATTTTTGTAATTAAACAAATCTTTAATAAAGATTTCTTCTTGAGTGGAAACTTCAGAAGAGAACCTTGAAACTATGACCCTCTTAATGATGACATCATTTGGGGTCTATATTTTAACAATCTACAAATTGAATGCACTAATGATAAGGTTCTGCCCGGATACAAGGGGTTAAAGGAACTAATTGCGATTTACGGAATAATATTAGTGTTACACATCCTCACAATTTCCCCGATTTAAAATTACATACGACCCCGTATGTCGGGATATTGATTATGTACATGTATCATGAAAAACCAAAGCAGTTACATTACACAAGAGTCATCTCATGGAAGATATTGTGCATGCGTATTGTCCAAGAGAAGTTCGAAAGTATATGAAATTGGAAATGTTCCATCAACCACGCTATAATAGATTACAAATTACTATTACAATAGTCACAAATATAACACATAAACAATTAACTCTGATCTGAAACTCCAGTCAAATACTGTATACTCATATATATAATGCTCACAAAGATAATGTAATAAAAAAAAATTCTCCATTGGAAAACAAACTGATCTTTTGCTATATACCTACTTTACTTTTATAGAAAGGACAGAATGACTTCTTTCAAGCCCTTACAATATTTGTTCATTCCCTCTTCATTGAGGTGGCAACCATTCAGTAGGTACTTTTGACGATTGATCTTCCGCTGTGAATACATAGTTACATTCAAGGGGAGCATCTGCTAAAGTTTCCGACCAAGCTGACAGTTGTAGCAATTGGCTCTGTGATTGAATGTGGATAAAGAAACTTGCCCCACTCTGTTAATTTTTGACCTCTGGATTACTGAAAGAATACAAATATTCCGAGGTCTGTTACACATACTCACATTTGTAAGAGTGTGCTTGCATTGATGTTTTAGTTAATTTGTATTTTTTTATTCATGTAGAGGTTGGTTTAACACACAATAATGTACAAGTTTTATGGTATTTATACATTTATTTTTCTTGAAATTGGATGTTGGGTTCTTGCATTTCGGAACTCCCAAGTGTTACATGTTCTGACCACAATCCAAACAAGGCAAAACTGTAATAACCTTTATGCACATGAACATGAATTTTCTTGTTTTTCCTCTGCAAACAGCAAAAGAAAACAGCAGGAAGTGTACGTGATGAATTGCTTCAGCTGCTGTTATGGGGTCGTGCTAGTCCGGAGCTTCAGGCTTTCTTACTGCATGAGTTAACAGAAAAAGGAATGAAGAAACTTGGACAGTCTGTTGAGAACTCGTACTCAAACATACAAAAACTGGTCATTAAGCACATACACAGGTAAGTAAATCCATGTCGGTGCACATTTGTTTGTTTACCAGTTGTGTGTGGTTTTCTAATTTTACTCAAAGAAAATTTTAATCCCACAAATCTCGCGTTTGGATCTGGTCGCTGCAATATCTGGTTTCATGCATATTCATTCAAAAAATATAGTTCAAGCTTAGTGTAGTCTTTACACTTGAATGCCAGAACGACATGAAATATATTTTATCCATGACAAATTGGCACGTCAGGTTTCAATCGCTTATGTTATCGTGCAAATCTAAGCAATTACAAGTGACATATGAAAGATTCATTTTGGCAGAAAGAAACAAATTTGATAGGCATAGGATGAAAAAGAAATCCATCCTGCCGCTGGGGGAAAAGATACCACACACACACTTGTGGCTAAGTTTTTGTTTTGGTTTTTTTTTTCTTCAAAATTTACCCAGGGGGCACGTGCCCCCTGGAACCCCCCCCCCCCCCCACCCAGGATCCGCGCCTGACTAGTCAAAAAATTATCCCAGCCCGTATATAAAGGATTTTTTAACTTTTTCTGGAAAGTACTCAAACTATCATTGAAGTTCCAGAGCCTTCTAAAACACAATTCCAGAACATTCATTCACCATTCAGAAACGGATTAGCGCCGCCCATTAGGTTTAATGGACTCACACACATACAGGGTGTCCGCGGATCCTTAAAAAGCATTAAAAAGTCTTCAATTTGATTATCTAAATTTAAGGCCCTAAAAAGCATTCAGTTCGCCGAGGTCTTAAAAAAATTGATGAAGTGAATAATCAATGTTGCTACATGTATCACTTAATAAATAACCGAAATGCGCGGCAGACATAAAGCAATTGTAAATTGGCCGCGAGCGTGGAAGACACCGCACATGGTATTTATACCGCCCGTTATGAACTGCACATGGCAAATAGAAGCTGACGCAACACCACGCTGACAACCATGTGTTTTCCGACACCGTACGTTGTACATACATGTACAAACCGCCTGTCATGAGCTGCCTGTGGCTAAAGTTTAAAATTCTCGTAAACTGATACAGTTGTCTCTGGTGTAAATTATTGTTGTATCCAAGTAAGGGTAATATTTTTAGTTCATGAATTTCATTAATATAGCTGTTTCTCCGGCTAAGAGATAAAACTCTTCCGACTTTTGGTCGCCGGAATTTCGACTTGGGGACTTTGAAAAACTGACTTTTTTAAATCTCCAACTTTTGCAAGTTGACTTTTAAAGTTCCTACCTTTCACTGTTTTTACGTAAAATTACAACAACATATTATAAATTTTCAAGATTTTGAAATGAATTGAAACACAATTTTTTCCCACAATTTTGCGCCTTTCTAAAGCTTACTTTATGCCACGGCAGGCAGGCAGGCTGTCAAATCATGGAGCACATGGTGCACACAGCAACGTTCGGTCGACTGTCGTTATCTTCCATACACACACAATGCATCGATCAATGCGTGGCAAAGTTTATTGGGTTTTCCCAATGTGCGTCGTCGAATACCGATTGTTGAATGACAAAGATGTCAAATCACATACTATGGACATTTGTGTTGACAAAATTACCAATAGGGCAGAAATTAGGCACTAAAATTTTCCAAACACGCAATTTTTGCGAACTTCGCTTCCGTGTTTTGTTTTGGGTTTTTTTCCTCGACCTTTTTGAAAATTTTGTGCATGCATACATTTCGGCGAGTGATGTACAAATTTCTGACTTTTTAATTTTGTCTTAATCTCATCCCTGCCTACTTTACATTTTTGCAGGCCTTGAATTACACGACGGCCAGTGCCGTCGATGCCCTTGTAACTGGCTGTGGCGCGCCTCCAAAAATTATCGTACCTTCTTCACGGCCATAATTGCCGTGTCCTTAATCCCCGTTTGCCGTCGTGCCCTTTTTAAATATAAGTTTAACACATTTTCAGTGTTGTCCGGAAGCACCAGCTGCCGCGATTACACCGAAAACTTTTTTACCCAGTTGTCAATGATTAAGAAAAAACTTCTTTTCTACCCAAACGAAGCCAACAAATGGAGATCTTTTTCTTTATTTAATGTCAGCCCCAGACACTATCCAGACACGTCCTGGGAGAATGATTGACACTTCTATTGAGACCCAATCACTCTTACTTATCTTAATCCTCTGCAGTTTGTTATACAATTGTTTTACTTTGTAATACTCTTGCTTCACTCGAAAGACAAGCGGCTGCCTTTGTGTTTTTGTGTTTTTGTGACATGGTTTTGTGACCCTTAGGAGTGGGTTGTTGTGTTCTTTTAAACCTGGAAAGTGGGTTGACATTTGCTGGATTATAGTTTTACTGTTTGTTTATGAATAAGATATGATTTTTCGACATCTTATTCATGCAAATTGTTTCATTGGGTTAACCACCTTTCAGGGTAAGTAATGCATTGTGGTGTTATTTTAATTTACAGCTAATAGTTTATACATGGCCTTCGTGCATTTTTTAAAATTACATTTTGGGCCTTGGTGCACTATCTACTGGCCTTGGTGCCCTCCAAAATTTGGCTTGCTCCAAGGCCAAAGTGGCCTTGCCCTAAAAATGTTTTTGGTCTTAAATTTTGTTATGGGTGGCATTAAAAAAGTCTTAAAAAGTCTTAAATTTGCCTTTCTAAAGTGTGCAGATACATGTACCCTGACATAGAATGATTGACAGTGTGCACTGTATACATCACACATAAAAGTATTAGGTCTCATAGCAACATGTAGAAGTAAATGCATGTGGGTCTCATAACGAAGTTATCAAGGTTTTTCAATCCATGTGACCAATTGATAAACGTGTCATCCACATATTGAATCCAAAGTTAGGGTTTGAGTCGAGCTGTACCCAGAGCTTTCTGGTCAAAATCTTCCATGAAGATGTTTGTCAAGACCAGGGAAATTGGAGTGCCCAAAGCCTGTCTATAATACCCATTTCTCCATTGAAAGTATGTGGACTTCACGTATGTCATTAATAGATCATGGATCTGGTCTGGCGTTTAAGCTGGTGTAATCGGTTAGAGTTTCATCTTGTTCGAGTACTGATTTGGTAATTTGGCATGCTTCATCGATAGGTACGTTAGTGAAAAGTCATTTGACATCAAAACTCACTAGTACAATTCCCTTTATAATACCGATAAACCCTGCTGAATTGGGTATATGGTGAGGCATTTTACCCACAAGTGGGTGTAAAAGCTTTGTCAAGTGTTGTGCGAGGTTGTAGGTAGGGGAATCCTGAGAGGAGACAATATGGTAGAGTGGCCTGTCTGGTTTATGGATCTTGGGTTGACCAAACAATCTTGGGCATTTAAGGCAGAAATCCTGAGTAGTTAATAAGCAAGATAGTTCTTTTCAGAACTGAGAAGTCTCCCGTTGCGGCAGTAGAATAAATAGCAAGATAAGTTCCCAAAAGAACATTGTCTACCCAGCAAGTAAATATGCACATGGTGGTACCGCAAACCAAATATACATTAACAAATCTAACTGTCTTTCTACACTGTTTGTGTCGTCTGTACTTTGTCAATGTGTTTGTGTTGAAAGGAGTACCAGACTGTGTGTGCATACGTTATTCTGACTTTGGCCTCACTAAAGAGACTTATGTAGATTGGCTTTTTATTTTGTGTGAATATTTTCCTAGGTTTATTTAGATCATGTTGAGGACACAGTTAGCCTCTGTGGTAGCTTTTTGGATGTCTAGTTCCAAGTTGAGGTCTTTTTGAGTTCTAGTCCAAGGTATGACTATTGATCTGCATGGCTACATTCCTGTATACATGTACCACACATTTGGTAGTTGATGACAAAAGGTTACTTCTTGTTGGTTTTCAGAACTGCCCACTTCTCGGCTTTGATTGATATCTGCCATCTCTTAGACTAGCTCACAAGTCCATCAGGGTCTTTCTTTGCATTGTCTTGGTCCTTGATCTGCTTGAAGAGAATACAGTGATCAACAAAAAGCTTAACATGTGTAGTATAGGAGTTAATCTCATTTGTAGTGTCTTCTTTGATGTGGATCACAAAGAGGAGAGGGCCCAGGGCACAGTACTAGGCCCTGTGGCAAAAAAAAATTATCCAAAGATTCTCAATCCACAACTGTCTGCATCCAAGTTGTGAGTTAAATACTGATCCATTCTACATGTTCTAGTGTATTTCCCTTGATTCCATTGTACTTAAGCTTATGCAGCAGTTGCTTACAGTGTTTAATCCAAACACAATGCAATCAATTTGATGTTTCAGGTTCACACCTCTACTCAACTCTTCCATGGTGTGGAGTGGTTGAGTCTGGCAGCTATGTCCTTTAAGAAAGTCATGTTAGTAATGGGCTTATAGCTGGTGATGTTCCGTTTGTTCTATGATACTCATGAACATGGTACATGTATCTTTAATAGCCTTACAAATTACAGTCATCAATGAAATAGGCCTATAGTTAGCAGGGTATGATCGTTTACTCTTCTTAAAGATGGCATCTATCACCAAAGACAACTACTAGTAGCTTTAAGAATTATCATCTTGAATGAGTGAAAAAAAATAGTACTATTTTGTATGAAGTCCAAAGAATCAGTATGTTAATTTACAAATTGTGAATCTTTGTATTGTTAAAAAAAATATCAAATTTGTTGTGCATAGTTTGAATGTTGTATTGGGGTGCTGTTTTGTACCAGCTGCCATTTTGTTCAAGCTCTGTGTTTTTACGATTTTTAAATCTTTTATATCCTGTTCATGGTTTTGCCATCCAGCTTTCATATGTGTTTTTGTTAAAGTTCTTCTTGACATTTTGTAAGTTTTGAACGACTGGTGTTTGTTACTGTGTGTTTTTATCAACTTTTTAACCTTCGTGACTGGATGCACACCCCACACGGCCATCTTAATGGATAAAAGGATATATCTGACTCTACTGCTTTTGCAGTGTGCAACCTGCCTCAATAGCCTAATAAACCTCAACAAATCTTTGGGAATCAATGCATCTAATACTAGTACTTTTCTACCTTCTGATGATTTCCACGGTACTCCAGTCTACACTCTTTTTGGGGACACGCCCTCGTCCGGTATATGGTAAGACTCTGCTCTACGAGTTTTTGTTCCACAAAAACATCCTTAGTTAAGTGATCCAAACATGGAAACATATGCTTGGCTATACCTGGGCATGATCCTCCTACTGAAATTACAATATTCATGGACGTTTTGCTAAATCCTGGTCCATGTCACAGATGGAATTGTGAAATGTATAAAGAATGGTTCATATGTAGTCACCACAGGGCAACACAAGACATAGGACTAAACAATCAAATGACTCTCAGAAACCATGTTTTTTGAAGCATAAATAAATAAAGTTTAATCATAAATGCGAAATCAAAGAACTGCAAAGCAGATTATTTACAAAGCAACAAAGTGTGCATGATTAATATAATTGAAGTTCAGTAGCAATCAAGCCAGCGTTATAACAACAGCAAAAACCAGGATGTCAAGAGTGCCGGGCGACGAACCCCCTGGTTTGGCTATAAAGGAAACTGGCTCGGGTAGTACGGATGATTATTTAATTGACATGGTAGTAGTCTGGAAAGCTAGCCGTCTACTCGGGCATCGTCTACTCCCCACTGTGTCAATTGGTACTCTACCGTACTCCCGAATTTCCCCAAATATATACTACTAGGTGTAGACAAAAGATACACCTGATCATGACAAACAGTGATTATCACCTTTAATGGCTACCGGTACTTACAGTTTTACGCTACTGTATTTACGATGGAATGTTATAAGACTAACAGGAATTTGACATGACAAAACTCTTTCAATATACGTGTTCCACTTTTTAAAGTATTTAAACAGTTCGACTGTGGTTGGAACTGCGGTTGGCACTCATTCCAAGAATTTGAACATTTTATTATGTTGGCACTTATGGCAGTCCATCCATGAGTAGTCACAGCCATCGTACTCACAACTCAATACTGGAATAAATAACTCTAGAATAGTGTAAATGTATACTCATCATCAACTACTAAGCCTTCGTCGCTCTTTGTGCCGCTTTGTTAATCCTCAAAACTTCTAAGTACTCAAGATTAACAAAATATTTAGATTCCGTGGTCATAGAAGAAGTTGCAGAACTCGCAAAATTCCAGTTGTTTTTTTTCCAACTATTGATGTCGTGAGAACATGAGACGACCTAACCATGTCCTATGAATCAACCTTGTTCGTTAGAACATGACTTTAGCAGACTTTCTGGATCGTCATGCTCCCATACAGACTAAAACTATTACGGTGAGACCTCGGCTACCATGGTTAAGTGACAAAATCAAAACGTTGAAAATATTAAGACGTAAGGCAGAGAAGAAGTGGAGATGTTCAAAAAATGAATCTGACTTTGCTGTCTACAAAATTAGACGAAACCAAATAAACCAACTTATGAACAATGCACGCCAGATTTTCTATACAAACTTCATCAATGAAAATAGCTCTGATCCGGGTAAACTATTTACAATCACGAAGAATCTTCAAGGCCAACGCAATGAAGTTCCATTTCCTTCATTTAATAATAAACGCATATTTGCAAATGAAATGGGGAAACTTCTTCAAAGAAAGAATAACTCAAATTTACCTCAAACTTGATAAAAGTGATTTATCTCTCAATATGGATCCCTCAATTGCTCAACTCAACCTACAACCACAATGTCCTCCACTTGACCGCTTGGCACTACTCTCAGAAATGGACGTCAAATCTCTTGTCATCAAGGCTTCAAAAAAGTGTTGCGCACTGGATCCTTTTCCCACTTCACTTGTGATGAGCTGTCTCGAGGTCTTACTTCCGACGATCACTCATATCATTAATTCATCATTAAACTCGGGAGTTTTTCCTTCAAACTGGAAGGAGGCTCTAGCAATTCCTTTGTTGAAGAAAGGAAATTCTGATCTCATTTTTAAAAACTACCGCCCAATTAGCAATCTTGAGTTTATGTCAAAGCTAGCAGAAAGAGCAGTTTTAAATAAGTTACACAATCATATGGCTGTTAATTCCCTTTATCTGGTTCATCAGTCATCATATCGGAAAAACCATAGCACCAAAACAGCTCTTTTGACGGTCAAAAATTATATTTTATTGAACATGAATTCCCAACAAGTGACTTTGTTGGTTCTGTTGGATTTTCCACGTTTGAACTGACAACATCTTACTTCAGCGGCTTCAGTCAAAGATAGGGATCTCTGGAAAAATACTAAACTGGTTTGTGTCATATCTTTCCAACAAGAGCCAACGTGTATTGATAGAGGGAGTTTCATCTGATAAGTTCAAAATTAATTGTGGTGTTCCCCAAGGAAGGCTCTTGTCTTGGGCCACTGTTGTTCACTGTCTATGCTTCCAAACTGTTCAACATTGTTGACCAGCATCTACCTGATGCCCACTGTTATGCAGACGACACTCAACTCAACTATTTGTCTTATAAACCTGACACAATTGCTAGTCAGGATGCTGCTATTGTAGCAATGGAAAACAATTAGAGATATTCGTTCATGGATGCTTCAGACTCTTGATCAATGATGATAAAACTGAATTTCTTATAATTGGTACTTGGCACCAGTTATCTACATGTAAACTTAAACTTGTCTGGTATGAATATTAAGGTTGGAGATTCTAGAATCACACCAAGTGCATCTGTTAAAAACTTGGGTGCCTGGTTTGATACAAACTTGTGTATGGATACTCATATTTCTAAAGCATGTTCCATTTCTTTCTTCCATCTTCATAAGATTAGACTTATTACTAAATATATGTCTAAGGATTCTTTAGTCACCCTAATTCATGCATTTGTTACTAACCGTCTAGATTATTGTAACAGTCTTTTTATGGCTTACCAAATTCCCAGATTGCTAAGTTACAAAGAGTGCACAACTCAGCTACCAGACTTGTTAGTGGGACACGCAGATATAACCACATTACACCAGTTCTGCATTAACTTCATTGTTTGCCTATCAGATTTCGTATTAAATTTAGAATTATTATTTTATTGTACAAAACTTTAAATGGTTTGTCTCCTCAGTACATTAGTAATCTCATTGGTGTTAGAAATCATCCAGTTATAATTACTGTTTACAGTCTAAAAATAAGTTGTGTTTATCCTTTCCTACGACCAAAATGTTACAAACATTGGGTGACAGATTCTTTTCATCGGCTGCCTCCAAATTATGGAATGAACTGCCATCTGAAATTCAACACTATCAATCCATTGACATTTTTAAGCGTGAAGTAAATACTTTTCATTTTAATCTTGCTTTTATGTAATTGTGCATGTACTGTATGTTGATGTTTTATTAGTATGGACTTTTCCTTACTATTTATCTACTGTTTTTCATTTTTGTTGAAATGTGCGGATGATAATTTTTGTGGAAATCGCGCAATATAAATTTTCTAATTATTATTATTATTGGTATTGATTGTTGTGACAGTGTTGGTCGCTCATTGGTGTATCATCTATCTGAATTGAAGGGAATGTCATTATGGTATGACAAATATGGAGTCATAGGCCTGTCGCCTCCTGCAATACAAGGTAAGAAAAATTACTGCTACTTTCCAACAACTTACATGTACATGCACTTACATACACTTGAAAATATATTGGTTTGTTAATTTGTGTTTCTTTTGTAGGTTGACATATACTAATAATAATAATAATGGCTTCTTATTTAGTGCTCATATCCCTCACTCTATGACCTATTCCTTTACGTAGCACCATGTAATTTTACAAGGTGCTGTGACGCAATGATTATGAAGCCAATCAATATGAGCGCCTTTTTTCAGGTGGGTGTGTGTGCGTTATAAGTATTCATTATTATTATTATTAAGCTCTTTTACAACAGTCCAATTCATTATGCCTAGCCTACCGATTCATAGTGACATGCAAAGATTCTTCTGACTTTTGTTGGAAATCCGACCTTTGCAATTATGAAATTTTGACTTAAAATTTCATTTTTTGACTTTTTGCTTTGGATTTGAAATCAGCTTTCCATTACTTTTTTGTTGTTGTAATGTAACATCAAAGTACGTGTATAATTTGCCAATAAATAGCCTGAAACCGAACTACATTGCGATCACGATGTACACAACACGCACTCTGAGCGACACACCCAACAAATTGGTTAGTAGTCTTCATTGTCTCGCTACTTTGCAAGCAAGCAAATGCAAGTATCATTGTACACAAGGGGTCCCTTTCATAACAATGTGATAGAATGAGAGCATAATTTATTCCATCTGTTGGCAAAATATAACTAAGACTATTTATCATGCACTGTTCAAAACAAAATGCACTGGCATTTTAAAAAACATCACCGCTGATGCACACAATAAATTTATGTACATGTACAGCATGGGTCATTACTGGTTTGCACTCTAAACCCTTGGACAGCAAGTTTCGCTGCGCACAGTTCCTCAGAAACTTCAGTTTGTTACCTAAAAACTACACAATGTGTAGGTTTTAATTTATGCAAATGTATGCAGTTGGGCCTTTTGGCGCTCGCTCACATTCAATTTCCAACCTTTTTTATGTACACGTACTAGCAAATCAATGACTTGAAGGTAACAGGCTCCTCAAGGCCAGTGCTAACAACCAACAAATACACATTGTAAAATTAATCACACAAAAGTGCAGTCAATAAAATGGTGGCTGCTTTAAGATTTCATCACATGGAACCTTATGTTTAACTATAATTGTGTGCACTATAATCTGCCAATAAAAATGGGGACCCCTTCCAAATAGTATTGTATATTTCGACAATAATATTGCATAATTCATGTTGGCAAGTGTTTTGGTTTTGCGTAAATACCAACATCATATAAAATCAATTTCTACTCTGTGTAATTATAAATGGAGAATAATGGTACAATCATAGTAAGTCAATACAGGAGATATGATCAATTCCAGCTCAATGTTGGTGTGTATACATTTCTTTCTTGTTATTGTAGTTCGAAAGCAATTTTTAAAGCCACAAACTGTAATATAATGAGATTGAAAGCTCTTGCAAGAAGTATTTGAAAGGCAAGTACAGAGATCAAAACAAAGTCAGAAGGAAAATCCTGGCCCCTTTAGGCTTGTGCTAATTGTTTGAGCCAGTAGATTATGATATACATGTAGGCATGGGTTATGAGTCATGTTAATTACATCAACAGACTAATGGCAACAACAGAGACATGTGTGTATCAACACTGAGTTATAATGACTAGTAGTAGTAGTGTTGAGGAGGAAAACAAATGCAAATTGTCAAGTACCCTTTTACCTTTTCTTTGAATATTTTGTAAATGGTTGTAATAATATTACAAGTGAATCTGTATGTAGCAGGAACATGTGGTATTTGGAGCCATTAATGGACTTTTAAGGTTCACAAACTTGAAGTAAATGATGGGACTGAAATTGATGCTTTGACTTATGTTCTTAATTCCAGATGCAATTGGGGCAGTAGGATCATTTATGCTAAAAGCAAGTGAGCTCCTACAGTAAGTATTCTACCTGCTTATCAGTTTATCATATTTGATACAGCAAATGTATTATGTATAAAATTATATATGCAAACAATTTTGTTTGTTTTTTATGCCAATTTTGTTTTTTCACTCTGTTAATTTTCTTTTTCTGTAGATATCAGCTTTCTTAGGTCAACCTTCAGAGCGTACTTGATAAGCCAAAATTGATAGCAAGATCAGCATGATGAATATTCTGTTTACTCTCATCATAACATGCAGCTCTTTGCTAGGAAATGTAGATAACTTCCTGTAAACAGAACTGCAGGCTTGAGGCTTGTATCCCAAGATTCATGTGTTTTTTCATTCCCTTTTCCATTGCACATGTATGTACACATGTATACTATCTAATTAATTAGGGTTTGCACAATGGAAAAAAGTTGCATCCCCTTTAGGTGATCCCATGGCTGCTGCTTCCCAGGCTGAAACTTGGGTGTGATCCCTGACTACATGGCAGGTAATGGTTGTATGGCTTCTGACTGGTACCTCGACCAAAGATATTGACAAAATAGGGAGTCCGCCAACATTGGGCTAGATAGCTCAGTTGGTAGGGCGCGGGCACGTTAATCTTGAGGTCGTTAGTTCAAATCCTGCTCTTTTTTCCCTTGTTCAACCCCAAATCATTAAGAAATGTACCAAGTCAGTTTCCCTTGTGGTTTATTACTTGAAGTTTACTATCTAACGCATTAATCAGCATCAGACTGAAATAAGAACACACCCTAATTACGATTGAGGAATCATGATTAACTGCACATACAAGTTCCCAAAGAACAAATCTACACAGCAAAGTAGATAATGGTGTTACCGCAAACTGAATATACATGCACATGTGTTTGTATGTTATATATGTGTAACAGGCTCAAAAATTAAGTCAGGAAACAGCATTATGGTGTAGATGTAATGTTTAATTTCCATTTTTCCAACAGTGTAAACCACGCGCAGCCAGTGCTGTACAAAGTAATATCTTTAAAACTTTGCTTCTTTACAGAATGATGTCTTGCAAACAACTGAACTAAAATTATGAAAAAGACCCACAAGAATCTGAGCACTGCATTCCTGGGCTATGACTAAGCTAATGAATAAACATGCAACAACTATAAATACAAAGGAATATATAAATAAGTCTACAACAATAAACAATGACCCTGAGAGTCTCTGGGGTGTAAAAATTGACTATAGAATTTTCTCACAGATGCAATTAGCATGAATGAAAAAGAAAAGTAATTATAATAGAGTAAAATCATGGAGGTCTACCTCTTTGTTAAATTCACAGAGAATAATCCATACATTTTTCACCTGTCACATTTGTATTTCATTGGTAAACATTGCATTTTTTTTCAAATCATTAATCATGTTAACTTCACACAATGCAGGATATATGTGTTTTATTTTTGACTGACTTGGACAAAATTTGTGATGTGTTTTTATTGCAGGGTTTTAGACACAAGTTTAAAGAATTTCAAGGCCTTTTTCCGTTGGTTGTATGTGGTAATGATGAGGCTCTCAGAAGAACCAGTTCCGAATGCTTTAAACAAGGTACATTGTATGGGTACCAATTAATTCAAACCATAATGAGCACACATAATCCACCCAATCATGCCAATACCTGAACATACCATGTTGACGAATGTGCACACATGATTTTTTGACAATAAACACCTGTAGCATGACACAAGTTACATGTACATGTATGTCGCAAGAGTTGGAATTTATGTCACATTTTAAAACATCCTACTAAAAATATGATTGATAATAACTTATCTGAATCTGTAATGAGTGAAGTGTTTTCCTTACAAATTCAGTCACAAAGAAAAATATTTTCCTTGAGGGTCTAAGTGTTTGTGTGAAATGCATTGTGGTTAAAGGCAATGTATACCTTTGGTTTTTGGAATCGTTCAATTGTTTTAATCCTATATATACAATAAAACTAACTTGTGAAAATTTCACTTCAAAAGGTGGTCGCAATTTTGAGATATTGCCAAAAACCGGAGCAAATATGTCCATGCAGGAAGAATATTCCCTGTAGGAATACACAATCTGAGAAATGTTTCTCAGATTCAAACTTTGGGGCATAAAACCTGATATCTTTTTCCATAACCACATTACTTCGAAGTGAAATGATTCTCAAAATGCTTTATACTATCGAAAGCTGCTGTACTTCTTACCATGTAAGATTTTATTGCCATTAATTTTCAAAGTCATTTCCAAACATACATTGACCCTTTAATAACCGTGTTTTCTTTTACCCAACCAATACTAAACAGGTCAGACAGAGAGACATTAACTTTATTGCAGACTTTCTGGCTGAAAATTTTGCTGAAGACATTGGTGTAAGTGTTTGCCATATGTACATTTGCAGTAGTTGTGAAAATTTGGTTTGATTAGTGGTCAAGTGATTTTGTCAAACATTTCACATTGTATACTGTAGGATTTTAAGCTTTGCAATGCAAGTTTTTTCAAGTACACTATATTTACGAAATCTCTTAGAAGAGATAGAGCCAGTCGGTTGGTCTAGCTGTTTTGAGTTCCACTAGTGGGCTCTGTTAGGCGCCAGGAGGCTGAATAGATTTTGAGAGTAGTGGTCTTAAATATGTTGTCAGTTGTGTGCTTGAACTGCTGTTATTTGTGCTCACTGGGGTGTCCCACAGCAAGTAGATCTGGTATTTTCCCCCATCCTATTGAATGCAGTAAAAAAAACATTGAGCATAATTATTTGTAAAACTTTAAATGTGTAACTTCAATAGTCATTGTTTGATTATATCAGATACTTACATAACTGGATTCAGACAGTGGTATAAGTGGATTTGTTGAGTCTGTTCTGTTAATGCTTTCTATTTACGTGTATGATAGGTTTCACACGAGACAGAGAAGCAATCTGGGTTCACTTTGGAACGAGTCGGGCAATATCTCAAACGGGAAGATCTACAGTTTCCTCTCACTTCATCAGTTAATGTAGAATCCTGGCAGTCCTGTATTTCAACAAGTCCAAACCTGAGTAGCAGTCAACTTGTATACAAACATCAACCACACAAATCACTTGTACAGTTATTTGAATACATGAGAGATTCAATCTACACTGCCCTCAGTAAACCAGCAGTAAGTATTTTAAATGACTTACTCTATTGTTAAATCACATTTAATATAATGCACTTTTCATAGGCTGAGGACCATGTAGACATTTGCATGTGACATCATCTCTTGAATCCTCTGGTATTGCTGTTATAGTTGTGTGTATATAGAATTGGGCCAGTTGTAACACATGATGCAATCAATGCAATGTCTATTGCACCACATTATTGCATGCATGTACATGTATGATGTAGTATTGACTTCTTTGAGTACTACGATTGAAATAGTTCCAGGGATCACCAAAGGAGTTGTAGTTTCACCATAGCACAAGTAAAAGCAGTCAACAATCGGTGTCTTACACCCATACATAGATTCTGCCTAGATGGCTAGGCACATGTACCAAGAAGCTGCTGTTGCGACAGGTATAGTACATGGTTGCGACTGGTTCAGTGCATTGCGTTTGTATAGTTTTCTAGTTAAAATAAGGCATATATCATTTGGCATGCTCTTAACCTATCACAAGGAAGAATCTATGGATGGGTGCTATAAAAGCAATCTTAAAACATGATGGAATTAAACAGTGTTGTAGTCGAGTCACCTGTATCGAGTCCGAGTCCGAGTCACGAGTCACTTGTTTAAATATTGATTGCAAACCAAATGTCGTAAAATAAGAATTGGAAATGACAAAATAAAACACATTTATTTTAAACAAAGTTCTGTTAAAGTTTTAGTTAAAGTTGGTATAACCAAAAGAAACAATACGGGGCGGAACGGCAGATATGCCATGACTGAAAAAATGTTGTACTACTTTTTACTTGTGACGTGACCAAACTTGACGTCGTGTGTGTGTGTCGACCATGTGTAGAAACTGGGTGCAAACAACACACAGCCATCACAGTGCAATATGCAGGCTGTGTTTTACAGGTACCAGACATGCGATTTCCCTGGTAATATGCATCAAGCACAAACAGTGGCTATGGTGTTAACGTTGACAGAATACCAGCATAATACTGGTGTCGTGCATCCCAGTGTTATTATGCGTATTGAACATACGAATCGAACATACACGCGCTGTACGTAAATGGCCATCTACACAATAATTACTTGCAACACCATACGACAGTGTACTTATTTATTGTGCTAGACGTTAACTCCATGTGCACTCCGGGAATGACGATCGGATCATCGGAATTGTTTTTATTATTTAAAAAAGGTTTTGTTTGTGAAAATACGTGACTCGAGTCACGAGTCCTCGGGGACAAGTCCGAGTCATGATAGTCGAGTCAAGTCCGAGTCACCGAAATTGTGACTCGAGTCCGAGTCCTGGACTCAAACTATAAAAGTACAACCTTTACAAGGGAACTATGTAATTGAGAGATGAAATAGTAAGCGCTTTTGTGGAACAGAATTTGTGAACCTTGCTCTGTCTTCTTAGAGCGAGTTGACTATCAAAAGAGTTATTTGGAATGTAAAAGGTCTATAGCCAACTAGTACATGTACATGAATGCCAATAACCATTAGGCATAAACTAAGGCTGTGACATTGAAAAAAAACGTCATGTTAAAGTGAAACTGCTATCACTGGTACCCCTTGCTATTCATTGTCTTTTTCAATGGGAGAAGCAGTGAGATTACAAGTATCAACTTTCAATCTACAAAGAACTTGTGTTTACTGTTTGGCCAATATGTAAAACAGATATTGACCAAATAAAGATGTAATCACCTTGAGATGCCATTCAACCAACAGGTGACAAAGCAATACATTCACCAACTCAGATGGAACAAGTTGGTAATTTCTGTTTACTATTCCAGATAATGGTTTCAACTTACTGCCTGATGTGTGTTTGTCATGATTTGGCTTTGTATTAAAGGGACATTTGGGCTATGAAAAGTGGTTATGAAATTAATTGAAATGAATATGATTGGAAAGATGTTTTAAAAGTAGAATATAACGATTCACACAAATATGCCTCAAAATTGTGTGGTTTTCCTTCTACTTTGTGAACTATAACCGTCCGCCATTTTATGGAGTCAAAATTTTGACTCCACAAAATGGCAGACAGTGTTAGTTCACAAAGTTTGAGGAAAGCCACATAGTTTTTGGGCAAATTTTGTGTGGATCATTATATTCTACTTTTAAAAACATCTTTCCAACCATATTCACTTTTTCATTTCATAACAAACGCTTTTCATAGACCAAATCGCCCAATCCAAGACAACGTGTCCCTTTAACATTTTAAATAATTGGTATCCTCATTCTAGTCTGTACTTATTGATTTGTCAGAAGATTTAAAAGAATAGACTGATGTAATGATCCTATGATCTTATATGCTGTTTGCTAGGTTGCTGTTGGAGAGTCAATAAGATGTTGTGATTTGTTACCATTATACACTCATGACATGCTTAGAGAAAGCAATGGCAATCATCAACCTCTTACTGTATCTAAGTAAGTATTTCTCCCATATCCAAATAAACACTGCAGAAAACAATACTTCCTCATCGAGGGTACAGTAGGGAAGTAGGGTTGGTTCTTCAATCAAGGCATGAACTTTGCACTGACAATAAGAAATCAGAGTGTTTATGATAAAAAGAGTGAGATATACAGTCAGTGTAGGTACTGTAGTCTTATTAGTTGTCAAAGTTCTCTTAACGTAAAGTATGTGGATTTGAAATTAATTTCATATGATTAAAGGTCCTTCTCTGAAGATGTCACTCAATCTTTCGTGCTGCCAATTTGTCAGCCTATGGCAAGTCTCTGACACATACTGTACTGTAACCTTTTTCTTTTTGAGTTAGAAGTTTGTTTAAAATGGAGGTGTTTTATGTGTCTGTGGATATTCTTGTGACAGATACTGCCATACTGAGATGCCATGTATTTATACTGTACTGATGCTGCATCAAGCACCAACAGAGGTGATTTATCTGATACGACAAACCAACCATCAAGCAGGGTAAGGTGGTTCTATTAATCACACAAATTCATCATTTCACCTTGTTTTCCAACAGGATTGTAATGTGCTGGGAGCAGTATACATGTTTTTCAACAGGATTGTAATGTGTTGGGAGCAGTATACATGTTGCTTTCCAACAGGATTGTAATGTGTTGGGAGCAGTATACATGTTGCTTTCCAACAGGATTGTAATGTGTTGGGAGCAGTATACATGTTGCTTTCCAACAGGATTGTAATGTGCTGGGAGCAGTATACATGTTGCTTTCTTAAACAATTATCCCTTGAAAGCAGCGGCATAGCCAGGAATTTTTTTTTTTGGGGGGGCATTGCTTCCAAGTTGGGGGAGGGGGGGCCCAGGGAGAATGGGTTTGTCAGTGGTGGGGGTCATGTAGGTGGTCATGCTTTTATTTTGGAAGGGGGATGCTGCAGGGGGCCACAATCCTCTTGGCATTTTGTTTAGCCAGACATGCCGACCGCTTTTTTCCATTTGTAATAACCACTGGTAGTAAATGATTTTTCAACATTTGCGGACGGTACTGAGAAGTGGTGGCATGCAAAACAATACACACTGTAGTTTGTGAGTACTCTAACCACTCTGGATGAAAGGATGGCTGTTTTTCCCCACATTGAGTACGTGGGTAATTCTGTAGTTTTGGCTGAGAAGGCCCTGCTGAAGGTGTCCTGGATATGTCCCGCGGTCCAAGCCTTTCCTTTTCGACACAGTGCTGGATGCCTGTGTCAACAGAATCCTTCAAAAATAATAATAATAAGAGATATTTATATAGCATATAATGCCTCTATGCGCAACACAAAACATAAAACAATGAAATGAATATAAAAGCAAGTTACACAAGTAAAGATTCAAACAAATGAGTTTTTAAAAGTCCATTAAAAATCTGAAGAGAGCCAGCTTGGCGAATATGAAGAGGTAAGTCATTCCATAATGAAGTTGAAGGCTCTTTGACCATAGAATTTAGTGGAAAAAGTGATGGCAACAATCCCCACCGCATAATCAATATTGACTTTGTATACGATTAAAGTTTTTTAATTTTTTATTTACTTTATTGTAAATGGAGGCCTACAACTAGCAGATGTATTCTGGATATAACTTTGTAATGTTTTGTTTTCATTCTTTTACCTTTCTTGTTTTGTGGGCACTATTGCGATTTGTTTTTGTGGGAGGCACCTGGGGGGCACATGCCCCAATTTCTATTGTGAGCTCTGGAGCTGAAGTGCAGGGAATTTGAACATGGTTCATATCAATAATATGTTTGATGACATCATTATAACATCACTGCAGAAACATACCTTGGTTGAAATATAAATTAAAAAAATTCCCTAAAGTGTGTATCAGACTTTTTTCAAATTAATATTGTAATTAACTCAAGTATATACAAAGACTGCTGTAAAGTTTTATGTAAGTCTTAGTTACATCACCAGAACATAAGATTTGATGAGGGGAACGTAAATTCAACACAATTTAAAGGCAGTTTCCAACAAGTGAAACAAGTGAAGGAAAGCTGGATTTAGATCAGTAGGATTTGAAACTTTGCATGGTGGGAAAACTATGGAGTGACACAAACAGATAATAATAACTCATTTTAGCTGTGGTGGTTCTGAAAAAAGTCATTTTGATCAGTATGCCTTGATTGTCTTTAGGAGAAAAAAAGTTAATAAAAACAAATACTCAAAAACGTTGAGTTGTTAAACCATCACATTTTTCAGATTCACTAACAACATCAGTTCACATGAAGTGTTATCACATAGTGTCACTGTAAACTTGAGTGTCTGCTAACCATAGTTTCATGGACATAATTGTAAATCTTAATGGTACATGTACGCAGACCTGATACTGTCCTATTGTAAAGGCAAGACTTTCCCCCCTCCCCTTAGTAAAAGGCACCTCTTTGAGAGAAATGATCTTTTGAACTGGAACATTTCAAGGGGCACCAAAGCATGCAATGACCAGGTGAATGGAGGCAAAAAAATGCCTACATCGCCTCTGATGAGAAGTGTTGGGCCTTTGTATGGAAAGCGCTAAATCAGCATACTGTTAGGCAGTCAATCAACTGGTGAAGAAGCCACACTTTAACTAGTTAAGTGAATGTGTATAACATACATGTATGAATTGTTTGATATGTACACAGGAAGCAGAAGGATGGAGCTGGAGTTATTTGTTTGTATTTCTCTGTTCTTGGTGCCAGTAATGCTAATGATAGTACTACCTCTCAGTACTCACAGAGGTAAGAATTCATGTCGAATGGTATCAATTCACTCTAATTGTAAATTTTGTTGTGAACAAAGAAAACTTGACTAGAACTGGATTTGAACCTGCAACCGGATTTTCCTGCCAGCTCTCTACCAACTGAGCTACATGTATCTAGCCCTAATAATGGTGGTCTTCCTATTTTGTTGATATTAGGGGGTACCAATAAGACGCCATTCAACCTTAATTTGCCATATACCTGGGATCACACACAAGTTTATTATACAACCTGGGAAGAACAGGGATCATCTAAAGGGGGTTCGACTTTTTAATTTTAAAATATCAAGTAATAAACTACAAGGCAAATTGACTGGGTAAGTTTTATATCTCAGGTTCAAATCCCATTATAGTACCTTGTGGTTTATTACTTCCAATTGTAATTGTATTACTTTGTTAAAGGGAGGGTACACCTTTGGTAATTACTCAACAATTTAATGACCATGGCATTGGGGTTAGTGTGCACCTACAGGTCGCCCTCCCACACAGCTCTTAACTCTTTAAGTTTTTTTTTGCCTCTTTACTGTGCAATTGCATCTTCAATTGTATACCACCTTACTGGAATAAGTTTGTGGAAGCTACTGGACTACAGTTACAGCCTAATTTGTGCCTGGTGTGATGTTTTACCTGAAACCGAAATATTGACATACTGTGGCCCATATACTACATAAGGGTGACTATATACTCCATGTTGTTATAGCACTGCAGCCTGCTCACTGGGGTGTGTAGGGAATACAATTGACTGTGAACAATAGACATCTTCACTAACAATGAAACTGGTCAAGCTTGCCCTCTTTGTCTCTATTGTTCTGCTGAGAAAAGGAACTTGCCTTACTCAATATCATGAATCTGGTAGACAGACTAGCCAGCACCATTTTGTAAGAAAATACTCTGGAACTCGCATTCTATACTATTCGAACTCCAACGCCACTTTTCAACTATTACTGATTGGATGTGGGGATGTCAGCCCGAATCCTGGACCAACTGGTTTCCAGGATGGTTCACCAAAAAAGATCTCTACTCAGCAGAATAGACGCATCACATATGACAGTCTTTCACTTCACAACGTCAATCCTGGCCGTGGCAACACTCGACTCCGATTAAACCCCAGAGTTTTTGAAACAATAAAATCTTTAGGCATTCTTCGCAGTAGAAAAACCCATCGTGGAAGCCTGGGAGCTCGAAAAAGGTTTCAACAATCGACTCCTTGTGGTCAGTCCATTCAATCTTCAACATCAACTATATCCTCTCCAGTCTCTCCTACAAGTGATGAGCCAAAGAATTACTCGAAGTTTTGTATGCTTAACGCCCGTTCTCTTCGCAATAAATCCACCGAATTCCAGGACTTCGTTCTCGACCACCATTTGGACATTGTTTGTGTCTGCGAAACATGGCTGACTTCTAACGATGAAGCGGTCATTGCTGATTTACTTCCGGAAGGATTTACCTTCAAGCACCAAACTAGAGCTACTGGGCGGGGTGGTGGTGTCGGTATCCTATTTTACAACGACCTCAAGGTGAATATTCACACCTTTGAGAGTTTTGAGATGATGTCTGGTACCTTTACGTCCGACAGCACCAGTGTGGACATCATTGTCATATATAGACCTCCGAGGAGTCATTCATCATTCTCCACGTTTCTCGATGAATTCTCTTCAATGCTTGACAACAGAATGTTCAAACCCTCACCTCTTGTTATCACTGGTGATTTCAACATACATCTGGATAATATTTTATCACCTAATACCCTGAAGTTCAATGACCTGCTAACCAGCCAATGTCTTTCACAGGAAGTCACAATGCCTACCCACGCTAAAGGCCACATCCTTGATGTCTTCATTGTTCGTAATTTTGACAACCAGCTTTATTCAGATGTTCAAGTTATACCTGGAATATCTGATCACTCTGCCATTACCTGCAAACTCCACCTTACTAAGCCTCATCATAACGGTAAAAGAGTAGTTGTACTTAACATCAAAGCTGTTGACAGAGTCTCATTTGCCAGAAACGCCATGAAAAGCATAACACCTTCTACGATGGATAATGTCAACGATGCTGTCGATCAGTACAACTCTCAATCACGCATCCTTCTTGATTCTCATGCACCTGCAACATCCCGACATGTTAAGGAACGTCACGACAGCCCTTGGTACAACAAGGACATCACCATTGCAAAACGGAAGCGCAGATGTCTCGAACGAAGATGGCGCTCCAATAGATTGGAGATTCACCGGCAGTTATATTGTGCTCAAAAGTATGTCGTCAATGCACTTGTGCACAAAGCGAAGTGTTCATACTACGTGGGTGTAATAGGTGATTGTGGGAGCAACTCCAAACGCTTATTTACTGTGGCCAATCGTCTTCTTCACCGAAAACAACCATCTCCACTACCCACTCACACCAGCAGTGAATCGCTTGCTAAGTGTTTCAGCCAGTTCTTCCAATTCAAGATCAATCGCATCTGCAGTAGCCTTCATCCTGATGAGTCAATGTTACCGGCCCCCAGGACTCCAGCCATCCTGGATACTCTCAGACCTACAACTGCAGATGAGATTGAGCGTCTCCTTCGTCAAACTCCCGCAAAGTCTTGTGAACTGGACCCAATCCCCACAACATTGCTCAAAGAGTGTTCCACTACTTTTGCACCAATAATTGTGAGTATTGTCAACTTGAGCATTGATCAAGCCACTGTTCCTGTGTCATTAAAAATTGCTCACATCCATCCTCTCCTGAAGAAGCCATCCCTTGATCCTGAAGTTCTCAACAATTATCGACCGGTGTCAAATCTACCATACTTGTCTAAGATAATTGAGCGGGTTGTTTTTTCTAGAGTTACTGAATATCTTCTTGGTAATGACCTTTTCGATAACCGTCAGTCTGCCTACCGTCCACTGCACAGCGTTGAGACTCTCCTTGTTAATGTCTCTGACCATATACTCAATGAAATGGATGGTGGAAATATTACTGCTTTCAGTGCTTTGCTACTTCTGGACCTTTCTTCCGCTTTCGATACGGTGAACCATAAGATCTTACTTCATACTCTTCAATCACTTGGTATTACTGGACAGGCATTTAAATGGTTCGAGTCATATATAAGTAATCGTTCTCAGATTGTATGTATTAATGATTGTAAATCTGATTCTATGCCTGTAACTTGTGGTGTTTCGCAGGGATCTGTCGGTGGTCCTACATTGTTTTCCATATATCTCAGCGGTCTAAAGAGCATTCTTCAACGTCACTCTGTCAAATATCACTGTTACGCAGATGACATTCAGTTATACGTTTCTTTTCCTCCAAGTCAAAGTCAGGCACTATGTTCCATTCACAATCTTGAATCTTGTGTGGAGGATATTTGTAGCTGGTTGAGTCTGTACTCTCTTAAATTGAATTGTGCTAAGTCTGAGTTTCTATTATTTGGTTCAAAGGTTCAATTAGATAAGATCAATGTTACTTCTTTCAAGATTGCTGATTCTGTGATTCCTCTCTCTCATTCTTGCAGAAATCTTGGTATAACTTTCGATTGTACAATGTCTATGTCAGCTCATATATCCAATATGTGTAAATCTGTTCGTTACCAGTTGAGAAATGTTGGCCTGATCCGCAAATACCTGACACGTCCAGCTACCGAGAAAATAGTCCATGCTCTCATTTCTTCTCGACTGGATTTCGGTAATGGCCTTCTTTTTCACTTACCCCAAACTCAACTTTCTAAACTACAAAAATTACAAAACGCAGCTGCTCGCATTGTCACTCTTACCAGGAAACACACTCACATTACACCAGTACTGAAGTCACTACACTGGCTACCAGTCGAATCTCGTATTACTTTCAAACTTCTGTTGCTTATCTTTCATTGCATTAATGGTTCTGCTCCTATATATAACATTTCTTTGGTTAAAGCTTATACACCTGTGCGATCTCTCCGATCTTCCAATACATGCATGCTACAGGTTACTAAGAGTAGTAAATCATGGGGCGATAGGTCATTTTCCCATGCTGGACACACACTCTGGAATGATTTACCTCTTCAAATCCGCAACATTTCTAATCTCAATACTTTCAAGATTAAGTTGAAAACCACATTGTTTAATCTCGCCTATGTGTAATTGGTCTATTTGTCTTATTTTCCTTGCTGTGTGTGGTTTTCCCCTCCTGTGCGCCTTGAGCACCTCATTTTGGTGGATTTTGGCGCCCTATAAATATTCTTTATTATTATTATTATAAAAACTTACTTGGTAAAGAGCACTTGAGAGCTGTTGATATTCTAAAACATCGTTAGAAACGACCCCCTTTGAATTAATGCAGTTTTAGAGAAGGGGGTAATTTTTCAACCAAAAATATGAATCTGAGAAAGACATCGGGCATGAAGCCTTTCTCAGACATCTGAAAGCACACAATTCTATGCAACAAGGGTGCACAAGTGAGGATAGTGGTTTATTGACAATTACCAAAAGTATACCCTGCCTTTAATTGTAAATTAACAAAATTAAGTTCTGGTTATGCAAAATTAAAAAAAAGAATAACAATTCCAAATAATATTTTTTCAGCCAGTATTGTAGTTTCATCTGGTAAGGCTGGTAAAGTGAAAACACATGCTACCTTTGGCAAGCCAAATGTTTTCTTTGGCTGTCATGTCATAGTTTTCAGTGAGGATTTTTAATTTTTTTTTACAGTTCCCACTAGTTCTTATGGGTGTATGTGATGAATAGAAGGGTGTACAGTAAGATGCATAATTACCTGGTTATGTTGGTTGCTTGTTTGGACAAACAAGGTCAATGTCGTTGGGTATGATTACCTGATCAGGATTTGACTATCCACATTGTCAGAATTGTTTAGGGTTTTTACTTCCATCAATAACTGTCAATTTGAACATTAGGTGTAACCAGCATGAAGTGTTAGATGCAGCATTCTTTGATGACCATACCCTGACTGTGTTACTTCAAGAACAATGGAGTGGGCCAGATAGTGTGGCAGTTGTATGTCAGCTTCCATTAGCACCTCTCGCTGACCACACCTTTTTGCCTCTTACTTCACAAGATGTACCTCTGCATCAAAGACCACAAATGTAAGTTGATCGCTCTTTCATATTGTACAGAAAATATAAAATATATAGATACACTTCAGTGCAATACTATGCAAGGAATAGCAGGAAGTAGGAATAACAGGTTGTGGACATTTTCATAAACAGTGATTTTAGCATTTAATCACCTTGTGAATTTTAAAATGGTCAGGTGAAGGCAAAGGGGAGCGTAGTGTTTCCCTTGGGGTGCAAAACAGTAGGGAAAATTGGTGCAAAGCAAGAGCAAGAAAGAGCAAAAAATACTTTTACACAGTATAGAAATTTGCACTTATGTTTTTATCTGTAAAATTTCGGGCAAATAAACCCCTCTGTCCCCCTTAACCAAAGAGTTCACATACACTCATGTACATGGCGCTCGTGCCTTTCATTCTAACAAAAGATAGACCTCCAATTGCCCATCTTGCGCCTTGCAGCGCTACGGGATGTTTGGTGTGTCAACGTATCATTATGAGTGTCACTCTGACATGGAGATAGAATATCTCAATGGACCAATCAATGTAAACCAATAAAAAAACAGATATGACAAGCCAGCTATACAACCTGCCGTTTCAAGTCTGAGATTGCGCTTAGTTTTGTCTGCATCATCGGTAAGCTGAGAACAAGTCCAAGTGCACAATAAAATGGTCTCAAGACTGGTCTAGATAGAGTCCAGCTTCAAGTCCTCCAGTACTGGTGGATCTGAGAACAAAAGAGGTCCACACAATGTAGGGTCTTGAAACACTGTACTTACAGACGACGTCCACACTGTGTTTTCACCAGCTTGGAAGAATATGTTTTTTCTTAAGTGCACAGAACAAGTGAATGTCCACAGAGTGTATGTAACATACACTTAGAGCTGGGTGTGTGGGGATGTCTACCCATTGAAACCAAGGACTTTAACAAAAGGGATCCGGGTGTTCAGACAGAGTGAGGACACCCTCGCTTCACTTTCCTGTAGAAAACCAACAGGGATGTCTCTCAAAAAAGTCCAAACAATGGGAGAACAAAGAGAAGTCCTCTATAGACTAGATTAACAAACATGTAGGCTCATGGAGTCTTCTGGGGTCTTTTACACAATGAAACAATGGACCCCTCAAAGTTCGTCTCTTTTCAAGTTGGACCCCACAGAAGATTTTTTTATCAAAGAAAATAATAGAATGACAATAGCGGGATCCCACAAACCCAATTCAAAAAGTTGTGTGTGTGGGTGTGCCCTTACATGCGCCGACTTATAGGGTACTTTGCACAATAGAACACTGGTACCCTACAAGGTTTTCTTTGTTCTAGAGGCACCCCACAGAGGCTTTCTTCAGAAAAGGGAATAATAGAACATTAATGGAAGTACCCCGTAACTGCCATCTGTAAGGATGTGTGTGGGTGGGTAGGTATCCACATTCAAACCATGGACCTATAACAAAAGGGACAATAGGTCCACGGTTGCTATCACAAAGGAAAGCATTGTGGTCCACGGTTGCCGGTATTTACACACATGGGTGTGTGTGCAATCATTGTCTGAGCAATAAGTCAAGAAGGACTTGGCATATTAACTCCAATCTTGTTGTGTTGATTAGTCTTGGGGTCCCCACAGAAGCTTAATACTGTTAAATGTCAAGGTCATTATGGTTGAAACAAAAGAAATGTCCTCCAAGTGATAATTTGAGAAGGACTTGTCATATCAACTCCAAACTTGGTGTGTAGATTGGTCTTAGGATCCCCAAAAGCTAATTGTTTTTGGACCCCCTTGGTCAAATGTCAAGGTCATTATGGCTAAAACAAACAAAAAAAGTTGTTTAGTGATAACTTGAGAAGGACTTTGCATATTAGCTCCAAACTTCATTATAATAAATAATATTTTTTACTTGCACTGGTCTGTGTTTTTCCTGTGCGCACTAACTATCAAAGAATAAGATTAATCTGAGCAGGGCATTTGTTTTTGTCATCACACCATTTTTTCTTCATATTGTGCTTATTTCCATGTGACAAATTGTTGCGTGACAATTTTCTCACAAATCCAGTAGTTCAGGCTGAAATATATCTCAGAAGATTAGTAATGGTATTAGGTCTACAAAAGTAAGCTTTGAGATTAAAAAATTGTTTGGTAATTTATTTGATCCAATACAGATCGTGCATCATACATTTAAACTTTAATTGTATTTCAAGATGTGGCTAGTTGTTTAGGTTAAAGTTTGATTGATGAAAGCATTGAGTATGTTGCTGTCAATATAATGTTTCTTACAGAAGTAAAGTTGATGCTGGATTGTATGTTAGCCACTGTCGGCGTCTTGATAACATCAAAGCAAGTATATTTGCTGTTAGTGGTTCTAGGAAGGTCTCATGTGTGGTGAGTTTACATTAAGTGCGTCCCAATTTATGTCCTAATTCCCGCATACCTCAATACCTGGAGACAAAAGAGTTCAACCTGAATGACTATGTGCAATTAGATTGCATCAACAAAAGTTTATGATTAAATAATCAACATCAGAGAGTCAACTGCACAGCTTTACATTAAGAATTGAAATTTGGTGACAACAGTTGAGTTCTAAATCTTAGTGGTTTATTTCCTCCTGAATTCTCCGTATTTTGATCGTGTGAGGGTTTATGTGAACCAAATTCAAGTGATGCAAAACAAGTATTTCATCATTGCTGCAGGAATAGGTCCAAATCTGGTTAAATTGTGTTGCAAGTTTAGTTTGTTTTTAATATCCACAAATATAAATGACCAATGTTTTGTTATACAGACTGAGTTTATCTTTTGACTGGTTGTTTTGGGGGTATTTTTTCCCCAGTTATTTTGCAATCGGCGTAGAGTGCGACTGTTTGATATGGATGCAGAGGATGATGGAGAAGATGAAAGCTTGTCAGAGAGAAGTCTCTTAGATGCAAGTAGTGGAGGAATAGAGGAAACGAGGCAAGACGAAAGTGATAGTAACAAAGAAAATATAGAATTGCCACGGTAAGCCTTTGACCATAATAGAATATGCATGTGGGTCATTCCATGTCAATTCAACACTCTTTTGGACCTGACCGTCACGGATTGAAATGAAATTCGGTGTGCTGATTGGACTCCTTGAGAAACCCCCAGAACTGAAATTTTATGTAATTTGGTTAATTATTTTATGAGATATGGGTTAACGAACTTTTGACTAATTAGCATGACCTGCTATGTTTGGGCGTTCATATCTCCAAAAGTAAAGAACCTACAGAAATAAAATTTACATTATTTTAAAGCTCTTGAAATGTCCCTCATTTGAGAAAAAAAAAATTATACCTTATGCGCAAAAAAATATGCAAAAAAATACGCAAAAATATGACCTTTGACCTTGATTTGCGAAAATGCGTATTTTTCAAAATGCGTAATTTTCCCCCCATTGTTAGCTTAAGATGTAAGCAATGTTTTCAGAAAGATTTGGGATGGGCACTTAGTTATGATTATTTGAACATTGCTAGTAAGGACAAAAACTCTTAAAATGTATGCATTGTACATGTTCAAATGTACATGTACATGTAATGTATAGTTATTGCGTTGTGTACACTCAATGGATGTTAATTTTGCATTGGGGGTAAAGAATATAACCTGTTTTTTCCCTAACACTGTTGTTGATTAAGCACTCCCTGAGTTGTGTAAACAAAAAACAGGCAAATTACATGCATGGGTGGGATTCGAACCCACGACCTTTGCATTGCTAGAGCAGATGTCGAGTTAGCCTGGCAGCTAGAGGCAGTTCGAATCAAATGTTTCAGCAGCGGGTAAACATTCTCACTCTCTAGTAGACATATATGCATTTGCCCGTTGTCTCCTCCTAAATTGCACCCTGCTGGAATCACTGGGACCGCTCCCACCACAGCCTGTCTTTCCAGTGCTGCTGCTTTGAGGTCAGTGGTATCACAACCTGCTCAGATTTTGTCTATGCGCATCTTTGGTCAGCCCACTGAACAATAGCATCCCAGCCCTCTGGCATCCCGTCCACAATAGCTGCTGCTAATCCGTCTTGACGAGCCACATGGCCCAACCAAGCTGCCTTTCTTTCAATTACAGCACTGCTGCTGAAGTACCATGGGTTGCCGATCATCTCTGTAAGTCTTTCATTTGTCACAGGGTAAATATTAACATACATAAAATCGTTGCGGTACACACTTTTAAATATAGAATTCTGTTAAAACATAGAATTCGAACTGCCTCTAGCCACCAGGCTTCTTGCTCGGTGGTCTAGTGGCAAGACATCTGCTCTACATTTGATAGCAAACCATGTGCAAAAGTCGTGGGTTCGAATCTCACCCGAGTGACTTGCCTGTGTTTTTATTCCCACAGCTCAGGAAAGTACTAAGTATACAGTGAATAATACATATCGGTGTAAGGGTAAAAACAAATTATATTCTTTGTCCCCAATGCAAAATTAACATCCATTGAGTGTACACAACGCAATAACTATACATTACACTGTACATGTACATTTGAACATGTACAATGATACATTTTAAGAGTTTTTGTCCTTACTAGCAATGTTGAAATAATCATAACTAAAAAACTTTAAGAGTGCCCATCCCAAATGTTTCTGAAAACGTTGCTTACATCTTAAGCTAACAATGGGGGAAAAATTACGCATTTTGAAAAATAGGCATTTTCGCAAATCAAGGTCAAATGTCATATTTTTGCGCATGAGGTATAATTATTATTATTTTTTTTACAAATGAGGGACATTTCAAGAGCTTTAAAATGATGTAATTTTTATTTCTGTAGGTTCTTTACTTTTGGAGATATGAACGCCCAAACATAGCAGGTCATGCTAATTAGTCAAAAGTTCGTTAACCCATATCTCAAAGAGTCCAATCAGCACACCAAATTTCATTTCAATCCGTGACGGTCAGGTCCAAAAGCGTGTTGAATTGACATATGTTAGTTATCTTACAGACTTTACATTCATGTAAAACAAGCTTGAGATACATGTATCAAATTTATCCCAGTTTGAATTAGGATGGAGTGGTAGGATATTATGGGGTAACTGTTTCATCCTCTTGGCATGTTTTTTTGCTATTGACGTCATCAGGTCGCCATATTAGAGGTAAAACGATGATCAAACAATGAAAACTGTACATTTTTGTATGCATGAAACACAGGATGGGCCAATCAGCTACTTTTGACCCCTAGCCAAGGGCGCTAGTCAAATGACATAAGTATCTAGAAACTGTTGATGTGGCAAAACAAATTGGGGGCAAACAAGATCATTTGCCATTTGTTCTTGCATCCATTTTTACAAGTTGTTTAATTGTCAACATTTTCTTCTGACTTAATCGTTGAAGATATTTGGTGTGGGACATCCAAGGAAGAAACTTTGACATTACAACTTACAAAGAATTGTTTTTCATATGGAACAAATCAAAATAGAACTTTTATGTTATGGCAAACTGTGCCAGAAATTTGTACAGTTTATGTTTAGTCTTGCTCAAAGAGGCACACTGCTATTCATTTATTTTTAATTAAGTATTATTAAAATGTTCCATTAGTTTTTTTACACTGCAGCAAAGCTTGTAGGTTGCTTTGTATTCTCAACAGCAATATAGTGTGTTTACTGTGTTCAAGTGGCAGGACAACTTGTGACAAAAGACTTATATAAGTTAAGGGGAAACATGGCATTTTAGACAAACTAATTCACATAATACTAACAACCATTAACAGCTTTATAAAAGAGAGGCCTTTGTATTGAATACTTAACTTTGTTCGCAGTCATAACCAAACTATGACCCTACGTTTACAATATTTATGCTATTTTATTACAGGCTTTTCCCCATAGAGGGCAGTATAGAAATTCGCTGGAAGATAATATTTATGTATTTTTGTAAAACAAAAACACATGCAAAAGAAGACAAGAAAAATGAGAAAATAAAATGTAATTTGTGAATTCAAGACAATTCTGTCTGCACGCAAGCTGTAGTCAAAAGCATCCCTGCACCCCCCACCCACCCTCTCTGGACACCATCAATTATGTGTTGTGTAAGTTTAGTTTTCAGCCAAAATTAAAACTAATGTTATGTTTTGTCAACTCCCAAAGAGCATTGTGTAGGTTGTTCAGTTTATCTTTTCTATTTTATTAATCAATAAAGTTTGTATGCATTTAAAACTGAATTATCATGCTTTTTGTCAATTATTCCATGATCGCATATAATATATATAAAAAAAGTATCGCATATATTAAACAATTATCGCATGATCGCATTTAATATATATTAACAAATTATCGCATAATTATATCACAAATTATCACATATATATTGCAAATTATCGCACATAGATTACAAATTATTGCATATATTGCATACAAGAAACAAATATCGCACATGTGTGACAATCATCGCATATATATGAGAAACATCGCACATACATTGTACATTATCGAATATTGCAACGTTTGACACGCCATAATAAAGGGAATAGTTGCTCTTCTATATCTATATAATTAAAATCGGTGCCAAGTTCCACCCCGCGGCGCTGCGAGATCCGACCGTCCGCTTGCGCACGGTGACCTCGCCCCCTCGAGGACGAGGTTGCGCTCTGGGCTGCCATCTTTTTTATTGGGTCGCCATCTTTTTTTCTCTCACGTGTGATGACTTCTCACGAGTGATTGGTCCGTTATTTCCTCGGTCTTGGGTGTTCACCATAATTTCCCAGCTCTCTCGACAAGATTGTGTTAATGTTGTTTGTCTTCAGAAGATATTTGTTGCACGTTGTGGGTTGATAAATGGTATTAAATATCTACTGCATTTTGTGTCACCAAAAGTCCACGGTTTTAACGACACTTGAGTCTTTTCATTGAGCAGTCAGAAATAGCGTTGCATGACTAAGATAATTTCTCACATGAATGCTCCGTCGCAATAAACAGGGTGCGTTCGATTAGCTTCCCAGGGTCGACCCCGGTCTGCTCATCCGGGTGAGCCCCTAACCATGAGCTAATCGAACGCCAACTTCCCCCAGCATTCACACCGATGCATCTTGGGACAGCCGACCGGAACTACTTCCATTTTGCGCCGTACATCCGATACTTTCCGTGGATTCACGAAAACATTGTAAAATAATTATTCTCAAGGTAAAACTGCAACGTTAAACAATTTGTACAACCCAACAGTGATACAAAGGTACCCGGCTTCGAATAAAAAATACTTATTGCTCACAAAAACGCCGTTGTAATGGCGAAAATGTGTGTCAAACTTCCTAAAATGTCCCGCTGAATTACAAACAAAATGGTGGCCATTCAGAAAGTTTTTCGCCGTGACGTCATGAACTAGGGTCAGCCCCAAGTAACCCGCTCCTAATTTCTACAGATACTGCATATTTTCTGTTAATGATGCTTTGTCTTCTTCCAGCTCATTTCATTTTATTGGGCAGATGTGACCTCCTATGTCCCCTTTATAAATTGTCCTTATATTATTTCTTTCATAAATTGATTGCTTACGTTAGGCCTACTCATTGACTGAATAACAACATAATATTCACAAAGACAAGCATTGTCGAATATTAGTCGTTACCTGCATTTAGTGGTATGTAGGCCTAAATACAACCAATAATTTCCGAGCAATAAAGAAATAAAGAAACAAGGCATAAAGAAAGCAAGAATTAAATAACGACACAATGAAATAAAGGGAAAATGGACAAAAATAAAGCCTCCTCCAAACAAGCATAGGCCTATAAATCAAGAAATCAAAGACAGACAGAAAGGAACAAATAAAGGAAAACGAAAACACACAAATCATTTTTATTTTATTTTCGTTTCCTATTTAAATCTTTAGACGTACGATGAATAAAATTTGAACAACAGGGTCTGTCAAGACAAAAACAAGTTTACAAAACTGTCATCAACAAAATGTGCAAAAACACACCCCTGTAATACTTAACATTATTATTGTATTATCAACCATTTACAAAATCTAGAAGAACGAAATACGGAAACAAACGCATCCACACCCGAAATAATTAAAAAACACAGAAATAGTGACATAGAAACATCGAAATCAACTGTAACATAGTGACATAAAAACATTACAAAATAAACGTCAATAGATATCAAGAAACATAGATAAATAATAAGCCCCCTGCAACTAAGGAAATAACGAAACTAAGACATAAACAAAATAAACAAATAAAAAGACAAACAGACCACTGAGTCAGAAAACACATAGGCCTAATTACAGAAACAATTAAATAGAATACTGAGAAAATACAAAGTTCGATCACTACGGCAAACACGATATTCAGAAAGAGAAAATATAGAAACAAAGACACATTTAAGAAATAAAGAGATAGAGACGTAAAGAAATCCAGAAAAAAAGGAAATCAAGTGTTATACATAAATTCAAACATTTTACAAATTTTAGGAGCACAGAAGCATATATTTCATGGATTACTCAGGCCTTTGTTGGATATTCAAAAAGTCTTGATATATCAAAAAACCTACATATCATGCCAAGCATGCATCATTGCCTTTTTATATCCTTCCCAAATATTAAACACACCCCCAACTTATGCTTTGTAGTCGAGTAAGGGGGCGAAAAGGTTGAGGGAAGGCCGCACTCAACACCTTTTGCATGCTCAACATTTTATCATTAGGACATTACTACATTGCGTACAGATTTTAAATATCTTTACCAAACCAATTCTGAAAGTTATAAACTCTGATATCCTCTCCAATTACCACCCCCCCCCCCTCTTACCCCATGCACCGTTGTCACATTTTATGGGCAAGAATCGCGCCCACCTAGCGGGTGCCGCGCGAAGCGCGGCATCCCGCTAGTCTATACCAGTGGGTGCGTTCGATTAGCTTCCCCAGGTCTGACCCCAGTGTGCGTTCGAATAGCTCTGACGTCATTGCTGTGGCTCACCCGGGTGAGACCCAATTGCCCTGCTTGTGGAGCGGGTTACTTGGGGCTGACCCTAGTTCATGACGTCACGGCGAAAAACTCTCAATGGCCACCATTTTGTTTGTAATTCAGCGGGACATTTTAGGAGGTTTGACACAAATTTTCGCCATTAAAGCAGCGTTTTGGTGAGCAGTAAGTATTTTTTTATTTGAAACCGGGTACTTTTGTATCACTGTGGGCTTGTAAAATTGTTTAACGTTGCAGCTTTACCTTGGTAATAATTTGTTTACAATCTTTTCGTGAATCCACGGAAAGTATCGGATGTACGGCGCAAAATGGAAGTAGTTCCGGTCGGCTGTCCCAAGATGCATCGATGTGAATGCTGGGGGAAGTTGGCGTTCGATTAGCTCATGGTGAGGGGCTCACCCTGATGAGCATACCGGGGTCGACCCGGGGAAGCTAATCGAACGCACCCACTATGATCGTTAAATCGCCATTTTGGATTATAAGCGCGCCATCTTGGAATTAGAAGCGCGCCATCTTGGATTAGAAGCTCGCCATTTGTTACGTCACAATACAGATATGTAATACTTCTACCGCGGCGGCGCTGCGCGATCCAGAGAAATAAACACATCCACACACAACAATACAGAAATCAAAAACACAGAAATAAAGACATAGAAACATTAAGAAATAAACTTCAACATAAACATTCAGAAACACAGATATCATAAACAATTATATATTGTAAGCCGCCTATACAAATAAGAAAATAACGAAGAAATCAACAAACAAGAAACAATAAAAAGAAGCAAGTAAGAAACCACAGAATTGCAGAAATAAAGACATACAGAAAGACCGAAATATACCAAGAAGGAATTAATGAAAAGTACACACGGATACAGAGAAACAAACGGGAAAACGCGGATATACAGAAAGTATTGAAACAAAGACACATTTAAGAAATAAAGGAAAAGAGAAACCCAAATTTGTTTCAAGAAATAAAGAAAAGAGGAAATCAAGTAATAAAGCAAAACACAAAATTATGAATTTTAGGAGCACAGAAGCATAATTTCCTTACAAAGAAACCAGTGGATTACTTTGGCCTATTAGTCACTTAACACAAGTCTTGACAAATCTAAATACCTAAATACTATGCCAAGCATGCATCATTGCCAAGTACATCCCTCCCCGATATTAAAACTCAACCCCGGCCGTGCAAACACCCCCAAAGTATGCTTCGTGTAGTGGGGGAAAGGGACGAGAAGGGTGCGGCCAGGAGACGTTTCGACCCCATTCAACACCTTTTGCATGCTCAACATTTTATCATAAGACAAAACAACATTGCGTACCCATTTCAACTACCGTTACCAAGCCAATTCTATAAAATGATGACCTCTGAGTGCCCCCTCCATTTACCCCTTTACCCTACATTTGCAACATTTATACGCAAGAAGTGTGCCCATCTAGCGGGTGCCGCGCGAAGCGCGGCGTCCTGCTAGTCAATTACAATTCCCAAATAGGCCTACTTGATTTTCTCACACATTGTGTTTTGATCCAACTCGGTTCGATTGGTGAAATAAGAAAGAATAAGCAACATTTGTATTTGTTGTTAATACCTCCAATCTTGAGTTTCCTCAAAAAAATGCCCTTATTAATAAATTGGCCAATAGGCCTACTACAGCATTATTTTAATTTTTAATTTTTTTTAATATTATTGATTTATTTGTTGACTGAATGAATCGTTGAATTAATGATGGAGTTATTGAAAATTTTGCAATAAACTTGTGTGGCGTCATGTTATTAAAAATTTGCTGCACATGACTGCATTAATTCTATTAACACTTATCAGACAGTGATGGGAAAACACCATTGTTCTAAAATGGTCTTGTTTTGTTGTTTGTATGATAAACGATTCTACCTTTCAGTTCGAATTGTTATTATTTTGAAACTAAAGGGCGACATGATGATTGATCCATTATGTTATAACTGGCTGTACCAAACATTGAAGCAAATCGTTTGCCCTGGAAGGGTCATATTCAAATGAAGCAGTCGATATACAGCCGTAGATTATGCAAGTTTAGTACATGCAAATTCAATTTTCACGCTTTAAAAAGGGATCTCGAAGCTCCGCGTAAAATTAATAGTTTTCTCGGCCAATTTCAGTAAAACAATTACTCATTTCATTATTACACTCATTCAAATTAACGCATTTTCACGTAATCCACTCAAACTGGGGTTTCCTTTTGGCTATTAATGCATTCAATTTCGTTTTCGTGCACACATGATTTCGTTTTTCTCTTTCAGGTTCGTTATAGTCATTATATTTGATTTATATGCATTCATGACTCCACTTTTACCATTCTTAAGTTGAATTTCTACTACTTGTTTACAATTGAAGAAATCAAATTAATAATCATCGAAGCGCACATAAATTTGTTGCTAGCTTGCGTTTGTTAGTTACATGTATATGTCACCCCGAGTAAGCTGACGAGATATGTTACTTGCACTTTCAGTTTCAGAGCCGTTTCTGTGTTATTACATTTTATTTGCATCCTGTGAATTGATTTAATGTAAAATCGTTCCTTTTGCTTTATTGCCCTTAAAGGCACCTGGCAGTGGTATTTTTTCAAAATAAAGCTTTTGTCATTAATATATACATTTTTATGAGTGGAATGTGAATAAACAATTTACTAAGGTTAAAAAAATTGTATTTTTCTTTTAATTACAAATTAAAAAATAGGCCCCCTTTACATGGCGCTGTTCGTGACGTCAATCGAGGCAGGAGAAAATGTGTAGTCTGGCCCCGTACATTACGTCTGGGTACCTGATCAGTATGATGCGTTTTCGTATTCGGACGTCACCACCCAATGCAATCCTAGGACAGTGTACAGTCGACTAATACGAGACGCCAGTTTATACGAGGTTTTTCACCGGTCCCGAACTGTCCCATGCGCGTTTCAATGTCTTAAAAACGGAAGATACGAGCATGGTCATAACGAGAACACGGATAATACGAGGTATTGTTTTTCCACCAGAAACATTTCGCTGGTAACCTAAGCTTCACTGCAACTTCCCTTGCACAATACTACCAACGAACAAAATCCCCGGGCTATCCAAGTGTTCGCTGCAGCGCTGAAAACGACGTCGGACCGGACCACTTTGCCCTCGTTAGCCTAACTTTCGATGCCCGTAACTGCCTATATTTGGGATCTGCAGGAAAAAAAATGCTGGCTGACCCCATCTTTAGTCGTTTTGCTGCATCCAGCAGCAATTTTCGCTGGAAAAATGCAAGAAAATAAACCCCTTTTGGATAACCAAACGAAACGTACAATCTCACTACTTGCACGTGTATCAACGTAAATGCAGGCAAGTTCGAGTGGGCTCGATTTTCAATCGAGGCGAAGTCTTCCTCGATTGACGTCACAAAAGGGGATGGGCGGAGTCGCCCCCAAACAACTTTATCTATTTTTTAAACATAAATACTGACAAACAATTACTCAAAAAATTGTTTTATTGTTAATATACATATACTCTTATATTTAAAACAAAACAAATTCTATTTCCAGGTGACTTTAAAGCATGTTCCGGATAATCTTTTGCTATGGCTTGAGATTGTGCCATGCTATTTATGTTGTCTTTATTTCTGCCAAGCTTTAAAAAATAAGGGGTCGTTACGAAATTTAAAAATAAAATGCGAGTTGTTTTCATGTGCATCTTTTTCACAGGTCTTTTTGTGTTTATACATTTCTTCTATTTGTTCTATTATACGTTTCCCCGGCCAATTTCAGCCAAAATAGGTTGAGTTTCATTAACACGCATTCAAATTCAAGCATGTTTCCCTAATACATCCAAACTAGGTGTTCTTTTTAGATAATATTGCATTCAATTTCGTTTTCGTGCTCACATAATTTCGTTCTTCTCATTCAGGTTCGTTTCGATCATTCTATTTCATTTATAGATATTCAAGACACCAATTTCACCATTCTTCAGTTGGATTTCTATTTCCTGTTTACAACACTGATCAAATTGAATGGTTGACCAGCCTCTTGCTGTTGGCTTTTACGAAATTTAATGAGTCTTGCGGCCTGATGAAATTGAATGATCTTTGCAACCTAATGAATTTAAATTATCTTATTTGACCAGTGAATGCTAAACTGATGAAAATGAATTACTCCTTTTGACTGTTGAATGCTGGTTCAAGGAGCAGTCATTTTCAAACAAAGAATGAACCAGGTTTAAATAAATGGATTTTTGTTGAAATTGGCCGGGGAAACCTATATTAATCTCCATATTGGTAAAGATGACAGAAAGGTAAACACACAGGACAGGTATTTTAATAAAAGACATTCAAGATCTAAAAGAAAATAGACTGGGAATTATTGAAATTGAAATATCAGATCCGTTTCAAATATCGCACTCATGCATGCCTTCTGAATTCAATTACTCTGTTTTTCCTCATAATATGAAACCTTTTTTCTTAAAATTCGGCTCGGCAGAGGCACTTAACTCGTTTCTTTACACGTTACAGCAATGTACAGGGGAACCCGAAACCAATTCCAATACGTGTTAGACTTGCAAAGTTCAGGAGACGCTACAGTACTGTGAACAATAGGGATGATCAGAGATTATAATCAGTGATGATCAGTGATTATAATCGTTGATGATCAGTAGTGATTATTCGTTTTTTCAAGCAAGATGTCGGATGGATGAGAAACAATCTATTTGAGGTGTAGCACTAGCATGCAATAGTGCTACGAGACAGAAGCTCTCTCTGTCAAGGAAATTAGCTCTGGAAAGAAAGACTCGGGGTGCGACTTTGGACGTTCAGCACAATGCAGATTGTCGCTAACATCGTGAATATTATTACATGTATCTTGTCTTGTTGGACCGCCATTTTGTAGGTTTTTGTAAGCTATTATAATTTGAAGACGTTTGAAACTACCACCCACAAATTACCACTTTTCATAGTGAATTAATGCGTGTCTGAATAACGATATAGCTTGAGTAGAAACACTACTCCCACTGATTTGTGTTGATTTTCAAGTAATAAACCACAAGGCAAACTGACTCTTCAATAATTTGGGGTTGAACAAAGAACATATTTTGAGCGGGATTTGAATCAGCCACCTCCGGATTAATGTGATGGCTCTACAAACTAAGCTATCTAGCCCAATGCTGGCGGTAAGACCACCAAAATGGAGACCGACAACATTGGGATAGTAGCTCAGTTGGTGGAACGTTGGTAGCTCACGTTGATCCGGAGGTCGTTGGTTCAAATCCAGTTCTAGAATTTTCTTTTTTTCCCAACCCCAAATCATTTAAAATATTACCCATTCAGTTTGCCTTGTGGTTTATCATTTGATTGTCTACTTCCAAATGAAACGCTGGTTTTTGTTCACCATGTATTGGACATTCGGGTCGCTGACGTAGTTGAAGGTCCCCAAGCTAAATCATTATTTTCTAGATTGCCGTCGTGAGAAAATATCTTTAATAGGCCTGTAAAAAAAAAATCACCTTCCGTAGCTACGGGAGGTCGTCCGTTTCTCGGTTATTTATTGGTTGTATAAAACAAAACAAAAACTTTTTTTACCCCTACTTTATCCGGCACAGTTGCATTCAATTCAACATTATGTATAAATTACTCGACTACAAATCCCAAACAATGTGCCTGCCTCGTGGGAAAGTGGATCATAAATAACGCCCTCTTCACAACAGGGCTAATAAACTCGGTTCATTTAACATGCGGTTCATTTAACATGCGGTTCATTTAACATTCGGTTAATTTTTGATTGCTCTCATTATGTTTTTGTCTTTTTATTACATTTGAAGTAATAACGTTTAAGTTGAAATTTGTTTTTATTCAAACAAATCTAATCGTATAATCCTCATTAACTCGTTCAATGTTTCTGTTTGAAAACAAGCACAGTTTAATAGTCTGTTGATTTCAATAACTGATCATACCTATCTTTCATCGAGTGTAGCTGGATGTGTTGTATAGAAACATACCATGTCCCGATGAAGTGTAATTCTTCCTGTAAATAGACAAGGTTTCTGTCATCATTGTGCTGATTTATTCTGTATTAAGCCTACTACTGGGAATGATTAACCCCATGCTACTTCGCTGCGCTCATACGCATGAAAAACAGTTTGGTTTAATACGCCAGAACGAAATAAATTGACACAAAGGACAATAGATATTCTGAATGTAGAATATTAGTAATATTAATTTAATCAGACAGCATGGGATTGCAGGCTTGTATGCACAATGATGCAAGCTGAAGAAAACAAAGTATAGAATAAGAAGTGTTGTACCTCGAAAAAGGAGACGATCAGCAAGATGCGGGTTAGAAAACGGACCCATGGTACCGAGATTCCCGTCTCTTTCGTTTTCGGCTTTCTAGGTCCTTCAGTGCCTCTTCCTCGGCGATTTTGACGGTCTGTTGCTGCTCTGCAGATAGGTGAGCCGAGCCTTTCTTCTACAGCTTTGAGACCGTCACCCAACCAGCCTTGCCTCCGTCGGCGATGCGGATTTTCAGTTCTCTTATAGAAGTCGACTCTTGTTTTGGCGTAGAAATAGCATCGAATCTTTCGTCAAAATAGTGCTTGAACTTGTCAAAAATCAAAGATGTCTCAGACGCACGTCCCTCTTCAGTCGACATCGTCTATCAGTATCAGCAAATATTAGGTTTATAAAAGAGGGAACAATTCGGAGTGTAGCAAGTACAGCATATGTGCATGAGCCTGAAGTGAGGGGCGTTGGTCCGAACTCACGCTTAAATACGGAATTCAGCCTAGCGTGAATAAAAAGAACAGAGGATATGCAAGGAATGCGCTCCAGTTGCGCAACAGAAAAATATCGGTCTTTTGTGCAAAACAAAACTACATTTTCCCAACATCGTACTCTACTTGCAACCTTCAATGTAGCTCTGTCAACGTCTGTTTCCTTTTATCAGCAACACCCTTACAACCATTTCCCATGAAGTGTCTGCTGGCTTAATATCTTGATATTCCACGTGTTGTTTTGATTATAGGATAATGAATGTCAAACTGGGTCATCAGAGACCAATATTTAGATGAGTTATGTTTGAATTTCCTATCACCTCGCACACAACGCAACTATCTCACTCGCCCCAATAAACCATTTATAAATGCATTTGGTCAACTTTGCCCCCTTTTGAAACAATCATTGATGATCAAAACAACGTAAAGATGGAATGGGGGTGAGGGTGACGGAGGTCGGCCAATGTGTCGTTAGAAAAGATGGAATGGGGGTGAGGGTGACGCAGGTGAGGTCGGTCACTGTGTCGTTAGATGCTGTAAAATGAAAAAATGTATTCATTGGTGACAAACATTTGATGTGATGTGAAAAACATTTCATATTCACATTAGTGGTTTCCCTCAGCAATCCGTGCTTTTTCTCAATCGGATTCAGTTGCTTGGTCGTTACGTAAGTCCTTGCTCTTGTGCATGACCAGAGGAAGCGGTTTTCAATATATATTTTAATTGAACACAAACCGGCGGATTGGCCACTGATCCTTAAATAAGCAACTATTTTAGGGAAATGTTTGATCTTAATTTACCCCATTGCAAATGAAACAAGACTTTAGTGCACGAGAATATCAATTACAGTTCAAACAAACACACTTGAACTCAAATCTTCATATTACTCTCGATTTTTTGACTCACAAACCTCGAATTACGTAGGCCTACACACTCAACAGAATTTCAACAACGGCACATTCTGTCATATAAGGGCTTTGTAAAGGAAGGGGGACGTATCTTTTCGCTGTTGTTTTAGTCTCTCCTGTATTGCGTATACTCTGATCTATGCCGATGGCGAGGAGGCAGTTACTTTCAAAATCCCCGGGTTGGTGTCTAATTTAATTTTAACTTCAGGATAATTTCACAAGCGTTGTTGACTTTGTGGAGAGAAGACGTGTTCTGCGAGATCTCCGCTCGGCACATTGCTGTTTCAAATGTGGCTTTACAGCAATTCGTAAAACGTGAACTACGTCTACCCGGAGGTGAACTTTGTTTATGAAAGATTGAGCACCTTGAGAGAAACTTGTAAACCACAACTCTACAGTAGGCCTACACCAGAGAGACAGCGATGGCTGAAGCAAGCAAGAAATCACCCATCACCTGTGAAAGCTTGGACCCAGGATGGCAAAATTGAAGTTGAGCTACAGAACAACAAGCAAGTCATCATCAACAGTGAAACCGTTATCCATAAAACTACTATTCGGAATAAATAATTCACTGGTGAAACAAATTCAATGTATATTTGGTTTGCGGTAACGCCATGTGATTATCTTCTTAATTGGTAGATTATGTTCATTTGAGAACTTGTCTTGCTATTGGCATAATATGCCCCTCCGAGTTTTGTCCTGTCCCTTTTCTCGAGAACTCCCCTGGTCACTTGAGCTGATGTCTCTCCGATCAGAAATGCTTAACGGAAAACCTCTTCTTCATCAACACTAATATTTACACAAACCGCTACTTTCCGACATTTAGATCGGCTTATTTTTCGTTTTAGAGTTGCCTGTTTGCATGTAATAAGAAAAGTTTGTGTGGAGTTAAAAAATCGATTCCACAGTGTGACGTCACAGTGTTGTTTCGATTCCCAGGCGCTTAAGTATGGTGGCCCTGAAGGGACATCGCATATCGAAAACGTGTGTCTATACGTACGTATGCAATGTCGCGAAATTTATCGCGAATGTGTGCGCACACGTTTGCGATATGCGATGTCCCTTCAGGGCCACCATACTTAAGGGCTTTTCGTGAAGCTCGGCGTTTTTGCCCAGCGTATTAAACGCTGATCAAAATGTGTTTTTATACATTATGACACAATTTTTATTGAGTTCCACACTTTATATGTAATCATTACGCACTCGTTTACCTTCCTACAACAACAAAACAAGAATGTTGATCTTTAAAAATTCACCTGCTGCAAACACCATGAATAACAGCTTTCTCTTGCGTACTTAACTAGTCATTCTGTCCACTGTCTTTTGTTGACTGTTTATGTTGATGTCGTTCTGTGAAGGTCTTACAGTTGTTTACTTCTTATAAAATGATGTTCTTTTTTCTTAATGTATGTATAATCTATATGTTGCCCTGTCTAATGATCTGCGGTGATAGGGTGTCCCATCTGCTTTGAAAATGGCTAAAGTCATCCCTATTTAAAAAATCAGGTGACCCCGCAAGATTCTGCAATATTACCCAATTTCTGTTGTATCTACTTTTCCTATTTAACTTGGGGAAAAGGTTCATATTCGCTTAATTAAGTTTATAAACGCTCGCAGCATCCTTTACAGACAGCCAATTTGATTTTCACCCTAAATACTCCACAGATATTTATCATTTTTAGACCTGTCATTTAAACTATATGATATTTCCCCCTCCCCCCCCCCTCTAAATTATGTGATTATGGTATAAGGGAGTAGCCTTGGAACGTTTTGTAAATACTGGAAAATTATGTGATTATGGTATAAGGGAGTAGCCTTGGAACGTTTTGTAAATACTGGAAAATCTTAGTCTGCCCAACTCTATTGCGGTGTCCCACAAGGAACAATTCTCAGACCTGTTTTATTCATCCTCTTAAATAACGACATTACCAAAACCTCCGATAAAGTTTCTTTTCTTTTGATACAAATCATTATTCAAAATATTATAGGTTTTCCCGGCCAATTTCAGCAAGAATTCATTCAATTTCATTAACATACATTCAAATTCACGCATTTCCCCCTAATCCTCTCAAACTAGGGTTCCTTTTTGGCTCTTAATGCATTCAATTTCGTTTCTGTGCACACGTGATTTTGTTTTTCTCGTTCAGATTCGCTTCGGTCTTTCTATTTCGTTTATAAGCATTCAAGACTACACTTTGACCATTCTTAAGTTGAATTTCTACTACGTATTCACAATTGATGCATTCAAATTAAGACTCACCGAAGCGAACATGGATTTGTTGCTATAGTTTGCGTTTTCTTTTTCGTTTATGGGCAACGAATTTCAACTTCTTTGCATTCAAATTAAACATGAGTTAAGGCTTTACGACAATACGAGTAAGCTGGAAATTATAGCTCCTTTACTGGCACATAAGTTGTCTCTTGTAAGAGGTGTTTCCATGTATTATACATTTCAAATTTATATCATGTGTTTTTCGTAATTTAAATAGTCCGCTGTTTCTTTTGCTTTGTTACCCTTTACAATCTATAATCATAAAAAACTCCCAAAATCCTTTTGGAACTGTGAACACCGAAAGGATTAAAGTAACAGATTGGTATAAGTTTAACAAACTCTCTTTTTAATTTGAACAATCTCGGCTTAACAACATTATTTTTGACGCTAATAAAATACTCAATAAGAACAATCACATTTCTAACAATGAGACACTTTTAAGGCAAATCGGTTCAACTAAATTTCTAGGAGTGGTGGATGAAAGATTGACCACATTATGCCCTTCAAAATATCTCTTGTAAACAGACTCAAACATTACATAGGCCTCTGAAGAAACTCAACGTAAGAACATAGTTTGAGACTAGCGTAGGATAGGAAAAGTAGATATAACTGTTTGGGCATCAATTACTCTCCAATTCAAACTTTATATACTTCATCTTAAAGAGACCCACCCATTATTTCATCCTTATTTTACTAATGTTGAATATCGAGTTTCTCTTTTCATGTTCAAACTTACGAAAAATTCCTTCCCTCCGTCCATTTCTGCGAACTTTAAATACCGTTAGGCAAATCCATTCTTAATAGCCTACTTGCTCAGCCAGTAAGACTCCAAATGCTCCGCGCTTCCTTTTCTCAACAGGAGGCTAATGTTTTGTTCTTACGTCCATCACTATTGGAATAACCTCCCTCCAAACATCACTAGCATTGCCCCTCTGCCTGTCTTGGAAGCATTCTATTAAAACAAATCCTAATTGGCAAATATAAGTGATTGTCGTCTCTCTACGAGTTTAAAGTCTCAATATTTTGGTTAGAATGTTACCGACGTTTAGTATGTCTACGGGCTCCCTCATTCCTAATTATTCAATGAAGGTTTACTCGCTCTTTCCTCATGCCTAGCCTAGACAGCTACAGCTACATGTCTTCGTCCCTGTTTTCTGTGTTTCTTTGTGTGATATAGAAATGTAATTCTAATATTATCCTGCATTTGCCAAGGGTGGAGTTGGGCCCAATCGATTCGGTGTTCCTTGTTCATCCAATTTACCCCTTTTCAACGGCATAACATTATTTACATTTCTAGTTTTGCCCAATACATCCACTCTACCATTGGTACCAAGTACACTCTTATCATTTATTAGTATGATGCCGTAAATCAACCAACCAACACTGGAAGTGATAAAGCGTCATAAAAAAGCATGAAGCCTGAACACCCCATGCCCACATAATATGTAAGCTTTAAAGGTGATGAGGCATAATTGATAAAGAAGTTACTCCATCTAGTTGGGTTCTTTCCCCTTCACAGCGTTGTTTCGTCGACAAGATAATTTGGTATTCACAACTCTGTGAAATTCGTGTGTACGCCGTGTGTATCAGTAGCGGTCGTAATGCAGTGGCTCGAAGACGTCAATGCTCTTTAATGATGGGTACCCATCCTTCAGTCTTTTGCGCAGCAGTTTGTGAACAATTTCAAATTATAGACGCGTATGTTCTTGAGGACACTGTAGGGAAGTCGGTGTCGTCCTTGACGTCTGCTGATGAGAGTTCAGATTCAATGAGTGAACTCTCGTGCTGGTTTTCACTATAACCAGAACCAAACAAGAAAAGTCTTCAAGACAAACGCGTACAAGATGAGGTAGGCCTATCTCTGCTGCTGTGGATCGTGTGCAGTCGGAGTTTGTATAATCCTCAATGAACACGTTGTTAGCTACACTGAGTTCAGCACCACGTATCCAGGTGTAAGCCTACATTCCGACAGTAAATACCTTTAATTCAGTTGAGATGGTTTGTTCATTTTAATTTCTCATTTAATGCATATCGTTGCATTTTTCGGACCACATCAAACTGACTTCTTTAACAGTTTCGCTGTGTGATTATTGCAGATAAATGATTTGAATAATTACACAGTTCACCTTGCTGAAGTCCTTGTATTGGTAATTTGAGCAGGATTCGATGGATAAATGAATAGGTAAGTTACCATTAATTGTTTGTAATTATTTCCAAATTTCATTTTGATGACCAATTTATATATGTTTTGTTTTTAAAGCAGAGAGCTATTGTATAATTAAAGGATAATGCACAGAGCTGTTGAAGATATGAGACCTAATGAAGTCTAACTGTTCAATCATCTAGAAGTCTTACTGTTAATTATTGTAATATAGCCCTGTAATGATGGCATTCAAGGTAAATTATGTCATTTGGTAATCACCAAGAAAGCACATTAGTTCCAGAGCTAAAGTTTTAAAATAATAAATAAAATAAAGTAAAATAAAATACACAAGATAAAATAAAACAAAATATTATTATGAAACAAGTTAACAAATAAATAAAGAAATGTAATAACATCACTGTTGCTTGTGTTCTGATTGCAATAATTTACAACGTGACCACTAATTCTTTGATGAAATTCCCGCATTTTGGGTGTATTTATTGGAAATTTAAGCATGGGGGAAAGCAGTAAAATTAATGCTTCTTTAAAATTAATGCGAGCCGGTGAGCCGTAACACACGTTTTTATCGAAATAACATGATATCACCAAAGTGTAACCTCACATGGGCGTATGTGATATTCAGTGTATCTAAGAGAACCAACGGAATGTATCAACCTGATTGGACTACTATATGCCTACCCTGGTAGGCCTAATATAAAGTGAGATAACGGCCAGGCATGTGATTCATCGTTTCATGGCGTTTTCGTTCATAACTGCGTGTGTATAAGATAGTAAATATGCAAAAAAAGTAATCTGTGCGGGTTTTTTTCTTTTCGGAAACTTACTCTGAAGCATGAAAAATGACACACTGTTCCCGTTTCTTTAAAATAAAAGTAGTATATATTACAGAAGTCTACATTGAATCAAACAAAAAAGAAACATGATTGGCTGAAAACATTTCACATTGTAGGTTCAATCCATGCGGACTATTAAGTTATGGTAACATAATGGAGTAAACAAAACGCAGGGCCAACACATTTTTTCATAATGAGCTATCAGCTTTTAATTATTTCCAGATTAAATAACTCTGGGCTGGGTCATGATTGAATAAGGTTTTAAATATTTGAAATCCATTTTAAGATTTTACAAGAACTCATTAACTAATTTCAACAAAACTTTGAATGGTGTTGAGATGTCATGAAAACCGATTTGGGACATGTATGTAGTAGTAGTGCCTACTATTGTCCTGTATTGGCCCTAAAACTCTATTTCTTATTTCAATATGCCAAAATCAAATAAACAGAGGCCCCCTTATGAACGTGAACAAACGGAAACGTTAAAGGGACATTGGAGGGTGGGGGGGGGGGGATAAGAAAGTCATTAGTATAGTCATGATTGATATCTCAAAACTTAAGACAATACAGGTCATATGAATTAGCATAAGTCATAACTTGTAAGATATAATTTATCTCATTATTATGACTTATACACGGCCGAAGTCATAATTAAGAAATGGTTTTCTTTTTCTTTCTCTCATTGTCCCTTAAATATACCTTTGGTTTTTGGAAGCGTTCGATTGTTTTAATCCTATATAGGCCTAAATGTTGATATAAAAAATACAATAAAACTAACCTGTGAAAATTTCGCGTTTTTGAGATATCGCCGAAAATCCGGAGCGAATAATGTCCATGCAGGAAGAATAATCACTAATATGAGTACCCAATCAAAGAAGTGTTTCTGACAGTACCGTTTCTCAGATTCAAATTTGGGGGCATAAAACTGATAGATTTTTACATCACCACAAACCTTCGAAGATAAATGTTTCTCAAAATGCTTTATACTATCAAAAGCTGCTGTAGGCTATTAGTATTACTTTCACTTTAACGCTTCCGTGAACATAATACCCGATCAAAACGTTAACAGTAATATTAGGTGTCCTCCCGAATATACGTGACCATCACATTTTAGTTCAAGAAATAGTCACATGTTGAGTGCATGAGTACTTTCTTTTTAAATTAAAAGCTAGAGGACTGGCCATAAACCGTGATGTAACTTACGACTAAACAAATGTTAGTAACCTTGGAAACCTGGACGCAACTTTAATAGTTTGTTCCGGTACACTTGTGGTGAATATACCCTTTTAGCCTTATTCCGCAGCCTATTCTTAGAAAATACTCACTTTGCAGGTAGGATGCTTTCATACTGAGGATAAAACAGCATTACATATTTGTATTGACTTGATGTGGATATTATTAATGACCTGTCTAAAAGGAAACACTTGTGTTGTAAGGGAACTCCATTCAATTATTGACACAGCTTTAAAAAGTAATTCGTTTCACCATCTTTTAATGAAGTGAAATAAAATGACAGGACGGTGTTTTTCATTGTACGCATGCTTGCAAGATGATTGATGAAATGTAAAATGTAATTAATGATCGTCAGTCAATTAGATCCTGGAGATATAATAGTGGACGTGTTTCTAGTTTAAATTCCTACCATGTGTTGCATTTACTGCCATACCAGGACCATACTTGGACAGACTGAGTTGAGTTGTAATTGTTATTCTGATCGAGTCAAGGAATGAAAGAGACACGCACGTCTTGGCCTCCTTTATCTAAAGTTCCCTTGAGTCGTATTCACGTGACAGTGTGCAGTGTGCCATGTGCCATATTATTGACTTCCCCGCTCGCTCATCCCTGCATTTGCAAGGCACTTTAAGAAAAAAATATTGACCTGTTCGTGATCAAAATACACGACACGTCAATTACTACCAGAAATGACCAGTAGACCCATCATTCCATTGAATGTGATTACCGACAGGTCGCTGCCTTTGAAGTAATAAGACTATACCAGATGTCCATCTTACCATTCCTTGTTGAAATTGACACCTTATAAAATGCAGCATTTCTAAACTGAAATATTTGTACCAGCAATGAGATCTAATGTTCGCGGGGGAAAGTGCAAGCAGGCAGCGTGGAGCCTCTAAATGACAAAGTATTGGGCCCGTTTAAAGGGAATGTATACGTTTGGTAATCACTCCTAAAGCTAATGGCAATAAAAGTTCTCGGTTAGAAGCCTACAGCAGCTTTTGATGGTAAAAAGCATTTTGAGAAACATTTCACTCTGAAGAAATGTGGTCAAGTAAAAAGATATCAGTTTTTATGCCCCAAAATTTTAATCTGAGAAGCCTTACTGTCAGTAACGTTTCTCATACTGTGTATTCCTATTAGGAATTATTCTTCCAGCATGGACATTCGCTCCAGATTTTCGGCGATATCTCAAAAACGGGACCACCTTTTGAATGAAATTTCCAAAGGTTGGTTTATACTTTATCAACATTTGTATGATTAAAACAATGAAACGGTTCCGAAAACGAATTGTATACTTTGCCTTTAAGGGCTCTGGAAAGTTAAAAAACTGGATGATTTCTTGTGAGATTTGAGAGATTCAGGACAACAAAAGAACTAATCTATACTGCATAACTATGGAAAATATCTACATTACTATTCACCTATTCGTCCTAACGTCATGCGTGGAATGCTTGGAACTTTCCTTTTACTATTTTTTTTTGCTTCTAAGACCAGACACTGTTAATAAGATTTAGTTTAATTTATAAGTCTAGCCAAACTCTCCATTGTTCTAATAATCGTGGTCAAATAACCACTTTCAGACCGTTATTTTTGATAATTTGTCATACCTTTTTAATTCGCCAGGTTTTATGTCCCTTCTAAAAAAAAAAATAATCACAACTATTTTACTGTCGAAGATGAATCGGGTCAAAAACATGTTACTGGTGTGAATTTCTGGTCAGTAAAACAACACACAAACAGGTTTGTCTAATTGGGGTCCTTTTCAGTCAAATTAGTTACAAATCTTGCTTGTTATTTTAGTCTTGAAGTCATTTAGGGAAATGATCACAACGGCTACTCGATCACTGTGTATACACGTATGACTTGGATTATCGTATCAATATTCAGTGTATTCAAGTAAACGAAGAATGGGAAGTTATTGTATAAGAGTTGCTGTCCTAATACGTCACAGAAGCAACAAAGGTAAACTTTAACTGAATTATTTACATAAAAGGAAAACAAAACAAATATATTTAAATAAACAAAAATATCATTTACATTTTGAAGAAATCCAAATGTTTATTATATGTTTAAATAATAATAAAAAATTAAATAAAAAATAATACTAATAATGCTTTAAGCCCTTGCACCGAGGATACTGTCTGTCCATGGTTTGCCATTTTGGGAGTCACATCAGATTGTATGTCAATATATTGTAAGCATATAAACGTTCCTGCGTTGCCTAAGAATGCTTAGGCCTACTATACACAGTAACGCACAGTGAAACTGATTCCCAAATGGCCTAATATAGATTGTGGTTTTAAGATCAGGTGCATTGAGTCAATATGGACCCCTTGCATCAAACAGAGGTCAAAGGAAAGCTCATCATTGGCCATGAGTTGTGCATGGCTGGTACGTTCTCATTATTTTAACCTCGGTGATGGCGGCAAATGCAAGGGTCTATATTAATGGCCATTTTGTTTGCTCCTATATATTTTTACAAATTTTAGTTTACATTCACGTTTTTGCTTTTGAGTTCCAGCGGTTTTTGTTCAGTATCTGTCAACAAACTTCATAATCAAATTATCTCACATGATAGAAATATCATAGACATGGAATATTTAAAATGGTAATTAATATAAAACCATGTACTAAAAATATATAATACACCAGTGTAATCCCTCAACTTTTCAACAAAACTTACAATTGTCAGGTTGAGGTTGAAGATTGAACATTACTCAATCATGTTATTAAAGTGCTTCAACTACATAATGATTTTTATTTTTATTTTTTTAACAACTGTTGGGTTCAGAGTGCAGTAAATATGATTCCATGCATGTCAAATGGACTATGAACAGTGCAAGTGTCTCATATGTTAAAGATTCTGCCTCTTCAGGGTAAAAAAATAAATAAATAAAAAATAATGGCAAAAAAGACAAAAGAAAATTGTTTGAGAATGACACTAAAATAAAGTTACTCTGGATGTGCTCCACCACAAAATACTACTACAGTGAAACTAGGACTTAGCTTTTTTATCATGAGGAACAAAAGGCCCGAGATATTCAAGAAATTAACGATCTAAATATTTTTATTATCTTAATTACAACTATTTTATACAGTTGTATCTCTCTCCAATTTTAACAGAATTTAGATGAAAAAATATCCACAACCCACATTGCCCCCCCCCCCCCAACAAAAAATAAATTAATTAAAATGCTGTCATACCAACTATCTTGCACTACCAACTAATTTAGATAAAATACCTCTTTACCTGCAAAATAATCCTTATTACAGACTAAGTTACCGTAGTTGATGACAGATCTCTCTCAGCGTCACTCACTAAGCACTGATTAAAAAAGAGGCCAACTTCAGGTTGTGAACGTAAATTGTAGCTTTGTTTTGTATTTAGTAAATCAACATGAGGATAACTGAAAATTTGATCAACCAAGGGTAAAAGATTTCAAATGAGTGTTAGAATCGTATACTTTCTAAGATTGCTAACATGCTCAGTCATTTAAACTTAATTCACTTTTGTTTTATATGCCTTTTATGCTTTCTTTCTGGTTTGTTAAATTTGTGGTCATAACTCCTTGGGGTTCTATAACTGTCATAATCATGGAGTCTAAACTGTGCGGATTGATCAGTTTGCCTTGAGCTCCAATTGGATTGAAAAGCACATTGGCCATTGTCAAATGGTACATACTGGCTATCATGACCACTAATACTATACTTTGTGTGACGGGCATCTCTTGATGAATAATTATTTCGTTGATATCTATTATGAAATGAATCATTCCTGGCATCACTAATCGCAGGTAAAACTTGATGCTTTGTGTCCTGTGATAGACAGTCTTCTGAAGAATCTGAAGGGAAGCGGATATGTCTACCTATTTTTGGTTTGTGTATGTCAACTTCTCTTCTTGTAGCTGCAATCTGACTACTGTGTTTCCTTTTCCTTCTTTGAGATTCAATCTGACTACTGCTGCCATTAGGATTAGCATTCACTTGAATGGGGTTCCTTGCACATTGAGTAGTAGTGTGATTTGACCTTTTAATGTCTTGGGATGCAATTGAGGATGATTCATCAAAGTGCATTACACGGCTTCTGGCTCCGTAAGATGTTTGCTTTGCCTCACTGCAACATACAAACAAAATGAATCAAATGAGTTATAATGCGTGAAATTAAATCAATTGATGATGACAAATGACCATAGCCTTTTCCCATTAGTAATAGAGACAGCCTGCCATTGTAAAATGTATATTACATGCTTTGCTATTTTTCTTTCTGAGCTTCACTGAATGCAACTGAATATGGCAGGAGAAGAGTGTTTTAGAGGTATGAAACATCTCAAACCCAACACTGTGACTCATAGGATTTCATATTTAAGTCAATATTTTGTTGAGTAAAGTATTCTTCTGAAATTACAATAAAGATGTACAACATGCATGGGAAGCAATGTAAATTGTATTCAAATTTCTTTGAATTTAGAAGTAAATTGGTAGCCCGGAATCAAAGTTCTCTGAAATAAGAGATTTTACTCCTGGAAAAATACATAATGTGCTTCTCATTCTCATTCAATGTTCAAAATACTAGCAGGCATAAATTTGCTCCTAGTGAAATCAAGCACAAAGGGTCAATTTCTACAATTATGAAAAATCAAGTCAATGATTTGTACAAGATTTGTTTTAAATCTATGGCAATGATCAGGAAAAAGTAATTAATGTTCAATTTAAAGAATGAACATAAAATTCCAGAATTCATCCAGTTTAAGTTCCTCTTGTGACATTGGAGAAACTACATATTTGATGGCTTGAAGTTGTCAACATTTCAGCCATTATAAAAGAAACCCTCTCTTTGATATCAATCTGACAGCCCTGCATGTACATGTACTCGTTAGACAAATGTGGTCACCAAGTTTCAAGTTTCAAGACATTTTACTTGAACAAATTGAACTTAAAACTTGTATAGCATTTAAACTTCCCACAGAAGACAGCTTGCCTCTCCTTTATACCGCAGCAGAAAATAAACAAAGAAAACATATACTCAACCTCAATTTACACAAACAAGATAATATAAACTAAGAAAATGGGTATGCTTAATGGGTATGCTTAATGGGTATGCTTAATGGGTATGCTTAATGGGTATGCTTAATGGGTATGCTTAATGGGTATGCTTAATGTCCAGATACAACACTAGTGTACAGGTTGAGCAGAATACAGGAAACCAATTCTTCTCTTTTTGAATAATTTTAAGGGGAGGCGACCGCCTCAATAACAACCAGAAAAAGCACCAAAGTGTTGTGATGTACTGTATGCCCGAATGCAACAGCAACAGGATGACCGAAACAGGATACCCCTATGACATCCTCTCCAGTCCGCAAGGAATACAAAATAAAACCACAATAAGTAAAATAAATCTCAAGCATGGGGCCAGGTATCTCAATCTAATGTACACTTAGCATGTCAGAATCACAGACCATGGGACTAATGGGCCATCAAATAAACAGGCTGTTGGACAAATTGAGACAAAAACAAAAGAGGTCAGAGTAATGAACCTTCGGACTAACAGATCATCAGACTATGTGCTGCAAGAATTATGGGCATTGGACTAGTGAACCTACATGTATTTATATACATGCATATAAATTAAAATATCTGAAAATGTTTGATAAATAAGCCGTCGAAATATCAAGAGGACCCCCAACTAACCACTATTTCTAACTTAATTTTGCAGGGCATCGAGGCACTTTAGAACCACATCTTTTATCTGCTTATTGCGTTTTGCTTTTCATTCCATAGTAACTTTGTACCCAACTGCTTCTGTGACATTATGCACTCCTACATGTAAGTTGTATATGTCTGTTGTGGAAATGAAGAGCCGTTACCATTGCCATAATAAACTATCAATTGACAAGTACTCAATGAACACTCACTCTTTTGGAAAAAGATGAAAGCACTGCAAGAAATATGGTTTGCTAGAATAAGCAGTATCATCAAGTGACTTTCAATATGTGCACGTATGTTATCCCTATGATTGCAATCATTACTTTTATTTATTTGTATTTTGTATTGAATTGTTGGTGTCAGTTAATAGTTAAGGCTCATACCAGGCAACCCAACCTGGAATGCAAAGATGTTCTTGCAAATTATCATCAGATTCATACGAAAGCCCATTAGCGCCACGAAAAAATAAAAATCAAATCCGTTATTACGGATTCGAATCCGTTATTACGGATTCGCAATCCGTTATTACGGATTCGCAATCCGTTATTACGGATTCGCAATCCGTTATTACGGATTAGCAATCCGTTATTACGGATTAGCAATCCGTTATTACGGATTAGCAATCCGTTATTACGGATTAGCAATCCGTTATTACGGATTCGCAATCCGTTATTACGGATTCGCAATCCGTTATTACGGATTCGCAATCCGTTATTACGGATTCGCAATCCGTTATTACGGATTCGCAATCCGTTATTACGGATTCACTCGAGGATCCCTCGATGGCGCTATTTGCGTTGGACAGTAATGGTTTTTACTGCCTAACTTTTATTAGGCCCAATTAAAGGACGTATGTGATTTCAATAATCAATCTATTATTTGTTTTACAGTAACTGCAAATCGAGTTATTGAACCACTACAGCAAAATATTGAACTAATTAGTTAAAGTGCAAATTTACAAATACACAGTCCAAACCGTTGAAAAAGTTTTAATAACTTTGTGTCTTTACGGAAAAACCACGTGGTTCAAGAAAGGCCGGACCTATCCCACTATTCTATCAAAAGCGTTTGTTATGAAATTAATTGAAATGAATATGGTCGAAAGATGTTTAAAAAGTAGAATATAATAATCCACACAAAAATGCCTCGAAATTGTGTGGTTTTTCATTTACCTTGTGAACTAACACCGTCCGCCATTTTGAGTCAAAAATTTGACTCCACAAAATGGCGGACCGTGTTAGTTCACGAAATATAAGAAAAACCACACAATTATTTGTGTGGATCATTATATTCTACTTTTATAACATCTTTCCAACCATATTCATTTCAATTAATTTCATAACAAACGCTTTTGATAGGATAGTGGGATAGGTCCGGCCTTTCTTAAACCACGTGTTTTTTTCCGTAAAGACACAAAGTTATTAAAATTTCAAAGGTTAGGACTGTGTATTTGTAAACATGCACTTCAACTTAGTTCAATATCTTGCTGTAGTGGTTCATTATTAAGTGTACAATGGTTGCGGTGATTTGCAGTTACTTTTAAAAAAATTAATAATAAAACATGATTATTGAAATCACGTACGTCCTTTGGGCCTAATAAAAGTTAGGCAGGATAAACCATTACTGTCCAACGCAAATAGCGCCATCAAGGGATCCTCGAGTGAATCCGTAATAACGGATTGCGAATCCGTAATAACGGATTGCTAATCCGTAATAACGGATTGCGAATCCGTAATAACGGATTGCTAATCCGTAATAACGGATTGCGAATCCGTAATAACGGATTGCTAATCCGTAATAACGGATTGCTAATCCGTAATAACGGATTGCGAATCCGTAATAACGGATTGCGAATCCGTAATAACGGATTGCGAATCCGTAATAACGGATTGCGAATCCGTTATAACGGATTCGAATCCGTAATAACGGATTTGATTTTTATTTTTTCGTGGCGCTAATGGGCTTTCGTAGATTCATCCTCACTAAATCAGCTTTTAAATTATTAACAAAAACAACTTATGTCAAGCTAAACAGATCACTACTAATTTCCAAATCTCTGTATTCTATTTTGGTGAAACTGCTGTGGAGTACATTTTGTAAGGCACAACTAGGTATAACAAAACCAATTACTTATGTTAAATGGTAGGCAAGACACTTTTGCTAGCAGCAGTCTTCCTTACAACAAAAAGCAACATCAAAGATGCTAATATTACAATCAGGTCCTTAACACTTTAACCCTTTTTATACATGTACATGTAATCCAATCCTACTCATATCCCTATGTAACTTCAACACTGAATCACCTTCTATTACACCTCTGGCATATAACACCATACATGTACTCTATCCATCCATCATCAGCTCATGCATACTGCCTGCATTACATTAGCAGCTCAATATGCAATGTATTCATACCTTACCTTATTCTATGAAGGTCATCTATGTAATTCTGTCGTTCTACTTTGTGGCCCCTTGCATCTGCAAATGCTGAAATAAATATTTAAAACTGTCATCAATAAACTTAATAATAAAACAATAATGACTATGCACCCTAATTCAGTTTATATAATCACTGTAGCACTGGTAATATGGAACAGTTATTTAAAATGACAAATAGAATAATGGGAAATCTTTTGGTTTTAAAAGGCATCGATGATAAAATCATAAATGGTTGAAACAATGGAAAAGTAAAAAGTACCACATTTCCAGAGCAAACTGTTATTCAAAGGAAAGTGTCTTTGACAGGGATGAGACAGGGATGTGCTTCCAGCATTTTAATACCTAGAATGCAGTTACCACCTTTATGGTCCAGTAATCCACCCTTTCACACTGACCATCCTTTGTCCTCACTAATTTACTCTGATTGGTTCTTAGCCTCCCCATTGTTTGTAAATTAATAACTTTGATTGGCTATAATTTTCCCGCTTTTCTCTGGATACTTCCCCTAACCCTTTGCTTCTCTTTTTGCTATAAATGGATATGTTTTTGTTTGTACTTGTTAATGCCTCTAACGAAGGTCCAGTTTGGATCGAAAGCTTAGGCCATCTCCCCTACTAATTTTTCATATATAATTAGTAGGGAAGATGGCCTTAGCTTTCGATCCAAACCGGACCTTCGTCAGAGGCATATATATATATTTATTTTATTTTTAAAATTAAATTTTTTTAGGGGGAGCAAAAACAAAACGGATTTCCGGGAAAAACACAGAGAAATCACATCCCTGCATTGATGTTATACATCCCTGCATTGATAATATACATGAAAACATTCCTTGGTATATTAAGAGGTGGTTTTTTTTCACCACAATCAACACTGGATTAATAAGGTTTATTTCAGACAAAACCTGAACAAAAGGAGAGGACATACAAACAAAAGGTACAGACAAACAAAAGGTACAGGCAAATAAGCTACCAAATACAAATCATGATAACCCGACACACTGGGACGGCCACACAGCCCATACAGTCATAGTAAAGATTGTAAAAACAACCAAAGCAGCCGACCAAGAATATCAAGATCATCACAATTGAGAAATTGGTGATGAAACAAAACTGTTTTGACAATATCACAAATACCATCATGGTTACACAGGCTACATTAACCACTTCACATCAGTATTAAACAAATCTTTCTTGTGCCTCTGCATAGTATTATTCATCAGAACTTTACAGAGCTTCTGAAGTAATCATTTTCATTTGAGAATACAGTTGTCACAATGAAACCCTGACTTGACAAAGGAAAGACAACAAAAGATCTCATAATAACCACCGGGATTTGTTGTTCTCTTTCGAGAAAATATGAGTATGTGTCCATGAATGTATATACCACAGCTGATAATCAGCTAATCAGCCATGGTATGCCTAATACAATGATTAACATTTGTGGCAGATTACACATTATCCACATACCCCCAGAAAAAGGGAGATTTTGAGCAAGAATTCCAGCAGCACTGTCCCTCTTTGTACAGGGAAAACAAAACATAGCACAGTAGGTTGATACCTGTGCACGCTGCGGGTCCAGGTGAACATAAACATCAGCTTGTCAATTGACCAGCAACAAAAATGATGCTCCAAAGTTATTTTGAGTATTTATAAGCGTCCGCTATAAGCCAGTTTGGAAAAGTTTAACATTTATACATGTCATCCGATGTTAAATGATTAAATGAACAGAAACTGAAAAGTCACCATAATGTCAAATTAAAACTAAATATTCAGGTTTTGTTAATTACAAAAACAAGGTGTTCATGAGTGATTTCATCAAATTGTGATTAAATGAATTGGTGACGACATTTCACCTTATCAATCCAATGTCTGGAGTTATGAATTTCCGGTTTGAACTGACCGACAAGGTCAATTGGGGTTACAATTTGTGAAGCGCTCTTTTAGATTTTTAAGACCTTTCTACATGTATTGGCGTAAAGATTGTAAAAATCCATTATGTGGTACAGGAGGTATGATTTTTTCAAAAATTTAACTTCAGCATCCGGTTTGAATCAGATGTTAAGGTCAAATGAGGTCACACTGAGTGACATTGGTTAAGTTTTGGAGCCCTTTCAGATGATGTATGGTTTGTAAAAATCCAGAGTGTGGTTCAGGAGTTATGAATTTGTTTAATCTTAGATGGATTTTCCTCTAACACCGATGCGAAATGTATTCCTACATGTAGCTATACAGCACGAATACATCTATATGTAAACTAAACTACACGTGCAATGTACATACATCACAAGATGTAAACTAAACCACACGTGCGATGTAGGCGTACATGTTCAGCGTGTGTGTTAACACACTATCATGCGTTGTCAACGAGTAGGACTCGAGTCCAGGACTCGGACTGGAGTCGTCTCAAGTCACAATTTTGGTGACTTGGACTTGACTCGAGTCATGTCGGCAAATCACTCCGACTTGGACGCGACTGTCATGACTCGGACTTGACCCTGAGGACCAACAATACTTGTTTTTAAATTAAAAACAATACCGATGATCCGATCGTCGTGTACACGGAGAATCGAATTCGGAGGAGCCAATAATAATGTTTAGCACACGAAATAAGTACACTGTTGTATGGTGTTGTAAGTAATAGTGTTCATGATTATTCTGTAGATATGGCCACAGGGCATGTACATTCATAACACTGGGACGTAAAAGCATTATTGTTCATGACACATTAACGCTGGTATTCTGTAAGCATTATCACCATAGTCACTGCTTGATGCATATTACCAGTGAAATGTGAATGTCTGGTACCTGTAAAACACTGCCTGCTTATTGCACTGAGATGGCTGTGTGTTGTTTGCACCAGTTTCCACACGCTGACACAGTGCACACACACACAATTGACATCAAGCTTGATCACGTCAGTACGCTACAAAGTACAAGTACAGGTTTTAACCATGGCATCTCCCGTTGTTCCCTGTATTGTTTCTTTTGGTTACACAAACTTTGAGAGAAATTTCGAAACTTCAAAATCAAGTGCACAGTGCAAGTTTTGCCAAAACATCTGATGACATAATTCTGAGAAAAAGGGTCTCAACATTTTTGTATGGGAATGTTTTGGTTTATAACTGACTTTTTCAGAGCAAATTTGCAAAATGACATCATTGGATGAGAATTTTTTTTTTTTCAGTCAAAATGTCAAATTCAAGACCGTGTTAATTGAATATTATTGAAAGTCAGGAATGCACCAAAACAACCCCATACACAAATGTAGAGACCCAAATTGAATTTGTCATTTTTCTTCCTCACAACATTATGGAGAAAGGGCAAGGGGTGTTGGTAAAACAAAATTCAGAACTAATCTTAAAATAGAATTTAAACTGCGTCTACAGAACTTTGTTTAAACTAAATGTGTTTTATTTTGTCATTTTCAATTCTTATTTGGCTGGCAATCAGACATTAGTGACCATTCAAGTCATCTAAGTGAACAGGTTTAGGTATTCTAACTATTTAGTTTAGTTGTTTAAACAAGTGACTCATGACTCGGACTCGGAGTGTGACCAAGTGACTCAGGACTCGGACTCGACCCAAGTGACTTGAGACTCCAACTCGACACAGGTGACTCGACTACAACTCTGACGAGTGGGTCAACAGGTGCGCTTGAACATCCGGTTTTGACCAGATGTAAAGGTCAAATTGTTGTCATCTCTGTGAAAAAATTTGAGCAGGCTCAAAGTTCTAAAACCCGATACAAAATATATGCTGAAACGATAAGTAGTTTTTTAGATAAGAATTTTATAATGTTTTCAATTTCCAGTTTGAACCGGAAATCACGGTCAAATTGGATCAAAGTCTGTGTATCAGTTGTTGATCTTTAAACGAACTTTCCGATGATGTATGGATTGTGAAATTCCAACACATGGTTCATAAGTTATGATGTTTTTCAAATATTAAACTAACTTAATATAATTTGATACCTGATGACGTCATCATAACATCATCAAGTTTGTGTCGTCTTGAAATCGACGTTCAATTGTCAGATGAGTTTCAATCTTGAGTTAATGTATGCTGTAGATAATTCCGAAAAACTCTTTTTAAAGAAAAAAAAAAGAGGTAAACTTTGACCTTCCAACAGAATACAATTTTGGCGTTAACTCTTCAAATGTTGCCCAAGTCTTAAACCATATCATATGCCCATATATGAACTTCATAGCTTTCAAATTCAATAAAATAAAGTGAGCAGCATATGATCATTTTTCAACTTTAAAAACCTTTTAGTTCAACACTTGTTGACGTCATCATGACGTCATGAAAACTGTGCCGACTTGGTATTGAGGTTTAATTGTCTGATGAATTTCAAGCTTCAATTCAATTTCGTTCTTGAGTTATGTTGCAGATAAGAGTTTCCTAGAAGAAGATGAAGAAGAAACTAGAGATTCAGTTTTTGTTAATTACAATAACAAGGTGTTCATGGTGAGTGATTGAATGAATTGGTGACGACATTTTACCTTATCAATCCAATGCCTGGCTCAGGAGTTATAAGTATTTCAAACAATAAACATGAACTTCCGGTATGAACCAGAAGTAAAGGTTAAATGGGGTCACATTTTGTTTAGCGTTTGTTGTGATTTTGAAGACCTTTTAGATGATGTATGGATTGTAAACATCCGATAAGTGGTTCAGAAGTTATGCTTTTTTCAAATGATAAGTTTCAACTTCCGGTTTGAGCCGGAAGGCAGAACCAAATGAGGTCACACTTGGGTAGCGTTGGTGAAGTCTTCAAAGTCCTTCCTGATGATGTGTAGATTATAAAAACTAAATATGTGGTTCAGGATTTATGATTTATGATTTTTGAAACATTAAATATCAACTTCCCCATTCAACCGGAAGTCAAGGTCAAACGGGGTCACATAATGTGTAGCGCATGATTAGTTTATTACGACCTTTCAGATGATGCATGAATTGTTAAAATCCAATGTGTGGTTTAGGAGTTATGAATTTATCAAATATTAGATGGATTATCCTCTGGATGGGGTGCAATATAAGTTGTAACACCGATCGATGCGAATCGTATTCCAACATATTGCACGAACACCTAATGATGTCAAGTTACATTAAAGTTGGTCACAGAATTTGAATCTGATTTCCCAACCTGAAGCTAACACTTTTAATTTGGTTCATGTTGAAAAGGGTAGGAGTGGGCCTGGGGCATATTGGTAGGACTAGCCCCAAATTATTGTTCATTATGCTATCATTTTAACAAAATGTGCGATGATAGGAGCTATTCATACTGACAAGAGTATAGGAATTGTGCCATTTAATTTAATCCAATCTACTCCTGCTTTTTGCAGAATGCCATCAATCTGTACCAAACAACTACTTACAGTAGCTTGAGCTAACACACACACAAACATTATCTTGAAAACGGAACAATGTTGATACTCTCAACCCAGGTTTACATGTAGATGAAAGTTGGTTAAAGAAAAATTGAACCAAATTGTTTACTTTCAATTTAAGTTTGAATTCATCAGAAGAAATCTGACAGAATGGCTATCTCTTGTGAATTTGATCAGGAAAAAAAACCCCATCAAAATACAGAATTGACATCCATTCAAAGAAGAAACAATCCAATTATACAATTGTGTAACAAGGTGAATGATTCTAAGGCTTGCTATGCATCCCAACCTTGCATGTAAATAATAATTAATGTATACTTTGTGAAGTGCCAGCCAGCAATTTACAACCCTAAGCTGGAATCAAGTACATACAAATCAGCCCAATATTGCTGACCTTTAAGCCCACTCAGCTTGTAGTGCACATTAACAAATCACAAAATACACAGTTAATATTGCAGTCTTACTCTACAGGAAAAAGCAGGCCTTTAGTCATACTCCAACTTGACAACTGTACTGTATTTGTAGGTTACATCAAAGGATACCACCACGGCCACTTCTTGAAATGTTAACATCTTAGATGTGCTGATTATCCTTAGTGACAGTCAAAATTGAGCACGTACACAGTACATGTAAGGGCATGTTCAATTTGTTTTGATAAAGCATTTTTAATGGGTATTTATGGTGTGTTAATTGAAAACGTATGGATAGGAGTTTGTCCCCTTCAAAAAAACCAAAGATACTTGTCAAATGTACAATGTGTCTTATCATACCCATACATTGTAAATGAGCCTTTAACAAGGACTATCTGAAGAACATACAATGTATGTCATCCTAAGACTGCTGTGGTTTTCATTTTCAATCTTGTTCTTTTTTCATTATTATAAATTTTCTCTGATTACTTTGAACTTTTGAGATTAGATTAGAGCATACAACAAGCTGCACGTGTGATTATATCCTTCTTTACAACAATTCACAATAGCCAAGGACAGTTTAGTTTAGAACTTGTTTCAAAAGATGAAAGTTGTGGATTAGTTTCAGTCTCTTACCTGAGATTGATGGAAGGGATATGAACCAAGATATAGGTGACTTTCAGTCAACTGAAACAATTGATCAATCCAGGTAATAATTGTATCAACTTTTTCACTTCCCTTTTGTACCTTTCATTTTCATCATCTTTTTAATATACATTACATGTACATATATGTACACATTTACATGTTTCAAAGTTTGTTAGTATTAGATAGGATAGTGTTCAGTTTTCTTACCAATAAGAGCTTCCGAGGATGTAAACCCCAAGTGTTCAACCATATACCTGCCAAAAAATTATAATTTGTTAAGTATCTGTTAACTTTTAAACAGAAATATCTAAGATACATGTAAACCTTGTTTTAGTTTATTTTCCAATTTTAAAGATAGGGCAGAGGAAAGCAGAGGTTTGTGTATTACATTTTCAAACACACACTGTAATCCTCAAATAAACACTTTTGTCACCAAGACAGAATTGTCATCACGTCTTTGAAGGCAAGTTCTAAGTCAAGCCTTAAGATTATATCAACTTATTGAATTTCATTTCAAGACATTTATTTCCACTCCAAAAAAGAAAAAATCATCATAACAATCAAAGAACAGTAAGAGGATAATTGGAAATGAGGGCATAGCCAGAAAATGGAAATGAGGGCTTGTGGTAGGTTTGCCTAACATTAAGGAGTGAAGTGTGAGTAGGTAAATTATTTGTTTAACTAAGACAGAATAGACTCTGAACTAAAGTGGCTACAGAAAGGTACTTACTTATAACAGTTACAATACATAAAAAACACATAAGGGGTTCAATCAATAATAACACAACTTATACAGGTGAAATGGAGAAATCTCAAATATATATACATTAGTAAATATATTAGTAAATAACAATATGCGCTTTGAGCTTGAGTTGAAAGGTAACTGTGCTCATGCATAAATGAGATTCCATATCAGATGTGAACAAACATTGCTGGTGCTTCCTGAGGTTATGAGTAGAGTGACTGTAGCACTCCCCAGAGCAACAGAAATTACCAACCTACATGTACACTGTCTGTAAAGTGGAAGTATAAGGGAAACATGTAGCAACCTTTTTGAAGAAAGGCATTTTATAATTGTGAAATGTGGACCCAGAGAATGATGTACTATCTCAAATTGGTGAGGATTGTGCAAGAAACATAACCAAGAAGGGGCCTGGAAACAGGCGGGTTGACCGTCTGGAGTGAATGCCTTGGCCATATTGATTGTTTTGTCTGTATATTATAAATTGTTGTTGCCTGGTTTGTTTTCATTCTAGTTCACTGTTCTTCACATATCCACCACAAGCCCTGCTTTAAGGATTTTGTCTCCACTATAATAATTATTTTCTTTAATACATGTGCAGTGAACTCCTTTAAGAAGATCTCTTCAACCAATTACATGTTTTTACATTTTGCCACTTCTTCTGTTTATCCCATGAGCCAGCCATAAGGTGGTTTGTTCCTCCAATCTCGTTGTTTCTCCTCTTTCCTTTCACTCTTGTACTCCTTCAATCCAACTTCATCTGACCTCATCAGATCTTGAAATAATTAAAAGCAATTGCCATGGGCACCCTGTGTTATTGCCGCGATGCCCTGAAAGTCACCGACATTTCAAGGAAATAAGTTGCTGTGCACTTTTTATTTAACTGCCACAGTAGCGTTTTATTACATCATGCAGAACAAATGCTAAAAGTCGTGCTTCAAGTTAAAACAAAAAATTCATAAATGCAAACAAAGGTTTTAAAAAAAATTCACGCTGACACAAATAAACAGGTAAATTGGCTTACCACTGTTGCCCATAAAAGCAAAGCGTGTACTAAACATACATATTGGTTCCCACATAGTACCAGGGAAAATCCATTGTAATCGCTGTTGTGCATTTTAATTGGGTTTAGAAGGTAGACAGCCAATAGGAAGATTCATTACCAGCTGTATGAACTGAATACTGTTTTTCCCATTGGCTGATTTCCTACTTCACTCATTCTGTTATTTCATATTATCTTTAGAGTATGGATCATTGGCAAATTGTTAAATCTAGATCTAGTAACTTTCTAAATGGTTTATTATTTGATAACTTTCTAAATGGCGTCGTTAGACGAAGCTTTCCAATGATGGTGTCATCATGAATTTTGTTTAGGCTCAGCATCCTTCACCAAGTTCATATTGTAGTAAGACCATGTAGTGAATTTTTTATGTTATATTTATTTACTCATTGCCCCTCTGAAAACCTGGAAGCAATGTTTTGTGAGCTGGAATACCGAATGTTTCCCAAAGCAATATAGACCTCAACTTCAGACCTCAAATCATTGTAGTTTGATCATTGTGACCTCATGATGGTGCTACAGTGAATGTCATAACTAAACTAAATTTTCCAATCAGCTTAAGAACATTATGGCTGCGTCCTTCAGATGGGACGTAAAGCCGTTGGTCCCGTGTGTTGTGTAATGCACGTAAAAGAACCCAGTTCACTTATCGAAAAGAGAAGGGGTTCGCCCCGGTGTTCCTGGTTTGATTGGCTGCATATTGCGCCACAGCACCTTGTAAACCATTACATGGTGCTATGTAAAGGAATAGGTCTCATACTTCAACACGTAACTCCACATACCTTGCAGGTAAATACTGAATGTTGAAGCGCCTTGAGCGTCACTGAGTTACGGATATGAGCGCTATATAAGAAGCCACTATTATTATTATTATTTTTAACATGATTAATCTTTTTATACAATCCTAATCAAATGTAGTTCTTACATGTAGGTACATGTATTTAACAAATGGATAACAAAGCAAGTAACAAACCTGCAGATAAGATAGCCTGTTCTGTTGATTCCATGAGTGCAGTGAACTCCAATAGAAAGATCTGTTCATCAAACAAATAAAATTAAGACGGTAGTTTTAATTCAGTTGTTAGGGTTAACATTGTCTTTGAAAAATCACTTTAAAGGCACTGGCTGTTCCACTCCATTGATCATAAGGTTCAAAGTCCACAAAGCCTGTGTATAGCCCACATTGGTGGAGTGAGCCATCGATGTCGACGGATCTCATTGGTGACGGTGACTTCGTTGGTGACTGATGAGGCCAATGGCTGATGCGCAAAGCCGGCCACGTTGCAAACCTGGGCAGCATTTGGAGGAGTCTCTGATCTTTGCTTCCTTAGGAGTCGCTTGGTTCTTGCCGACTGTATGCGCTGTTCCTCAAAGGATTCTGCTCCTGTCTTGCAGGTTGAACGCCATTGGGAACGGTTGGCTGCTGTGATCTCCCATGTTGCACAGTTGATGTTACAGGCCTTAAAATTTGCCTTAAGCACATCTTTGAAACGTTTGTGTTGGCCTCCTCTTGACCGAGCTCCTTCTTTCAGTTGACCATAGAAGAGAGCCTTTGGAATTCTAGAGTTGTCCATCCTCTGAAGGTGACCAGCCCAGCGGAAGTTTGCGGCCATAAGCAGAGCCTCAATTCCACTAGTGTTGCATCGTTTGCGGACGTCGGTGTTTGGGACTTTATCTTGCCACTTGATGTTGGAAATTCTCCAAAGACAGCGCATGTGGAACTGGTCCAGTCGCCTAATATGGCGGCGGTAAGGGGTCCAGCTTTCGCAGCCATACAGCAAGGTGGTTAAGACAACTGCACAGTAGACTGCTACTTTGGTAGATAGCCGTACACCATGATTACTCCAAAGCCTCCATTGCAGGTTACCAAATGCTGCACTAGCTTTAGCAATGCGGGAATTGACTTCATCATCAATCATGGCATTCTGCGAAACAACACTGCCAAGATAGCAGAATCGATCCACTGTTTTTAAGGGACTTCCATCCACCATGACAGACGGCTGCACATATGGGGAGCCTGGCCTTGGTTGAAGCAGAACTTCAGTTTTCTTCAAGCTGATAGTGAGTCCAAAGCGTTGAGATGCCCTAGCAAAACGATCTGTTATGTGCTGGATGTCTTCGAGGGTGTGGGCAGCAAGGGCACAGTCGTCAGCAAACAGGAAGTCACGTAGGGTGGATTCTGTGACCTTTGTTCATGACTGGAGATGCCGCAGGTTGAAGATGCCACCATCCCATCTGGATACGATGGTTACACCAAGGTCACAGCCAGCAAATACCACATGTAACATGGCAGCAAAGACTATCCCAAACAAAGCTGGTGCCAGTACACAGCCTTGTTTTGTACCATTGGTGACAGCAAAGGGGGGCGATCTCTCTCCTCCTTCGAGAACATGGGCCATCATTCCCTCATGGAAAGAGCGTACTAGGTTGACAAACTTTGTTGTGCAGCCAGCCTTACCAAGAATTTTCCAGAGGCCCTCACGGTTGATTGAATCGAAGGCTTTTGTCAGGTCGATAAAGACAAGGTACAAGTAGAGGTCACGGTTTTGTTCCCTGCACTTTTCCTGCAGTTGGCGTACTGAGAAAATCATATCCACTGTGCCATGACCTGCCCGGAAGCCACATTGGCTCTCAGGAAGAATGTACTGTTGAGTGACATGGTGGTTCAGTCGATTGAGTAGCACACGGGCCAGGATTTTCCCTGCTACTGACAACAGGGAGATGCCTCTATGGTTGTCGCAGCATGCACGGTCTCACAGCATGCACGACACCAAAGAGACGATTCAGACGTTGAATAAGATGGTTTCCGCCCTGTTTGAAAATCTCAGCTGAGATGCCAGATGCCATCTGCTCCTGGAGCTTACAAGACATTTGCTGGATAGCTTTGTGTATTTCGTTTGGTCTTGGAACCTCTGACAGTTCTTCCTGAATTGGGATTTGTGGAAGCTCATCTATTGCAGTACTGTCTATGTATAATTGGCGACATAGAACTGAGCTGAAATGAGATGCCCAACGCTCAAGAATAGCAGCTTTATCGGTGAGCAAGGTGGTGTTATCCTCAGAGCAGATATGTGTCGTTCCGCTTGCTCTGCGGGGACCGCAGACAGCTTTTAGGCCACTAAAGAAGCTTTTCATCTCTCTGCGGTCAGCGGCTGCTTGGAGGTCTTCAGATCTTTGAGACCACCAGCTCTCCTTCATCTGCCTGAGCTTGTTTTGTGCAACCTTTCTTGCATGTTGATATGCAAATCGTTTGGAGGATGATTTCTTATCATTGATCCATGAGAGGTGAGTAGAATGCAGTTCATCGAGCAGCAATTTAACTCCTCCATCATTTTCATCAAACCAGTCCTGGTTCTTACGCTTTACGAACCCAAGAACAGATGATGCACAGTTGAAAGTGGCATCTCTCAGGTCCCGCCATATATTTTCTGCACTCTCTGCAACCGGAGCCTGTTGATCGAGACTGGTGTCAAGGCAAGCTTGAAATTGAGCTTTTACCCCTGCATCTTTGAGTTTGCCCACATCAAGCTTCTTGACAGGCTTGCTACGATGTCTGAGTTGTCGCGGCTTGATTACAAGTGAGGAAGAACTTCTAACAAGACGATGATCGGACCAAGACTCGGTGCCCTTGACTGAGCGAGTCAACATAATGTCGCGGAGATCTCGCTGTCTGGTAATGACATAGTCAATAAGATGCCAGTGACCTGACCGTGGGTGCATCCATGTTGTCTTGCGCTTGTTAGGCTGCTGGAAGATTGTGTTGGTGATAGCAAGGTTGTGTTGAGAACACAGATCAAGTAAGAAGCTACATTGGCATTTTGTTTACCTACACCATGACGACCGATAACCCGTTTCCAAGCACCAAAATCCCTTCCAACATGGGCATTGAAATCCCCCATGAGGATGATTTTGTCATTCGGAGGGATGGACTTGATGATGCCGTTCAGATCGTCATAGAAGAGTTCCTTAGTCTCGTCTAGAGAAGGCAAAGTTGGGGCATAAGCACTGATGAGTGTGACATGTTGGTCATTAATCAGATCAAGACGTGCTGTCATGAGTCTGGCATTGATACCCATGGGCTGAGATGCCAGTTTTGGCACAAGTGAGGATTTTATTGCGAAACCAACCCCCGCTTGTCTGTGTTGATGCTCTGTTTGTCCAAACCAAAAGAATGTGTATCCCGCACCAACTTCCTCAAGTTAAGATTCACCAGCTAGTCGGGTCTCACTGAGAGCTGCAATGTCGATTTTGTGTCGAGCCAGTTCCCTGGCAATGATAGCTGTGCAACGCTCATGTCTTGAGCTGTGATCAAGAAGCGTGCGAACGTTCCATGAAGCGAGTGTCAAGTTGACTTTAAGTTTGTTTTGTTTTCTGTTTTGACCGCAGAAATGGATACCCATCCGACCGCGGTAGGCCGGCAGGGTAAGTAGGAGCAAGCGATGTTTAGGGATCCTTTTCTCTCCCCCTCTCCAGTTGGAGAGAGCAGCGCTAATCCTAAAGAGGCCTGCTCTGTCACCCAGGCAGGACACGAACGTCGATGTTGCTCCAGTCAGCGACGAACGGCCATCACACCCAGGCCGCCTTCGTGTAGGTTTGTGGTTAAAGACTGCCAGTGATATCCTTCACCTATCCCCGTCACCATGCTCCCGTCGCCGGAAGACTTTGTCTGGGACAGAAGTCTAAATGTCACACAATATACCTGCACTCGGGTTGTATTATAGTGAATACGGCTTGTGCCGGGTCATATCCACTCTTTCTTCCCACTACCAGCCAGTTATCCACAGGTGAGCAAAGCAAAACATGTGAACGACAAGTATGGGCGCAGTAGCTGGCCAAAAAGCCATTGCATTGATGCACGACAAGTTGCCCTCTTACAGTGGCCGCAGCTGCTATGAAGCTGTGCTACAATGCCAATCCTTGAGATGCCACCATAGACTTCAGGGTTCAAGGGTTTGAAATCGGAGTTTTCCTTCTCCTAGGTGGGCTGCCTCCCATGGCTTACGAGCCCCACTTGCCCGGGTTTGAAATCAGAGTGCCTTCTAGGTAGGCTGCCTCCCATGGCTGGCGAGCCCCACCTGCCCGGGTTTCATTAAACCTGAAACGTACAGTACATGTCAAATCCATGGTTGCACTATATCAAATCAATGGTCATTCATTTACTGCGCTCTGTGACAAAATATTGGCTCTGACAAATGCAGACTCGGAAATCTACGTCGTTCGACGATAGTCCAATGATTAGCTCAGTGCATAACCTTAATGTGTTTGAGAACCACATTACTGACTTGTGCGCCCATAGGGATCAAATCCATAAAGCCTGATTCACAATCATAAAAACCTTATATCAGAATTTTGTCCATCCTATACAAGTCAAAAATCATTTAAACATTGAACTGCAAGCGCACAGTGCCAGTGTTCTTTGAAGCGGAAAGTTCTCAGTGCTTGGCAAGCACGTGTGGACTTCTTTGTACACCATTAAATTGTAACAGCGTGGCAAGTCGCCCTACAGAGTTACAAGAATTGTTCTTAACATCGTTGTTGGTAGGCTTGAAGACCAAAGGCATTACACCGGAACCTTTGAAGTGCACCATGTGCCTTTTGTTGGATTGATGGTAAATAGCGAATAAAAGAGGGTATTTTGCTGAGATGTCCACCTGTTTTGGTGATTTGTATGACTTTTGATAACTGAGAGAATGTAATCGGAAAAAGAACATCATTAGTTTGATTCTGATCAACACCGGTATTTGCGAGAATCCTATTGAATACTTCAAAGAAGTACAATGAGAACAACAAAATAAAGTCAACATAAATTGCATACCTTGTGTAAACAATAGGTTCTTATGCCCTTTTTACAATCATTACAATAATGTTGCTTCAGTAATCGGCACCATTAACCAAAGAAGGTAGCACGCAGGCGTAATTTGATAAAAGGCAATTTGAATCCTATTCTGAATTGTAAGTAAAAGTCTTTTAAAACTAACTACTATCAGTTCAGTTTATGATTATTTACATGAACATTTTCATAGATGTGTATCTATAGTACACATTCTAGAGCCTCAATGCAGTCTTAAGTAGCAACGATAGTATTTTCCCCTGTGTACACTAAAGAATAAATGTAATAGATTTACACATTACTTTTTCCGGTGCTCTTATCCGCTCGGCCACAACACGCCACATTATTCTTATCAATAATTGCTTGGAAACGTCAAAGTCATTAAAACTTCTGAAAAATGTTTTGATTGCTTTGACAATGTGGGATTTGAGGCATGCATGGTGAGGTATCAATGTATATTTGGTTTGCGGTAACACCATGTGTATATCTACTTGCTAGGTAGATTTTGTTCTTTGAGAACTTGTCTTGCTATTTATTCTACTGCCGAAGAGTATTATTATTTGGAATTCGGGAGACTTCTCAGTTCTGAAAAGAACTGTCCTGCTTATTACCTACATGTACTACCTAGGCGGAAGGTAGGCAATCGGCCGGGACTACTACTTTCGCTTAGTGGATCGAGGGGACTTCTCATTATTAACTTCACTGCCGCGGAGTGAGTTCTTAATTGGTCTTAACGTTTCGACTAGCTTGCTTTTACAATATAAAAAAAAAAAAGGGTTACTAACCATTGTTTGAATGTGTCCTTGTAAATTCTTGTACAACTCTTGTAAACCTTGAGGAGAAAAATAGAGATCATCAACACCACAGACAACTTAATGATGCTACAATTATGGTGCATGAAAATATAACAAACGTGCAATGGAAAAATATCCATGGAAACAGTGTGTCGAACCCTACAGACCATGCAAGTCTCACATGTATTGGAACATTTTGGGGACCACTTTGGTCTTACAAACTTACGAACTTGCACACTTTAACAAGTCTTGATGTTCAAATACGCATAAGACTCGCACAGGGGTTCAGGAATTCATGCTTGATATCTCCCTTTTTCGGGGGTTATTGTGTAATCCCTGGTTCCAGACCTTCTTCCCTTTGATGTACAAACAAGACTTACAAGAGATTGATAGGATGCCACCATTGTTTTTCCATGGTGAATCCAAGATTCCAACATACCATGGCCGATCATTGCATACAACACATAGGCCTACGTGCAGAAAATGTATCAATTTAAGGTAGATGGTGCGCGCATAAAACCAACATAATATAAACCATAATGCTGAAAACCAACCAAAGTATTTCTATTATTGGTGCTGTAAATTTTTGAAGCTCATAGTCTGTTTCTTGAAAATATGCCTTTAAATAGTTTAGTATGTGTAAGAGATTAGATGCCACACAAAGGTTAGACAGCCTAAGGAATGGCCTTTGAACATGAGTAGAAAATTTCAAAATTTTTCTAAAATCAACGGCAAAATCATAAATTCTGAGAATTAGTACCCTTTTTTTCGTTGAAGGTATTTATTAATGGAAATAACAGTGTGTGGAGCCCGTCTTCACAGCGTGGTAATAAGCTTGGTAGGTGGCTGGCCGGTCCATTAACAGCAGCCAGCCACCAAACAGACTTAAAACAGTGTAAAGAACTAGCCTGGCGAATATGCACAGGAAGACTATTCCAAAGAAATGGAGCAGCGTAAGAAAATGATCTTTGACCATAAAAAATGGAAGAAGCTCTTGTAGTTGTGGTAAGCAATGACTGTTGAGATGAACATAAAGTCCGAGTAGGGGAATATTGGTGAACAAGTTCAGATAAATAAGCAGGAGATTGACATGTTTGAGCTTTGAAAGTTAACAAAAGAATTTTATAAATTGTACGAAACTTGACTGGGAGCCAATGCAATTTCATTAGTACTGGTGTAATATGGTGAGAATGAGGCAAGCAAGAAACGAGGCGAGCAGCAGTGTTTTGTACACGTTGAATTTTAGCGAGATCTTTATCAGGGAGTCCATACAGAAGAGAATTGCTGGAATCAAGTCTAATTGTGACGAAAGCGTGAACAAGACGAAGAGTAGTAGCTTCATCCAGGTAACGGCGAATCTGTGCTATTTTTCTGATAGCCATGAGAGCTGCTTTGCAAACATTATCAACATGTCTACTCATGCACAATGAAGAATCCATAATTACCACGAGGTTACGGGCAAATTCAGATGGTTCAATAACAGACTGGGCAATATGTAAGGGTGGCGGAGAAATCTTTTTTGTGAAACGAGATCTTAAAAATAAGATCTCAGTTTTGGAGTCATTCAGAGCGAGTTTGTTGGACAAAGTCCAAGATTTGACATCTTGAATGCGTAATTCAACTTTAGCAATGGCAGAAGCACGATCAGCTGGATCAAATGTAACATAAAGCTGGGTGTCGTCAGCATAAGCAACACTAGAAATACCATGGGCAGCAATGAGGTCTTGTAAGGGTGCACTGAACATTATAAATTCAAGAGGCCCAGCAACTGAACCTTGAGGAACACCACACCAGAGATGATGAAGATCAGATTTAGCATTGTTGATGAGAACATGCTGGGTTCTGTTGTTCAGATAAGAAGAGAACCAGTTAAGGGCAGTTCCAGTAATTCCATAGCGAGAAGATAAACGTTGAAGGAGATGCTTATGGTCGATAGTGTCAAATGCTGCAGAAAAATCTAACAGCACAAGGATCGCTTCCTTATGATTGTCCAGTGCACGCAAGATTTCATCCTGTACACGAATGAGAGCAGTCTCAGTACTGTGGAAAGGACGATAAGCAGACTGCATTTTAGCATGGAGGTTATTTTCACAGAGATAGTCTTGAAGTTGACTAACAACTGCACGCTCAATCAATTTGGAGATGAATCTCAAGTTAGAGATAGGACAATAATTTGACAAACACTCCGGGTCCAAATTTTGCTTTTTCAAAAGTGGCAGGATGCAGGCCTCCTTAAGATTGTAGGGAGTCCAAGTGCGCCCTCAGTGTTTTTTATTGTTAAAAGTTTACTTTGGGGTCGCGACCTGTAGCCCCAGTCTCTTTTACTTTTCTAGCTTTGAGCACGAGAGAGCACATTATAATTGGTCTGTATTTCTCTCCATTTTGTGGGGAGCATGGCTCTGGCCATGCTCCTAATACTAATAATCTGGGAGGGGTAGTTTCCTAGAACTCTCTGTGAGTATCACTTTTAGCTTAAATTATCTTTTGACCATAGAAATATAGTCATTTATGGGGCGATTTCATTCTGTATATTGTAAACTTGTGTGTGTAGCCAGCAGCCTCGTGGTAAACTGACCTCGTGACCTTTTGCCCCTAGCTGTACATAAGTGACTGTGTGCATTTGTATTACATGCCATTTTGTGTTCGATGTGCTGTATGGCATTGAATTAAATCAGTACAGGAGATCATTGTTTTATATTTAACACGTCATCTATAGAATTTGTTGTTGCTTTTATTGTATTCTTCTGGTGAATCCTCGTCCTTTTTAATTAGAGGACCGGCCTCCTTCCCGTGTCTCTTCAAGATGATCAGGGAAATGACCAAAAGACAAAGACCTATTAATAATCACTGTGAAGACTGGCAGCAATTCAGAACAACACTCCTTAAAAACAGATAATGGCAGAGGGTCCAACTTGCAGGAGGTAACTGTACAAGATTTTATCATCTTCATCACTTCATCAGAAGTGACTACACGAAAAGTGGTGAACGAAGAATTGCAATGATCATGAATATCAACGGAGATGGGTGATGGATGAATATTATCAAATCTACCATACAATTTCTTAATTTTATCCTCAAAGAAATTAGCAAAATTATTGGCCAAATCAATAGGATTGTCAAAATTTGGGAGCTTTTTCATACACTTGGGAGTAGAAAGCTTGTCAATAACACGGAACAGATTTCGTTGGTTGCAGATTTCGTTGGTTAGATTTAGCGTTGGTAACAAGGTCTCTGTACATGTATATGATACACTGTTCTTTGTATAACTCATCATGCACAGCAAGGCCTGATTTTAACCATTTTCGCTCACGGCGACGTTCTCCTGCTTGGCTGCACGTAGAGTATCACTATACCATGGAGCATGAGGGCGTAGTATGACGGATCTTACAACTTCAGGAGCATGATGATCAAGAATATAACCTTAAGAACAGAGTCGTACTATTAAACATTACTCCCTTGGCCCACTTGCTAGGTAACCTCAATCCTCCAATATCCTCCCCTCCTATGTCACTCCACACCAACGTTTGGACTTGGATAAGATTGGAGTGCCTGACCCAGTGATAAGCAATTTTCTACAGTCCTTCTGAATCCTTTACAAAACAGCCTTTCATTATACGAACAGCAAGGATTGGTTTGGTTTGTGCCAAAAAGACAATAAGTTGTTTTAAAAGGTTTGTTTTACATACATGTATCAACAACAAAAAATTATTTCAGCATGTTAATTTGGCATGCCACTGTACATTTATTCACTTATACATCAAATTTATACAATATACCATGTACATGTACATGTTAATTAAATAAATGTGTCAAGCCTCACTAAAGGTGCAAAGCTCAATTTCACAAAATGCAAAAGAAATGATTAATCAATCTTTGGTAACATTGATGTCACAATACAAGTCAATACGGCAACAATGAGAACTCATCTTCATGAATCCAAGTCAATACGGCAACAATGAGAACTCATCTTCATGAATCCAAGTCAATACGGCAACAATGAGAACTCATCTTCATGAATCCAAGTCAATACGGCAACAATGAGAACTCATCTTCATGAATCCAAGTCAATACGGCAACAATGAGAACTCATCTTCATGAATCCAAGTCAATACGGCAACAATGAGAACTCATCTTCATGAATCCAAGTCAATACGGCAACAATGAGAACTCATCTTCATGAATCCAAGTCAATACGGCAACAATGAGAACTCATCTTCATGAATCCAAGTCAATACGGCAACAATGAGAACTCATCTTCATGAATCCAAGTCAATACGGCAACAATGAGAACTCATCTTCATGAATCCAAGTCAATACGGCAACAATGAGAACTCATCTTCATGAATCCAAGTCAATACGGCAACAATGAGAACTCATCTTCATGAATCCAAGTCAATACGGCAACAATGAGAACTCATCTTCATGAATCCAAGTCAATACGGCAACAATGAGAACTCATCTTCATGAATCCAAGTCAATACGGCAACAATGAGAACTCATCTTCATGAATCCAAGTCAATACGGCAACAATGAGAACTCATCTTCATGAATCCAAGTCAATACGGCAACAATGAGAACTCATCTTCATGAATCCAAGTCAATACGGCAACAATGAGAACTCATCTTCATGAATCCAAGTCAATACGGCAACAATGAGAACTCATCTTCATGAATCCAAGTCAATACGGCAACAATGAGAACTCATCTTCATGAATCCAAGTCAATACGGCAACAATGAGAACTCATCTTCATGAATCCAAGTCAATACGGCAACAATGAGAACTCATCTTCATGAATCCAAGTCAATACGGCAACAATGAGAACTCATCTTCATGAATCCAAGTCAATACGGCAACAATGAGAACTCATCTTCATGAATCCAAGTCAATACGGCAACAATGAGAACTCATCTTCATGAATCCAAGTCAATACGGCAACAATGAGAACTCATCTTCATGAATCCAAGTCAATACGGCAACAATGAGAACTCATCTTCATGAATCCAAGTCAATACGGCAACAATGAGAACTCATCTTCATGAATCCAAGTCAATACGGCAACAATGAGAACTCATCTTCATGAATCCAAGTCAATACGGCAACAATGAGAACTCATCTTCATGAATCCAAGTCAATACGGCAACAATGAGAACTCATCTTCATGAATCCAAGTCAATACGGCAACAATGAGAACTCATCTTCATGAATCCAAGTCAATACGGCAACAATGAGAACTCATCTTCATGAATCCAAGTCAATACGGCAACAATGAGAACTCATCTTCATGAATCCAAGTCAATACGGCAACAATGAGAACTCATCTTCATGAATCCAAGTCAATACGGCAACAATGAGAACTCATCTTCATGAATCCAAGTCAATACGGCAACAATGAGAACTCATCTTCATGAATCCAAGTCAATACGGCAACAATGAGAACTCATCTTCATGAATCCAAGTCAATACGGCAACAATGAGAACTCATCTTCATGAATCCAAGTGTTGGTGAAATTGAGATCAGCTGGGCTCAATTTCACAAAGCACTAAATATTCATCTTACACTTACAGTACGATGACTTGTCAGTATTACTATTGTGTTTTATATTGTGACATCACACTTTGCTTAGCAGTTAAGATTGGTTCAAACTTAAGATAGATCTTAGCTCATTGTGAAATCGAGCCCAGGACAGCCAACTAGCAAAGTAGCCAAAGTAGTACCCAGACCACCTCAGTGCAAAGACACACCAGACAGTTACCAGGGCATCAAAGACAATGACAATCCAGGCCCTCGTGTAATTCTAGAAATGCAATTATATGAAGTAAAATACCTCCCAAACCAAACAATAAAAAAAAACCCACTGTACTCAAACAAGCAAACATTAAATTAAAATGGCTCCACTCCCCTTTACTGTTGAGTATTGACACTCCCCTTAACTGCAGAGTCACACTGACACTTACCTTTGCACAATTCTTTCTGCTGGAATTATATGCCCTTCTGTATTGAGTTTATAATATTCAATGCCAGCCCTTTTGATTTCCTGTAGATTGAATGAGATATATATTTAGATATAATTTAGTATTCAATAATACACAATGTAGGTCAACACCCAAATCAGCTGGATGATTATGAAATATGAAATATGTACCCGTGTTCGATTATTGTGAAGTTGATTAGGCAAACCAGCATATACATGTATGTCCAAAATGGTGTTGGTAATGGGCAGGACCCCAGTGAATTACTCTCAGGAATTAGAGGCAACGGATGTTCAATAGTGATCAAAACTAGTTTTCAGTAATGTACAACATTGTGGAAGTTAGTGTCACATTCTCTCACATTGTATGATGTACATGTACATGAGTGTAAACTGTACATGTGAATGCATGTCTAAAGTATGAATCATTGAAGCAAAACTGACAATAACTATATTGTACAAAGTAGGATATAAATTCATCCTTGAGAAACAAATGTTTGTGGTCACACAATTTCTCCAGCCAAGTCCCCAGTTCACCTCAACAACCCCGCACCACATGTTCATTTACATTTGTACCTTCCTGAAAAACAGCCAGTAGACCTGAGCCACCAAATTGCATAATACCATACAGGATTACACTTAAACTTACCTGAGGGTTGTAGTATCGGCTAGTGTTAGTGAGATCAATGATAAGACCAAGGGGATTTCCAGACACAGAAACTCCCTGGATTAAGTTTTCTGGAGTAAATCTAAAATAAAATGTACAAAAGTAAATTTCAACGTTTAAAAACAAATTGCAAAAAAAAAGTGCCCCCTGCGCCCATCTGATTTGATTTTAGAAGGTGCAATTCATTACTAAGAATGAAGAACAATTAAATGTGTCATAGATTGGTATTGGTCAATGTAATGCTGATTTAAAGGCAAAATTACCCAGAAAGATACAGCAGAATGTAAATGCATTGTCTACTTGTTGAGAAAACAGCAAAAGACTGTTACAAAGTTTTTATCAAGATTGTCGAATCCATCCATGTTTTGCGAGGTGACAGCGGGTACCAACTGCAACTCTGGCTACAGCATTCATTACCGAAGTTAGACCCTACATGTACCTTTCGTAATGAATTTGGTCATGTGTACATAATAAGTGTACAACAAAGGTATTAAATAATTTCTGTCACTCATGGGGGTGGGGATGTACAAAAGAGCAAATATTGAAGTTGCATGGCCCCGATTTTTGTTGAAAAATTATTTTTTAAGAAGTTTTTCTCTGAATGACTTTTGACAGATTGTGCGCAGTTTCAAAAAACAAAACATACAAACACCTTGACATATGCCCAGGACAATGCACACAATATTTGTTGTAAATAGCTGAGGTGAACATCAATCTAATCTAATCTACAATGTAATCATTTATTGTTTTAAGTGTACCACATACAATTATCTCAGAACACTGTACACTTGTAAAAAAACAGTATCAGTAAACTGTTAAAAAGGTACAAAGAGACAGTTAAGAATTAAAGTAAACAACGACTTCCATAATAAGAACCAAACAAATGCGTTTTCACCAATGACTTAAAAGATTCATAGCTACGGGCTGCACGAATGTGTGATGGAAGATCATTCCATAACATGGGAGCAACAACAGAGAATGCACGATTACCATAATACTTAGTCATTAATGAATTTACAGGTGGTGGCTCCAGACGAATCTCACTACTCTGCCTTGTTGATCTCTGTGGAACACGGAGACCAACCAGGTCAGTGAGGTAGATCGGCTCAGTGACATTCTCAATTACTTTATAAGTTATGGCAAGGATTTTGAATCAAATCCGCTGTTCGACAAGCAACCAATGAAGGTCCTGAAGCAAAGGAATCCCATCATTAGGCCTAATTAGTTTTTAATTTTTTACCAACTACATGTACCACTTATCATTGGTGGATTTGTTGTGCAGTACCAGTACCTTAAATGCTGATAATTTTGTGAAAAGGCTATTTACAATTTAAATCTAAATTTTTGAGTCAAATCTGCCAAAAAACAGACCAAACTTCTATAAACTAACATGTAGTGGGGGGGGGCAACTGTTCCTAGAGCATGAGCACTCTCAATTCAGTACACTTTAATTTGACTTGAATTAACACCAGCCAAGACATCTGTTGGCATTATCCTGATTGTTGCCCTTTAATATTGCCGTCATTGCTCTTGCCACAGCACTCTTCAGAATTTTCTACTCACTGATGAAATTGGACAGAATGAAATAAATTGATCATAACACTGAATAAGACAATGGAATTTCACCGAAATCATAGTCAGCATTCAGCCAAAACAACACAATTAAAACTAGACATGCGTTTGTTACATAAAAAACACTTGGACGTTGGTTGTTTGAACAAAAATAGAAAATAAAATGTCATTATACTCAATAATTATGTTAAGTTTGTTCACAATACCTTAAGCAGTTAAGGAACTTTTTGAACATGCTGTGTGGACCGTAAAGAAAGATCAAAGTGAGGTCGTATCCTGACTTAAATGTCAAATGTGTAGTAAGGTACCAGAAGGTACACAGATTGTGATTTTTGGACATGTACATGTAGTTCAGGAGATATTATTTTTTTTCCTCTTCAATTTTAAAGCTTCATGTTTGAGCCGGAAGTGAAGATGAAAGTGGGTCACTTTTAGAAAAAAATATTAGATTTGCTGTAACTTGTAAGCTACAAGACGGCACACAGATTATAATTCTACAATACATGTATATGTGGCTCAAGTTATGAACTTTGAAAAATAAACTTTGAATTAATATAATTTGACACCTGAAGACATCACGATAACAAGAACATGTTTTTCGAACAAAATTTGTTTTACATGTAAGCTACAAGACGATTATGACGTTATGACATGTGGTTAAGGAAAAGTGTTTTTTTATATGAATTTTCTGTTTGATCATGTTTTTAGTAATAACAAATGTGTCATTAACTCCAAGACGTCACAAAGATTATGACTTTATGATATGTGGTTCAGGAGATATGGATTTTAAATTGTAGAGCTTCCTGTTTGTACCGGAAGTTAATAAAATGTGAATAAAATGTTCTTGTGCCGTAAGCTACAAGATGGCACAAAGATTATAACTCTTTAACAATGGTTCAGACGATATAATTTCTAAATAATAAACTACCAGGCTTAGGCTAAATTTATAAATAAACTACCACACAGACCTTGACATGAGTTTTGGTGGGCGAATTCATTGTCTTTACATGTAAAAGGGGCAAAATCGCTACCAACATCCCCTTAATGCTTCCGTATTTTATTATTTTTATTTGTCTGAATATCCCTATGACGCTTCTGGAATTAGTTATTATTTCCCTTCATATTCCTTAAATTTAAACACGTCCTTATTTAATAGTTTGAGGACTCTCCTCTAGCGAGAGGGCGCAAATACAAGTTCACCATTGTTTGTACATGTAGATACGCAAGTACGATCATGCCATCGTAAGAAAAACTATAGTAAGGACCACGGATAAACGAAGCAGTAAACCAAATGCATAAATTAGGCCCAAAGGTCGGAACAATGCCAGGCGTGCAACACAATGACTCTGTGGAGTTTGGACCGTTTAATAATGTACAGTGGGTTTTACGGTCAATGTACACAGTTATGGCTACCAGTTAACTACCAGTGTACTAAATTCACAAACTGTCAGGTTTATAGCATACATGTCAGAAGCATACCATGTCAATCCAATGGTAAAAAAAACCTTCTTTGATTAATGTGCACATCCCTTTGATACTAATAATGGAAAGCATGAAACTCCTGTGGGTGTACAGTTTACTCTCTTGAAAAACTGTGGTACCAGCAATTCTTCCTTCTCAGTGGACAGAGGATTTTTTTCAAAACCACAACAAAACACAAAAAACAAGATGATTATTTAAACAAGAAAATTCTGTATTTAACCACGAACAGCTCTTGGGAAAGGGCTATAGAGGTAGCAGTCAACTCTGGCAAATGGTTGCCTGTAGGTGAGGCTATGTTGATTGGTCTGAATGTGTCAGCTTGATCGTCTTTTCTCTTAGATGATGTTTGGAGGAGTCCATGTAGTTATATTTATTTGGCCATGTAGAATTTTGTAGAGGAGTTCGACCTGATGAAGGAGACGTCTGTTATGCAGGGTGTCCCATCCCAGCAATGTCAGCATGTCAGACACACTTGATTCCTGGTGGTAATCCTTCATGACAAAACGTGCTGCTTGACGTTGGACGCTCTCAACAATTTTGATGTTGCGGTTTGTGTTTGGGTTCTACGCACTTGTGGCAAATTCAAGTTGTGGTCTTACTAGAGTGTTGTATATGCTGTCTCCTTGACCTCCCTGCTGCATTTTCCAAGGGTGCGTCTGATCAACCCGAGCGATCTTGAAGCCTTGGCTCTGACTGCTTCTGCCTGAGTGTTCCTACTTAGGTCGTCAGTGATGGTGACTCCAAGGTATTTGCATTTTTTCTCGTGTGGGATTTCCTGACCAGAGATTGTAAAGGTATGATCGAACTTTATCTTCTTCAGGGTGATGCAGAGGTGGCAACATTTTGTGATGTTGAAACTCATGTCCCAACTTTGAGCCCATTCAAAGACTGCCTGGAGATCAGCTTGAAGAGTCTCGAGATCTCTACGGGACTTGATGCACCTGTAGATTACACTGTCACCAGCAAAAAGCCTCATAAATGACAGAATACCTTTATTGTTGTCGTTGATGTACAGAAGGAAAAGGGTCCAGAGGGTACAGAGCCTTGAGGGACTCCAGATATGATGCCATTTAAACCACCTGAGAGCTGTGAAGAACCTGATGGTTCTTGATGGTTTTACAATGAACATCATTATCAACAGGTCAATACACACAGCTGGGTTTCCTCACCAGGCATATTCATGATCTCCAGGTGCCTGCTACCCAGCTTTTGGTACACAAAGGAATAGATAGGTGACTCTTAATCCCTGATGACTTGGACAAAGGCTCTTTGTGCCCTTACATTGTAGCAGCCAGTAATCCCATACCCACTTTATTGTCAGCCATTTGACAAAAGACCCTGAATCCTTAAATCCAGCCTTTTGTTACTGAGCCAGACTCAACAAGCATTATGTTGAGGTAGGGAAGGTTTACTGAGCAAAGGTAAGCAAATTTGACCCCTGGTATGTGAATTATTCATGACAGCAAGTCATTACTTTTGTGAAAGCCTAAAGAGTCAAGTACCTTGTTTCCTTGCAGCTCTCAGGCAGTTAAATTGATATGTGTTCCTTAAGTATCTTAAGCGTTTTTCTACATCCTCTGGACTTCATTTCGTTTGGATTTGTACTTATCCAATGTTTCTGGGGTCATGGTTTCTCTTGCTTTCTTGTACAACCCGTCTCGTTTATTGATCTGGTTGATGATCTGTTGTGTGATACACAGGCCTGTGAGTGGACCCTTAAAAAAAGAGCTGAAACACTACATGATGTAAGAATAATCATGGAACGTCAAGTGAGCGGGCGTCACGCATTTACGCTGGTCGAATTGGGGCACCCCATTGATCCAGTAACTAGGCTTATTTCCAATATTGTAGTTGTACATTATTGTTGCCAAGCATATATATTATAAGGCCAAAAAGTAAAAAAATTAAAAAATAAAAAAAAAGCGGAAATAAAAAATTGGCAAAAAAATAAAAAAGCGGATATCCGCTTTAAAGCGGAGATCTCAAAGGCCTGGATACAGAGGGGATAGGTTTCAAGGGGAATAAGCGTCATGGCACTGGTAATGGCTTGACTGAAGAATTTCCAGTTGTCCTCTATTGGCGAGTCATCTGGGGCTCTAGTGAAGTATTCACCTGATGCTTCTTCTAGTTTCCTCTTGATTTATCATACTTGTAGATTGTGCGCCGGGGCTTTTTCTGTGACTTTGGTGTCATGTTAATGTCGAAGAGGTCAATATCATGGTCACTTATACCAGGCTTCACTCTCACGTTTTCCACTATTTCAGGATTTGATGTCAGGACCAGGTTGAGTATGGAAGCTGACCTCTGACTGCTAGAAAGACACCCCACCATGAGCTGAACGGTCCATTCTGTATACTTCCTATTTCTCAGAGAACACTGAGTAAGTAGGAATGCTTTTGTCCAGCTTGGATTCACAACCAAAAATGATGTCTGGCTGGTGTTGTCTGACTGCAGCTATGAACTTTAGTTTGTTTTCTCCCTAGCCTTTCCTAGGGAACCAATCAGCGCGCGATCGTAGTAATAAATTTGCATAATTACTTATGTGACCCAGGGTCATGCTTCAGCTGCGTAGTGCATGCACTAATGTCGACATGGCTGCCAGCTGTGAGCGATTCTCACTAGAATTTAGAAAAGAAACACGCTCGTGAAAAACTAAAAGTCAAACTAATTAAACCAAAGCAGTCATAAGCTATTGATGATGTTCTAGATGGCAACTACCTGTTCGTCTGCTTACAAACCGGCTTCGGTATAAGCTTAATTTTCCAATCATTTACCTCTGTATGTCGATGTGATTTAGAAAAACTTTCTCTATGCTTTATACACAATGCCAAACAAGACAGATTCAGTCGTCGCAGTTTGTGGATTCACAGATGAACATTATTAAGCTTATAATTATAAGGAGAAGGCTGCCATGAGTGCCAGAGGCAAATATTGTTTTTTTTTACCAGTCCCGAAGCCCTTAAAATGACGTGAATTTCTGCAGTTGCAGCTAAAATATTTGCGCGATCAATATTTAATGCAACAGCAAGATTTCCCTGGTATCCCGCGTTGGCAATGAACCATCTAGCTTTACAGTGGTGGTTACCAATGAAATCAAGATTCTATTTGTTGACTGCTGCGACTGAAGTTTTGCACGGAAACTTCGCTAAACAAGAACAGCAAGTTAAAATCTCAGACATTTTTTCAATCATGTAAAATGTAAATTGATTTTATAAATTGACTTTCAAGCTAAACTAACTAAATTAAAACAGTTTTATTCACCCAATTTTGTGCTTGTTTGTGCGGTAATGCACACACTATGCACACAGTTATCAACTGTATTGCATGCAGCAGCCTTATCTGTGTACACGTGCGGCCATTATGTCATGCACTTTGTGCATAGTGCATTGATATTACCGCGATCGGATATTGCGATCTTCGGATATTACGAGGAAAGCGGGCTAGTCCGGCGGACCTCGTATTAACGAGAGTCGACTGTACCATCTTTACCTCTTGTCTATACAAAAATAAAGGTGACCACAGGCTAAAGTTTTGCTTATAGATAATGAGTGATCTTTAAAAAACATTAGGCTGGATAAATCTGGAGAAAAAACATACAAAAAGATTCAGAAATATGTTCTTTATTTAAGGGGATTGTACATTGTAGATGTCTGCATGTTGATAACATGTACTGATGCTGACCAAAACTACACATTTACTATACATGCACACTGTGTATCTTGTCAAGGAATTGTCAAGGAATGTGTTTTTACAAACATTGTACATTCATTTACAAATTATAAAACATTTTCAAAATTGAAACTCCAAATTTGATATTTTTCACATCTGTACATTATACATGTAGCTTGTGAATGTGATGTGACGTGTCATCATTTTTGTTGTCTTTTATTTTCAGTTTTGATGCATAATTTACAGACGTGTATGCAACACCTTACCTTTTATATGGCTGTAGATATCTGCATAGTTCCTGCGTTACAACAAACAAAAGAATTGAAAGAATGTGTTCAGGGATCAAACATTGGAAGGCAGGCTTTACTCGGCTCATCACAAAATTAGGCAGGGTTATAGTTAGTTACTTAAAAATCCAATCTGAACCCTTACTGCACACGTTAAAAGTTACATGTTTGTGACAACTACTCACTCAATTTTTTTTACAAGCACCTACTGTCCATATATCATACACTTTTTGTATTGGTTGCTAAGTTCACACATTTAAACAAAAGTGTTAAAAATGAAACCGACATTAAACAAATTGGATCAGCCTTTTCCACCAATGACTGTCCTACATGTAAGGCTTATTTGTTAATTTCTTGAAGTTACAAGGAAATGCACTTGAATTCCTTGAACAACCCGCTGGGATTAATGACAAGATATTACAACATACATGTAACATATTTATTGGTTTATTTCATAAAAACATTAAAAAGGAATGAACAGTATGACAACCGATAGGGTTGAATTGCACTAGAACATGTACAATAAAAAAATTAGTAAAAAGTAGCTATAAGGTTAAACAATTTAAGCACACAATAGGAAATGAGCAAGTATTAAAAACAATCAAAACAACAAACAAACAACCAAGACAAAACCAAAAAGAAAGAGACTAAACAAAAATACTTTAGGTTTAAAACATAGTCATAGTCTTCCCACTTCCCAGCTACATGTATGATTTGTCCTTTGTGTTGCCAACCTCTTGTAGTCAAACCTGCCCCTTCCCTCCAACCCCCACCCCACCACTTTGTCTCCTCCTCCTTATTCATTGTTTATTCCTTGTTTTTCTGCATGCTTTCTGCCTCTCTCTCTATTCTCGTATTTCACTTGACTGCTTTTAAACTTATATCTGTGTATTAGTATTGTGTTGTCATTTAGCCTTAGAAAAAGATTCTGCTAGGGTTATAAAGTCAGGGTTATAAAGTCAGGGCATTAACTATTTTTTGCTTTTAAATTCTAAAAAGTGGAAGGGCACTGTTTATCATTGTATTTAACTTGATGGGAGGCAAGTCCAAGTGGTGCGAGATTCCAGTATATCATGGCGAATTATCGGCCATGGCTTATCTATCACCGAGGTTTTGTGAATCATGGTGAGCGCATCTTATATTTTCTCGAAGTAGAACAACAAATCCCTCAAAAAGTTGTTGTAAAAAGGGATCCGTCGTGAGTATGGATTGTTACCTTCACAAATTTGTGAAATTATAAAGTTTAGGCATTTTGATTTTAAGAAACAGCAGTGTGATTGTTCTTTGATGAAAAATATTCTGCCTGTCAAAAATTTGTGATTCTAGAGTGCAAAATGTGGCTGTGGCACCAGATCTTTGGAAGGCTAATACAGTGCATCTTCAAAACCCTCAGCAAAAAGTACTGCCAGAATGCAACATGGTACTGGAGTGGAAAATGTAGTGTCTTACCTGTTTTAAAGGAACTTTGAAAGCAAGTAGTCTTGTACCTGAAATACACTTTCCAAAGGAACCATAGCATTCCCACCTAAAAATAGAGGAAGAAAGAGACTCTTTAATTAGTTCACGTACATGTACATGTACACTGTAATTATTGTACACGGCAATAAGAAACTGCAAAACAATATTTTAAATGGTATCTTTGAATTCTGCAGGAGGAACAATACTCAACTTTCAATACAATTAATAATTTTTTCCAGGGGGTTTGAAAAAAACTCAGAATATGCCCCAAACAAAAATTGTGAGACAAAACAAAAATTGCCATGGTAATATTCCTGTTGTAAATCTTTTTTTCCAGGTGTTCCAGTTTTATAATTCTTTTTCAAACCTGACAAGATTGATGAAGGCCACCATGTATGGCAAGTGAGATTTAGCACAACTACATTGTAATTCCAACAAAATCTGTTACATAAAATTACATAAAAATCACACATTGTGTAAAAGGACATTCAACTTTTGGAGGTTTTACAATGAATCATGTGGGTTTGACTTGTCAGGAACATGTCAAATCAGTCACCTTCCAGGCACTCACCAAGCAGACATCGAGATGTGAAAGTCCAAGCCTTAAATATATTTGTGGACATCCAGGCCCTCTGTATCCTCGGTCATAACGATTTTGTGGCAATTTGTTTTAACCAAGTCACTCTTTCAGGACATCTCACATAAGAAACCAACATTAAATATGCTACATGTACTTTCAAATACTTCATCTTTAAAAGCAAAATTTGAGTGAACACAAAGGGTTGAGGATTTGCCTAAATCGTTCCCTTCAAACACTCACTTTGACTCATAGAGTGCACATTTACTATAAAGAGCTATCGATCAATGTACATTGATTGTAGCTAGCCAATTATTTCAACAGAAAAGTGGATGAAAACTTATTTTTTGAACATGCATGACGGGAGTCATCTCTCTCCCCAGTAAAGTCGCCCCCCATCCCCCAACACAGTGGCCCTGACTCTTTTTTGATACAGCATAATGAGTATTTAAAAGTCTTATTGTAGTATCCTCCAGTTCAGTGTACATGTATGGATACATTGGCATTCATTCCTGTTTAAATTTATGTAACAATTCAGAATCGCGAATTAAAGTCAAGTATTTTTTTTCCTTCAGAAGATCAAATTACTTTATCCATATTACATCAACAGATAATAGGAAATCTGAATGATCCAAGCTAGTTTAAAGACATATCTTGAGCAAACAAAAAGTAGTATATTATAAGCAGGACAGTTCTTTTCAGAACTGAGAAAACTCCCGAATCCGAATAAGTAGAATAAATAGCAAGACAAGTTCTCAAAGTACAAAATCTACCTAGCAAGTAGATGGTGTTACCGCAATCCATATGTACAGAGTTAGAGAAGTGCTGTTGTGTTGTGCTCTATTCACATGTATGTCAATCATAATGATTATCATTTTAGTAAAAATGTGATAATCGTGACCCTACCTTGATAAACATTAATAGGGAATATGAGCAAGAGCTACAATTATCTCAGCTCCACCAACAACAAGCCTACATGTAGTAGTACTAGCATGGAGGTAGAATTATCCCCAATTAGTACTTACATGTATATACTAAATACATGTAGATGTTAAAATACTATGTAATTTGTAAGGTAATGTATTGATTGCAATTGTATTGTTTGTAGTAGTTGCTGTTGTGTTAGTGTTTATAGGCCTAGTGTTAGTAGCGACAATGGCCATCAGCGGGCGGGAGGACCATGGCATGGAGGAGGCAGATTGCAACGAACTAGTCGGTAGTACATGTACCTTTGTCAAATTTGGAAAAGCAAGTTCTACATACACTTGTCGATCATAGCCGTGGTTGCTATATAACAGTAACCCTCCAGGCCTCCACCTTCTGACGGTCTGTGATCAGTCAGCTTAATTTCTCGACCAATCAGCTTAAACCATGGGCGTGGCGTTCGTCTTTATGCACGCAGTTAATGTATTTAACGGACTTGCACAATCTGCAGGTTGCGCCACTTGTTTGCGGGATCGGCACATAGACTTATTAGCATATCAGAATGCACGCTCAATCTGTAAATAGTTTTTTTATATAAAACCTGTAATTGTGCACATCAATGAAATGCACTCAGCTTGTGGCGTTGAGTCTGCAAGCAGCATTTGGTTTTACGCTGATTGGTCGTGATGTTACTACATGTTTGTATACACGTTGGACAGTTTCCGGTAAGTTTTTGTCTTTTTTCTTCAAAATATTTTCTCAATGATGTTTTGAGTATTGTGAATAGATTCATTGAACATTGATGATCAAGTCCGTGTTCTTAGAATTTGTGTCATGATTTTCGAAAGTGGTAAAAATTTGGCAAATCTGGTGACTAGTCTGTAAACAATGGTCGAAATTGCACTTAAATATGGTCCATCTTGTATTAGTTGTCTCGTAACCCTCCGGTCTCCGACCGTCGGGAGGATGGAAGGTTACGATTATCGCAACTATGAACTGACATGCTTGTGAAGGCTTATTGCACATGTGTGTACTTAATTTGTAGATGCATAGCAACCACGAAAGAGCGCGCGGTCTAACTCATTCGTGCAGCACGTTCTCTTCCGTGTGGCAATTTCCGGGCGAAAGACAGTCAGTCGGGTTTCTATGCATGTCGAGTACGCGCACATGAGCTTAATTGGTCAATTGGTACATTATATATAGTCACAAGTGACAATTGCAGTGCAGGACTTCAACTTATTTTGGGAAATAATGTTGTCCATGTATTTTGTTATTTGTGAACTCATCAAAAGTGTAGTTAAGTTAAGTTAAGCATGTTAAGTAAGGACACCAAGAATTTATGAACTGAATTTCAGCTTTTCAAATCAGGTAATAAAATAGTAACTATTTTGTTCGCGTTTTGGAGAAGCTTAGTTTATAATATTATTAATAATTATAATTAATACACAGGACGTCAGTGCAGTGCAACAGACATTGACGTCCTACCACTATACCACTACAGGGCTACGTGTCCGTATTGTGTACTACAGCCCACCTTGTTGGGCTGTTGTTATAGCTCGCTTTACAGCCCAACAAGGTGGGCTATGTGAATTAGTACTAGTAGTACTCTACTAGTACTAGTAGTAGTAGGCCCCTAGTACTAGTCTGGTAGTACAGTCTACAGTAGTACATAGTAGTATGCTAGCGTAGTACTAGTAGTACTACAGGCCCACAAATCACAAAACATTACGAACACCTGGAAAGTGCAAGAAATCTAAAGTAAAAGCCGTTACCTTTGAGGTATTTTGTTCCTAGCCATGTTAATGAAGACTTTGATAATCTTTCAAATGATACCCAGTACCATAGATAAAGGATGCCAGTACGTAGCACACCGGTCATGAACGTTAGAAACGCAGCAACGTGAGGGTTCTTCGACGAGCATGTACCGTGTGTACGTCGTGTGTGTGTGTAACGCGTTGACTCGACGATGCTGCTGTGTAGAGCTTAGTCTTGGCCCAAGACGTCAGTGATCGATAGTGGATAGTGTAATGCGCTCGGTTACAACTCGTTACAGCGCCCTCTTGTGGCTTGAATTACCCAACTTGACTAGTGAGAGCTAGTCAAGTTGGGTAATTCAAGCCACAAGAGGGCGCGCTGTAACGAGTTGTAACCGAGCGCATTACACTATCCACTATCGATCACTGACGTCTTGGGCCAAGACTATGTAGAGCTATAAGCTAGCTAGCTGTATGTACATGATTCACTCTCCTCTACACACACACACACAAGTGTGTAACAGCCTGCAATCGTGGACCCTCCTTTGTTCAACTCTTTGTGATAGCAACCGACGGTGGACCACAATGCTTTCCTTTGTGATAGCAACCGTGGACCTATTGTCCTCTTTTGTTATTGGTCCCGGTTTGAATGTGGTTACCTACTCACACACACACACCATACTGCCTGAAATAGCGCCCTCTTGTGGATCAACCCTAGCTCCTCCCTCCCCTGTCTTTTATCCGTACCCTGGGGCCAATTTCAAAAAGAGCTAAATTGATCTTAACTATGCATCAAAGTGTGATGTCAAAAGACAAATCACTATGGCAATATTTAAAACTCATCTTAAGATGAATCTTAGTGCTTTGTGAAATCGCGACCTGTATGGATAAAGACAGGCACTGGTTTCAAAGGCCCAATGATTTCATTGGATTCAATTATTTCATTGGATAAACGTGCTGCGACATACATGTACAATGTTACGATAGGCCTACTCTGTGTGTAGACTTGTTGACAAGTCAAAAAATAAGTTAGTGGCCTGACGTTTCGACCCTAGCAGAGTCTTTCTCGAAGGCTAAATGACAAAACAACACACATACAAGCATGGATACAGGAGTTACAAGAGTTGACAAGTCGTTAATGTTTGTCGCGGTGTGTCGAGTCGCGTGTGTTGTAGCGTAATAAAGAATGCTCTCGCGAGATCATAGCCTTGACCAAGGCGTTGGAGTTTTACTTTCATTTATGAATTAATTTGTCTTTTTAGATTAGTTGTTTTTCCCTTTGCGCTATTGCGCCATTGCGCTACCCATGCACCCGAGCTATGTGCTGCAGTCTCTGGATGTGTGCCAAGCATGTGTAACACAGCGCTTGCGTGGTGTGAGATGTGTACACACGTAGACTATCTGAATCAACGCCTTGATGGTTCTGTTTTGAGCTAGCCAGGGTCATCTATATAATTAAAATCGGTACCAACTTCCACCCCGCGGCGCTGCGAGATCCGACCGTCCGCTTGCGCACGGTGACCTCGCCCCCTCGAGGACGAGGTTGGGCTCTGGGCTGCCATCTTTTTTATTGGGTCGCCATCTTTTTTTATTGGGTCGCCATCTTTTTTTTCTCACGTGTGATGACTTCTCACGAGTGATTGGTCCGTTATTTCCTCGGTCTTGGGTGTTCGCCGTAATTTCCCAGCTCTCTCGACAAGATTGTGTTAATGTTGTTTGTCTTCAGAAGATATTTGTTGCACGTTTTGTGGGTTTAAATGGTATTAAATAATTTTTCAATAAATATCTACTGCATTTTGAAATTTGTGTCACCAAAAGTCCACGGTTTTAACGACACATGAGTCTTTTCATTGAGCAGTCAGAAATAGCGTTGCATGACTAAGATAATTTCTCACATGAATGCTCGCAATAAACAGTTTGCATGCTGTGTTAACCGGTGCCCTCATTTTCCATCGAACAACGCTTTAGAAAGAGAGTGTGTACCAGCGACGATTTTCTCACGTGTGATTATTTCTCACGTTTGATTGGTCCGTTATTACCTCGCTCTTGGGTGTTCGCCACAATTTCCCAGCTCTCTCGAAAAGATTGTTTTAATGTTGTTTGTCTTCAGAAGATATTTGTTGCACGTTTTGTGGGTTAAATGGTATTAAATAATTTATCAATAAATATCTACTGCATTTTGTGTCACCGAAAGTCCACGGTTTTAACGACCCGTGAGTCTTTTCATTGAACAATCAGAAGTAGCGCTGCATGACTAAGGTAATTTCTCAAGGATGCACGCAATAAACAATTTGCATGTTGGGATAACTGGTGCCCTTATTTTCGATCGAACAACGCTATGTTCCGACGTCTACCCGCGATTGTGTGCAACGGCAGCCGGATACCCGCGTTGGTCTGCCCTTGCGTGTTTCATACCCGTCAGGCATGTTTTTTTGTTTTTTTTGTTTTTTTTCTTTTTGCGCCGGGGTTAGTCTGTAGCGGAGCTTGCGTGAGGGTGTCAGATGATTTGTGGGTGTTGATTTTTGGATAAATTTGGCATATTCAAAACATAAATTGGGGGGTTTTGGCAGTCTTAAAATTTGCGTTCGCTATTGCATTTGTGCATTCTGGGAAGTTTCGCTTGCCGTACACCGCTTACTGGTTTGGCACTGGTGTTGGCACTGGTGTTCCAACGTCTCCCCGCGCCTATGTGCAACGGCATATAGCGAGATGACTGATTTAAAATGCAGCTCAAAGGGGGGGGGGGGGGGGGGGGGGGGTGGGGGTTTGTAATCCTAATTTCTACAGATACTGCATATTTTCTGTTAATGATGCTTTGTCTTCTTCCAACTCATTTCATTTTATTGGGCAGATGTGACTTCCTATGTCCCCTTTCTAAATTTTCCTTATATTATTTCTTTCATAAATTGATTGCTTTTACGTTAGGCCTACTCATTGACTGAATAACAACATAATAATAATATTCACAAAGACAAGCATTGTCGAATATTAGTCGTTACCTGCATTTAGTGGTATGTAGGCCTAAATACAACCAATAATTTCCGAGCAATAACGAAATAAAGAAACAAGGCATAAAGAAAGCAAGAAATAACGACACAATGAAATAAAGGGAAAATGGACAAAAATAAAGCCTCCTCCAAACAAGCATATAAATCAAGAAATCAAAGAGAGACAGAAAGGAACAAATTAATAAAGGAAAACGAAAACACACAAATCATTTTTATTTTATTTTCGTTTCCGATTTAAATTTGAACAACAGGGTCTGTCAAGCAAGACAAAAAAAGTTTACAAAACTGTCATCAACAAAATGTGCAAAATCACACCCCTGTAATACTTAACATTATTATTGTATTATCAACCATTTACAAAATCTAGAAGAACGAAAGACGGAAACAAACACATCCACACCCGAAATAAAATTAAAAAAAACCAGAAATAGTGACATAGAAACATCGAAATCAACTGTAACATAACATAGTGACATAAAAACATTACAAAATAAACGTCAACGTAGATATCAAGAAACATTACAGATAAATAATAGGCCCCCTGCAACTAAGGAAATAACGAAACTAAGACATAAACAAAATAAACAAATAAAAAGACAAACAGACCACTGAGTCAGAAAAACACATAGGCCTAATTACAGAAACTATGAAATAGAATACTGAGAAAATACAAAGTTCACCACGGGCAAACACGGATATTCAGAAAGAGAAAATATAGAAACAAAGACACATTTAAGAAATAAAGAGATAGACACAAAGAAATCCAGCAATAAAGAAAAAAGGAAATCAAGTATTATACATAAATTCAAACATTTTACAAATTTTAGGAGCACAGAAGCATGGATTACTCAGGCCTTTGTTGGATATTCAAAAAGTCTTGATATATCAAAAAACCTACATATCGTGCCAAGCATGCATCATTGCCTTTTTATATCCTTCCCAAATATTAAAACACACCCCCAACTTATGCTTCGTAGTCGAGAAAAGGGGAGAAAACGAAGGGTGAGGGAAGGCGACGCGTCGCCTTCGACCGCACTCAACACCTTTTGCATGCTCAACATTTTATCATTTGGACATTACTACATTGCGTACAGATTTTAAATATCTTTACCAAACCAATTCTGAAAGTTATAAACTCTGATATCCTCTCCAATTACCCCCCCCCCCCCCCCCCCTTACCCCATGCACCGTTGTCACATTTTATGGGCAAGAATCGCGCCCACCTAGCGGGTGCCGCGCGAAGCGCGGCATCCCGCTAGTCTATATAATCTATATAATTAAAATCGGTGCCAAGTTCCACCCCGCGGCGCTGCGAGATCCGACCGTCCGCTTGCGCACGGTGACCTCGCCCCCTCGAGGACGAGGTTGCCCTCTGGGCTGCCATCTTTTTTATTGGGTCGCCATCTTTTGTATTGGGTCGCCATCTTTTTTTTCTCACGTGTGATGACTTCTCACGAGTGATTGGTCCGTTATTTCCTCGGTCTTGGGTGTTCGCCGTAATTTCCCAGCTCTCTCGACAAGATTGTGTTAATGTTGTTTGTCTTCAGAAGATATTTGTTGCACGTTTTAGTTATTTCCTCGGTCTTGGGTGTTCGCCGTAATTTCCCAGCTCTCTCGACAAGATTGTGTTAATGTTGTTTGTCTTCAGAAGATATTTGTTGCACGTTTTGTGGGTTTAAATGGTATTAAATAATTTATCAATAAATATCTACTGCATTTTGTGTCACCAAAAGTCCACGGTTTTAACGACCCATGAGTCTTTTCAGTGAACAACATCAGAAGTAGTGCTGCACGACTACAAGGTAATTTCTCAAGGATGCACGCAATAAACAATTTGCATGTTGGGATAACTGGTGCCCTCATTTTCCATCGAACAACGCTTTAGAAAGAGAGTGTGTACCAGCGACGATTTTCTCACGTGTGATAATTTCTCACGTTTGATTGGTCCGTTATTACCTCGGTCTTGGGTGTTCGCCACAATTTCCCAGCTCTCTCGAAAAGATTGTTTTAATGTTGTCTGTCTTCACTCTTCAGAAGATATTTGTTGCAAGTTTTGTGAGTTAAATGGTATTAAATAATTTATCAATTAATATCTACTGCATTTTGTGTCACCGAAAGTCCACGGTTTTAACGACCCGTGAGTCTTTTCAGTGAACAATCAGAAGTAGCGCTGCATGACTAAGGTAATTTCTCAAGGATGCACGCAATAAACAATTTGCATGTTGGGATAACTGGTGCCCTTATTTTCGATCGAACAACGCTATGTTTCTACCCGCGATTGTGTGCAACGGCAGCTGGATACCCGCGTTGGTCGGCCCTTGCGTGTTTCTGATACCCGGCCCGTCAGGCATGTTTTTTTGTTTTTTTGGTTTTTTTTGCGCCGGGGTTAGTCTGTAGCGGACCTTGCGTGAGGGTTTGTGGGTGTTGATTTTGGGGAAAATTTGGCATATTCAAAACATAAATTGGGGGGTTTTGGCAGTCTTAAAATTTGCGTTCGCTATTGCATTTGTGCATTCTGGGAAGTTTCGCTTGCCGGACACCGCTTACTGGGTTGGCACTGGTGTTCCAATGTCTCCCCGCGCCTATTATACTTTAAATATAGCGAGATGACTGATTTAAAATGCAGCTCAAAGGGGGGGGGGGGGGGGAGGGGGTAATCCTAATTTCTACAGATACTGCATATTTTCTGTTAATGATGCTTTGTCTTCTTCCATCTCATTTCATTTTATTGGGCAGATGTGACCTCTTTATGTCCCCTTTATAAATTTTCCTTATAGGCCCTACTTCTTTCATAAATTGACTGCTTACGTTAGGCCTACTCATTGACTGAATAACAACATAATATTCACAAAGACAAGCATTGTCGAATATTAGTCGTTACCTGCATTTAGTGGTATGTAGGCCTAAATACAACCAATAATTTCCGAGCAATAAAGAAATAAAGAAACAAGGCATAAAGAAAGCAAGAAATAACGACACAATGAAACGGAAAATGGACAAAAATAAAGCCTCCTCCAAACAAGCATATAAATCAAGAAATCAAAGAGAGACAGAAAGGAACGAATAAAGGAAAACGAAAACACACAAATCATTTTTATTTTATTTTCGTTTCCTATTTAAATCTTTAGACGTACGATGAATAAACTTTGAACAACAGGGTCTTTCAAGACAAAAACAAGTTTACAAAACTGTCATCAACAAAATGTGCAAAATCACACCCCTGTAATACTTAACATTATTATTGTATTATCAACCATTTACAAAATCTAGAAGAACGAAGTACGGAAACAAACGCATGCCGAAATAATTAAAAAAACACAGAAATAGTGACATAGAAACATAGAAATCAACTGTAACATAGTGACATAAAAACATTACAAAATAAACGTCAATAGATATCAAGAAACATATCAGAGATAAATAATAGGCCCCCCTGCAACTAAGGAAATAACGAAACTAAGACATAAACAAAATAAACAAATAAAAAGACAAAAAGACCACTGAGTCAGAAAAACACATAATAGGCCTAATTACAGAAACAATGAAATAGAATACTGAGCAAATACAAAGTTCACCACCGGCAAACACGGATATTCAGAAAGAGAAAATATAGAAACAAAGACACATTTAAGAAATAAAGAGATAGAGACACAAAGAAATCCAGAAATAAAGAAAAAAGGAAATCAAGTATTATACATGAATTCAAAAATTTGACAAATTTTAGGAGCACAGAAGCAAATAATTCATGGATTACTCAGGCCTTTGTTGGATATTCAAAAAGTCTTGATTATCTAAAAACCTACATATCATGCCAAGCATCATGCATCATTGCATTTTTATATCCTTCCCAAATATTAAAACACACCCCAACTTATGCTTCGTAGTCGAGAAAAGGGGGCGAAAAGGGTGAGGGATGGCGACGCTTCGCCTTCGACCGCACTCAACACCTTTTGCATGCTCAACATTTTATCATTAGGACATAACTACATTGCGTACAGATTTTAAATATCTTTACCAAACCAATTCTGAAAGTTATAAACTCTGATATCCTCTCCAATAGACCCTTCCCATGAAATATGCTAATTACATTCACGCATGCGTACAGACCCTGCTGGTTGGCAAACGCCATACGCCTCTCTTAATATTTATGCTCGAGTACGTCACAATTCTAACCCAAAACGAGGCCATAGGCGCAGCCACTGCAAGTGGTGGCGAACGCGCGCCTATAGCCTCATTTTAAGTAAGAATTATGACGTCATGCATGAATATTAAGAGAGGCGTATAGAGTTGTGCACTAAGTAGACGCACAAGCGCGTCTGCGTCACGCCACCATCAGCCCCACACAAAAAGGGGCAATGTTCCATCATTTTGCCAACCAGCAGTGTAAGTGCGCACGCGTGAAGTGCAATTTAAATATTTCATGGGAAGGGTCTATTACCCCCCCCCCCCCCCCTACCCCATGCACCGTGGTCGCATTTTATGTGCATCCCGCATCCCGCTAGTTACTATAATGCGTGCATAAGACAAGACCCCATTGGTCAGTGGCGGAAGTCATGTTTACTAATAGGATGGGGGGGGGGGGGGGGGGGGGACATTGCGCAATCATTTGCAATCGCGGTTTGAGTACACTCCATTTTTTAAAAGAGATGCTTACCGTTAACAAAGAAAAAGAAAATCGTATCGTTGAAATTCTTTCTCTATCAGCACTAACATCATAACAGTAGGCCGCCTGTAGTTTTTTATTCAAATTACTAAAGCAGTTAACAACGTAAAAATAATCATTTTCGAATGTTCTCTACTAGTGTAAAGATTACGTGTTTACAACATTTGAAGATTTCATCACCCTCAGATGAAATGGACTCGTCCAACCAGTCTCCCAGTCTCAACGGCCACACGGTGTTCGAATCGTGTGCATGTGTGGAAGCATGGTACAAAGGTCAAGGTCATAATGAGGGAAGCTTGTGATTGGACCGTCGAAAATGCATCATTCATTTGCCTCCCATTCTGCGCTGTTTGCAGTCGGCCGAACGAAGGATTTAAATATTCATGATCTGCATACCAGCGCACATATCCGCTAGCCCCCCCCATTTTCGCCCATTAGTGAACGAAAATGGGGGGGGGGGGGGGGGGGGGCTAGCGGAAATAAAAACAGGAAACACATTAAACCCCGAAGATACAGTCGCGACAAGGCGGTCGGCATGACGGCCTCCGCATGCGGATAGTAATACGAGGGCGGATGACCTGCGCACAGTAGTAGTACGGGCGTCGTGCGATGTGATACAAACATTACGCACAGTGCTTGTGACATGTGATAGGCTAGTGGTGGATTTTCCGTCTTTTCGGAGTGAAAACTGCGACCGCCTAGAGCAAGGCTAGCGAGATCACTGCTCTCGCGCGAAGTTGCTGGCTGCCGACTCTTCGTCATTGAATGTGACCAGTCTTGAGAGCAGTAATCTCGCGCAGAGCAGCCCTCTCGCGGGATATTGCGAGAGAGCCGTTCAGCTATCACCGCGACAGACATTTAACGACTTTTCCACAAGTCTATAATCTGTGTGAAATGAATGCGAGGTCAAAGGTACATCCGGCTAGATCCCGCCAGGCCCAAGGATGGTATCTGTCGCTATTCACGGGCCTCCAAATGTTACGTCAGATGTTCATTGGTGCCAATAGTCCACCCGTGAATAGACTGTGCAAGTCTCGCGCGCATTCGAACTTCCGGGACCATAGTGGTCCCAACCATATGGAGTTTTACGTGGGCGAGATTTTGTTTCGTCAATTATTTTCGTTTAACGTAGGTTATGACCTAGAAAAATATACATGTTGTTGGGATTGTAATACTAAGTGAGAACAAAGTATGAAAGTAAAACAAATTCAAAAATATAACGAAGAAAACCCAAGAAATAAACTTGACCTCAGCTTCCGGTTATTGCAAAAAATTCAGAATTGTGTGCTCGCCTCCGATCATAAAACTTATGTAAACGCTTGTTTTGGATGCGCGGTTATAATCGCCAGATGCTGTAATTGCAAAGCGAACCCTTTTCATTGCAGTATATTGGTTGTTGAGGCGTCAGCATCCTCTAAACTGCGATACGGGTCAATTTAAAACCCGTTTGACCATCACGAATCCGCGTAAGGGGTTTCTAAAAAGTTAACATCAAATAAGCATCCTTGTCCCAGAGTTTTAATTTCTTTTTATATAATAATTAACACGCTGTTGTGTATTTTTTTCAAAAGCTAAAACTTTTCATAAAATTTTAATGATTTATTTTTGTTGTTCAGATTTTGTCATAAGATATAATTTAAAACAAAGATTTAATTTCAGAAATAAAAATGTTCTTCGTTTGACGTGTTTTCTCGTTCGGATACGCGCGAGACTTGCACAGTCTATTGACCACTGACTAGCAACGTACATGCGCAGTGACATACTTACTCGAACGACTCATTTGGAAGTTTAGTCAACCATCGGCACAGCGTCAACATTTCCATTTATCGCTACAGTGTCACTGGTTCCCTTCTGCACTTTTAAACATGTTAGCATGGAACGAGGCTATCGGGACCACGGGAGAAACCATCGTCCTGAGGCTGGTTCCAAATGGTCGACCACAGTAGTCAACCAATGGTCGACCAGCGTGGGTTCGAGTCAAAATAGTCGACCGTTAGTTGACCATCATATTGCACCCGAACTTGCTCGATAAAGACAGGGGACCAGTCAACTCCCCCTAGCCTGAACATAAATCTAGCGACGTCACCCTTCGAAGTTCAGAACTCAAAGAATCGATAAGAGTGTCGCAGTTCGGACTAGTATGAAGAATAGTTGTATCGTCAGCAAATATCGTCAGTAAATGATTACTGTGAAGAGGAACAGTGAAGGCCATTGATGATATAAAGAGAGAAGCGGGCCAAGTATAAAACCGCAGATAATAGAAAGGACCGGAGTCACAGTTCAAATAGTGTACATAGTGTGAAAAGTAACTTGTCCGTAGGTGGGATGTTGTTAGAGCTAAGGAAAAACCTAAGTAAAGAAGGAATTGAAGGAATTAGAACACTCTGGAGGAGTTGCAGTGGAGTTGAGAAGAGAAGCTTCTCCGTCGGTGAAACTGATGTCAGGAGCAGGCGTCTTACACTTACCAAGAATGTTGTTTATTTCCCGCCAAAGACGTTTTAAATCTGTCTTACGAGAATCGAGCTTGCGGGCATAATGATATTTTTTTGCCTTCCAGTGCCCAATTTCATAGAGCTGCTTAACGGCCGATTCTGTACTGAGTTTCTCATATTTCAGAGCGCTGATAAACTGCTATAGCACACGAAAAGGCATGCTAACCTTCCGGTGCTTACTGCACGAAAGTGAATGACGTAACAATGCAAATCATTTGTGAACGCGCAAGATGGCCGCCTTATTTTCTTTCTAAGGCCGTGTCCGAAACGGCGACTTCGGCTACAGCTACGGCTATGGCGCGCGCGTCTGCCTATCCTTCAACACTGACAGACGCGCTGATCTAGCCGTAGCTGTAGCCGAAGTCGCCAATTCGGAAACGGCCTAACTCTGTGAAACACGCTTATGCTTAAAGGCACTGGACACGTTTGGTAATTACTCAAAATATGTATTAGCATAAAAACTTACTTGGTAACGAGCAACGAAGAGCTGTTGATACCATAAAACATTGTGAGAAACGACTCCCTCTGAAGTAGCGTAGTTTTTGAGAAAGAGGTAATTTCTCACTAAAATATTTGAATCTGAAAAAGACTTCAGGCCTGAGGCCTTTTTCAGGCATCTGAAAGCACACAAATTAATTTGTGCGAAAAGGGTGGGTTTTTCTTTCATTATTTTCTTGCAACTTCGATGACCAATTGAGCCCAAATTTTCACAGGTTTGTTATTGTATGCATATGTTTACCAAACACTACCAAACGTGTCCAGTGCCTTTAAGCAATTTTTTCTGCTACAGTTAGCACGAACATTTTCTTAGCAGCTCTATGACATTGGGCCCAGCTCTATGAAATTTGGCCCTGAAGGCAGCAGTCAGGCGATTACGAAAGGTCTTGTAATTGTTTGTAGTTGTATTGTGCAGAAAACGCCTATAAAGCCTATTTTTGAAGTTGCACGAATCAATAATAGACTGGCTGATCCACGGTTGATTTCATGTCCACCTGACTGCGTTACCAACCACTGAAAACACATTATAACCTTTTTCGTGGCAAGAAAGAAATATCGTCTGCTTACCTGCTACACAGTTAGCACGAAAATTTGCTTACCGTTAAGCAGCTCTATGAAATTGGGCCCGCAAACGTTTGTGATCGTTGGAATGATTGGTTGCACACTTCGTGATGTCAGTGCTCTGTATGAAAATGGCAACACCGTCTATTTTATATTTTGTAACTTGGTTTTTAGTCCTCGTTTGTACATCACGACTTCAACTAATTATGTTGATACTTCAACTCCAACTGACTGCGTTGAAAACCACTGAAAACACATAATAGTTATTTTCGTGACAAGAAAATAATATCGTCTGCTTACATTTTGTTGCCCGTCATTTTAAAAACCGCCAACCAACACCTCAGAAATACGTTCGCCTATTGCTAACGTTCACCAACGTTGTTGGCGCACAACTCGTTTCACTCAAAATTGTTGGCAAAAGTGCGCAAACAAATATTGGCAACGTTTGCACAAGTGGAACGTATACCCCCAGCTGATGTTCAGGCTACTCCCTCGAAGAGTAACGTCAGATGTTCAAGCTATACTCCCTCCCTTTAAAATTTCATCAAAATTCCAGACCTGACAGGTCAGGTCTGGAATTTTGGAGGACCTACCTACATAGTGCCCCCCTAGTGCCCCTACATAGTGCGGCAGTGCCCGACCGTCGTTCCGGCCATATCCACATAGCCACAAGGCCGAGTCCGAATTGATGATTTCGTATGGCAGGAACGCCGAAAAGTTCCATAACTCATCGTTGTTGTAGTCAACGGATATCCGCATCCGAAATCATCAATTTGCACTCGGCCGTTCAGTCGCACCATGGAGGTGGGCCAATTGTTAATTCGTTATAACGGATTATTAATTCGTTTTAACGGATTATTAATTCGTTTTAACGGATTATTAATTCGTTCTAACGGATTTTAATTCGTTTTAACGGATTACTAATTCGATATCAAATAACAAACCACAAGGGAAACTGACTGGGTAAATTTTTTTAAATGATTTTGGGTTGAACAAGGAAAAATTGACTAGAGCGGGATTTGAACCAACGACCTCCGGATTGACGTGCCGGCGCTCTACCAACTGAGCTATCTAGCCCTATGATGGCGGTCTCCCTATTTTGTCAATATCCTTGTTCGGTGGGTGCCAGTCAGAAGCCATTCAACCGTAGACTGCCGTGTAGCCAAGGATCACACCCAAGTATACGATACAACCTGGAAAGCGGCAGCCAGGGGATCACCATAAGGGGATGCGACTTTTTATATCAGATATCAAATAACAAACCACAAGGGAAACTGACTGGGTAAATTTTTTAAAAATGATTTTGGGTTGAACAAGGAAAAATTGACTAGAGCGGGATTTGAACCAACGGATTACTAATTCGTAATAACGAATTATTAATTCGTTCAAACGAATTACTAATTCGTTATAACGAATTACTAATTCGTTCAAACGAATTACTAATTCGTTCAAACGAATTACTAATTCGTTCAAACGAATTACTAATTCGTTATAACGAATTAGTTCGCTGATAATATATACTTCAGTGGCACGATCACGATTGGGCTTTCGTACTAACCTATGAGTAACGTTATTTGAACGTTCCCCTATGTCGAACTTTTATCTCCAACTTATATTGACGTATGTATACACGTTTTGACGTGTTCCGGACAATCACAGAACTTACTGAACGTGTTTCTAACTTACAGCTACCGTATAATGGCGTATCGGCAGCGTTTAGGGGAATAGACTAGGCAAGTCTCGCGCGTATCCGAACGAGAAAACACGTCAAACGAAGAACATTTTTATTTCTGAAATTAAATCTTTGTTTTAAATTATATCTCATGACAAAATCTGAACAACAAAAATAAATCATTACAATTTTATGAACAGTTTTAGCTTTTGAAAAAAAAAATACAATAGTGTGTATATTAATATTGAAAAAAAAAATTTAAACTCTGGGACAAGGATGCCTATTAGGCCATGGGCCGAAGCCATTTATTTTGTCAAAGTGCTGCAGGGTGGGGGGTGAATACGTTTTGAAGCCATAATATCATAGAAATGGTATTCATAACAAAATATCAACAATGTTCTACAAAAAAGTTTGGTTCATTTTCTTTAAAAAAGTGATTTTCTAAGCCCATTTTTTGCAACCTTATTGGAGTTGTAACCTTGTTCCCAAACATGAAGTGTAAAGGTGCTATGGGACTGTGGCACACAAAATATTCAATGCCCCTGGGAAGGAGTATGTGTAAGTTTGTTTGTTTGTTACAATATGGCTGCCAGACAATGGAGGGGTTGCAGTGTGCTTGTCATGTAACAAATGATGCATGTGAACCTGTTATAGCTTTTAAAGAGTCTTCTTGGGATAGAATTGTTGAATGTGTAAGTACATGGAAAGAGTTAGATGGTTTACAGAAGAAAGCTGCCTTGGAGTTTGACATAGAAAAGAAACATTTGTACGGGTATCATAGAAAGTGCTACCAACGTTTCACTGACAAGAGGCGTATTGGACAAGGGCTTCAGAGGAAAGAAAAGGGGCGTTTGAAAGAAGACATTGAAGAATTGCAAGTAGATGCTGATGAGGAAGATGAACATAATGAACAGGGGTACCATGTGTTGAGGTCTCAAGTCAAAATTCACCGCTGTAAAGTTCCACGTAGGTCAGGAAATGTACTCCCTGAAGTATGTATAATAATATGCCTTGAGAATAAAACCATCGTAGAGAAGTCAACCAGAAAGAGAAGACTTGAGCGTCTTGTTACATGTGATTGTGAGACCAATGCGTCAAAACTTTTGGAAGCAGCATCTGCCAAAAATGATCAGCGAATATTGCTACAGATCGAGGGCCTTGATCCGGTATGCATTGAAGTCCGCTACCATGCTTCATGCTACAAACTGTACACAAAATGTGCTTATGAGGGTAAGCCCACATGTAGTCGTTTTCTTTCAGAATCCTTTGACTGCTTTTGTGATGAAGTGATAAAGAAGAGGGTTATTGGTGGTGGGGAAATCTTGAAAATTAACACTCTGAACAGACTCTTCAAGAACATAGTGAGTCAAATTGAGTATGTTGATGTAAGTACATACCGTAACTCGCAGCTGAAGGCAAGACTGTTGAACAAATTCCCACAACTTCAATATGTGCAGCCAAGATCAACTTCGTGTGAATTTGTGTTTTGCCCAACTGACGAAGACAAAGTAATTATACCTTTTGACCTTCAAGATAGTGAGTCTGAGAGTGACCAGTCCTCTACCACCACAGAGGAAGATGATCAACACCAGGAGAATTCTTCCATCAAACATGATGAAACTGCCTTGATATACAGGTCAGCGCTTATTCTTAGAAATATTTTGAATGCTGCATCATCACTTAAGCATTGGCCTCCAACTTCCAGTAATATGACTGAAGAAAACTGCATGGACGTTGTGCCACCTCTGCTGTATAACTTTATTTCATGGTGCACTGGTCTTCACAATGACTTCTCAGTTGAGCGAGTTGAAATATGTAACAGTAGTGACAAAGTGAAGATGCTTTCCATAGCTCAGGACATCATAACACTATCCTCACAAGGACGGAAGCTGATGCCAAAGCATTTGGCTCTTGGAATGACAATACGTCACCTGACAGGTTCATCGAAGCTTCAGCAACTGCTGAATAGATTTGGGCACTGTGTTTCCCACTCTGTCAGTCTGGAGCATGACACCGCTCTGGCAGCCAAACAACTACAACTTGGCAACGGTGTTCCACCAGGATTCAACAGCAGCATGTTTACTACATTGGTGTGGGACAACAACGATTTTGGAGAAGAAACCCTGACAGGTAATTTTTGTTTCTGTTCTCAAAAGCTTGAATATTAACTGATATTGTTTAATGTTGCCATAAACATCATGTCCATAGTAGAATGAAAGTAAATTATAGGAATTCTACAGCATAGGCCTAAATTTACTTTTGGAATAAACAAAATGAACACTTAATCATTTTAATGGAAAATGACAACGCGGAAAAGAAGTGTTTGGTTTTGACAAAATATAGAGTCCTGACATTTGTAGCGCAGAAATATAGCAGTATTGTTTATGTTTTGAACATAATTAAGCATCAAACAAATGTATGCACTTATGAATAATATCAGATTCAATAATAACAAATGCTTTGTTGTATGCAGGAAAGGGCACAACACACAATACCAACGGGATAATCATCCAGAGAGTCAGCACAGATCCAACCCAGATGCAACCTGAGGCACCGTCATCGATGCGTAGTAGAAAACGTACAGTTGACCCACCAGCTCTTGACATCCCAGAATACTTTGGCAAGAAGCGGCATGGCCCAATTCAGTTCCAGGGTAAACATGATTTATTTGAATTTCATTGAAGAATTGCTGTAGTTTTGGTTAAATCATGTTTTGTTGTATTGACATTTCCGTATTACACTAAAATGAACTGTTTGAGTGTACCCTCTTTCACATATTGGTTTGTTTGGATATGCATGTGTTTTTTTATTGTTGCATGATTGAGTGCTTAGGACAGCCAATTGTAACTATACTGGATCCTAAAATCAAAAGAACAATTATTTTGTAAACTTGCTCATGAAACCACAGTCATTACTGAGTATGTTAGACATAAATTTGAAAGAAGTTTTACAGGAATGTTTGTAATAAAAACAATTTCAAAGGTTATCCGGTCTTTCTAGTTCCCCCATCATTGCACTAAGGTGAATTATTTACTAAACATAGATACTATTGTAGTGATCTGTAAACGGGAATCAACCGCGCGAGCTAATTGCTAAGTGCGGGCGCGGTTGGTTTAATAATATTTTGATTAAGAAGATAATCAAATACAAAGATGGGAATAAAGTAAAGGAATGTAAGAATAAGAAGGGAGTTTGTGTAAGATAGTAGAAGAGAGTAGAGCTAGAGCAAAGAACTCTTAATTAAACAGTAATTGTTATAAAAAGAGACATCATTACATGTACTTGCTTGCAACATTGCCATTTGTCTGTTGGTGGTCTTTAACTTCAACTTCAAGCCTCCCAATTATAAATACGAATCTTAATACGAAATGACCCAAACCCAGGCCAAGACACTACAATGGGAACTGGGAGAGGTGGGGGGGGGGGGGGGGGGGGTTAGGAATGTGATTATTACTGGTTTGTACATTGTATTCTGTGATTGTAATTAAATAACTTTATTTTTATCTGCAGGGGCAGATAAGATATAATATAATACTCATGTCATCCCTCTTCAAAACTCCTCCTATGTCATTGTTGTTATTACTACCTTCTTTTTTAGTTTTATTATCACTATTATTATTGTTCTCGTTCAACGTAATCCTTTATGAGTGAATTGTTATTTTTTGTTTTATTTATGGTATAATTTGTTTTGTATTTGTCAGTAGGCATTTCACTACAAGCCTCCTTTGGCTTTGAAAATGCCACCACATTAGTTTGCTACGTATCCATTACATTATAATATTTTGATTTCACTAGTTATTTGAGTTTTCATTAATTATTTATGTCCTAATCAGTTCTTGAATGTCTTTGATTTAAATAATTGCTCTAAATTTGTTCATTATTATATCTTTTTCGTTTACCACTGTGGAAATAAATGTTGAGTTGATTTGATTTGATTTTGAAGATTCAAAGTGTGGGAGAGTTGTAGTGATCTATAAACGGGAATCAACCGCATGAGCTAATTGCTAAGCTCGAGCGTACGCGCGGTTGTTTTCTAATTAATAATATTTTGATTAATAAGATAATTAATAACAAAGATGGGAATAAAGTAAAGGAATGTATGAATAAGAAGGGAGTTTGTGTAAGATAGTAGAAGAGAGTAGAGCTAGAGCAGAGAGCTCTTAATAAAACAGTAATTGTTATAAAAGAGACATCATTACTTGCGTCCAACGTTTGTCTGTTGGTGGTCTTTAACTTCAACTTCAAGCCTCCCGTCCCGATTATATATACGAATATACTACTACTATACTACTCCGCACGTACGTGAGGAACGAAAGGACCCAAACCCAGAATTCAATTGTATTTGTTTAGAATTCGGCTCTTGCATTTGCGGTCAATTTGACGCCTCCCATCCTACACAGTCTCTGTAGAGGGGGGCACTATAGCCTCTCTCCTACCTCCTACGTTTCCCTTCACATACTAGATTTAAAAATATTTCAGACAATGTCTTTCCCTCTTAATAAAACAGGAAAGTTGTACATTTGAGTATTCCTATGATGGTTTGAATTTGGGATATGAGGGGGCGGGGCTAGAAAGGACAGGGCTAAATGGGGGCACATCATCATTTCCCGCCATCATCCCACGTGTGACCTTGACAGTTTTCAAAGCATATTGTGTACAAAGTCATGTATGTCAGTTAGGAAAAAAAAAAAAAAAACACTGTATAAAGGTGTTGTTTAAAAAAAGTACAATCTCCTGCAAGGGCCATGACGTCATACATACACATGTACATAGTTCCAGTACATGTAAATAATGGATTATTTGCTCCAAAAAATCATATTTAAAGTGATAATGGCAGCCATTTTGTAAATTGTCAAGTTCCATGTTCTTGTGAAATCCTTCCAGTTGTGAATTTTTATGCAAGAGCTCAACATTTATGTATAGCTTTTCATACATGTGTGTTTCTAAGAAATAATTAGCCGCCATGTTTGATTTTGGCCGCCATCTTGGATTTCTCGCTTGTGAACCAATATTTTTAGTAGAACATTGTTTTTTCTTGAAGAGGACACCATTCCCTACATTTTGATGTATAGATCTCCCCTTCACCCCTGGGGCTGCAGCATTCTCCCATTTCTGGAGGACTTTTTGGCCTTCGGCCCATGGCCTATATTTGATGTTAACTTTTTAGAAACCCCTTACGCGGATTCGTGAAGGTCAAACGGGTCTTAAATGGACCCGTATCGCAGTTTAAAGAGGATGCTGACACCTCAACAACCATAGACTGCAATGAAAAGGGTTTGCTTTGCAATTACAGCATCTGGCGATTATAATTGCGCATCCAAAACAAGCGTTTACGTAAGTTTTATGATCGGAGGCGAGCACAAAATTCTGAATTTTTTGCAATAACCGGAAGCTGAGGTCAAGTGTAATTATTGGGTTTTCTTCGTTATATTGTTGAATTGGTTTTACTTTCATAGTTTGTTATCACTTAGTATTACATTCCCAACAACATGTATACTTTTCTAGGTCATAACCTACGTTAAACTAAAATAATTGACGAAACAAAATCTCGCCCACGTAAAATTCTATATGGTTGGGACCACTATGGTCCCGGAAGTTCGAATGCGCGCGAGACTTGCACAGTCTATTGGTATATAAAAATGGGGTTCACAGGAGGATACTGCGATGTCTAGTGCGGTTATGATTTGAATCGTCGAGCGGCAGCCTTTTTTTCAGGCTACGACACGTGATCGTTGGCGATACGCTGCCGCGCGCTATGCATAAGTTAGACTATCGTTGGGCATAAGTTGTGAACCCCGCCAACACGCTAAGCATTCGTTGGTTTAAGTTATATATAAGTTATCGAAACGTTCTCCATAAGTTACTATTACGTTATGTATACGTCCAACTCGTTATGAATACGCTATGTATACGCCCTAAATTTGAAAAAACGTCTATAGTTCAGCGTATGCCGGCGTTTTAGAGAAATTTTGATACGTCGGCATACGCTGGCTAAAACGTCAAGGTGTGACAGGGCCTTTACTGACGTTGGCCTAACGTATACACGCTAGCTGGGAAGGTTAAAAGCAACTATATAGATAAGTTTCACAGTATCGTATCGCGATATCCCAATATAACCTCAACACCAAAGTTTCTCTCTTTTTAGGCAATACGCCATCTATCGACAACTTTCAGACAGTCTGACGGTAGTCAATAACCTCAGATTTGGCCATTAAACAAATAAATAATAATAATCCGAATTGAATGTAGGCCTATTTGTTATTTATCAAATAATGTGATAAATATATTGTAATATATTATTAAAGGTAGGATCAACAAGGTTATTGTCAACGTAATGCTGACTTTAATACCTGCAGGCAAAATGATCAAGACAGATAATAATTACTAGCGAGATGGCGCGATTCGTGCTTATAAAATGTTGCAAATGTAATGTGGGGGAAGGGGGGTAATGGAGGAGGCATTCAGAGGTCATCATTTTGTAATGGTTTTGGTACTGGGCAGTTCAACGGTACGCTAAATTGTTTTGTCTTATTGATGAAATTTTCAGCATGCAAAAAGTGTTGAGTAGGGTCCCGTGCTTGTTTTATGTTTGTGTGCTTCAGGTATAATTTTTTGACACATATTTATTTTCGTTATTACTGTATTTTCCTTGTTTTCTGTATGTCTTTGCTTCGTCATTGCTCAAAAACAATTAATTGTAAAGAGGCTTACCACTAATGCTGGTCACGACAATACTTCTTGTCTGGCATTTATTTATGTTGTTATTCAGTCAAACAGTAAGCAATTATCAATTCCTTTTGGTTTATTATTTTCAATTATCAATTCATTACTGAACAAAGAGAAACATTGAAAGGGAAAGGGGACCCGTATATAGGAGGCCATGACAATCTACACAAAAAATGGCCTGGTGGAGACAAAGTATAATTCCGTATCAATTTGGATTATTTTGTCCCTCCTTTTAGCACCATTTTAATTCAGTCTGAGTAATTGGTTGAACTTTCTGAAGTAGCGATAAACTATTTAATTCACAAGTTATGCACATTGGTTCTTATTCTACACGAGTATTTCCCCCAAGACGTGAATCTTCCACCTATAGGGCAATTGATTGGGTCTGAGAGCTGAAGATCAGTGACGCACGACGCAAGAAGTTGGTTTGCCCAATGACCTTCAAACACAATGGGATATGGTTATTACATCATTCTTTAATTTGTTTGCAAACATTGAGCATCATACTGTATGGCAGGCCTTGATTATGACAAAAGCTGACTGACTCACCTTTGAAGTAAGTAATAAAAGAAGGAACAATATGAGATGCAACTTTATTTGTATGGATGAAACAACATTTGACACTGGCTGAAAAAGGTCATCCTTTGTAAAATTATTACTCAAAACTATATGAAACAAAGTTTAGGCCGTGTATTTGTTGTTTTAGACAGTGTGAATCTAAGCACAGGGCCTAGCCTACGTAGGATTATTCGTGCAAAAAAAATGCATTTTAACAGCCAAGCCACCAATATTTTCTCCGATCCGGGTGATCTTCACTTATCAATATTTATAGATTTTATTAATATTTGAAGGTTTTTCTTTGTCTACTTGACATGTTTTTATTTTTGAAATGAACTGTTCATTGATGACGGTCTCGTATAATTTGTGTAATGTTCACTTTTAAACATTAATCTTCAATAGGCCTATATATTATTCTATAATGGAATGAAATTACATCGTGGAATCTCGGCTCGTGTAAGAGTAGCCAGTCTATTTAACCCCACATAATATGACGTGTGCTCATCAATATGCAGGAGGTTTGGTACATCAGGTGGGCGAACTGGTATAGGCCTGTAGGCGTACTGCGATCAGTCTGGATGATGCGTATCCTGCTGTACAAATGGCTACACAAATCTTATGGAATCCAGGAGTTGTGTTTGGTTAGAATAACGTGGACAGTATGCGGGTCGAATTGTTGCAGTTGCACCTTATTATTGGTGTCCAGCTCGGTATACTTTAAAGAAAAGCACTGCACTTTGATAAATAACAAATTGATAATGCTTAACCTATGCCTGTGTGATTATACTTCGACAACGGAAGGGCTGTTTGGCAGGTAAGCAATTACATAACTCATATCTGAATATATTGGTGTTTGTTGGACAATTTGAAGATTTATAATATAAAGTTTTTTTTTGCTTTCCTAAGGTATTGTTCGATATTATATATCCCCCCCCCCTTCCACCTCTCCCCTCTCTCTCCCTCCCTCTTTTGTGTGGTGGAAGTGGGGGAAAGGTCACCATCCCCACCACCTTACTTAATCCATATGTCCTAAAAATATTTTCATTGAAAGGCATCTTATACGGTCATTAATGTTTTGGGCGGTGGCGCTGAGCTTACGCTTTCAAAAATGCACTATTTGTGTACAAAAGAAATGAAAAGGCAAAAGGTGGCCCAAAACAACTTCACAGGGAACAGATTATGGGTTCCCCGACAAGTTAGCCATTTTGCTTGTTGTGTGCTATCTTTTAAGGTTTAGCAAATAAAAGAGGTAAGTTCGAGAATATTTATCTGTTTACCCCCCCAAGTGACGCCAAGGAGGAAACTTTGAAGTGGTATAATTGTTTTTTAGAATTAGTTTAAATGTTGATAAAGTTGCCTTTTAGAAAATACCTTTAAACCACTGTCTGATACCCCAAAAGGCCCCACACACATAATGGGTTGTAACCATGGCAACGGGCTACAATTGAATTCAAAGTGTGGATTTTGTTTGCTCCGCAAGTGCTTTCATCCCACCCGGTCAAAAAATCCCAGATTTTTTGACGGTGACAGAAATGTCAAGCATCAAGCATCAAGCATTAAACAACTTCGTGTTTTATTATTAATTCTCTTTCGCATGCTCAACTTGAAACGTCCACATAACGACACTATGCAAATTAATAGTTTTATTAAAACATTTTTACCAACGTGCCAAAGCACAATAATTCAGTTCCAACAAATGAGCTTGTAATGCCTTTCGATGTGTCACAACATTCAGGTAACTTATTTTACTCCAGACTCTCGCATCTTGAATGTTATTTTGTGAGAATGTTCACCTGAGGGTGAATTTCACGGTATTTTATATATTCAACCCGGTGACTTGACGTAATAATTATATGCTCTAGCCCCCAAAAGTGATATCAAATTTTCCCATTGTAAATCTCCTCATTTCAACCGCTAGTTGTATAGGGGCCAACATGTTGCAAGGGACAGTCATGCCTACCTACTCAGTAGCGCATACTATAGAGCTGGGACCCGTTTCCTTAAACAGAGGTTGATCCTATAAGCACACTGTCGCACAATCGTGGATGATGTCACAACTAAAATAACAATTCTTATTTACGACATGACACGTATTAAACCCATCATAATGATTAAAATAACCCATCAGCTCACTCAAAAGAAAAGAAATACTTTTTTTTTAAAATCTGACCACGGTCTGTCCAACATTTTAAAAAGTTTTAAAGCCTTTGTCATGTAAACCATTGCTAAGGGTTCGTTGGTCTGTTCGGCTACCTTGGATATCGATTGAGATCTAAGACTTAGTGTTTATTTACATGATTGAAACTAGAGATTCCCATTGGCGGTAGCCAAACCGTCGCACTGAGCAACAAATTTCATGGCCTCATTGGATATACACAGCTATAAAGTTACTTAGGTGGATTTGGAGCCACGTAATATGTAGTGTCACCGACAGAGATAAACGTCTTTGGCCTATTTCGTATCCCAGTTGTTTGCTTACAATTTCAAGACAAAACAATTTCCATTTAGGATAAGGAGACTTCGAACAGGATTGGTTATTTGCCGAAAAATTACTAAATAAAATAGCAATGACGATTCGAGGGGGTATTTTATTGACTTTGAAAATATTTCAGTTCAGATTAAACTTAGGCCTAAATGACCTGAACAATTTGTTTATAATAATTTATGTACCCTTGATTGTCCCTAACAAGTGTGTTTTAACTTGAATTAGGTAGTCCAGTAAAGATTGGGACCCAAATAATTTATGTATAAATCTGATGGTTCATAATAATAAAAGAATACATAGTATTTTGCTGGCAGGTACAATACATAAATGATTTGACCCCCAAAATGGTGGAAATGGTAGACGCGCATTTTGCGGAGGTGCGTTCTGCGTCTGCAAGGAGTCAATTTTTGAAGCACCTTTATTTATTTGCTAAATGTGTTTACAGTAGGCCTACAGTGACCGATTTCCCCCATTTACCCCAGCCAGATTTATGACAAACTTTAGAAAATGAAAGCTAATAAATTAGTCCAGATTTCAAAAGGCCAGACTTCAAACGGGGGAGCACCCGAGGGTACCGACAATAAGTTTTAGAGGGGGCACGTGCCCCAGCCTTACCCTGAGCCCCTTACGACAATGCTGAACATATTAAAATCGCAAATCCAAACTTTTTAATAGTGCATTTTAAATTAAAACTGGTGACTGCATCCCGTCCGATTTGGCAAAAACGTTTTCCTCTTGAACCCACCGCTGACAAAGCCAGAAATTGCTGCAACGACGTTAAACAGGTGTTTATGTGATGTTACTGCATGGCTGTTTACAGTGAACTCAGCTTGGTAAAGGCACTAAAAAGTTACTTGTATGTGTGTTGTTACTATTGTTGTTGTTTTTGTTGTTGTTTTCGCTGTTTGTTTGTTTGTTTGTTGGGTTGTTGGGTGGGTTGTTTGTTTGTTTGTTTGTTGGGGGGTTGTTTGTTTGTTTGTTTGACCGTTCGTTCGTTCGTTCGTTCGTTCGTTTGTTTGTTTGTTTGTTTGTTTGTTTGTTTGTTGTGGCTTTCGAGAAATGGATTTAAAACATGTCAATATGAGAAACGTTTCTGCATGAAATGTTTCCAAGATTGTGTATTCCATTTACGGATCATTCTTCCTGCGTGAACAACTGCTCCAGATTGTCGGTGATATCTTAAAAACGCTACCACCTTTTGAAATGAAATGTTCACAGCTTAGTTTTGTTGTAAATATACGTTTATATAATTATGACTAACATAATTGAACAGATCCACACAAAAAGGTTTAGGCCCAACTTGGGCTTTAATACATAATAACAATTAATAATAGCACGAAATGTCACTATATCGTCCTCACAATAAGCAGCTTGTCACACTTTGGCCTTTCTGATAGTACGGTTTGGACGGGTTTCCTGTATGTACTTTTCAATTATCGTACGTTAGCAGATGGTGGGATTACTACACATGCTTCTAAGTGTATTAAAATGCCTTGGGCATGTAGAATCAAGGGAGACATGCAGAATTCAAGTATGGGCCTTTAAGTAAGCTGTGTTGTGTGCATTTCATTGGGGTTGGATACTCTTACACTACCACAACAGTTCACTTGCATGAAATTAGAGTGTCAAAACTGATCCTGTATAAGAGCATGTTAAATTACATTAACACTACATCGTTTCTAATTTCCTTCCCACTAAAATTCCTCGTAGCCAATATTTCTCAGATTTTCAACAAAAAACAACCACTGCATCCTTGATTCCAAGGTGTTCTTGCTCAACTCATTTGGGAGGTTCTATTTTGGACTGGCACCTTAAATTTGGTCTGTATCGTTTGACAGTGGCATTTCTATGGTGTTCCATATGTGCCACTCCTTCCGTCGCCTTTTCAATTGTGTCCGTCGCCTTTTCAATTTTGTCCGTCGCCTTTTCAATTTTGTCCGTCGCCTTTTCAGTTTTGTCCGTCGCCTTTTCAATTTTGTCCGTCGCCTTTTCAATTTTGTCCGTCGCCTTTTCAATTTTGTCCGTCGCCTTTTCAATTTTGTCCGTCGCCTTTTCAATTTTGTCCGTCGCCTTTTCAATTGTGTCCGTCGCCTTTTCAATTTTGTCCGTCGCCTTTTCAATTTTCTTTCGTCGCCTTTTCAATTTTGTCCGTCGCCTTTTCAATTTTCTTCCGTCGCCTTTTCAATTTTGTCCGTCGCCTTTTCAATTTTCTTCCGTCGCCTTTTCAATTTTTCAGGCGCATTTTTTTTCTGAAACGGCCACGTGACTGTCACATGATGACCATGTGATGATTTGTTGGCAAAGAAAAATGATTGGATACCTCAACCATACTGTCTATGTACAGGCTTTGCTTAGTAAATCAAGAATGGAACTGAAAAAGGATATTATCGTAGTTATCTGGTCTCGCGACTATGGATGAAGCAACGTATACATTTTGGCAACTGCGGTATGCCTCCCAAAGGTCGAATTTCCTTCGGAGTCATGTGATAGTCACCTGGTAGTCACGTGGACCCACGATGGAAAAATTGAAAAGGCGACGGACAAAATTGAAAAGGCGACGGACAAAATTGAAAAGGCGACAGAAAAAATTGAAAAGGCGACGGAAAAAATTGAAAAGGCGACGGACAAAATTGAAAAGGCGACGGACAAAATTGAAAAGGCGACGGAAGAAAATTGAAAAGGCGACGGACAAAATTGAAAAGGCGACGGAAGAAAATTGAAAAGGCGACGGAAAAAATTGAAAAGCTATAGGCGACGGACAAAATTGAAAAGGCGACGGACAAAATTGAAAAGGCGACGGAAAGGAGTGGCACATATGGAACACCATACATTTCTCATTTGGTCTGTATCTATGTTGGACTAGCCCATTGGTCTGTATCGTTGGACTGGCACTCCTCATTTGGTCTGTATCGTTGGAATTGCATTCCTCATTTGGTCTGTATCTGTGTCCTTTCTTTATGGTTGGACTAACCCTACCCAATTGGTGGTCTGTATCGTTTGACTGGCAATCCTTATTGGTCTGTATCGTTGGACCATGGAGGTAGGTTGGACTGCCACTCCTCATTTGGTCTGTATCGTTGGTCTGGCATGACACTCCTCAATTGGTCTGTATCTGGGTTGGACTGGCACTCCGGATGGTCTGTATCGTTGGACGGGCACTCCTCATTTGGTCTGTATCGTTGGACTGGCACTCCTCATTTGGTCTGTATCGTTGGACTGGCACTCCTCATTTGGTCTGTATCGTTGGATGGGCACTCCTCATTTGGTCTGTATCGTTGGACGGGCACACCTCATGATTGTGGTCTGTATCGTTGGACTGCATGGCACTCCTCATTTGGTCTGTATCGTTGGACTGGCACTCCTCATTTGGTCTGTATCGTTGGACGGGCACTCCTGATTTGGTCTGTATCGTTGGACGGGCACTCCTCATTTGGTCTGTATCGTTGGACTGGCACTCCTCATTTGTGTATCGTTGGGCGGGCACTCCTCATTTGGTCTGTATCGTTGGACGGGCACACCTCAATGTGGTCTGTATCGTTGGACTGGCACTCCTCAGTTGGTCTGTATCGTTGGACTGGCACTCCTCAGTTGGTCTGTATTGGACTGGCCAACTTCCTATTCTGTCTGTATCTACCCAGCAAGCGCGTAACGGCATCGTAACGTTACTATGAAGTTGTATTTTGGTAACGTTAATTCCCAACTAAAACACAACTAACCTGCAACGTTGCCAAAAGGTTGCTGTTTTGTCTTGCTACTTAATAACCTAAAAAACAACGTTATAACAACGTTATAACAACGTTGTATTTTAACCGTCGTCTAAAACGTCTTGTGAATATTTCTTTGCAATGTTTTCTGAAGGTTGTGGTTCTGTCTCGTTATTTGGTAACGCAGATACAACGTCGTCTACCGTTGTATTAAGTCTGTCTCATAAGTGAACGTAAGGGACGGACGTAAACTTAAAAATAACGTGCAAGAGTGCGCAGTAGGCCAAATCTAGACTTGATTTCAAGTCTGAGATCGCGGTTATTTCTCTGCATCAGCCACACAAAATTCCCCCCGCAGATTGGCTATCACGCGCTCTAACTCGCAATCTCAGACTTGACCCTCTTGTGTATACGGGATATTCATTTATTCACAACTTACATTTACATAACAACACTATGCCAGAGAGATGACCAATCAGGAGGCCACAAAACTCCTGTTGGTTGCGTCTATTCCCAATAGGTTATAATCACTTCAGTATTTTCTGTAAAATCGATCGAGTCATTGTTTTATTTTTCATAGTGCTTTGTACGTATGCTATTTCTAATTTATACATAAACTAATACTAGATGTAGGCCTATTCATAAAATATTGAAAAATAAACATGACAAATAACCTGATCCCTACTAGACGAAAAACTGTGTTCCCTTTATTTGAATGGAATCGTCTAATGATTTTCCCAACGTTTTTTATTTATTTTGAATTTAAAAACTAGAATCACTTTGGGTTTTTGTTTCCAAACTGCAAGTTGAATCACTGAGCAGAGGCAGTATAGTTACATGTGCATCAATGTTGTATTTCTGTACTATATCCCGTGGTATAAACGGTCAAGTTTGAATGTGCATTTTATTGACGGCTTCTGAGATTCTGACCAATCAGAGTGTTCCGTCCACTTTTGGACTAATTCGCCATAGGGTGTGTACAAACCGAAGAACAATGTTCCCAAGTCTGTGATCGTAGGTTAAAGACGGAGGTTAATCCACAAGAGGGCGCTATTTCAGGCAATAATGTATTGGCTATCAGGTAGACTAAAAACCACGAGCACAGACTTGGAACCAAGTCTAGGCCAAATCTGACTGGCCTGTACATGTCACGTGGGTACCTAATTGTTCCGTTTTGCGTATGCCAAGTTCTGAATAAGAGGTGGGCCATATAACAATGAACTTTGCACTGGATAATAGAATTCGCTTGCACAAGATTGCCCATTTGGGTGGGAACAATGTGGCTGTCTTTCTTAATAGTAGCCTAATCCCGGTGGTTGGAAAGGGTAAATTAGACGCGTTTTACAAATGGCCAATCACAGAATAAGAACATTTTTAAATAAGAATTCCACAATTACATTGAAAGTGCTGCAACGGCAATATCATTCATGATACAAATGAATTACGAAAAGCAAACATTATCTACCTCTACAATATTATGGACAACTTTCAAGACGACCTTCCACCACCTTCTGATAGAATATAAACTCAATCTCGTGCCAGGTATCTCCGTCTCGAGCATACATCTTAAAAATTGTACCCCTTTCTTTGTTTTCTAGAATGGGGAAGTGATCTTAATATTGATTCCCAATGTTCAATTTCTAGGGGATTTCACACCCGAATTTTGCTTGTAAAACAGCCCCTCCCCATAGAAAATCAGAACGTGCATGCATCCCCTTAGTTACTTGAGTTGGGGTGGGGGGGGGGGGGGTCGGTGGGGTACACAATGTACTCAGGGGAGGGGCGGGGCGGACGCCCCGAAAAATAAATATATAAATTTATAATAAATAAATAAACTACAATTTTAAAAAAGTCCCCAAAATCAGAAAAGAAGAAAAATAGTCGACCCAAATATTAAAAAATGGTGCGCACAAAAAACAAATAAGCGCAAAAATGGACCAAATGCGTCGCCGGCGACGGGCGGCACTAACAGTCATGTTCGCCATAATGGTGTAAAATACTTCGACTACTACCCAAATAATGTAATAAAACTAGGCCTATATAGTCTAAACGTCATGAGATTACAACAATAAATGTCACTCAGTTCAATTTGGGGTTGAACCAACGACCTCCGGCTTAACCAACTGAGCTGTAAATTCAATTTGAATAGCAAGCTTTTCCACTGTCCACGACCACACATCTCTTATGTAATACGCACAATAGGGCTATAGGTGCCTCTCAGTGAACGGGGGCGTGTCCGACCACCTCTCAGACAATGCAGCTTTGCATGCGTCCAACAGTAATGAGGTGACAGGCAGTGCTCCTGGTGTAAGAAAATCGGGTGACCAATCAAATATCAAACCCGAACGTTACCATACGTCCATTTTAAGTTTACGTCCGTCCCTTACGTTCACTAATGAGACAGACCTTTCAATACGTTACCTGAGCGTTGTGGTTTTGTCAGTTACCTAACAACATTAATTCAACGTTATGACTATGTATCTTCACAATGTCTAAATAAAGTCGCGTTAACTTTTGTTTGCAACGTTGCTTGAATGTTGCAGTTTTGTCATGTTACTGTCGTATTTTTCGTCCTCTTATTACGTTGTGGGAAGGTTGCTTTTCACAAAGTTACCGGAATGCTGTGTTTTGTCAGGTCACGTCTAACTTCATAACAACATACCTGAACATTAAGTATCTTTCGGGTAATTTTAAATGTGTTTTGTAATTGCTTCTGTTTTGTAAAACAAAGACCTACGATTCCGTTCAGGTATCATATGCTCACTTGCCGCAGTAATAGCAGCGCGCGAAATTATGCATGTCTATAAATATAAATATTGATAACGTTATGACAACGTAAATATCACATATGCGAATTAGTAGATTTGGCTTAGTGTAAAATATCTACAACAAATTTCAAGAAATTTGCCAAATTTATGAACTAGGTATTAATTGTCTAAACTATCAGAGGATTTAGTCACAAATTAAATGTAATTTTACTTTCAAAAATATTAAAAAAATTGAAAAACTTTAGTAAAATTACACACCCATGACTGCCAAAGCAAGAAGTTGGTCTGTATTTATAGTACATGCTGTACAATGTATAGTATACAGGTGCAGTTAAGTCAGGCAACCGCAACGAGTAGTAACGGCCTACTGGTAAGTTTATATCGTTGAAAGTAATTCGTTGATCATGTTGATATATATTAATTACTAATATTCATGAAACTATAATATAATATAAACGATTTGTACTTAATTGAAAAACGTCAGTAAAACAATATATTTACGTCAGGAAGTTACCTTTTTTTAAAGTGCAGTTTTTACGTTGTCACAACGTTATAATTATAAAACGTCATAACGCAACGTCCTGTAGTCGTTGACAAAACTCCACACTTTTCCGTCCGTACGACGTTAAATAAAATTTAAGGTCTGTATCTGGGTTGGACTGGCACTCCTCATTGGTCTGTATCTGGGTTGGACTGGTACTCCTCATTTGGTCTGTATCGTTGGACTGGCACTCCTCATTTGGTCTGTATCGTTGGACTGGCACTCCTCATTTGGTCTGTATCTAGGTTGGACTGGCACTCCTCATTTGGTCTGTATCGTTGGACTGGCACTCCTCATTTGGTCTGTATCGTTGGACTGGCACTCCTCATTTGGTCTGTATCGTTGGACTGGCACTCCTCATTTGGTCTGTATCGTTGGACTGGCACTCCTCATTTGTTCTGTATCTAGGTTGGACTGGCTCTCCTCATGTAGTCTGTATCTAGGTTGGACTGCCACTCCTCATTTGGTCTGTATCGTTGGACTGGCACCCCTCATTTGCTCAGATCTAGGGTGGACTGGCACTGCTCATTTTTGTCTGTATCTAGGTTGGACTGGCACTCCTCAATTTGGTCTGTATCTAGGTTGGACTGGCACACCTCATTTGGTCTTATTCTAGGTTGAACTAGCACACCTAATTTGGTTCAAAAGTTGAACTGACCTGCCACATTTGGGCTGATCTAGTTTGAACAGGCATGCCTCATTTTGGTCTGTATCGATATAAGCATTTTACACTTCATTCGTTCTGAAATTCATTGGTTGCCCGTCGTCATTGGTCTGTATCTAGGTTGGACTAGCCCTCCTCATTTGGTCTGTATCTAGGTTGGACTGGCACTCCTCATTTGGTCTGTATCTAGGTTAGACTGGCACACCTCATTCGGTCTGTATCTAGGTTGGTCTAGGCCTCCTCATTTGGTCAGTATCTATAGGTTGGACTGGCACACCTCATTTGGTCTGTATCTAGGTTGGACTGGCACTCCTCATTTGGTCTGTATCTAGGTTGGATTAGCCCTCCTCATTGGTCTGTATCTAGATTGGACAGGCACTCCTCATTGGTCTGTATCTAGGTTGGAATGGCATTGCTCATTTGGTCTGTATCTAGGTTGGACTGTAAAGTTCGCGATGTAAAAGGAAAACCACGCAATTTCGAGGCATACTTTTGTGGATCATTATATTCTACTTTTAAAACATCATTCTAACCATATGCATTTTAGAACAAACGGTTACAAACGCTTTTCATAGACCAACTCGCCCAATCCAAGGCAACGTGTCCCTTTAACATGAGGGGGGCACTTAAACAATGTCATCATGATGACGTCATCAGGTGTCGATCTACAAGGTTTTTAAAGTTGAAAATGACCATTTGCTATTCGTTATATCTCATTAAATTTGACAGCTATGATGTTTATAGTTGGGCATCTGATAGATCAAGACAGGGGCAACATTTGACAAGTTTCCGCAAATATCGTATGACCTTCACTTCCGGTCTACCGAAAGGTCAAAGTTTAATTTATTTTTTTCCTTTAAAAAGTCACTTTCGGGGCAGAACTCAAGATTAAAATTTATTTTAACTTTGAAACTCATCAGACAATTGAACCTCAATATCAAGACTAAAAAAAATTGATGATGTCATGATGACGTCATCAGGTATCAAATTGCAATAATTCAAAGTTTATTAATTGTAAAAAGTGAACTCGTGAACCACATGCTGGATTTTTACAATCTACACACCATCGGATAGGTCGTTAAACGTTCAACAAACGCTGCCCAAAACATTACCCTCTTTGACCTTGACTTCCGGTTCAAATCGGAAGTTGAAAATTGCAAAATATCTTATCTTATTCATATCTTAAAAACTACTTATCATTTTAGCATAATTTTTGTATCAGGCTGTAGAATGTTAAGCCTGCTCAAACTTTTGCACAAAGATAACATATTTTGACCTTTACATCTGGTCAAAAAAGGACAAGTGTACCTGTTGACCCACTCATTGACAACGCGCGATAGTGTAACACATGCTAAACCTGTACACGCACATTGCATGTGTGCTTTACTTTACATGTGCGTATATTTGTACTGTGTAGCTACATGTAGAAATACATTTCGCATCGGTGTTTCAACTTATATTGCCCCCCCCCGATATTCCATCTACGATTTGAAAAATGTATAACTCCTGAACCACACATTGAATTTTTACAATCCATACATCATCTGAAAGTTCTTAATCAACTTATCACGCGCTACACATTATGTGACCCCGTTTGACCTTGACTTCCGGTTCAAGTCCGAAGTTAAAATTAACGTAACAAAATCATAACTCCTGAACCACATATTGAATTTGTACAATCTATTTGTCATCAGAAAGGACTCCAAAGACTTCACCAACGCTACAAAATTTGATCTTATTTGACCTTGCTTTCCGGTTCAAACAGGAAGATGAAATTTAATATTTGAAAAAATAATAACTCCTGAACCACACTTTGGATTTTTACAATCTCTGCGTCATTACAAAGGTCTTCAAAATCTCAACAAGCGCTACACAAATTGTGACCCCCATTTGACATTGACTTCCGGTTCATACCGGAAGTTGATGTTTATTGTTTGAAAAACTCATAACCCCTGAACCAGTCCTTAGATTTATAAGGTAAAATGTCGTCACCAATTCATTCAATCACTCACTACGAACACCTGTAATTAGCAAAAACTGATTCTCTAGTGTTCTGTTTTTAGGTGTTCGTGCAAGATGTGCACGAACACATCTTGTTTTTGTTCTGCTTTTAGGTGTTCGTGCAAAATGTGCACGACACCTCTTGAATTAAGGTCTTCGTGCAATACATGCACGAACACCTCTTGATATTGTTCTGGTTTTGGTTTTTTTCTCCCTCTTCTTCTTCTTCTTCTTCTTCTTCTTCTTCCTCGGAACTCTTATCAGCAGCATAACTCAAGATTGAAACTGAATTGAACCTTGAAACTCATCAGACAATTGAACCTCATTATGAAGACGGCACAATTTTGTATCATCAGAAAGGACTCCGAAGACTTCACCAACGCTATACCAAGTGTGACCTCATTTGACATTGCCTTCCGGTTCAAACCGGAAGTTGAAACGTTATATTTGAAAAAATCATAACCTCTGAACCACACAGTGGATTTTTATAATCTATACATATATGGACAAGTATGCCGGAACTTAAAAAACGGTACACAACGATAATGCGAGCCCATTTGACCTTGACTTCCGGTTCAAAGAGGAAGATGAAACACACATTTTTTATTTTTTTTTTTATTTTATGAGATGTCGCCCAACTCACAAGGCCACGGACGGCCACTCAAGGTGAGGGCTACACATAATTGATTGGGGCTATCGACCCAAATCAATTGACACCAGGGGCACGTTGCCTCCTACTCCTGGGGCTGAAACAGGGTACCCCTTCACAGTCCTTAAGGATGTAGGCATGGGTATCATCCACTTGGTTGTTTATTATCTCTACGTCATCAGATAGGGATTTTAAAACTTAACAAACGCTTCACAGTTTGACCTTATTTGACATTGCCTTCCTGTTCAAACCGGAAGTTGACTTCTGAACCACATATTGGATTTTTTCAATCTATACATAATTGGAAAAGTATGTCACAACTTAAGAAACGGTTCACAGAATGCGACCCCATTTGACCTTGACTTCTGGTTCAAACAGGAAGATGAAATCTTATATTTGAAAAATAATAACTCCTGAACCACACTTTGGATTTTTACAATCTCTACGTCATCAGAAAGGTCTTCAAAATGTCAACAAGTGCTACACAAAATATGAACCCCATTTAACCTTGACTTCTGGTTCATACCGGAAGTTGATGTTAATTGTTTGAAAAACTTATAACTCATTAGCCAGACATTGGATTGATAAGGTAAAATGTCGCCACCAATTCATACAATCACTTACCACGAACACCTTGTTTTTGTAATTAACCAAAACTGAATCACTAGTTATTATTATTGTTGTTTAGTCTATATCTTTGTTTGGACGTGCACTCCTCATATAATCTGTATATGAGTTGGACTGACTTTCTTCATTAAGCCTGATATAGTTTGGACTGGCACTCCCCATTTTTGTCTGATGTAGTTTGAACGGGGATCGGTCACCGTGTTCAATCAAAGAGTAATATATTTTGTTGTAGTTTCTCATTGCCAGGGTAGTAATTTTGTGGAAGAAAATTAAATGTTGGTTAGAGGGATGTTATGTCCGTTTTTCACCTTTATGTTTTTTTGCTATGCTAAAAGAGTACGACCACCTTATGCCAGGAGTACAGATGATATCCAGGGGCGGATCCAGGATTTTCCAAACGGGTGGGGGCGTGAAAATTTACCAAGCAGCAAATGGTGAATGCAATTTGTGGCGCCTACGAGCGCATAATGCGAACCCCTAACGGCATGGGCCGGTTCCGGGGCCCGCAATGCTACGAAACTAGATTTTAGATGCTCTGTGGTACGATCTCATGCAATATCTGACCACTTAAACCAATTTTGTTTTTGCAAGATCATTATTAAAACATTTTCGAGTTGGGAGTCATCGATTTGAATCGGCCATCCTGAGTTATAAAATCAAAATGCAGGCTACAACTTATACTTATTCAGGGGGAAAAACTGTTGGCGAGTTAAACGATAGTGCTTTTTTAATATAAATAACCAAATAGGGTCTCTTTGTCATTTAGTTTTCACATACTTGAGGATTAGAATGTGACACAAAATAACAAGCTGTGCTTGTCTTCAGTGACAGCGCGATCGAGCAACAATAACATTAATGTACGACAAGGTGAGGGTAGGCCTACTAGAGGCCTAGCCCCCTCCCCCAGCCCTACATCGTTGTACTATCTGCACAATTGATAATGACTAGTTTGAAAGAAACACAACGGATATTTACCCTCTTTCTTGACTATACGATTTTCTAAACAGAGTGAGACACCATGATTATACGATGCTATGTCTTCACTAGCCCCATGAGTAGGGCCAATCCACTTCGTTCGTATCCTTGCCAATTGGGCCTAAGCACCATTGCAATCCTATTTTTGTGCCCGATGTAGTTTTTAATCCGGGTTATGAAACTTACCGATCGAATGCTACTGTAGGCCTACTTGTAGAAAGCCCAAATGCTAAACCTTTTTTTAAAACATCACAGATTTTTTGGGGAAAATTGATTGCCTTTCTTGTCGCGAGAGTGAATTTTTTGATAACGCGTATTAACAACTTGCGCGAGAACCTAGTTGGGTTCCCTTAACAATTTCACAACATTTAAACTATCTATGGGGACCAGACTGATTTACATAACGCGCTGAGCATAGTATAGACCTTTCTTTTGCAACGTCACAGCCCGAGTTTTTGCCAACCCAGGTTGAAAAACTATGGAAAGCCATAACTGCAAATCAAAAACAGATTGCCACATCACAGTTTGTAGCAGTGTTACACAAAATATTCAAAAATAGTGTTGAATTTGTTGGAAACAAATCAACCAATCATGGAAGGTATTTCCGTTCATGAATCTTTACAGAAAATGTTGAATTTGGTCACAACATTTTTTAACACGATTGAATGTTTTGCCAACATTCGGCCGTCCATGCCAACCGGCGCACTTTGTTTATCAACAAAAGAAAGGTCTATATCTTTGCGCAGACGGGCGTGAGATGCGCACAGCATTACACGTATTTCACAAAACCTTGATTGCCCTCGGCGCGCTGACTAAATCAGTCTGGTCCCCATTAAATATCAGCAGTTGATCGTCTAACTGTTGTGGATTGTTGAGGGAACCTGACAATGGTTTTCCCGCAAGTTAATAAGTGGGAGAAAAATCACACTCGCGACTCGAAAAGCAAACAATTTTCCCAAAAGATCTGTGATGTTAAAAAAAAAAACAATTCAGCATTAGGGCCTTCTACAATTAGTACAGTAGCATTCGATCGGTACGTTTCATAACCTGGATTAAAAATTAAATCGGCCACAGAAAAAAGGATGCACTGGGCCAAGGATACGAAGTAGATTATCCCTATTCATGGGGCTATGTCTTCACTAGTTTCCGAAGTTCGTATTGTAAAAGTCACATTGTATTTAGCGCGCGCGAGTGCTGACTTTCCATCCAGAAACTTCTTTGCACAATGTACAACACAGGTATATGGTCGACTCAAGCTGCGGGTGAATGATCTTCACGCCCCCGGATCCCCGCGCCAGGCATGTTCAGTGTGTGAGAAAAACACGCTTTCCACACAGTACACAAGATTCACGTCAGACAATGTCTGTCAGTGAAATAATAGTGGTCCACAAATGAAACAAAGTGTACGAGGTACGGATTTTTAGTAGCTTTTTTGAAATAAAATACTAGGTAGGGCCTTAGTCATTAATTTTGTCTCTCCATCACTTTTCTCCTTGATGGTGTCTTTTTTTTTTTTTTTTTTTTTCTCAAGCAAAAGGGGGGGGGGGCGTGCGCCCCCCACGCCCCCCTGTATCCGCCGCTGATATCAACTTTATTGTCAAATTCAATGATGTGTCAGACCTTAAAATATGGGTGCCTGCCCCACCTTTTGAAATCTGGACGTTTGAAATAAAAAAATACAAGAGTAAAATGTTAAGTTTTAATGTGATAATTTCTAAAGATGTTTTCCATTTTCACGCAGAGAATGTATGTTTTTTACACTCACGGCAGATAAAAATGGTAAATGGCATAACAAGAGCGCTGAAAGGGGGCTTGCTTAAGAAAAATGCAAGCGAAATTACTGTTTTAATTGACCAGAAGTGCCCCGTAGACAAAAATTATGCACCCCTTGAGCCTCCCTAAATTGCCACCCTTGTTTCGGCGCTGATTTTGACAATCTTGAGTTGGTGACTGATTATTAAGTTCAAAAGCCATATAGTATGGGAGGTTTGCTCCATTCTGAGCTAAGGGCTTGCTCCATGAGCTAAAGGGTAAGCTCCATGAGCTGAGAGAATGCTCCTCGGGCTGAGGGCATGCTTACTGAGCTGAGGGTATGCTCCTTTGGCTGAGGGCATGCTCCATGAGCTAAAGGGTAAGCTCCATGAGCTGAGGGCATGCTCCATGAGCTGAGGGTATGCTCCTTTGGCTGAGGGCATGCTCCATGAGCTAAGGGTAAGCTCCATGAGCTGAGGGCATGCTTACTGAGCTGAGGGTATGCTCCTTTGGCTGAGGGCATGTTCCATGAGCCGAGGGCATGCTCCATGAGCTGAGGGTATGTTCCTTTGGCTGCGGGCATGCTCCATGAGCTGAGGGCATGCTCCATGAACTGAGTGTATGCTCCTTGGGCTGAGGGCATGCTCCATGAGGTGAGGGTATGTTTCTTTGGCTGCGGGCATGCTACATGAGCTAAGGGCATGCTCATTTGGCTGAGGGCATGCTCCATGAACTGAGGGTATGCTCCTTGGGCTGAGGGCATGCTCCATGAGCTAAGGACTTGCTCCTTGTGCCGAGGGTATGCTCCTTTGGCTGAGGGTATGCTCCATGGGCTAAGGGTATGCTCCATGAGCTGAGGGTATGCTCCTTGGGCTGAGGGCATGCTCCATGAGCTAAGGGTATGCTCCATGAGCTGAGGGTATGCTCCTTTGGCTGAGGGTATGCTCCATGAGCTAAGGGTATGCTCCATGAGCTGAGGGTATGCTCCTTGGGCTGAGGGCATGCTCCATGAGCTAAGGGTATGTTCCATGAGCTGAGGGTATGCTCCTTAGGCTGAGGGCATGCTCCATGAGCTAAGGGTATGCTCCATGAGCTAAGGGTATGCTCCTTTGGCTGAGGGTATGCTCCATGAGCTAAGGACTTGCTCCTTGTGCTGAGGGTATGCTCCTTTGGCTGAGGGTATGCTCCATGAGCTGAGGGTATGCTCCTTGGACTGAGGGCATGCTCCATGAGCTCAGGGTAAGCTCCATGAGCTGAGGGTATGCTCCTTGGACTGAGGGCATGCTCTAAAATAAAGGCATGATCCATGATCAGCTATGTAGCAATTTGTACATTTTTTACGGCCATAGACCAACACATGTCCCGTCTTTAAAAAAGATCGGAGTAAAGAGCAGTGGTCGGAATAAAGTGTTTTCTTATACACACATTTTAATCTTTTCTCTAATTGTTGGTACGTATACATTATAATGCTTTTAGACTAAAACTTGTGTTTGGTGAGTGCCCTGGTCATCAATAATGTTTCATAGTGTCAATGCGTATAGATGCCTTGTGAAGGCTTTAGGAGTGTGTATACATTACTTCTACATCTTTGAGAATAAAATAAGTTAGGGGTTTTTAATGTTAAAATAACAATTGGCATTCCACAGTATGGGGCGCCGTTTGTCAATTAATTGTTTAGCGTATTTTTGACGTGTTTTTACCATGGTTTGTAATAATTAGATGTAAACCATAGAAAGTGCTGTCAATTTATTTTGTGGTTTACATACCATAAATTTACAATCAAAGCTTATAAATTATGGTTTATAAACCATGAAAATTGAATCATCATAAAACATGGTTTATAAACCATGGTTTATAAACCATGAAAATTGAAGCGTCATAAAACATGGTTTATAAACCATGAAAATTTAAGCACTTTCAAATCATGGTTTATAAACCATAAAAAACCGTGTCCGAATTAACGGCTACAGCTACGACTACGTCTGTTGTTGTTTCGGCCATTGTCACATCACATTTAATTGTTCCCGGGCCCGCAATGCATGGGGCAAACAAACTCCGACTTGTCTCTAAGATTGTTAAGAAGAGTCGTCTAGGAACCAGACTACTTCGTGATTGGTTTCCTCGAGCCTCTGCCGGCATGCCGCATGGCACGCGGTGCATTACATCATTGCTAGCTCGCATGGGGAACCGATCAGAATTGGGAAGGAGGTTTCAATGAGACGATGTGAGCCGTATCCGAATTGGCGGCTACAGCTACAGCTACGGCTGTTGCTAAGGATGTTGCTAAGGATGTCCTATACTTCAACGCATGATGACGCGGAAATCTAGCCGTAGCCGTAGCCGTAGCTGTAGCCGTTAATTCGGACACGGTTTTTTATGGTTTATAAACCATGATTTGTGACACACGTTTTTTATGGTTTATAAACCATGATTTGTGAACACACGATTTTCATGGTTTATAAACCATGATTTGTGACACACGATTTTTATGGTTTATAAACCATGATTTGTGACACACGTTTTTATGGTTTATAAACCATGATTTGTGAACACACGATTTTCATGGTTTATAAACCATGTTTTATGATGCTTCACTTTTCATGGTTTATAAACCATGATTTATAAACCATTGAGGATGCCTAAATTTTCATGGTTTATAAACCATGAATCATCCATGATTTGTAAACCATGTTTTGATGCTTAAATTGTTATGGTTTATAAACCATGTTTTGAAGGTGCTTAAATTTTCATGGTTTATAAACCATGATTTGTAAACCATGTTTTATTATGCTTAAATTTTTATGGTTTATAAACCATGTTTTGAAGGTGCTTAAATTTTCATGGTTTATAAACCATGTTTTGAAGGTGCTTAAATTTTCATGGTTTATAAACCATGATTTGTAAACCATGTTTTATTATGCTTAAATTTTTATGGTTTATAAACCATGTTTTGAAAGTTCTTAAATTTTCATGGTTTATAAACCATGTTTTATGACGCTTCAGTTTTCATGGTTTATAAACCATGGTTTATAAACCATGTTTTATGATGATTCAATTTTCATGGTTTATAAACCATAATTTATAAGCTTTGATTGTAAATTTATGGTATGTAAACCACAAAATAAATTGACAGCACTTTCCATGGTTTACATCTAATTATTACAAACCATGGTAAAAACACGTCAAAAATACGCTAAACAATTAATTGACAAACGGCGCCCCATACCACAGGCCACAATAGTTAGTTTTTGCAAACATCCTCGAACTCAAATTGAAGTCATGTACAGTGGTCGTGATGTATTACCAAGGACAGGAACATGTTTAAGGATGCATTGCCCAATTTTAGGTCAAAATTTAATTTAAATGTCAAATTGCTTTATCTACAGGGTCGGAAAATTTATAAGCTTCCAGTGGGCCTACCTTAAAGAAAAACCGTTAAGAATTAGTGGCAGTTAGTTTAAAACGAAAATAACACAAGTCTGATGGATCACCCATGTGGGGGTAGGTGCTTCTTAATTTTCTAGTGCCTGCAAAAAGCTGCCACGTACTTATTTGGGTAGTTTACCAAACGTAAACCCGGGACGAAGTTTAGAAAAGTCAAATGGAAATCAAACAGACAACTGTGTAGACTAGAAATGAACTTAGTTTAATCACATTAAATAAGTAAAACGAAACAAAATATAATACAAAAATCTTAATTAAATTAATATTTACGAACTTAACAATAACAATGGGAGTGTAGGTTTCCGCTAATTAAGTAGCTAAATGAATGTTATGTCACATACCACACGAATTACTAATAGTGTGTTATAATTAAACAGTTCACACACAAAAATAACAAGTCTCTCTTTGACAATTTAGAACTCGGGTCGACTGATAAGGATCACCCAAACGGTGAACTTAAAGTCACAGTGTTCTTATTTGACGTCTCTTGTTGGTTTTTTTTCAAAACGAAATTCTAAAACCAAACTTTCTTCGTGACTTCTGTCAATAGTGTTATAGTGTTGTTGTTTCGTTTTGAAGGCCTTCAAAATAACATATCAATCGGTTACATGTAACCAAAATACACTGTCAATGGTAATCTTTTGCAATTTGCATATTAACTTAACCAAAGCTTGGTAGGCCCACAACAAATTCCATTACAGAAGAGTTGGTGTTTTCAAGTTCGTTCTGTCTTGTGCTGACATGCGTGTTCTTTCCAAGAGCCTGAGTAGCCGTCCTACGTCTAGACTTGGTTCCAAGTCTGTGATCGTGGTTTTTAGTCTAAATGATAGCCAATACATTATTGCCTGAAATAGCGCCCTCTTGTGGATTAACCTCCGTCTTTAACCTACGATCACAGACTTGGGAACATTGTTCTTCGGTTTGTACACACCCTATGGCGAATTAGTCCAAAAGTGGACGGAACACTCTGATTGGTCAGAATCTCAGAAGCCGTCAATAAAATGCACATTCAAACTTGACCGTTTATACCACGGGATATAGTACAGAAATACAACATTGGTGCACATGTAAATAATCTGCCTCTGCTCAGTGATTCAACTTGCAGTTTGGAAACAAAAAACCCAAAGTGATTCTAGTTTTTAAATTCAAAATAAATAAAAAACGTTGGGAAAATCATTAGACGATTCCATTCAAATAAAGGGAACACATTTTTTCGTCTAGTAGGGATCAGGTTATTTGTCATGTTTATTTTTCAATATTTGAAGAATAGGCCTACATCTAGTATTATTTGATGTATAAATTAGAAATACCATACGTACAAAGCACTATAAAAAATAAAAAAAATGACTCGATCGATTTTACAGAAAATACTGAAGTGATTATAACCTATTGGGAATAGACGCAACCAACAGGAGTTTTGTGGCCTCCTGATTGGTCATCTCTCTGGCATAGTGTTGTTATGTAAATGTGGTTGTGAATAAATGAATATCCCGTATACACAAGAGGGTCAAGTCTGAGATTGCGAGTTAGAGCGCGTGATAGCCAATCTGCGGGGGGAATTTTGTGTGGCTGATGCAGAGAAATAACCGCGATCTCAGACTTGAAATCAAGTCTAACAGGGGCCCGACAACTTTCCTGCTGTGTGTGTGCCACGTACTCCCTAGGTCACTAACAAATACACCGATCCAGTAGGCCACGCCCCTTGATAAATTGACCAATCACAACGCGTAATTTAAGGTCCGACAATTTGCCGCCATTTTGTCCGACAAAATTCTGATTTGTTTGTATTGTTTACTACACACATTTCGTTGAATTTACTTTTGTGTCATTTGTTCAAGGCTATTCTTTTATAAACTTGATTTTTAGCCTTAACCATGGTCAAGCGGTGTTCATATCCTAATTGAAGTTTCTACTCCCGAAACCCTGACAAGAGAGGGAATGTATATTTTTAGCCATTTCCGAAGCCGAGGTAAGACAGAGAAAAAATAATAGTATCCGCTGGGTTAGTGTGTGCGTGCGGTGGGCCGAATACTCGTCTGGCTGTGTATAGATAGTTCCCAGTAGACGCCATCTTTACGGGCAAATCGCATTTTGGCTTGCAGGCGCGTCGAGCGCTCAAATTATTAACGCAGCCGCGTCGTTCACTAACCAATCATGCAATGAGTTTGGTGAAATGTGCGCGTACTGCACGCCGTTCTCACGCGTAACACATGACTGTGTGTTCCAAATTGCCCGTAAAGATGGCCGACTTACGTCATACTGCAACCTATCTATAGTACAAATCCACAACGACGTGCACACACGCGACATGTTCGGTCGTTGCTAGACAGTTGCTATGGTGGGCGTGGCCTACTGGATCGGTGTAATCATGCAATAAATTCAGGACATCGTAAATAATAGTCGCATCGCTCACATACAATTTGCATAGGCACAATAACCGCGTACAGAACACTGTATTTGGTTGTTACCAAGGTCACAAGAGTTATGAATATTCACTACATTGCCTATAGACCTACTTCTGATTGGCCACCGTTCGCCAGCAAATCAAAACGAACCCGGATTAAAACAAAAAAGCTTGTAGTACAGTTTCCTATTACATCATTATTTGTTGTGTTTTTTTCGCTTGTGAACTTTAATAGACTGTAAGTTGACCTCGAGAGCGTACGAGCTTTCGCGAGAATTTGGACTTTTGGGCACCTTGAATAGCAGATACAGCGGGTGATGTGGCAGTTATTTTTGAGAGGAACTTGTATTGCGATGTTTTTTTAATTTCACCCATTGAATATGGTTTGAACAAAGAAACTAATTTTAGAAATAGTCAATTGTAAATAATTTCCCAAATCTTTGAACAATTCTATTTTGACCTAAATTTCCGCTTTAGGTTTGACCATAAAGAGCATGCAATAAAAAGGCGACCGTCGTGATCCTTGACGTACACGCATGCAAATAAGATCAAGTTGCTATTAATACGGTACCCAAACCGCTCAAAACTAAGATGTCGTTGTCCCAGCGACGCCATTCAACATCATGTAAAATCCATGCGACACCATGACACAATATCTGTTTTCGCGCTAAGTAGCGATTACGAAGCACTTATATCCCGATTAAAAATATTTTTCATGCTACTTCGCTGCGCTCATACGCATGAAAAACAGTTTCGTTTACTACGCCAAAGACGCTAAATGACACAAGGTACAACAAATATTCTGGTACATAGAATTTATTAATTAAATATTATTGAGACAGCATGGGATGTAGGCTTGCAAGCATGTAGATGCTGAATATACAGAACGCTTTTATTAATGATTAAAACAATGATAATTAAACAATAATAATAACCTCCCAGCCACAGTGGCTTACCAGGACAACAGTGTCCCTCCATGGCCTACTCGGCCTTAGAAACATGGCAGAACATTAACAAAGTCATACAATAATAATACAACAAATATCTGAATTATCTCAAACATTCGGTTCTTGCAAAAGGTAGTTAGCAAATACCCTACCATTCGCTTCAATTAATCTCGCAGCCACAGTGGCTTACCAGGACAACAGTGTCCCTCCATGGCCTACTATACTCGGCCTTAGAAACATGGCAGAACAAATTAACAAAATCATACATTTTTAATAATAACACAAGTATCTTGCAAAGGTAATTAGCCACACATGGTTTTCTATACCAAATTAATTCAAATATTGTTACACAGCAGATACGCGTATTATAACAACAATACTGGATCAAAAGCATCATTAGGGAAATTTTCAGTAACTCAATGTAATACAGCTTTTGACACTTGGAGACGTGTGCCTATGTCTCTCTTGACATATCGATTTTTTGCCATAGTGGTTTTCCAGCGGCCATGTTGCATGATTAGGTCTTCGGGAATATTGTTGTTGGACAATTGAGTGGCCCCTCCTGATCGTAAACTATGAAGACCAAAAAGTTTTACATCCATAACTCCGATTGACTTAAGTGCATCGAAAAAGAACTCTCTGCACCTGGTATAACTAAAGGGCTTGTCTTGGGTGCGCTTGTAAGAATTTGACGCGGAGCAGAAGGTGAGGGGAGTAAAGATGAACTTGTCTTCACCTATATTAATCCCAGCCTTGCACATGAATTTTATTAAAACTGCGTAGGGCGAGTAGCGATCTTGGGATAAGGGAATATAAGCTACGTTGCCCTCCCTAAAAATGTCGGTCTTGGATTTAGGAATAACAATTCTGAGGCATTGTTCTTCTGGAAGAATGGAGAGGTGATTTGCTTTGATTTCGGCAATTTCGTTGTGTCTAAATAACAGAGCAAACTTTAAACCTACATAGCAGGCTGTTCTGAGTTGGATGAGTGAGCAGTCATCTCTTGCGAATTTTTCTAAGATTTGATTGAGTTGATCTATGGATAGAGGGGTTTTCTGAGCTGGTGGGTGGTGAAGAGCTTTCCTAAAACTGATCAAAAGTTGCTGGACTATAGGTGAATCTACTGGATTGCTTTTAATATTCATTAAAGAATGAAGCCATTTAATGGCGGAAGCAGTTGTAGTCATGACGCTATCGGATTGGGAGGTAGACTTGATGTGATATAAATATGCAGCCATTGTTCTATCGCTAACCGGAAAGAGCAGTGAAATTTTGCAATCGTTCAACCATTTGATAAATTGACGGCACTTGTAAAGATAAGATTTGCAGGTCCCAACTGATTTTGCTCCTATAGCTTCATGCAACAACTGCTTGGCTTCCGGGACTGAAGAGGCAGAGCTTGCCCAAAATGGTTGCTCCAATATTATCTGCACAAAATGAAATATAATATACACGTTTGAGTAAAGTTCAGAAAAAGAACTAACTAGGGGAGGATTGAGAGAAATCTAGTTTGACCGCTGCCATTTTACTTTCAAATACTGGGGACCCAAGCAAGGAATTAAGGTTTCTACCGTGAACTAACGCAAACTTCCCGGGCATAGTGAATACACCTTGAATGAAGGGTCTGTATGTTGACCATAATAATGGTCAGAAGGGACTTGAAGGCCACCATGGGAAAACCAGAACCCCTGTTCCGCAACAAGATTTTAAGTGAAACAACACGGAGGGAATCAAGGTGACCGGGGGAACTAGTAATGAGTTCTCGTCTGCCCAATCTTGGGCAAATGCATCCACAGCTAGAGCACCAGGATTCCAGAATCTGGAGAAGAAAAGAGGCAATTTTGTGTTGTAGTAGGTAGCAAAACAATCTACCGTGAGGGGGCCCCACTTGTTGATGTGCTCGAAAAACACTGTTGATAGGCCCCAATCATCTACGTCTATTAACTTGCTTATGAAATCTGCTTGATCGTTGAGGGAACGTGGGATCCAATCTACCTCTAAGTAGACCCGGTTCTTTAAGCAAAACTAAAAAAAATCTTAAAGGCCAGATCATGGAGATGAAGTTTCATGCTTCCGGTTTCTATGATCTTTGCAGCAGCCTGGTTGTCTGAAAACTTTGACTCGTGAATTTGAAATGACAGGCAAGAAAGAATGAAGAGCGAATAGAATGGTTTCTAATTCCCGCCAAGTTGAACTCTTGAGCCATATCTTCAGGGGTCAAATTTTTGTGGGCCACATGGTTGTCATTACATATAGCGCCAGAACCCACTGAGCTGGCATCTGCACATTATCTTGTTGACCTTAGGGGAAAGGAACACAGTTCGATTATTCAAGCGACACACATTTTCATGCCAGAAAATAATTTCCTTCAAACAATGCACATCGGGTGTGATGATTGTATCTTCATCTTTGGCCTGTGCGATGAGAAATTGACAGTGTCGTGTCATCAATCTAGCTATATTACCTACAACAGGGGATAGAGAAATTATCTGTCCGACGAAAGAATGAAGATCTCTTACTTTACAGACCATGATTGAAGTAATCGAGATGATGGAGGTGTGGAGTTTGTTTATTCTTCGATCTAAGACTTTGAGGGTACCCGTGTGAGAGTCCCAAATCATGCCGAGCCACACGATGGAGGTTACAGGTTGCCAATTGCTCTTGCTTATATTGTAAACAAAGCCAGCATTCAGTAGATCTGATCTTACGTGTGCTGAAACTTCATTGGCCAATAATAGGTGCGAGTCAGGGGCAAGATTTGATTTGGGAACGATAACTAAACCATCGTCCAGGTACAAGGCGATGAGGATTCCGCAGGAGTGCCAATGAGTCACCAGAGGTTTCAGGATTTTGGTGAATATCAAGGGAGCTGAGGACAGGCCAAAAGGTAAAACTGTAAACTGGAAAAACCTCTGTACGCCCCCAATGATCCAAGAAAACCCCAAAAACTTATGGGACTGTGGATGGATTTCTACATGGTGGTATCCCGACTTTAAGTCAAACGAGAATACTAACGCATCTGGTTGAAAATACTGCATGGCAATCTTCCAGTCATCTATCTTAAAGTGATCTTTCTTAACGTGAAAATTTAACCGACTTAAATCCAAAATTAAACGCTTCTTGTCGTTTACCTGGCACACTACTGACAGGGGGCTAGTGATGTAGGATGGGGACTGAGTCTCTCTAATATCCTATTGGAGGCGAGCAATTCCAAAATAGAATCGATAACGAAAGAAGAATGACTAGCTGATACATTGTTAGGAAAAAACATAGGGGTGGTTCTTCTAAGAACCATATTCTGAAATCTTCGTTGATAATTGACATAACCATGTTCGGGGTGCCTATACGAGACCAGAATTCGCTATGTGACCTTAATCTACCATTGACTTTGACGGTGTCAGAGACCAAGTTGGGAGTATTTTGGAAAAAGCAAGGTACCTGTAGAACATCGTTGAATTTTTCGCCAATTGTTTTAGGCTTGAGAGGTGGGTTGGCCTCTGGACTCTTTGGACATCTCTGTTGTGTCTGCAATCGAGGGAAACAATGGTCGGTATGGCAGCCGGGGCTTGCCCTGGGATGGTCTTGTTGATATAACCGCCGAAGTAGGGGTTGACTCGGAACTTCGACCTCTGTTGTTGTGGGAAGCCGTTGTTGGTGGCATTGAAAGGGCATTGTCTGGTCCAGTGTTCCGGCATGCCACAGGTAAAGCAGTTAGCGCTTGGCAAGCCTGTAAGATACAAAAAAGAGAAATACGCAACGAGAGAGCAATGCATACTGTTACACGAGTGAATAGAAAATATGAATATATCATGATACGAACATAAATTACGAAAACGAAGGGGAGGGTGGGTGGGAAAGGTTAGGTTGCGAGAGCAATAAGAACAGCGATTCAGCAATACGTGAGCATGAGCCTGAAGTGAAGGGCGTTGGTCAGAGGGCCCGCTTATAGCATAGTGACTCAAGCGTAGCAAGGTATGAACAAAAGCCCTTTGTGAAAGTTGCGTAACGGAGGAATTTAGGTCCTTTATGTGCAAAACAAAACTAATATAACCTTCGGTTTGTTATTGCAGTCGACACGGTTTGCACAACAAAGTCGGCGTAAAATCACAATTTGACACTTCGAGCCGGAAGTTGAAGGTCGAGCACTATTTCTTCATTTTCTCTTAAGTTTCCAGATTTGTTTATTATTATTTGTTTATTACATTGTTAGTTTTAAATGTAATCAATCCACCAATATGATTTTGGGGGTTGAAAAAATGATACGACAAAAATTAAAACCACTCAAAATTGAACCCAGGTTAATCTCCCATAGTTCATGGCTCAGAGGTGCCCGGAAGCTCAATGGTACGAAAGCCCAATCGTTCCACTGAAGTATATATTATCTGCGGGAACTAATCCGTTATAACGAATTACTAATTCGTTTAAACGGATTACTAATTCGTTTTAACGAATTATTAATTCGTTATAACGGATTATTAATTCGTTATAACGGATTATTAATTCGTTATAACGGATTACTAATTCGTTATAACGGATTAGTTCCCGCTGATAATATATACTTCAGTGGCACGATTGGGCTTTCGTACAATGGTGACCTTATCGTCGCGAGACTTACACAGTCTATTATTAACCCCATCACGAGCACTCTCGTTTTTCCTGCACTCGTAGCGTTTTGTATCATGTTGCTAGTCGTGGATTTCGTAATGCTCGTAATGCATTTCTGTGGGTCTTCGCTGGGATAGTAATTTAAACAGGTCTCAAACAAATAATAAAAAACACCTCATGAGTATACTTGCAATCTCTGCATACAGGTACAAAGCCATAGGCTCTGGATGTTGCCCCATGGTTTAAAACGAAAGTTAAAACTTAAACAGTCGGTTTGGAAATCTCTTGTGTCTTTCTAAAAACTGACAAGTTTGTTCTATATTCTCTCTTTTCGTTATCAGCGTAACTTCACATGTATTTTTTTCTAAATAAAATTAGCCGACATAAATCAGTTTGGTCGTCGCAGGCTAGAATGACATTAAAAATACAAACTCTAAAAAGTGATACGGCGTGAATTAAACTAAAAATAGGCCCTATTTGGGCCAACATCAAAGTTTTTAAATGAAAATGTTACCTGTTTTTTGTAACACTTTATTGACCTTTTACGGAAAATATAACACCCCGAATAATCCCCCAAAACGTGCACGGAAATCTTATATGGCGGTATTACCCAAATACACTGTCAATGGTGTTACTGTTTGACCTTCACATGGGACTCTGTGATTCAGATTTAAGAAAAAAATCTTTTAATCTCAGTCATTTTCAGGTGGGGAAAAATTATAATCTTCGCCTTTTCCGTCAGATAATTTGACTGTAATGAAAATACTGGCAAATTGTCTTTCTGAGCTACGGCATATATAGTTTTTGGTGCTATATAGATCTTCTCCACGTTTAGCTTTGTAATTGAAGACTGTCTCAATGCACATTGGCGTTTCACTTTAATCTGATAACTACAGGGAAATTTAATTTACTGATGGTGTTTGCCGGTATTCATTTACAATTGGGCAGTGTGCTTTGTGTCTTAAAAGAAGGAGCAAGTGGTTTGCTTGGGGTTGGTTGATTGTGTACGTTTCTCCCTGGGGTTAAGGATTAGTGACCACCTCAGGAAACTGTATCAGCGGTGTTCTTTTCACGTCCTCTTCTATCAGTAGCATGTTTTGTCACCTATTCGCGTCTCGGGGGTTTACCGGAAAAGAAAATGAAAACGAAGTGCGGTACTCTTATTACTTTTAGTTTACAGGTAGGACGAAACCCAAATACACTACACATTGTACAACCCTACATTTTCTGATGCATCTCTTCATTGTCACAATAACGTGCAATATAACGAAATCAGTAAGAGCACATACGTCGACGCCTTGTATTATAAGACCAAGGGCCTTACCGGACTACGAAAGCCGGATAGTATACTAGGGGATAAGAGGTGAACTATTTCTTGATAAGCACGTGAATATTTTGGTGTACCCTTTGCTGTCACATAATTATCTATCTGGCGGCCGCCACATATAACTGTCTATCTGGCGTCCACAACATAAATATCTATCTGTCGACCGCCACATAATTTTCTATCTGTCGGCTGCCACATAATTATCTATCTGGCGGCCGCCACATAAATATATATATGTCAGCCGCCACATAATTATCTATCTGTCGGCCGCCACATAATCTGGCAGCAGCCGCCATATTATTGTATTAAAATAATGTGGCGGCCGCCACGTATCAACACAATGTTGCCAGCACCTCAGCCATTACTCTTTTCGAGACATGGTGCACACTAGAGAAGACTCTGTTTAGTTAAAGGGACACGTTGCCTTGGATTGGGCGATTTGGGCTATGAAAAGCGTTTGAAACCGTTTGTTCTGAAATGCATATGGTTAGAAATATGTTTTAAAATTTGAATAATATAATGATCCACACAAACATGCCTCGAAATTGTGTGGTTTTCCTTTCACTTCGTGAACTAGCACGGCCCGCCATTTTAAAGAGCCAAACTTTTGACTCCACAACTAGTGTGCTGAGGTGCTGGCAGGCAAGGTTTTGTTGATACGTGGCGGACGCCACATTACTTTAATACACTAAGAAGTACACATACACATTTACCCAAACCTAGTGTCATCATAATGTGTACACCATCTCAAAATGGCTAATTGCGGCGTGGCGTGCAGGACTTGTGCGTACGGATTGGTCAATTGTTGCACGCTGCGATGGGGTCCATGTTGTTTTGTTCAAATCGGGTACTATTTGCCCACACAGCCCATGGACGGCATGTAACACGCAGCTTGTTTTACGACGGAACTTGCACAAGTTCTGTGGTTTATAGACTGTGCAAGTCTCGCGCGTAATCGAACTTCCGGGACCATTGTGGTCCCAACCATATGGAGTTTTACGTTGCCAAGATTTTGTTTCGTCTATTATTTTAGTTTAACGTACTTTATGACCAGGAAAATTACATATGTTGTTGGGAATGTAATACTAAGTGATACCAAATATGAAAGTAAAATCAATTCAACACAATGAAGAAAACCCAAGAATTAAAATTGACCTCAGCTTCCGGTTACTTGCAAAAAATTAAGAATTTGTGCCCACCTCCGATCACCAAATTTGTTTTGGTCGCGCGATGAAAATCACCAGACGCTGTAATTGTCAGACGCTAAGCCTTTTCATTGCAGACTACGGTTGTTGAGGCGTCAGCGTCCTCTTTAAACTGCGTCACGCGTTAATTCTACGCCCGTGCGATCATCTCGCGTCTGCGTTTAAACCGGCTTTTATTTAGTGGCTGCACGTACTCTGGCGTGGATTTACAAAAGGGGTTCCTTAAAAGTTAAGATCGAGTAAGCATCCTTGTCCCAGAGTTTTCAGTTTGTTTCAACAAAAACTAACAAATGATTTGTGTTTTTGTTATGAAAGCTAAAACTCATTTTATACAAATTGTAATGAGTATTTTTGTTGTTCAGATTTTTTAATAGATCTAATTTAAAGACAATGATTTGATTTCCGGAAAAAATTGTTCTTCGCTTGACGTGTTTTCTCGTTCTGATACGCGCGAGACTTGCACAGTCTATTCCTGGAAGAAGTGCTTGCGCCTTTATTCCTTTTTAAAGTTGTTTATTCCATCAGTATTTCCTTCCTTGTTTTGGGGTTTATGCTTTAGATTTAAGGCTGTATCCGTTTTATTTATTATTATGATTTTTAGTTAAACAGATAAATTATTGTTTGGGTTTGAACAAAGAAAAAATTAATGGGCGGGACTTGAACCAACGATTTCCGGAACAACTACCGGTGCAATACCAACTGAGCTACCCAGCCCTATGTTGGCGGTCTCCCTATTTTGTCAAAATTTTTGTTCGGGGGTGCCAGTCAGAAGCCATTCAATCGTAAACTGCCGTGTAGCCAGGGACCACACCCAAATTACGATACAGCGTTGGAACCGGCAGCCAGAGATGTTAAATATCGAGAAAAAGACCACAAGGGAATATGGCTGGGTATATTTTAAATAGTTTGGCTATGAACCAAGAAAAATTGACTATAGTACTAGATTGCTCAGTTAGTAGAGCGCCGGTACGTTAAACCAGAGGTCGTTTTTTTTTTTAGTTTTTTTTTTTTCTTTGTTCAAACCAAAACTATTTAAAATAAACCCAGTCAGTTTCTTTGTAGTTAAACAATGTTGAATTAAACTTCAATTTTAATATCAATGTATTTTCTTGATATGTTTACCCTGTATGTTTAAAAAGGACAGATTGAAATCATGTAGCCGCGTGCAAGCAAGTCATGAAAGTGACCAAGAAAACAATGTTGATGGCCGGTAAAAGGGCGTAAATGCATCATAAAGAGGGATCCTTAAAGGGACACGTTGCCTTGGATCGGGCGAGTTGGTCTATGAAAACCGTTTGTATCCGTTTGTTATAAAATGCATATGGTTAGAAAGATGTTTTAAAGTAGAAAACAATGATCCACACAAGTATGCCTCGAAATTGCGTGGTTTTCCTTTTACTTTGCGAACTAACACAGCTGCATCTTGGTAGTGTCGCGTCATTATGCGTTAAAGTATGACAACATCCTTAGCAACGCCCTTAGCAACAGCCGTAGCCGTATAGCCGCAACTGCGGATACGGCCTAGCACACTGCAGAAATAATGCCACCGGCAGCCGTTTTCAATCTTCGCTTTCAAGAGCTTGCACTTGGAACTAATTAACACAAAATACTTAGATCCTAATCTGTAGATAAGGCTAAAACGTCACTATATGTGTCGAACGGTTTTGACGTTGTTTGTTATTGTTTTGGTAATATAAACAACACCCTCGGTGTGGACGTCATCACATGCCAACAAGCAAACTGCTTCCATGGTACATTTATCCATAAATTGTTGATTGGTCGATGTGCCATGGGATCGTTGACATTCAACAAAAGTATTTTTTGTAACCTAGACGCTAGACGCAGAAATGTTGGTCTGTTTAGTTTAAAGAGCGGTTACAGGATGCTCTCAAAATTGCACTTAATGCCTTTTTATGGTCGAATATACATCGTAGTTACCGGTTAATAACTATTTTACACATAACATTTGCATTTATTAATAAATAATTCAAGTCAAAAATGCACCCCTCCGCGTGGCTTTTTCAGCCGAGAGTCAAAAACTGCTTATCTATGATAATGATATGCAATGACCCCTTGACGTCATCGGCGCCTAAAAACACACGATCGGCATATGACACACACACATAAACGTCTCTTTTGGGGGGAAACAAAACAAAATCAAGAAGAAACAACACTTACATTATACATGAAAGAAACCTTACTGTCAATCCAGGGTATCCTTCAAATTTATTGTTGTAAAATGAAGCCTACATATGAGTAATTAAGGCCTAGAATTCGCGATTCTGCGATACGCGATTCTGCGAATCGATTCGCACGAAAATTCGCACCCGACGTATTACGATCAACCATTCACGTCGAGTCGTCGTCCACTGGCGCACGTGTTGACATCAATAAAGTTTTAGTAACCAAAAACTGTTTCGGTTGAATGTTGGCCATCGGTTAACACTGGCCAATGACTGTTTTATCTTGTCCGCGGGTTGGTTGATGGCCCAAAGGATCCCGTTTTTGAGCCAATAGTCTTCCTGGATAGTAAGCTCACGGCATCAATCTGCTTTATGCACGTGGTTACCATGTACCTAGATAGTCGATTTCCCAAGATAATCGCAATATTTATTATATTTTTGTTTCTTTTTCTTGTCTCCAGTTTATTCTATAAAAGTCAGAAAACATTGAATAATGATAATGTATAGCCAAATAGTAAATTTTTATGACAAATTAAATGATTCTCAAAACATTTTGTGGACAAATCCAAGCACGTACATCGCTGTACTTGGTAACAACGCTTACACTCGAGGAAGACAGTTTGCGCGGTCAGCCGGTCCGCGGACAGGATAAAAAAATAAAAACAATTGAGCTGGATGGATTTATGTAGACTGGGTCCTCATGCCTCGCCATAGTGATAACATTTACGTAAACAAAGTACCAGTCTACTTGCGATATGTGGATCGATGTACTCAAAATCAAGCCGAGCTGCGGAATCGCCTCGCCATTCAAGAACGAAAATCCCTAAATCACAAATCCGTTGTAAATTGTCTTGCTGGTTTTTAACCCGTTGGATCGTCCATTGAAGAGTCACATTTGCAGCCTTATTGATTGCAAATGGTGGAGCTTGGCGGTTTATATTGCGTTAGCTCCGTACATTCATATAGGCAGGTCCAAACTACTTGCCGCCGGTGACGTCACGAATCATGTTACGCATGGTTTGTTTGACCTCGCGTTTTCAGATTTTGGGCTGGGAGTGTTTCGAGGAAAATACATTTTTACTCTGTTTTAGCGTGAGGTAAGGGACTCATAATAATTGTTTATACTTCTTTGGGACTCCATCTATTGGAAAAATGTAAAAACTTAAAAAATCAGAGCATCCTGTAACCGCTCTTTAAGTGTTGCTGGTCTTTGAATTGGTCTCGGTCTACCCCCATTCTTTGATGTTCATTCTACAGCATGCCTGGTTTGTCCTCACAAATCCAAGATGGATGCTGCCCTGTTTGGAAAGTATTCATTGTAGGCTGTAAAGGTTTTTATTGGGTTGAGGGGCTGACAAAGTTACATGGGCCTAATTCATGCGTCACTGCATTAGCCAAATTTGGTTTGTTTTCCATTTTGGACGCAGTACATAGACTGCATGCAGAAGACTTTAGGCTATGGTAACGTGTTGCGCTATAATTTCGAATTAATAAGAAAAACATGACCTTGACCTTCATTCGTATCAAAATGTATTTGTGCAGACCCGAAGGTCTTCTATAATATTGTCAAACATGTATATTTTTAAAAAGATTACCTGTCTAATGGGAAATTGTTGTTAACCCAACTATTTCATTTGAGCAATTGAGCACTTCTTTGCTTTGCATCAGAATTACTTTGTTAATTAATGTCCAAATGTTTAAAACGAGCAACCATATTATCCTCCTAACATTCTAATACACTGAAAATCTAATTTCTATTGGCAATAAAACAGTTCTACCTTGCATTTGTTTACTTTTACCCTTGGGCCTACACCAAGATCTACACGAATATGATGACTTTTGTAGTAATAATATTAATTATCTGTAGCGGGCAATTTACTGCATTACTTAGGCTAAATGTAGGCCTAATTCACTGATAGTTGTTCACTAAGAGATTAACTCAGGACTGTGTCTGGATCATGTATAGGCCTACATCACTCCAGCACTGCAGGCCTACCCAGTTGTTTATCCATCATGATACTTTTAACAGTAATTTTATAAGTAGCTGCATATAATAATGAGCGTTTCAAATACAGGGCACCAGCATCCGTTGTAGTCGGTGTTATAGCCTGAACATCTGACGTCACACTTCGAGGCTCGTGAATAAAGCCAGAAACTGCCCAGATATCACATTAAACTGTGATTAAAACAACATTACATCAACAATTATGCACACACAGACGCAGCGGCAGACGATCGAAAGTACAGTTAACTGCTGCTGGTGAAGGTGAAAAACTACGTCACTTCAGAGCAGACTAATCATAGCACAGAAATTTAAGCTTGTTAGTATTATGAGAGGTCTTCTTCAGCCGACACTATAGGCGCCTCTGATGGTCGCTTTCCACGCGTCCCGGTCCAGTATAAGTGTCCTCAACTCAGCGGCATCCTTCTTCAGCTGGTTGACATTATGTGAATCTCTCCTGCCCATGCTCCTAGCTCCATCGACGGGTTCCCACAGCACTAGATGGGATGCAAATTAACTCTGGATGAGGCACACAGTGGCCAGCCAGCCCCATCCCCCGCTCCCCGACCTTTGCAGATACTCTGGGCAGGGTGCCATGTCGAGTGCCATCCTTGGCATTCTTATATAGACCCGTCAAGTGCTCTTTCGTGTTTGGCTGTCCACGTCTCGGCTCCATACAGAAGTACAGACTCAACTGTAGCCACGAACATAAGTCTCTTGATGTAAGTTGTTTGAAAGATCAGATCTCCACAATCGGTTCATGCCATTGGGCCTTCCATGGCAGAGCTCTCCTCACTTTCATCTCGCTCTCGGTTGATCCTATGAGGGCGCCCTTCAACAACCTCTAGGGTAGCGCAATCTCGTGTCTAGATTATACTATCATCCGAGGAACGTCGTCACCTTGGTCTTCTTTGAGTTTAGCTGAAGCCCTACTCGGCTGCACTGGAGCTCAATAGCTGCAATCAAAAATCGTGCTTGGTGCGCAGTGTTGAATGCCATCAGCGAGTTCCAGTTCTGTGATCACCACTGCTGGAACTCTCCGACTCCGTCGCCTGGTAAGCGTGAAGCCCAGCTACTCCTCCTTTCCTCAAACTGCGCGCCTCAGCGCATAGTCCAGCACAAGCACGAACAAGAAGGGTGCTAGCGTGTTCCCCTGGAAAACTCCGGCCTGGATCTCGAAGAGGTCCGTTGTACCATCTGAGGTGCCCACCTTTGTAAATGTTTTCCATTTAAACACTACCTTCTCTGGAACACAACTAGACTGGTCCCCTGTCTCGAAGTGTGGCGTCAGATGTTCAGGCTAGGACACCACATGCACGAAGGATCTCAAGCTTGCCTCGGTGTACAGAGTCAAAAAAATTTTTTTTTAATCAATGAAGGTGATAACACATGACATGTTCTTCTCCTTGACTGCTTCCAATATTCTCCGCAGGGCAATGATATGCCCGACTGTGTTTCGCTTTGGGAAAGCCATTCTGGGAGTCTCGTAGGAGTGGATCCAGTACAGGGCGTATGAGGTTCAAAATCATGCGGTTGTATGTCTTCATGACAAGCGAGAACAGAATGATTCCCCGGTAGTTGTCTGGTTTCGAGAGGTCACCCGACTAGAGTACCTGTACGATGTTGAGAGTAACCCAGTCATCTGGTAGTTCCCACGACTCATAGGTATAAGTGCCGGTACTATATCGTCTAGTGGGAAAACTTGAGTAGCTCGAGGTGTTGTCACAACAGACTTTACCTGTCTTGGTGTTCGACTTGCCATGGCCTTCTGGTACTCCTTGGGGTGAATGGACCGTCAGGTAAGGGCAGGTTGCTAAACACCCGGACTATTGGTGTATCCTCATCTACTATCTCGGGCGGGTTTCCAAGCAGCTTCTGAAAGTGTGCGTGCCAGTGCAGCACCCTCTCCTCAGTTCCTTAGGACCTTGAGCTTGGCAGCTTGGAAGCTACGTCGTCCAGAGTTGTTGTTGATCACTGACCAGCTACTTGAGTGCTGCTGGGCTACATGCGCATTCTCAATCTCTGCCATCTTCTGTTCCAGCTCCTCTCTTTCGATAGTAGTATAAACACTGTAGCTCCTGTTTCTTCAGCTAATCTCCTGCATCAGCTCAGAATCTTTGTCTCTGTTTAAGGAACCATAATATGCCGCAAGCAATCTCTGCCTCAAGCAACCTCTGCCTCGCGGCAAGATTTCGCGAGTCCTTGTTTCTCTCTTTTCTTTTCTTCTCTATACTTGCTTTAGACAAGCTTCCACAGCCTCTTGCTTGCAGACACAGGGTGCTTGTAAAGGTCCCAGAGCTTGCCCCATCACCTTGCATCACCTGATACCTATTCCTGACTTCAACAGCATAGCAAGTCTGTTGCTCCTTGTTTACGACTACATAGCTTGTTCCACTCGTTGGTTTTCCCAACTTCTTTGGTGCTCTGAAGCCGAGTCGTACTACAGCTGTCTGAACTGAGTGTAGGGACCCGAAGGAACTGTAGGCTTCACAGTTGTTTACTCTATTCCTCCACTTCCTATACGCACAAGTACATACAGTCTAGCTGGTGGGTCGTGTTCTGCGGTGACTTAATCCATGTCTACATCTTGCCTCTCCTCTTCTGGAACAGTGTGTTTGCTGCTGCCAGTATAGCCGGTGCTCCTCCACGACTTCAAGAAGGCAACTGCCGCTGTCGTTGGTCTTTTCTTTCGAGTGGCTGTGATGAGTAAATCTTCAGGACCTAGCTTGACATTGAAGTCGCCAAGGACAGTCAAGAAGTTGTGTTGAGTGACTAACTCGAGTGTCTGTCTCAATTTGCTGTAGAAGTTTACCTTTTTCTCATCATTGTCACCTTCTGTTGACGCGTATGACTGTCAGTCCTGGATTATCCCGGAACGCTGCTTTAATGGTTCTCTTTGAAACTCGCTCAACTATGGTGTTCCATATCTGCCGTCGCCCGTCGCCCGTCGTGCGTCGCCCGTCGTGCGTCGTCCGTCGCCCGTCGCCCGTCGTGCGTCGTCCGTCGCCCGTCGCCCGTCGTCCGTCGCCTCTTGCTCTTTATTGTATCCCATGTCTGCCATATGTCAGTTCCATATATGCCATTTTTCGTCGTGCGTCGTCCGTCGCCCGTCGCCCGTCGTGCGTCGTGCCTCCCACCAAATTATCCCACGTTGAATTTTATTTTTGGGGGCAAAAATAACACTTGGTTTGCCAATTTCAGATTTTTTTATATTTTTATTTTATTTATTTTTTTTGGTGCCAGGGGGATAGGGCCAAGGATTTCAGGTAGTCCAGCATATCAGCACTATTTATTGTGCTAATAAAACACTTTTCTAAAGTCTTGTGTGCACCTACCTGCAATTCAAGTCATGTCGAAGCTTCAGTATACAACAAATTTCACTGTATGTGTATCCGGCATCAAAATAATGCTGAATAAGTTCATCTCGTTCAAACTATTAAGGAATCTAACATGAGTATTTACTGCATCAGTTCAACGTTACTATGGTATGTCCGGGGTCTGATTTGTGATATCGTGTACATGTAACAGACAGAAATATTACAATACAACTTACAAGGCCTGTTGTCATGGTTGTGCACAATAATTATGAGTTATGCCTAGAAATACAATCTACCGCTGAGTTTTATTTATTTATTTACAGTACTTATTTAATACGACAAGGTTATTATTTTCAAACCAAGTGTTATTTTTGCCCCAAAAAATAAAATTCAACGTGGGATAATTTGGAGGAGGCATGCACGACGCACGACGGCGACGGGCGACGGACGACGCACGACGCACGACGCATGACGCACGGCGCACGACGCACGACGTACGGCGCACGATGCACGACACACGATGCACGATGCACGACGTACGGCGCACGACGCACGACGCACGACGCACGACGCCAGATATGGTTTTAACAGTAGAAGCACAGTCACTAAGTGTGAAGGGCAAAAGGTCAGCACAACACGAGGCTGGCTATCTCACACACACACCCACCCACACAAATCCGGTTTGTGGGCTACTGCTATTGTTCTATTATTCCCTTTTCTGAAGAATTTCCTTGTGGGCCCAATTTTGTTCCTATTGAAATTACCTTGTGGGGTCCATTGTTCCATTGTTAAAAGTACCCCGCATGTGTAAGAACACGCACACCCAAGTGTGTAACAGCCTGCAATCGTGGACCCTCCTTTGTTCAACTCTTTGTGATAGCAACCGTGGACCACAATGCTTTCCTTTGTGATAGCAACCGTGGACCTATTGTCCTCTTTTGTTATAGGTCCCGGTTTGAATGTGGTTACCTACTCACACACACACACTTACAATATACAATAATATACCCATTCAAATAGCCCTAAAAATTACAATATTTCTGGAATAGGATGATTTGAATACAAAGCAATACTCACAGAGAGTTCTAGGACACTATCTGAATAGTATTTGGAGCATGCCTCCCCCCCAAAAAAAAAGAAATGGAGAGAAATACAGACAGAAAATATTGTGCTCTCTCTTGCTCAAAGCTACAAATGGAAAACAAAATGAGCCCAAAGGAATTGCGACCCCAAAGTTAACTTTTTAGTGTTATTATGTAAATCACAAAAGTTGGATTACACACTTGAACACTGAGGGCGCACTTGGGTTCCCTACATTATAGGACGAGCATTCACCAAAATACACCAAAAGCTACATCCTAATGGTGACGTCGAAAGTTTAAAATAATCTCCTGTACTGATTTTAATTCTCCAATACTAAACAAAACAAAATAGCATTAACACAGTCACTTTGGGCGAAAGGTCAACACAAGGCTAGCTACATACACATACAATTTTACAAAGACCCGATAAGTAGCCCTAAAAATGACAATATTTCTGGAATAAAATGATGAATTGAATACCAAACAATACCCACAGAGAGCTCTAGGACCCTATCCCTCCCTAATGAATAGTATCTGGAGCATGGCCAACTAGAGAAAAATACATCCTGAAAATAAATTTGTTTTCTCTTGCTCAAAGCTAAAATGTAAAAAGAGAGTGAGCCTAAAGGGCGCGACCACCAACTTAACTTTTCATTGTAAGTATGTTAATCACAAAGTTGGATTATTAGACACATGAACACACTGGTCGCTTTGGGGTTCCCTGCAACAGCATACAACAATTTAGTTATACCATGGTAATAGATTGTAGGGGGGAAAACAAACATTATAAAGTGAAATCAATTTTATTTCTTTATTAATTTGTTGTTGAACATTGCATTCCGCTGTTTAGTTGAATAAACATTTCAACAGAAAATTACCTTATTTTATTGAAAGAACTTTGGCCGAAGATTAAATTTCTGATCTTTGAAACAGGAGGTGATCTGCTGTTATTATTGGCACAGTTAAAAAACAGAGACGAACAGTGACGAACGATTTCTTCATTGCTTCCTACGGCACATCACAAAGGAATGTAAATCAATTTATCAAGCACCAGCGTAATTACAACCTCATACCCGGGGCTAATATTATGCAAGGCGCTTGACCAACGATGGGCACGTCAGTGTAATATACCCCATGGGGCACGTAGTCTACGTCGTGTTTCTCTGAGCCATGTACATGCGTCTTTGAACATAATAGCACATCACGTGATAAATACACAATTACCGTGTTATAACCGGCGCTACACGATTTTCTTTTTACAGCGTGATAAGAAAAGCCACATGGCATTGGATTTTGCAAAAGACCGTGTAAGTCTCGCGATGAAAAGGCACCTCTGAGCCATCAGCTAAGAGAGATTAACGCGGTGCAATTTTATGCAATTTTAATTTTTATCACGTCACCTTTTTTCCCACCCCAAAACATATCGGTGGAATTATTACATTTTAAACTTACAATCAATGTAATAAATAAAAATGAAATAAATAAAATACGGAAACTAATGAGAAAATGAAGATTTTACGCCGACTGTGTTTCTCAAACCGTGTTGACTTCACTAACAAACTGAAGAAAGATTAGGTTAAAATCTGTTAAGTGTTTCATTACTGAGCGCATAACAGACTTTGTGTCCGGTCCCCTCTCGATCTTTATCCGCAAGGATAAAGACAGGCACTGGTCTTACAGGTCCAATTATTTTAGTTGAAAAAACTTGTAGGGGGTTAAACGGGGATGTGCTGGGGTGGAATAGAGAGTTGAGCTGCTCCTTTCTCACAGAAGTGTCTCATTGTAGAGCACGGCGCCTCATCATTAGCTTCTACTAATTAAATCCTGTCGGGCTTCTCGTGCCAACCCTATTTCTACTAAATGGCAGATGGTGTAGGCATGTTCCTGGCACTATAACCAGGTTGCTCCGGGTAGGTGGAGCTCGTAAGACTTGGTTGCCAGTCCACCTAGGAGAAGGACTATTCTGATCACAAACCCAGGTAGGCTGAAACCTTGTTAGCCTAAGTCAGCAATCTGCCTATAGGAGAAGGACAACTCTGACCACAAAAACCCTCCCGTAACGAAAACGGCAAGAAGGGGCCTGGCTAGAGAGGTGGCGTCCCGACCAGTGTACACAGGAAACGCAAATCGTATACTTCAAGGGGCCGGAGTCGATGAAGTTGTTGCCCCAAACCCACCCAGTGGAATGGTTTTGATAGACGGACGGCGGGGGGCAGCTGTCAAATGCGACCTAAAATATCCGGACGTTCAACCCCATGATGGGCGAAGGGTGGGGTGCTTTAAAGACTGAGGAGCTAGCTTGGAATATGAAGAAATAGGGGATCGAAGTCTGTGGCTTGCGGGAGCATAGCCTAGACCACAAGGAAGGGAGGGAAGATGAGATCAACTCCGTAAGACTGAGCTTGGACACTTTAAACTGCAGCAACAAGGCGCAACTCAAGCAATGCAGCAACTGGAGGAGTGGGTCTGATACTCACGACGATGCATGGTACAGAAACTTCTGATGGCTGTTGAGTATGGTGTTCCATAATTATGTGCCACTCCATTTTCATTTTTGTCCGTCGCGTTTTCAATTTTGTCCGTCGCGTTTTCAATTTTGTCCGTCGCGTTTTCAATTTTGTCCGTCGCGTTTTCAATTTTTTCCGTCGCGTTTTCAATTATTTCCGTCGCGTTTTCAATTTTTTCCGTCGCGTTTTCAATTTTTTCCGTCGCCTTTTCATTTGGTGCCAGCACCAAATTTGTTGCTGGCGAGAAATTTAGTGCCAACACCAAATTTCTAAAAACATTGTCAACGACCGTCATGGGCCGTCGTTGACAGTGTGAACGAAATCGCGAATTCTCGAATTTTCATTTGAAAAGTTGTCATCGAAAAATCATAAAACCTTAAGTTTTTTTCTTCAAAGATGTCTTCCTTATATCCCAAACCATCATGCCTAGGCGCCCCCAATTAATTAACCTACTAATTAACTCAGCCCAATTAATTTAACAATTGCATAAATTAGCACGTTTGCGAATTTACTATTTAACGTCCGGAAGAAACACGCAATTTTCATTTGAAAAGTTGTCATCGAAAAAACATAATATCTTAAATGTTTCTTTACAGTTGTCTTCCTTATATCCCAAACCATTATGCATAGGCGCCCCCATTTAATTAACCTACTAATTAACTCAGCCCAACTAATTAAACAATCGCAAAATATAGCCTGTATGCGAATTGACTGTAACAAATTCTATGGTTAAACACGCAACTACCTTATTTTGATTTTTGAAAAGTTGTCATCGAAAAATCATGTGCTGGTTTAGGACATGATCTTGATATCAGGAAAAGAGTTTTTTTCATACTATTTCAATAACTTTTAGGCCAATGTCAGCGTGCTTATAGTGGCTTAATGTAAGATTGTATGAGCTAGTCTATATCACAGGAGTCTCCCTTTCTCCAAGCCAATGGTTTTGATGGGTTAAAACTGTCGTAGATATGAATTGTTGCAGAAGTAGTTTTATTTTTGATTTGTTGGTTAACATTGTTTGTTAAGGACGTAAGTGGCACTTTCTTGTGATATGAAAGAGTAATGTTAATATATTATATGTGAGGTGTAAAGGGAAATTAACAAGTTACAAAGATCTGTTGTTGAGAATTAATATGATACCAGGAGTATCCAGTTTCCAAGTCTCAATGCATCATGATTGATAACCCTGAACAGAGTACGAAGACAAATAACATATGGTTTGATAAGAAATGTAATTGTTAACCTCTGAGAATATGAACAACAATTTAAGGTTAATTTATCTGATGTTAAAATGTGACTCCATCAGTTGGGCTTACTAGCTGTTAAACAATTAATGGCAATGCATATGTTTAAAACCATCCGTCAGTTTGTGATAAAAACAACAAAAATAGGAAATGTTGTTGTAAATCGAATGGTTTTAGTTTTTACCTGTACCAAATTTTCTTGTGCTAAGCTACTTCTTGGGCTTAAGCAGCTCTATGAAATTGGGCCCAGGTCACTCAGTAATTTGCAAATGTTATAGAACTTGGGTTTTTCGTTTGTAGTAAAGTTTGTGTGTGGACATAGGTGTAGGTATACACATTCAAACCGGGGATATTATAACAAAAGAGGACAATAATTTTGGTCCCCGGTTGAGTATAAAGGGTCCTCAGTTCAAAAGTGTGCTTTAAAAAATTGGAGATGCTGCCGAAAAAAATGTTGTACAATCAAAAACAGGATAATTAGAAGTTCCCCGATTGCATGTGTGTGAGGTTCCTGACAGTGTGTTTTATATAGTCAATGTTTGTTCATTAGGAAAACAAATGTTTGCTAAAAGAAAAAGAAAAAAACGGTAAATGAAATATGTAACCTTTTACTTGATATTTAATGTGTTTATGTCAACTTGTATTCTGAAAATAAATATTTTCTAAAGATGGCAAGTGTGGTTTTATGAAATTGTGGAAAAGCATAGGCAAGTCTAGAAGATTGATTTCAACAGATTAATCTGGGAAATCACTTTTGGTGCGAGTAATTAGATAAATTCATGTTTTCAGATCCAACATGTTTATGAAGGAATGGGTTTCGGTGATTATTTTGATTTTCCCACTCGCAGTCAGTAACATCTTCATCGTAGGAGGACACTGGGCTCATGACAGGGTTTTAAAAGATTAAATTGGTTTCTTCTTTATTTACAGCATCATTGAGATTAAAGAAATCAACTCTGCAGCTAGCAGAAAGTACGGACCTGCATCAATTACAGGGGTGTCTGTGCGTGAAGATTTATATAACAAACTTATCAGTAATTCGCAAACGGGCTATGTTATGCAAATGTTCAATTAGTTGGGCTGAGTTAATAAGTGGGTTAATTAAATGGGGGCGCCTAGGCATGATGGTTTGGGATATAAGGAAGACAACTGTAAAGAAACATTTAAGATATTATGTTTTTTCGATGACAACTTTTCAAATGAAAATTGCGTGTTTCTTCCGGACGTTAAATAGTAAATTCGCAAACGTGCTAATTTATGCAATTGTTAAATTAATTGGGCTGAGTTAATTAGTAGGTTAATTAATTGGGGGCGCCTAGGCATGATGGTTTGGGATATAAGGAAGACATCTTTGAAGAAAAAACTTAAGGTTTTATGATTTTTCGATGACAACTTTTCAAATAAAAATTCGAGAATTCGCGATTTCGTTCACACTGTCAACGACGGCCCATGACGGTCGTTGACAATGTTTTTAGAAATTTGGTGCTGGCACTAAATTTCTCGCCAGCAAGAAAAATTGAAAACGCGACGGACAAAATTGAAAACGCGACGGACAAAATTGAAAACGCGACGGACAAAATTGAAAACGCGACGGACAAAATTGAAAACGCGACGGACAAAATTGAAAACGCGACGGACAAAATTGAAAACACGACGGACAAAATTGAAAACGCGACGGACAAAATTGAAAACGCGACGGACAAAATTGAAAACGCGACGGACAAAATTGAAAACGCGACGGACAAAATGAAAACGCGACGGACAAAATGAAAACGCGACGGACACGAGTAGCACATATGGAACACCATATACTTCACACATACTTGCAGATCTGTGCCCAACTTCACACGTGTACTTTTAGATCTGATCCAACCTCACACATACTTCCAGTTCTGTAACCCAACTTCACATTCAGATATGTACCCAACTTCACACGTACTTTCAGATCTTATCCAACCTCACACATACTTCCAGTTCTGTAACCCAACTTCACATTCAGATATGTACCCAACTTCACACGTACTTTCAGATCTTATCCAACCTCACACGTACTTCCAGTTCTGTAACCCAACTTCATATACTTCCAGATAATGTATCCAACCTCACATTCAGATGTAAACCCGACTTCACACATACTTCCAGTTCTGTAGCCCAACTTCACAATTACTTCCAGATCTCTGTATCCAGATCTGTATTCCGGGTAAATTGCTAGTGAGACTAAATCAAAGTATTAATGTTCCAAGATATAAAAACTCGTGAACTACACACTAACATAAATTTTCTTTTTACAATCGTCGGATTAGTTTTGAAAGACAAAAAACAAAAATACATTAATTTACTTCACCTCAATTTCACGGTGCAAACCGGAAGTTCAATGAGAAAACCAGAAGTTCATTGAATAATATTCGCAAGGAGATTTGATGAGCTCTAGAGCCAAAGTGGTAGAGAATATGAACATGGCTTCAATTGATGAATTGTTCTTTGACCTCAAAGACACAGTTGAAAGTACGTTAGGTCGAAATCAAACTTGCTTCTCTATCTACAGTTGCCTTTGATCTCTTCAAATACAAAAAATACAACATCATCATACAGTGTTGTATCTTTTTTTCAAACTCACAATGTGTTCAACCATATTCAACTAAGTGTTTTAGTTAATAGAATTGCTCATTCGGAAATTTGAAAGTAATTGAGTATGTGAAAGTCAGACTAAAAGTGACATTTTCTGCACAATCAGAAATGTATATTAGTTTATGTACTTGCAAGACCCACAACAAATCTTTCGAAACCTAACAAGTAGACGAAACTGTAGCCGGGTGTCGAATAAGTATTCCATGACTTTGAGTCATGTGGTAGAATTTGGGAGTTGAAGGGAAAGCTATTTCCCAAGCTCTACTTTGGAGACAAACACCAATGCCTCTACATCCCTACAATCGTTTTTTACAGAAATCTAAAATGACCATTGGTGTTTCATGACAATTCCCATGATATCATCACAGGTCATTATTAAGTTAATGTAATGCGCCGGACAGGTTTTTGTTGAATTGTTAATACATTGTGAGGCCACTTCATCTGCATGTCCTATTCCAAATCTGTGTTCTTGCCTGATATCTTGCAATTAATGTTGTCGTTATGACAATGCCATGTGCCTTAGATGGTAAAACTCAACAGGTAGGTAGTCATAGAATCTCGGATAAGACATACAATTGGACTGTAATTACGTGTAAAACAATCCTTTACGATGCCGTCAATATCGCGCATACTATGTGTTATCCGCAGGAAGTGCAGGACTTTATCGATTTGTTGGCAGCAGGTCGAAGATTTCAGGGTGCATTCTCCTGTGTGATATCATGTGGAATAAATGCTTGACGGAGGAAGTCGCGGCTACCACTATGTTGCAGCCGAAATGGAGGGAGTCTCATTATTTATTAATGACATACATGAGTAAAGTAACTTAACCCCAGTGGCTCTGATGTATGTAGTGTCAGGGTTTATAGCAACGGCATGCTAGGTATCGCAAGGTATACAACATCCTACCGTTCAGCATTGCCGTACTGATGTATACAGATTTGGTGGTTCAATTGTAACAACTTAATGTGCTGCTTCTAAGACGTTCAGCTAAACTTGTCGTGTATACCAGACGTATTGTTTATGTATATCTCTTGGCACGTTGGAGGAGTCAGGTAAGAAATTTACAAAATCTTAGTTGTTCACATTGTTGCTTTGCGTGCTTGTTTTATTCGTCCGTTTAGATGGCAAAACGGTCATAGACGTAATGTACGAATGACTATAACTCGTACTACAAGTCGTCGTTTTCGGCAAAAACAGACCTATACGCATGACATAGTTTATACGACACATTTGAAAGTGGGATATAAACATGGACTAAGTGGACATTTTACTCTGATTATTCAGTTAAAACATTTAAATGTCCAGCAACTCCTGCCACCGAAAACCGCAGACATGTCACCGTCAAATAAAGTGGTCCTTTGTGTACCTTCGTGACACCATTTCGGTACACAGGGGTGCAGAATGCTAGCTAAAAGCACGACAATTCACTCAGTCACAAGACATACGGATCAACCCGATACGAAAATTTGCTTTATGGATCGGCAGCAAATTGTGACAAACATTTTTGTTCAAAGGTGAATTCAAACGAAGGTCACATAAACACTCTATAACTCATTCAGGAAGTGGCGTGATCTGGATGGGCTCAACTTCACAAAGAGCTAAGATTGATCTTTAATGCAAATCAGTCTCAATTGCTAAGCAAAGTGGGATGTCAGAATACAAATCACTATGGTACTGAAAACTAATCTTAAAAGATGGACCTTAGTGCTTTGTAGAATCGAGCCCATTCAGCTCCCACATCGAGACCTGTGAACGTATCATATAGATCGCTACCGAATGCATGCCTTGCCAGCCCGTACGTTGTGCTTTGGCGAACCAAGCGGCCGGTCTTTTTAGAGAAATAAAAGAGCCTAATTTCACGAATGAATGGGAGGAATACAAAACCAAGATTCAAACATTATTTTTTTCTAATTATAATATTATTTATCTGTTTGAAAAAAAAATCGTTTATTTGGTCGTCTAAAACATACGATAGATTTTTGTCACGGGGTCTTCGACGTGATCTAGCCCCTATATACACACCAGACTGAAGTGAGCACTAAATTTGGTGCCAGCACCAAATTTGTTGCTGGCGATAAATTTAGTGCCAGCACCAAATTTCAAAAAACGACGGCCTATGACGGTCGTTGACAGTGTGAACGAAATCGCGAATTCTCGAATTTTCATTTGAAAAGTTGTCATCGAAAAAACATAAAATCTTCATTTTTTCTTCACAGTTGTCTTCCTTATATCCCAAACCATTATGCCTAGGCGCCCCCAATTAATTAACCCACTAAATAACTCAGCCCAGCTAATTAAACAAATGCAAAATATAGCCCGTTTGCGAAAGTACTGTAACAAAGTCTATGGTTAAACACGCAACTACTTAAATTTCATTTGAAAAGTTGTCATCGAAAAATGATAAATTCTTCAGGTTTTTCTTCACAGATGTCTTCAATACATCCCAAACCATTATGCCTGGGCGCCCCCAATTAATTAACCCACTAATTAACTCAGCCCAAATAATTACACAATTGCCTAATACAGCCCGTATGCGAATTTACTGTGACAAAGTATATGTGTGTAAGGGGAAAAGCGAATCATACATGCAGCTGTGTATCAGACCATGAGATGAGACTTGTATGACCACAAAAAAACATGTTGATGGTATTAGATATGTGCATCATATAGAGAGTTTTAGAGACGGGCATGCAAGGAAAATATTAGGACCGGAATGCACTCAAAGTGTTCAAAAAACTTTAGGTTGAATATTTAACAATTCTCCCATGTTGATGGAGAATCAAGTATGGAGACTAAAGCTTTAAAAAACGCAAGGGGCGTCAAGTGTATAGTTCTTAAAGTGATTGGTGGGGGGGTTTAGAGGGGGCCAAAGGGAAAACAGGTGTTGGTTAAAGGGGGTGGGGGGGAGATAGGATGGAGGGCGTGAGAAACAGCCCATGTAGCGCTGTGTGTATGATGGTGCGGGAAATTCGAAGCTGGATCGGGTGGTAGCCAGCAAACGAAAAAGGGCAGAGAACGGGAGAGGTTGAAAAGGAAAACACATGTTTTCTGTGTGGTCTCTGTTAATAAATCATCCCATGACTGTTTGGATGTTGTTTTTGGAGCTCCGTTTTTTTCAAACAGTCAAAGCGATGGTTAAAACTGACCCAATCTTTGATGTTTTTATGCATCTTCACGGAAGAAAGGGAGGGTGGGTTTGTTAGAGAAGGGGTAGGGTTGTTTGGGGTGATGAGGAAAGGGATGTTAGAACTCACTAAAAAAAAACTTTATCCGGTGATAATATGTTGAGCCTCTTTTGTTTGTTCCTTTAATGGAGGGGCTCAAAACATATTTTCTGTGCATTTTATAAGCTGCACTTTATCAGTCACCATTTTTAGCTTTTACATCCTTTCTAGTAATGTTTTGCAACGAAGTGTGATCCCTGTATAACTTATGTAGGCAAAGAGACTAAGAGAGATTAGTGTTTTTGTTTGTTTATAGCTTACGTAATCTCAACTTTGATTCGAGCCATGCTGTTCTTTTAAGTTGTGTACCCGACTGTTGTTCCCACTAGTAATTCAAGCAGGATTTGCAAGTACCGTTCATCCAAATCTTTGAGTTATCATGGGTTGAAACTTGTAATCTAGCCCGAAATGTTTTGTCTTTGAAGCTCTTTGTGTGTGGTATAGTCCAACAGAGGTGGTACAAACCTCGTCCTAGAGCAATCGTTTCCAACAAAGACAATTTGTTGTCAGACAGAGTATAGACAAACTGTTGACTTTTAGTGGCTTTTTGTTGAAGAAAATCCATTCTCTCGTTTTCAATTTTTCGTTTTGGTTATTTTACGAGAGAGAGTGGACTTATCAAATTGCCAGTCATCATTTCAAGTGTTTTGCCTCTGTTAAGTCTTTTTGACATAGTTGCAACAATAAAGTCCTAAGCAGTTTTAGTTTGATGTTTTGGCATTAAGGACGATAGAGTTGCAACGATCATTGGTGGTTTGCAATCGTTTAAAAACCCGACAACTGACAGACCATCCAACAACATAATGTTATGCGCCTGCGCATGTGATGTGACACCGCCCAGATTTGATGTCCGTTGTATGGTGTTCTAAAGGCGACAGATATGCGTCGCGTCGTGCCGTCGCGTCGCCTATTCCGTCGTCCGTCGCGTCGTGCGTCGCGTCGTGCCGTCGCCCCTCGCGTCGTGCGTCGCGTCGTGCCGTCGCCCGCCGCGTCGCCTGTTTTTCAATTGATTTGAATGGTGGTTTTGACTTATGTCGTCCGTCGCGTCTTGCCGTCGTCCGTCGCGTCGTGCCGTCGCATCGTCCGTCGCCCGTCGTCCGTCGCGTCGTGCCGTCGCGTCGTCCGTCGCGTCGCCTGTTTTTCAATTGATTTGGACCTTCAATATTTCGCCAAAACGTTCTTCACTTTTCTGTCAATTGGTGGCGCTCTTTGATTATCTCCGCCATACTCGTATTCGAAGTGAGTCTGATGAGGTTATCGAGATTCTAGATGGCAGATGTGTATAGTTTGATCAATCAAATCGCCTATTCCGTCGTCCGTCGCGTCGTGCGTCGCGTCGTGCCGTCGCCCGCGGCGTCGCCTGTTTTTCAATTGATTTGAATGGTGGTTTTGACTTATGTCGTCCGTCGCGTCTTGCCGTTGTCCGTCGCGTCGTGCCGTCGCATCGTCCGTCGCGTCGTCCGTCGCGTCGCCCGTCGCGTCGTCCGTCGCGTCGTCCGTCGTCCGTCGTTCGTCGTGTCGTGCCGTCGCGTCGCCCGTCGTCCGTCGCGTCGTGCCGTCGCGTCGCCCGTCGTCCGTCGCGTCGTGCCGTCGCGTCGTCCGTCGCGTCGCCTGTTTTTCAATTGATTTGGACCTTCAATATTTCGCCAAAACGTTCTTCACTTTTCTGTCAATTGGTGGCGCTCTTTGATTATTTCCGCCATACTCGTATTCGAAGTGAGTCTGATGAGGTTATCGAGATTCTAGATGGCAGATGTGTATAGTTTGATCAATCCCTGCTTGCCGTGTCATCTCAACAATATCATTTTAATTGTAAAAACATGTCAAGTATTAGTTTTTACTACCTCGGCCTCCCTACCATGCCTACTAGCCTGTAAAATAAAGCAATGTCAACAGCAGCATCGTAGGAAAAATACTACCTTAATTATTATTATTTTTATTTTTTTATTTTTTTTTATTTTGAGTGTTTATAGACTCCGTTTATTCAACTCAAGTAATTACAAGTATATACATCTCCTATGGAACATTAAAGCAATTACTGATAGATCAGTACACAAGTACATATAGGTTACTAGAAACTAAAGGACAATGAACAAAAGTTGATATTACATATCAAACAAAGGCAAGATCAAAACATGAAAAAAGCAAATTAAGGCGTACACAAAGGACAGATATGAGAGGTGACAAAATTCGATTTTGATCAGAACATAAATTTTGGACTCTCGTCTTCATTGAAAGTACACAGGAATTTGTACAATTTGTTAAAATTACTTGTTTGGAGCCTATAGTCCTCTCCCTTAGTAGAAATGATCTGAGAGTTTCTTTGCAGGTCTTGATAATGTTTGTGTTTGTGAAAACGTTGTCCTCATTGAAGACCAGATCACACCGGATTCTCCAAATAACATTGATCATCATGCCAACAATTATCATAGATACAAATGACAAATTCATACATAAAATTCTTATACAATCACTGAGACAAAAGAAACGGCAGCCAGTTTGTTTCCTAATTAAAAATTCGACGTATAACCAGGGTTCAACTACCTCATTACAGTATAGAAACAAGTGTTCGACAGTTTCAGTGTCGGATTTACAGAAAGGACAGTCGACTGTATCTATGATTTTCATGCGTTTAAGTTTATCTCGGGTTGGCAGAATCCTGTGATAAAGTCTAAAAAGGGTATCCTTGTCTTTGGCGTCCATAATATTGTTCATGTTTAATTTGGTCCAAATATTGGCCCAGTCGAACTTCAGTGAGGCCTAAAATCGAGGCCCACTTTTCCTGTGCTTTTGGAAAAACAAATTCTTTGACCTTCAATGATTTGTACATTAATTTCGTGGTAACTTTAGAAAAGGGTACCAAACCCTGATCCCCATCGTCAATTTCAATATTGGAACTTCAGCCACCTGCTTGGATGGTTATTAGGCCCACAACGTTTTTCTTTGAAGAGGACAGGATTGATGTTTTGTTCAAGACGTTTAGCTATGCGTCCAGCACTGATACGATTAATTTTACACTTCTTAGCCAATTCCTTAAAGGCACCTGGCAGTGGTATTTTTTCAAAATAAAGCTTTTGTCATTAATATATACATTTTTATGAGTGGAATGTGAATAAACAATTTGCTAAGGTTAAAAAATTGTATTTTTCTTTTAATTACAAATTAAAAAATAGGCCCCCCTTTACATGGCGCTGTTCGTGACGTCAATCGAGGCAGGAGAAAATGTGTAGTCTGGCCCCGTACATTACGTCTGGGTACCTGATCAGTATGATGCGTTTTCGTATTCGGACGTCACCACCCAATGCAATCCTAGGACAGTGTACAGTCGACTTATATACGAGACGCCAGTTTATACGAGGTTTTTCACCGGTCCCGAACTGTCCCATGCGCGTTTCAATGTCTTAAAAACGGAAGATACGAGCATGGTCATAACGAGAACACGGATAATACGAGGTATTGTTTTTCCACCAGAAACATTTCGCTGGTAACCTAAGCTTCACTGCAACTTCCCTTGCACACTACTACCAACGAAAAAATCCCCGGGCTATCCAAGTGTTCGCTGCATAGCGCTGAAAACGACGTCGGACCGGACCACTTTGCCCTCGTTAGCCTAATTTTCGATGCCCGTAACTGCCTATATTTGGGATCTGCAGGAAAAAAATGCTGGCTGACCCCATCTTTAGTCGTTTTGCTGCATCCAGCAGCAATTTTCGCTGGAAAAATGCAAGAAAAACCCCCCTTTTGGATAACCAAACGAAACGTACAATCTCACTACTTGCACGTGTATATACAACGTAAATGCAGGCAAGTTCGAGTGGGGTCGATGTTCAATCGAGGCGAAGTCTTCCTCGATTGACGTCACAAAAAGGGATGGGCGGAGTCGCCCCCAAACAACTTTATCTATTTTTTTAACATATAAATACTAACAAACAATTACTCAAAAAATTGTTTTATTGTTAATATACATATACTCTTATATTTAAAAAAAAAAAAAAATCTATTTCCAGGTGCCTTTAAAGGTAATTAGTCTGTTATTTTTAACAACATGTTGAAATTTGATGATGTTATTCTTTGTTAAAACAGGACTCGCTAAATCTTTATCCTTATTAATCGTAACCACTGAATTATGCCAGAGAGGGATATTCATTACTTCCAAAACTGAGGTGAATTCTGGTCTGAAAACACCCCCTGATTTTTCGTAGGCTGCAAAAAGGTCCATATATATGGGAGTGGTCTGCAGTGACTTTTTCTTGGTTTTACCCAGTGTTGTAGTCGAGTCACCTGTGTCGAGTCCGAGTCCGAGTCTCAAGTCACTTGGGTCGAGTCCGAGTCCGAGTCACGAGTCACTTGGTCCGAGTCCGATTCCGAGTCACGAGTCACTTGTTTAAATATTGATTGCAAACCAAATGTCGTAAAATAAGAATTGGAAATGACAAAATAAAACACATTTATTTTAAACAAAGTTCTGTTAAAGTTTTTGTTAAAGTTGGTATAACCAAAAGAAACAATACGGGGCGGAACGGCAGATGCCATGATTACAAAAATGTTGTACTACTTTTTACTAGTGACGTGACCAAACTTGACGTCGTGTGTGTGTGTCGACCATGTGTAGAAACTGGTGCAAACAATTACACACAGCCATCACAGTGCAATATGCAGGCTGTGTTTTACAGGTACCAGACATGCCATTTCCCTGGTAATATGCACCAAGCACAAGCAGTGGCTATGGTGTTAACGTTGACAGAATACCAGCATTATACTGGTGTCGTGCATCCCAGTGTTATTATGCGTATTGAACATACATGTACGAATCGAACATACACGCGCTGTACGTAGATGGCCGGCCATCTACACAATAATCACGAACACTATTACTTGCAACACCATACGACAGTGTACTTATTTATTGTGCTAGACGTTAACTCCATGGGCACTCCGGGAATGACGATCGGATCATCGGAATTGTTTTTAATATTTTAAAAAGGTATTGTTTGTGAAAATACGTGACTCGAGTCACGAGTCCTCGGGGACAAGTCCGAGTCATGATAGTCGAGTCCGAGTCCGAGTCCGAGTCTTTTGCAGACGTGACTCGAGTCAAGTCCGAGTCACCGAAATTGTGACTCGAGACGGACTCGAGTCCGAGTCCTGGACTCGAGTCATACAACACTGGTTTTACCAAACACATACCAACCAAGATTATGGCTTTCGCCGGGTTTCTCGATCCAATAGTTAAAGAAGGATTTCCATTTACCATTACTTTTGATATAATTACTCAACCACATCAGTTTTAGACTGCGTAACCTGGAGTGACCCTGACGTCCAAAAGACCTGTCCCTCCCATGTATCGAGGTCCGGTGATAGTGGCACGCTTGATTTTGTCTAGACTTGACTCAAGTCCCAATCCCGTGCAAGGCCCTTCCTTGCCTCATCGTCAGAAAACTATTATTTTGCGCTCTGCATTCCCCAACCTGTTCCGCGCGCGGGACAGGGACTTGACGAACCCGCAGTTGCCTGATATGTAAATTTATTCACTTACGAATATGCAAAGTTATGGCGCATTACTTGTTGTCCAATCAAACGCGTTCAAAAAGAAGACTCGTTGATTTTTTTATTTGCGGGGGTGGTAAAGTACTTTGTCGAGGATCGAAATGCATGAATATATATAAAAACTACAAATTTATTTGAATTCAAGTTAATATTACGTATACATTGGGATTGGTATTGTTTGCAAATGCATACTTTGAATTGTTGACAAATGCAATTCAGCGACTTAAAACACCCACCCCCCTCTTCCGCCCGGCAGCCATTCTGGAGATGCTTACGTCCATAGATACATGATACAAACGTCACAGAGCAAGATGAATACTAAATGAAAGGGGCGGCACTTCCACGCTCCCATTGGATTTGTACATCTCCCCATTTGGGGAGATTTTTCTATTCAAATGCGTGGAGTAGGAAACGACCCCGTCAAGTCCCTTGATCGCCACCGCATAAATAACTACATTTTGTCGGTGAGGGCGCACTGGTATTCTGGGGCTGCATGCGCATGCTGGCGCGTTACGTTAGGAACCTCGCACGAGAAAGGGACTTGAATCAAGTCTAGATTTTGTCCGGTTTACCTGACCAGTAAAAACTAAAAATAATGTTTTCTATTTTCTTTACACACTCTTCCGGGCAAGAGACAATGTTACCCACATAATTTAGTCTGCTTCCGACCATGACGTTCACAATAACGGCCTTGCCCGTCAGAGTCAGTCAGGTCCCGCTGTCTAAACATATTTAACATGCATTTAAGTTTGCTTATTCCGGGGTCCCAGTTGTCAGCCGGTGTAACATTGTTTCCAAAAAGAAGACCCAAAATTTTCAATTTATTATTGTTCCAGTTGAAGCCACACGGCTTGTCCATTCTGTTCTTCTATTTGCCAAGCCATAGACCCGAGGTTTTACTTGTGTTTACCTTAGATCCGCTACCTTTACAATATTAATTATACAAAACATCCGTAATGACTTCAAGTCACTTTCTTTAGAAATAAAAACCGTGGCATCATCGGCATGCTGGATAATTTTAACACATTCAGTTCCACCTGGACACTGAATACCATGCAACCATTATTGATTCTAATTAGAGTTCCTAAACCTTCTGCACAGACTGCATATAACAATGGAGACAGGGGACACCCTTTTTTGTCCGATATAGGCCAAGAGCATAAGCTTTAACCCGGATATAGCTCATAACAAGCTGATTTTTTCAGGATAGGTCCGGGAATGTGTCTAGAATGACATACTAAAAGTTCCCTAAAATCCCCCTGGAGCTCTTTCCGAAATCCAAGATGGCGTCCAAAATGGCCGCCATTTTCAAATCTCATCATACCTATGCAACCAGATATGCTGTAAAAACAAATAAAGTGTCTAAATATAGGTTTTGAGGCACAAGGAATCCAATAAAACCATTATTTTGAAATTTTAGAACCCATTAGTATATAAAACCAAGATGGCGTCCAAAATGGCCGCCATTTTCAAATATTTACCTTTTTATGCAACTTTAAATGCTGTAAATTGAATTAATTTGGGGGGAATCCCCATTTTCTCAAGCATGGTAAACATATAATTCCAATTAATTCTATCGAAAGCCTTCTCCTGATTGATACTTAAATGTATTATATACAGGATTGGCAGAGCTGACAAAATAATCACAGACAGTGTTCATGTTTTGTGTAATCAACCACATACATGAAATAACAAACCTGTGAAAATTTGAGCTCAATTGGTCATCGAGGTTACGAGAAAATAGTGAAAAGAGACCTTATGTGTTTTCTGTTTTTCAAACATCGAGTTTATTATCGCGCGCGATAAAGACTATTGTTTTACTCATTTCTCAGAAACGATAGCATTTTAGGCAGAAATATTTTAAAGAACCCTTTCTACCATTAATTACTTTAAATCATGTAAGTTAGTATGTGTGAATCTGTGAACATTTGTGTTTTTCGATCTTACCAATAGTGTACAGGGCCTTTAAAATAGCTGCTTCCTTATTGTTCCAATTAATATAATCTATGCTATCACGCAAAAGTGTGAGGTTGTCGTGAATTTTTCTCCCCGGTACACCACATGTCTGTTCGTCACCTATTATGAAAGGCATGGCCTTTTTTTAACCTATTTGTGAGAACTTTGGCCAACAGTTTGTAATCTACATTTAAAAGGCTAATCGGTCTCCAGTTCTTGAGATCGAAATTTACCTAAATTATTATCCACATGGTTGGTGGGCTTGCACAAAATTACTTTATTGATTATAAAGCGATGAAAAATTACTTTATTGATTATGAAGCGATGACCAAAAGCAAAACCATGTAAAGCAATAAATCAAGTGAATTCTAAACCAAGACCAACAGTAACACTACTGAACTAACAGGATTTATAAAAACCACTAAAAACAACAAAACACCAAGGAAGGTTACAAATTAAAAACAAAATGGCTCTAAAATCGAGTCCATAGCAGTAATGACAAGTTGAAAGTTGAAACAGGCAAAACTTAAAAACATGAAAAACCACCAGTACATAAAATCAAAGAAGTGATGGTGGGAGAACACACCGGCTGCTATCTGTAAACTATAATACATTTAATGGGTGACTTAATTACCACTACTTGAGGATTAAGGATTAAACAAGAGGGTTGTTTATTACAGACGATTCCTTGAAATGAACTTGTACCAGGGTGCTTCAAGAGATTAAGTTGGAATAAACAGTGGAAGGGAACATATTAGACACTTGTCTCTCCGTGGTCTACTGAACACGGTTTTTCTGGACCTGTTACATAATAAGCCATCAAAAGGGAGAAACTTCCTCTAGCAGTAAACACAAGAAGTAAAATTACATCAACAAACTCTCACACCAAATTTAAACCAAACAGATAATTATTGTTACATCCTTCCCTGTTTAAACTTTGAGTGGGAAGGAGTAAACTTCTCTAACGATGAGAAATGTTTCGGAAGAAAAAGGTGATAAAATTAACTAGTGTTCATTAATAAAGTAAATTTTCATGGCGAATATTCAAATAGAATTACTGGCTGGAAATAGTAAGTTTGTTACTTTCGGGCATTTCCCATTGTTTTGTTTTTTTCTTTTTTAAACAGAAGTTATGTGTGCATGCCTTTTTCACAGTAAATAATAATATGCCATAATTTATGACAGAAGAGTTAATTTACCAGAGTACATGTAGTAGTGATTAAAGTGGTAATTGGCCCGTTTATCTTAAAATATGTAATATCAATAATATTTGTAATGACAACGGATTAATATATCGCCTTTCGCAAGCCTGAAAGTTCATAAGTAGCAACAATTATGCAAAAAGGAGGCAAAGACAAAAAATCTTTGTTTAACACCAAACCATTAAACAAAAATACATGGTCATGAGTCCTTGGTGTTTCTAACATTAAAACAAAATACATGGTCATGAGTCCTTGGTGTTTCTAACTTGATGATAAATTAATTTGTAAGCATTCACTTGTAATGTTCATTTCAATACTGATTGGGCAATAAATTACGGAGTGACACAATGGTCGAGTATGATTTATCTGTCACTAGTCATGTCAATATTTAGCAGGTTTATTAACTGATACCTTTCATTTGGCCTGAACGGCCTTTTCCAAATTGACGGTTTCATCTTTGAATTGTTAACATGTGTGAGATTTCTAGAAGTGACATAGTTATGGATCACACAATAGAGAGTAACGTTACACGAAGTGACACATTACAAGAAACAAATCACGTTGAGAAAACTTGAAAACGGTGTATAACATTAATAATGTGCCATACATTTCCATCGGTAACTTGCTCTGATAGCTCCCTCGGAAGCTCGGAACTTAGGGGTTATTTTCGATTCACAATGACACTTCAACCACACAAAAACAACATCATACGTCTGTCATCATTTCACAAGTACATGGACAAGAGTGCCACTGAAAAAGTCATTAGTTTTTGAACTGTACCATGATGCACAGTCTCTTGCAGCGCCACCAGGAGGCACAATTATATATAGGGCGACGGGCGACGCGACGGACGACGCGACGGGCGACGCGACGGGCGACGCGACGGGCGACGCGACGGCACGACGCGACGGACGACGGGCGACGCGACGGCACGACGCGACGGACGACGGCACGACGCGACGGACGACGGACGACGCGACGGGCGACGCGACGGACGACGCGACGGCACGACGCGACGGACGACGGCACGACGCGACGGACGACGGATGTCCAAGTCACCATGCAAATCAATTGAAAAACAGGCGACGCGACGGGCGACGGCACGACGCGACGGGCGAAGGCACGACGCGACGCACGACGCGACGGACGACGGAATAGGCGACGCGACGGCACGACGCGACGCACATCTGTCGCCTTTAGAACACCATACCGTTGGTTGTGTGGAATGGTACGTTAGGTCAGGTTATATTAATGACAAAATGGAGCCGATGGTCAGGATTTTGGTTATGACTGGCGTGGGGGATTTAGGGAGGGTTTGGTAGGGAGAGAGAGAAAAAATGGAAGAAGGAAAGGGGGGTTTTGGGGAAGAAGAAGGAGAGTGATGTAGCAAGAAAAAAACAAAAAGGGTGGGCGGGTTTGCTGGAGGGGGGTTGATAGAAGAGATGGGTAAAACAACACTTAGAGGCAAAACAAGTTGTGTATATCAGAAGTAAAAATTACCGTCTTTTAGAGAACTAGTTTACATTAAGGTGATTTTCCACGTTTGAGTTTTTATGAAACTGATAAATCGTTTCATCAAGGAAAATGTCACCAAAAAGAAACCTAGAGGGACTGAGAGAGATACAGAGGGGAAACGAAACAAGAGTTGACCTGTCAGTTAAAGAGTTTGAGTAGGACATGCTAGAGGCCAACAATAAGGAAATCAAAGAATACGTTTGTTGTATAGTCTATTATGAAAACAAACATGGTCAAAATCTCTTTTTCAATATGGTGGATCTGAAAAGAGCCAGTGATTGATTTACGGCATAGCCATGTCCATTATCTTCGTCTTGCGCCCCTGAGTCTTACGAGGGGACTGGCCTTCAGCTCCGTAACTCAGTGATAATCTCCAGCCCACGAAGAGCCCGTCAACGCTCTCCGTCTTTTTGATGTGTGATAAACCAGACTGGACTCCGCTCTTTTTCAGCTCAATCGCGGTTAGTCCCAACTGGTACTGATCGGAGATCAACAAAACCCTATTCCACTCCAAGGCCCGCTGTTTTTTTGTTTTTAAAGAGCAGGTGACGTAAAGTGGTAGGGTTGGTGTTTTGGTATGTTTTTCTGCACCAGTCATAGGCTTCACCAAGATCGAGGGTTTCTTTCAGTGTATCCGCCTGTCTCTCCGGACCCGATACATCAGGCCGCCGGACAAACGGACAAAGTCACCGTAAGCGGAATGGCTCAGTCTGATCTGCTTTTCCTTTTTTGAGACGACAAGCTACAAGGACGGGGCTGCAGTCATTGGACATAGAGGAAATCATCGTCCTCATCTAAAAGCATCAACTCGGCGTCCTCGTCGTTTTTTGAATAACCACCCAGGGGTGCGGGGGCAAGCGAAGACAAAGACGTGATTCAAAATCTTGTTCGTAGACTTTAAGATGCAATGATTCCTTGTGACACGTCCAGCTGTATTTCACCATTTTGAATTAAGAATAGTCAGTTACCGTGACAAGGGCGGTTTGGTATACAGTCATGGATGTGACCCATGGGGAAAATATTCAAAGGCTAGTTTTAGTGGTTGTTTTAAAACAGTCAAAATCTCCCTGACCTGAAACACTATCGTAACAAATGTACGTTAAAGCTGTCATGGATCGTTCGGACCAAGGTCCAAAGATGCAAATGCTCACTTTTCGACCGCTGACTGGAAGGTCAGGGGAAAGAATCAAATGTGTGTAAGGGGAAAAGCGAATCATACATGCAGCTGTGTATCAGACCATGAGATGAGACTAGTATGACCACAAAAAAATATTTTGATGGTATTAGATATGTGCATCATATAGAGAGTTTTAGAGACGGGCATGCAAGGAAAATATTAGGACCGGAATGCACTCAAAGTGTTCAAAAAGCTTTAGGTTGAATATTTAACAATTCTCCCATGTCGATGGAGAATCAAGTATGGAGACTAAAGCTTTAAAAAACGCAAGAGGCGTCAAGTGTATAGTTCTTAAAGTGATTGGTGGGGGGGGGGGGGGTTTAGAGGGGGCCAAAAGGAAAACAGGTGTTGGTTAAAGGGGGTGGGGGGAGATAGGATGGAGGGCGTGAGAAACAGCCCATGTAGCGCTGTGTGTATGATGGTGCGGGAAATTCGAAGCTGGATCGGGTGGTAGCCAGCAAACGAAAAAGGGCAGAGAACGGGAGAGGTTGAAAAGGAAAACACATGTTTTCGGTGTGGTCTCTGTTAATAAATCATCCCATGACTGTTTGGATGTTGTTTTTGGAGCTCCGTTTTTTCAAACAGTCAAAGCGATGGTTAAAACTGACCCAATCTTTGATGTTTTTATGCATCTTCACGGAAGAAAGGGAGGGTGGGTTTGTTAGAGAAGGGGTAGGGTTGTTTGGGGTGATGAGGAAACCGGGGATGTTAGAACTCACTAAAAAAAAAACTTTATCCGGTGTTTTTCTTCACAGCTTCAATACATCCCAAACCATTATGCCTGGGCGCCCCCAATTAATTAACCCACTAATTAACTCAGCCCAACTAATTACACAATTGCCTAATACAGCCCGTATGCGAATTTACTGTGACAAAGTATATGGTTAAACTGACGCAACTACTTACATTTCATTTGAAAAGTTGTCATCGAAAAGTAATAAAATCTTACGTTTTTTCTTCACAGTTGTCTTCCTTACATCCCAAACCATCATGCCTAGGCGCCCCCAATTAATTAACCCACTAATTAACTCAGCCCAACTAATTGAACATTTGCATAATATAGCCCGTATGCGAATTTAGTATTGTAAGGGCTGGAACAAACACCCAAATTTCATTTTAAAAGTTGTCTTCGAAAAAGTGTAAAATCGTCAGGTTTTTTTTACAGATGTCTTCCATCCCAAACCATTATGCATAGGCGCCCCCATTTAATTAACCTACTAATTAATTCAGCCCAACTAATTAAACAATTGCATAATAGCCCGTATGCGAATTTACTATTTTAACGTCCAGAACAAGCACGCAATTTTCATTTGAAAAGTTGTCATCGAAAAATCATAACATCTTAAGTTTTTTCTTCACAGATGTCTTCCTTATATCCCAAACTATTATGCATAACTCAGCCCAACTAATTAAACAAATGCAAAAAATAGCCCGTATGCGAATTTACTGTAACAAAGTCTATGGTTAAACATGCAACTACCCAATTTTCATTTGAAAAGTTGTCATCGAAAAATCTTCAAATCTTCAGGTTTTTCGTCACGGTTGTCTTCACTTTTTCATAAACCATCATGCATAGGCGCCCCCAACTTATTAACCTACTAATTAACTCGGCCCAAATAATTAAACATTTGCATAATATAGCCCGTATGCGAATTTAGTATAAGGTCTGCAACAAACACCCAAATTTCATTTTAAAAGTTGTCATCGAAAAATTGTAAAATCGTCATTTCTTTTTTACAGATGTCTTCCTTATATCCCAAATTAACCTACTCATGAACCCAGCCCAACTAATTAAACAATTGCATAATATAGCCCGTCCGGACTTTACCATGACGAAGTCATGAAATAAACACACTAGGGCCTACTACCCAAATTTCATTTGAAAATTTGTCATCAAAAAATCTTAAAATCGTCTGTTTTTTTCTTCACAGATATCTTCCTTATATCCCAAACCATCATGCCTAGGCGCCCCCAATGAATTAACCTATTAATTAACTCAGCCGAAATAATTTAAACAATTGCATATTTATAGCCCGTTTGCGAATTATTTATGAGTTTGTTATTATAAATCTTCACGCACAGACACCCCTGTAATTGATGCAAATATGGCAACAACATCAAAATAATCAATTTATGTTATTTATTTATTCATTAATTACTTGTTTATTTTGTAGGGGAAAACACTAATAGAAGATAATTTCTTGGAAATATTATTGTTGAAGTGGTAATTTTGACATTCTATCTCTGAATCAGTTGCACACGGCAACATGTATGATTGAAATGTTCTCCCAATAAACAACTTATATGAGAAACAAAATGATGGTGAATGTCTATTTGAAGTGCTGTATTTTTCAGAGTGTGAAATCAACGGAGTAGCATAACTCCACATCAAGAAAAAAAAAGGGAAAACAAATGATGGTGAACATTATTATTTTGTTAAACAAAACAATTGTGTACAGTTTTACACTATGGTATAAAAAGTGTGATTTTAGTTGATGCGATAACACAAAATTAACAAGCTGTTTAAAGAGATTTTTAAAGATTGTCTTTCGCCAAACGGTGCTGGTTTAGGACATGATCTTGATACCTGGAGAAGAGTTTTTTCATACTATTTCAATAAACTTTTAGGCCAATGTCAGCGTGCTTAAGTGGCTTATTGTAAGATTGTATGAGCTCTATATTACAGGAGTCTCCCTTTCTCCAAGCCAATGGTTTTGATGGGTCAAAAATGTCGTGGATATGACTTTTTGCAGATGTAGTTTTATTTTTGATTTGTTGGTTAACATTGTTTGTTAAAGACATAAGTGGCACTTTCTTGTGATATGAAAGAGTAATGTTTATATTATTTTTGTTATAGAACTTGGGTTTTTCGTTTGTTAAACTGTGTGTGTGGACATAGGTGTAGGTATACACATTCAAACCGGGGATATTATAACAAAAGAGGACAATAATTTTGGTATCCGGTTGAGTATAAAGGGTCTTCCAAAGTGTGCTTTAAAAAATTGGAGATGCTGCCGAAAAAATGTTGTACAATCAAAAACAGGATAATTAGAAGTTCCCCGATTGCATGTGTGTGAGGTCCCAGACAGTGTGTTTTATATAGTCAATGTTTGTTCCTCCTTAGGAAAAAAATGTTTGCTAAAAAATAAAAATAAATACCGGTAAATGAAATATGTAACCTTTAGCTTGATGTTTAATGTGTTTATGACAATTTGTATTCTGAAAATAAATATTTTCTAAAGATGGCAAGTGTGGTTTTATGAAATTGTGGGAAAAGCATAGGCAAGTCTAGAAGATTGATTTCAACAGATTGATCTGGGCAATAACTTTTGGTACGAGTTATTAGATAAATTCATGTTTTCAGATCCAACACGTTTATGAAGGAATGGGTAAGGAGTTTATACCGGTTATTATTTTGATTTTTTTGCCATATTTGCATCAATTATCAGGGGTGTCTGTGCATGAAGATTTATATAACAAACTCATCAATAATTCGCAAACGGGCAATAAATATGCAATTGTTAAATTAATTCGGCTCAGTTAATTAATAGGCTAATTCATTGGGGGCGCCTAGGCATGATGGTTATGGATATAAGGAAGATATATGAAGAAAAACCAGACGATTTTAAGATTTTTTGGTGACAACTTTTCAAAAGGAATTTGGGTAGTAGTACTATGTTTATTTCATGACTTCGTCACAGTAAAGTCCGGACAGGCTATATTATGCAATTGTTTAATTAGTTGGGCTGAGTTCATAAGTAGGTTAATTAATTGTGGGCGCCTAGGCATGATGTTTTGGGATATAAGGAAGACATCTGTAAAAAAAAACTGACGATTTTACACTTTTTCGAAGACAACTTTTCAAATGAAATTTGGGTGTTTGTTCCAGCCCTTATAATACTAAATTCGCATACGGGCTATATTATGCAAATGTTCAATTAGTTGGGCTGAGTTAATTAGTGGGTTAATTAATTGGGGGCGCCCAGGCATAATGGTTTGGGATGTATTGAAGACATCTGTGAAGAAAAACCTGAAGAATTTATCATTTTTCGATGACAACTTTTCAAATGAAATTTAAGTAGTTGCGTCAGTTTAACCATATACTTTGTCACAGTAAATTCGCATACGGGCTGTATTAGGCAATTGTTTAATTAGTTGGGCTGAGTTAATTAGTGGGTTAATTAATTGGGGCGCCCAGGCATAATGGTTTGAGATGTATTGAAGACATCTGTGAAGAAAAACCTGAAGAATTTATCATTTTTCGATGACAACTTTTCAAATGAAATTTAAGTAGTTGCGTGTTTAACCACAGACTTTGTCACAGTACTTTCGCATACGGGCTAATTTATGCAATTGTGTAATTAGTTGGGCTGAGTTAATTAGTGGGTTAATTAATTGGGGGCGCCTAGGCATAATGATTTGGGATATAAGGAAGACAACTGTGAACAAAAAAATTAAGATTTTATCATATTTCGATGACAACTTTTCAAATGAAATTTACGTAGTTGCGTGTTTAACCATAGACTTTGTCACAGTAAATTCGCATACGGGCTAATTTATGCAATTGTTTAATTAGTTGGGCTGAGTTAATTAGTAGGTTAATTAATTTGGGGCGCCTAGGCATAATGGTTTGGGATATAAGGAAGACAACTGTGAAGAAAAAACTTAAGATTTTATTACTTTTCGATGGCAACTTTTCAAATGAAATTTAAGTAGTTGCGTGTTTAACCATAGACTTTGTCACAGTAAATTCGCATACGGGCTGTATTAGGCAATTGTGTAATTAGTTGGGCTGAGTTAATTAGTGGGTTAATTAATTGGGGGCGCCTAGGCATAATGATTTGGGATATAAGGAAGACAACTGTGAACAAAAAAATTAAGATTTTATCATATTTCGATGACAACTTTTCAAATGAAATTTACGTAGTTGCGTGTTTAACCATAGACTTTGTCACAGTAAATTCGCATACGGGCTAATTTATGCAATTGTTTAATTAGTTGGGCTGAGTTAATTAGTAGGTTAATTAATTTGGGGCGCCTAGGCATAATGGTTTGGGATATAAGGAAGACAACTGTGAAGAAAAAACTTAAGATTTTATTACTTTTCGATGACAACTTTTCAAATGAAATTTAAGTAGTTGCGTGTTTAACCATAGACTTTGTCACAGTAAATTCGCATACGGGCTGTATTAGGCAATTGTGTAATTAGTTGGGCTGAGTTAATTAGTGGGTTAATTAATTGGGGGCGCCCAGGCATAATGGTTTGGGATGTATTGAAGACATCTGTGAAGAAAAACCTGAAGAATTTATCATTTTTCGATGACAACTTTTCAAATGAAATTTAAGCAGTTGCGTCAGTTTAACCATATACTTTGTCACAGAAAACTCGCATACGGGCTGTATTAGGCAATTGTTTAATTATTTGGGCTGAGTTAATTAGTGGGTTAATTAATTGGGGGCGCCCAGGCATAATGGTTTGAGATGTATTGAAGACATCTGTGAAGAAAAACCTGAAGAATTTATCATTTTTCGATGACAACTTTTCAAATGAAATTTAAGTAGTTGCGTCAGTTTAACCATATACTTTGTCACAGTAAATTCGCATACGGGCTGTATTAGGCAATTGTGTAATTAGTTGGGCTGAGTTAATTAGTGGGTTAATTAATTGGGGGCGCCCAGGCATAATGGTTTGGGATGTATTGAAGACATCTGTGAAGAAAAACCTGAAGAATTTATCATTTTTCGATGACAACTTTTCAAATGAAATTTAAGCAGTTGCGTCAGTTTAACCATATACTTTGTCACAGAAAACTCGCATACGGGCTGTATTAGGCAATTGTTTAATTATTTGGGCTGAGTTAATTAGTGGGTTAATTAATTGGGGGCGCCCAGGCATAATGGTTTGAGATGTATTGAAGACATCTGTGAAGAAAAACCTGAAGAATTTATCATTTTTCGATGACAACTTTTCAAATGAAATTTAAGTAGTTGCGTCAGTTTAACCATATACTTTGTCACAGTAAATTCGCATACGGGCTGTATTAGGCAATTGTGTAATTATTTGGGCTGAGTTAATTAGTGGGTTAATTAATTGGGGGCGCCCAGGCATAATGGTTTGAGATGTATTGAAGACATCTGTGAACAAAAAAATTAAGATTTTATCATTTTTCGATGACAACTTTTCAAATGAAACTTGCATGTTTGTTCCGGACGTTAAACAGTAAATTCGTACACGGGCTATATTATGCATTATTGTTTAATTAGTTGGGCTGAGTTAATTAGTAGGTTAATTAATTTGGGGCGCCTAGGCATAATGGTTTGGGATATAAGGAAGACAACTGTGAACAAAAAAAATAAGATTTTATCATTTTTCGATGACAACTTTTCAAATGAAATTTACGTAGTTGCGTGTTTAACCATAGACTTTGTCACAGTAAATTCGCATACGGGCTAATTTATGCAATTGTTTAATTAGTTGGGCTGAGTTAATTAGTGGGTTAATTAATTGGGGGCGCCTAGGCATAATGGTTTGGGATATAAGGAAGACAACTGTGAAGAAAAAACGTAAGATTTTATTATTTTTCGATGACAACTTTTCAAATGAATTTTGGGTAGTTGCATATTTACTCTACGACTCGTGTTGTAAATTCGCAAATGGGCTATAATTATGCAAATGTTTAATTAGTTGTGCTGAGCTAACCAGTTGACTAATTAAATGGGGGTGCCTATTTAGTAAAGTTTGGGATATTAGAAAACCACCTGTTAAGAAAAAACATTGAATTTCTTCCTGTTTCAGTGAAAACATTGCAATTGAAAACGAGGTAGTAACTCGAGATTTCGGGAATCCGTACCCTCTGTCAATGACGGTCGTTGACAAGGTTTTTTGTAATTTGGTGCTGGCACCAAATTTAGTGCTCACTTCAGTCTGGTGAGCAGACTATTAATCTCAGCCAAAATACTTGTAGATTTCTTATACTCAATACTTCCTTAACCCAGTTACATAAATATTGGAGGTTTGCACCCAACAAGCTTGCTTTTAGGAGACACCATTACACTGCAAAAAATATTGGTTAAATTTTGACCAACATTTTGACCAACGTTAGGTACTCACTAAACTGTTGGTCAAAATTATACCCAACATTGCTGGGTAAATATTTTGACCAACTAATAGGTCTATTTATATTGCTATACTGTTGGGCAAAATATTATTACACTTTGTTGGTTAATTTGTTTTAACCAATTGTTGGGTAGAAAGGTTTGATGTATCAGTTGAGCAGTTATACTTGACCAAGTGTTGGGCATTTTTATCAACAAAAGTTGGTCAATATTATGTATTGTGTTATCCAACAAATGGTGAATATATTTAACCATTTGATTCACAGTTCCTCCTGTACGTGGTACAACCAGGCATAAAAACGTGAGGTTGCCCAGTGGTTTATAGATGCCTTTGAAGGTTAGTTTTTAACTAAAATAAAGTTTGTTTACTGTTCAGTTGTACACAGTCCTGACAGTTGCAGCGCAAGCAATGCAGTGATAGTTTTATGCATGTATTATCATACATGTACAAAATGTACACACACATAATGTACATGTACAACACAACATTATATGCATACATGCCACGGGCCGGCGTTGCACATAAAGGCATGATAAAACTGAAAATAATTCAACGGTAGTGTCACTGTTTTGCTCGCCCTGCAACTGTCACGACTATGTATGTACGACTGAATAGGAAACACAACTCCACATTTTAGTTAAAAACTAACCTTCAAAAAGGATTTAACCACAGGGCAACCCCGCTCGTTTAAGAGAGACGACACGGTCACAGCCACTCCTCCGCTCGCCATGTTGGAAAAGATTGTTTTTGCTTTTATGCACACACGTCGTATGGCGTTTGGCGGGAACAATGCCCAACTTTTGGGTAAAATGTGTCCAGTTGTTGGGCAACTATTTGATCGTAGTGCGCATGATCGGACGATTTTGCCCAACTAATGTGCATCATTTTAACCAACAATCACGACTAATTAAAATTACTAAAAAGTTGGGCAATAGGGTAACCAACAATAATGATGAATTCAGATTACGAAATATTTGCCCAACACTTGCCCAACTTTTGTTCCACTTCTTATAAAAAAATGGGCAAACAAAATGTTTGCCCAACAACACCAATTATTGCTTTCGTTGGCCAATTATTGACCAATAATTGTGGAAGTTACTTTGCCCAACAAAACGTGTCAAATGATTTGACCAACGTTTTTGCAGTGTACTTAATCATTGCATTATATCTGAAGTACCGTATGTATTAAGTTGGTTGGTGTTTATATTCTACATTGGAAGCCTTTTCTGGGCACGTTTGGGTCATCATTACCGCACCAAAATCGCCCAACGATTGCGAAATAACCTTTTTATATTGAAGAGAAAAACATCACATAAAGTAAACTAGTTTATGACAAATCAATCTAAAACAACGTGTATAAGGGAAAGCTCTGTAATTGAAGTGGAGTTCAATAAATGATGAATTTAAATGAACACAATAGGTGAAATTAACAGATGGGAAGCTAATGAATAAAAACATATTGAATACATTAAACAATGGCTCGTTGTAGTTCTGGCACGATTGGTGCCCTTTTTACATCAGCATAACCTATGTGAGGACTACCAGTCGGCCTACCGTGCTTTTCATAGCACAGAAACCGCACTTCTAAAAGTACAGAATGATGTGCTCCATGCCATGGATAATGGACAGATAGTGTTGCTGGTGTTGCTTGATCTTTCAGCGGCATTTGACACCGTGGACCATCATAAGCTGCTTCATCGTCTTGAGAACAGAATTGGTATCCATGGTGTGGCTCTGGGTTGGCTTAAATCCTACTTAACTGGAAGAACACAAGCAGTCTGCATTAATAATGACATTTCCGATGCAGCTACATTGAATTGTGGACTACCTCAAGGCTCGTGTGTTGGACCTGGACTATTCCCAATCTATACGTTACCACTTGGAGACATCATTCGTCAGCATAAACTGAATTATCACTTGTACGCAGATGATACTCAGATTTACATACCGGTGAAACCTGTACAGGCAGATGTTATAACTCGGCGCTTCGAAGAATCGAACACTGCATCGACGATGTCGGAACATGGATGAATCAGAACTTTCTCAAGCTAAATGGTGCAAAAACTGAATTCATGATTCTGGGTTCCAAACAGCAAATTAAAAAAGTGAGAATTGAACATATCAGAGTTGGTGATGCTTACATTGAGCCTTCCACCAAATGTTCGTAATTTAGGTGTGATGTTTGACTCGGCTATGACAATGGAAAGCCAGGTGACAGCAATATCTAAGGCTGTTTGTATGTCAATTAGGAATATTGGAAGAATACGGGATCACCTCACAAGGGATGCTGCCGAAACCATTGTCCATGCTTTTATAACATCCAGGATAGATTCATGCAACTCGCTTTTATATGGAATCAACAATACACACCTCTCTCGTCTTCAACGGCTACAGAATATCGCAGCAAGGATGATCACGTACACCAAGAAAACAGACCATATCACACCCGTTTTAGCCGACTTGCACTGGCTCCCCATCCAACAAAGAGTTCAATATAAACTGTGCCTCATTGTTTTCAAGATCTTACAAGGTGATGCCCCAGCTTATTTAAGTGATCTTGTGCAATTACATGCCCCAGGGCATCGTGGCTTACGGTCTGGACGACAAAAACTCCTTCAGGAGAAAATGGCGAAACATCAATGGGGGGAGAGAAGTTTCCAGATCGCAGCACCAAGGCTTTGGAACTCCCTACCTGAAACTGTGAAACTTTCAAACTCACTTGGCATATTCAAGAACAGTTTAAAAACCTACCTGTATAAAGAAGCATTTTGTTAACTCTACTTTTCTACTTATGTAATGCTAATTTATCTTTTGTATTGGTTGTTTATCCAGAGCAGCGCCATGAGCGCCGCTTGCGGCGGATACCGGCGCTTTATAAGTTTCCATTATTATTATTATTATTATTATTATTAACAAATGAAATAACAAACAAAATTAAGCCATACTAACTGCAGTCATCCAGAGAAGTCAAAACATGTTTGGTTACCTATTATTCTATAACATTATAACAAATGACAAAGTTCAAACTTGTTTAACAATATAAAGACAGCTATAGGCCCTATATCATAATACATCGAGTGTAGCTGGTTACTTGGTCGAAGAAACCCAAGGCAAATTTTTCTGGCGTAGTGAGATTGAAAGACTTCTGTCTATTTAACCTGTTTTTCTTAATTTCCAGTAAATCCTGTATGTGTTGTGAAACAAGAGACATTAGAGAGGTTTCGCAAGCGTACGGATACGGATACAGATACATATACGATATCCGTATCCGTAAGTGTCACATTGAGTAGCCCTATATCAGGACCGTGTTGGGGAGGCGGACTTACGCCGACCGGGGGACACACACATTTTTTATTTTTTTCTTGACAAAGTCGATATTTCCGCCAGTGTAGGGGGCCCATGGTGCAATGATGAGGCCTGATTGATAATTCTGTAGTATTTCTTGTCCCGAAAGGTTGGAAAATGGCATGTTAAAAGTGTTCCAATGATAGCAACTCTTTTTTTCTCTTGAATGTTGAATTGTACGACTCTGTTTATTTAGTAACGTTCATTACAGTATTCACACAAATGATTCAGTTACAAGCACAAAACAAGAAGTACATAAATAATCAATTGATGTATCTTTTCATAAACAAAGTTATACAATAGGGTACTGTTATTTTATATAACATCATTTCTAATGCTGGTTATCGTGATAATTCAGCTCCACTTTTTGAACAATTTAAACTTCTAAAATTCAATGACCTTTATTACCTTAATTTAGGTAAATTTATGTATAAATACAACCATAATGCATATACCTTCTTGTTTTAACTCTTTCTTTACCTTAACTTCAAATATTCATTCTTATGATACTCGAAGTACCCGTAAGAAAAATCTTCATGTCCGTTTTAACAGAACATCATTGTTTAGAAATAGTATTGTCCAACGTGGTACTACATATTGTAATAGTCTCAGCGATTCGTTAAAATCTGCACTTACTTTGTCAAATTTTTCCAAAAAATTTAAAGCACAGTTCCTTAATCTTTAGTAATGAAAGAAAAGTTATGACATATTTCCTGATGATGTTTTTTCTTTGTATCTACATGTTTTTATTTAAGTCAGTGTTGTGATAGTCTGTTGGTGTGTTTGTTTGTTGTTTGTCTGTCCGTAGGTACGGGAACAAAAGCTTTTGCTTCACCCTAGGCCTAAATGTTGCCCTGTTTGTGATTATTTATTCAACTTCCGTGTAAATTGTTATTGTCTTTACTACTTCTCTGGTTTGCCATTATATATTCCTTTTCATTACCTTAACTTTAATGATGTACACAAATGTAACGTTAGGGCAACATTGAAATAAATGTTATGTAATACAAAACAACAACAACGAGAGTAGGGATACAAAATGAGAGGGAAAGGAAACCAGTGAAGCTGGTGCACGTGAGTTTACTCGGACGGTTATTGGTCCTATCATCCATAGTGCGACTACAAAAGATAAACAAGTGTTCATGAGATTCACTCAGTTTCACAAAGTGGACAGGTTACATTGTCAACTGTATATGGAGGACCAAATGTGGACAACCCATTTTCACCAAAATCTGGTAGAATAAAAACAGAATTCATGTTCAAATCAAGTCCCTTTTTAACATTTTCACTTTCTGCTATCAGAAATTTAGATTTTTCATTTCTCGATACACCGGCGGTCCGAAAGTGTACAACACAAATTTCAAAATTTCTACTAGCAGAAAATTTGAATGAACGATTCGGACCAAACCAACTTTCAAAATTTTTACTAGCAAACAATTTGATACAACCTTTGGACAAAGCCAAAATTCGAACTTTTTACTATAGCAGAATATCAGGGAAGAATGTTTGAGCCAAAATCTCCATTCCAACATTTTACAGGCACAAAATAGGAAATTTTCTAAATGATCACTTTGCAAGTTTACACTATTAATTAACGGTGAAATAAGTGATTCATATCCAAGCCTAAATTAGAGAAAACTAGGGGTGGGGAAGTTGTTGAAGGCGCTGCTCCCCATCATGCACTCCTTAGTTGGGAGTCGTGGTTGACTGGATGCAGATGTGCCAATGCTCAAAACAGTCTCAAACGCGGCACAATACAATTCTCAAACCACAGGGAGGCGGCAGATAATAAAGGAACTGAAAATGCGCTAAATTTCGTATCCGGACTTTGGGCGAGAATAGTTTACTGGAACCGTTCAAAAAGAGATGGGGGGGGGGGGGGTTCTTTGCTCCCTTGCAATGATCCAGGTGTCCTCATCGGATGTTCCGTCATTGAATAAGAAACACTTTGCTGAGGTTCCTTAACCCTAAAACAGGACTTATGGAGTAGCCCAAAACGACCAACATTTGCTCACAAAATTATACCCTATAGCTATAGTTTAAAAAAAGTTTGGTCCGAAACGTGCATTCAATTTTTCTGCTAGTAGAAATTTGGAAATTTGCGTTGTACACTTACGGACCGCCGGTGTATGGAGAAATGAAAACTCAAAATTTCTGATAGCAGAAAATGAAATGTTGAAAAGGGACTTGATTTGAACATGAATTCTGTTTTTATTCTATCAGATTTTGGTAAAAATGGGTTGTCCACTTTTGGTCCTCCATACAACTGTACCACGCTTAGGAAACAGATCTTTAGTGGGATGAAAACAACACCTGAGTTTATATATAAAAACATTGTTTGTCTTCATGATCCATGACAAGATTCCATACCTTATGGGGCGCTCTAAATTACAACTGAGAAGAAAGATTTCTTGTCAATCTCTTTGAATCTTATAGGGGTGATACATTTTCACAAAGTAATATGCAAGTGAAATTATGATGTTTGAGATGCAAATGTGATTACTTGGACTAGCCCTTTTTCCTGTATTAAAGCTTGGTCTGTTTGAGACTACATTCTCCCGACGATTCGGTCCGCATTATTGTTGGCAATTTTGCATATTCTCGCAATTTCTTTGTAAGAAGTGAGGGTGCCACATCTTACTACATGTTTCAAGAGAGTTAAACCTTTTCTTTCTTTGAGCAAATCGCTGTTGAGGACGAAGTCGTCTTTTGGCTTAAACAAAAACTTTTTCCACAACGGGACATTTTGGAATTCTAAAATAATGAAAAATGTAGGCATACACCATAAGATTTCAATATCCCTTTTGTGGTAAGACTTCGCCACAGTATAATTGTAACTTTAAACTCTTGAGTTTACCTTTAACATTAATTAGGTTGTTCTGCAAAAGCTTTTATTTATTTGGTTACTTAATTATTTATTTGTTTTTTATGTATTCGTTTATTTTATAGAAGCGCTTCGACGAAGAATACAGCATTTCCGAGAGGAAGAAAAGTGATGCATTTGTTTAAAAGATGAATTCAGTGTCGATTTCGTCAGGAGTGACGGAGCAGAGCCTGGACGGCAACGCGAGTGCAGGATATTATACCCAAATAAGCACTGAGATTGTATGGGAAGAAAAAAGTGCCACTCAATCGCTAGTGATGAGTGATCAGTGGAATGTTACATCGCCATCCCTATCAAATGACACAGTAGTTGAGTTCAGCGTGTCACACATGGTTCTGACAAGTTTAGCTCTTCTTTTGATAAATTTGGCAGTTATCATTGGAAATATTTTGGTATTGTTGGCTGTCTACTTCGAACGAGCTCTGCGAACAGTTACCAACTACTTCATTGTCAACTTAGCAATAGCTGATTTGCTCCTTGGTACTCTAGTACTACCCTTTTCTAGTGCCTTTGAAGTCATTCACTATTGGCCATTCGGAGAAGTTTTTTGTGACATCTGGGCTGCGGTAGATGTTTTGTGTTGCACAGCCTCAATTAACAGTTTATGTTGCATAAGTGTCGACCGTTACATAGGAGTTACGCAGCCCCTGAAGCACAGACTTATAATGACGCCAAAAAGGGCAATAGCGATCAATATCTTCGTTTGGTTGATCTCATTTGGTATCGCAGTTGGACCCTTGTTTGGATGGAGACCCGTTAGAACATCTAAGTTAGAGTGTCCATTGTCAGACTCCGTAGGTTATGTTTTCTTTTCCGTGGCTGGATCATTTTACATACCTTCTACTGTCATAATAGTTCTGTATTTTCGTATTTATCGTGCAGTTTTACACGAAACTAAATCTATTCAGAACAAGACCCTCAAAAGACAGATTGGAGATCCTGATAATGGCCGTATTATACTTCGCATTCATGTTGGGAATAATTTGCAATCTTCTGAAAAATGTAGTCGACGGTCAGATGATTATTCTTCAAGTACTTCGAGGTCAAGGAATTTATCTCAAAGAACGGCAACTTTCAACCGAGAAAAGAAAGTAGCCAAGACACTTGGGATTGTGGTTAGTGTCTTCATCATCTGCTGGTTACCATTCTTCTTCTTGCTACCGTTAAGTAAGTTTTCATCATATATTTGTTTTCCGTAATCGACTATTTTTCAAAATTAGCCTATAGTCTCATTGTTATCTGTAATATAAGTGAATGAAAGAAGGTACAACAGACCATCTTTATTTTTTATTACTTATTCATTACTCACCCTACGTATTCCATGTGAAAAAAAAAATCAGTTTCTGGTTCTGTGCCTATACCGAAGGCAGCCTAATAATAGGACCAAGGGGTCATTCTTCTTTGTACAAAGCCTACGGGTATCGACGTTTTGTAGGCGTAACTTTCCCTTTTCAGATGAAAAATAACAACAAAGTATGGAATTCCATAACAATGGAGCTTGGAACAGGTTTACTTTTATTGTTCTTTGAAATGAGAATTTCTTAAGCTATTGCCGACTTGGTAGTCAAACCAGCCCGCGCCTTTTCGGAGATAGAGTCTGAAACGTCCTGGAACAAAATAAACAGAGTGCCGTATGAAACTTTAAAGGCCAACAAATACCCTTCAACATAAAAATGATCAAGTTTTAGACAAATGGACAATACTGACAAGTAAGTAAAAATGATAATCAAAATAGTACGAGGATGAAGGCACTTCGAGAATTTCTGCATACTCTCGTTTTTATTATTAATATGGAAAATGTTTGAATGTGCAATGAGCTGACGTCGCCCATACCAGTTTCGTCGTCGCATGCACATGACGCTTGTGTATATGCACCTTGTGTGAAAACGTTACCTGAATGCATACCCGGTATTCATAACCTGTGCAGTCTTCTTCTGATTACGCAAAGAGTCAGATACCCTGACTTTTCAAGATAAACAGGCATTGTACCTAAGATGGCGGCCTCCAGTCACAAAGTATTTGATTGCAATCTTCAATAGTTTGTTGTTGTTGTAACTTTCAATATAGTCATCTGGACGAATTAATAATTTGGTAAGCCCTATCATGTATCATAGAATTCCACAATAATGTGAAGTGTGAAGGAGTAGTGCGATGTTTAAAAGAGGGTGGGTAGCAATCAAAGTGGTACGACTTAATACTCGTATACTATAGGCTACTTTGAAAACTTAGCCTTTTAGTTTTACAGACATGGTAATAGGTGGGCTGTATATGGCAATTATGATAAGACCGATATTAAAAGAGCGAGCCATAACAGCCTCAGGTGGACTAGGTTTTTCCATAATCAAATTTACATTTTCGAAAAGATTTATCATGAGATGGAGGAATTGTTAAATGGGGGATCACTATACGCTAGAAATCCTTATATTATTGTATAAAGCAATAATACATTGATATGATTGTTCTTTCCTTTTCTTCACAGCTTCCGTGTGTAACAGTTGTAAGCTTCCTCAAGTCGTCTTTACTTTCTTCTTTTGGCTAGGATATTGTAACAGTTGTGTGAATCCGGTCATTTATGCAATGTCTAATCTGACATTTCGCAGAGCCTTTAGGAAAATCCTTACATGTTGGTTTTGTAGAGACCAACACCCGCTTATACGAAGGACTTATGGCTCAAGACGTTGCTCCAACTTGTCTCGTCTTACATCCAGTACCCCACTGTCCAGTCCGCTGGTGACAAACCGTCGGAAGAGATTGATTCGAGACACGTCACTTGACACGTCACTGCTTTCACGTGGATATCGACCAAGGAGAATACCTACTCCAGGCGATAATGTAAATAACCATGAGATGGATTCCTGCAGAGGTGGTATCGTACACGACATTAGGGCCATAACACATGTCATTGCTAATTCAAATGATTTCCCAAAGATGGCAAGCGACAGAATGTCAACCATTGGCAGTGAGTCAACAACAGAAAACAACAGTCGAACAACAGATGACACAGCAAAACCAGTGGGCAAACTGCTTCTGAATCAAATACATTTCGAGGACGTCGACATGGAAACCATGATTTCATGCAATAACGTGTTTCAAGATGTACATGCGCCACTAGAAATTGACATTCCACTTGGATCAGAATACCACAAAAGCCAAACTTCTAGGTTTCAACAACCGTCAGATCCTCTAGATTACCAATCAGGAATCGTTGCTGCAAGCGAAGCATTTACATCGAATATTTTGGAAAAAAATGCCTTGTCATCTGGAATACTAAATTCAAGAGAGACTCCCGTGTGAATGTTCCGTGCACCATAAAAAAAAAAGTCATTCTATTATTCATCCATATATACGGAGCTCCTAAAGAGACGTATAGACGGGTAAAGACAAAATAATTTGAATAGGTAAAACAGAAACAGGGAAGGTGTGTGGAGATGAAGAAATAATATAACATTTTGTGGAAACAAAATATTATTTCAATTGGAACGAAATGCTATTTCGTTTAGCTGGTACGGAGCCCTTGATTTGCCACTTGACGTTTCGGGATTTACATGAAAACTATATATTACTTTTCTGAATTCTCACACAACTATATCGAATTGTATTTCACTGCATTTTCTAAATGAGTAAAACACAATAGTTTTGACTGACAGCCCATGTGTTGACAAGAATGCACCTTACCATTATCCCTTTAAACTATAATACAGTTTTTACTTTGTACGCCGAAAACTAAGATTGAACTTAACAGAATTCCGTTGCCGACGTTTCTTGACTTCCTCTCTAACATCACATCTGAAACTTGAATTAAGAAAAAGGCCCAAACAAACTACTCATAAACTAACTGCTGGTTACAGCATCACTCGGAAAGAAACCCGACATCTAAATTGACTAGCTAAGGTCTCTGTAACCGCTTAATTATTTCCTAGGAACAAACTTTTATTTATAGCGATGAAATAAATTACTCGCTGAATATTGTTTGTACGTTTCCATTTCAGGGCTCAGTATTACATTAGTTGATTCCAATTCATACGGAGGCTGAGCCACTTTGCAAAGGGACAGGTAAAAACATGTATTTCGTTCCTTTGAAATAATCATGAATTCCCTCGAATGAACATTTTGTTAACCCGATTCACTACCAGTACCACCGATACCAGTTTTCATTAACTATTATGTCGTTCTCCTAAAGAAATCGTTTTATTACCACAAAATAATTAATTTTATATACAATAATTTTTCTTTCGAACGAGCTGTTATTTCGAGCTGTTATGTTCCTAAAATTAGTGTTTCGTAATTCCTTGAACTATTATTTTGATGGAACGAATTAATATAACTATTCCGTAGGGACAAATAACACTTAGATACCCACAAACACTTGTTTATGGTGTCCATAGAGGACAGCCTCCATCGTGGTTGTGGCGCGACGAAGATGGCCTGCGTGTCTCTTCTGATCGTAAAAAGGAGTGTTCCAAATAAATTGTAGTAAAAGAAATGTCCCTTTTGAATTTTATTTTGTAATGCTATCTGGTTTTCACGGGTGTTATCCTAGCCGTTGTTAGATCAGTATCGGAAGAGCAATGCCAGAAAAGAATCTGTCATTGCTTCGTTCTATCATGCAGCTCGAATGTACTTACCTATATGTATAGCACCTTTCATGACGCCCCATTAATTCTCGCACAAACACGATATACTTTGTAAAAACTCTTTTTAGCATTTCGTTTTTATTCCGTGAAAAGATCACCAAAAGTCTCATATTTACTCAAAAGTCGTTTAAAGGAGATCCGTCAGCTCAACATGACCGTTTTTTGTCCACATTTTATTTTATGAACACGTCGATATTCAAAAAGGTTTAGCTCAAACTTACTCCAACAGAGGGCCTATTAGTCGGGTTGTTCTGTATAAAAAACAACTCGACCCCCTCGACCCAAGACCCCCCCCCCCCCCCGACTTCTTGACTTACGCTACCAGTATACAATTTGCGATGCCATGTATATCTCATGGCCAACCTGCGCCAGAATAAGATTATATCCCAATTAGGAACATGCGTTTACCGCCCAAGTTCGACCACGGCCAATGTGATGATCAAACTGCTGTCGCAGCTGCTGCGTGTATTTGCGGCGTCCCGAGTGGCCAATAATATCGCTCCCGCCCGAACCATACGCGTGATTCTTTCTCATTCGTATGCTTACTTCTGCCTCGACAATAACTTTTAGGACATTTCCCCAAACCCCCAATCCATCGTGCTTAAAAAATCTCAACATCGTGCCAAATTACGGAGCCCCTAAAGGGACAGGTAAAACAAATTGAAAAGGTAAAAAACAAGCTGAAATTATTTCGTTCCCTCGAAATATTATTTCATTCCCCCGAAATATTATTTCGTTCCCTCGAAATCATTTCGTTACCTCGAAATATTATTTCGTTCGTTCGAGGGAACGAAATAAGTTATTTCGTGGTAACGAAATATTAATTCGAGGGAACGAAATAACATTTCAAGGGAACGAAATAATTTGGATTTTTTGTTTACCTTTTCAGATTTGTTTTACCTGTCCCTTTAGGGGCTCCGTACCAAATGACCCAACCTCCCCATCACTCCACTTCACGCACGCGCACCAGTGTTTCTTAAAGCATCTTTCCCAGTTAGTCATGTTTTTTCGTGCCAGCAAAAATACACTTTTAAAAATATTCATCGTTAGTGTGAAGTTATATTCTTCGCCTTTTTAGTTTATTTTGGGGTTCTGTAAGCTCTTTTTGTGTAATGTTGCTGTTGTGGGCAGTGAAATAGCAAAAAGGCCAGTCAAAAGAACGGTGTGTGGGCCGTCTACTCTTGCTTGGTGTGTGTAACATGTACAGTGTATAGAATCCCGTCATGGCGTCTGACCGAAGCAGCATGGCCGAGATTTCAACCCAGCAACAGCACTACTACGAGTACCAAGGCGTATGGTTCCAGCAGACTTTGTAAGCGAGTTTTGGGTCTTGATGACCCTTATTCTTTTTGTTTTAAGTGCCGTTTTGGGTCGTGAGTGCCACTCTTGTGATCTTTGCAGTAAGATGGGGGACCAATCTACAGCTTTGTCAGCTACCTCTTTAGCTGAAGCAAAAGAAATAAGCAAAGGATTGCGGATGAAGCAGCTGCTAATGCTAGGCGAAGTTCAGTTCATAGTCCCTCTAGATCACAGACTGGCCCTTATGTTGATTTCAACAGAGCAGAATTTCAACGGAGTTTTGCAAATTTTGAAATGCGTATGCAATCGATGATGCAGAATATGATGCAGGGCATGGCTCAGCGAAATCGTTTCGGTTGTTTCTTGTACTGCTACCAGTACTAGACCTACGGAAGAGGGGATCCCCTCTAGACTGGCGGTTTCTGCAGGAAGTTGCACCACATTCACAAGTCAGCCGGATGTTCCTGTAGGGGACACCATAGGCAACAACATAAAATAATAATGTCTCTCTGCCTCGAGGGGCAGATGTGGAGGCAGGACAAATGACACTGGGTCTATGGAGGGTCAGACTAGCTCCAGTGATGATATTTTACTCCTCCATCCTCAGCCGGAGGATATGTTTGATGACACTTTATCCCAATTTTCAACAGGGAATTTCTAGCGCAGGCAATCTAGCCATGATGTTATTTCTTCACATGATTCTGTCAGTCAGGTTGGTGAGGAGATAGCTGATTCTGGGAGTGATATTGAAGCCACTGTTCTAAAAATTGAAGGCAAAGATCACCATGCCGATTTGTTTTTTCAATTAGTGAAGGAGGCTGCCAATGCACTTCCGATAAAGAATGACTGATTCCTTTCAGGAGAAGGAAAGACCCACAAATAACGTCATCTCGTTTTGACAACGAACAAAATAAAGTCCAGCTTCCCCTTGCGTTGGGACATAAGAAGCTGATTAATGCCGTGTGGTAATGGAATCCTGAGCGCATTTCCCTTTATCGCGCCTCAGCAGTGATAGAGGATGTTTACAAGATGTATATGACACTATCCCGTCTTGATCCTCCCTTGTTGGTTCATGAGCTAGGGAGAGTTGTGCCCGGATTTAAATCTGAGTCACCGAAATTTCCTAATTAACTTCTGAATGTGGCAGACATTTATGAATAGTGAGAAAGAGGCACATGTTGGCATGTCCTGTGCTGTATCTCAGTCATGATTGCTTGAGGCGAGTTTTCACAAAAATGCTAGGATGGAAGGGGTTTACGTGATCCCATGATTCGAGCTCTGAGCAGAATTAGTCAGGCTCAAAAAGACGTTCAAACGTTTAATTGTTCTGTTACAAAATTGCGGATGTTTGATCACCCGGGAAAAGTCAAGTTTGACCTCCAAGATAGAGCTAGTTTTCATAGGAGGTCATTTCAAGACCGGTCTACAGGTTGTTTGTCTTCCCCAGGGGGGAAGAAAGATTTGTTGGAGTTTCTAATTCAATTTGTAAATCAAACTCAGGCAGAAGCCCGAGGGTGTTCCTACGTCTGTTGTGCCTCACGGCAGCCTGCATGGAGGTGGTTCATCTTGCGAGGCTACATATCATGAGACCAATTTAATTATACCTCTTACATTTTTGGAAACCATCTTCAAGGAATCTGGAAGTTCTGATTCTAATAAACGAACATCTCGTCCATCATCTTCGCTGGTGGAGAACAGAAGAGAATGGGAGTTCTGCTGCCAGAGCGAGCCCAACAGACACGATTCTGACAACGGATTCCAGCGATTATAGCTAGGGGGCTTATACGGATATTCACCATCTACAGGGGCTCTGGTCTCCGGTAGAACGAAAAAAGTGGCACATCAATATGAAGAAATTGATGTCGGCGATGAGAGCATGTCTTCAATTCCAGCCAATGCTGAAAGGGGAGCATATTTTAGTAAAGTCGGACAACACAACAGTGGTGTATTACATCAACAAACAAGGGGGAACGAGGTCACCCGTCTGTGTATGGCGACATGGCAACTTTGGCAGTGGGCCATGAATCATTATGTGAACTTGTCTGCGGTACACATACAAGAGGTTCGGAATGTTCTGGCAGACAAGTTGTCTCGACAGTGCCTGGTGGACACTGAGTGGTCCCTGAAGAAGTAAGTTGTGAAGACATTATTTTTGAAGACGGGCGATCCAATGATCGATCTCTTTGCGACAATAGAGAACAAACAGGTTCCCTCTTCCGTTCCAGACATCAAAATCAAATGGCGTTTTTTGTGGACGCATTGACACTCTATTGGGACGGCCTAGTGGCTTATGCTTTCCCTCCGTTTTCTATGATACATTTTATTCCGGATCGAGTAACACAATAAAATTGTGTGTTGATTCTGATAGCACCTCACTGGCCTCGTCGGTCGTGGTTGCCGAGGTTACTGGATCTTATGATAGATATTCCAATACAGCTTCCTGCACCGGAAACCGGAAGCGTTCCATCTCATGGCATGGAGACTGAGCAGACACCGACAGGCAGGTCTTTCTGAAGAAGTCATCAGCACAATCCAAAGTGATGTTAGATCATCCACAAAGAGGTGTACGGTAGGCAGTGGTCAATGTTCAGAGATTGGTGTGTTGAACGGGGTTTAAATCCATGCTCAGCCTCTGTGAGCGAGGTGTGTACGTTCTTGCAGTCTTTGCTTGACAAGGGTATGGCATATCGAACTTTAGGGGTGTTCTTTTGACAAGATGGCAAACCTATTGGTCAGCATGCAGTGATGTGTCGATTTTTAAAAGGGCCTTTCCATAAGAATCCACCTTCTCGAGTTTTAATTCCGGCATGGAATCTCAATAGTGTTCTTGAAGGCTTGCAAAAGGAACCCTTTGAACCTCTCCAAGATTCTTCCTTGCTTCGCTGTACTTTCAAGACAGTTTCTAGTAGCCATTACATCAGCGAAAAGATGTTCGGAAAATCAGGCAATGGGTCAGACAGATCCTTACCTTCGATTTGAGGCAGGCGGGATGAGGGTACGACATGTACAAGGGTTTCTCCCCAAGACTGCTACCCATTTTCATTTGGGCCAAGACATTTTCTTACCCGAGTTTCAAGAAGCTGATAACGAGAAGCTTTGTGTTATGCGAGCTCTGGAGCATTATCTTGTAAAGACAAGCTCCTTGGTCCAAAAGGGGGAACATCATTTGTTTGTGTCCTTTGGGGGCAAGAAACCTGGTTTACCCGTATCAAAACGGACAATTTCTGGATGGTTAGTCAGAACAATAAAGGAGACTTACCAGTTGATGGGGGCTGATATTCCCCCTCTATTCAGGCTCATTCTACGAGAACCCTGGCAACATCATGGCCCATGTTTAATGGAGCATCTAGTGGTGGAAGTCATGGAAGCAGCCGATTTTAGGAGTTCTCAGACGTTTGCAAGACACGGGGTTGGACTTATGAAGAGAGCAGATGGACTGTTTGGTCGAGCGGTATGACATCAGGACATGGAATAGAAGGAGGTTGGTTTGTGTTTCTGATTACTGTATGGGAATTACATTTTCTTTGGGGGCAATCAATTTGAGTTGCTTCCTCCCATCTACCGTATTTACTGATCTTGATTCTATGGGAAAGAGTGTAAAATTTCGAAGAAATTATGATTCTTGAAATGAGTATACTTACTTGTGCCTCGCACCCGCCCACCATCCCGGCAACTATTGATTGATTCCACTTTGTTAGTATTTTCAGATGCTTAAAGGAAGCACTGGAGGTTGGGTCATTAAAGGGCACACCGGTTAACTGTTTACGTAATTTAGTAATGTAGAATCATCGACTATTATTTCTATATCACAATAGGCCTATAAATCTGTTTTAATTACCAAAAGATTCCGTACAAATCGGGGGAAGGAACGTACACAGAGCATTGAAACGTTGCGTTTTTGAAACAGCGGATTCGATCAGCGAGGTGTACTGACTGACAAACCGGCAATGACAAAAATGTACTTGGTGGTCTGGCTCCCTACCCCTCCCACATGTTCATGAGCTTCCAGGTACAGCTATTTATTGGCTCAGGGGTTTCCGTCGCGTAATAGCCCCACCGAGCCACACAGCTACACGACTGCCCCTGTTTTACGTGTAGCGTGTCCCCACGCTGTGCACTGTAAAACACGCTTCCGTTGCTCGGACTCTCTGAAATAAAATCTTACGTTCGATTTTTTTATAATTATTTACAACTTATAGTTGTATCCATAATTTGAATACGTAATATTTTTGGTCAAATACTAAAGAATAATTTTTCAAAACAACAGACTATAGTTAAATCTGGTGCAGTAAATAATTTTTATACGGCTGGAAGTAAAACTAACTCCGAAGATCACGTGGGTTTTCCGAACCAAAAATGTGGTTCGGATAACCCACGTGACCTTCGTTTTTTGAAAAATGATCGAAAACGGCTGGAGAAAAAGAACGGTTCCTAAAAGAAACCATTACATTTTGCCGTTTTCGAGCATTACACATTTTTTAACGTTGAATTTGTTTACGTTGAGAGCTGCATTATTTCATGAAAATTGCGAATTATTGAGGAATATATGACGTCCAAAACCCACCGCAGAAAAATGCATGCAGGAGTGTGAATCTGGTGAAATTCTTGCTTTCTTGCAGGTAAGATTTAAGTTATATCTAGGACTCTGTATCTGTGTGCAGCATAGAGGAAGAGTCCTATCAATAGGGCTAGGTGATGACCATAATTATGAAAACATAGTTCATTAAAAATAAGGTGCGTCAAAATACGTGGATTTTTACACGAGCGAAGCGACCGACAAGTGTTCTACAACTTACAAGCGATCGAAAGTTTTTAACAAGCGTTGATTTTCAGTGCGATCCCTTCCTGGGGTTAGAGACGCACCAAAATCAGCTCTGTTTTTTAACAATTAATCTTGAGTATTTGACCCCCAAAAACCTACGTATTCAAATGGGTACAAGTTGTAAACAAAATGTAAAAATTGAACGTAAGATTTTATTTCAGAGAGTCCTCGAAAGGCTAAATGACAACACACAACATTGTGTGTTGTCATTTTGCCTTCGAGAAAGACTCTGCTAGGGTCGAAACGTCAGGCCACTAACTTATTTTATAAATTATTATTATGTGACACCACTTTCTCAAAACAAAGGTTTATCTGTAGGATATGGGTTTGCCGCCCACTTATTCATGGAATTTGCCGCCCAGTGATGAAAAGAAGGTAGCACCGCCCACAATGTTCTTATCAACAACGTCCACAGTATTATTATTTAAAACAAAAACTTTTGCTGACAGTGTACCTTGTACTTAATATTCTGGGGACTCCATGCGGGCATTATCAGCCTAAACCCAGATGAATGGCAATAGGTTCTAACAAGAGGGAGGAGCATCACTGAATTTTTTTTAATAAAATTAAAAGATTTATATGGATCAGAAGTGCTTAAAAAGTATGTCTATTTTTCTAATTTTATGCATAAAGAGGCTTGATTTTTCACCCCAAAATCGCCACAAGCTCAGAGCTCCAGGGGGCAAAGCCCCCTGGACCCCCACCGGGGCTTCGCCCCTGGACCACACCAGGGGCCGTAAGGCCGGCCCCTGGACACCACCCAGTACATTGGTTTGAGCCCCCCCCCCCCCAAAAAAAATAATAATAAAAATAACAAAAACAAAAACAAAACATAATCCTGGTTGCGCCGTTGAACACTGGGCCCAAGCATTTGCTTAAACTTGAACTTTTAAGTTAAAGCATCTCGATTAAATCATCTTATTTCCGATAATTCAGCAAAGAAGATTTCTTGAACGGCCGTTTGAAAAATGCTTGTCTGCAAGTGCGCATGCTCATAAAGACACCTTTCTAGAAAGAGTCTAGAGGTACAGTCGGGATGCGTCTTTATGAGCTTGCGCACTCGCCACGTTATCCGATTAGCTTAGCGGCTGAATAGACACGATCTACATTTAGTCGAAGTAACAAAACACGTCTTGATGGCCAATTGGCAAATCACAGAATGGTGGTAGCTGTTCATTGTATAAGGTATAGTAATTTTGTCTAACGATTGTTCCCGAAAAACACCATCTTTACGGGCAAATTGCATTTGGGCTTACAGCTGCGTCAATCTCTCCCATTGTTAACCGAGTTGAATTTGGTTCAGTAATACACTTTTTAGATCGCTGGAAGTAAAGTTAAGTCCAAAGATCATATGATTTATCTGCGTAAAAAAATTGGTTCAGATACATCACGTGAACGTAGTTTTTTGAAAATGCTCAATAACGGCCAAATTTGACGGTTTCATTTAGGGATTGGTCTACTCTACTCCTGGAAGACCTCCAGAGTCATGTGTGGGTCTATTTGTGTACCCCAAAATAGCCCAACATAGCCGGTGTGTGCCTACATACCTATGTTGTGCAAATGGAAATAAAATACATGGGGGGAAAAAATCCCCCCCCCCCCCCACTTTTAAAAGTGTTCCGCCGCCGCTGGTCTGCACACAGGTCTAACCAGCGGTCAACGGACTACACCGCGGCGGACTGCGTGTGAGGCATATAATTATACGCATCGATGATGTAAGTTCATCGGTCTTTTTCAGCGGTCTTTTTTCGTCACTTTCCAATAGTGTTTTTACTATGAAAATAATGAAGACCATCGCTTTAAAACAAAACGTACCTTACATAATTTACAAATATTTAATTTATAGTGTTTAATCATAATAAATCAAACTCGATATAACACGTCTAAATATTCCGTTGCAGCTAATTGTAACCACTAATTAGTAATTCATATAACCTGCTTCTGATGGAATCCAAGTCTCATTATTTAACCTCAAAGATAGAGCAAAGTGACACTAAACAACTGTTCCAGTTTGTAAATAAGCTCACTGCACCTACGTCAGATCAGGTCCTCCCTGACAGTAAATCCGATCAAGAAAGTTCAAGGTATCGTCTCTTCACTAGGAGGATCACCTCTTCCTACGGATGCAGTGTCACCATGCAACTCTTCTTTTATTGACTTTGATCCAGTATCAGAGGATACAGTCCGTAAAATTATCCAGGAGAGTCCTTAGTCCTGCAGGCTTGACCCGATACCTACCACTCTACTCAAGGAATGCATCAATGAGCTTGTTCCATTTATTACAAAACTTGTCAACCAATCACTGACTACTGGTATTGTTCCAAAGGCTTTCAAAACATCCCATGTAAGACCGCTCTTTAAAAAAAAAAATCTGGATCGCAATGAACTGAAAAATTACCGTCCAATTACAAACCTGATGTTTGTTTCAAAAGTTATGAAACGTATTGTAGGCAAACAGCTTGACTGTATCTTGAGGAAAATTGCTTGTTTCCGAAAGAACAGTCTGCAGCTTCCAGGCGGTTCCACTCAACAGAGACAGCACTGCTGAAAGTCTACAATGATCTCCTATTGGCTGTTGATAAGGGTCAGGAGGCCATACAAGTAATGCTAGACTATTCAGCAGCTTTCGATACTATTAATCATATCACTCTAGTTGAACGCTTCTGCCACAGGTTTGGAATTGGCGGTACTACATTTTATTCAAAGGTAGTCTTGGTTCCAAGACCTTCGCATGTATCTATTCCAACAACAGAATGAGTCACTATCCATCGTTGCGTTGGTAGTTCGCACTGAAATGGATCAATTCAAACAGCAGAGGGCGTCACTATCCGCGGTTCGATTTCCAGCTTCCACAGTTGTCAGCCGCGCCGATGGGCGCCCCCTCTAAATAATCTCCCATAGGAACCAATGCTAAATGATAATTATTCAAAAATACTCAAAAAATCCTGAAAGTCTCTCAGCCTCTTGAAAACCAATCAGACATATTTCTGGACAACTAAACTTTAGAATTCTTTTCAATTTTTGGCAGGTCAGCCGTTTGGAATTTTTGTTAACTACCCCAGAAGAAAAAACACGATATTTTTTTTTTTTTTCCAAAACCGACTTGCTGCCAGTTTTCGTGAAGCACTTCTCCACTTCCCCGGTCAAATAGGGCCAACTTTAACGCCTAAATTTATCAAGTCTCCTCAAAAGTTGAAGCACAGAACCCCCAGGTTGTGATAGATTCTTATATTTACACAATCTATTAATTGCATGACCCCCAAAACGTTATAATTAAAAATAAGTTGTGGGTTTACAAATTATGATAAGTAGCTTGGCGCATTAATTCTGGCTTATTTAGTGTGGTGCACCCCGATGAATTCAAGAACGAAAAGCGCGCCCTCTGTCGGGTTATCACGAGTATTATTGTATAAGATAGTTACGTGTATAGGATAGTGACGTCTTGGACCAAGACTATTCAAAGGTATGCGACATGGTATGCAATAAAATTCACGACATCTCAAATATATTCGCAGACGTGTGCGCACATATTCGCGAATTGTTTCACGACATTGCATACCGTGTGCGCACATATTCGCGAATTGTTTCACGACATTGCATACGTATATTCGCGAATTGTTTCACGACATTGCATACGTATGCGCACACGTTTGCGATATGCGATGTCCCTTCAGGGCCACCATATTTATGTCTTACCTTGAACATCGAAAACAGAGAATTGTCATTAATGACACTATATCAAACCCTTTACCTTTATCTTTTGGTGTGCCTCAAGGTTCTGTTCTAGGGCCGCTTGAGTTCATACTAGTCCTTTGAATCATGTTATAAATGCTCATAATGTCATGTAACTTATGCTGATGATACCCAACTCTATGTAATTGTTAAACCCTGTAATCAGTCTGTTGGTATAAAGGAACTCGAAGAATGCATTGTTGACGTCAAAGATTGGGCTCTGAATAATTACCTAAAGCTGAATGGAGATAAAACAGAAATATTGCACATCACATCTCAGTTCCGCAAATCATCTACCTTGCCTAGCTTCGTTATAGATAATGTTGTGGTGAAGACATCAAAATCAGCTAAAAACCTTGGTGTCACCCTGGACTCTACTCTTAACATGTATTCTCATATCCAAAAAGTGTGTAGAGCTGCATCTTTTGGCATTCACAAAATTGGTAAGATACGCAAATTTTTGGACAAATCTTCTACTGAGCGTCTCATTCATGCTTTTGTCACTTCCCATTTAGATTACTGCAACAGCCTCCTTATTAACCTGCCATCCTCTCATCGTATGCCTCTTCAGCGTATCCAAAATACTGCTGCACGCATGGTTACACGATCTCGGCGTCATCTTCACTGGCTTCCAATTATTTACGTATTCAGTTTAAAATTCTTCTGCTCACTTTCAAAACTCGTAATGGTCAGTGTCCTACATATCTCTCAGAACTCATCAAACAAAAAGTTCCATCAAGCCGGCTACGATCTTGCACATCCTCTCACCTTCAACTGATGCCTGGCCCTCGTGTGAAAACACGCTACGGTGACAGAGCTTTTTCTGTTGCCGCTCCCAAATTATGGAACACTCTCCCTCCCCAAATTCAAAAAGCTTCATCCTTAGAAACATTTAAAACTATGTTGAAGACTCACTTATGCAAATCTCTGTAATTACCAAATTCTGCAGCTTGTTAACCTAATTTATGTTAGTTTACTTTTCTCATGTTTATTTTCTGCTTTACGGTTACTGCATTATTTTTGTAATTTTGTATCTTTGTAATTTGGTGCTGCTGCCCTGGTTTTACTTAATAGTCTGCTAGGACATCAGCACCATAGCGCTTAGAAACGTAGTATTAAGCGCGGTATAAATATTTATTATTATTATTATTATTAGTGACAATTTTCACCACTTTATAATGTTGTGATTTTTGCCACTTTCCAATAATAGTATTTTTGCTTTAAAGTTGACGAAAAGCGTATATTTAAAACAAAATGTACCTCACATATTTTTAAATATTTCATTATTATTATATTATCTTAATGATCACATTATAACACGTCTAATTATTCCGTTGCAGCTAGTTAGAACCACTATAATTAGTGCTTAATTTTGCTATAAATTGACGAAGAGCGTCGCTTTAAAATAAAATGTTCCTCACATATTTCATAAATATTTCAATATTCTTAAGTAATCGTAGAGACCACTTTAAAACACATCTAAATATTCCATTGCAGCTAAATGGAGCCACTAATTACACCATTTTATATGGTGTGTTTTAATTAGCTGCGACGAAAATTTAGATGTGTTATGATGTTGTCTCTAAGATATTTAGTTGTCTTTATGATTAAACACTAAAAATAAAATATTTTTGAATTATGTGAGGTACATTTTGCTTTAAATATACGCTCTTTGTCATTTTCATGTAAAAAATACCATTCACTTTGGACGAAAAACACATATAGAATGTATAATTGGGCACTAATTAGTCGGTCTAATTAGCTGCAAGGAATATTGAGACGTGTTATAATGTGGTCGTTCTAATTAAATACTAAACATTAATTATTTGTGAACTATGTGAGGTACACTATGTTAGCGACATATATATATATAAAACATATATTTACGTGAAGATTTACGTAAAATATTCACGTTTTTTGCCTCAATTCGCAAATACTCTCATAAATATTTGAGACTAAGCAGCGGCGGCACCTCTGGGGGGCAAGAGGGGGGCAAACTTAAATTTAGGGGGGGCAAACAAAAATCTATAATGAAATTTTGTACTGCAGAAAAGCATTGACGGACTTACACCAGCGTTATTCTTGACTGGGGGGTATCTGGGACATTTACGTCAATATTAACTTCAATCCTGGGGTGTTTGTGTTTGGGTTCAGGATTCCCATCGCTAGATTCAGAATCAGATCAGTGCCTATCATCATGGGATGGAGGTTGTTTGGATTTCTTGCAAAACTTTCTAATATCCATTTTAACTAACTGTTTTACTACTATTATTATTATTATTTTATTTGCCATAACAGTACAAAACAAAATACAAGACAATATACCCCGAGATGGGCAAGGGACAACAAAAGCAAATACATACTATGATCCGTAGATCTGTTGCCCCACATCTGGGGTACACATTGAAATAAATATAGATTTAAACATATAATATAGTACACGCAATAATAAAAGCAGATAATTATACAAAAACAATAATAAATAAATAATAAATAACTAATTTATAAAACGAAAATAAATGAGTAAAATAACAGTAAAAGTAAAGATAAACAAATAAAGAAGTATGTATATAAATAAATAAATAAATAAATAAATAAATAAATAAATAAATAAATAAATAAATGCGTTGAGGGCGCAAGACGTGCTTCAACATCGCTCCTGTTTATTTTGGTGAAATTTAGATTTTATCAGTTGTTTTTGCCATCGAGTGACAGAGACACTTCTTTTTCTAAGTTGGGTAGGTAACATACATCAAATCCTGAGTAGCAGTTTGCACAACAATTGTGATTCTGAGGCCTTTTGGCTTCAGAATTTCTGAGAAAGGTCGGGAAGGCGGCCATTTTGCACGATGGGTCAGCTCAATAGGCCCAACACTGTGAGGTTTAACACAAGATTCATGGAAAGCCACGTCACGCCTGAAGAAATCCATTCAGCTGTAAAGAAAGAGCTCCATACAGTCGCAACACTGAAATGCATTGCTGAATTGGAAAATGGTTGGTTTAATGTGTCTTTTGACAATGAGAATGACTGCGTCCAAATTTCCAATAGAGGCATGATCCTTCAGAAGCTTCTGATACAATGTGAAAGGGCAAATGTACAGAACAGCGCTGTGATCTATATCAAGGTTCCGTACGAGATGAGCGACCAGATAGTACTCAATGCTATCTCACCGTATGGCACAGTGGCCAACATCAGGAGACAACACCACTTTTTCAACAAAGATATAGAGACTGGTGTCCGAAGCTGCCTGGTAAAGAACTTGAAGAAAGCCATACCAAGCTATGTGAAAGTCGGCGGTTTTACTCTACCAGTCCGATATAGAGGACAGCAAAGAACATGCAAGCTATGTGAAGAACCCGGCCATCTTGCAAGAGACTGTCCAGTAAGAGGGAGATGTTTCGTTTGCGGGAGTTACAACCACCGGGCAAACTGGCATGAATCCAATGACAGGTATAATAATGCAACTGATGAGTCTGATCAAGATGACAACCGCAGCGGAGAAAGCACTCAGGTCATATTTGTACCCAGGGAAAGACCAATAAACACGCACCACGAACTCAATAATGACGAGGAAGCAGAAATAGCAGACACAACTACCACTGAAACCAAAGAAACAACGAACAAGAGAAAGAAACGTATGGGGTTTTGGGATGTGGCTATGAGAGAGGAGAAACGGAAACGAGAGAGGGAGGAGGAGACTAGTGACGACGAACAAGAACAAAGAAAACTACCCCGAGATGAAAAGGGTGAAAGCGAAATGGGCTCAGACATGGAGATGGTCTCAGACATGGAAATGGCAAACGAAGAAAGACAACCCCGGGAGAAACGAGACCAGATTTCACAAAATAAACCGGACAAACACCACCGAAAGAGACTCAACCATCAACCCAAAGAGGGACTTGATCAAACACCTGACCAGCAAACTGGGGATACAACTGACCAGCAACCCAGAAAGACAACTGATCAGCGACTCAGAGACAATGCCGACAAGCGACCCAGAGACACTGCTGACCATCGACCTAGAGAAACTACCGATCAGCGACCCAGAGACAATAACGACCAGCAACCCAGAGACACGGCCGATCAGCGACCCAGAGACGCCGACCGTCAACCCAGAGATACTACCGATCAGGAACCCAGAGACACTACTGATCGTGGACCCAGAGACACTGCCGACCATCGATCCAGAGATATTACCGATCAGGAACCCAGAGACACTACCAATCAGCGACCCAGAGACACTGCCGACCAGCGACCCAGAGATACTACCGATCAGCGACCCAGAGATAATACCGATCAGCGACCCAGAGAAACTGCCGACCAGCGACCCAGAGATACTGCCGACCAGCGACCCAGAGATACTGCCGACCGTCAACCCAGAGATGCTACCGATCAGCGACCCAGAGACACTGCTGACCATCGACCCAGAGATACTACCGATCAGCAACCCAGAGACACTACCAATCAGAGGCCGAGAGAAACTGCCGACCAGCGACCCAGAGATACTGCCGACCGTCAACCCAGAGACACTACCGATCAGCGACCCAGAGACACTACTGATCAGCGACCCAGAGACACTACTGATCAGCGACCAAGAGACACTGCCGACCATCGACCCAGAGATACTACCGATCATCAGGAACCCAGTGAGGACCCCGACCAACGACCCGAAAAGACACCCAATCGACGACGTTGGGAAACAGTAAAACGATCAACTCGGGAAACTCCTGCGCATCGACCTCGGGAGACACCCGAACAGATATCTCAGCCGCAGCGAGACAAGCCTGAAGACAGTGAAGAGGGTGAGTTTGTCACATACTAGAGGAGGGGTGCGTAGACTAAGAAAAAAGAGAACATCATGGCCTCACAAGGACGGCGAAGAAGCAAGAGACAGTCAAACAAATATGCCTAGCCAAACAAGTCATCGTGGTAGAGGGAGAGGTAAAAATACCTGTGCCTAGTTTTGTATTCCCTTCATGCTAATAATTATTATGGTTAATTTGTTTCTACTCTGTGTCCTTATGCTGAGAATGGTAACCCTTAATGTTAACGGTCTCCGAAATAATGAAAAACGGGAAATCCTCTTCAACCATTTGCATAGAGAAAAATATGACATAATTTGTCTTCAGGAAACTCATAGCGATACCACAGATGAAAGTTACTGGAAGAAACAGTGGGGAGGAGATATCTTTTTTAGTCATGGGAAAAGAGATTCGAGGGGGGTAGCCATTCTAGCATCCGATCGGAGTGGAATTAAATTTACCAATCCCGACAATGATACAGACGGGAGAGTTGTCACGTGTAACTTTTCCTGGAAGGGAATCCTTTTAGAAATTGTATGCATTTATGCTCCTAACGAAATGTATGCTAACGAAATGAAAGTGCCTTTTTCAAGAATATTTCTAAGTATTTATTCGAGGGAACTAATTGGATTGTAGCGGGGGATTTTAATTGTCAAATTGACTTAGGGGTCGGAAAAGACAAGAGTGTCTCAGAATTTACCAAAATCATATACAATCACGATATGGTGGATACTTGGAAAACCTTGTACCCAAAAGAACAAGGTTATACTTTTTTCCACAAAGGCTTGAAAAAGAGTAGCAGAATTGATTATATGTTAATCTCTCGTTCCTTACATCCTTACTTGTTTTATGCCAATGTAAGCTCCCTGGGCCTGACTGATCATTTCGCTGTTATTTGTAGATTTGAAAAAAGTGAAATTACTCGTGGTCCAGGGAGATGGATTTGTGATAACAACCTTTTGAAAGATGACAAATGTATTGAAAGAATTGTCAATTTTTGGACTTATTGGAAAACCCCAAAAGAAAACCATGAAAACCTTTTGACTTGGTGGGATTACGGGAAGGGGCAACTTAAAGATATTATCAAAACCTACGGGTCTGAAATGTACAATAAGGAAAAGAATTACAAAAATCGCCTCCAAAAAGATCTCACTAAGCAACTGAATTCAATTCATCCCAATTTGCACATCATTGAAGAAATTGAACAAAAAGTTAGAGCCTTTAAGTTAAAAGACTTGGAAAAATCTTGGTTGAAATCTCATATTGATAAAATAGATGGTGAAAGACCGAACCTTTTTTTTCGTTTTTCCGAACGTCAAATGTTCAACAACAATGTTATTAATGGTTTAGTTGACGCTGAGGGCAAGTTCTTTGAAGGCTCTACTTCTGTGTGTGAATGTGTAAATTCTTTTTACAGAACCCTTTACACTAGTGATGTTATAGATGATGAGAAATATGAAGATATTTTAAATAGTGTTGATAGTTTTCCTTTCAAAGAAAACGTCAAAGACGACTTAAGCGGTGACTTCAATGAAAATGAAATTTTGAATGCAGTTAACCAGATGAGTAGAGAAAAATCACCTGGTTTAGATGGCCTAACTGCTGAATTCTATAAAATGTTTTGGCACCTGTTGAAAGATGATTTTAAAGATGTTGTTAATGAATGCAAGAGGAAGGGAAGTCTTTTTTTTTCTATGAATAATGCCATTATCCGTCTTATTTTTAAAAATAAGGGGGAGAGAAATAATCTGAAAAATTGGCGTCCAATTAGCCTGCTAAATGTAGATTACAAGATAATTTCCAAAGCTGTCACCAATCGTCTTCAAAAAATCATGCCTTTTATTATTGGGGAAGATCAATCTTGTGGAGTCAAGGGAAGGAATATTCAACATAACCTGATGGTCCTTAGAGATAGCATTTATTATATCAATAATGAAAACAAACAGGGTGCTTTACTTTGCATTGACCAGGAAAAAGCTTTCGACAGAATTGAATGGAAATACTTGTTTGGTATAATGGACAAAATGGGCATTCCCCAAAGTCTTATTAATTGGGTAAAAATGTTGTACAGTAACCCTTTTAGTAGTGTGTTAGTTAATCAATTTATTACCGAACCATTTTGTGTTACACGAGGAATTAGACAAGGTTGTCCTCTATCCCCTTTGTTATATTCGATTTGCGCCGAGGGGTTAGCTTGCTTAATAAGACAAAATAATGGTATTAAAGGTCTCTCTCTATATACCTAATAGTGACAAGTCCCTTAAACTGGTTCAGCATGCTGATGACACCACTATTTTTATCACTGAAGAAAACGATTTCAATGTTCTCGGGAATATTATTGACACTTATGGTAAAGGCTCGGGATCCAAAGTGAATTTTCTAAAATCTCAAGGCCTTTGGCTTGGCACTTGGAAAAATAGAAAAGACAAACCTGGATCTTTTACCTGGGTTAACGATCATCTGAAAATTCTTGGTATATTTTTTGGTAATGACGACAACACAGACAGAAATTGGGCTCCTCGCATTGGTAAAATAGAAACTGTCTTAAATAAATGGAAACTTAGAGATCTTACCCTGAAAGGAAAGTCTTTAGTTTGTAATTGCTTAATAGGATCAGGTTTGTCTTACTATGGTTCTGTTCTATCATGCCCTCAAGAATATATTAATCAGATGGAAAGAATTAAATGGTGCTTTTATTGGGATGGAAAAATTGACAAAATCAAGCGTAGTACTATGTGTAGCCTATAGAGAAAGGCGGTACTGGTGTTATAGACATTAAACTTAAACTTCAAGCTCATAAAATGAATGTTTTGAGCAACTTTAGAAAAAGTACTGGTAAATGGAAATGCCTTTTTGAATATTGTCTCTTTAAAGCAAGTGTTGAAAACAGTCTCGGTTGGCTTATCTTAACTTGCCCAAAGTCAGTCGCTCCCGTAACTCAACCCTTTTATAGGGCTATCATTAATGGCATCAACCAATCAAATGTGAACGTCCGTCATAATTTTAGTTGTTTTAATGAAACTTGTAATTTGCCATTATGGAATAACACCATCATCACTGACAACAATCAGAAGGTTTTAGATAGTTCTATATTGAGATCACAGGGCATCCTCTGTCTTAAACAGATTATTGAAGATAGTCGGATTATTTCCTTTAATAGATTAGCCACTAAGTGTGATATTTTGCCCATTAATGCTGGTCGCATTGTAGCGGGTTTAAAAAGAAACATTAAAGCGGAGTATGTCAGTGAAACGAGGGAAGGCCCCCCGAATCACTTTCTTAGTAGCATTAATTTTGAGGACAAAGGTAATGACATATCCTTAAATTTAGACAAAATGAATGTCAAAACGTTTTACAGGAAATTTATTGAAAACCGATACAATCCACCTGGTGTTGAGACAATTTGGAATAATTATTTCTTTGCTGAGACTCTTAATTGGAACAATGTATGGAACAATGGGGGTGTACAATTTTAAACTCTGAGGAAAAAGATTTATGGTTCAAACTGAAACACAAAATTCTTCCCACTAAGGACAAACTTAAGAACTACGGTATAACCCAAGATGACAATTGTCCTCTGTGTAAAGTTAGTATTGAAACTATTGAGCACCTGTTTATAAACTGTAGCGAACACGCAGATGCTTGGTTGTTTGTTGAAAGTCTTGTGCGTAAATGTACCAATAATGGCACATTCTGTTTAAATGATATCAATAGAATTTTGGGAGTAGGAGTTGAAGATAATTTGTGTATTTTTTTGGTAGCACGTTTACACAGAATTATATGGAAGGTTAGATGTAAAGCAGCCTATGAAGGAAACAACAACTGTAACATATTGATATCATACAAAGCTAGCCTTCGTAAATTTCTGTCCTTTGAAAGGAAAAGATTACCCCGTAGATGACAACATTTTCAATATTTTATATTGTCGCAATAGTGTTCTTTGTTGTGTTCAAGATGATCACTTACGATTTTGTTTCTAGATTCATTGTAGAACCTGTTAGTTCATTGTTTCATGTTCGCTATCTTCTTTTTTATATGCACTATTTTTAACCGCCTAATTGTAAATATCATAAATTGTTGTTAATTTGTTTCTTGTTCAAGTAAAATTGTATTTCTGTTATTCATGTGAGGAATGAAATAAATGGGGCTGTATAGCTCCACTTTAACGAGAAAAAAAAATAATAAAAATAAATAAACCTGTAAATAAATAAATAAATAAACTTGTTAATAAATAAAAACGATTTAAATAAAAACGATTTAAAATATTGCACAAGTGAATGGGCTATAGCAGGCTATTAAAAGGGTGGACTAAACCCCAAACAAGTCCCAACACTAGAGCCACACTCCCCTCCCCGGAGAATTATACATGTATAAATAAATAGAAATGAGAACAAATAAAATAGTACAAAATTTACAAGTAAGAAAGAGTAACACAAAATACGGACAGAAAGCCCTGCCCACACTGAAGAAAAATAATAAAAACTATTCAAGTTGATTCATGAGATTGGCAGACAGAATATCTAAGTGATTTGAGGAAACTGTGGAAGGGCAATAGCAGTAGGGAATTATGAATGTTTTCTGGTAAACTAGACCAAAGTCTGGGGAAAAGATGAGGAGCAGACAAATGCAAAGCATCGGTTCTAGCATACAGGTGTTTGAAGGTGAGAACGTCAGGATATCTATGGTTGACAGAAATGATGCCAGCCACATCACAATGAATAAGGTTAAACTTACACTTAATGATAAAATACAAAACAGAAAAATTACGACGAATTGACAGAGACGACCAATTAAGGGACTTAAGTCTATCGGGGTAAGACATCTCACCCATCCTCTGCCCAAGAATAAATCGAGTAGCACGTTTTTGTACCCGTTCAAGGGCCTGAGTCTGGAGAGATGTATGAGGGAGCCATGCTGGCATACCATATTCTAAAATAGGGAGAACTAGAGATTTATAAAGACAGAACTTGGCTGAAACAGAAGAATTGAAAGCAATGGTCTTAATGAGGCCCAATGTTCTATTGACACTTGAAACAACATTCTTGATAACCCTTTCAGTACCAACACATATTTGCTACTAATGCAATGGTGACCAGATAAATTTCCTTGACATGGCTACCTGGTGACCAACACTATTTAGGAAAGTTTTAGGTTACAGCGCCCTCACAAGGCAGATTGGGGTTAGCCTAGGTCCTAGTAACATAATGCAACTTGTACAAGCCAGCAATTAAATTACTGTTGCCTTTGGCATATTGCCTTGGACTAAATCATTGCCTTTAAAATATATTTGAAGTATGGTATTATGACCACTAAATACACAATTTAGTAGTTTAAATGTGAAAGATAAACATTTGTCAAGTACCTGTTCATACCAATCTGCATGAGAATTATTTTGGAAAAGTTAAATAAACATAAGGTTTTAAGAAATTACTTTAGAAACAGCATCCTCCCCCACCCCAAACCCGCCCCAAAAAACATAAAAATTGGTTGAGCCTCAGATACTGGGGGTTGGTGACTATACCCATGTTTTCAGGATGAAATAGTTGATAAATTGGTTAAGGCGGCCATTTTGTTTTTTGCCAAATTATTTATCCTCAACAACAAAAAAAGGTTTGAATAATTTTTTGGGGAAGCACCCCCCCCCCCCCAACCCACTCCTAGGATAGGACATTAAATATAAACAAGAGAGTTTGGATTACGCACAATATGACCTAGAAATAAATTACTGCTAAAATCAAAACTATTAATTTTTTTCAACATTTAATGACAAAGAAGGAACTGACATAAAATAACATTAAATATTGCCCATTTCTAAATGTCCGCCAATCAATTTGGTTTTGGCCTGTATCTCCGTCTACGAGCCTCACATAAAAAAAAATATAATTGCCATGTTTTCAGGATGAAGGAACCCAATGAGAGCAAATACACAAATGGTGGTTCAGTCGCTTTTAAAAGGCGGCCATTTTGATTATTATAACATTGGTTTATGAAACAAACAAAAAACAGGTTTTAATAAAAAAAAAATGTGTTACCACATTTAATGACAAAGAAGGAACTCGCATTAAATAACATTATATATAGCCAAAGTGCTATACTTGTACTTTCAAACAATCATCCTACCCACCCCCCCCCCCCCCCCCCACCCGCCTCAATGTAGGAAACTAGGATTAGCGCTCATAGAATTCACCGGTATTATACGTTAAAAATAAACATTAGAAGTTTGATTAAGCACAATATGAACGTTACTCGAACAAAATAACTCCTCAAATTAATTTTTTACCTATCATTCACCAATATGTAAAGAAGGAACTAACATAAAATATTTCCAAAGTGCTATACTTGTATTTTCTAAGTACCATCCTCCCCCCCCCCCCCCCCCCCCCCGCCTCAATGTTGGAAACTGGAATGTATTAAGGATTCAGGAAGCCAACAAGACACAAAATTAAATTATTGGATCAGTAGGTTAAGGCGGCCATTTTAATAATAAAAATGGCCGCCAATCAATTTGGTTTTGGCCCGTAACATAAAATATTGCCAGGTTTTGAGGATGCAGGAACCCAATGAGACCAAATACAAACAATGTGGTACAGTAGCTTAAGTCGGCCATTTTGATTATTTGAAAATTTGTTTCTGAAACCTAAAATAAACATAATGTTTTAATAAATTCCTTTTGAAGCACCCCCCCAAACCCGCTCATAGGATTGCACATTCAATAAAAACAAGAGAGTTTTGATTACGCACAATATGAACTGGACAAAAATTACTCCTCAAATCAAATTTACACCTATCATGAACCAATATGTAAAGAAGGAACTAACATTTAATTTTGCCAAAGTGCTATACTTTTTACTTTTATTTTCTAAGTACCATTTCCCCCCCCCCCCCGGCCTCAATGTTGATTGTTGGCAGGCATGCGATTGTGGGATTCAACATTGTAGCGGGGGGGGGGGGGGGGGGGGGGGAGGAGTTTTCAGAAAGTATTGAAAATTATTCGCTTGGTGTAGAAATTCTCCAAAAATGGTATAACCCTTTCAGTACCGCCGTGCCATAGCGGCTCAAAACAACATTCCACTTGGTGACCAATGAGCCCGTATGGCACGGAATTATTAGCACTCTTGGTGACCAATGAGCCTCTGTGGCACATCGACCAAAAGTAAGTTATCAAAATGTTAATAGCCCCCTCAATCGCCTTTTGTCCATCCCCTTGGTAACAAGCTGGCCGCGTGTGCCCTGAAGCGTCGCAAGTTTAAAAATTTAAGCGGTATCAATCGTTAAGCGTTCCCCCACGCATTCTTCAGTAAGAGATCATTCTGACAACATGGCCGAAGAAAATGATAAAATTTTGGAAGAAATTTTCGCAGACAGTGGTTCAGAAATGTCATCTGACGAGGAATCGCCACTTGAGGACTCGGAGACGTCAGAAGACAGTGAGGATACAGAGCCGAGGGCCTCGACATCAACAGCAACATTAACCTGTTCTAAGAAGGGTAAGAAGACCAAAAAAAGCCGGCGGAATTTCAGGTGTGGATGGCGTGAAGCCAACTGTTACACACGACGACCGCCTGTTAAATTTACAGCAAACACCGGGGCTACAGAAGACTTCAGTTCGTTCTCCCCCATACAAATCTTCAAACTGTACTTTTGTGAAGCAGTGTGGCAGATGATGGTACTAGAGACTAATCGTTATGCTGAACAAATATTTGGAGCGGGGGCAGAAAATAAGTGTGCATGGAGACCAACTGATGTGAAATGATGGCATTCGTGGCCCTACTTCTTTGCATGGGAATCAACAAAAGGCCTCGTTACTCCATGCATTGGTCCAGGTCTGAAATTCTACGAAGTCCCCTGTACTCAGCAACCATGGCTCGTAACCGATTTACTGCAATCCTAAGATTTTTTCACCTCGCCAATAACAGAGATGTCGAGGGCGACTCTCCCCGTGACAAACTTGCTAAATTACGGCCACTGTTAAACATTGTACTACCATCATTCCTCCGGGTGTACCAGCCGGGACGAAGCCTTTCACCGGACGAGACGATGGTCAAATTCAAAGGACGGGTGAGCTTCAAGCAGTACTTGCCAAGAAAAGCCGCAAAATGGGGATTGAAATCTTTCTCATTGAACGAATCCGACACAGGGTACACACATGTGCCTGGGAGTTGTTCACAGGATCGCAGCCCAGGTGCCCACAAGGACAGTCCTCTGTAAGTGATCCTGAGACAAACCATCCATCCGAAATAGGGGCACCAGGCAACGTAGTATTGAACCTTTTGCAGGGACTCGAAAATAAAGGACATTGCATCTACATGGACATTGGTTTACTAGCCCGGCTCTGTTCTCCAAGTTGTCTGAGCTAGGATTCGGAGCTTGTGGAACTGTGCGCTATACCACCCTAGGGATACCCGACGTAGCAAACTCCAAGAAATTTCCTATGAAAAGCGGTGCAGATCCCAAATTTTTTCAGAAAGCAGGCCAATATGCGTTATGTGGCAGGACACAAAACGTGTCACTCTCCTCTCAAACTATGGCGATTGCAGTGTCACTAGTAAAAAGATTCGGAGCCGGAAAACTTCAACAGGATTTCGTCATATCAAAAAACCGTGCATAGTCGAGGATTACAATAAATACATGGGGGGCACGGATCTGGCAGGACAATTATGCACGTACTATACTCATACCCACAAAACATTCAAATGGTGGAAACGTGTATTTATTACAATCCTAGACATATGTTTGCTCAATGCTAATGTCGTATACAACAGCATCCATACAAACAAGAGCTTGTCTACTTTGGATTTTCGGGTCAAGGTGATAGAGGCACTTATTTCAAGCTTCGAGAACAATCCAGTTCACCATGCCCGTAAAGTGTCAAGTGCTTCAAACGCCCTTTCAACTCAGCACTTTCCAGGTCCGAATGTTGACGGGAAGAAACCTGACTGTGTTGTATGCAGTTCCACCTCTAATCGGAAACAAACTCGCACGATTTGTAAGCAGTGTATCAAGCCAATGTGTGTTATACCATGCTTTGAGAAATTCCACACCAAGCGATAAATTAGGTCACCAATTCAACTATTAAGTTAATTATGTAACAACTTTGTAAAGCGGTTATACCACTATTGGAGAATTTCCACACCAAACGAATAATTTTCTACACTTTCTGAATACTCCCCCCCCCCCCCCGCTACAATGTTGAATCCCACAATCGCATGCCTGCCAACAATCAACATTGAGGTGGGGAGGGGGGGGGGGGAGATGGTACTTAGAAAAAACAAGTATAGCATGGGGGGGGGGGGGGGGAGATGGTACTTAGAAAAAACAAGTATAGCATGGGGGGAGATGGTACTTAGAAAAAACAAGTATAGCACTTTGGCAAAATGTAATGTTAGTTCCTTCTTTACATATTGGTTCATGATAGGTGTAAATTTGATTTGAGGAGTAATTTTTGTCCAGTTCCTCTCTTCTGTTTATTGAATGTGCAATCCTATGAGCGGGTTTGGGGGGTGCTTCAAAAGGAATTAATTAAAACATGTTTATTTCAGGTTTCAGAAACTAATTTTAAAATACTCAAAATGGCCGACTTAAGCAACTGTACCACATTGTTTCTATTTGGTCTCATTGGGTTCCAGCATCCTGAAAACCTGGCAATATTTTATGTTACGGGCCAAAACAAAATTGTTTGGCGGCCATTTTTATTATTAAAATGGCCGCCTTAACCGACTGATGCAATTATTTAATTGTGTGTCTTGTTGGGTTCCTGGATCCTTAATACATTCAAGTTTCCAACATTGAGGCGGGGGGGGGGGGGGGGGGGGAGGATGGTACTTAGAAAATACAAGTATAGCACTTTTGAAATATTTTATGTTTGTTTCTTCTTTACATATTGGTGAATGATAGGTAAAACATATATTTTATGAGTTATTTTGTTCGAGTAACGTTCATATTGTGCTTAATCAAACTTCTCTTGTTTATTTTTAATGTTATAATAATCAAAATGGCCGCCTTTTACAAGTGACTGAACCACCATGGCAATTATAATTTTTGTATGTGAGGCTCATAGACGGAGATACGGACCAAAACCTAATTTATTGGCGGACATTTATAAATGGGCAATATTTAATGTTCTTTTATGTCAGTTCCTTCTTTGTCATTAAATGTAGAAAAAAATTAAACTTTTGATTTTACCAGTCATTTATTTCTAAGTCATATTGTGCGTAATCCAAACTCTCTTGTTTATATTTCATGTCTTTTCCTAGGAGCGGTTTTTTTTGGGGGGGGGTTGCTTCCTAAAAAATTTCTTAAAACCTTTTGTTTTTTGGAGGAATCATAATTTGCCAACAATCTAAATGGCAGCCTTAACCTATTGATCAACATGGGTATAGTCACCAACTCCCAGTATCGGTGAGGCTCAACCAACATTTTTTTATTTTTGGGCGGGTTTGGGGGGGGGGGGGGGAGGATGCTGTTTGAAAAGTAATATCTTAAAACCTTATGTTTATTTAACGTTTCAAAAATATGTCTCATGCAGATTGGTATGAACAGCTACTTGACAAATGTTTAGCTTAAACATTTAAACTACTCAATTGTGTATTTAGTGGTCATAATACCATACCTCAAATATATGTTTAAGGCAATGATTTAGTCCAAGGCAATATGCCAAAGGAAACAGTAATTTAATTGCTTGCTCAACTTGCATTATGTGACTAGGACCTAGGCTAACCCCAATCTGCCTTGTGAGGGCGCTGTAACCTGAAATTTTCCTAAAATAGTTTTGGTCACCAGGTAGCCATGTCAAGGAAATGTCTCTGGTCACCATGGCATAAGTAGCCAATATGTGTTGGTACTGAAAGGGATAACAGCTTTACACATTTTTTACATAATTAACTTTATAGTTTAATTGTTGTCCTAATTTATCGCTTGGTGTGGTATTTCTCAAAGCATGGTATAACACACATTGGCTTGATACACTGCTTACAAATCATGCAAGTTTGTTTCCGATTAGAGGTGGAACTGCATACAACACAGTCACGTTTTTTCCCGCCAACATTCGGACCCGGAAAGTGCTGAGTTGAAAGGGCGTTTGAAGCACTTGACACTTGACGGGCATGGTCAACTGGGTTGTTCTCGAAGCTTGAAATAAGTGCCTCTATCACCTTGACCCGAAAATCCAAAGTAGACAAGCTCTTGTTTGTATGGATGCTGTTGTACGACATTAGCATTAAGCAAACATATGTCTAGGATGGTAATAAATACACGTTTCCACCATTTGAATGTTTTGTGGGTATGAGTATAGTACGTGCATAATTGTCCTGCCAGATCCGTGCCCCCCATGTATTTATTGTAATCCTCGACTATGCACGGTTTTTTGATATGACGAAGTCCTGTTGAAGTTTTCCGGCTCCGAATCTTTTTACTAGTGACACAGCAATCGCCATAGTTTGAGAGGAGAGTGACACGTTTTGTGTCCTGCCACATAACACATAGTTGGCCTGCTTTCTGATAAAATTTTGGATCTGCACCGCTTTTCATAGGAAATTTCTTGGAGTTTGCTACGTCGGGTATCCCTAGGGTGGTATAGCGCACAGTTCCACAAGCTCCGAATCCTAGCTCAGTCAACTTTGAGAACAGAGCCGGGCTACTAAACCAATTGTCCATGTAGATGCAATGTCCTTTATTTTCGAGTCCCTGCAAAAGGTTCAATACTACGTTGCCTGGTGACCCTATTTCGGATGGATGGTTTGTCTCAGGATCACTTACAGAGGACTGTCCTTGTGGGGACCTGGGCTGCGATCCTGTAAACAACTCCCAGGCACATGTGTACCCTGTGTCGGATTCGTTCAATGAGAAAGATTTCAATCCCCATTTTGCGGCTTTTCTTGGCATGTACTGCTTGAAGCTCACCCGTCCTTTGAATTTGACCATCGTCTCGTCCGGTGAAAGGCTTCGTCCCGGCTGGTACACCCGGAGGAATGATGGTAGTACAATGTTTAACACTGGGCGTAATTTAGCAAGTTTGTCACGGGGAGAGTCGCCCTCGACTTCTCTGTTATTGGCGAGGTGAAAAAATCTTAGGATTGCAGTAAATCGGTTACGAGCCATGGTTGCTGAGTACAGGGGACTTCGTAGAATTTCAGACCTGGACCAATGCATAGAGTAACGAGGCCTTTTGTTGATTCCCATGCAAAGAAGTAGGGCCACGAATGCCATCATTTCAGGTACATTAGTTGGTCTCCAAGCACCCTTATTTTCTGCCCCCGCTCCCAATATTTGTTCAGCATAACGATTAGTCTCTAGTACCATCATCTGCCACACTGCTTCACAAAAGTACAGTTTGAAGATTTGTATGGGGGAGAACGAACTGAAGTCTTCTGTAGCCCCGGTGTTTGCTGTAAATTTAACAGGCGGTCGCCGTGTGTAACAGTTAGCTTCACGCCATCCACACCTGAAATTGGGCTTATTATTAAGCTTGGTCTTCTTACCCTTCTTAGAAGAGGTTAATGTTGCTGTTGATGTCGAGGCCCTCGGCTCTGTATCCTCACTGTCTTCTGACGTCTCCGAGTACTCAAGTGGCGATTCCTCGTCAGATGACATTTCTGAACCACTGTCTGCGAAAATTTCTTCCAAAATCTTGTCATTTTCATCGGCCATGTTGTCAGAATGATCTCTTACTCGAGAATGCGTGGGGGAGACGCTTAACGATCCCGCTTAAATTTTAAAACTTGCGACGCTTCAGGGCACACGCGGGCAGCTTGTTGCCGGGGGGATGGACGCAGGCGATTGAGGGCGCTATTAACATTTTGATAAATTACTTTTGGTCGATGTGCCAGAGAGGCTCATTGGTCACCAAGAATGAAAATAATTACGTGCCATACGGACTCATTGGTCACCAAGTGGGATGTTTTTTTGAGCCGCTATGGCACGGCGGTACTGAAAGGGATATGGTTAGTCCAAGAGAGCTGAGCATTCAGAGTGACTCCAAGGTATTTGACAGAGGTTGTGGGTTGCAAGGGAAAACCTGAAAGAGTGTAAACAGGGGGGTTGAGAGAGTGTTTACGGGAAATATGCATGATTTTGGACTTTGTAGGGTTGAACGTCATACCATTGGAGACACTCCAAGTGCTCAGCTCATCAAGGTCATGCTGGAGGGAGCTTACATCTAAACAGGAACGGATTGGACGATAAATTAATACATCATCAGCGAAAAGAACACAATTAGAACTGAGGTTGTAAGATATATCATTGATGAATAAATTGAATAACAGAGGCCCAAGAACACTACCTTGAGGAACACCAGAGCTAACTACGGACCATGAGGAGTTCATACCTACAAATGTGACTCTTTGTTGACGATCAACCAGAAAATCTTTAATCCAACTCCAGAGAGAGCCACGGATGTTAAAATTACTAGCAAGTTTACGTACAAGTATATGATGGGGCATACGGTCAAAAGCTTTACTCATATCCAAGAAAACTGCATCAATCCTTGGGGGACTACGCTTATCTAAAGTGGTAGCCCATGAATGATACACATTCATAAGTTGGGTGACACAAGATTTGTGAGGAACAAAACCATGCTGCTTATCAGACAATAAACAATTAGAATTTAAATGATCTTTAACAACATTAGATAACAGTCTCTCCATGATCTTGCTAACGAGAGAAGTGAGAGCAATAGGCCTATAGTTACTAAGAAGGGAATGGTCACCAGTTTTAAACACGGGGGTAATATTGGCAAGCTTCCAACCACGGGGAAGGCGTCCACAGGCAATGGAATCATTGAAGATCCTACAGAGAACTGGAGAGATAGTAGAAACTGTGTTACGCAAGAATTTAGCGCTGATTCCATCTGGCCCAGGAGCCTTCCCCAGAGGTAAAGAAGATAAGGTACGCTGAATATCATCAACTGAGAAGTTAACACTAGACAGAGCTGGAATGGGAAAATCACATGAGGGAGGGTCTTGACAAACAGGGACATCAGCAGAAAAAACTGAAGCAAAATAAGTATTAAAAGCACAAGCTATTTCATGAGGTTTGACTAGTGTTTGGGCATTATGTTTAAAAGACAATGGGGTAGGTGATCGTTTCCTGCTACGAACAAAGGACCAAAAACGTTTTTTGTTGTCCTTAGATGAAAACATGTTATTAACAAAGTGTTTATAAGCCTTGCGAGTGCAATATTTTAGCTGATTACGTACAAGTTTATAAGAGTTCCAATCAGCAAGAGATCCAGAGCGCTTAGCCTTGGAAAACAGTTTACGCTTTACTGAGCACAAATGTTTCAGGTCAGCATCAACCCATGGAGAATTGTTCCTTTTCCTTGTCCGCTTTCTAGAACCAGGAATGGCGTCTTTGACAGCAGCATTAATCAGGTCCAAAACACCTTCCCATGAAGAGTCGATGTCATCTTTGTCAACAACAAGATCCCAGGGAGCATATTGGAGGAGAGCGTTGAGATGAGTGATGAAATCAGGATTGTAAGACAAAAACTGTCTAACAACAGAGGGATGCGGGGGAGAAGTATTCAGACGAGTGACGAACTGAACGGCAAGATGATCGCTGGTAACAGGGTTGGGAACAGTCTCAACGGATACGAAGTTATGCGGAGAACTACTGAAGACCAAATCGATGGTGGACCCAGAAGAAATGGTATCATCACTACATGGGGGACGGGTGATGTCTGTGACAAGCTGAAATAGGTTTAAAGAGTCGGCAAATTCATACAAATGAGAGCGGTTCGGAGAGTCGGCTACTGCAGGATTACAGTCAATGTTGAAATCTCCCATGAGAATAATACAGTCAAATTTGGGAAGAAAGTGATCCATTCTTGAGACCACGGCGTTGAGATCATCCCAAAACGAAGTAGTTGCGCAGGGAGGGCGATATAATGTGCCAAGAAGACATCTTCCACGATGACAGGATAAGGACACCCACAAGAGTTCAAGCTCAGGGGAGTCAAACTCGGCATGGTGGACAGGATGGATGTTTGCTTTGACTGCAGTCAAGATGCCACCACCGCGAGAGGGACGGTCCTTGCGGAAGATCAAGTAGTCGTCAGGGAGTCCCAAGATGGCGTCCGAATCATGCTCCTTGAGCCAAGTCTCTGTGAGTGCCAGGATGTCAGGCGGGGTCGAAGAGGCGATAGACGTGGCAAGATCCAAACCCTTGTTTCGGACACTACGGGCATTAAATAACAGCCCAGATAGGTGAATAGGGGATGCGGTTGGGAGTGATGGGGTGTTAACTGAGATACTTGGAAGTCTTCTAGAGAGTGAAGCTGGATTGTTTGGAATGTCAACTGACGGATGAGAGGAATTTGGCAAATCGGCAAATGCTTCTTGGAGTGAAGTGTCACTGCATGATGAGAATGGCAGTGATGCAGTAAAACAGCTTGGACAGAACCAGTCAATTGTACTTGAGATGAGCAGGTTGTACTGGGTAATGGTCATCTCAGGAATACTTATGATGCCAATACAGGTTGCAATCTTCACATAGAAGAGATCTTTGGTTTGATTTAACTGGACGACTACAATTACCACAGGGGTCCTTAACAGGACCAGGATTGACTTCAATGTCTCCAGACATTGCAAGGGGTAGATTGAATGTAGCTGTACAGTTTGGGTAATAGTTAACTGGAGCTTTGCCAAACTTACTACATGAGCTGTGGTTTCCAATAGATAGTTTGATGGTCAGCCATATTGGATGCACACAGGCAGGTACATGTAGCTTGTTGTAGTCCACTGAATGCAGGAGGGGACAAAGGGTGGCATGGCGGGTCATGACAATAGAATCGGCCAGGTGTGTACTGCATGATGCAACTGGCTTTGAAGACTGGCAGAAATTGAAGAAATTCTGATGGGAAAACACCACATAATCTGTCTTCCTCAGCAGCAAATCCATCAGAAAAACAACCATTCTGATCAGCAACCACTAATCTTTCATGTGGTATCAAATTTATACTACTTAGAGGGCTATGGACAGCAACATTTATCAAAAATGAGAGAGCCAAACACAGAGCTTGCAAGCAAGTAGCCATCTTATATAACATACGTTATATACGTCTTATATAACATACGTCATCATTATATGACATACCAACGTGTTTAAGCGCAACAACTAGCGGTAAGCATAATACAGCACCCCTCAACCCACGTGAACATCAAGTTTATGTCGTGTGTACTGTATTTATAAGCCTACAACCACTTCAGAAATAAGATTTTGCACTGTGTGAATTTGACGTGTAGTGCGAACTGCGTGTACAATTGCCGCATGCGGTTTTGGGCAGACAATGCATTTCTATTTATAGCAAGTTTCCAAGCTTGTACAGATAAATAAATCCACATTTTATTAACATTGCCGGAGATGGAAAGTGTATTGGGCTTTTTTGATGGTGCCAGCTCATTATGAGGGATGAAATTGAGTTTATTATTTACAGCGCAAACAACATTGTAACAAATAGGCCATACGGGGTAAACTGTATCTTGTCGTCCCGTTCCGACCCCTGTCGGTCTAAGATAACTCTACAGTTTTTAACAGAGTAATTGCTGGAGATTACGATTCCGAAAGTTCTCCACAAAAACGCCAGTCAAATTTGAGAAATTATCGACCAAACATTGCACTAGATAATCGACAGCGATCGAACACTGTTTACGGTTGTGATACGTCGGCTCGTTACATTTTATTTGAAACACCTGCGCACAGTCACCATGTGATCTAAATTCGCCAATCACTTCCTAGGTCACACGTCATGTGACACCCCAAAACAAACATGGCGGCGCCCATGCCTCGCTCGGGTGAGAAAGACTCCGTGATAAATCCGAAGTGTTTTGTTCACCTAAAATCTGTCAAAGCTGAAAAAGCACAATATATTTTCAGGGAAGAGTAAAATCATGCATGAGGCCGTGTTCAAGCGCGTCGTCATGAGATGAGATCATGTGTGTGAGATCACGAAAAACACAGCATCTTTTGATAGTAGGCCCCGTACTCGATATAGGCCTATACAGCATACAGTGCATAAAGGACCTCATGCGCTAATTTTTATTAGAGAACAAGGACATGCAAAGAAAATAGGACCGTAACGCAGTTAAAATGTTCAATGTAAATAAATGTTAAATAAATAATAAATGTTTGTAAATTATTAAAAATGTAGCTTCTCCCAGTGTTGAGTGAGAATCATGTATTAAGGCAAGCTTGAAGAAATGAGGCGTCATCATAGGGCCTATATACAGTTCTAAAGAGGGTGGGGGATACAAAAACAATTGTTAGGGGCAGGCCTGTAAAATAAATTATTCTTCTAACCTTTTTTTTTGGGGGGGGGGCGATTTTTAATTTTTATTTATTTATCTATTTTATTTTATTGTTATCTTTATTTATTTTTAATTTATTTTTTTTTTTTTTCGGGGGGGGGGGCGTTTTTGAAAGAAAAGGACATCGGCACGTTATAAATTAGCGGCGCCCGTCGACGAGAGGGAGGGGGTGGGGGCGCTGGATTTTTACTTTTTTTGGATAATGAAGGCCCAATTCCAGCCAATTTTGTAAATTTGTTAGTTTTTGTTTGGGTTTTTTGAGGGCACCATTTTTTTACATTTTGTGTGGACTTTTTCTTCCTTTTTTGATCTTGGTGGGTTTTTTAAGTTATTTATTCATGCCTTTTTATTGATGCTTTTTTATTTATTTATTAATCTTTTTATCAAATGATAAACCATAAGGAAAACTGACTGGGCAAATTTTAAACGAGTTTGGGTTGAACAAAACAAATGTGCTAGCTAGAGTGGAATTTGAACCAACGACCTCCGGATTAACGTACCGGTGCTCTACCAACTGAGCTAGACCTATGTTGGCCGTCTCCCTATTTTTGTCAATAATTATCCTTGTTGGGGGGTTACCAGTCAGAAGCTATTCAAAAAGTGTAGCCAGGGATCACATCCAAGTACGATACAACCTGGGAAGCTGCAGCCAGATATTGAATTCACCACAAGGGAATTTGACTGGGTAAATTTTAAATGATTTTGGGATGAACAAAGAAAATTATACTATGAGCGGCTCACCCCCCTAGCTACGGGCCTGGTAAGGGAAAATCCACAAGAAAGGGGTGTGTGTGGGAGGGGGAGGCGGAAAGGAGGGAGGATCATGAGAAAAAGGGAGACGGTGTGCCTATAGGTACTTTCCTGCCCATTAATAGTGTTCCGGCGAGAGACATCGACAGAAAAATGATCAGAAAAGCGTTGAAAACCATCCTATGGATGTTGTTTTCAGTGGGAGACAATGGTCTCCCTCGAAAAGTCAAAAGGCGATAGTTAAACATACTTTTTCTTTGATGTCTGCATGCACCCTCACAGAAAAGGGGGTTATAAGTGGTAAAGGGGAATGTTTTAACTTAATAAAACAAACATTTCCCCCTTTTTATTTTTATTTTATTTTAATTTTTAATAGTTTACCTTAGGCCTTATGATATTTTTTTTTGCAATAGGCCTAACAGTGATAGGTGTTTTAGGGGAAAAGTATCCTATTAATTAGAAATCAAAGGTCAAAAGAATAAGACAAAAAATTGTCAGTTCCTTAATTTTGTTGACAATAATTGGAGCGACTCATCATTCCATCCTTGTTGTTCAATGACTAGCCTATACATTTTTTAAACTAAGCTCTTTAATTATTCTTGGCACAAAACTTTGATGGCTAACCATTCAGTGATGTTAAAAAGACACGATAGTCTAGTTTTTGAGAAATAGGCCTACAGTTTTAAACATGGCCTAAACCACACAATTGATGTTGTTGGACGCGACGCAATTTTATTTATTTAATTTTTTTTAAATAAAGGATATAGGCCTATAATATGTTTTACGGCCCACACACCAGCGGGGGGAATCGATACGGCGCGCTGCCCATGGTCAATACCGTGTCTCAGCCGCGCAATTTGATTTGTGTGTGTCGGAAGACTTCAGTTCGCACATTGCGCGCGCGCATTTTCACAGATTGCGCACAACAACGTTTTTAGCAAACTTTGCATGTTTTTGCAAATTTGACTGGATATTTTTTGGAGAACTTTTAGTATAGTGTTTAGTATGTCTACAACTCACAAAATATACCTTCAAAAAGTAGACCCACGGGGGTCGGAACGGAAATCATTTTCCAGGCATCTTTTCGTTTACACCGTACGGCCTAAAATTGGGTGCAATGGTTTGGATTAAACTCAATTTCCGCCATCGGGGAAAAAACTGGGGGGGGGGGGGGCGCAAACTTGGGGGGGGGGCAAAAAAAATAACTGGGGGGGGGGGCATTTCCCCCCCCCCCCTTTCCCCCCGTAGCGCCGCCACTGAGACTAAGGCACAAATCGTGAAAATGTACGTATTCACGATTTGTACCCCAAAATCGTGAATATCCACGTAAATATTTACGTGAATATTCACGATTTGTGCCCCGGTCGCAAATATTTTACGTGAATATTTGCAATTTGTGAACCCAATCGCAAATAGTAAATATTTTGCGATTTGCACCCCCAATCGCAAATATTTACGTAAATATACATGACGATTTGTGCCCAACTCACAAACCCAGTCATCCGCGAATATGTTGTTTCTTTCCAGCTAGCCGCGTATTTGGCCGGTATTTCCATTTCTGTTTCCCCTCTTTCTAATTTGAGCGAATTCTGTTATAATCTTTCTTTATCAGTATTTTGTTTCTTCTTTCAGAACTCTGAAACATATCACTGAATATACTTGAAGGTAGAATTTGATTATTTGGCTGACCAATTAGTGAGTAATTAGCCGAAGAACCTCATCATCCAGATCATAATACACAACTGTTGAAAAACCTGCGCTCACCCGAAAGTAAATGTACCCTTCATGATGCAAAAAAGAAGAAATTTTTATTCCATAATCTGATAGCCCATATCACTTGCACACTTGATTTTGAAGGTGGCTAATTCTGATCACTAATTATTATCTAATTAGCCGCAAGAACACAAGCCATTTTCTGTCATAATATACAAGCGGTTAAGGTATAATAGTGACAAAATCTGACCATAGCATTCACGCCAATGTAAATGTACCCTTCATCTTGAATAACAGATTGATTTGTATTCTATAATCTGACAGACCATACCGCTGGGCACACTTAAACTTGGGAGTTGGCTAATTTGGATCACTAATTAATACCCCGTTTAGCCGCTATAGAACACAAGTCATTTTCTAATATGATAAAAAGCGGTTTAGGCATGATATTGACCAAAGCATTCGATAACGTATGATATAATTAACATTGCGTGTATTTTAGTGGTTATTTATTTTTTTACTTAGTGATCCGAATTCGCCACCTTCAAAATTAAGTGTGCCCATCAGTGGTATGGTCTATCAGTATTGAACAAAAAATCTTCTTTTATACAACATGAAGGGTAAGGGTGAGCGCAAGTTTTTCAACAGTTGTGTATTACGGTCTGGATGATGAGGTCTTTATTGTGGCGTTTAATTACTCACTAATTGGTCAGCCAAATAATCCAATTCTACCTACAAGAATGCTTAGTGAACAATAAAGGAATTATAGCCTATACCATTAAAGGAAGATTATTTATAGAAGGGGAGACAAAAATGTTACCGCCTTGAACTGCATGGATTCTAATTTTCCTGAATACGCGGCTCTCCGGCCCCGGAATCCGCATATGGAAATTCCAACCCGCAATGCGCGGCTGGCTGGAAAGTATGGTGTTCTACTCAGGACACTTGATAAAAGTGTGTTATCCGTCGCGATAGAAGTGCGTGTTGTCCGTCGTGATAGAAGTACGTGTTGTCCGTCGTGATAGAAGTGTGTGTTGTCCGTCGCTAGAAGTGTTCTCCGTCGCATAAGAAGTGTTCTCCGGAGTATGCACAGGTGTTCAGTTCGGTAACTTTCAAACAAGCACAGCATGCCCACCCTACATAATATTACTGTAGTTGTACATAACACAAATGATCGTGGTTTGCTGACAAACTTACATACACCACAGCACTCAAGCCATCCTTGTGCATCTAAAAATGACGCTTTTTATCGTGCACTTCAATTCATTTATTTAACATTTATTTACATCAATCATAACCTCCTATCCCCTATAATCATAATCCCAATCATAATCATAAACATTGTTTCATTTTCTGGAGTAAATAGGGCCTATGTAACTTCAAGTACCTAAGGGTGATGAAGATTTAGAGGACCGGACAAGAAGGTAAATTCGTGTTATTTCTGGGATGCTGAACACACGAGGCCATGCCAGGGTAGAGAAGCATCGGACTCTCCACAGGCAGGAGACGATGGGTACCGGGGGGGGGGGGGGGGGGGGGGGGGGAGGCCAGACTGGCTCCCCGAGCCGGGGACTATTCATCAGTGTGGATGACTTGTTATCCTTCGAGGGATCAGAGGACAAGGGGGAAGTTTTATCCCCAGAGATTTTATGGGGTTCTCGGGGACTATTCATCAGTGTTGATGATTTGTTGTCCTTCGAGGGACCAGAGGACACGGGGGGAGTTTTATCCCCAGAGGTATTATGGGGGTCCCGGGGACTGTCAGGCCTGGCTGGACGTGGGGAAATTAGCAGCCCCTCGCTGCGTACACATCCACGTCGGACCCACGGATCCACTCGGAGCCGTCTCGTCCGACATACATTCATACACCAGACACACATTTCACATCAGAGCAGCCCCACGCTGCGTACACATCGTCGGACCCACGGATCCACTCGGAGTCCCGTCCGACACGCATTCACACACAAGACACACATTTCGCTTCAAAGCAGCCCCACGCTGCATGCGTGCACATTTACGTTGGACGCACGGATCCACTCGGAGCCGTCCCGTCCGACACGCATTCACGCACCAAACACACATTTCACTTCAGAGCAGCCCCACCCTGCGTACACATTTACGTCGGACGCACGGATCCACTCGGAGCCGTCCCGTCCGACACGCATTCACACACCAAACACACATTTCACTTCAGAGCAGCCCCACCCTGCGTACACATTTACGTCGGACGCACGGATCCACTCGGAGCCGTCCCGTCCGACACGCATTCACACACCAAACACACATTTCACTTCAGAGCAGCCCCACCCTGCGTACACATTTACGTCGGACGCACGGATCCACTCGGAGCCGTCCCGTCCGACACGCATTCACACACCAAACACACATTTCACTTCGGAGCAGCCCCACGCTGCGTGCGCATCTACGTCGGACGTACGGATCCCGTCGGAGCCGTCCCGTCCGACACGCACACACGCACCAGACACTTGTTTTCTATTTCAGCAGCCCCACCGCACCCACCCGGACGCACGGATCCACTCGGAGCCGTCCCGGAGTTGGGGTGACAGGAGACGGACTAAACGTGCCCGCCATCAACTCGGCGCTGGAAGAGGAGCTGATGGAATGGGGGGAGGTTCGCGACCACTCGGAGCACCCTCCAACCATTCCATCGAACCCAGCGCGAGATAAGCCATCTGGAAAGGGGCATTATGACATCCCGGAACGATCCCCGTTTCTCTCCCCACCACACCTTTGGAGGCAACCCCCACCGAACCGACAACACCGGCCGGAGGCCGGAAGCGACGCACCAGAACCGACAACACCACCTCCGCCGGAACTGAGCGATCTGACAACACCTTCCGGCGAGGCAACCACCAACATCACCCAGACGGGGAGCGTCGCCCGACCCGTCTCCCCTGCGGATGACAACACCCAGGCAGGGAGCGCTGCCCGACCCGTCTCCCCTGCGGATGACAACACCCAGACAGGGAGCACCGCCCGACCCGTCTCCCCTGCGGATGACAACACCCAGATAGAGAGCAACGCCCGACCCATTTCTTTTGCGGCGACATTCATCGAGGACCCCTGCCAGTACCACCGCCTCCATGATTTCCCGAAGGAGTTCACCACAGTTTTTGGAACAGAGACAGTTTCCCCTAAAGTTTTGTTTGTGTGCTTTGTAAAGGGGTTCGCCTCGCTGGCGGAGCGCCGGTGCACGATGCCTGCTTCTGGGACAAGCAGGGTCCTAGGAGGGGGCAGTGTAACGGCCACCGATTGACCAGTAGGGGGGCGCCAGCACGACTCCCGTCGGAGAACTGCTGGCCGCCCCCTGCAGGCCGATTGGTGAAACCCGCCCGCCAGAGAGGGCGTCCTCTGGCTTCTGCCTTCTTCCTCGTGTAAAGTCAGGACTTGTTGAGTGTAAATAAAGCTCTGGAACAAGGGACAGAAAAGCCAGTTAATTGTACATTCTTGTGTCATTAAGCTGTGTGCATCGCAACCCCCGGTCGACGCTACAATATTTTGTAATTACATAGTCCTATGGCACATGTTATGCATTAAAAATAAGGCTGATGATTGTTCTTGCTTATGACCCAGCAGCAATTCTAGATTAGATATATAATTTGCTTCAATTGTATTTATTTTCCCAAACTTTAACAACTTAAAGGTGCAATAAAAAATATGCTCACAACAACACCTACTTCTTTCGCGACAGACAATCACACACTTATATTGCGACGGACAACACACACTTCTATCGAGACGGACAATACACTTCTATCACGATGGACAACACTTCTATAAGCCTTTTTGAGTTATGGCCAGGGCCGCCGGAGCCGGGGGGCCCGGGCCCCCCCCCCCCCCACTTTTTTCCCCCCCTTTTTTTATTTTTTATTTTTACGTCGGGAGGGGATAGAGCGAAAAAACAGGGACACCACAAAAATTATTATTTTTATTTCTTATTTTATTTTATTAATTTTTTTTTTTTTTTTTTTACCCCGGAAATAGCCGGGACGGAGGTTTGGTGGGGGGGGGGGGGGGGGGGGGGGGGGGGGGGGGGGGGGGACCCTGTTCATAGAGCTATAGCTCTATGACCCTGTTGAATCTTTAGGTAGGTGCGGATCGGGTGACATTCTGACTACAACGCGTCGATGTGACGTACCCGGTAGGCTTTAGTCAAGGCGCTCGAAAACAGACTAGCTCAAACGGCGAAACTTGTGACATTACCGCTCGCGCTGGTCGTTTTTCGTGCGTGATGTATACCATCCGGGTTTGCCGCGAGCGCCTTGACTATAGGCTACGTACCCGGTCGATTGCATTGTATAGTCTGGTTCCATGACCAAAGATTCCCGGACGACAGGTGCCAGTCGGAGATTTTGGGGTCTGGGAACCAGACTAATCATTGTACATGGTGCTTTTATGGTGCTTTACAATCGTTCGCGTTTGTCGGTCGTTGACGTTGGGTTTACCAGTTTACGACGCGACGTCCGTGGATCACAAAACTATGAGACCCAAATCACGCAGATATCAGTAAACTTGTCTGGATGTGTTCTGGTTTTCTTGTTCAATTTTGTTACAAAACATGATAGTTTGGTCAAAGTCTGACATTTGGTCCATAATACCTTAATTTAGAAAAAAATAAAAAATTTTAGCCGAATAAAAAGTTTAGGGTCAAGGATTTTTTTGGCAGTTTGTGAACTTTCCATCGTCATAATGATTTTATTGGGGGAAATTAACTGTTTTACTTTGGAACAAAAAAGTGCATAGCTTCAAACAATTTACTGCTTAAAAATGTTTTTTTTTTTTTATTTTTTTTTGGAGCACATTACACGGAATTACAAGGTAAGAAAAAGAAATGCGGTCGGGCTACCGGACACATTGAAGAATGAATATCTATTATTCATTGGTTTTTATTTCAAGTAGGCCCTAAGTGTTTAGAAAACCAGGATTGTACTTTGTGTTCTTAAAAACTTTAAAAATATTTCCTCAAAAAAGTCTGAGGAAAGTGGCCAGGATTCTCCTTAGAATGCACCACAGAGCATCTAGGATATAAAATTTTCCCGGGGCCCTTGAGCGGGCCCCGGACCCCACGCCGTAGGGGCTTCGCGCTTCGCGCTCGCATTGACGTACCCCCTCACACTTTTCACCACACCCAGCACCAACCTTTATTTTTCAAAGTTGGAGAACACTGACATTAATTAATTGATCACATAAAAATACCCACATTTACAAAACTTTTTGGGGTCTCCACATTCATGTACCTCCCACAGATCTGCCTGGCGGGCCTGGGCATAGCTATAGGCCTTTGAATAGGTCCATTGCTAAAATGGTTCCGACCCCTTTTCTAATATTATGCATGATCCTCCCCGTAACTGAGTCCCCGTGTTTACAAATGCATGTATCTACTATTAGTATTTCCAAATATTTTCAATAAGGGGAATTTTTATAAGGGATTATTTTTTTCATCAGACACTTTCACCCCCTCCAACAAGAAAAATATTAGAATTGCCTTTTAAGTCAGTATCACATGCGTCTTGAAAAGCAGCTTTTCTCACGTTTTCACACAAAAAACAAAGGGATTTGGACTCCCCGGATCTGCTGATCCAAACAACCCAATGTTGGAAATTGTTGGAAATTGTTGGTGCCCCCCCACTTTTAAATACCTTCCGGCGGGCCTGGTTATGGCGGACACAATGCTACAACACTAGTATAGGTTTGTGTAAATTTGTCTGTATCCCAAACTAAACAGCGTACTCCTATTATAGTGTCCGCCATATCTCAAAAAGGCTAATCGCGACGGACAACACTTCTATCGCGACAACACTTATGCGACGCCACAACACTTCTATCGCGACGGAAAACACTCTTTTTGCTATAATCCCTGTCCTGAATAGAACACCATAGTAAAGAAACAGTCACGGATGACTGGGTTTGCGACTTGGGCACAAGTCGTGAATATTTGCGATTGGGTGCAAAAATCGCAAATAATTACGTGAATATTTAGGCCTACGTATATTCACGATTTGGGCCTCAATCGCAAATAATAACGTGAACATTTACGTGAATAATCACGATTTGAAGGTACATATCATGAATATACGTGAATATTCACGATTTGGCCTCAATCGCAAATTAATATTTACGTTAATATATACGTGAATGTACTGTTTGCGAATTGGGGCAAAACCCATGAATATTGACGTAAATATTCACGTAAATATATATGTATGATGTCCCTTCTGGGCCACCATAATTATGATATAAAGTTTGCCAAAAGTAAATTTAAAAAGGTTGCGAACATTTCAATGGTTGCTTTACGTATCCGCTCCGTCCACAGCCTAGACTTGATTTCAAGTCTGAGATCGCGGTTATTTCTCTGCATCAGCCACGCAAAATTCCCCCGCAGATTGGCTATCACACGCTCTAACTCGCGATCGTAGGTTAAAGACGGAGGTTTATCCACAAGAGGGCGCTATTTCAGGCAGTAATGGTAGACTAAAAACCACGATCACAGACTTGGAACCAAGTCTACCCACAGCCTGGCCGACTGATACGTGATTTGATTGGTATTGTTCTGTCCCAACTTGCCAATCGCACCAACTATAGTTGGGACCCATCCCAACTTGAGTGTTACATACAGTTGGAGTGTTGGATCGCCCATAGAACTCTACAGTACAGGGTAACAGGGCCTCCCCTCAACTTGTTAAACTATGTGGGTTGTGAGCAAATTTTTTGGCTTTAGAATAGTAGATGATGGTAAAATTTGTCATTATGTGGTGTTGTTGTTTTAAATACCTCTGTGGCCAACCTTTTCATTAAACAAAATCTTAAAAGGAGGTGGGAATAACATATTCCACAGTACCTTATTATTCACTCTGAAAAAGTATATTTTTGTTTAATAACAAGGACCTCTTGATTCATAATATAAAAATATATGGGATTCTTCACATCACATCACACACACAAGTGTGTAACAGCCTGCAATCGTGGACCCTCCTTTGTTCAACTCTTTGTGATAGCAACCGTGGACCACAAAGCTTTTGTGATAGCAACCGTGGACCACAAAGCTTTCCTTTGTGCTAGCAACCTTGGAACTATTGTCCTCTTTTGTTATAGGTACCCGGTTTGAATGTGGTTACCTACTCACATGCACCCACCCACGCACACACGAGCTTCCCCTCCCCCCACCCCACCCCCCCACCCCCCCCCCCCCCCCCCACCCCCCACCCCCACCCCCCCCCCCCACCCCCCGGCCCTGCATGCTTGCTCCGCTGGTACCCTTTACAGTTACCACTGTCCCAACACAGTTGGTTGGATCCACTGATCTCTATATACTGACTGGATAGCGCTTCGACGCATACGCTGTGCACACAGCCGTGAAGGCACGCGCGATGACGCAGCGGCCATTTTACTACTCGCAAGAAGCCACGTGAGCGGGCATTCTGTGTGCGTTGAAGCATACCTACTTCCGGGGTTTGAGTAGGATTAGGCCTACTTTACATGATATTTCGTTTGAAATAAATGTTTTACGGTGCCCTAGAATTTAATGTACGTGCGCTTGAATTTTGCGTTTTAGCTCTAATTCCCCAAGAATAATTATTTTAAAAAGGGATATTAGGTTTAAAATCCATTTAAAAAAATAAACAAATAAATCCCTTATGTGGCGGCCGGATACGAAACTTTTCCAACTGGGGTACACGAGTCCCGGGGAAGATGGGACACGGGGGGGGGGGGCGATGGGACAGTGCATTTACCAAACTATTTCTTGCAAACCCCCTTTCTGCAAAAATAGTTTCGTCCATATGTAGTCTGTCTCTGGCACACTGCTGGAGGTCGCCCTTTTACCGTTTTCTTTTTCTATTATTAGCGTGAGTATTTACCAGCACGTCGTCAACTTATCATACAACAGGGTGCGGGTCATCATTTGTCCATGGGTATTTTTGAAAGACATCAAGATGTCTTTACAACAGCACTTGTCCCATTTTGTGAGCACAATATCAGATATGATATTACTGTCGGCTGACCGAATGCAGAAATATTTTATATCTGGATATTTTTTGTTATTTGTCCCGTTTACAACCTCAGTTGTTATTTTATTGGGGTAAAATGAGCCAATTTGTCAACAACTTAATATCAACAACCTATCACGGTAGGGGTAAAATGGGATTGGGACGCATTTAATTGTTTGAAACAAAACTGTAAACAGATTTATTTTTAAAATGCTCAAAGGTGTAAATTATTGTTGAATAATATAATTTTGTTTAAAAACAGGTTTTTTAAAACCTAGTTTTCACACTATAAAAACTCCTGACAGTTATAATATTGTAGTAGACTACTAGTAATGGTCGCAATTTTTGTCATTTGCCCCACATTAATTTCCAATATCCCACTTAAATATTTCTTTCACCCGTCATTACAGTGCATGCATCCCATCGTGACTCAAGGGGGGGGGGGGGGGGGTGGCAGGAAAAGTAAAGTTTTAGTATCTAAAAACCCTTGAAATTTCATTAAAATGTTACAATCTAACCTTCAGTAGTAGAAAGCCCACATGACAGATTAGGGTTAAATTAAATTTTTATTATCTAAAAACTAACTATCTGTCCCATCTTACCCCAGTATTTAAAAAAAAAACGTGGCAAATGTTCAAAATTATGGTTTACGGGCCGGGGGAATTCCATGTCAACTCAACACTCGCACATGGATTGTAAGTTGGAACAATATTTGGTGTTGACTTACCAAAAAATATAACTTTTCGGAGCTTGTGGTTAGTCTTTGATATATAAAGAAAAATCTCAAAACTTATAAAAGTATACATGGAGAACCTAAAAACAAAATTTTCATTGTTTTAAAGGTCTTTAAATGGTCTCCATTTCATAAAATTAAACCAAAGTCAAAGCATGAAGCACAAAGAAAACTTTTCTTGTGTTTTTCTTTTCCTGATGTCTATGAGAAAACGCATTGTCAGTGAATGCTCCTACAGAATTTGTAATAACAACAAAAATAAAACAATAAAACTATACTTTAAAAGAATGCAAACAAATAAATCAGTCAGTGAGTGAAAAGTTCAGTTCAGTTCAGTTTATTTTTTCAGAGTATCTGTATCATATAGACAATCAGAATGGGAAATTAAAAGATGTAGATAATTTAGACATGACATGGCACCAACAGAAAAGTCAATGCAAGACCAGAAGACTTTGCATAACAAAAACAAAACAAAACTTGACAAGGAAGGACAAAAAGAGACAAGGACAAGGCAAGAACAAAGCAAAACACAAGTTGACAATAATAAAATCATGTAATAAAACTATCTCATCATGGAAAAACATCCACCTTCAAAGGGACAACACATTCTGCAAAATTACTTCAGGGATGATATTATACAGTAATTCTTTACAGTACCTCACTTTTAACAACCTGACAAATCTCAATGCAACACATGAAATCAAGTCTTATAAAATAATGTCCCTTTGATACAATTATCATACTTAGTGGAGGTGTAACCCCCCCAAAATGGATCACTTGAATAAAGTAAATCAAACTTAACACTGGGGAAACAAATAAGAAACCACTAAAAACAACAGTGCCAAAGTAAGTCATAGATTAAAATCAAAATGGCTTTAAAACCTGTGTAAATGAAACAAAAAGAAATACAATTAATCAAAATACAGTTTTCAATCACATTTAAGAAGAAAAACATGGTCTTAAAAAATCGAATCCAAACAAGTTCATAACAAAAGATATTTCCAAATCATATTTTCTAAAAATACAACTTTAGGAATGAAAATCCAAAGAAAGTAATGAGTATTAGGCCTATGATTGTCAAAATAAATAACAATACAAAGTTTAAGCTTACCGAGTATGAATTTATTGACGCAGGCAAAACATAAAGGGTCTGTATATACCTTTGGTAATGACTCTGAAAATTAATGGCAATAAAAACTTACTTGGTAAGAAGTACAGCAGCTTTGGGTAGTATAATTAATTTTATGAAACTTTTAACTTCGAAATACTACGGTTATGGAAAAATATGTCACTTTTTATTACCCAACATTTGAATCTGATAAGCGTAATTGCCATAACACCTGTGTGGAAATTATTCGCTCCGGATTTTTGGTAATATCTCAAAAATGCGACCACCCTTTGAAGTGAAATTTTCACAGGTAAATTTTATTGTACAATACCTACATTTATAGGATTAACACAATCAGTAGGCTCCAATTACCAAACGTATACAGCACCTTTAAAACATGAAGAACCCAGACATACAATTTAAGAAAATTAAATAGGTGATGGTGGAATAACACATAAATGTGGAGTATTTTCATTACGCTGCCAGGCTGCTATCTGAAGTAAACTATGTACAGGGGTGACTAACCACACAATACAAGGAGCAAGAGGGTTGTTTAGTACAAAATATTCTGAAGAATTTAACTTCTACCAGGGTGCTATAAGAGCTTAAGGTGGAAATATAAACAGTGGAAGAAGGGTAATTAACTCCATCATAAACAGTGGGTCTTTCTACAGAACAATAGTCTTTCTACACCTGTCACAGAGGATTTAAATTGTTTTGAATCATGACAATTTCAATTGTTACTAATGTAAAATTTACCAAGAAATAAACCATGAGGGAAACTGAATTGGCAAATTTAATTCCCTTTTGGGGTAATTAAAAAAAATTACTCACATGGGGTTCTAACATTTGACCTCTGGATTAATTATCATGATGTTGACACTATACCAGCTTTGAGTCTCGTTGTCTGACCTGTTCTATCAAAGCATGACTCTTCAAAATGATCAGAGCAGATAATTCTTTTCTTTGATGGGCTCCAATTGTCCCGCTTCATGCTGATCCCCCATTTCTTTAAGATACTAGGTTGACTGATTGGAAAGCTGAAACAAATGGAAAGAAACAGTTTAAACATGTTTTTCTTTATTTTTTTCTATTTTTGTTCAATTAACAATATAAGAACAAGAGTAAATATTTAGAATCAGCTGTAAGTTATGATAGTCTACATTAGTCTAGCACCATATGTCACTGTAAAATGGCTAATGAAAAAGCATCATCTCCAACCTGCATGTTGTATGCCATGCCAAAGGAAATGCACACAATCATATACTAAAAACAACTATCAGTTCAGTTAAGTATGGGTTCTAAAAGCTACAAAGGGATAGAGAAGAAATGGACAAGCTTGCAGTGATTTACCTAACCCCACTCTTGTGGCAAACTTGGAGTCGTCGGCCTCAAAAGTGGGGCTATGATTTACCGTAAACTAAAATTCTCAGTTGGTTGGTCATCTGCTGTGATCTGTGATGCCAAATGTAGCTAGAACAAAACCCCAACCTTTCTGTCTAAAGAAATACTAACTTTGCAACATTTTCTGATATAGTTTATGGATATATCAAAACCAAACAAAGGGGTAGTCAAGTGAATGTGCACACAAATCCATGGATGTAATGTTTGTCATTTTGCCAACGATATGACCAACCAATGCCAAATGTGTGCAACTGCAAAGTGCAAGCCCAAGTCAAGACAGTGTTGGTTGTTAATTCAGATAAAAAATTTAATAGTTTATAGATACTTACGGATACTTACAGAACCTCGGGCTCTGAAGTTGTGCCCCCCTTGAATTTGAAGTACGTGTCACACCAGTTTGTATTCATAAAATCATATGATTATCATTATGAATCATATTTTTCTTTAATTAATAATTGTCACAAATGTTTGTAAATATCGTTTCATAACAACCTTCTTCATACCTGGAAATCGTGCGGTGTTTATTTATGAAAAACGAAAATGCAATTCAGGGCCAGGCGACATTCTCGCCGTAAAAAGTACAAAGACATGACTACAAGTACAATCATGTATGTACAATGTACATGTACCAATCAATGTATGTACACAATACACACGTTTTATATCCTTCGAGTCGACGTGAAAGAGATACACTACAAACACTGCTTACAAGTACAAACAAATTACATCGTTTTAAAACCTGTTTATTCCACTTAATTTCCAAATAAAAAAATAAAACCATAAATGCTTACACATAAAATGTATTTCCACATCCTCGCTGGCATTGTTGAAGTCAAGAACGATGATCAAGAGGGGAGACAAGAAGACAGGACAGTCTACTCATTTTTATTCATCAGCCGTTTGTTGACAATAGTTTCGGATCGGACCGACCGATGATGTGAGTAGTAAGATGGCGGCCCGATCGATGCGGCGCCTTCATCGCACGAACCCGAAGCGCTATCCAGTCAGTATATAGAGATCAGTGGTTGGATCCAGTCCCAACTATAGTTGGTGCGATTGTCAAGTGGGGCGGAACAGCATGCGATTGGGATCATTCCAAGATGGCTGCGCCCAGAACACATCGAGGAAAGTAATTCGGAGGAAGTTGCACAATTACTGTTTAAAATATCTTGTTAAAAGGTTTGTTGTTTTAGCATCCAAAACACCCAGGGCAAGCTAAGAGGACACACCTAGTTGGTTTAAACCACCGACCTGCCCGTAGGGAATGCGCTTTCAATTTTGTATCGCTTTTTTTTTAGCTTACAAAAACGGGCCCCGACGTACGTGTGACCAAGGATTCAGCTTCTATTCGCGCCACACAAGTGGGGCTAGATATACGCACGAAACTCGCAAAGGTAGCAATTAATTGAGGGTCATGAATTGAAAGGTACGAAGTTGATCAAGTATTAATATGCATTGTTCTTGTTTGCAGACTACCTCGATCCTTTCCTTCCAACAAACCAAAGTTACTTTATTAAATAATACTAATATTAATAATAAAGAATTAGGACATATCAATAGTAGTAAAAATTGTGTTCGCATCGTCAGATTGTAGAGAAGCTTTATACACAGGATGTCAGTACTAACGTCCTATAGGCTAGCTAGCTACTATACTACACTACTATTTACTAACTACTCCCCTAGCCCACTGCAATACATTCATACTGTGTATTGAAAAGACAATCAATCATCATGTAGGCCTATCAGTCACTTTGATGCGGTCAGGCTACTAAAACAAGCTTAAGTTTTAGTAGCCTGACCGCATCAAAGTGACTGATAGGCCTACATGATGATTGATTGTCTTTTCAATACACAGTATGAATGTATTGCAGTGGGCTAGGGGAGTAGTTAGTAAATAGTAGTGTAGTATAGTAGCTAGCTAGCCTATAGGACGTTAGTACTGACATCCTGTGTATAAAGCTTCTCTACAATCTGACGATGCGAACACAATTTTTACTACTATTTTTTCATATTTTTACCAGATTTGAGAGGCTGAAATTCCATTCATATATCTTCTTGGTGTCCTTAACTACACTTTCGATGAGTTCACAGATCTATAGTCAACACCCAAAAGCTGGATACACCTGTAGGACATCACTTCTATCTTCCTAATCACTCCATTTCTTACATGAATGTACAGGGCATTGAGGCACTAGGTAACCACCGAGAGACCGTTTGTCTGAGTAGGGAGAAACTGTGGATAAAGCGCCTTCAGACCATTCAACCCCATGGTTTGAACATCCAAGAAGGACATGACTTTTGTCTTTGCCTTCTCTTTTTTCCCCACAGATATCCACTTCTTTTGTCTGCCTTATTTACTAATTAATTCCTAAATTTCTCCCTCTTCCAATTTTCCATTTTGTCCATTCTCCCCCTTCAAGGTGATCACTGAGAAACTGTTGCAGCAGTCTTGCCATTGCTGGAAGCATGACTTGGAGTATCACAGCCACTTTATCATCATAATCCCATGGTTTTATCAGATGATGATAGATGACACTGTTTTCCAGGGCATGAAGGTTGCTGAAAGACAGGTGAAGATCCCCACTGATAAATTCTTGAGAACGGTTGCTGGCCATCATCAAGAAATTGATTACTTCTTAGTATTGAGCACATGGATGGTTGAGTCAGTGATGCCTATTTGATACACTGAGGATCTTTCAGAAATTTTGTGCTTGCTGCACCTTCCATCATGTCCAAGTATTGTTTGATGTCTGATGTGTTCTGTACTCGTTAGCATCATTCTGAAATAGAATATTGAATCTGTTTCTTTGGAAAGGTTGTATTGGCAAGCTGCGAAATCATTGTTCATTCAGTGTAGGCTGAAAACAATCTAAGGAACCATGACAACCACTTTTCTCGTCACCCCCTTCTGTTATTGCCTTACATGCTGTGCGTATCAACCATGCTGCCCCAGGTTCCTTCTTGTTCCTGAAGTTCTTGTCCATGATTGGTGGTTCATCCTGGAAGTTTGCATTGTCTGTTTTTATTTAAAACGATGCAGATGCAGTCTCAGCAAGGTGGACTAACACATGCAGACCACAGAAGAAGTTGCACAGCTTTCCAAGTGATTTACGCTCCTCTTCTGAGAGGTTTTCATAACTTTCCACAGTTGCTGGCAATAAGTGTCTTCCTGTGTTCTTCCAGAAGTTCATTGAACTTTATTTGCGTGGATGCCCTGTCTGACATAGTGCTGGTAATCCTCAGCAATATTTGTTTGGAAGCGTCATTCTGACTGTCCTTTGACTGATCTTCAATGTCTTTCAAACTTTGTTGCAGTGTACTTAAAACGCCTAGTCCTGACTTAGATGCAATATTTCTCAATCCGAGTAGGTACACTCATCCACTTTCATCTGCAGCATAAAACCCTTCAAATTTCTGGCTGTATTTGAAATTTACATCGGAGAGAAGTGCCATTGTGTGATTTATGTGGCATTTCCTCTGCCAACTGTTGCTGGACAAAGGACCGTCTCATTACGATCCTATCATTGGTAGTTGATTTGCACAGTTGCTTTTTTACTTGCCAGTTTCAGCACATTTTTAACTACTGCTTGGATTTGTCCAGTTGGGACGTTGCAACTTTTAGTTGACAAACACCGTCTGTACGGTGCTGCCATCATCTTTAGTTACTGAGTCATTCTGTATCATTTCTTTCAACCATTCATTTTTCTCTACTGTGTCTTTTAATTCTTGCTTTGTGTTCTTTATCATCTCTTTTAGATCATCACATTTGGTTCTTATCTCTTTCACTGTGCTTCTTGTTTTTATCAGATTCTCTTCTAATGTTGACTTTTTCTTCATCGAATGTGTAATCTGCGCTGATTTTCGCTTCAGTTCTTTATTTTCCCTGGCTATTCTTGTTTTAAGGACCATGTTGTGGGGTTGAAGATACTGTGTGTGTGTGTGTAGATCCTGAGATAAGAGTTTGTATTTCAGAATTCTTTGTTCTTTGACGAGGCTGTTCAGCTTTGGTTTTACAAAGTCAGTTTCTAGCAACTGCTCTATCTTTCCAGTCCTCCTCCGGATTTTGTTTTTTTTAGCTGTCAATTTATTTAGATTTTACTGGTAAAGTGGTAGGATGATCTGTTTGCTTCTGGTCCACTTCATGGGCTAGCATTATAAAGTCAACAGCATGATTTGCTCTTAAACATATCTACAATTACTTTTTTTTTTTCATCTTTGATTATTTTCAGGGTTCATAATTAAACTTTTTAAGTTGTCAGTTATGTCACTTCAAAGCACAAAGTTCTTCTGTCAGTTGTCTATTTTCTCTAATGAGGTGGTTCACTGTTGCTTCCTCAAAATAGGGTGCAGTTGTCTGCGTGCTCTTTTTATAATGGCATGAATGGAAAGTACATTACACAATATACATGTAGGTTAACACTTCATTCACATACCCCTGTACAGTGAAAGTGCATCTTTTACATCTGATCATGTGGTAAAACTCTCAATATTTGGGGGAGAATGTGTGGAATGCTTTTCACAAAATGCACTTATAAATATTACGATTAGATGTAAAAGTCCTGTATGTATAAACACCTTTTCTTCCCAGGTCAGTTGACTTAAGTCCCCGTTGATGAAGTTTAAACCTTTTTCGGTGGCTGTAATGAAATACATACTTACAAGAATTTGTATTTTAATGGTAATTTAATGCAAATTTTATCATTGAAGTATTGAGTACATTTTTTTTTAAAAGGTTCATCATTCATCATGCAAAATCAATTTACCTGACCCTTGTCTGATGTTAACTCGAAGTCCACTATTGTTTCAGGAGTAGATGTTACTTCCTGTTCACAAACTAATTTATCAGCATCACTTTCTGATGTACATGTACATATCTGGGATGCAAGTACATGTATGTGTATGGTTCAGTCTTGTCTGAATCAGCCGACCCAGCCACCTCTGCACGCTCAGGTGAATGATCTGAATTAAGTAAAATGAATGATGAAAGTAATGAACTACTGTGATAAAAATAAAAATTTGTAAAAAACAAAAAAACAAAAAGCAACTAGAAATAATTTTAGTACATGTATGTCAACATGGTCAATGAAATTTGTGGGTGAAAACAGTTCTATATAGATTGGAAGTGACAGCATGTCACTGTAAGGTTTTGCTTACATTATACCACCCTCTGTCTTCAAGTTGGTAGGCCTACTCTTGCCAACGGAAATCTTCCTCTTGATTGATATGTAGCACTAGACATACTCTGCTCTGTGGGTATTAGAATTGAATACTAACAATTATTCATTACTGAACTTCACAGTTCTAGTTCAATGCCTGATAAAGAATTAGACATTAGTGACATTGTCCCTGAATAATGAGGATTACAACAATGAGGATGAAGATAATAAATTAGTTCAATGGGCCTACATGTACATTAGCCTTTCACTAGTATCAGACATTTTTTCATTGTGTTTAAATCTGAAAAAAAAGTTTCATTAAAATATATTAAAATAATCAGTTTATGTCCAAGATTCTTTAAAAATTCATTCACTAATAATATTATATACAGGATTCATTTAAAACAATTGTGTTAAAGTAAAAAAATATGTGCCAACATTATAACATGAACTGAAAAACAACATTTTAAGTTTATAATGTACTTTGGTGCAAAAGTTAGTTTTGATTTTTGTGTAAACATGGTAATAGTGATTGTTATATGGTTTCTTATTTAAAACAGATTTGCAAACTTCATCATAAAACAGAGATTCAGAAGTTCGTGGTCCTAAGAACCAATGCTTCATGTTGGGACAGAAGGCAAGCATCAACATGTAGTCTTGATTGCAAGGCTGTCCTGCACCATCCCTTTGCCGGATATTCATGATAGTCCACACATGACAGAATGATACACATGCACTGGGTCCTTGTAAAGAATCCATCACATCAGCCTTTTTGTTCTATTCTATAGGTTATGTAGTGTTAATAACATACTATATGTCTGTAAATATGCAAACTTGTCCACAGCTTAAGTCAGACAGCCAATTTGTTCAATTTGAAAACATTACTGTAGCTTAATCAAAACAAAATAGTGTTGGAAATAGTTGCACTAATAATACACTGTATGAGTCAACTTCATTGTACTGCTATAATCTGTGAATATTGCAGTCTGTTCACTGGTTGTGCTGTCACATTGTACACACATAAATGACATCATCATACCTCAACACAAAACACATTCAATAGATCAAAAAAACATCAGACCTGAGGAGTACATTTGCATAAAGCTATTTTACTGATGGTTCCTGCGCTGACTCGGTGCCTGTACATGTATGTGTATAGTCCTTACAGATAATTGACCAAGTAGGTTCAGACTCTGTGAGTGGACTATCGGGCAATAATTGACCAAGAAGCTTCGGACTCTGTGAGTGGACTGTCTGGCAATAATTGGCCAGTAGCTTCACACTCTGTGAGTGGACTATCGGGCAATAATTGACCAGTAGCTTCAGACTGTGTGAGTGGACTATCTGGCAATAATTGGGCCAGTAGCTTCAGACTCTGTGAGAGTGGACTATCGGGCAATAATTGGCCAAGTAGCTTCAGACTCTGTGAGAGTGGACTATCAGGCAATAATTTACCAAGAAGCTTCGAACTCAGTGAGTGGACTGTCTGGCAATAATTGGCCAAGTAGCTTCAGACTGTGTGAGTGGACTATCAGGCAATAATTGGCCAAGTAGCTTCAGACTCTGTGAGAGTGGACTATCAGGCAATAATTTACCAAGAAGCTTCGAACTCAGTGAGTGGACTGTCTGGCAATAATTGGCCAAGTAGCTTCAGACTGTGTGAGTGGACTATCAGGCAATAATTGGCCAGTAGCTTCAGACTCTGTGAGTGGACTATCGGGCAATATATGGCCAAGTAGCTTCAGACTCTGTGAGAGTGGACTATCGGGCAATAATTGGCCAAGTAGCTTCAGACTCTGTGAGTGGACTATCGGGCAAAAATTGGGCCAGTAGCTTCAGACTGTGTGAGTGGACTATCGGGCAAAAATTGGGCCAGTAGCTTCAGACGCTGTGACTGGACTATCAGGCAATAATTAGGTAAGTAGCTTACAGACTCTGCACTTGGCCTATTGGGCTGCTCGGGCAATAGTTGGGCCAGCAGCTTCAGACTGTGTGAGTGGACTTTCGGGCAACAATTGGGCCAGTAGCGTCAGACTGAGTGAGTGGCTGCGGGCAATAATTGGGCCAGTAGCTTCAGACTGTGTGAGTGGACTATCTGGCAATGATTGGGCCAGTAGTTCAGACTGTGTGATTGGACTATCGGGCAATAATTGGGCCAGTAGCTTCAGACTGTGTGAGTGGACTATCAGGCAATAATTGGCCAAGTAGCTTCAGACTGAGTGAGTGGACTATCTGGCAATAATTGGCCAGTAGCTTTAGACTGTGTGAGTGGACTATCGGGCAATAATTGGGCCAGTCGTGCTATGGACTATCAGATTACAAACTCTATTGGGCAATGTTTGGAATAGTACCTTATGAGCTCTGTGCGTGAACTGACAGGCAACAATATGGCCTTAGATGCAGTTGGTACCCGCTGTCACCTGGCTAAACACGGATGGGTTCAATGTTCTTGATGAAAATATTATATTTTTTTGCTGTTTTCTCAACAAGGATAGGCACTTTATTCAACTAAAACTTTAACATGTGACTTTTGTTGTGTCTTTCCTAATACTTTGCTTATAAATCAGCATTTTGTTGACAAAAATCAAACGATGGTCCAACCTTCAATGTAAATATATCTTTAAAGTTGCATTAAATCAATGGCAAACACTACATGTATATCAAACACAGGTTTTGTTGGCATAATATACCTTCCCTTTTTTTTTCCTTTCACAGATTTTCAAATATTATATTATTACTATTATGCCTAGATTGGAAAATTAGTTCTTCCGGAGCCAATGAAATGCTGCATAACACATGAATTGTTTAAAAGGACAATGAAGAGAGCTACTGTTTTCCGAAATGGAACTAAAGAAAATGGAAAGGTAAAGTAAATCTTTTTGCTTCTAATGATTATTACCACATTGTAACAACATTTGTGTTGCCGACCAGTACGTTCAAAGGAACCATTATGACAGACATCCGCTGTGGATAATTATGGCCGACCCATGTTGTGTCCGACAAAACACTATCTCAGATCCGAATATCGGTCATGTTGTGGTCGAGTGGTCAAGTGCAGTGGACTCGAGCTCTGGTGTTTCTGATCAGCAGAGTATAGCTTCAGGTCCTGGTCTTGACAATTGTGTCCTTAGGCAAGACACCTACATGTAACCTTGCTTCGTCCTTTGGATGGCAAAAAAGCCATATAATGCATGTAAAAGAATCTGTTACACTTAACGTTAAGAGAAGGGGTTCCACCCAGTGTTTCTGATTCTGCATAGTACAGGAAGTTAAGGTAAATTATGTCAATAATTATTCATAAATTCTGATTGGTCAAGAGGAGATCACATTGGCATGTTTAAACGTGTGATATAAACACAGTAAGAAGTTTTTAAACATACACATGGCGTGCAAACTTACACAGGTGCTAGTTTACTCATAACGTAATAAGTACATACCAATACTCGATGTACAAATGTAAAACCTGTTTGTACACATAAGTGAAGTACGCACAACCATTGGGCGTTGCATGCAATTTGACTCTGTCCAAAACAGAGCCCTAGGACGTGACACAAATTTATAGGTTTTACAGATTTTCTAACATTATTACGCTTTTTAATAAAAAGGGCATATTGATGGGGAATTAAAGAGTAGGAACTCGGTCTTAAGCTGCTGTTTAAAACCTTGCAGGGTTGAGGCTGTGTGATGAAGGCCCTTGCCTTCCGCTCAAGTTTAATTATAGGTTCTTGCTAATCATGACTCTCTACTAATACAGTTGGCAGAAACTCCCGAAGGGTAATATCTTGCACCTGATCAATTGATCGTGGAACTTCTGTACCAGCTCAGTTAACACCCTCTTGTGCTCTACAACCCACACAACCTGTTGTTTTAAGCACCAGCTCGGTAAACACCACTCCTGTGCTCTACAACCTAAACAGCCTGTTGTTTTAAGCACCAGCTCGGTAAAAACACCACTCCTGTGCTCTACAACCCACACAACCTGTTGTTTTAAGCACCAGCTCGGGAAACACCACTACTGTGCTGTACAACCCACACAACCTGTTGTTTTAAGCACCAGCTCGGTTAACACCCTCTTGTGCTCTACCCCCCACACAGCCTGTTGTTTTAAGCACCAGCTCGGTAAACACCACTACTGTGCTGTACAACCCACACAACCTGTTGTTTTAAGCACCAGCTCGGTAAACACCACTACTGTGCTGTACAACCCACACAACCTGTTGTTTTAAGCACCAGCTCGGTAAACACCACTACTGCGCTGTACAACCCACAGGACCTGTTGTTTTAAGCACCAGCTCAGTAAACACCACCACTGTGCTCTACAACCCACACAGCCTGTTGTTTTAAGCACCAGCTCGGTAAACACCACTCCTTGTGCTCACAACCCACACAACCTGTTGTTTTAAGCACCAGCTCGGTTAACACCCTCTTGTGCTCTACAACCCACACAGCCTGTTGTTTTAAGCACCAGCTCGGTAAACACCACTACTGTGCTGTACAACCCACACAACCTGTTGTTTTAAGCACCAGCTCGGTAAACACCACTACTGTGCTGTACAACCCACACAACCTGTTGTTTTAAGCACCAGCTCGGTAAACACCACTACTGCGCTGTACAACCCACAGGACCTGTTGTTTTAAGCACCAGCTCAGTAAACACCACCACTGTGCTCTACAACCCACACAGCCTGTTGTTTTAAGCACCAGCTCGGTAAACACCACTCCTTGTGCTCACAACCCACACAACCTGTTGTTTTAAGCACCAGCTCGGGAAACACCACTACTGTGCTGTACAACCCACACAACCTGTTGTTTTAAGCACCAGCTCGGTTAACACCCTCTTGTGCTCTACAACCCACACAGCCTGTTGTTTTAAGCACCAGCTCGGTAAACACCACTACTGTGCTGTACAACCCACACAACCTGTTGTTTTAAGCACCAGCTCGGTAAACACCACTCCTTGTGCTCACAACCCACACAACCTGTTGTTTTAAGCACCAGCTCGGTTAACACCCTCTTGTGCTCTACAACCCACACAGCCTGTTGTTTTAAGCACCAGCTCGGTAAACACCACTACTGTGCTGTACAACCCACACAACCTGTTGTTTTAAGCACCAGCTCGGTAAACACCACTACTGTGCTGTACAACCCACACAACCTGTTGTTTTAAGCACCAGCTCGGTAAACACCACTACTGCGCTGTACAACCCACAGGACCTGTTGTTTTAAGCACCAGCTCAGTAAACACCACCACTGTGCTCTACAACCCACACAGCCTGTTGTTTTAAGCACCAGCTCGGTAAACACCACTCCTTGTGCTCACAACCCACACAACCTGTTGTTTTAAGCACCAGCTCGGGAAACACCACTACTGTGCTGTACAACCCACACAACCTGTTGTTTTAAGCACCAGCTCGGTTAACACCCTCTTGTGCTCTACAACCCACACAACCTGTTGTTTTAAGCACCAGCTCGGTAAACACCACTACTGTGCTGTACAACCCACACAACCTGTTGTTTTAAGCACCAGCTCGGTAAACACCACTACTGTGCTGTACAACCCACACAACCTGTTGTTTTAAGCACCAGCTCGGTTAACACCCTCTTGTGCTGTACAACCCACACAACCTGTTGTTTTAAGCACCAGCTCGGTTAACACCCTCTTGTGCTCTACAACCCACACAACCTGTTGTTTTAAGCACCAGCTCGGTAAACACCACTACTGTGCTGTACAACCCACACAACCTGTTGTTTTAAGCACCAGCTCGGTAAACACCACTACTGCGCTGTACAACCCACAGGACCTGTTGTTTTAAGCACCAGCTCAGTAAACACCACCACTGTGCTCTACAACCCACACAGCCTGTTGTTTTAAGCACCAGCTCGGTAAACACCACTCCTTGTGCTCACAACCCACACAACCTGTTGTTTTAAGCACCAGCTCGGGAAACACCACTACTGTGCTGTACAACCCACACAGCCTGTTGTTTTAAGCACCAGCTCGGTAAACACCACTACTGTGCTGTACAACCCACACAACCTGTTGTTTTAAGCACCAGCTCGGTAAACACCACTACTGTGCTGTACAACCCACACAACCTGTTGTTTTAAGCACCAGCTCGGGAAACACCACTACTGTGCTGTACAACCCACACAACCTGTTGTTTTAAGCACCAGCTCAGTAAACACCACCACTGTGCTCTACAACCCACACAGCCTGTTGTTTTAAGCACCAGCTCGGTAAACACCACTCCTTGTGCTCACAACCCACACAACCTGTTGTTTTAAGCACCAGCTCGGGAAACACCACTACTGTGCTGTACAACCCACACAACCTGTTGTTTTAAGCACCAGCTCGGTTAACACCCTCTTGTGCTCTACAACCCACACAGCCTGTTGTTTTAAGCACCAGCTCGGTAAACACCACTCCTTGTGCTCTACAACCCACACAGCCTGTTGTTTTAAGCACCAGCTCGGTAAACACCACCACTGTGCTCTACAACCCACACAGCCTGTTGTTTTATGCACCAGCTCTGTAAACACCACTCCTGTGCTCTACAACCCACACAACCTGTTGTTTTAACCCTTAGGAATCAGGCCTGTTTTCGAGGTTTTTGTATGTGTTGCCATTTTATATTTCAAAATCTCATTTACAGTTTAGGAATCCTATATAATTATGTATCATTGGAAAGCTTACATATAGGGCTTTATTTTGGGGGGAAATGTGGACCTCAAGGAGATTTTGAAAAAAAATTGCAGCCATTTTTAATATGATTTTTCACTATAAAATTCCATATTTTTCATATTTTATGCAAATAACATAAATTTCTCAGCATGAAGGAAAATTTTTGATGCCCTATTTAGAATCTACCATACCAGAGCTTTCTATCTATGAAAAAAAATATCACAATTTTGACCATTCTTGGAAACATAAACAAAAGTGACAGCTGTAACTCCTTCACTGAAAAGTCATACCACTACCGGTCAATGGATCGATGCGTTCATTCAGCATGTCTTCCTCATCACCGTCGAGATCACCATTTTCGTCGCTCTCGTCGACACCCTCAACAAATCTTAATTTTTCTAAGTCTTCAAATCTCTTTCTTTGACATTGGACAGGATTTGCCAACCTTTCAGGCTTCTTTTTAGGCATTATTGCAGAGAAAGAGAGCGTAATAATCCGATAAAGTGTGTGAGGTTGTGCGGAGAAACTTGCATGGGAAACACACACACAAGCTTTTTTCTTGCTGGTGAACAAAGCAATGGTATGGTTTCTGTTTCGCTCTGTATTAGTTTTCATGTAGTTCTTAGGAGGGGTACCATACTATGGTTGGAAAGCTTATTTCTACACCTTTCTGATGGTGCCTGACTCAACCTAAAGAGGGCAGCAGACGCAAAACTACAAATGATTTTAATCATCGAGCGGGGGCGCTCGATGTACTGCAGGGCTGATTCCTAAGGGTTAAGCACCAGCTCGGTAAACACCACTACTGTGCTGTACAACCCACACAACCTGTTGTTTTAAGCACCAGCTCGGTAAACACCACTACTGCGCTGTACAACCCACAGGACCTGTTGTTTTAAGCACCAGCTCGGTAAACACCACCACTGTGCTCTACAACCCACACAGCCTGTTGTTTTAAGCACCAGCTCGGTAAACACCACTCCTTGTGCTCTACAACCCACACAGCCTGTTGTTTTAAGCACCAGCTCGGTAAACACCACTCCTTGTGCTCTACAACCCACACAGCCTGTTGTTTTAAGCACCAGCTCGGTAAACACCACCACTGTGCTCTACAACCCACACAGCCTGTTGTTTTATGCACCAGCTCTGTAAACACCACTCCTGTGCTCTACAACCCACACAACCTGTTGTTTTAAAAAGCAACAGCTAGGTTAACACCTCTTTCATTCCCCTCTGTGCACGCAACCTATCGTTTCAAGCTTTTGTTCGGTTGACACCACTATATATGCTCTGCTACTCCTCCCTGGTTTTTTTTTCTTTCTTAGATTACCTCCTTGTTAACTCAACAATTCTTGGCTACTAGTACGGTAACTATTTCTCTATGATTGTCGTAGGCAAATCTCACCTCTGTCACCAACATGACCAATGTTAGGTGCTTTTTCTTTCTTAGTTTCTATCTCTTACTTTTCCTCGCACTAGTTCAGCCTTAATTAGGTACAAACGCAAACGGAACACTAATCCACTTAAGTGTTCGTTTACGAGAAGACCATGCAAAATCTTGAAAAATCGACAAGGTGGGGGGTCAGCGATTTAAACTCAAATCTTGGCTATTTGATCCCCACCTGGGACCATAACACCTGGTGGAGCAGCTCGCTCAAAAAAATTACAGTGGCCGGGAGTACGGGCACCAACTAGTTTCAGCGCAAAATGGACACTTCCGGGGAGTTAATTTGTAGTGTTTCTGGCGTACAGTTAGAGCCCTGTTAATTCCCTTAAACTGCATCAATTTCTGTCGACTTATACATCAAAAGAAAGAGTTCATCGTCCTCTTCACGATGAAATAAAAAACAATTGTGTGAAAATTTTCACTGTAGATATCTAGGCTTTAGGAAAACACTTGACAGTTCTACTAAGGAAATATGCCATCTACGCAGTTAACCATAACTTAATTAGTGCAGGGCTGAGAGTCAACAAACTTGGGTGGAAATATAGTTCAGATATCCAACTACAATAATAAAAAATAAAAACATTGCCAGCTCTTCTTGATTTTAATTGCCAAGGGTCAACAAAGATGGAAAAGTTCATAAGTATATGTATTAAATCTACATACAGTCCTGAGTAAAATATTGCTTGCCCTTAATTCACGTCTGGAATAGGATGTTATTATAACATTAAACAAATACATCAACAAAGATGAAACATAAGTTTTTGCAAGTTTTGTGTATTAAGGTGGATGGGAGAGTTTTTTGCAGCAATACCGACCGTGATAATGGAAGTGGAACATCCAGTTACCGCCCACCCAGTTAGCGCGAAGTACCGCAAGAGGGCGCCACACAATGCATCGCAAGCCCCCCCCTCCCCCCCCCCCCCCCCCCGGGGCGCACCACACTAAATAAACTCCCATAGGAACCAATGCTAAATGATAAATATTCAAAAATACTCAAAAAATCGTGCAAGTCTCTCAGCCTCTTGAAAACCAATCAAACATATTTTCGGACGACTGAACTTCAGAATTCTTTTCAATTTTTGGCAGGTCAGCCGTTTGGAATTTTTGCTAACTACCCCAGAAGAAAAAAACATGAACATTTTTTTGTTTTCCAAAACCGACTTGCTGCCTTGGGGGGCATGGGCGGGGCTTGTTGCAAAATGCCCTTCCAGACACTTTACTGTTAATAAATTGTGGTTAACGGGAACAATTGGACTATAGTTAAGACCGTAAGCTAATAAGGTGTTTGGGCTTGGGGCTAGGGTTAGATGCTTATCAAGTGTTCGTTTTTGATTAAACAGTCGGTACTACTCTTCCATTTTTTATTTTTGTTAATCTCAAAATGTTGATGTTCCCAAACTACATCTAACCAATTAGCTTTCCAATTGGTCTTGTTACCATCAGGGCTGATTTTCACACCCCAAAAATCCATCACTCAATGGCCAGTACTGCTTTCAACTTTTATGCTGTTGGTGTATTATCTATGGTGTAATACTTGTACCACTCTATCTTGACTGTTAATCAGTGACCACACACCGGTAGTGTGAACGTAAAAACTAAAACATATTGAACTGTTGCACTCATGAATATGTCAATAAATAAAACCATTGACACTTATTGTGTTATTATCTAAACTATAATAAAGTCCTGGTGTGTTTATTTTGTTTTCTAATTGCCTTATTCTGAAGAGGATCTTGGCTTTGCAATACTGCAAATGCCTGACAAGGACCAAATAACTTGCACTGATAGCTACTCATGTGATCATACAAATCGGAAAGGGTGAAAGGCTTGGAGGAGGGGGTTACAATTAAAATATGAATCGGGATTTGAGTATGACAAACTAAACAAAACATTTAGATATAAGGTCAGTGTCTGAATCATGAGGAAATTGGTCATGTTCACTAAAACACTTAATTAAGGATTCAAGGACCAACATAATTGTTTCATGTAGGGTAATGAGAGGTTTGCTTCATGTCCAATGCATCGAGACTACCATTGAAAACAAGGCAATCACAAATCACAACAGGTAACAGTTTTGAATGATGCAATGCTAAACCGCCATTTTTAGGCAAAAACAGGCTCCTGCCATTTCAAACAAAAAACTGCTGGCAAATATTTTATTGATGCTACCTAAGGACCATAATAAGAACTCTCTTTCACCCTAGTGTCATTGCTCACAGACCTGCACTAATGACTCTACAGCGACTCAAAGATGTGATGCAAATTTGGTGGTACCCTTAAATGAAGAGTTACTGTTGCCTCTTAAAGGTCTTGTTTTTTCCAAAATTTTGAGTTCCTGGTTTAGGTCAGGATACTAACTAAAGACCCTGCAAATTTCATTGCTCTACTGTATTCCACCTAGCAGCAAGCGTTTAAACTTTTGTAGTAAAAAATTAACAAAAACGCAATTTTTCCACTAAAAAACACATTTTTTGCTATTTTTTCTGTTAGGGAGGTCGGATTGGCCAAATATTGTGCACAGCCTCAAGGCTACCTATGACCCACCTACCACCAAAATTTCAGCCAAATCCGTTGACCCCCACCTTATCACGGTCTGCATGGTCCTCTCGTGGACATGCTCTTACATGTAAATACAGAATTAGGTTTTTGTTAATACTGCATGCAGCAACGCAGGGCCCATGGTGAAAAATCGCCGCCATATCCATGAATTTTCTGGGTTATTTTTTTGCTCATATCTTGATCAATTCTGAACCGATTTTGTTCATTTTTTGTCGAGGTTTAGGAGGAAATCAATACACTTCCTTCTCATGTGCACATTTTGCGAGGTCCAGATGAGTTGTGGTGGTTTTGAGATTCACGGTTTTCTTTTTTCAGAGCGCCACAACTCAGATAGATTATTTTCATAGTGTTACCAAAAACCCTACTTGATAAAAAAGTTCATGGTCATTAAAGTGAAACAAATTGACAGGCAGTCTAAAGTCTAATTTATTGGAAGTGTAATGCTACAATTGTTTGGATATGCCGATAGAACTCATGCACATTAGCTCTTGAGACATATTGCATGAATTTTGATTCAGTCTATTGTGAAATGTATTTTCCACTGTAGGCCATTACATGTAGATTTTAAATCATGATATCCACTGTATTGTGCAGATTATTAAGTGTGAGGATACACTAGAACTCGTGATGGCTACTGCAAGTGATGTGCTGGATATGAATGCTTCCATTATATACACTGCAACAGGAGGACATTTAACAAATGCTGAGTTGATCAGGTAATTGTATAAAATACAAGTATTTACCACAAAGGAAACTGACTTGGTAAATTTTGATTAACTTTGGGTTGAACAAAGACAAATTGACTAAAGTGGTATTTTAACTTGCGACCTCCGGATTAACGTGCCTGTGCTTTACAAATTGATCCATCTAGGTGGTTGGTGGTTTCCCTATTTTGTCAATATCTTTTTGGGGGGTGCCAGTCAATCTGTAACTGCCGTGTAGCCAGGGATTACACATAAGTTTAGGATACAACCTGGGAAGCAACGGGAGAGGAATCATGTTACGGGGATGCAACTTTTTATTTCAAATATTAAATAATTATACCGCTTTAGTCAATTTTTCTTTGTCCAACCCAAAATTGTGTAAAAAACAGTTGCTCCCTACATATGCATACTTTATACAATTGTATTGCCTTTTTCAAGCTGCAAGAATACAAACTATTCTGTATATTTTTTTCACTGGCTTAAGGAGAGACTACTTTATGCCAAATTCAAATCCTAGGAATAATTGTACTTGTACAATGATGATTAAAAAGTAAGTATCCAGACGTGGAACGAGTACAGTACACATGTTTCACTCAGGAAAACTCAATACTTGAAGCAAGTTTTTAGAACAAAACCAATTGAGTACAACTGTTGGTGGGGTCTCTCCTTTCCTTATTAAGCAGGAGCACTCATGTGTAAACAATGACATCATTTGCTGATAACTCATCAAACTCAACGAGTCATTGTTCAAGGGTGTGATGTCTTGTGCCCACCACACAAAGTACAACAACAACATTTGTGGCTCTGATATTTTGTGGTATAAAGTGGTCGCTTGGCTAGTTCAAACTATTTTTATAATAATTTTGGGTTGAACAAAGACAAATTGACTAGAGCGGGATTTGAACCAACGACCTCCGAATTAACGTGCCGGCGCACAACCAACTGAGCTATCCAGCCCAATGTTGGCGGTCAACATAGGGCTAGATACATGTAGCTCAGTTGGTAGAGTGCCAGCACGTTAACAAATCCTGCTCTAGTCAATTTTTCTTTCCTTATGGTTTATTATTTGATATTTTTATAATAATAAGCCAAATAATCAACAATTACATCACATTCATCTGTTCCAGAATGTGTAATCTCCCATTAGAGAGGTTTGGTCTTTTTTAACATGATTGTATTGCGGTGTAATCCCCATAGTTTGATGTTGTTTTTATCTCCCTCCCAGTAGAAGAGTACATGTAGCATACAGAGATACATGTAAGAAAAACAAAACACATCTTCCTTTGAGCAATGCTTTGATTCTATGCATGAGAAGTTAAACTTTAAATGGGGTAGACAATTTGGAAATCTATTGTTTCCCCATTTAGTAACTTTCTACGAGTTTTGTGACAGTTAATTTGACAGGAGGGGATGTTTATCAGAAGAGAAATCCACTTAGAGTTAATTGATTTTGCTTGAAAAAATATATAAAAAGAACAATTCAAGTGAGTAATACTTTGTTAAACAATAAAATATATAAAAATAAAAACGATAGTGTATAAAAGAAATTCCAAACTGTACAGACCATATTTGAGCTTATCCGAGGATAGATTTTTGCTTTGTACACCCCAACAAAGCAGTTTTAGAAAATCAGAGGAACAAGACTATTTGAAAGGCAATCACTAACTCCGAAGGTTTTCAAAATTTGTTGTTGGTGTGCAACTCCTGGCAATAATAATAATAATAATAATAATAACAATAATAAATAGTTCTTATATACATATGTAGCACTTACTCACACATAATGGGCGTCTCAAAGTGCTCAGTATTTTTTCCTGCAAGCTATGCTACGTTTTTAAGTATGAGACCTGTTGCTGGTCCCAATAATGTTCTTCGTTCACTAAATACTTGAGTGTTCAAACTCTTTTGCCAAAGGGAGAAAGAAATCCTAGTGACAAATTATTCCCTTATGTAGCTTGTTTGTATAGTTTATTAGGTATTGGAGCATATTTTCTCCTGCAATAGACTGTGTAAGTTAACTTCGAGAGCGTAAGAGCTTTCGTGAGAATCTGGACTTCCGGGCACCTCGAATAGCAGCTACAGCGTGTAATGTGGCAGTTGTTTTTGAAAAGAACTTGTATTACGATGTTTTTTATAAATTTCACCCATTAGTCCAGGAGAACAGAACATGAACCGTGACATGGAGTACAACTAACATTTTTTTGCTGAAATGAGTCCACCAGGGTGTCCCTTTTAAGAAATTGAGGCATGCCCAGCTGGCAGGGTTGAGCATTTTTTGTTATTGCAAAATTTCACATTTCCATTAGTTTGTATGGTAAAGCTCATCAGAATGTCATTTATTTGATAACGACAGAACCCTTTTATCACAATTCTTTCTCAATATGTTTTAGGTCAGTGTACTAACCAAATATTGTATGTAGAGATTTCAGACATGTTGTAAACAATATTAGTGAACTACTTTAGCTCACCTTGGTGAAACTATGTAATCAACAGCTTACGTTTTGCTGATCTGACCATTGCCCTGGTGCCACCTGCACATTTTGCAACATTTCCATACATTTATAACATGTGTAAAATATACATGTACAAAGAGTTCAATATGGGCTTCACTAAACTGTTCACCATGAACGACCTGCCTTCTGCCATCAAAGCAATGAAAAACAACAAAGCTGCTGGACTTGATGACTTCCTCTGCGAGCAAATCAAACACCTCGGACCAGGTGCCCTCACGTGGCTCCTCAACATGTTCAACAAATGCCTGAGCACTAACAATATCCCAAAGCTATGGAGGAAAGCCAAAGTTGTTGCCCTGCTGAAGCCTGGCAAAGACCCAGCCAGTCCAAAGAGCTACAGACCTATATCCCTACTGTGCCATACATATAAGCTATTCGAGCGGCTTATCCTCAACCGCATCGCCCCTTTCGTGGATGAACATCTTATTCCGGAACAAGCAGGGTTTAGGCCAGGAAAGTCATGCACTGACCAACTCCTAAACCTTACCCAGTTCATTGAGGATGGCTATGAGGGTAAGCTAATCACCGGAGCCGCTTTCGTTGACCTCTCTGCTGCCAACAACACCGTGAACCACAGAATCCTCATCAAGAAGATCTTTGAGCTGACAAAGGATGTAAGACTGACTGGGCTCATCCAGACATTGCTGTCCAACCGGCGATTTTTTGTGGTCCTCAACGGCAATCGTAGCAGATGGCGCAGACAGAAAAATGGCCTCCCACAAGGAATTGTGCTTGCACCACTTCTCTTTAACGTGTACACGAACGACCAACCAATCCATCCAAACACCAGGAGCTTCCTCTGCATAGATAACCAGAACCAGTCTTTGGTGAAGTTGGAAGAGTCCCTCAGCGATGCCCTGGCCGAACTCATCCCATACTACTCGACCAACCACCTTAGAGCTAACCCTGAAAAAACTCAGATAAGTGTATTCTACCTCAAGAACAGGGATGCTAACCATCACCTAAGGATCAGCTGGTATGGGAAAAGGCTGAAGCACACTAACAACCCAGTCTACCCTGAGGCGTCACACTGGATCGCTCTCTTACCTTACAAGAACCACATTGCCAACACAAAGGCAAAGGTTGGAGCCCGCAATAGCATTCTCAAGAAGCTAGCCAACTCCAACTGGGGGACTGATGCCAGAACAATCAGGACAACAGCCCTTGCGCTTTGCTTCTCTGCTGCGGAGTATGCATGATCACCAGTATGGAGTAGATCGGCCCATGCGCCCAAGATTGACCCAGCTCTTAATTCATCCTGCAGAGCAGTCACTTTTTGCCTTACACATGTAGGCCAACTAAAGTTGAAGACCTCTACCTGCTTTGCGGTATTGCCCCACCACACATCAGAAGGTTGGTCTTGTCACAGAAAGAAAAGGACAAACAAGAAAACAATCCACTCCACCCACTCTTCCAACAACAGCCAGTGGGCAAGCGGCTCAAATCCAGACACAGCTTCCTGACCGCTGTAGAGCCACTTAATACCAGCCCTCACAACCAAACCTTGTGGTCCAACCACCTCCAGACCACTCCACATAAACTCTCCCTCAACCCAAAGGAATCCCTCGCATACTGCTCCAATGAGACTTGGCCTTTTTGGCTAAGCCTCAATCGCCTAAGAACTGGCTACGGTTGTTGCAGAGTCCAAATGCAGAGGTGGGGGTTCGGAGACGAACAAACAGCATGTGAATGCGGCCAGGAACAGACAATGGAACACCTGCTAGTCTGCCCACTCCTGCCAGAGCCATGCACCCAAGATGACCTGGAAGCCATGAACTGCCATGCCAGAGCCTGTGTGGTACAAATGTTGTTACCCTACCCTCATCATACACGCCATAGATGATAAGCGGACATCACTTTCAATATAACAAACCATTATAATGCCAATGTAGACACATTAGGAAGGCATATGACCCCTCATTGTAGCTGTCAGAACACCATTTAACGTGGAAACGAGCAGAATTGGTAAACTTACCTGTGATTGTATTTGCAACAGTAGAACGTTTGTGTTACACGAACTTTGTTGTCATAAATGTCCACATGCTAGCATGACAGTTGCACGTCTTTGCACCCATTTGACCTCTTTATGACCTTGCATGAAGGTCAAAGGTCATCATGTTTAGTATAATTAAAAAGATACTGGCCAAAATATCAAATGAGGGGTAATTTGTTTATGTGTTAGAAAAACTGCAAAAGTCCTGTACAGAAAGGTTACCCCTACTCCCTTAGTGATTGTATAACTTTTGTTATAGTTTGTGTTACAAATGTAATATATTTTGTTGGGTTTTAGAAAAAAATGCTCAACCCTGCCAGCTGGGCATGCATCAGAATTGGTAACCAGACAACCTGAAGAACTTATTTCTGCCAAAAAACTCAATGTCACGCTTCACCTAAATTTGGGGGTTTGGCTCCTGGACTACATTGAATCGTTCGTTCGTTCGTACGAAGAATATCAAGGTGAACATCATCTAAATAGGAAGATCCTTATTTAGCCAACTGATGGTCTCATCATCGAGCTTTCGAAGTCCAGAAACACCTTGAGGGGATTTGTAGATAGGACAAGCATTGATGACGTGATCCATAGTTTGGATCTTTCCACAGGCACAGTTTGGCGATAGATCAGCTCCAACTTTATGCAGGAAATGTTGTGTACGGCCAACTCCAGTTCTGATACGGTTAAGGTTGACCCAGGCTTTTCTTGAGAGGTCGCTGCCACTTGGTTTTTTTGCACAGGGCTCTGGGATGAACTCCTTCAAGTTGGTAGAAGATGAATTCCACTGGTCTGACCACCGTTTTGCTATCCAGGTGGGTAAGGTGGAGGGGGGCTTCTCAAGCGGCAGCTCAGCAACCTGTGCTGCAAAGTGTCTTCTAGGGAGACGCTGTCCTTCAAAGGCAGAGGGGGCAGGAACAAGGCAGTTACCTCCATCACACTTTTGGGCAAGCTTAGTGTACTGCACATCTCGTCTGAGCTGAGCTGGTGGTATACCAGACAGTACTGGCAGGTTGCTGACAGGTGTTGCAGTGAGTGTTCCGCTGATTAGTCTCATAGCATCATTGAGGACAACATCAACCTTGTGTACATGGGTGCTGTGGCTCCATACAGGTAAGGCATACTCTGCTGTGGAGAAGGCAAGAGCTAGGGCTAGGTGCTAGAGCTAGGTGCGAAGGGTGGTGAAATCAGCTCCCCAACCAGTTCCAGCAAGCTTCTTTAGGAGAGACACTCTGGCTTGGGTCTTTTGAGCTGTGGCTTTGGCATGCTCGTGGAAGGTGAGGCTTCGATCAAGAGTGATGCCTAAGTACTTAGGTGTGGGGTCGAAATTCAGCCTAGTCCCATTTAGTGAGATATTCAACTCGGTTGGCGCATCGGTTTGCCAGATGGAAGACGGAGGACACAGTCTTCGGCATGCTCATCTTGGGATGCCATCTGTTGAAGAACTCAGCTAGCATGCTCAGGTCCTTCTCCAGTGATGTTTCCTTTGCCTCGAAGGAGTGGTTATTAATCCCCAGTGCAGTGTCGTCTGCATAAGAATACTGCATGCAGTCTCCCTTGGGCATATCAGAGACATAGATGTTGAAAAGTATTGGAGCGAGGACAGAGCCTTGCGGCACACCATTGCGGAGTCTCCTCTTCCTACTGCATTCGCCGTTTGATGTTTCAAGAACAAATGACTGGTCTTGTACAAGCAGCATGATAAATTTGACAATCCTTACATCTGGGATGGTCTGTAGGGTCTTGAGGTATAGGCCACGTTGCCATACTGTGTCGAATGCCGCAGTAAGGTCGACAAGAACTTTCACCAAACTTCTACTTCTTCTGGAAGGCCGTCTCTATGTCGTTTACAAGCCGGACCGCTTGGTCGGTGGTTGATTTACCTTTCCTGAAACCTGCCTGGGTAGTAGGTAGCTTCTCTTCGACAGTGTCAACGATTCTGGCAAGTAACAGCCTTTCAAGTAGCTTGTAGATGTGAGATAGCAGACTGATTGGACGATAGCTCTTGGGTTCATCTGCAGGCTTCTTGGGCTTTAGAATGGCAATAACTTTAGCGGTCTTCCATTTCGATGGAATAGTGGATGTTTTCATGCAGGTAGAGAGAAAGGCTTGTAGCCAGGAAGTAGCTTTGTGACTCAGGTTCTTGAGGAACTCTGTGTGGATGTTATCATTGCCTGGTGCTTTGCCGGACTTTATTGATTTCTGTGCAGTTTCAACCTCATCCATGGTGAAGGCTTCAGACATGGAGATTGACTCTGGAGTGGACTTGAGGAGTTTCTTTATCTCAGAATTTACTGAGCGTGAGTGAGTTTTGGCCTCAGTGGTTTTATCTTGCCACTTTCCATTGTTAACTAAGACTGAAGCGATGGAGTTTGCAGTAACGGGACAATGTTTTGGGGCACTGCTTCGACCAGTGAGCTTGTTGATGGTGGTCCAGGCCTTGCGACTAGAGTGGGTAAAGTTGATCTCAGAGACTTTTTCTTCCATCTAGTCTTCCTCTTTTCACCTAGTAATATCAGCAGGTCGTTCCCTACAGCTTCTCTCTCTTCAATGGTCTCGGACTTAGTGTAGGATTCATACAGATGATCGTATTCTTCGTCCCAGCATGGAATATACGGGTGTCTTCTGCCCCTGGGGATGGAGAGTTTTGCCGTCTGATGTAACATGGAGCAGAAAGCAGAATAGGAGTCATTCACATTGCTGGTGGAAGGGTCTGGCAGTCGAGATGTTAGCTTGTTTGTGAGTTCCTTAAACTTGGGCCAGTCAGCTTTTCTGAAATTCCATCTTTTCTGTGGTAGGTTTGAGAGTTGAAGCTTGATGTCACTTGAGATGATGATCGGGCAGTGGCCAGACCTTGGGAACTTTGGAAGGACAGTTCTTGAGCAGTTGTGTCTGATGTTGGATGAAACCAGTGACAGGTCAGGGCAAGTCCATGATTTGTGGCTCCCTGAGTAGAATGTGGGGTTGTCCTTGCTGTCATGCAGTATCACTAGTTCCTTGGATTCAAGCCATTCAAAAATGAGCTTTCCATTTTTGTTGGTGTTAGGGTATCCCCAGGCAGTGTTGCGGCTGTTGAAATCTCCGCAGACAAAGGAGTTGCGGGGCATCTTTGGGAAGAGCATGATTTCAACATCTACAGGTGGTGGCTTATACACATTGCAAAAGTGGGTTCCTATAGCTTCAAAGGTGGTCCATTGTAGAGCAGGAGATCGCCTAATGGTGGATGCTTTCATGCTTTGTTTGACGTAGGATGCAATCCCATGCTTCCTGTGTGGTATGAAGCAGGTCAGATCAAAACCTTTGATGTGAAGCTGTTCTTCTGTCTCACAGTGTGTTTCTTGGAGGCAGATAATATTAACACAATTTTCCTTTGCAATATGAGGAATCAGATCTCGCTTTGAGCGGGTAAGGCCTTCAGCGTTGAGTTGGAGTACGCAGGTCGAGGTGTCAGACATCATCTTGATGGCTTGTCCTGAAAAGGACACGTGCTTCCAGGAGCTGCGTAAGAAACTCTTCTGATGATAGAAGGCTATAGATGTACTGGCGATAAAATCGCGATGATAAACTTCAAATAGTTGCTTTAGTTGACAAAAGTCGTAACAGGGTCGCCAAACGTGAAGGCAGCAACATAACCCCTTTGAATATGGTTTGAATAAAAAAAAGCTAATTTTAGAAATAGTCGATTGTAAATAATTTCCCGAATCTGTGAAAAATATTATTCTGACCTCAATTTCCGCTTCAAGCACTGTAAAAGACAAGAAGAACCACAACAGGTGTTCACACTGCTGCACAAACACCTAAATAGACAGGAACAAAAACAAGAGATGTGTTCACGCTGCTGCACACACACCTAAAAAAACAAGAACAAAAACAAGAGGTGTTCACACTGCTGCACAAACGCCTAAAAAGACAAGAAAAAAAAACCCCAGGTGTTCACACTGCTGCACAAACGCCTAAAAAGACAAGAAGAACAGAAACAAACGGTGTTCATGCTGCTGCACAAACCTTAAAAAGACATAAAGAACAAAAACAATAGGCGTTCACACTGCTGTACAAACATCTAAAAAGACCAGAAGAACAAAAACAAGAGGTGTTCACGCTGCCTCACAACACCTAAAAAGACATGAAGAACAAAAACAAGGGGTGTTCACACTGCTGCATAAACACCTAAAAAGACAAGAAAAAAAAACCAAGGGGTGTTCATGCTGCTGTACAAACACCTATAAAGACAAGAAGAACAAAAAGAAAAGGTGTTCACGCTGCAGCACAAACACCTAAAAAGACATAAAGAACAAAAACAATAGGCGTTCACACTGCTGCATAAACACCTAAAAAGACAAGAAAAACAAAAACAAGGGTTGTTCATGCTGCTGTACAAACACCTAAAAAGACAAGAACAAAAACAAAGGGTGTTCAGGCTGCTGTACAAACACCTTAAAATAGAACAAGAACAAAAAGCCTGAACACCTAAATAGAATACAATAAATAATTTTGTGTTAAACTCAAACCAAAACGATAGGGTTTTGGCAAACTTCTTCCCTTAGCGATAAGTGTACTGCGTTCTTTCATGTGCATTATACAACACATGAAACCTACGGCTTTATGTCCCATAAGAAGAACAAAGCAATAATGGTTAAGTGTCTTTCTTAAGGACACAAGTTTCAAGACCCTTACTTAAACTGTAGATCTTTCAGCACCATGGTCTGAACATCCAAGAAGGAAATGATTAACAAGTTTTTGTCATTACCTTTTCCTTTTTCCACAGATGCCCCCCTTTATTGTCTGTCCAACCTTTGATTTTGTCTTTGGTGTTTCCAATCTCTTGTGGGGAATGCAGCCCTTCCAGCTACCCTTTCCCCTTGTCTCCTTCTTCTTTGTTCACCCCTTGCTTTTTCTGTGTGCTGTTTGCTTCTCTCTCTTTTCATGTATTTCCACTTTACTACTTCTGCTACACCAGTACAGTGTACTTGTTTATGTGTGTTGTGTTGTTATTTAACTTTTCAGAAAGACTCTGCTTGGGTCAAAACGTCAGGCCATTAACTGTTTTTTGCAAAAATCCACATCATCACTTCTTGTCTGTACATAATTCATGTACATGTCAGTGCTTCTGACCTGCTTGGGGGTACTTGGATAGAGCATGGAGGAAGGAAATACATGGAGTTTGAACAGGCCCAACATCAAAAGACCATGATAGGCTGCCGCAGTTGCAAAAACAGTGGCCAGTAACATCCATTGGCACCATTGCGTAATCCAACTAGATTTTCTTCCTCCATTGATAGAGGTGCTCCAATGTCCATCTACTAAGTGTTCAATGTATGTTCTTAAATTTGATTATTCACCTTATTTGTTTTGATGTAGAGATGACGAGATTTTGTACATTTCACAAGGGGAACCATTTATTGGTAAGATAATTGTAAATTATTGTAATAGCTGTCTAAATTGCTTACAAATTACATATTTACATTTAAATTCAATGCAAAAAACAAACGACTGGCATCCTATTGTTGAACCACTGTAAGCTTGGCCAAAATATAGCATATAATGGAGCCATTATAAAAACAAGTTCCCCATCATGGCTGTAACTTGTATTGTAAGCTAGAAGGAGTTTTTACAGTTGACTAATAAGAATGCAGCAGTGCCTAATGACATAGTTGATTGATTTAAAGTAACTGAAACTTAATTGATCACTTTGTTTCTAAACAGCATTGGAAATGATGGATAAACACTCAACATTCATGTAGGCAAAATTGAAACCATCAGCACTTAAAATTACTTTGTAATGTTTACTTGACAACGAATTACAAATGAATCAGCGTGTTCATAATTATGTATGTTGTGTTGCTTCTTATGGGATATACAAAACTTGCAGATTGTGCCTTTATCTTGAATAGCACTCCACCATTGTCCACTGAACATTCACAATTAAATTATTGTAACAGCCACCAGTCCCCTCCAACACATCCAAAACAGTGCTGCATGCTTAATTGTCCGAGCACATCACCTCACCTTCCCTCAATTCCTTCACTGGCTTCCCATTAACAAATGAGCACAACATTCCAGTCCTTCAATTCGTGCATTGGCTTCCCATTAACAAATTAATCCAATTCAAAGTCCTCCTCCATGGTTTTAAAGTCAGAAATGGTCTAGCTCCTAATTAATTTTTTCTTATTCTAAGTTAGAACAATTTTTGTTATATTATTTTGAGTTTTTTTATAATTGTTTTGTACAGCGCTTTGAAACTTGTAAAAGGCACTTTATAAATGTTATTGTTATTCTTTCATTTTATCACAGCATGCAAAAGAACGATCACATTTTCCTTTGTGCTAGTAACTCCTCGAGTCGAGCTACGTCCTGTAGCCTTAGATCTCAAGGGTCTTTCTCAGGATCCTTGCTGTTCCCCAAGCGCTGCCCTCTGTAACAGATCTACTCTCACATTTGTCCCTATTTCATCTAGATGTTTCCCCAGTGCTTTTGGAATAGTGCCAAGTGCTCCAACCACCACAGGGACTGCTTTCACTTTCATTATTAATAATTATTATCTGACAAATAAATCAAAGATTTTGTTGTTGATATTAAAGGTGTATTGCCAATGAGTAAAGGTCATACAATGAAACCAGTTTTTTTCTTTCAACAGATCCTAAAGCTAGTTGTTACTCACAAGCTATTGGTGCTTGTACTGGGCAGAGTACATTAGCAACTCATAATGACTGGGTTACGCTCAACGTTGGGGGTAAACACTTCTCAACTACACGGTAACGTCAAATTTGAAGGGTTTTTTTACTTGGTTTCTTTTCTTTTTTTCTTTTTTTCTTTTCTTTTAAAGCTGTCCCGACATAGTGGTCATTCTTAACTTACTACAAAATTATTTATTATTATTATTATTTATTTGACCAAGACAAACAAAATAAAATTACAAAGAAAGTACAAAGAAGATTATATAAGATTTGGAAGTAAACCAAGCAAGAAAGTAGGTCCAAGAAAAAGAGTCGGATCCTACATCCTATCAAAGCTTAGGTCTTGAAAGTACCAAAAAACACAATTGGTTTACCATCATTAGTTAATTGACTTAGTTATAATGACATGAATATTTAAGTAGCCAATCTTGAGACCACCATATCTCAAAAAGTATTAGTCTGATCGTCAAACTTTTTTCGATTGTATACTTGTGGGATACAGTTGAACTATTTGATGGCCTAAAATCCTGAACGGCCTCACCGTGACATTATTTATGGCGCGTTTTGTATCTGTGTACAGTATTTGGTGGGTCAAATAACACAGCTTTACAAAATAAGTTTAATTTTAGTTACCTATAATAAACAAATCATTTTGAAAGCACAAATGGGTTTACTACGAGTTATTCTAGGCCATTAAAACTAATCAAGTACAATGTATTTCCACAATAATTAACGATTACACTAAGTGAGAAATCGAACATCATGGCTGGCTTGCTGATTGCGCCATAATTGCGCAATCACAGCAAGGTGTCGGAGATTACTCTGACATTGGAATCCTAACCGAGAGAGGACCTTTACCCTAGTTAGTGTATAACCCATTCAATAATCTGCACGGCAACCTCGCGAAGTCACTGTGGCTGGGGTCCTTGAGACTCCTGATACCATTCCAAATTCACCTGATAACCACGAATCAGCTGAGCAAAAATAATCCCATTACTGTGTTTTCCCACGTATTAGTTAGTATTTCCACTTTGGTAGGACAGTGGCCAGGGGCCTAGGTAGTAGTAGAGGCGTTAAGTTAAGTGCGGAGGTTGTTGGTGCCGAGTTTGCGAGGTGCCGAAGTGACCAGTGTGTACCGTTAAGTTAACGTATCAACGAAGAGACAAGATTTGTGAATCACGCAGACTTAAAAGTTACAATTACGTTTTTAATACAATAGCATATAGACCAAAAATGTAATCATAATTCTCAAATAAATATATGCCAATTATAACTCAAAGATAATTATATTTATACCCAGACACGTCTCTTTGACGCAAACATAAAGTAGCTATAGATGGTGGTTTAATGCAAAATTGGCAGTGAAGCAGCAGCAGAGAAGGAATGATTACTTGTGCTTGCTTTTACAATTTGCATGTAGTACAAACCAGTAGTTAGGTAAATTATTGTGAATTCACCTCATACTTTGACAATGCTTTATTTTAAATTATTTTGTTAATTTACAGGAGCACACTTATAGGGCGTGAACCTGACAGCATGTTGGCTAGAATGTTTGCAGATGATGGTAAGTTTAACCAAGTTATTTCTATTCTTAATCAAAGTTTGATTGACTCAATGGCCTGATTACAGGAAAGTCACAAGAAGAAAAGTGAGTTTATAATCCAACTTAACATATTTTTTATCATTTTATTTGATTTTATAGTCACACAAAGGGCACAAATGCCTTAAATTAGATTAAATATGTGTCTGAGAATAATATAGAGCTACTTGGTGAAGTCAAATAAGTGCATAAGTTTTTGAGTTTATGAGAAAGAGCTTTATATGAATAAAACTGTAAGACGAATGAACTAAGACTTGAAAGATTTAAAATTCAACAGCACAGTTAAACCAACTATGTGGTTAAACAGCAACTACAGATTAAAAACAAAACAGCAGCAACAACTGTCAAAACAGGCGACACTTTGTATATTGATGGAAGGAAGTGTGCAAAACAGCTAAACAGTATGATAATGCTTAATCCTTTGTGCTGCCAGGCTGCCATTTAAAATTAACGTGACCATGACATACAAGAGATGACTACCAAGGATTACATCACAGGTTTCCATGTTTATTACAACAAATTCTTAAGCAATTAACCAAGAAATCATTGAGAAATAAAATAAAGTCTTAAGCGGAAATGCTGAAGGGAAATGTAAACAATAGCGCGTTGTGGCCAATCAGTCTAGTGCTTCAAACTCAAGTTTTGGTGGCTGACTCATCGCATTGTGGGTTTTAATTTTGGTCCTGACACTTTTTTTTCCTTGAGCAAAAAGACACTTGTTTATAATTGCTTCTCATTACCCAGAAGTCGATGGTACCTGCAAGGGTGGAGATTGTTGATGTGAATGATTAACAAACTGAGCCCCCATTTACATGTACATGTGTAGCTGCTGGTGCTATAAAGGAGTTGAGATGTTTTTGGGAATTTTAAGGCCCAACAAACAAGGATAGTATTAACTGTAATGTGCTTTGAGGGGACCTACTTGGCTTAAAAGTGTATGATAAAAACATGTTTTTGTGGGGTTTTATTTAAAGGAAAATGACTCTAACAAAAACTGTGATATTTTTTCTTTGTCTGCCTCACAAACAGTCTGAAAGTTATGTGTAACTGCATGATTGTAAGTTCAATATTATGTAGTAATACTCGAGAAAGACTCTGTTACGGTCCAAACGTCAGGCCATTTACTATGTTTTGCATTTATGCCATAGGTGCTTTTGGTTGGTAAGCAGTTTGCAACAGCTAATTCTAGTTTCTCATTTATATCTTCTCTGTTGTAGTATCACTTAGGTGATCCTCCTTACCTACATTGTACCCTATTCTCTGTTACATTTTGTCTTGTTTGTTACAGGTCGTTCTAACTTTTGCTTTTTGCTTTTAGCGATCCTGTTCCCCCCCACCCCCGCCCTTTTCCCCCTCATAATACTATTATGTCCCTTTCCCTTTGTAACATTTTCCTCCCCCTGTATATGAACCAACAAATTGCCTCCCTTTACAGGTTTATTGTCTGACTTTGTGTGTTCACTAATAGCCTTCGTTTATTTCAGTATGCATTCCCTTGTAAAATCATCATGTTTTTTTCTAAGTTTACTGGTTTTCTGTCTTGTTTGTTGCTGTAACATGTGCTTTTTTTTTTCAGTGCTCCTTTGTTTTACATGTTTGCTTTTCTGTTCATTTTATGATGTCTTTTTAGCTGTTCCGACATAGTAGTCGGAACAGCTATTGCTGTTGTCAAGATTTTTATTTGTTTTCATTATTTTGTTTTATCACAGCATGCAAAAGAAAGATCACATTTCCTTCGTGCCAGTAACTCCTCTAGTTGAGCTACATGTACATCCCATAGCCTTAGATCTCAAGGGTCTTTCTCAAGACCCTTGCTTTTCCCAAAAGCGCAGCCTTCTGTAACAGAACTGATCTACCATCACATTTGTCCCTATTTCATCTATATGTTCCCCCAGTGCTTTCAGAATGGTGTCAAGTGTTCCAACCACCGCAGGGACTACCTTCACATTCACCTGCCAAATTTTACGAAGTTCCCTGGCCAGGTCTTGGTACTTTTTGATATTTTATACCTCCTTTGAAGCTGCCCTTATCGCCTGGCACAGCTTTGTCAAAGCTTTGTCAATGAGATTATTATTATTATTATTATTTAGCTGTTCCGACATAGTATTTGGAACAGCTATTGTTTTCATCAAGATTTTATTTTTATTTTCCCTTCTTATTAGCTTTTCCGACATATTAGTCGGAACAGCTATTGTTTACGTCAAGATTTTTATTTGTTTTTATTAGCTGCTTCGACATAGTATTCGGAACAGCTAGTGTTGTCGTCCAGATTTTTATTTGTTTTTCTTCTTTTTATTATTATTCTTTCGCAAAAATCCCATAGGTTTTGTACATGAATTTGTGCCCTCCAAAAATCTTACTTGGCTTAGTATAAAAAAGTAAGATCCTTGTCAAATTGAAGCTTAGTACATAAACTTAACTCTAAATGTAATAATGGTTAAAATTCTTAATTAATTAGCAATTTTTTTAGTGTGGTGAATATTTAATTAGCCAATCTTGAGACCACCATATCTCAAAAAGTATACCCCCGATCATCAAACTTTTTTCAGTTTTAGACTTCTGGAATACTGTACATGTGCTTTCCGACCTAAAATGCAGGACGACATCACCATGACATCATTTATTGCGCGTTTTCACCCGTGTACAAAACACATAGGATAAAGTGAAAACAAACCTGACTTCCAGAAACCTTTTTCATTTAATCTCAAATTAAATGTCCTAGATTACACAAGTATTTCTTAAAACAAGAAAGATTTTATTGACGGTCAATTTAAAAACATCAAAACTTATTCAAACATTGTCAGTAGAAAAAACGTATTCCCAGGCAAATTTCACGGAATTGGTACTTCATCTCAAAGTCAGACTTACTTTAAAGGTCGGAGCGTTAATCAAAGTTAACAAAACGGAACAGCTTTGTGTTTGTCCTAAGGACAAACACCTTAGTCTTGTTTTTTTTATATATATACTTTTTTTAGGTGTTCAGGCACTATGCCCGGAACACCTCTTGTTTTTTGTTTTTTTCCCATACTTTACCCGACTGTCTGCTAACAAAGACACCTTCTTTAAAACTCCCACAACCTTTAAACTTCACATATAGTAAGATCTTTACTAGTAGAAGAAAACGCTGTAGTGATGAATATGTCACCAGGTGTCGAATTACATTAAATTAGAGTTTAACTTGTGAACAAATCATAACTCATAAACCTTGCAATGGATTTTTACAATCTAGACATAATCGGAAAGGTCCTTAAAAGCTTAACAAATGCTACACAGAGTGTGACCTTGACTTCCGATAAAACCGAAAGTTGAACATTTTTAAAATGTATATCTTAAGAACAACTCATTCGTGGGATTTGAGGCATTGCATGGTGAGGTATCATTGTATATTTGGTTTGCAGTAACACCATGTGTACAATGTACATGTATATATCTACTTGCTGTGTAGATTATGTTCTTTTGAGAACTTATCTTGCTATTTATTCTACTACCGCGAAGTAGATTTTTCGGGAGACTTCTCAGTTCTGAAAAGAACTGTCCTGCCTATTAACTACTACCTGGGTGGAAGGTAGGACATCGGCCAGGACCACTACTTTCGCTTAGTGGATCACGAGGACTTCTTGTTATTAACTTCTTAATTGGTCTCAACGTTTTGACTAGCATGATCTTGTGTAAGACATGTTGGTCTATTTATAGGGGTTCAGAGGTTTCAGGGTTGAGTCAGTCACTGCTCTGATTGGCTCTTCTGAAAGGAGAACTGTGGTTGGAGGGCTCATAGTTATTGTGTGGGTTGCCCTTTGTGTGTGAGTGCCCTGTGTAGTGGGGCCATGGGTTATCAGTGGAGTAGGGTGGTAGGATTGTATACCAAACAACTGATACAATGTATCTTTGTGACCCTAGTTGGTTTTGGGTCAGAATAGTTTGGGATACAGGACTTGGCTTGTTGTACTCCGTTGTGAAATAGTTTATACTCAAGTCTGCAAGTAAAGAAGGCGAAGGAAAATACACATGATGAGTTGTCTTCTACCAGAATGTGAATGATGGCAGAACCTAGTGTACGCTGCCAACGGTGTGTAAACTAATTTGAATTTGAATTGAGGATCGTTTACAATGTGATGGATATACACAAATAGTTATGTAAGGCTACATGTACATGGACGAATGCAGTCATAATTAGAGGGGGTACTATTCATACCGGTTACATTCTCCCCTCTGTTGAACAAAAATGTCGGCCTCGATATTTTACAGATTTACCTAGGCTTTACCTAAACACTTAATTAACTACGAAAAAAAAAAGTATCATTGAGAGAAAGTATAAAATAATTTCACTCTGCAAACCTATGCTATATATAAACCAGGTACGTGACTCTACAGCTTTACTTTCTGGCAGCTTCTAGAAATTGTCACAATAACGCTCGAAAGTTGACCTTAAGTTTGCTTTTTTGTGCTGTCCTTTTTGCACACAAGAGGAATACAAAAAATTGAGTTACTTGGCTGAGCACGAACACCTCTTGTTTTTGTTCTGTTTTCTTTCTTCTTCAGAATCTTCTTTTTCCGCTCAACTCTTCTCTGTCGTTTAACTCAAAATTAGTTGAACCTTGAAACTTGACATATACTTGAACCTTAACATGAGGACGGCACTTGGTAAGTCATGATGACGTCATCAGGTGGCGAATTACAAGGTTTTTAAAGTTGAAAAGGGACCATTTGCTATTTGCTGTATCTCATTGAATATGAAAGCTATGATGTTCATAGTTGGGCATCTGATAGATCAAGGCTGGGGCAACATTTGAAAAGTGAACGCCACAATCATACGACCTTAACTTCCGGGTCGTTACCCTACATGTGTAGGTCGAAGTTCGCCTTCAATGTTTTTCCTTAAAAAAATCAATTTCGGGCTTATCTACGGAATAACTCAAGATCGAGATTGAATTGAACATTGAAACTCATCAGACAACTGAACGTTAATATCAAGATGACACACAATTGATGATGTCATGATGACGTCATTGGGTATCAAATTACATTAATATAAAGTTTAATATTTGTAAAAATCATAACTCATGAACAATAATTCGGATTTGTACAATCTACACATCATCGGATAGGTCGTTAAAAGTTCGACAAACGCTACACAGAACATAACCATATGACATTGACTTCCGGTTCAAATCGGAAGTTGACAATTTCATAATGTCTTATCTTATTCATATCTTTAAAACTGTTGATCATTTCATCATAATTTTGTATCAGGTTGTAGAAAGTTACGCCCGCTCAACATTTGGACCTTTACATCTGGTAGAAAAAGGACGATAAAACGCACGTATCAGTTGACCCGCATTGACGACGCACGATAGCGTATTAACGTGTAAACAACCTTGTTGTGGCCACTCAAACTTTAAATTATGTTTCTCAAGCGTATTATCTTAGAAGCAGGTACATTTAGGAATACATTTCGCATCGATCGATGTTACAACTTATATTGCATCCAAGAGGACAATCCATCTAATATTTTAAAAATTCATAACTGCTGAACCACACATTGGTTTTTGACAATTCATACATCATCTGAAAGGTCGTAATAAACTAATCACGCCCTACAATTGCCTTCCGGTTCAAACCGGAGGTTGAAATTTAATATTAGAAAAAATCATAACTTCTGAACCACATATTGGATGTTTACAATCCATACATCATCTAAAAGGTCTTCATGCATGAACTTATAATGCGCTACACAAAATGAGACCCCATTTGACCTTGACTTCCGGTCCAAACCAGAAGTTTATGTTTAATTTTTAAAAAATTCATAACTCCTGAACCACACATTGGTGGTTTATTTTCTGTACGTCATCGGATAAAGCTTTTGTAACTTAACCAACGCAATAAAGTGTGACCTCATTTGACATTGCCTTCCGGTTTAAACCGGAAGCTGAAACTTTATATTTGAACAAAATCATAACTTCTGAACCACATATTTGATGTTTACAGTCTGTACATGTACATCATCTTAAAGGTCTCCATAAACTAATCACGCGCTACACAAAATGTGACTCAATTTGACCTTGACTTCCGGTCCAAACCAGAAGTTGATGTTTAGTTTTTGATAAATTCATAACTCCTGAACCAGACATTGGATTGATAAGGTATAATGTCGTTACCTATTCATTCAATCACTCACCCCACGAACACCTTGTTTTTGTAATTAACAAAAACTGAATCTCTTTTTTTTTTTTTCTGCCTCTTCTTCTTCCTTCTGAACCTTCCCTTGCATATTTAGCAAAAAAATGGCATATACTTGAACCTTGATATGAAAACGGCATGCAAACAATGACGTCATGTCTGATGACGTCATCAGGTGTCGAATTACAAGGTTTTTAGATTTTTTTTTTTTATCTTTGAAATTCTGTAACAAATCACACTTAAGAGGCCGGCGGTTGCTATATGCGGGATCATACTAAGGTCATATAGGTCTTTATTTTTTGTCGTGTGCGTGACCTCACATGACCTCTACTCTCGTTCGAAACCGGAAGTGCCTTATACATGTAACTTGAAAGTAGCAATTTTTTGGATTTGTTTTTACTGATGTTGTAGTCTGGCAAGTGCCTGGTTTAGAAAAATAGGACCGGTTACGTCACACAATTCAAAAGCGCACTCTAGCGGCAGGTTGAAAACAGTTCAAAACACACATTTACTAGATGTCTGTGGCAAAGTTTATGAGAATCTCTTCAAAACTGGTAAATATGATGATCTTTATGCAGACAACATATTTGTATAGTTGTAGTATGATGACGTCATCGTGTGTCACGTACATGTAGTAAGGCCCTAAAGGTGCATATTTTGAAGCCGTGTATCTACAAAATTAATCAGCCGATTGACTTGAAACTTGGTGTACTGTTAGACATTGACCATGGCTTGTGAAATGTGAAGTGACGTCCTGTTTCTGTCATCAAATTATTTTTTTATAAAATCAAAGCTTAGTATTTGAAAAAATCATTACTCCCGAACCAGACATTGGATTTTTGTTATCTACATATCATAGATACTCAGAAAGGTATTCCAAAACTTAATGGATGATACACAAAGTGTGACCCCGTTTGACATTGTCTTCCGGTTGAAACTGGAAGTTGAAGTTTAGTAAAAAAAAAAAAATCATAACTCATGAACACATGTTCGATTTTTACAATCTACACATTAATGGACAGGTCGTGAAAAGTTCAACAAAAGTTACACAGAACATGACCCCATTTGACCTTGACTTCCTGTTCAATCTGGAAGTTGATGTTTAATCATTGAAAAATCATAACTTTTGAACCACACATAGGATTTTTGCAATCTACACATCATTGGAAAAGCATTTTATCAACTTCACAAATGCTACACAGACTGTGGCTCCATTTGACCTTGAACTCTTACACAAACAGTGGCCCGTTTGACCTTTACTTCGGGTCGAAAACATTATGATCTACAATTATGATTAGGTCTCTTTGTATGAAAAAAGTTTGCCCACTCGGCCTTTCAATCGAAAGAGAAATGATAATAACTTCAACAGCGCCCTCTCGTGACAAGTTTTTTAAAAGAAACTATCAATTGCTGAAAACATGTTGCATAAATCCAAAAAGATTCAAACTTATGATCCAACAAGAAATAGGCTTTGGGTACATCATATTAATAGCGTCATCAGCAAAACCATTTCTCACATTTTCTACCACTTCTTACATTACTCCACCACAACCAGAGTAATATCAAAACTTGAACGAATGAATTATTGAACAAATGCCGAACACCCTGTTTTTGTTTTGAAACAAAAACTTAAGTCTAGTGCTCTATGCTGTTTGTTTTGTCCAACAACGTGGTCATATGTAAACCTGTCGGGTGGTTTACACACTCTTTCCGGCCTTGAGGCAGCATCCGCAAACTTTCACTTAGATATATGCTGTCTCTTCGGACATCGAAGTTCTGTCTCGTCACGTGGTGAAGGAGATATCGTTTCCTGCTCTGTTTCAAGGTTTGTATGTAATTTTTGTTTTTTGGTTACACACAACATATACTGGGAGGTCAAGATGCTTTGAAACAACAACATATGTATGTGTTTCCCATCTATCATACCAGTTTCTGGGTTCCAGTTATATGTTTGTGTTGTACTAGAACACAGTCACCTTCATGAAGTGAAGCATCTCTCATTCCTCGATCATAAAGTCGCTTCTGTTTGTTCTTGGCCTTTTGCGCAACACTGTTTGCTGTTTTGTAGGATGATTGTAGATTTTCACGTAATTTCTCTACAAATTCGTCATACGATGGTGATTCATTGTTCTTGTCATTAGTGAGTCCGAACATGAGATCAATTGGTAAGTTGGGATGACGACCAAACGTGAGGAAAAAAGGAGAGTGACCAGTCGACTCATGACGTGTACAGTTGTAGGCTTAGGTCATTGCGCCAACGTGTTGTTGCCAGTCTTGTTTTAGAGTGTTATCTAGCATTCCCAGCATGTTGAGGAAGGTATGATTAAATCTCTCTGTGACGCCTTTACCCTGGGGATGGTACTGTGTTGTCCTGCTCTTTTTGATACCGCACACTTTGCATAGTTCTCTGATCAGTTGTCCCTCAAAGTTGCATCCTTTGTCAGAGTGAATTATTACAGGGAAACCGTAGTGGATAATGAAATTTTCCCAGAGGACCTTAGTGTCTGTAGTAACCTTTTGATCCCTAGTTGGGTATAGGCTTGGGCGTACTAGGTAAAATGATCAGTGACTACCAAGATGTTTTCTACGCCACCCTTGGAGCGTTCAAGTTTCAGAAAATTGATTCCAACGAGGTCAAGGGGTTCACTTGATGATATGTTGACCAATGGGACTCTAGTTTTGGAGGCTGGGGTTTTGCGGAAACAGCACCTCTTGCAGCATTCACACCATTGTCGCACTTCGTCTGCCATTTTAGGCCCAAAGAAACGTCGCCTCATATTGTCGAGTGTTCGGCCAGATCCCATATGCCTAAGATCATCGTTGAGGCAGATCATGGTGGTTTCTCTGTATTCTTTTTGTAGAACTAACTGGAATGAAGTACATGTAACATCAGATTCTGTCTTTCACGATCGGTAAAGGAGAGGACTGTTTGCTCCTTCCCTTCTTCTGTCGCTTAGGGTCTCCAAAATTAGTTTGTAGAGAGGGGCAGCAGTCTTGGAGTATCCTTTCACATAATGTCGGTAATACCCCGTGAATCCAAGAAATCTCATCAGCTCTTTGCAGTTGGTTGGTCTTGGCCAATCGCTTACTTGAGAAATTTTGTCTGAGTCAGTTGAGATCCCTTCAGATGATACAATATTCCCAAGGTATCTGACTTCTCTTCGTAGGAGAATGCACTAGGCAGGCGTAAGCTTCAGACCGTGTTGCCGGAGACATTCAAAAACCTTACTAAGTCGTTGCATGTGCTCATCGAATGTTGATGAAAACAAATTTTTTTCATTGAGATATAACAAAATTGATGAGAAGTTTTGATCACCCAGGCAAGTCTGCATGAGCCGCTGAAACGTTGCAGGAGCATTCTGGAGTCCAAAAGGCATTCGATTGCGTTCAAACAAACCCATTGGAGTGGTGAAGGCAGTTTTGGGTTTGTCTTTTTCGTCTAACTCCACTTGCCAATATCCTGAAGTGAGATCTAATGATGTGAAGAGAGAAGCATTTCCAAGAGCATCTAGTGCATCTTCAATATGAGGGAGAGGGAATGCCTCACGCACAGTTTTGGCATTAAACTGCCTGTAGTCAACAAAGATCCGCAATGAGCCATCTTTCTCGTGAACAATTACAATTGGTGATGCATATGGGCTACAGCTCCGTTGAATTGCTCCGGTATCTTCCATGGCTTTAATGTGCTCTCTTACTCTGAAGAAGACCATCAAGTTGCTTCCTCTGAAATTCATCCTCAATGGCTGCTTCATACAGATCTAGGGATGGAATAGTGTTGTCAACCTCTACTGTTATCTTTCTTAGTTGTGCAGCTATGCCTGTATCTTTGTTGGACATCGTTTGTGTGTTACTTGAGGCTTCATCATTTCAAGTACTGAAGAGAGTTTGGCAAGTCGTGAGTTTCTGGTGATGGTAATTGGTCTTGCAGATATGTTACAAAGTCGAACTTGCACTTGGCGGTTTGAATCAACGTCAGCAACGAGACTTCCGACTTCAAGAGAGGACTTATTCTGAAGATAACCTTCAACAACGGCAGTGGAAGTACATGTATAACCATCTGGACCATGAGGTGCTTCACAGATGACATCTACTTCTGTCGCTGGTGGTACACCAATTGGAGAAAGCCAACATACTTGGAGTAGCCAATGCTACCTTGGTGATCACTTGGTTCAAAAACTGTGGTTTTGATGAAAGCAGTATGCCGGGCCGTGTCTTCCTTTTTTATGGATTCCTTGAAGAAGTTCCCTCTGGATAAGTTTTGGTCTCTTTTAACCATTAGCTGCTCGGATAATGTTGGACCACAAAGGCCGGGACCTCATGGTAAACAACATCCAAAATCATCAGGGAAATTGGAATGACACCTTGGTAAGCTAAAACACAAGAGTTGAGAATTGAACCAAAAAACAACCAGCAATGCAATATTAACGAAAATGAAAAAATGTTTCTAGGCCGAGACTAATTAGGCTAATCAGTTTAAATACTGAGAAAAAGCTACTACCCAGAACGTATAATGAAAACTCAACTATTGTGAGGAAAGTGTCCCGAAAAAGCAAAATAATTTCTATGAACACTTCAATCTGCAATCCAATTCCCTTTATTTTGACGATGAACCCTGCTGAATTGGGTATATGGTGAGGCGTTTTACCCACAAGTGGGTTGACCAATGAATCTCGGGCAGTTCAAGGCAGAAGGCCTGAGATGTCTGTATAGTGGAGTGGGTATGGCAGTGCTACGATTCAGAGAGAAGCTTGGCAGCCATTTTCCTTTCTACAGATGGGATCAGGTTCTTCTTCAGGCGGACATAGGTATCTGTGTCAAGGATACTTTGAACTTATTGATCACATTCGGTACGGCCCATTACCACAGTGGCATTACCCTTGTCAGCCTTCAGGATGTGCATTGAGGTATCCCTGCGTAGGTTATTAATAGCCTGGAATTCTTGTCTTGTTAGATTAGATTTTCGAGTTTTAGAGTTTGTCAAGACCTTACGAATCTGAATTCGGAAATCAGTTTACAACTCGAGCTTACAACTCGTACTTTAGTCACACTTTTACATCAGGTTGTAGGTCCTTAACCCATATCCGCCGACCTACGGATTTATCCGTAGTACCCGGAAACGCTACAAACGCGGAACTATGGATAATTACGTAGCAAATTTAACAGAAGTTTAGGCAGAACCGCAAGAAGAAATACTGATAAACAACTCGTCTTGAAAACTCTGAACATGAAGCTTAGAATAAAGGTGATTTGATGCAGATATTGAGCTATAAAAATGTGTGAAACAGACAGCAACTGTCATGTAACGTTCATATTCCATGTTTTTACGACGGTATGGCCTGTATTTATACAATAATCAGGCAAAATTGTTACATGTGTTTTTTATGTGTGATTGCCTCGTATAGAGCGTGTTTTCCTGACACTTTAAAAATGGCAATTATTTTCATCTTCATCAATTTTGGTAAGCTAATAAAACGAACTTTCTAAACATAGAACATAACATTTGACAATCTACTTTTTTTTTACTTGAAATATAAAAAACAGAATTTTCAGTAAATTATTAAAGATGATGATTTTATAGGGGAATAAAGAGAATTTTCTACTCTTTCCAACAGTATATAATTTGATGAGGTTTGATTTTGTGTAGAGCTGTAAAACAAAAAGTTGAGTGTAATGCCGAGTTTGGCTGAGGCATTTACATGTATGACCAATATGTACACAGATCTGTTAGGTGGATATGAGTTAAGCCTTCTCAACCTTTTGCACAGAAATGATACAAATTTGTCCTTCTGGTCAAAATCGGATGTCAAAGCCCACATATGTATTGAGCTGCATTTAAACTGTGTATAACGCAAAAGCACTGTGGCTGGCTGTTCCGGTCCATCGATCAGAAGGTTCAAAGTCACTGAAGCCTGATTTGTCTAATCCACGCATTTTTGTCAGCCAACAAAGACACTTTTCCCAAGCTTACACAACCTTCAAACTTTACACTTTTTTTCCCGGGATTCTTATTTGTTGATCTGTAGGTTCACAGAATTTTTTGTTTTTTTCCCTGGGGATTCTTATTTCTTGCTCTGTAGGTTCACACCAGAAAGAAGAAAATAACAGTAGTATTATAACAAATTAATCATACAAAATTATGTCACAAATTAAAGAGTAAGGGAAGTGACCAATTCTATTTTGTTTTGTACTCATTTTTTCATAGAGTTTTTGATGTTGACAAATTTTCACTTGAAGGGTATCGAATGCAATGGCAGTTTACACCATTTTAATGTGAGGTTAGAACACATGAGGATGTGAGTGGGGAAAAAATTGCAAGTCTCTAACCTCACATTAAAATGGTGTAAATTGCCATTTTATTCAATACCCTACCAGTGCAAGCATTTGTCAACATCCAAAACATCTGATGAAGTCATTCTGAGAAAAATGGACCTAAACTTTTTTGTATGGGAATGTTTTGGTTCAGTCCTGACTTTCAATAAAGTTTAATCAAAACAGCCTTGAATGTGACATTATGACTGTCGAAAAATTCCTCCTTAGAATGTAAAGATCCGTTAGTTGTTGAATTTCAATGATGTCATGTTTCAAATTTTGCTCAAAAAAAAGTAAGTTATGAACCAAAACATCCCTGTACAAAAGTGTAGTGACCCATTTTTCTCAGAAAGATGTCATCAGATGTTTTTGATGTTGACAATTTTTTCACTGGAAGGGTACATGTATCAAATGCAATGTCAATTTACACCATTTTAATGTGAGGTTAGAAACTTGTAATTTTTTCCCAACTCACATGAGGACTTTATCTATTGAAAAATGAGTACATCACTATATTGAAATGGTCACCTCCCTTCCTCTTTAAGTAAAAGACATCAGTCGTGGCACAGCTCTGAGAGTGCACCGCATTTACTAAAGAATTTAGTGATGTTACTGTTTGAGGCAATGAAGAATTTTCTGAAATCATTCTTCAGGAGCGGTAAAGACGGACGTTGCTCGTTCATTTTCATTTTATGAATATGAAACTGGCAAATCAATAGACATGATAGAAGGAGATTCAGGTTCTTCCATTGAGCTTCTGTTTTACCAAAAAGTAAAAGCTCATTGTTTGTAGTAAACCTTAAACCTGTTTTTTCTCAACCCATATCAAAACTGAATTCCAGAAAGATACAAATGTAGCAGGGTCTCCACTTCAATTTTACAAAATGTACATAAGTCTGAATTACTGATTCTAAAAAGAAATTAATTAGAGCCTAAAATTCTATGAATAAATCTAAATTGAAACCACCGCAACTTTGTGTCAACAGTCAGTACATTTACAAGGAGCTTCATGAAAGACCTGGGACCAGGTGTGAAAGTTGTAATTAATGTAGAGTTGATCGTCCCATTTGGTGATAAATTTACGCACAACTTTCCTGCTAGATGTACATGAAGTGTGTCGTAGATTCTTCTAGAACCTTTTTTGTCCCTTAAAATATAGTTAAAATTAAATGGCATCGACGTCATTATTAAGAAAAGACAATTTGATAGGTTTGACAACAGCCCCATATTCTATAAAATTAGTACGGACCTTAAACTTAATTTTAAAGTTGTTGAAAGAGAGAAAGTTACCACGATCACAAAACAAATCACCAATAAAAGAAACCCCGGCCGATTCCCAGTGCTTATAATAGATACATTTCTTTCCCACCTTAACATGACTATTGAACCACAAGGAACTCATCAAAGCATCTTCTTTTGTGGTTGGGAAATGCAGCTGAGTAAACTAGGACCAAGCATTCAAAACATCAATCCAAAACTTATTGCCCCGGAAAAGATTGTTCTTATGGACACCACCTGTCCTTAAAGGTCCACCCTCTAATTGGCCCAAATTGGCGATATTGAAAAAGACATGGGCGAGTGCTGCCCAACCAGAGCATTTTGTGACCAAGAGTTTCCGAATCCAAGTGACTTTTAAAGATTCCATGTAAAGTGCTACATCTACCATTTTCACACCACCCTGGCTATAATCCTGGACCATTTGATTTCTTTACACGCGATCTTTACCTTTCCAAACGAAATTAAAAAACAATGTGTTGAGGTCTTTGATCTTACTGAGAGGGGGATTAGGAATGGACAAAATAAAAAATGTAAGTTTGGATAAAAGCAGAGATTTAACTACTGTCACTCTTCCAAGCACAGTAAGATTATGCTTAGACCACATACCAATCTGCTTACGTAATGAAAAAATCGCCTTATTGTAGTTATGCAAAACCATTGAATCTAGAGGATTCAGAACCATTCAAAATTAAAACAGTGTCGTCCGCATATTGCGAAAGACAATATTCGTTACCGCCTAACTCAATACCGTTAACATCTTCATCATTGCATAACATCATTGACAACACTTCTGCACAAATGAGAAAAAGGTAAGGACTTAAACCGTCTCCTTGTCTACAGCCTCTCTAAGACTTGGACAGAAACCCATTTAAAAGTACTGAGGAGGAGGCCTGATATTAAAGGCACTGAACACGTTTTGTAATTGTCAAAGACCAGTATTCTCACTTGGTGTATCCCAACATATGCATAAAATAACAAGCCTGTAAAAATTTGGGCTCAATTGGTCATTGAAGTTGCAAGAAAATGATGAAAGAAAAAACACCTTTCTTGTACAAATTAGTGTGCTTTCAGATAGGAATAAAAGGCTTCTGGCCAGAAGTCTTATTATTTTACGTTACTTCAGAGGGAGTCGTTTCTCACAATGTTTTATACTATCAACAGCTCTCCGTTGCTCGTTACCAAGTAAGTTTTTATGCTAATATATATTTTGAGTAATTACCAAACGTGTACAGTGCCTTTAAACAGTTTAACCCAGTTTAGAATTGAGGGTCCGAAACTGAAGCATTTCAGTGTGAGACAGAATCAAAGGCCTTTTCAAAATACCTGGAATACTTTCTGAATCAGTGATATTAAGTAAATCATACATGAGGGGGATGTTCTCGCCATTAAAACGCCAAGCCATAAAACCTTTCTGTCTCTCATGAATGATATGAAGAAGGCAACCCTTAAGCCTCTCAGCAATAGTTGGCTCTTCTCTAGTACAAGACACTGCTTGAATGACGTCATAAGGTGTTGAATTATATTATATTAATTTTATTATTTGGATAATAAGTGGCGCCGCCAGATAAATAAGTGGCGGCCGCCACTTAATAAGTGGCGGCTGCCGGATAATTAAATAATTGCTACTTAAGCAATCCGAACACCTAGTGTTCGTAGTTCTACAAACAGTACATTTTTATTCTTTTATTTTGTTTCTTCTCAGCAAACCATATCCGCAATTCACAGTTGCGAAGCTTGTATCAATTAAAAACTTTACATGTAGTTAAAATATAACTAACAGATGCTGAATAAGTTGTGACTTCATGATAAGGTCATCAGGTGTTGAAATACAATAAACTATTCTATTATTGTAACTTCTGAACTAAAGAAGCTATTGTAACAATCTATTGTCATAGTAAGGTCTTCAAAAGCTTGGCAAAAGTCACACAGAGGTGACCCCGATTTGACCTTGTCTTCCAGTTGAATCCAGAAGTTGAAGTGAAAAAATAGTCTCCTGCATCGTTTTTAACTCTCGAGCTAATGTGGTAGGGAATTTGAAGATGGTTTCAGTGGATGATTATTTTTTTTTTTAATATAAGCAAAGAGTCAAAACTAACATGAATGACGTCAGCACTACATCACTGTAGAAAATAACAATAGGTCAATGTTAAAAATAATTTGCGGTCTCAAAAATTATGTATCATAATTTTGTTAAATTTAGAATACAAACAAACGATTCATCTTGATCACGTGACCACAACTTAAAATTTGGCAATGAAAATATAAAATAAGGATACAGCTTTGAAAGTATATGTTAATGTTTGTCATAATGGTTGTGTACAAAAAAGTGTTAGGGTTCACAAAAACCAAGAACGTGAACATTTATCGGCAGATTTCAATGTTTTTGGATGAAATGAAAGGAAATTCAATCAGTAAAACATCTGTTTTACTTATTATGCTCCTAAATGAAAGTTTTAAAAATTAGCCTTTGACCACAAGCTTTCTGCTAATTGATAATGTGCGCTTCATGCTGGGCACCATCAGTTGTTTATGTCGAAATAATTTGGTATCGAGAGGGTTAACAAGAAGCAACTGTGAGGCTTTCACCAATGTTTAGTGATCATGCTGACACATTTCTTTACACAAACAGCCCATCTTAGAAAAGTCAAACTTTCATTAATTTGTTTTATCTCTGTGCATTTTTGTAGATTTGCATGTCCCATGGCATAGTTCAGTGGACCATTCTGGTGCTTACTTGATAGACAGAAGTCCGTCTTACTTTGAACCTGTACTTAACTACCTTCGACATGGACAGCTTATTCTAGATGATGGATTGAATCCGGCAGGTGTTTTGGAAGAAGCTATCTTTTTTGGTATTACTTCTTTGTATAAACCGTTAGAAGAAATGATTAAGTTAAATGAAAAACCTGGAGACCACACTCCTATTACAAGGCGAGAGTTTGTGTTAATGCTGCAAGGAAGAGGAGCCAATTGTGAGCTGAGATGTCAGGTGAGAAACCCCCAAAACATGATTAATAATGATTTTCCTTATTTGTCCCTTCCCCCGTTCCATTGAATGTGTTCCATTTCATTTTCTTGATTCAAGAATATTAGGTGCTCTTGCGACATTGCAAATGCCTCAGGATTTTTTAGTTATTCATGCAATAGTGCAAACACCTACACGTAATATTATTAGGTGTTGGGGCACCACTCGAACAACTCATTGAGTTTTTACTGTTTCTTTTTTCTTCTTCTTCTTTTCACTGAACTAATTCCATGCAAGACTTCCCTTACTTGCGAAGCTCACTGAGACTTGAAACTTCTCACAAGCATAAACAACTTCTTCTGAAAGTTAAAACGTAATTTTTATATGACCATATGGTCAAATTTCACTATTTCTAAATTTCATATTTCAAAAAATCAGCACTCCTTAACGATACAATGGATTTTTACAATCAGTCCATCATGTGATAGGGCTTGTAAAACTTTATAAAAGTTGCACTAAAATTATCCCAGTTTGACCTTGTCTTCCGATTCAAACTGGAAGTTGAAAATTTGAAAAAGTCATGTCTCAAGAACTATATAATAGTCACAATTTTTACACCAGGTTTTAGATATTTTAGCCTGCTCAAACTTTCCCACAGAGATGACACCAGTTTGACCTTTACTTCCGCTCGAAACCGAACATTAAAGGGCACGTTCGCATTGACCCACATTGACGCTGTTCGGAGGAATACTGTTTGCTGTACATATACATTATGCATACCGATGTATTCATCATCACCATAACCATGTGATGTTCAAGAAGTTTTGCTTGGTTAGTCTTCTAACCTCATTAACGCTCAAATTGTGAGCATAGTTGCCTGCTAATAAAGACACACTTCCTAATCTCACATAACCTTCAAACTTTGCACATAGAACGATCTACACTTGTAAATGACACCGCTGTAGTTGATTCATCATAATCTCGTTACGCTTAGTTTTTTAATGAACTGATATGACCTTGCTTCCTGTCAAAACCGGAAGTTCAAATAAAACATATCTGATAAAGCTTGAGTATTGGTCTTTTCATATTCCTGTATGTTATTTCATTAAACTGTTAATGTTTACTGGCTCTGCACGCAACCCAAACACCTAGTATTTGTAATTTTACAAACACAACACATTTATTTATTAGGTGTTCGGGCACACAGCCCGTAACACCTCTTGTTTTTGTTCCGGTTTTTTTTCTTACTTTTTAATACTTCTTATTCTTCTTCTTATCCCCCGCGATTGTCCGCTAACAAAAGCACACTTCCCAAGCTCGTATAATTTTGAAATTTCTACCATAGTTAGATAACCATTAGGAGACGAAACCGTTTCATTTACGTCATGATGACGTCATCAGGTGTCAATTTACAAGGTTTTTAGAAAAAAATAAATTAATCTTTGAAAATCTGTAACAAATCACACTTAAGAGACCGGCGGTTGTTTTATGCGGGATCATACTTAGGTCATATAGGTCTTTATTTTTTGTCGTGTGCATGACCTCACATGACCTCTACTTCCGGTCGTAACAGGAAGAAACAGGAAGTGCCTTGTAATTTAAAAGTGGCACACTTTTTGAAGTTTTTTTTAACGGTGTTATAGTCGAGCAAGAGTCTGGTTTAACAAAATAAGACAAATGACGTCATAAAAGTCAAGAGCGCCCTCTAGCGGCAGGTTGAAAACAATTAAAAATGCACTTTTCCTAGATGTCTGTGGCGAAGTTTAAGATAATCGTTTCGAAATTGGTATACATAATGACCTTCATGCAGACAACATATGTGTGAAGTTTTAGATTGATGACGTCATCGTGTGTCACGTGGTATTGCCTTAAAGGTTTACTTTTTGAAGCCGTGTATTTACAAAACCACAAGATCGACTGAGTTGAAACTTGGCATGTTGAAAGACAGTGATATTGACTATGTAAATCTAAAGAAAGAACATGATGACGTCATTCCTTTTTTTTATACAAATATTTGAAATATTGACCAATTATTACGGGTATTTATTGACCCGCTGTCAAACCACGGGCTACACACACACTACGCGAACTAAACCAGTTTACTGTTTTGTTATCACGTAGTGTGTGTGTATACGTTGAGCAAATCATCCGCAAGGTTCAAAGTCCATCAAACATGCTTGTGGTCTTGTCTCTGTTCAAGGTTCGCGCAACCTGCTTTTGACAATACGCTTTGTTAGTCTCTAAAACAGCCGTCCATGCAAACCTCGTTAACAATCAAATGCTATGCTTTCGATCGTGTGCTTTTTAAAACTTTTGCTAAAGCTGGTGGTGCTATATCAAATTATGGTCATGCTTTTACCACGCTCTGTGGCATTATTGGCTTGCTCTGTGACAGATCGGCTCGTTTTAGTCTACGCAAACACCAATGTGAGCATTTTTGTTGGCCAACAAAGACACACTTTGAGTCGTGCGTAGCATGTACACGCGTGCACTTTTCCATTGTTTTTCATCAATGATGGTGGTCAATGACGTGGTCAATTTGCTTTGATTTGCTGTAAAACGTTAATCGGTGACAGGGTACGCTGAATATAAGGCATTTCGTCACTAAGGTGACAAAAGGAATTGTCGTGTGCTTATTAATACTAGCAGAAAACATGCGTATAACGTAACAACGATCTACAACCACGTTGCAAATTTACAATAAATTTGCAATGTTGTGTTTTGCACTCGTGGGGCCCAATTTAATTATATTATGTACTGGAGCATTATTTTTGTGCTCCTATAGTAAATTGCAAGATTGAGCTCAAGCCGCGATATATTACATTTAACGCTTGTTTTCCTGATAAAAGACGTCATCAATTGTAACATGACTTCGACTTAAAGTTGCAGTTTTACCAGATTTGTATACTCAGTATTACAATTGCTTGGTCAAGCTTAAAACCAAATTGATGTATTCAAGCTGACAATGAGTAACATCCCATATTTGAACGTCATGCCGAACACCTTGTTTTTGTTGTGTAACAAAAATTTAAGTCTAGTTTATTATTTTATTTAGGTTGTTTGGAGGGATTTTTTGTGTGGGCATGAGCCAAACGCCTCTTGTTTTTGTTTTTCCATGTGTTTAAAAAGATTTTTTTTTTACTTTACCTTTTCTTCTTCTTCCTCTTTACTCTTTTGTAAAAGATAACTCAAGATTGAAATTGAATGGAACCTTGAAACTTAACACCGTCATTATGTCAGTGCAATATTATTAGTGCATGAAATGAGAATCACATGCTTGCCATTAATGTAAAAACAACAATCTAGAGCCAGGATGAATTCATAGTGCATTGGTGCTTTTCTTCATACAAGATGAACCAGTGAGTGAAAAGGGCAAAACTCTTATGACACGGGGTCTGGGCCTGCTTAAGGGCCCCAGTAAAAATGTAAATATTATATGCTGTCCAATGCAATCTAGGACATTTCAGAGGCATTTAAAAAAAAATTACACATTATGTGTTCATCTTTTAAAAGTAAAACTTAGCTTTATATGTACATGTATTAAGTGCTGTTTTTAGGCTTCATCTCACACACGGGAAATATTTATTACAATTTTATAAAAATTCTTAATTTTTTGCAATAACTGGAAGCTGAGGTTTTCATTGTTATATTGTTGAATTGGTTTTACTTTCATATTTTGTATCACTTAGTATTACATTCCCAACAACATGTATAATGTTTATGGTCATAAACTACGTTAAACTAAAATAATTGATGAAACAAAATCTAGCCCACACAAAACTCCATATGGTTGGGACCACTATGGTCCCGGAGGTTGGATTGCGCACCATCTTCATCAATAGAGAACATCGGCATGGTGGTATCAAACATCAATTATAATTCTTGAATTCTCACATACAATTTGAATTTGTTATAAAATTATGTTTGCCATTATTTACTTTATTTGTTATCAAAGGTGGATCCAGGAATTTTGGTAAAGGGGGCGGATACTCAAAACAGTGCAAGTAGGCATGAAGACTTGAGGCCCCTCAAGGGCCTTGGGAAAATTGTTAGGTAACGATGCTCTCTGTTGTATTATGCATCTTTAAGGGTTACTTTTTGAGCACAGTAGTTAGAATAGTTTGCCTCTACTAACTTTTACTAAAATAAAATAAAATGAAAATTTAGCAAGTGTGTGCTTTACAATGCCAACAATGGCCTAGGGTCCAGGCCAGTTCAAGAGCCCTTGAAAGTTGTTGAAAATGTAGTTACTCTCTGGTGCATTCTGAGCCTTTATGTGTTTTATCTTTTGAGCAGGACAAGTTTTGTTTCTCTTAACTTTTGCTCTCTTTCTTGAAGAAAATTTGTTTGCAAAAGTTAAAGAAGCACGCATTGAGAAGCCTTCCATGGCTTGGTGGGACAAAATTTGGAAGATTAAGATACCCTGTTGTGTATCCTCAGACTTTTAAAGGTTTTAATTTTTCTTTTGAAAACAATTAGTTGATCTGTAAGAGTTTTCTTCTTTCTTTCTAAAAAAATATTTGTTATTTAGGCCTTTTCTTTTTCATCGCATGGGAAATTCTAGGGATAATTCTATGAGCCACCCCCTCCCCCTTCCAGTCCCCGGTCCAAAAAGATTGGGATATATCCCCAAAATGCACCCAACATACTGAGGGCTTGATTACTGCAGCACAACATCAGCCTCTACATGTATACAAACTGTATTATGTTGTAAAGAAGATGAGGATAAAGAATTCACAGGTAACACCTGTGATCTTAAACATTTGCATTCTTTATCCTCATTTTCTTTACAACATAATACAGTTTGTATACATGTAGAGGCTGATGTTGTGCTGCAGTAATCAAGCCCTCAGTTTACTTCTTAGTTCTCGGCTCTTCAACCAATTTCATGACTTGAGGTTCTCAACTTCTTCTGAACATCTCGGGAACCGGGCATCAAGTGGCTTTTCTGTTTTTTCTTTCATTTTCACTCTCAACCTCATCTACCTTTGTGTACTTTTTAGCGCAGTCGTTATTAAATTTTCCTTGGTACTCCTGATGCAGGTGCAAGCTTCTTTTTAGGTGTTCGGGCACTCCGCCCGGAACCCCTCTTGTTTTTGTTGGGTTTTAAAAATTAAAAAAAATACTTCTTCTTCTTGTCCCCCGCGATTGTCCGCTAACAAAAGCACACTTCCCAAGCTCATATAAACTTGAAACTTTACATATACATGTACATGTAGTTAGATAACCATAAGGAGATGAAATCGCTTTAGTTATGTCATGATGATGTCATCAGGTGTCAAATTACAAGGTTTTTAAACATTAAACATTTTAATCTTTGCGGGATTATATAGAGGTAATATAGGTCTTCATTTTTTATCGTGTACGTGACATGACATGACCTTTACTTCCGGTCGAAACCGGAAGTGCCTTGTATTTTAAAAGCGCCACATTTTTTGAAGTTTTTTTTAACGATGTTATAGTCGAGCAAGGGTCTGGTTTGAAAAATTGGACCGATGACGTCATTAAATCTAAAAGCGCCCTCTAGCGGCAGGTTAAAAACAGCTCAAAATACACTTTTACTAGATGTCTGTGGCAAAGTTTATGACAATCGTTTCAAAATTAGTATTTTCATGCTTCTTCGCTACGCTCATACGCATGAAAAGCAGTTTCATTTTCTATGGACGACAAGAAATAAACTAAACACTTCATGATACAAAGATTTTGTTTCAGATAATTTATTATAGCATGGGAAATAGGCCGGAGCACAACGGTTGAGTGTTAATTGGTCGAAAACGTGTAGCATAATTTTTGTTACCAGGTTTTAATGTTAGTTAATCGTTAGTAAAAAGCCATTATAACTCAATCCAGACTCATCGAGTCTCGACCCTTTAGGCCCTTCGGGCATCGCCCGGTATCCTCATTAATAGTGAATACAGTCAACTATATTTACATTATTTTACACGATTAGTTACAAATTGAATAATCGCCATTCCTCACTATCTAGACTCACCGAATCTCAGCTTTATATGGTTACTACTAAGTTACTTATACAACTTCATAAATTTTTGAGAACACTTTTTAAGTACAAACAAAATTCTCAATTATTATTATATAATTTAGCCATTACTCATTAGAAAGTATTGAGGATACAAGCAGTCTCTGATCGGAGTCTCTCTTTACATATCTGTTTTTTGCTACTGTGGTCTTCCATCTACCATGTTGCATGATCAATTCCTCGCCCACTCCTTTATTTGCCAAATGGGAGGCTCCCCCCGATCTTAGACTATGCAAACCGTATATCTTTGGGTTTTGAATTCCTATTAATTTGAGAGCATCTAAAAATAATTCCCGACACCTAGTATAACTTAAAGGCTTATTCACAAGAGGTTTATACATGTTAATACTGGGATGGTATGATAGGGCTGTAAATAGATGTACATCTTGACCAATTTCAATACAAGATCTTGACATAAAGCTCCTTAATATCGCAACAGGGGAGTATGAGCTATGAGTATCCGATAGATAAGCTTTATTCCCTTCTCTAAAAACGTCTGTTTTGGAACGGGGTATGAAAATACTAAATCCTTTATTATTCGGAAGTTCTTCAATATGAGAAGCCTTTATCTGAACCATTTCATCGTGCCTGAAGAGTAAGGCGAATTTTAAGGAAACGTAGCAGGCTGTTCTTAGTTCCATTAATGTGTTATCAGCTCTTCCTAATTGATCAACTATACGTTTAACTTGATCTAATGTCATTGGTTCTTTTTGATTTGGTGGTTTGTGAAGTTGTCGTTTGGCACTAATTAAAATCTGTTGAACTATTGGTGAGTCTATTGGGTTAATTTTGGCATTAACTAAAGTATGCAACCATTTGATAGCTGCTGCTGCTGATGTGAGAACGCTATCCGATTTTGCTCTAACTTTTAATTGAACCAAGTAAGCGGCTATTATTTCATCTTGTACGGGAAGTTTTATGTCTGAATACACTTCATTAATCCAAAAAAGAAATTGTCTGCATTTGTATAAATATGCAATAGTTGTGCCATCTGCCTTGGATAATACAGCTTCATTGAATATTTGTCTTCTCATACTTTCCAGCTGGATTGGAAATTCTGTCCAAAATGGTTGCGAGTATACTATCTAAAATGCAAACAAAAAACAAGTACACGAGATTGTTAAAGATTCGGAGTCAGTTAGGTTACAGTACAATCTATAAAAACAGCACAAATAACACCTTGAAATCTCTGGGAACCGAGTAATGAATTTTTGTTCCTTCCAAGTTCCAGAGCATTTTGTCCCTCAACTGAAATAAATCCCTTTATCCATATTTTGTAGTGTAACCACATAATTGGCCAAAACACTGAAGAAGGCCACCGTGGAAAAACTAAAGTACCTTTAGCTTTACAGTCGAGGAGTTTCTGTAAAACACTCGGAATCAAAACTACTGGGGGTACTAACAGACAATTCTCTCCTGACCAATTTTGTCCAAAGGCATCTACTCCAGAAGTGCTCGGGTTCCAAAATCTCGAAAAGAAACGTGGAAGTTTGGCATTATAATGGCAGGCGAAACAATCTACTGAAAATGGACCCCACAACCTTGTTATAACATGGAAAAATTGTGTTGATATCATCCAATCATCAGTGTCAACCAATCTACTTACGAAATCTGCTTGTTCGTTTTTTTTTTATTTTTTATTCCTAGGGATCCATTCAACTTCCATTCTAATGTTGTGATACATGCAGATCTGAAATATGTCATTTGCAATTCTTTGTAATTCTGTATTCATACTTCCCACTTCGACAATCCTTGCCGCAGGTTGACTGTCTGTATATAACTTTAACTGCGAACCAGAAATAATAGTTAAGAACGAAGAAATAGCGAAGAGAATGGTATTAAGTTCTCTCCACGTTGAACTTTTGGTTGCTTGTTCTTCTGACCAAAGCTTGTGAGCTGTATGAACATCATTACAAACGATTGCACCCGAACCTGTTGCACTTGCGTCACAACATATTATCTTATTCACTTTCCTACTTGCAAATACATTCCGCACATTTAATATAGACACATTTCGGGACCAGAACTGAACTTCAGAATTCGTTTGATGAGTTAATAGAGTTATGACATCATCTTCATCATTGGCTTGAGCGATCTGAACTTGGCAATGCCTAGTCATAAGCCTGGAAATATTGCCACATACCGGACCAAGTGAAATAATTTGTCCAACAAATGAATGTAGTTTCCTAACAGTTAAGTTGGGCGTTTCTTGAATTTCCCGAATGGTTTTTAGTATTTTTTCTATGCGCCTTACAAGTACTCTAAGTGTACCTTCTCTAGTGTCCCAAAGCATACCTAACCATTCAATTGACTCTGTTGGCTCCCATACACTCTTGGCAATGTTATAAATGAATCCCGCTCTTAACAATTCAACTCTCACATGTTTAGATATTTTCTTTGCTTCAATTTTTTTTGTAATTTAGTATTCTTCGTTAACTTTGGAATGACAATAAATCCATCATCTAAATATAGTGCAATAAGAATACCTGAAGCTCTCCAATGTGTGACCAAAGGTTTCAGAACTTTTGTGAAAATCAGTGGAGCAGACGATAAACCAAAAGGAAGAACAGTGAATTCGAAATATCTTTGAACTCCGTTAATTGACCATGAAAACCCGAGATACTTCTGGTAATCCTCAGCTACGTCTATGTGATGATAACCTGATTTGAGATCAAATGTTATAAGCTGTGCATTTTCAGATAAAAATTGCAAGCCAATTTTCCAGTCATCGATTTTGAAATGAATCTTTTGTACGAATTTGTTTATTCTGCTCAAGTCAAGTATTAATCGTTTCTTCCCTGAAGCTTGATAAGCTACGGATAACGGACTAACTGTGTACGATGGGTCGGGCTTCTCTGATATTCTGTTTGAAATTAGTAATTCAAGAATGGAATCAGTGACAAAAGAAAACTCGTTTAAAGCTGAATTGTTGTTTCGATAAAACATTGGTGGTGGGAATTCTAGAAATGGAATTTTGTAACCTTCAGAAATTACTGACATGATCATTTTTGATGCTCCTATACTTTGCCAAAATTGGGCACACTGTTTTAATCTTCCCTTTACATTCGTTTTATCAGACTTTAGCTCTTCATAAATGCATTTATCGAAATCACAACGTACCCCTAATACATCCCCGAATTTGTGCTCTAGATGAGTGACTTTAAGCTGTACCACTTGATCCTGTGCTACTGGCTCCGTTGGTGATGGTTGCCGTATAGGGGGCTGAGATGTTGGGATTTGTGAAGGTGCTGGCAATAAGGGCCGGGCTTGGTCGCTGATAATTTGGAACTTGCCAGGGTGAGGTTCTACTGAACTGGTTGTACCCAGCCGTAGAAATTGGTCTATCTCTTGGTTTGGCTTTGTAAGTGACGGCGAAGGGGTAGAATGGACACTCTCTTGCCCAATGCCCTGGCCTTCTACAACTGAAGCACATGTCAGAATTTGGCATGCCTATAAGAGAAATAGATATCCGGAGAGTCATGATTCATCTAAACGTTATTCAAACATGATAGGAAGTGCCATGACTGTGAAAGATAACCAGTAACAACAGAATTGTATTAACACCAAGTTAACACTTAACGTGTGCAGTGTTACGGCCTGAACTGACTGACCGAACCTATTGTCGGCTTATATACGCGTACGCTTCATTGATTTCAAACTTCCCGCACTCAAAACCACATGACCCTGACGTTTGGATTAGACGCGCTTTCAAGTCCTCCCATCCAAACAAAACTATATTTTCATGCTTCTTCGCTACGCTCATACGCATGAAAAGCAGTTTCATTTTCTATGGACGACAAGAAATAAACTAAACACTTCATGATACAAAGATTTTGTTTCAGATAATTTATTATAGCATGGGAAATAGGCCGGAGCACAACGGTGATGAACTATAACAAAGTATTCATTGAGGGGGTAATGAAACAAATACATATACCTCGAAAAAGATAACGATCACTAGGATCGTAATATCTCTTGGCGCCGACATCACTCGAGTTAGGTGTTTTACGGGGTCGCTTCCTGCCTTCTAAATCTTTGAACGCAGATTCTTCTGCGATCTGGACCCGCTTCCTCTCTTCAGCAGACTGTTTGTCTCCTGCCTTGTCTAGGTGTTGGACTGTTATCCAACCTGCCTTGCTACCATCTGCAATCCTAATCTTCTTCTTCCGTTCTGATACCAGCTCCTCAGCTTCTTGGATCCCTTCGATGGCTTCTTGGATGTTGCCCTTCTTAAGTAGAGATATCTTGATCTTGTCAAGGACGATCTCTAACTTGCCGCAAAATTCAAATTGTGCTGCATTGCCAGGTTTTAGATCTTTCGCCTCTAGCTTGTTCCGAAGCTCCTTTATACTGCTGTCGTCTGTGTTTTGGTTACTGTTACTCAAAGACTCGAATTTATGATTGAAATAATCCTTGAACTTATCAAAGAGTGCTTCTGGATTAAAAACTGTAGGTTGGTTAGTATCACTGGAAGCCATGAAAGATAACCAGTAACAACAGAATTGTATTAACACCAAGTTAACACTTAACGTGTGCAGTGTTACGGCCTGAACTGACTGACCGAACCTATTGTCGGCTTATATACGCGTACGCTTCATTGATTTCAAACTTCCCGCACTCAAAACCACATGACCCTGACGTTTGGATTAGACGCGCTTTCAAGTCCTCCCATCCAAACAAAACTATATACATAATGACCTTCATGCAGACAACATGTGTGGAGTTTTAGATTGATGACGTCATCATGTGTCACGTGGTATCGCCTTAAAGGTTCACTTTTTGAAGCTGTGTACCTACAAAACCACAAGTTCGACTGAGTTGAAACTAGGCATGTTGATAGACAGTGATATTTACTACTTAAAGCTAGAGTGGTGACTTGATGACGTCATCATATTTTATTTTACACATTTTTGAAATTTTGATCAATTATTATATATCTTCAGTACAAAGCAAGCTATAGTCAAATTTTATTTTGCATGAGACTTGCAAGGTCCTACAAGGATATAATGTGGAGTGACGTTTTCACGACGTCATCAATGTTCATGTTATGTCACCACCAAGGTAGTGTTTTACAAGATTACAAGATCTATACGTACAGAACAACTTCTTTGAAAACACGAGGTCTGCTAACACCTGTTGATGTTATCGTGACGTAATTAAAGTGGTGTTTTGTACTACTAAGGAGCTAACTATGTGCAAAGTTTGAAGGTTGTGCTCAACTTTCGCGCTTGCGTGGATTAGTCTAGTACAGCCTAATGCCAAATCAGGCTCTGTGGACTTTGAACCTTATGATCAATGGAGCAGAATAGCCAGCCACAAAGCTTTTGCAGTATACACAGTTTACAGGCGGGTCAATGAATACATGGGCTTAAACGCCAAATTTTGGACCAGAAGTTAAGGTCAAACTGGTGTCATCTCTTTTCAAAAGTTTCAGCAAGGTCAAGGACCTACAACCTAAAATAAAATGTTTTGCTAAATTATTGGTGGTTCTTGAAAGATACATTTTTTAAGTCAAGGTCAAATGAGGTCGCACTGTGTGAGGCATTTGTTAAGTTTTTATGACCTGTGTGATGATATATAGATTGTAAAAAACCACTGTGTGGTTCATGAGTTAAGATTTTTTTCAAATATTGATTTTTTATTTAATGTAATTCAACACCTGATGACATCATTATGACGTCACTATAGTGGTGTCTTCTATTAGTAAAGATCTCAGTATATGTGTAGTTTAAAGGTTGTGTGGGATTGAGAAGTGTGTCTTTGTTAGCAGATATTCGCAAGGGAAAAGAAGAAGCACTAGAAATGCAGTATTTGTACAAACACTAGGTGTTTGGTTTGTGTGAATAGCAGGTAATTTAATATGGACATAAAACCCATTAGAATTAAGATTTTTATTATCTGATTTTATTTGATCTTGTGGTTTACTCAGGAAGTCAGGTCAAACCATGTCACTAACAAATGAAAAGAACTCCCACACATCCAACTTTCACAGGCAAAGCTTAGATTCAAATCTTAACAGCTGTGGTTCTGAAGAAATGCATTTATAACGATTTTGTAAAACTTCACGACAAAGGTGACATCATGTTACAATTGATGATGTCATTTTACAAGGAATTCAACAATTTTAACATATCTCGGCTTCAGTAAATCCAAAAGCTTGTCTTAATGCTATGATGCTAAATGCTATGATGTAGATGATGCCTTGAAAAATTGACTTTTAAGTTGACTTCATGTAAGCTGATGACGTCACCGTGACAGATTCTAAGTTTTTGGATGTAACAAATCCCAGCTTGAATAATGCCAAGTTTCAGCATGATCGCTAAAGTTGTTCTGTACGTATCTTGTAAAACACTACCTTTGTGGTGATATAATGTCACTCCATATTTTATCCATATGGGGCCTTCCAAGTCTGATGCAAAATAAAATTTGATAGTAACTTGCTTTGTCCTCAAGATGTGTAATAATTTGTCAAAATTTCAAAAATTAGTAAAAAATTTGGTGATGATGTCTATTTAATTTTAAGCTGTCATTGTCATTGTCTAACAATACACCAAGTTTCAGTTCAGTGGTTTGGTAGATACACGGCTTCAAAAAGTACATTTTTAAGGCAATACCACAGGATACACGATGATGACAAGTGTTTTTGAACTGTTTTTTAATCTGCAGCTGTTGGATGTTATGACGTATCTGGTAATTTTTTTCTAAACCAGGCCCTTGCCAGATTATAACATCGTTAAAAATAACTTCAGAAAAGTTGCCACATTATATTCAAAATAAATAAATTTGGGGAGGCTAATCATCCTTACTCGCAGCTAAGAGCTGAATTGCGAAGGACGCGGCTACAACGTGTTCGAGAAGCAGGCATGCTAGGGCGCCTTTGGCAGCCAGCCACATCAACCCATTATGACCACGGAGCACAGCCAGAGATCGAAAGTGTTTGATTTTTCCCGAGGGAGGAAAACCGGATGGTCTGGAAAACCCTCGTGGCACAGCAGAGAACCAACGCACAACTCAACTCACATATGGCCCTGGCCGGGTATCGAACCTGGGTCACCTTGGTGAGAGGCGAGCGCTTTACGCACAAGCCAACCAGGGCGAGCGCTTTACGCACAAGCCAACCATGCCAAGGCACTTCCAGTTTCGACCGGAAGTAGAGGTCACGTAATGTCAAGCTTACATTAAAAAATGAAGACCTGTATTACCTTTGTATTGAAAAAAGAAGAAGCAACCTTTGATCTCTTGTTCTTGATTTGATACGGATTTTCAAAGATTGTAATATTTAAAAATTAAAAGCCTTGTAATACGACACCTAGTGACGCATCATGGCAACATGACAAACGATTGTTATCTACCAATGAATATCTAACTCTGTGTGTGAAGTTTGAAGGTTGTGTGAGCTTGGGAAGGGGTGTCTTTGTTAGCGGAATATCGCAGGGGAGAAGAAAAAAGAAGACATATTTTAAAAGGTGGAAAGCCCAAACACCTAGAAGATGACGTATTTTCAAAAGAACAAACAAAATAAAAGGTGTTGTGGGCGGAGTGCCCAAACACCTTTTTAAAAAAATATAACAAAAACAAAATGAACAAAGAAAACAAGAGGTAGTACAAGCAATGCTTGAACACCTAACAAATACAATTTTTAAAAACGAACAAAAACAGGAGGTGTTCCGAGTGTTGCTCCAAAAACCTAATAAAAGCATCCCTTCCCATAAAGTTTTTGAAGGGAGAGCAGGTTTATCACTTTTCTTTTAAATATTTTTTTATATACAGCGTAATCCTTTTTGGTTTTTTTCATCATGTATAATTGTTAGTTGATACATATGCTTTAAAGGTATTTATTATACAGGATTGGCAGAGCTGACAAAATAATCACAGACAGTGTTCATGTTTTGTGTAATCAACCACATACATGAAATAACAAACCTGTGAAAATTTGAGCTCAATTGGTCATCGAGGTCACGAGAAAATAGTGAAAAGAGACCTTATGTGTTTTCTGTTTTTCAAACATCGAGTTTATTATCGCGCGCGATAAAAACTATTGTTTTACTAATTTCTCAGAAACGGTAGTATTTTAGGCAGAAATATTTTAAGGAACCCTTTCTACCATTACTTACTTTAAATCATGTAAGTTATGTGTGAATCTGTGAACATTTGTGTTTTTCGATCTTACCAATAGTGTACCAATATTTAAACTTAAATGAAACATTTTTCAACAGGTATTATATTTGTTTTTGTTCAAGGGAATGAATTTTGAGCGTGCTGATCTCTCCAAACTGGATCTAAGATACATCAATCTCAAACTTGCTAATCTAAGTGAGGCTGATCTTTCTGGTGCTAACATGTCTTTCTGCTGTTTGGAGCGAACTAACATGACAAGAGCAAAGCTAAATGTAAGTTCCTAGCTAGACGTAGAGCTGTCTACCTCTACTCTCTTCTACCTAGCATGCATGGGAATGCTGCACTATATGTTGCTGTTATCTTGACTAAGATAATCTGACCTCAGCTCTCCCTTGCTTACCATTAATAGGAATACTCCTATATATATATATACACAAATACATAGCTTATAACTTGCCAAAACTATCTCTGCCCTGTATCCCTACCGTGCATAATTATAACTCAAAAATTTTGAAAATTACATGTAACATTTATGCACATCAAATACAGGTGCATACAGCATCCTCGGTGTAAGATGTGCCTCCTATTATCTTATGCACATTGCCACTTTCAGTGTATAAATAGCGCCCTCAAGGGTTGAGACATGTATCCCTTATCTTCCAATATGGCGAGTTAAACAGGTGAGCCTTTTTACATATTGACATCAATAAACCCTTGTGATATCCCACACTCGGATCCAGTGCATTTCCATGAGAACCAATGATGTATGTATGTAATGGTAATGCTATGGACTAAAATAAATGTTTTGCAATGTGAATTATTGGGGAGCCCTGAAGGCACATTTGACCTCTATTTAACCTATTTGTCATGACACTTGTGCCCCTGAGCAAGGCACTTAACCATAATTGCTTCGAAAAAGTTGGGAAGGTAGTGCATTCTGCTCTACCAGCCAGGCTCCTAGTGGATGATACCCATGCCTACATCCTTATGGACTGTGAAGGGGGTAACCCTGTTTCAGCCCCAGGAGTAGGAGGCAACGTGCCCCTGGTGTAATTGATTTGGGTCGATAGCCCAAATCAGTTATGTGTAGCCCTCACCTTGAAGTGGCTGTCCGTGGCCTTGTGAGTAAGGCGATATCTCATTAAAAAAATATATATATATATATATATTTGAGCAAAAGTAGTTAAAACATTTCCCCCCTCTTTAGTACTTCTATTCTTTTACTTGAATTAAAAATGTTATTCAGTAAAAGTATGCACAGTGTGAGCATTGTTATGCCTACCATGGTATGGGGTCAGGGGCAGGGGGCTCCTCAAGGACCATGGCAAATATTTGATAATGTAAGTTCTCCTTGTGCATTTCTGGGTTATATTTTGAGACAAACATTTTTAAAACTGTAATTGAACTGTTTTTATTTATATTTATTATCTCCCTATGTAGGATTTGAAACTTTGCATGGTGGGAGTATAATCAGGTAAGGTTTGCGGTAGCACCATGTGTAAATCTCTTTTCTGATGGTTCTAAAAAGAACTGGTTGTTGACAACTCAACTTTTCGATCATCGCTCCCATCCAGGCATGGCACCCTAGACAGATCAGAGAGGCCATCGAGATCTACAAGCATGACACAGTTCCTCAAGACAAAGGCTTCCACATTAGTAACATTAGGCTCCCACTCTCCTGACTAATGGATCTCCTATATCCACGGTCACATCCCCTACTCTTGGGTCATCTATACACTCAGTCTCCTCTAGGTTCCCTCTCCTTTCCTGTGCTTGTCACCAACTGATTCAGTTCAGTGAGCACACACTCCCCTACCCACTCCCAGTGGGTTTTCAGTCCTAGGTCCAGCCTACACGCTTCACCGAACTAAGCCCAGCTTATCTTGTTCTGGTTCCCGCCTTCGCGCACCATCGAGCCAAGTCCAGTATCAGTTAATCTCCAAGACATTACTTAAGCAGCATCTAGCAACAGAGGCCAGCTTTCTCCTGAAGATGATCAGAGCATACTGATCGAAACTTCAGTTGTCAACAACCGGTTCTTATCAGAACCATCACAAAAGAGATTTACACATGGTGCTACCGCAAACCTTACCTGATTATCTCCCTATGCTTTTTATGTTTTTTTAAAAACCTGCCCTGAGTGTTTGCAGAGCTTTTCAAAAGCTTAGTAAAAAGCTTTGTGAAACCTTAAAAAGTTTGAACTGACATGATGTTGCAAGTATCTGGGTTTCTTTTTGAATGGTGCGTACAAACAAAACCCCTTGCCTAGTTTCCCATGGGGATAAGATTTCATCACATGATTGCTGTAGAAATTTAGTTATTTATAAGCCACTTGTTTTTTTTTTTACCTTATGGCAATTAATTTTAAAACTAATTCTAATAAATCTATGTGCACCCATTCAAAAAAACTTGGGATTATCCCCCCCCCCCCCCCCCCCATTTAGTATGTAATACCATAGAGAAAGGACACACCATCATTATGAAACCACTCAAAACTGTATGAATGTTATTTTCTGAAAGGGTTGAACTAAAAGTTAGTCGCAGAGAATTGCTGGGCTGATAAACATTGACTGTTACAATTGCTCCAGATACACACAAAGCTGTGGGTAACATAGCTTTGGAAAGTGCATACATAGTCAAAGTACATTCAATATGTTTAATATGCAGGATGCACTGCTGTTAATCAATTAGCAGTGAGGATTCAAGTTTGCTGAAGGATGTGAATCACCCATTAGGGCTCTTCAAACATTAAACCTTCCAATTATTGAAGTCAACGTTGTATGTGGTGCACCCTGAATGAATTCAATGCATCTGCATATTAATTGTAGAGTTAGCTCACAGTTCATGAGGGATCCACAGTTCATGGTCTGCCAATACCACACCAAACAACAGTGTAAAGGAATGTGTTTGGTTGAAAATCAAATTTTGTAATACTATGCCTTTATCCTCAACATACATCCTCAACATACATCACTATTTACATGAAGATTAAGGTGCATGCTTAACTATCATGTTTAATTAAGAAACCATTAGTTTATTAATTTAACATTAAATAATTTATAATTATTTGACAAATGTAATTTTAGGTGATTTCTTTACCAGAAATAATGCATTTATTATACTGAAGGACAAATGATCATGATTGCCTTCATGCTTTATCTGAAACATAACCACATAGTTATCAAATAATTTGTAGATCTTTTGTTTAATATGTTGATCAAAAATTTAATTTGTTTACATTTGATACAGTATTTATTTATAATTATGAAATAGGGTGCCAATTTGCAAGGCGTCAGGATGGTTCTCGCAAATTTAGAAGGTGCTTCTTTAATTGGATGCAATTTTGAAGATCCTCTTGGGAGGAAAGCAAACATGGAAGGTATGATTTCTTTTGCATAATCAAATTAAATTTCTTGAAGTTGTAGTTTGTCTCAATGACACTTTTAGTCACATTTGGACTTGTGTCAGATTTGTGTGACCCATATCCAAAGTTGAACCTAAGGTCAACTAAATCACTTAACCATTTTAACCCTTGGAACTTCAATTACGGTTAATTCTGACTCAAGCTTTGATTGTGTAAATGTACATAAGTACAGCTCACAACTAATGTTAATAGGATTATGATTATTATCTTTTGCTTTTGAAAGTCCCTCAAAAAAATAATCCTTCAGATTTTCCTTAGAAAAGTTCTAAAAGTTTAGTGCAAGGTTTTCAAAAATATTTGTGACACAGTCTTCTCAAAGTGTATAAGGTAATTGCGACCTTCGTGTCACAAATATCATCAATATTTTTTAGAGAAACACGTTATGGATAAAATGATATGATATATAAAATGTTGACTAATAAAGCAAATAAACCGGCTGAATCTGAATATGACTGTTCCCACTTTCAAAAATGCACACGTACATGTAGGGGTGATATTAGACTTTCCCCAGTCTCCACATAGAGTACAGTGTAAATAGGCCTATTGCTTGAAATTGAATTGTGTGACACTGTTAAGCCCGGTTCTTGCTTCTTGCGAATGCGAAGCGAGTTTTGACGTCACAGGCGTTTCGCAGGAGTTGAGCACAGGGCAGCCCTTCCGGACGTCAAAATTTGTATCGCATTCACATTCACAGGAAGTATATGAACTGGGCTTTAGTGAATTGTGGGTGTTTTTGTTAATTTCATGCACAGAAAAGATCCCGATGAATTCAAATATGACTGTTCCCACCTGCAAACTTGCTAACATGGGAGAGTACTGCATAGGGATGATAATAGTATAATAATAATAATAATAATAACCAGTTCTTATATAGCGCATTTCACAATAACGTCTCAATGCGCTTTACATTAGTGCCCTGGTCATTGGGCCAATAACATTCCTTTAATCTTTCTCAGCTCCCTGGGGAGTATACAGCCTGTGCTGCAATATATGCGCTACTAGGCTAAATCAATCACAAGAACCATCTCTGCCCTCACAGGTACCCATTTTACCCCTGGGTGGAGAGAAGCAATTATAGTTAAGTGTCTTGCTCAGGGACACAAGTGTCACGACCGGGACTCGAACCCACACTCTGCTGAATAGAAACACCAGAGCTTGAGTTCGGAGTTCGGTGCTCTTAACCGCTCGGCCACGACACGCTCTGATGGAGTATTGATGCTCCACATTGAATATATGGTAGTTACCACATAATAATTAGTTTTATGATACATGTATGGATACATCTTGTTAAATTCCAATAACAGTTGCAATGATTTCAAAAGTGCACATAGAGGAATAATATTATTAGACTTGATTCAGACTCTTTGTTTGTAGACTGAAATATAGCCCGAAAATGCATTGTGGGAAATAAAAATGTCTGACATATTCGGTGGCCATCTTGGATTTTTATCAGTTTTTTATCAATGGAATATTTGTAACATGCTAATTTCCAACTTTTCTGGCGAAGAAATACAGTAACTATAGAACATCAATCAGGCCTCATCATTGTAACCTTAGTGGAAAAACAAAAAAATTAAGATTTTTACATAAAAAATGAGATAAACCTACGATAATAGCGTCCCTAACAGTGACCTCAGTACTAAAATATAATGTTATGATGTGGATTATGTCGAAATAAACAATTTTCCAAAGTTTTATAGCATTTGGATAACAATTATTGAAATTATAGGGAAAAATATGCTTTTGAAAAATAAATTGAAAAAATACATACAATTTCCTTAAATGACAAATTTGTTAATTTATTGATGTCATCAAGTAGAACTTGGTAACATGAATATTTATAACAAGCTTCACGAAATCGGTTTTGAAAATATGGAGGGAGAGCACTATGTGCCCATGTTAATTTCGAACATGCCTGACAACACTGCAAAGAATAAAGTATTTTTTCCATGCAAATTTTAAATAATTTTCCACAAGACCAATGTTTAATTTAACTATGTGGTCGATGTTGAAATCGAGGCACTACCATATGGATTATGAGCTGTCTAAAGATTGTATTCTTTTAAACTCTAATTTAAAAAAAGTACAAAAACACCTGTATTTGAAATAAATGGTTTAACCCACCCACATTAGTGGTTACTTTCATTCATTGCAGCCTCTAAAGACCCACCTATCCATAACTTTTAAAGAAAATAATTTTTCTAGATGCTGTTTAATGGTAACGCGGCCTTAATAATCCAATACCGAAAAATAGCGAAACCACACTGAAATTCATTTGTTCCCATTGATTGTTTTCCATATTTGTTAGTTTGGTGCAAAGGTTCATCAAGTATAAAAAATATGACAGTATGAAAAAGAAATCTATTTTTGACTGTGGCCACCCTATGTTTGGTATTTACATTCCCTAACTCTTAAATACTGGGAAATGAGGCCCTTTATTGGTGGATTCTTGTGATGCAAACACGATCTTTTAATATCTAGAAGTTGTGCTAATTTCAAATCCAAATTTCAACATTTCGTGCACACTTGTGCACTTGGGAACAAACATTTATGGATTGAAATTTCATAATACAAAAATTCATATCTCATTAACCAAATAGGTTTTAGACTTGAAACTTACCACTCTCTTGAATCTCAGTGAGTACATGGCGCGCATTTACGCCAGACTGATGACGTCATCGATGATGTCACCATGTTAAATCATCATTTGATATTTAAACAAATAATCTGTTGAGAACCATAAGTGCTATATACAAGGTCAAAATCGGACATTGAAGTGCAAATAAATATTCCTAGGCCTCGTTTTGAGGTCTGCAAACAGTACGATCTGGAATTTTGACATGGTGTCTTTGAATGAAAGAAAGTTTGACCCCATGGCCTTCATATTGAAGGAGTACTGACATAATTGCCGTCAACGGCACCCTCTCGTGACAAATATTGAGGGAATCCTTTTTGCTGAAAACCTGTTGCAAGTTCAAAAATGTTTAAAACTTAAAATATCAATGTCTGGATAGGAAATAAGTTATAACGTCATGATGACGTCACAGGTTTTAAAATTAGGCTTGATCAAGGTTTCTGTTTCAAAAATGCAAATCTTTAGTACTACAGTTAACTTCATGTATATTTCATATAAATGTACACCACAAGTACCAAGTGTGGGACTTGAGGGTGTGGTACACCACAGATACACTACCAGGTCTTGGACTTTTGGGCGTGGTACACCACAAGTACCAAGTGTGGGACTTGAGGTGTGGTACACCACAGATACAGTACCAGGTCTTGGACTTTTGGGCGTGGTACACCACAAGTACCAAGTGTGGGACTTGAGGGTGTGGTACACCACAGATACCAGGTCTGGGACTTTTGGGCGTGGTACACCACAAGTACCAGTTGTGGACTTGAGGGTGTGGTATACCACAAATACCAAGTGTGGGACTTTTGGACAAGGTACATTGTACATCACAAATACCAGATGTGGGACTTGAGGGTGTGGTACATCACAAATACCAAGTGTGGGACTTTTGGACAAGGTACATTGTACATCACAAATACCAGATGTGGGACTTGAGGGTGTGGTACATCACAAATACCAAGTGTGGGACTTTTGGGCGTGGTACATCATAAATACCAGTTGTTGGACCTTTTGACTTGATATGTCACAAATACCAGTTGTAGGACTTAAGGGTGTGGTACACCACAAATACCAGGTGTGGGACTTTTGGGTGTGGTACACAACAAGTACCAGGTCTTGGACTTTTGGGCGTGCTACACCACAAATACCAGTTGTGGGACTTGAGGGTGTGGTACACCACAAATACCAAGTGTGGGACTTTTGGGCCTGGTACATCATAAATACCAGTTGTTGGACTTTTGGACTTGGTACATCAAAAATACCAGTTGTAGGACTTGAGGGTGTGGTACACCACAAATACCAAGTGTGGGACTTTTGGACATGGTACATCACAAATACAAGTTGTGGGACTTGAGGGTGTGGTACACCACAAATACCAGGTGTGGGACTTTTGGGTGTGGTACACAACAGGTACCAGTTGTCAGACTTTTGAACATGGTACATCACATATACAAGTTGTGGGACTTAAGGGTGTGGTACACCACAAATACCAGGTGTGGGACTTTTGGCTTGGTACTCCAGAAACACTAGGTGTGGGTGTAATGCATAAAGGGAGGGAAGTGACTGTAGTATAGTAGCTTAGGAAGAGGGATTCAAGTTGTGAGACCCAAAAGCAGTAGACGCTAAAACCAGGTTAAAAAAAGGATTGAATCACATGGTCATCAATCATCACTAAGCTGAATCATGTTGTAATCATTCATCACATAGCTCAATCATGTGGTCATCATTTACACATAGCTGAATCATGTTGTCATCATTCATCACAAAGCTCAATCATGTGGTCATCATTCATCACATAGCTGAATGGTGTGGTCATCTTTCATCACATAGCTGAATGGTGTGGTCATTCATCACAAAGCTCAATTGTGTGGTCATCATTCATCACATAGCTGAATCATGTTGTCATCATTCATCACAAAGCTCAATCGTGTGGTCATCATTCATTACATAGCTGAATCATATGGTTATCATTCATTATAGCTCAATCCTGTGTCACTGTTCATCACAAAGCTCAATCGTGTGGTCATTGTTTATCACATAGCTGAATCAATTGGTCAATGTTCATCACATGGTCATCGTTAATCACATAGCTGAATTCTGTGGTCATCATCAGAATAATAATAATAATAATAATAAGTAAGACGTATTAAGCGCATTTTCCAAAGATTCAATGTGCTGCTAATTAGATTGCTACAAAATGGTCAGTTTATGGGGGAGAAGAGAACAGATGCGTTTTTAATTTTCACTTGAAAGTCTGGAGTGAGTTGATGTTGCGAATGTGATTTGGTAGAGAGTTCCAGCATCGGGGACCAGCAACTGAGAAGGATCGGTTCCCTGCCCTTTTGTAATAAAAGTGTGAGGGATTGTTAGATTATGGCTGGTTTATATAGATTTATTGCTAGATTATTGAGGTTTAGAGACTCTGTGATGTACTGTGGAAGTGTTTTGAGAGTGCTTTGTGCATGTTCACTGATGTTTTGAAGGTGATGCGTTTTCTGGGATTTGTGGTCCAGTGATTTTTAGGTTCCCTCATTATCGAACTCTATTGTTGGTGCCTTTTGTTGGTCGGATTAGACAGACAAGGCATCGTGAAAGTAGCCCACAAAGGAGTGAAGGATTAGTGTTTGCAGTCTTGCTCAGGTATACTAGGGTTTATCTAGTAAGCCAATTATAACTACACAACACCATTGTTCCTTTGTTATAAAGTGAGTCTCCATCAAGACCTGGTGATTGCAGATTGACACTGTGGGGATTTTCTTTTGTTTGAGCTTGCACACATAGGAACCATCGGCAGTGCCTGTGACATAATTTATCCATGCTCCCTAACAGGTAACCAGTGTAATTGTTTGAGAAGAGTAGAGGCATGTGTGGTTTTGGGGTTGTGAGAAAATGATATGTGCAGCATTGTTTTGGAGCCTTTGTAGTCGGTTAAGGTCAGCTTGCTCAATACCATTGAGGAGAGAGTTACAATAATCCAGTCTAGACAATACAAGGGCTCTGGCATGCGTTTGTGTCAATATATTAACGTATTTTTTTGATGTGATAGTTGATGGACTTGCCTGTACTTGTGCCATGGAGCTGTCGAAAAAAAGACGTCTAAATCCCTAACGGTTTGAGATGGCTTAATTGTTGTGTTGTTCACTTTTAGAGTTAAGTGGCACCTTTCTGGTGATGGGGAGATGCCAACGCAGCAATGAAAAACTCAGTTTTGTCTTTGTTCAGTAAAAGTTTGTTTGCTGAATGGTGGTGTGGTCATCGTTTACCACATAGCTGAATGGTGTAGTCAATTGTTCATCACATAGCTGAATGGTGTGGTCATCATTCATTAGTAGCTGAATCATGTGGTCATTGTTCATCACATAGCTGAAAGAATGCGCTACACAAGTTGGATGGGTCAACCCTATCATTTTGGATCTTGACCCTCGTCTCTGTTACTTGTTGTCTAGGTGATCATAGATTAATTGCCTAGGTGATCATAGATTAATTGCCTGGGCTGGACTAGAAATACCTCAAATGGCGCATTTGGGCTTCTATACTACTCAAATTTATTCACATTCAGTGTAGCAGTTTGTTGACAAGACTGTGATGGGGTTGGAGAACTGGCAAACATTTTAGGTGTGTTCAGATTGCCTTGAAAATGATGAAGTACTGCATCATCAACACTCCTAGTACATTTAAGCCAAATAATAATGGCCATAACAGATCGAACCAACATATAACCAACAAGCAATTTCAATACCAACCTCTTGATTCATTTCAAAGCAATGGGTTAAAAAGCAATAAATGCTACTTTCTGTTAAAGAATGGTTATCCTAGGTGAAGTCATTATGTGCAAATCAAGTTTACAGTAAAAATAGAAAGACAGTCATTCTTCCTCTTTTCCTCTTCTTGTGGAAACCTATTGTACCCAACTGGTTTGTGTGTCAAGGAATGAGTATAAGGAGCAATGCTGAGGGATAAACAATGTTGACTTTTATAAAGTACATACACACAACCACCAGTGTTGTTGTTCATCAGGGCAGAGGTTTTGCCATGACTACATATTAAAAGATGGCACAGGTCATGTTTAGAGGAGTATATTTGACAATTCCAGACAGACTTTTCTGTCATGAACGTACCCATGTGTACCGCCTTTGTTATATCCACCATAACTAAAATAGTGTGTAGCTACACCTCTTGTATGAGTCTCAGTAGGTTTTCTGAGTCAATCATCTAAAATGTTTTCAGCAATCTACCATTTCAATTTTGTTTTGATGCCCACAGGTGTAAATATGAAGGGGGTGAATTTGGAGAATAGCCAAATGGCAGGTGTGAATCTTAGAGTAGCTACTTTGAAGAATGCTAATCTTAAAAACTCTAACCTTCGAGGGGCAGTACTTGCTGGAACAGACCTTGAGGTAGGTAATAACAATAATCTCCAGATCGGACATGTATGTAGTTGCATTTCTTTAGCTGACAGTTCATGTTAATTTCGAGGAGTAAATTTATATGCACCCTTTTTTTAAAGGATGTTATTAAGTGCTAGTTAAGCTTAAAGCAAGAGGTAAATATTTGGTAACTGTGCATTCAGGTTACATACACATCTACTGCAAAATGTGAACCATTTGAACCAAGCATCACACCCAGAGGCTGTGGGAGCAACCATTGTATAGTGTCCTATTTGACTTGATGAAGATTTACTTGATGAAGGGTGTCCATGCTCAGATTGAGGGCAACATGTAGTCTGGTAGGGTTTGGCAGTTACTGGACATGCCTTGTGAGAATGCATTTTTAGATAGATGGTGTCATGACTGTCTTTTTTGTCAACTTCCCCCATGTCATCATTGGTGTACAAGTCAAACAAATTGACCCCTGGATATGGCTTTTAGTCCTAAACTGACCCATTTTCTTAAAGCAGCACGTTGTTCTCAGACTCATAGAGAGGAGAACTGGTAAATTGAAGATTATGTAAGCTGTTGGATTTGAAGGGGTTCTTGTTTATTATATTATGCACTAGCTGGCCCATGATTGATAAGGCAAGGCACATTGACGGCTAGAAATTACTTCCCTTTTTAGCCCACCTTAAAATGAAGTGTACATAAGGCAGGCAGTGCATGTGAGATAGGAGTCAATGTTTTGTCCCTAACCTTTTATGAGATTTTGGCAAACTGTCAAATTTTGATGTCAACCAATTAATAACAAAATGCAAATAGCATTGATGATTGATGGGAGATCATGTAGATTCATGATAAGTTATTCATGAAGCTATAAGGTCCAAGGGGGAGTTTTGTTTTATTTATTTCAGGGGCTGTGTAGATTCTATGTGGGTTAAAACTATTTCTGTGACATCAAAGTATTAAGGAAAGACTGTTTTTTTTTACTAACACACAGTAAATAGTTGACTCCCTACAATTCTGCAGTTGACTGTAGATTTCATACAAACTTAAAGCGAAATATTCAACTGGACATTTTTTATCAAAACATTGAACTAAATAATGTTGCAAGCATCATTGTGACCAAATATCAACAAAATACAAAAACAAATATAAATTAAAAGATCAACATGAACGAAATTAATAAAACAAATTTGACTCTTTATGTTTTTTTATTATGTGTTTAGTTATTATTTGGTCATAAGTTTGAAGTTTTCTGCCCTGCAATTTTGCTAAAATTTGATCGGAAAAATTAGCCCACTTTTTTTAATTTTAAATTAGTGTGGGTGGTGAGTGGTGAAGATTGTTTATCTTTGTCTCTATTAGCAACTGATTTGTCATCACAAGGACTCAGGTGTGGTACATCGCTAAGAGTGGGTTCTTTACTATTCCCAGTGATGGTACAGATTGGTCAGAGCCGAGCTGATGGATTAGCTTGTTTTAATCTTTGCAGATGATTTAAATAGTACTTTTCTTCTCCTGTGTGATGGATATTATCCCTGACTGTCTTAGTCTTCTCATGTTGACTGAATCACTGCTGTGGAATGCTTTTTGGCGCTCACAAATCAAATGCTTGATTCTAGCAGTCATTCAGGCCTTATCTCTTGGGGGTGGGGGGTGAGTTTGGCTTCCGGAAGAGGAAAATAACTATCGATACTATATCGAAGAGTACTGAGAAAGAGGTCACATTGATCATCAACATCACAACTGTTATTCATTTTTGACCAATCATGGGTACTTATCTTGGTACTTAGTTCAAAATAATTTATAGCACTTTCAGGAACAGGACAGCTTATTTTGTAGCTGTATTATTTACACAAAACACTGGTTTGAGATTTCGGACACCAATGCACAGTGTTATGATCTGAAATACCAGCTGGAGATAACAATTGGAAATATGATTAAGATGAAGACACAAGTACTCTAGAGTTGATAGAGACAGTATTTGAAAGTGTGACAGAGCCACCTGCAGTACTGAAAGCTTTACTGATGGCTTCTATTTGTCCTTCTATTTGTCCATCCATTTGTCCATCCATGAGTGTTCTCTTATAATGTTGTAAAGAAGATAAACGACGACCAGTGGTTTTGCATATGGGCTGCTCATCAAAATGTTGCTGGTACAGCCTTATAAGCAGGTGGTGCTTGTAGAAGCCTTTAAATCCTGCTTGCTCAAACAGCCATTTAGGCCATTGTAGGCATCTACTATTTTAGTTATTATATTTCCAGTGTTTTTTTCTCTCTTGGCGGGCTTTGGAAACATCTTCAAAGTTTCTAAATAAGCATTTCACTTCTTTGCTTGTATGAAGAGAAAACTCAGTTTTTGAAGAATTCTCATTATCAACGGCTTTTATCAGTCAGCTTTTACATTCTATCCATGACTCTACACTTTTTTGTCTTTTCTTCTTTACATAAATGGTATGAAAAGCCTCATTAATTTAGATATTGTAGAGTAAAAGAGGATGATAAAAGGATAAACGATGTGCACTTGCGATGGGGAAATAATCAATGGGCTGGCAGACGCTGAGAACCTTAACCAATGAAACTGCAATATCCACATTTTTTTCAAATTGTATTTACCTATTTTATAATTTGATGATTTTATCTAAACATGCATTCAAAATTTGAGAAGCAGCCCCACATTTAAATGTTAACAAATTGTACTACGATTGTTATCTATGTTATCCCTTGTGGTTTGTTACTTGATAAATCTATATTATTTTCCCGACACTAAATCCATTAATTTTTTACAATATCAAGTAATAAATAACAAGGGAAACCGACTGGGTAATAATAAATAAATGTTGGGGTTAAGTTCTTGCCAAAACAATTGGATAATAATTATTTTGTGTGGACTTGAGTCAGTTTTGGTTGACAGAATTATTTCTTTCTTTCAACAGAATTGTAATCTTACTGGTTGTGATCTCCAGGAGGCTAATCTCAGAGGAGCCAATGTCAAGAATGCAACATTTGAGGAAATGCTTACTCCACTGCACATGTCTCAGTCAGTTAGATAGATCTCATGGCAGAAATGAAACCTTTCTAATTTGATTAGAATTTGGATTTGTGAAAGAACACTCATCATTAGAATTAATCACAAAACAATACACATTGCTCATGTGTTGATTGCCTTCACAATGTTCCCATCTCAATTCAAACACTTCTTCACACACACACCCAAGTGTGTAACAGCCTGCAATCGTGGACCCTCCTTTGTTCAACTCTTTGTGATAGCAACCGTGGACCCTCCTTTGTTCAACTCTTTGTGATAGCAACCGTGGACCACAATGCTTTCCTTTGTGATAGCAACCGTGGACCTATTGTCCTCTTTTGTTATAGGTCCCCGGTTTGAATGTGGTTACCTACTCACACATGCACACATTATGTGCTCTTTCTTCAACCTACCTTTGATTCCTTCTGCTCAGAGATATGGATTACTGTTCCTCTCACCCAAAGCTATCAGCTATCTTGCAGAAAGTGACTTTTCCCCATTTTCATGGTCCTTGTACACACTTCTATGGCTGTAACTCTCTCTCAAGATTAACCTTAGATACTCAAATTGCCAATATTGTTGCCAAAACTTCTAGAATGGTAGGTTTGATAAGACGTACTGTTCAACATGTTCAATGTAAAGATTCTGTTTCCCTCATTTTGCTTTTGAAATCCTTATGTAAACCTCTACGCAAAAATGCATTTCCTGCTTTGGTATCCATTTCAGTCTAACCACATCAATACCCTCAGCAATGTTTAACTTAGGTTTACTATTTTTAAAAGCGTACAAGTTTTGCGAGAATCTTATCTTGACTTCTGGGCTACAGTGTGTATTGTGACAATTGTTTTTAAAAAGAACCTATATTGTGCTGCTTCAACAAACTTCATCCGTTGAATGTGGTTTGAATAAATAGACGCTTGATGTAGAAGTAAATTGTAAACAATTTTGCAAGTCTTGGAAAAATAAAAAAGGCAACCTTAATTTCCACTTCACTTTTGAAACCTTAAAGCCCATGCAATAAAAGGCAATTGTCATGATCCCTGAGATACATGCATGCAAACTCGAGCAGTCTGCTACAATAAGTAGTACAGTACAGTACTCAAACCACACAAATTATTAGGATGTCGTTGTCCTGTCAACTCCATATGCAACGTCATACAAAATCCATGCGACACAAGGTCTGTTTTCGCGCTTACTAATGAAGCATCTATTCAAATTAAAAATATTACCTGACTTTGGTATTTCAATGCAGTTTAACGTGGGTACATTTTAAACATTTTTGTTTGTCACTTCTTCTTTGTCCAACCCCAAGTTATTTAAAATTTACCCAGTCAGTTTCCCTTGTGGTTGATAGTTAAAATAAAAAAGTCACATCCCCTTAAGGTGATCATTCGGCTGGCGCTTCCCAGGTTGTATCGTAAACTTGGATGTGATCCTTGGCTACATGGCAGTTAACAGTTGTATGGCTTCTGACTGGTACCCCTGAACAAAAATATTGACAAAATAGGGAGACCGCCAACACAGGGCTAGATAGCTCAGTTGGTAGAGCGCCGGCACGTTAAACCGCCGGCACGTTAAACCGGAGGTCGTTGGTTCAAATCCCACTCTCGTCAATTTGTCTTTGTTCAACCCCAAGATATTTAAATTTACCCAGTCAACTTCCTATGTGGTTTATTACTTAGCTTTAAAGGGAAGGTATACGTTTGGTTATCACTCTTAAAATGAATTGCAACAAAAACCTATTAGTTAGAAGCCTGCAGCAGCTTTTGAAAGTATAAAGCATTTTGAGAAACATTTCACTTCAAAGTTTTGTGGTAAATATATCAGGGTTTTTTTGTCCCTAAATTTAAATCTGAGAAACTTTTCCGTAAGAAACGCTTCTCAGATTGTGTATTCCTATTTGGGATTATTCTTCCTGCATGGACATATTCGCTCTGGATTTTCGGCGATATCTCAAAAACGTGACCACCTTTTGAAATGAAATTTTCACGGGTTAGTTTTATTGTATATTTCAACCTCTATAGGATTAAAACAATTGAATGCTTCCAAAAACAAAAGGTATACTTTGCCTTTAACAGTAGTACATTGAATATTTTAAATGTAACCATTCCACCACTTCCATGGCTAACCATCACAAAAACTGGTTTCTTGCGATTATTTTACATTGTTTTCAAGACAAATACCATATTGAACAGAAAGTGCTCTGCCTATGTTTAGGTATTTTAATTTTGGTAATAAAGTGGTTCGTTTTGTTTTATCTATTTTCTTTAAACAAATGTTTCCTACTGATTTTGTCAATACTTTTAACTTAATTAATTTTGTATGTGAAGTTTCTTTTGTAAGGAGCATCCTTTTAGAACATGATTTAATTTACTTTTTGGTTATCCTCATTGCCTGGATTTAAGCAAATCAATAAACAATCACCATAATAAAATGTTACATTTTAATGTTTGAATGTAGAGCTTGAATGTTTTTGTATTTACAAAAATAATAAATAATACTCGGGCTGAAGCGAAAAAGTGGTTCCTAATTTTTTTTTTAGGGAGCTCAACAAGAGATGAAACGAATAGTTTAACAAATAATAAACTAGGCTAGCACCACTGACAACAGTGACAACAGTGACAAGAGTGACAACAGTGACAAGAGTCACAGACATGGGATGACTTTCTATGTGGTTACACTCACCGGCAACAAGTTAAAATTTTCCTTTTTTCCCCCCTGTACCACAATGTTATTGTTTTTACTAAACAATAGTTCACGAAACTTGGTCTCAAAACAGAGTGCGTGCGGAACAAGTCTGTTTAACTTTTGTTAAGCCTAATCCAGCGTAACAGCATAATGTTTATTTTTACATACAGTTAAAAGCTCTATGACCTTTATAAAACATTTACATGCAAACATCTGCACTCTATATCCATCACACATCACATTGTTATGGTTCAAAATGCTCCAAGTAAGTTATTTCTATAGTGCCGTGAAATAAGTTTGCAAATATACTTTTCAATTGTTTTATTTATGATAAAAACAGATTGCTTTAGAAAATGGGAGTTTTATAACCTTGAATGTTGATGAGAAGATCATTAATATCTCAGTCAAAAATTTGTCTTGGTCGTAATATTCACATGAAATGGTGGGAAAATTTAGGTCTGGATCTATATCTGAATTGATGTTAAACGAATTATCTCTGTGTTTATTACTTGCATAAATTATTAATCATAACTCCACATAAATATTGCTAACAATAGTTGTTTATCATAGGAAAGTATTAACTGGTCTAGTCTTTCGAAAAACACAAGGACATACATAAATAAAAAATAAAACAAAGATACAAATATGGTTTCATAACTTGAAAAATTAGTTGACAATGATCTTGACTTGATCCGCATCTCCAAGGCGGAAGACTTTGAATGCACCGCTGTGGAGCTTGTACATGATGGATGCAGGAACTGAGGAACCTGCTGTAACTTCTTGTCTTTTGAAGATGTTACATTATCTGACAGGTAGATATTTGAGCCTTTGAATGGGTTATTCTTGAGAGTTTTTGGTGCTATCAACAAAGCGAAGCAGTTTGCAGTGAATGGGTATGGGCCTGGCGTTGTTATAGTGATTGTTACCTTGTTACTGGTTGATGATGACCGGTGTGCTGGATATCATGGCAGTCTTCCAGCTTTCATATGGGATACAAAACACTCGGCCAGAAATCTTTGCACCGTTGGTTGCCCTCTGCTCCTTCGGGAATGCCATGAAGGATAATGTTATTCTGGCGGCTCTGATTTTGGAGATATTCCATTTTTTTCCACATGTGCCATCAAATCGACTATTAGTGCTGGCCCTTATTGCTCAGTATTCATGGGTGAGAAAATTGACTGCAAATTACAGCTCATTACCGGTAGTTTCTTTCTGTTGATTATTGACCTTTTCTGAGGTTTCCTGAAGTTTTACTTGGACTCCAGTCTTCCCAGAGCTCAAGGTATCGAGTGACTTTATGATTTTATCCAGTTTTGTACGCATGGCTGCAATCCCTGCATGCTTGAAACCACCTTGGTCATGGCTCTTCCCACTTAAAGACAAGTCACAGGTACCATTTTGTAAAGGTCGTTTTTCAGGATCCAGTAGATTTTGACACTTCGGATGAATCAGCCATGGTCAGTGATGTTTTTGGACGAAGATTGGCCAGTACTAGATGAATAGTTGGTGGTGTTTGTATTGGTTGAATTTTCTTGGATAGCAAGTTGAGCCGTGTCAACTACGTATGCACCATAGTCTTAAAGGAACTAAAGTTTCAGAAAGCTTTTGCTTTTTTGAAGTGGAGTCGTCGTCATGTTTCAGATGCTGTATGGCGCTAAGTATCTTGATTAGATACTTAGGCTTGATTTTCAAGGCTCATTTGTCAAAGATGTTATGAGAGGTTTAAAACATTCAGCAAGGTGTAATTGCTCAATCGAGAAGGAGGAATTGTGCATATAACAGGGTTTAATACACTGGTCAGTGAGCACTAACAAAGGGATATTACGTAAGCGCTCATCAAGCATCATGTTGTTTGATAACAAAAAGAATTAAATGTCACATCCTAAGTAGTACTTCCTGTTTTGTGGTGTCTACAATTTACATTGTGTGGCCAAGATTTATATAGTTAGTTATGTATTCTTACGAGTTATTCTATCCTTTTTAAAAGTTAACAAAGCTCTTGTAATATTTGCCTCTCGTTTGCTTAACTACAGTGCAATAATCCTTTGTACATGTGTAGTTTTAATTGTTTTGTTCATGTTTTATTTTCATGCACCCTGCCACCAATGTAAAACATCTCTTAGGATGTAGGTGTTGGTTATTGTCACCGTTGCCACCAATGTAAAACATCTCTTAGGATGTAGGTGTTGGTTATTGTCACCGTTGCCACCAATGTAAAACATCTCTTAGGATGTAGGTGTTGGTTATTGTCACCGTTGCCACCAATGTAAAACATCTCTTAGGATGTAGGTGTTGGTTATTGTCACCGTTGCCACCAATGTAAAACATCTCTTAGGATGTAGGTGTTGGTTATTGTCACCGTTGCCACCAATGTAAAACATCTCTTAGGATGTAGGTGTTGGTTATTGTCACCGTTGCCACCAATGTAAAACATCTCTTAGGATGTAGGTGTTGGTTATTGTCACCGTTGCCACCAATGTAAAACATCTCTTAGGATGTAGGTGTTGGTTATTGTCACCGTTGCCACCAATGTAAAACATCTCTTAGGATGTAGGTGTTGGTTATTGTCACCGTTGCCACCAATGTAAAACATCTCTTAGGATGTAGGTGTTGGTTATTGTCACCGTTGCCACCAATGTAAAACATCTCTTAGGATGTAGGTGTTGGTTATTGTCACCGTTGCCACCAATGTAAAACATCTCTTAGGATGTAGGTGTTGGTTATTGTCACCGTTGCCACCAATGTAAAACATCTCTTAGGATGTAGGTGTTGGTTATTGTCACCGTTGCCACCAATGTAAAACATCTCTTAGGATGTAGGTGTTGGTTATTGTCACCGTTGCCACCAATGTAAAACATCTCTTAGGATGTAGGTGTTGGTTATTGTCACCGTTGCCACCAATGTAAAACATCTCTTAGGATGTAGGTGTTGGTTATTGTCACCGTTGCCACCAATGTAAAACATCTCTTAGGATGTAGGTGTTGGTTATTGTCACCGTTGCCACCAATGTAAAACATCTCTTAGGATGTAGGTGTTGGTTATTGTCACCGTTGCCACCAATGTAAAACATCTCTTAGGATGTAGGTGTTGGTTATTGTCACCGTTGCCACCAATGTAAAACATCTCTTAGGATGTAGGTGTTGGTTATTGTCACCGTTGCCACCAATGTAAAACATCTCTTAGGATGTAGGTGTTGGTTATTGTCACCGTTGCCACCAATGTAAAACATCTCTTAGGATGTAGGTGTTGGTTATTGTCACCGTTGCCACCAATGTAAAACATCTCTTAGGATGTAGGTGTTGGTTATTGTCACCGTTGCCACCAATGTAAAACATCTCTTAGGATGTAGGTGTTGGTTATTGTCACCGTTGCCACCAATGTAAAACATCTCTTAGGATGTAGGTGTTGGTTATTGTCACCGTTGCCACCAATGTAAAACATCTCTTAGGATGTAGGTGTTGGTTATTGTCACCGTTGCCACCAATGTAAAACATCTCTTAGGATGTAGGTGTTGGTTATTGTCACCGTTGCCACCAATGTAAAACATCTCTTAGGATGTAGGTGTTGGTTATTGTCACCGTTGCCACCAATGTAAAACATCTCTTAGGATGTAGGTGTTGGTTATTGTCACCGTTGCCACCAATGTAAAACATCTCTTAGGATGTAGGTGTTGGTTATTGTCACCGTTGCCACCAATGTAAAACATCTCTTAGGATGTAGGTGTTGGTTATTGTCACCGTTGCCACCAATGTAAAACATCTCTTAGGATGTAGGTGTTGGTTATTGTCACCGTTGCCACCAATGTAAAACATCTCTTAGGATGTAGGTGTTGGTTATTGTCACCGTTGCCACCAATGTAAAACATCTCTTAGGATGTAGGTGTTGGTTATTGTCACCGTTGCCACCAATGTAAAACATCTCTTAGGATGTAGGTGTTGGTTATTGTCACCGTTGCCACCAATGTAAAACATCTCTTAGGATGTAGGTGTTGGTTATTGTCACCGTTGCCACCAATGTAAAACATCTCTTAGGATGTAGGTGTTGGTTATTGTCACCGTTGCCACCAATGTAAAACATCTCTTAGGATGTAGGTGTTGGTTATTGTCACCGTTGCCACCAATGTAAAACATCTCTTAGGATGTAGGTGTTGGTTATTGTCACCGTTGCCACCAATGTAAAACATCTCTTAGGATGTAGGTGTTGGTTATTGTCACCGTTGCCACCAATGTAAAACATCTCTTAGGATGTAGGTGTTGGTTATTGTCACCGTTGCCACCAATGTAAAACATCTCTTAGGATGTAGGTGTTGGTTATTGTCACCGTTGCCACCAATGTAAAACATCTCTTAGGATGTAGGTGTTGGTTATTGTCACCGTTGCCACCAATGTAAAACATCTCTTAGGATGTAGGTGTTGGTTATTGTCACCGTTGCCACCAATGTAAAACATCTCTTAGGATGTAGGTGTTGGTTATTGTCACCGTTGCCACCAATGTAAAACATCTCTTAGGATGTAGGTGTTGGTTATTGTCACCGTTGCCACCAATGTAAAACATCTCTTAGGATGTAGGTGTTGGTTATTGTCACCGTTGCCACCAATGTAAAACATCTCTTAGGATGTAGGTGTTGGTTATTGTCACCGTTGCCACCAATGTAAAACATCTCTTAGGATGTAGGTGTTGGTTATTGTCACCGTTGCCACCAATGTAAAACATCTCTTAGGATGTAGGTGTTGGTTATTGTCACCGTTGCCACCAATGTAAAACATCTCTTAGGATGTAGGTGTTGGTTATTGTCACCGTTGCCACCAATGTAAAACATCTCTTAGGATGTAGGTGTTGGTTATTGTCACCGTTGCCACCAATGTAAAACATCTCTTAGGATGTAGGTGTTGGTTATTGTCACCGTTGCCACCAATGTAAAACATCTCTTAGGATGTAGGTGTTGGTTATTGTCACCGTTGCCACCAATGTAAAACATCTCTTAGGATGTAGGTGTTGGTTATTGTCACCGTTGCCACCAATGTAAAACATCTCTTAGGATGTAGGTGTTGGTTTTTGTCACCGTTGCCACCAATGTAAAACATCTCTTAGGATGTAGGTGTTGGTTATTGTCACCGTTGCCACCAATGTAAAACATCTCTTAGGATGTAGGTGTTGGTTATTGTCACCGTTGCCACCAATGTAAAACATCTCTTAGGATGTAGGTGTTGGTTATTGTCACCGTTGCCACCAATGTAAAACATCTCTTAGGATGTAGGTGTTGGTTATTGTCACCGTTGCCACCAATGTAAAACATCTCTTAGGATGTAGGTGTTGGTTATTGTCACCGTTGCCACCAATGTAAAACATCTCTTAGGATGTAGGTGTTGGTTATTGTCACCGTTGCCACCAATGTAAAACATCTCTTAGGATGTAGGTGTTGGTTATTGTCACCGTTGCCACCAATGTAAAACATCTCTTAGGATGTAGGTGTTGGTTTTTGTCACCGTTGCCACCAATGTAAAACATCTCTTAGGATGTAGGTGTTGGTTATTGTCACCGTTGCCACCAATGTAAAACATCTCTTAGGATGTAGGTGTTGGTTTTTGTCACCGTTGCCACCAATGTAAAACATCTCTTAGGATGTAGGTGTTGGTTATTGTCACCGTTGCCACCAATGTAAAACATCTCTTAGGATGTAGGTGTTGGTTATTGTCACCGTTGCCACCAATGTAAAACATCTCTTAGGATGTAGGTGTTGGTTATTGTCACCCTGCCACCAATGTAAAACATCTCTTAGGATGTAGGTGTTGGTTATTGTCACCGTTGCCACCAATGTAAAACATCTCTTAGGATGTAGGTGTTGGTTATTGTCACCGTTGCCACCAATGTAAAACATCTCTTAGGATGTAGGTGTTGGTTATTGTCACCGTTGCCACCAATGTAAAACATCTCTTAGGATGTAGGTGTTGGTTATTGTCACCGTTGCCACCAATGTAAAACATCTCTTAGGATGTAGGTGTTGGTTATTGTCACCGTTGCCACCAATGTAAAACATCTCTTAGGATGTAGGTGTTGGTTATTGTCACCCTGCCACCAATGTAAAACATCTCTTAGGATGTAGGTGTTGGTTATTGTCACCGTTGCCACCAATGTAAAACATCTCTTAGGATGTAGGTGTTGGTTATTGTCACCGTTGCCACCAATGTAAAACATCTCTTAGGATGTAGGTGTTGGTTATTGTCACCGTTGCCACCAATGTAAAACATCTCTTAGGATGTAGGTGTTGGTTATTGTCACCGTTGCCACCAATGTAAAACATCTCTTAGGATGTAGGTGTTGGTTATTGTCACCGTTGCCACCAATGTAAAACATCTCTTAGGATGTAGGTGTTGGTTATTGTCACCGTTGCCACCAATGTAAAACATCTCTTAGGATGTAGGTGTTGGTTATTGTCACCGTTGCCACCAATGTCAAACATCTCTTAGGATGTAGGTGTTGGTTATTGTCACCGTTGCCACCAATGTAAAACATCTCTTAGGATGTAGGTGTTGGTTATTGTCACCGTTGCCACCAATGTAAAACATCTCTTAGGATGTAGGTGTTGGTTATTGTCACCGTTGCCACCAATGTAAAACATCTCTTAGGATGTAGGTGTTGGTTATTGTCACCGTTGCCACCAATGTAAAACATCTCTTAGGATGTAGGTGTTGGTTATTGTCACCGTTGCCACCAATGTAAAACATCTCTTAGGATGTAGGTGTTGGTTATTGTCACCGTTGCCACCAATGTAAAACATCTCTTAGGATGTAGGTGTTGGTTATTGTCACCGTTGCCACCAATGTAAAACATCTCTTAGGATGTAGGTGTTGGTTATTGTCACAGTTGCCACCAATGTAAAACATCTCTTAGGATGTAGGTGTTGGTTATTGTCACCGTTGCCACCAATGTAAAACATCTCTTAGGATGTAGGTGTTGGTTTTTGTCACCGTTGCCACCAATGTAAAACATCTCTTAGGATGTAGGTGTTGGTTTTTGTCACCGTTGCCACCAATGTAAAACATCTCTTAGGATGTAGGTGTTGGTTATTGTCACCGTTGCCACCAATGTAAAACATCTCTTAGGATGTAGGTGTTGGTTATTGTCACCGTTGCCACCAATGTAAAACATCTCTTAGGATGTAGGTGTTGGTTTTTGTCACCGTTGCCACCAATGTAAAACATCTCTTAGGATGTAGGTGTTGGTTTTTGTCACCGTTGCCACCAATGTAAAACATCTCTTAGGATGTAGGTGTTGGTTATTGTCACCGTTGCCACCAATGTAAAACATCTCTTAGGATGTAGGTGTTGGTTTTTGTCACCGTTGCCACCAATGTAAAACATCTCTTAGGATGTAGGTGTTGGTTTTTGTCACCGTTGCCACCAATGTAAAACATCTCTTAGGATGTAGGTGTTGGTTATTGTCACCGTTGCCACCAATGTAAAACATCTCTTAGGATGTAGGTGTTGGTTATTGTCACCGTTGCCACCAATGTAAAACATCTCTTAGGATGTAGGTGTTGGTTATTGTCACCGTTGCCACCAATGTAAAACATCTCTTAGGATGTAGGTGTTGGTTATTGTCACCGTTGCCACCAATGTAAAACATCTCTTAGGATGTAGGTGTTGGTTTTTGTCACCGTTGCCACCAATGTAAAACATCTCTTAGGATGTAGGTGTTGGTTTTTGTCACCGTTGCCACCAATGTAAAACATCTCTTAGGATGTAGGTGTTGGTTATTGTCACCGTTGCCACCAATGTAAAACATCTCTTAGGATGTAGGTGTTGGTTATTGTCACCGTTGCCACCAATGTAAAACATCTCTTAGGATGTAGGTGTTGGTTTTTGTCACCGTTGCCACCAATGTAAAACATCTCTTAGGATGTAGGTGTTGGTTTTTGTCACCGTTGCCACCAATGTAAAACATCTCTTAGGATGTAGGTGTTGGTTATTGTCACCGTTGCCACCAATGTAAAACATCTCTTAGGATGTAGGTGTTGGTTTTTGTCACCGTTGCCACCAATGTAAAACATCTCTTAGGATGTAGGTGTTGGTTTTTGTCACCGTTGCCACCAATGTAAAACATCTCTTAGGATGTAGGTGTTGGTTTTTGTCACCGTTGCCACCAATGTAAAACATCTCTTAGGATGTAGGTGTTGGTTATTGTCACCGTTGCCACCAATGTAAAACATCTCTTAGGATGTAGGTGTTGGTTTTTGTCACCGTTGCCACCAATGTAAAACATCTCTTAGGATGTAGGTGTTGGTTTTTGTCACCGTTGCCACCAATGTAAAACATCTCTTAGGATGTAGGTGTTGGTTATTGTCACCGTTGCCACCAATGTAAAACATCTCTTAGGATGTAGGTGTTGGTTATTGTCACCGGGTTTGACTAGTGTTCTCTGGGCCCAATTTCATAGAGCTGCTTATAAGCAGTTGTCTGCTAAGCAAAAACTACATGAACATATGTAGCAGGAATACCAGTCACAGATGCTACTATGAAATGGTATTTTGGCTGGTAGCCTTGTTGTGGTAAACATATTTCTGTCATGCTTAGCTACAAACATTTGTGTCCTTAAGCAGCTATGACATTAGGCCCTGGTACATGTAGTTGGAGAGATTTGGAGAGTGGCTTTTATGTTGCTGAAAAGAAGGATTCAGTTGTGTGCTTGAATTGAACTGCTGTTATTGGTGCTCACAGGGTTGTTTCAGCAGTATGAAACTGGTGTTTGGTAGAGTTTTTCAGGTGCTCTGTTGATTGGCAGATGATGCCATATGCTTCTGATGTTGAATCCTATGTCTTGTGGTATCTTGTGTTTGTTGTTTTCAATAACTTCCCGGTTGTGACGATGATACAAGTTCTTGACTGGTGTAATGAGTTTGGTGTTCTGCCATTGGATGGTGTTGCACTTGTATGCATGTTTGATTATTGCTGACTTGTCTGTTTCGCCTTTCACACAATGTTCCTTGTGTTGCTTCAGTACCTGACTTAAAGGGTCTGTATATGTTTGGTAATGACTTTAAACATTAATGGCAATAAAAACTTACATGGTAATGTAGAGTTCAAGGTTTTCAGTATTCGGAAAGGGCGCCCTCTTGTGGCGTAACATTGAGTTCGCTCTCTCTGTCAAGGCCTCGCCATTAACGAAACCCGAGTTTTTAGGCCAGAGCCACGAACGTAAAGAATTTTATCTATTTGGAATCGAGTAAGTGACTTAATAATGTTTCTTGGTAATAATGAGGGTTTAAAATACTTTGTAGCTATTGGATGTTTTCTCTTTTGATCGGGAAGTGGGTAAAACATGTGCATTTCATTTAATAATATCCATAGATGTAGCAAACCTTTGATGATCGGATATCCCTCGTGTATTTGGAAGGTCGAGTTGTCTTTTTGATGTAGTTTTTATAGGGATTATAGCTATGTATACACATTTGTTGCTATGACAGTTTGAAGTTGTAAACTATTATACTTCTGTATTTAGATAACGCGATAGAATCTGGAAGGAAACCAGTACAGCCCCCTTGCTGGGTATTATTACAAGTAGTGACAAGTGTTGGGTGAGTGCGAACACTCGATCAATTTATGTACATGCACAGTAAGATACTCATTGACATTAATAGGAATATTTAATTGTGATAATTATTATACTTTGTGAATACCTTTTTGCAGGGGTTTTTGTTTAATATGGACATACATATTGAATAAACAGTCGACAAGTGAAGACTAAATTACTGATTCAGGGTGTCATCTTTCTCTGTGTCAATGTTGAGTACACACTCACCACAAGAGATAACCTCCGGAAGGTATCAACACCAGAGCCTGCAAATGCAGTCCTCTACAGTTTTGGCGTCGTAGACAGGATACAGAGAAGATGATGTCCATAAGTTGTAACCCCTAACACTTATGATTAATGTCGTTTTAGTTCAAACTAGTGTATAATTTTGAAACATTTATTATGTAACTGTGCAGACATAGGATGATAGTTCAGATATGATTGCTGGTAAATTATTTAATTTTAAAGACTTGTACATGTACAGTAGTATAAACTATAAGATGCTCTAGCTTGCTGTTCAGAGATTTTTATGTGGCATGGTAGTTTTTAAATCTAGCTGCGTACTGTAAGGTACATGTAGTACTAGTGATAGTGACACAGGACACTTCATGTAGATAACTTGAACAGGGTGCCCCTCCACGAGTCACAGTGAGAAAATAAGCTCTCTCCTCTGTCAGATTTCATAGATTGTTTTACATTGCATGTACGACAATGGCTCTTCCCGAAGGGTTGGCTGATGCGCTTAAAGTGACACATGAAGCCATTGCAGAATCATTGGCAAATGCGTTAGGAAATTTTAAGCTTGCGCGAACTCCTAAGGTCAGCGTTGTAAAGTTTTTAGGACCACCTCGCAAAACAGGAGACCTAACCATAAATGAATGGTTAGAGGAATTTGACTGCTACTCCAGACAACTTGGGCTGGAAATGGTGATAAAATAGCAGCTTTTATTGATCATTTGGGAGGGGTTGCAAAAGAGGAAGTCTTGTGCGCACCCGAAGAGGAGAGGGATACTTTGGAAAAATTAGTCTCCCTTTTGTGTATCAGGTTTGGTCCTTCTGAAAGCGTATCGTCATTGACTAGTGTTTTGTATGCAAGAAAGCAGCTAGCAGAGGAATCCCTTGCAGACTTTAGTAGAGTGATCATGAGACTACATGACTGAATGGAACAGGCTGCGTTTGGTCAAGAAAGAGAAGCATTGCAGCTCATGCGGGATAGGGTGCTTAAAGAGCAACTCGTAAATGGTGTTGGAGACCTTGCTGTGCGAAGAGAGCTGAGATGGCTTTTGGTGGAAAAACCTGAGTTGTCGTTCTTTAGGCTAAGGGAGCATGTGTTAGCACTGCTTCCTGAACACGATGAACCGCGTAGAAACAAAATCAGGGAAGTTGCGTACAAAGAAGAAAAACAAAAAGTAAGTGTGCCAGCAGCGAGCAAGTTGGAGGAGGTTATGAGTCAGTTGGTGGCCTCAAATAAACTTACTGCGGACAAGCTAGATCTGCTCGCGCAACAACAGGCTGCTACTACAAATCAGTTAGCGCAGTTGACGGCGGTACTGACTCAAAAGCTAGACACCGCACTGGCCCCACGAAGTTTTAACAGATCTTCCGTTATATGCCATGAATGCAAGAAGCCTGGGCACTATGCCAAGTTTTGCTGAAGTAAACCGCGCGCTGAGCAGCAAAGCAACAAAGTAGAGCAAAGCATGCAGGAAAACGCTCAACCTTCGCCATAGTGGGCAAAGTGGCAGAGGTACAGGCTGTGCCCACTATGAATAACATTGAACTGTCGGATGCTTGTTGTAATATTGAGAAGGGGGACGGGGAAGTAGTGAAACCTGTGGTTGTTGATTTCTCGAAAGAGGAATTGGTGTTGCGCGATCAATTAATCGCTAAAAGCCCCACAGCAGAGTTAATGATTGCCGGCGTCAAGGCCAATTGCATATTAGACACTGGAGCTGAAACATCATTAATATATTTCCCATTTTACAACAGGTTTCTGGCAGACAGCGTTGATAAATTGGGCTCAGTCGGGAAGTTTTTGAAGATTATGGGAGCAAATGATATTGCTATTCCAATTGCGGGATATGTAGAAACCGATATAAAAATCTTTGGGTTAACAATAAAGTCCCATTTTTGGCTGCGTTCGAGTCAGTCTCATGAGAATGTAGAGCGCCGAGAGAATTTCCCCATCATTATTGGTTGCAATACATGTATGTTGAGAAAATTGTCATTGTTTAAGGTAAATCCTTCAGGGCCACAACAGGATGAGTGGCAGACGGCTCTTCGATGGTTTGACGTTCGGGAGTCGCATGTTGACAAAGGGCTGACAGCAGCATCAGCACAAAGGTCCCATTACGATTTGCACACAGTCGGTTCACAAGTGGTTCCCGCTCGTTCAGCTGTATTAGTTCAATGTGAAATGGACACGTCAGTAGATGACGCACCAAAGGGATGCGTAATTATTCAGACGTGCCCATCTTCATGTGTGATACAAATTGGAGATGAAAATAAAAATGTTTGTGAAGTTAAGGGTGAGGATTTGTGTGTTCTTGAGGGTATGCAAATGGTCATGGGAGTTACAGTAGACGTACATGTAATGGTTTGTAACCGTAATGCTGAACCTGTCACAATACCGGCGTCACTTAAGGGCCGTGGATGAGGTGGTTATGGAGAAAGGGGGTGTAGAAGACACTCCGGACTCTCAATGTTTTGTTTGTTCTGCAGTTAGCATTGATGAAAGGGCTTCGGAAAGTCCAGGTGTAAATCCGACGGCTAGCGTGCGGAACAGGTTCACCCTTCCGGATGGAACGGAATACCAGTTACCTCCAGGATTAAGTCAGCAAGAAGTAGTGCGAGTGGCAGAGTTGGTAAAAACTTATGATGCAGCGTTTTCAAAGGGACCCTTTGACGTAGGAAAATGTGATCTCATACCTCATGAAATACACTTTACCGAGATGAAACCATGCAATCAATTTACCTTACAGACGAATTGCCCCTCGCAATTCAAAAGCAACCTAGTGGCATATTGTGTCACAAACAGGGGTCTCGGTGGACCCGGATAAGTGGAGGCTAAGTGGCCGACTCCAAGGAGTAGGGAAGAATTACGATCCTTCCTTGGGCTTGCGGCTTATTACCGTCGCTTCATATCTAAATTCTCAAGTATTGCAGCTCCATTGCACGAGCTTACCGCTATGGCTGATGAAAAAGCAGGGAAGTCACATAGGTGCAAAATATGTTACAGGAGTTGTTGGGAAAAGGGGGTAATACGGAGATCGACAAGTCCACATGCGAGTCCTGTGGTTTTGGTCTGCAAAAAAGATGGCAGTATTCGACTGCATTGACTACAGGAAGTTAAATGGATTGACAGTCAAGGATGCATTTCCTCTTCCAAGAATAGAGGAGACTTTAGAGGCCCTGGGTGGAGCTCAATTATTCTCCTCACTTGACCTCGCTCATGGATATTTCCAGGTGGCTATGCACCAAGAATCGATTGAGAGGACAGCATTTCGCATTCCTTGGGGTCTCTTTGAGTTTGTTCAAATGCCAATGGGATTAAGTAACAGTCAAAGTACTTTCCAAAGAACTATGGAACGCATATTTGGTGATCTTAATTTATCACAGTTGGTGTTATACCTGGATGACATTTTGGTTTTTTCGGAGAGCCTTGACGAGCACTTGGAGAGGCTGGGGATAGTTTTCAGCAGGTTGATAAAGCATGGGTTGAAGTTGAAGGGGTCAAAATGTGAGTTATTGAGGAAAGAGGTCAGGCATCTGGGGCATATTGTGTCACAAACGGGGGTCTCGGTGGACCCGGATAAGTGGAGGCTAAGTGGCCGACTCCAAGGAGTAGGGAAGAATTACGATCCTTCCTTGGGCTTGCGGCTTATTACCGTCGCTTCATATCTAAATTCTCAAGTATTGCAGCTCCATTGCACGAGCTTACCGCTATGGCTGATGAAAAAGCAGGGAAGTCACATAGGGGCCTTGTATGGTCACAAGATGCCGAAAATGCATTCCAATGTCTAAAAGAGAAGTTGTGTAAGGCTCCAGTTTTGGCATACCCGTGCTTCGACAGGAAATTTATCGTTGAAGTAGACGTGTCTCTTAAGGGCCTCGGTGCATGTCTGTCTCAAGTGGGGAGTGATGGAGCACTGCATCCTATCGTGTATGCAAGCCGTGGTTTAAGGGGTGCAGAGAAAAACTACAGTGACCTTTCCAGTTTCAAAATAGAGCTCCTTGCCCTAAAGTGGGCGGTATCGGAGAAATTGAGAGAATACTTGTTGGGATCACACTTTATCGTTTACACAGACAACAACCCACTCGCGCATCTCCAAAATGCCAAGTTGGGTGCCACTGAACAAAGATGGGTGGCACAGCTTGCACCATTTGACATGGAAATCAGATTTAGAAGTGGACGGTCAAACAAGTGTGCAGACGCGTTGAGCAGGTGTCCTTCCAATCCAGTAACTGTCGATGTAGCATCCGTGATGCAGTGTACATCCATCCCCTTGGAGATGCGAAGTTTACAGGAAGTAAAGGAAAGAGATAATCCGCCTGTCCCGAGCACATCAGATTGTCCAACCTCATCGATACTTCCATCGTTTTCATTTGGTCAGTTGGCGACTTTGCAAAAAGAGGATGAGCAGCTTGGGGAAGTATGGAGAAGATGGTCAAGAAACTGGGAACCGAGTGGGATTGACACCAATCCGTCTGCACATGGTATCAGTGGGAACCGAGTGGGATTGACACCAATCCGTCTGCACATGGTATCAGTGGGAACCGAGTGGGATTGACACCAATCCGTCTGCACATGGTATCAGTGGTTTGGATAAAGGAGTGGAAAAAGATCATCGAGAGAAATGGCGTCCTTTATAGACACGTCACTGATCCTGCTGTAGGTAATATCTACCAGCTATTGACACTGAAGAAACTGCAGGAGAGTATGATAGAATCGGCACATGACAATTGGGGTAATCAGGGGGTCAACCGTACCCTAGCCTTGTTGAAGTCGAGGTGTTTTTGGCCTGGTATAACAGGACATGTTCGTGCACATGTCAGGAAGTGTTTCAGATGTGTTGTTTCAAAGGCACCAACTCCCACTGTACGCCCACCTATGCGTCACCTTTTAGCGTTTAGACCTATGGAACGCCTGGCCATTGACTTTTTGAAGCTTGATTGGGGGCGGGGAGGATTTGAAGACGTGTTAGTCATGACTGACACATTCACGAAATATGCACTTGCAGTTCCGTGTAGGGACCAAACAGCTCCTGTGGTAGCAGCTGTACTCAGGAAGGAATGGATTTCCCATTATGGGGTCCCATTTCAAATTCACTCCGATCAGGGGCGAAATTTTGAGAGCAAGTTGATAAGGGAGCTATGTAAGCTCTATGGGATCCAGAAGACCCGAACAAGTTCGTACCATCCCCAAGGTAACGGACAAACAGAAAGATTCAATAGAACCCTTTGTTCTCTAATTAAGTCACTGGACGAAAGAAACTGAAAGAAGTGGCCGGAATTATTACCACACATTGTTTACATGTACAATACGACTCCACACAGTGTAACTAGGGTTGCACCCTGGACACTGTTATTTGGTCAGACACCTAAAATTCCACTGGATCATTTGGTGGGAAACGTACAGCGTGACCTAGATGATGATTACGTACAGCATCAAGCCGAGCTTATCAAGCAAGCATATAAGATCGTCAAGGACCGGTTAATACAGGCTGCCGAATGTAACAAGAAATATCATGATGCGAAATGCAGACCTGTCCAAAAGCTAGAAGTAGGAAACAGAGTGCTGGTAAAGAATTGTGCATTTAAGGGCAGACACAAGCTTTGTGATAAGTTTCATGAGGACCAGTACTTAGTTGTTGGATGTAATAATGAGGATGACTTGTTTGAAATAAGACCAGTTCTTGGGGGTAAGGGAAGATGGGTCAATAGAAGGCTATTGACACTGGCCCACGTGACCAACTAGAGGTTTGCAGAGAGCCCGAGATTGGGCCTTTACATGACTGGCCCTGTACTGGAGATTCAGGGGATACTGACCCCGAATCAGACTGTTTGTCATCCTCGGATGATGAGTTTGTACATGTAGTAGTGCTGGATCCCCCAAAGGAGGTTGTCCCACCAAAAACCTCGCAGCCCTCACAGTCTAGAGTAACTACAAAAGAAAAGAAGCTGTTGCAAGCAGCGAGTACAACAGTACCAACTGTTGCCGAACCCCAACGCTCGGAGCACTTGAAACGCAAACAGTGTTGCGGACGCCCCAAAGGAGGTTGTCCCACCAAAAACCTCACAGTCTAGAGTAACTACAAAAGAAAATAAGCCGTTGCAAGCAGCGAGTGCAACGGTACCAACTGTTGCCGAACCCCGACGCTCGGAGCGCTTGAAACGCAAACAGTATTGCGGACGCGGGCCGAGTGAAATTACTTAATAATGTTTTAAGGTCCATATTATAATGAGAAACCATCATACGCCTAATAATGTACCACAATAGGATTTGCCTGAAAAATAATTCAGGATATGGAGTGTATTCTTTACTCTCCACTCCTCGACGTGTGTACATGTTGTTGACTGTTGCAGGGATGATGATTTGAGATGTAAAGTATTGTTTTCTTTAATAAAACAAAGAAGAGGACAAGAGGTTCTACTCTTTTAGATTTGTTATTTTGATTGTTTTTATCATTAATATTCATGCATTTAATGTTGATGTTCATTGGAAGTAGTGGTAAATTGAGGTTGCCTGTCTCATAATGCTTTTGTTGGTATTATGTTACAGGACACAGATACTCCGCCTCTATGTGTGTTGCTGCTCGCAGAGCTGGTTGCCTTTACAAGTGAAGTCATGGCAGAGGAGAAGCTCGTAGTGTACATTTTTGGTCATTCCTTTCCTTCAAGATTGGCAAGGGAGGCGCGCGCACGTCATTTGTCGTGCAGAGACATGTTGGAGCTTACCAACAAACATGATGTTCTTGTTGAGGGACACCCTGGATTAACTTATAGTAGAATGTTTGCCAGTGCTAATCACTATTTTATGAAGATGAAAGCTTTAGAAAAGATAGATTTATTGTGTATTGACATGGGGACGAATGATCTTTGTAATTTGGATTCTACCCCAAAGGTTGTTGTTGAGAACACTCCGAGGTTTCTGGAAATGCTAGGGGCACGCGGCATCACTGCGAAACGCATTGTTTTTATGTCTGTAATCCAAAGATCAGTTATGAACAGACCAAACCAAGTCACTGTACAGACTTTTAACCACCGCGTGCGTCGCTTCAATAGTATGCTTAAAAGAGCCTTAAAGGGTAGACCGCCAGGTGTATATATCTAGTTCCTCTGACAAAAGTCAACTTTCCTACGTATCTTGCAGACGGGTGCCAATCTTACGATGGAAGGCATGAATAAGTACATTCGTCAAATTCGCTGGATTGTTATTCGTTTTTGCTCATAGTATGATGTTGTCTTGTTTGCTCTCAATTTTGAGAGACATGAGTTCTCATGAGTACCCAACATACAAGTTTAAGTTCCTGTTTTATTAAGTTTTTATGTAGAGGTTGTTTTAAAAGTTAAATAAGCATTCTATTACATGGGATATATGTATTGTGGCCAAGTTTACAGTAATTATGTAGTGATTAACGTGGTCCTCATGGAGTTCTAAGTTTTTCTTTATCGTTGGAATCGAACCATATGTACGAAAATGATTCTCTATGGAAGAAAGCGGCAAGTACAAGTACATGTAGTACAAAAGGACTCGATCAGTTCATTGATTTTGTAAGTTTTAGAGCTATTTTTTAAAAAGACAAACATGCGTTATTAATTAAAGTTTGTTATGTTAACAATGTAGTCTTTTCTAACTTTTCACTTGATCTAATCATTGGTGAAACGGATTGTTGCACATTTAAAACCTTCTTTAAAGGGGTTGTGCAAGTAAAATTTTGTTAAAGACGTTTGATGAAAAACTGTCACTGTGGAAGAATTCCAAGCGAAAACATAAAATAATACTTAAATTTATACCATCCGGGGTCGTATGGTTACAAAGCAGGGAAGTTGTAGAGTTCAAGGTTTTCAGTATTCGGAAAGGGCGCCCTCTTGTGGCGTAACATTGAGTTCGCTCTCTCTGTCAAGGCCTCGCCATTAACGAAACCCGAGTTTTCAGGCCAGAGCCACGAACGTAAAGAATTTTATCTATTTGGAATCGAGTAAGTGACTTAATATTGTTTCTTGGTAATAATGAGGGTTTAAAATACTTTGTAGCTATTGGATGTTTTCTCTTTTGATCGGGAAGTGGGTAAAACATGTGCATTTCATTTAATAATATCCATAGATGTAGCAAACCTTTGATGATCGGATATCCCTCGTGTATTTGGAAGGTCGAGTTGTCTTTTTGATGTAGTTTTTATAGGGATAGCTATGTAATGTATACACATTTGTTGCTATGACAGTTTGAAGTTGTAAACTATTATACTTCTGTATTTAGATAACGCGATAGAATCTGGAAGGAAACCAGTACAGCCCCTTGCTGTGTATTATTACAAGTAGTGACAAGTGTTGGGTGAGTGCGAACACTCGATCAATTTATGTACATGCACAGTAAGATACTCATTGACATTAATAGGAATATTTAATTGTGATAATTATTATACTTTGTGAATACCTTTTTGTAGGGGTTTTTGTTTAATATGGACATACATATTGAATAAACAGTCGACAAGTGAAGACTAAATTACTGATTCAGGGTGTCATCTTTCTCTGTGTCAATGTTGAGTACACACTCACCACAAGAGATAACCTCCGGAAGGTATCAACACCATGAGCCTGCAAACGCAGTCCTCTACAGTTTGAAGTACAGCAGCTTTCGATAGTATTTTGAGAATCATCTCACTTCAGAGTAATGTGGTCATGGAAAAAGATATCAGGTTTTATGCCCCAAAATTTGAATCTGAGAAACGTTTCTCTGTCAGAAATGCGACCACCTTTTGAAGTGAAATTTTCACAGGTTAGTTTTATTGTATATATCTACATTTATATAGGATTTAAACAATCGAACGGTTCCAAAACTTTACCGCGTAAACACCACGTCTTCTGGCAGGATGGAGTTTGTCATTGTGTGTCCTAAAAAGTCTTCAAATCGGAATGATGCAAAGTCTGGGTAATGGAAGAGGGTGAACTGGGGATTGTGTTTCCAAGTCTCAAAAGAATTAACTGTTTCATTCTTGACAGTGACCATTGTTTTGGATATCTGTGTGTTTGGAGAGTGACGCATTACTCGGGAGTCTACCACAAAATCCAAGAGAGTTTGCATGTCTTTCACTTAATGCTCTCTCCTCACTTTATCCTCAGTTCGTGGATCGACAAGTTCATTTTCCAGCAGAACTCTTTTCAGATGAAAAGATGACCATGGACTGACATGGCTGAAAATGTAGCTAAATGTGCAAGTATATCCGCTGCTTCCCTTGGAGAATAAATCTTGGGCCCAACTCCATCTCTCGCTAACATCACCAATATGTGAATGAGGTGCAGTAGTGTCAGATCCTGTTACAACTATATACTGGCGACACAACATTTTTCCAGTTGAGTTCGTCTTCTGAAGAGAGAGCACAAAAAGCAGCTGAAATGGAAGATCTGGATCAGGTGGCCTTACAGGCTCAATGGCAGGTCTCCTTCAGTGCACACACCACTAACTCAATGGTAGTCTTTTGCAAAAAAGACTTGAGCAATCATCCACACCCACAACTTCACTTCATGAATGTAGTCAAGTGGCTTTTCTTACATCACAAGTTGCTTTTGTGTACCACACATCACAGAAAAGGCCAAAACCATCTCCATGCTACAAGACATGCTTTCGAGGTCTTGGAACGTTTTAGCCCAATCTTGCATCATCCGCAAACAATAGACTTTCGGGGGACCCCAATATCAATCCACAAACCAAGTTTGCAGTTAATATGCAAAGTCCATCTCGAGTTATCGCTCCACAACATTTTGGGGTTTTAGTAATAGTAACAGTTATATTTATGAGCACTTTTGTGGATTTGTGCGCTTTATAAATTTTTGTAATAATATTATTGTAAAAATGAAGCCGACAAATAATTGTGAAAATATCATATGATGTTCATTAAATAAACACATGATAATGTCACTAAAGCGGTGTCACTGAAGCGGCCAAAATGGTGTCATCCCTGTGCAAACATTTGCGCAGGCTCAAACATTTGTGCAGGCTCAAAGATCTACAAAAAAAGTACACCCAAACGAGGCTTCACCCGAACACCTTATTAGACCAAAAGAACACTTTCAATATTTGAAAACTTAAATGTGAAACCTAATAATCACAAATAATTGACAAAATGTATGTTGTATGAACAGTTTATTTATTATCAGAAAAGTTTTAATATACACATCTAGCCTAATGGTATTAAAATATGTACATTAGTACGGTACATGTAATCACCTTGCATCTAAGGATGTGCAGTATGCATGAAGTTGTTCACCTTATGATACAAATGATTCACCCTTGAATGACAAACATGTATTAATGTGCTACTCCATTCTGGATCGATTTAGGAAACTCATTAATCCATATAAACAAAATGTGATACAAATTAGGAATGAAAAAGTATACATATTTTAGTCTACTTTTTGACCACAAGTTTGTGTTCATTTATATTATCAAAATTTCATATTCACACACAATTATGTACCCTTATTGTACTATGTTTATGGATCAGAACTTTCGCATTTAATTTTGTTTGTTGACATTTTTTTCTTCTTTTAATTCAAAATTCGTTTTATCATTAATTGAAAATGTTTGACATTAAGATGGCCACTGTTACTGGACCAAGCTGTAATTGGGTTGGTGGCTGGCCGCTGTTAATGGACCAAGCCGTAACCGGGTTGGCCACTGTTCCTGGACCAAGCCGTAACAGGGTTGGTGGCTGGCCGCTGTTAATAGACCTTGCCTTCAGCTTGGTCCATTAACAACAGCCACCCACCAACCAATGTCATAACCACGCAGTGAAAACCAGCTTTCACACTGTTATTCACATTAATAAATACCTTTAAAGAAGAATTTGTAAAAATTATCACCTTTTTCTTTTTGCCGTTCTTTTTATAAATGTTCTACTTATGTTCAACTTTTGACTAGAACCAAATCTCTTACTCATAATTATTCTTTTGTGCATATTTTCAAGAACCAGACTATGAGCTTTGAAAATTAACAGCACCACAAATACAAATACTTTGGTTGGTGTTCGACTTTATACTTTGCAATATGTTGGTTTCATGGGTATACCAGCTACCTTGAATTTATACATTGTCCACACAACTTTCAGGGGCGGATCCAGGATTTTCCAAACGGGGGGGCGTGAAAATTTACCAAGCAGCAAATGGTGAATGCAATATGTGGCGCCTACGAGCGCATAATGCGAACCCCTAACGGCATGGGCCGGTTCCGGGGCCCGCAATGCTACGAAACAGGATTTTAGATGCTCTGTGGTACGATCTCATGCAATATCCGACCACTTAAACCAATTTTGTTTTTGCAAGATCATTATTAAAACATTATTTTCGAGTTGGGAGTCATCGATTTGAATCGGCCATCCTGAGTTATAAAATCAAAATGCAGGCTACAACTTATACTTATTCAGGGGGGAAAACTGTTGGCGAGGGCGAGTTAAACGATAGTGCAATTTTTAATATAACCAAATAGGGTCTCTTTGTCATTTAGTTTTCACATACTTGAGGATTAGAATGTGACACAAAATAACAAGCTGTGCTTGTCTTCAGTGACAGCGCGATCGAGCAACAATAACATTAATGTACGACAAGGTGAGGGTAGGCCTACTAGAGGCCTACTCCTAGAACTATGAGGTTCATTTCGCTATCATCTCCATTACCCTCATAGAGTGACATGTACAAAATCCTATTCGAAACTTTTTTCCCTTCACGTTTCTGCACCTACAGTTAATTTCCCAAACCGGATCTCGCCAAAATTAGGCTCTATGTGTTTCTTATACTCTCATCGAGGTCGGGTTGGGTCCAGAAAATCCATTCCGCAAAACAAAAGTTGCAAAAAGTGATAAATTCTCACCGTTTTCAGAATCCTCGCCTTCCGTTAACAAAATGGCCGCCGTTGAAATTTTTGAGCTGATAATGCTGCGCGCTACGCTGGTAACGATTATCAACGATTCACGTATACAGAACATTGGTTGTTGTGGACCAGCATTGCGCCTAAGATTGTATACGTGAACCATTGGATTTGTTACCAGCGTAGCACGCAGCATTACCAGCTCAAACATTTCAACGGCGGCCATTTTGTTAACGGAAGGCAAGGATTCTGAAACCGGTGAGAATTTATCACTTTTTGCAACTTTTGTTTTGCGGAGTGGATTTTCTGGACCCAACCCGACCTCGATGAGAGTATAAGGAACACATAGAGCCTAATTTTGGCGAGATCCGGTTTGGGAAATTAACTGTAGGTGCAGAAACGTGAAGGGAAAAATGTTTCGAATAGGATTTTGTACATGTCACTCTATGAGGGTAATGGAGACGATAGCGGAATGAACCTCATAGTTCTAGGAGTACTAGAGGTCTAGCCCCCTCCCCCAGCCCTACATCGTTGTACTATCTGCACAATTGATAATGACTAGTTTGAAAGAAACACAACGGATATTTACCCTCTTTCTTGAATACGAAAAAAATCTGTGATTTTCTAAACAGAGTGAGACACCATGATTATACGATGCTATGTCTTCACTAGCCCCATGGTAGGGCCAATCCACTTCGTTCGTATATCCTTGCCAATTGGGCCTAAGCACCATTGCAATCCTTTTTTGTGCCCGATGTAGTTTTTAATCCGGGTTATGAAACTTACCGATCGAATGCTACTGTAGGCCTACTTGTAGAAAGCCCAAATGCTAAACATTTTTTTTAAACATCACAGATTTTTGGGGAAAATTGATTGCCTTTCTAGTCGCGAGAGTGAATTTTTTGATAACGCGTATTAACAACTTGCGCGAGAACCTAGTTGGGTTCCCTTAACAATTTCACAACATTTAAACTATCTATGGGGACCAGACTGATTTACATAACGCGCTGAGCATATTATAGACCTTTCTTTTGCAACGTCACAGCCCGAGTTTTTGCCAACCCAGGTTGAAAAACTATGGAAAGCCATAACTGCAAATCAAAAACAGATTGCCACATCACAGTTTGTAGCAGTGTTTACACAAAATATTCAAAAATAGTGTTGAATTTGTTGGAAACAAATCAACCAATCATGGAAGGTATTTCCGTTCATGAATCTTTACAGAAAATGTTGAATTTGGTCACAACATTTTTTAACACGAATGAATGTTTTGGCAACATTCGGCCGTCCATGCCAACCGGCGCACTTTGTTTATCAACAAAAGAAAGGTCTATATCTTTTCCAGACGGGCGTGAGATGCGCACAGCATTACACGTATTTCACAAAACCTTGATTGCGCTCGGCGCGCTGACTAAATCAGTCTGGTCCCCATTAAATATCAGCAGTTGATCGTCTAACTGTTGTGGATTGTTGAGGGAACCTGACAATGGTTTTCCCGCAAGTTAATAAGTGGGGAAAAAATCACACTCGCGACTCGAAAAGCAAACAATTTTCCCAAAAGATCTGTGATGTTTAAAAAATGAAAATTCAGCATTAGGGCCTTCTACAAGTAGAGTAGCATTCGATCGGTACGTTTCATAACCCGGATTAAAAATTAAATTGGCCACAGAAAAAAAGGATGCACTGGGCCAAGGATACGAAGTAGATTATCCCTATTCATGGGGCTATGTCTTCACTAGTTTCCGGAAGTTCGTATTGTAAAAGTCACATTGTATTTAGCGCGCGCGAGTACTGACTTTCCATCCAGAAACTTCTTTGCACAATGTACACACACATACAGGTGGCATGCATGGTCGACTCACGATGTGGGTGAATGATCTTCACGCCCCCGGATCCCCGCGCCAGGCATGTTCAGTGTGTGAGAAAAACACACTTTCCACACAGTACACAAGATTCACGTGAGACAATGTCTGACAGTGAAATAATAGTGGTCCACAAATGAAACAAAGTGTACTAGGTACGGATTTTTAGTAGCTTTTTTGAAATAAAATACTAGGTAGGGCCTTAGTCATTAATTTTGTCTCTCCCTCACTTTTCTCCTTGATGGTTTTTTTTTTTTTTTTTTTTTTTTTTCTCAAGCAAAAGGGGGGGGGGCATGCGCCCCCCACGCCCCCCCCCTGTATCCGCCGCTGACTTTTACACAACAATGTGCTAGTTCACATGTTAATACATTCCTACATGACCAGTCTTTTACCAATCAGAGTGCATAAACTCTCCACGGTATTCATTAATAGTGCTTACAAGTCTGTTTCAAATCGAAATTTTGTTCAGTTAAGTTGGAAAACAAAATGTGTAAAAAAAAGGTTTTAATAAAACTTCACCAATGTTCAAATAATTTCAAAATGACATTAAACAAATTCAATTGACAGAGCAATGTACTCACTTGTACAACCAGTCCATGAATTAACTATTCAACAATTTCTGCTCTTCACAGGCAAACTCAAATCCAAAAGACCTTGCAATGGACTTTGGCAAAATTGATTGAGTCAAATTTAAATTAAATCTATTTCTTTAAAAACTGAATGCTGCTTAAGGTAGCATTTATTTACAAGTGTAGTGAATTCGAATGCTGGTGGTACTGTATTTCAATAAATCTGTTACTTTTTTTATAGATTGGCTGAGACAACCTATAGTTAAGGTTTGATATTTTTATTTTCTCAATTTATTTCTTAAGTACCGATAGATACATGTTGGTCACTTTTTGAGAACAGGGACAATTTATGATGAACAAGTGTTCTAAAATACCCCTTAACTGAAGATTATATTCACTTTCTGTACACATGTAGTACATAAACTCAGAAATAATAAATGTAGTACATGTAAACTCAGAAATAATAGTTTAGCAGAAGGATGATATTGAATACAATACTAAATAGCTGTAACTTGGAACAATAAATGGAGGGTCTACTTAACGGTATATTTAATTCAACACATGGTTTTCCTTGGAAAATAACATACGTTTTGTTTAAAGTTTTGTTACGTTTTGTTGAATTACCATAATTATATATGAAAAGGTTTCTTTTCTGAAGATGGCTGATGTGTAACACTGCTTAGTTAATTAGATAAGTTCTAATCTTCTCTGCTACATACACCTTGATTTCCTTTAAATGTCGGTTGCAACACTATCCTCTAACTCAAGGTCGTTTTGGATATTGGGATTACTCTGACAATGTGCAGTGTTTGAAGAGTTTTCACTGAAACACTGGTCATAGTTCAAAATAGTTTGTAGAAAGGTCTGTAAATGTAAACAAATAATAATCATGTCAGGTTCGTAAACATACTCATATTTCTTGTTATGAACACATTATCAGCTAATTGGCCAGAGACTATTCCCCTGGTATCAGGACAAAATGCAAATGTATTTAGACAGCACAGTGGATTTGAGCAAATACAGGTATCGCTGCCCCATCTTCATTGTACCTGTAGTTTATCCTTTTACTGAAACTTGTTTGTTAATAACATTATGCAAATATTGGATGCATGTGAATGCATTGTCGCAGCAAATAATCATGAGGTGAAATCTGGACTATTCACTAGGCGAATGAAAATCCCTCCCCACAGTAGTGCCCCGTCCAATGTGGCTGATGTATCACTTCAGCGCTCTGACTGGACACCACAATTTGTCGTTTGGCACAGACGAGAAAGATTTGATGTCAAAAATGTCCGTGGGTAAAAAGGAGTCCGATTGATTTTTAGTCAAGAACCCTGCCCTAGGGATCAGGCAGACCCCACCCGGTTTCTACCGGATGTGCCCTAGATCTAACGTAAGGAAATGTAACTCGCTACGTAGTCTAGATGTAGCTATACTGCCAACAAGAAGGTGACCTTAACAGACAACTGTAAAAGGGATGTGCTGCCCATTGGCTCAAATAGGGGTCTCGGCTCAAAAGGGGGTCTCGATAAAGCTGTTAACACATTGAAGATGTACCACGAGGGCACCAGTCTACATGTTGGGGGACGAGAAACAAACATCCCCTAAACTAGCTGGGTAAGTGCCCTGTTTTCCGACACCGAGGATCTGTCAGGGAAACCTCAGTGAATCGCCGCTATGGCCGACCTGTAGTTCTTAACCGTGGCCATTGTAAGTACACTAGGAAATCCACCACCTCCCCTATAGAAATATCGGGGGGATGTAGAGATCATGGTCTACACCACTTATAAAAATGTCGTATCTACTGTCGTAACATTTCCTGGTTGACTCTCATCGACTGCAATAGTCGCAACTTGTCGAGAAAGGCCAGCCGTGCGGAGGGACTGCGTGATAGCACCCAGCATTTTGATGTCAGGTGAAGTTCCTGCGGAACAGGATGCAGGAAACCCGAGCTGGGCAGTATGTCTGTTCGCTGCGGAAGTACCACCAGTGAACCAAGAGTCTGGTCAGTCATGTGAACCATGGCTGGCGGGTCAAGAAGGGAGCTATGAGGAGGACCTTGCAGTCCTCCTGCTCCATCTTGGTTAACACCCAAGGAATGAGAGAGAACGGGGGAAAGGCATACGCGAGTAGCCCCTCCCATTGCAAGAGCGTCCGTATGCCATGCACGGGGGTCAGGAACCCTCGTGCAGTAGACCAGAAGCTGGTCATTGTCCCTCTAAGCAAAAAGATTGACATGCGGTCAATCGATTAGCTGAAACAGAGACTGAGCTACCTGCGGGCGCAGTGTCCACTCCAGCGGAAGGATCCAACCCCTGGAGAGGGCATCAGCGGTAACATTCTCCTCGTCTGGGAGGTGGACTGCCGAAAGCGTTATCCTGTGGCGAATGCACCAATGGAACAGCTTCCATGTGAGCGCGCACAGATGGCCTGATCTTGTGCCCCCCTGGCAATTGATATAAGCCACCATTGTCGCACCGAACCAGTATAGCCCGACCTGTAACCAGGGACCGGAAATGCTGGAGTGCGTTGAAGACTGCCAACAACCTGAGCACATTCGAAAGGTGTTCGGGCCCCACCGACCGGCAACCTGGCAAGGGCCAGCCCCCTGTGGAGGTCGAGCGCCGCTCCCAGAAAAACGGAAACTGGGATGGGAGCGGGTGCGACTTCTCGTGGTTGATGATAAACCCGAGGTCGGATGTAAGTTGCACGGTGCGGCTGAGAGCTGTCGCCGTGGCCTCGTGGGAATGCCCTTCAATAATCCAATCGTCGAGATACATGAATATCATCACACCCTGCCTCCATAGCGTTGCTCCGATCGTTCTCACTATTCAGGTAAAATCGCGGGGCGAGGTGGAAAGCCCGAATGGAAGCGCCGTAAATTTGTATCGGATGTTGTTGTATTGGAACCAAAGGAATTTCCAGTGCTCCGGTCTGACAGGGACATGCAAGTATGCGTCCTTCAGATCGAGGCTGGCCGCCAAAGCTGGTGTGTTGATTGATTGGAGAATAACCCTCAGTATATCCATACAGAAACGCTGAGGCATATGAATCTGTTCAGCGGCTTTAAGTTCAGGATCGACGCCATACGCCGGACTCCTTCTTGGGAACTACGAAGAAGGTTGGCATAAACCCCGTCTGTGTTTCCCCCGAGGGGACCACCGCTCTTTTCGCGAGGAGGGAATTTATTTCGTCCTCGAGATAGCGGCGCCTTGTTAAGTCGGACGAACCTGGCGTCGACCAGACAAGCATGCCAAACAAGGGGGGGGGGGGTGGGGGGGCGCTTGAGAATTCCAGTGCATAACCATGACTGATTGTATCGAGCACCCACCGGTCGAGCGTGATTAAAGCCCAGGACCCCACGGGAGGTCGCCACTAGTTGGGCAAGTCACCTACGCCAGCCCCCGGAATAACGGGAGGCGGGTGCCCGAGCACCACGGCTGGATTTGGGCCATTGTTGTCCGGGGAGAAATGGCCGAGGCTGCATACCCAAAGTGTTGTCGGAGCGGCCTCCAAAATTTCCACGGCAGACTTCAGCGGTTGGCTGTTGGGAATAAAGAATGTATTCCTGTTCTTACCTCGCTTCGCCCTGGGTGCGGGGGTTGGAGTCTTTTGAGATTAATCTTCTCAGTTGCCTTCAAGCGTTTCGCCTCAGCATGCATAAATTCCTCAAATTTACCTGCAAAAAAATCCGGGCCCATCAGTGGGAGGTCCCCGAATCGGGAGGAAAGGTGCATCCAGCACGTTTCCCCGGCAGGACGAGGTTGCCAGGGACGACACTTGCGTGAACTGATCAAGCACCGAGCATAGACCACGGTCGAGGCAATGAAAAGCTGCGGTTAACAAATCCGCTGGTACCGCCGAGTCGTCCTCACAGCCCGACACTATACTCAGTGAGGAAAAGCAGGAAGGAGGTTGACCGCATGCCCTGGCAAGAGGCCGAGTCAACTTTCTTAAGGACTTCCTTGAATTTGCCGCGAGTCTTGTCGGCAACGGGTTTTCTTGGAAGCAGTAGAACCTGAATCTGCTGCTAACTTGTCTTTAGCAGAGTCGGAGAGGGAGGGCGTAGTGATTTATTTTTTGAAATCCGCTGTAGGGAAACGATAATATGCATTTTCTCGTTTAGAAAAGGGGTGCCATTTGCCAGTACGTCTCTGGGTCCTTGTGCCAGCCAACCTCCACTGATTGAGGGCTGTAGGGTGGCAGGGGGTTGCGGAGCATGGCTAGGCATGTCTGAAGGAACCCCAACAACGCCCGCCTGGTGGGTAGAAGACAGGGCCGATAAAGACGCTGAAATCATCTGAAAGGCTTTCATAAAGTCAGCTCTGGAAATCGAGTCCTCACTCTGGTGGCGTTTGCCACGGTGGGACCGGCTGGACGAACCATGCAAACTTGAAAAAGAACGATGCGAACGTCTGCCCTTAGTCTTCTTGCTCTTCTTTTTGAAAGAGCGACCCCGGGGAATATCTGATGATAATTCGGATGACGCCGGGGGCCCCAGAACTCAGGTAAAAATCCGTTGACAAAGCCGGTTCCATATTGTAGAGGGCAGAGGGCGTAATGGCAGAGGGCGCTATTGTAGGATATATAAAACTCTTAGCGGTAAATACCTGCCGGTAATAGGAACATGCAAATGTAGTTGCTCTACAGGTAAGTAGAGTGACGTAGTGATTGTATTATGGAACAATGCATGAACAAAATGCAGTCAATATTTGTTTTATATAACACACACAGTTTTTTTTCATTTAAAATTGTGTTCACAATAAACATGAAAACTCGTCCACCCCACACTCTATAATTATATTTTCAAAAACCTACACATTGTGAGCATATCCTTGTGGACACCAACCTTGTCAGTCATAACACAACCTTGCCTCGTTTTGACAACTGGGTGGGGACGACTTACTTTGAAAATGGCGCTGCGAAGAGCGCTGTGCGTGCTGGGACGATTTACAACAGCGCGCATCATTGGGGAGTGTCCTATGTTTATCAACATCAGCAACATAGGACTCCTATATTATAGTATTATAGTTTTGGAGCATTGCAGTAGTATACATGGCAAAATAAAGAATGACAAGCGATGTGTGTTTCACCATTCAAATGACAAAGATCTATGTGTATAGTATACCAAAAAAAATAATCATTCATACATAGTGCAGATTCCATAAAACTATGTTCAAATGCACTGCACAGAGTAAAATACTAAAAATACACGAACAACATAATTTTGTTTAACCAAGAAAAAACAAAGAATACACAAGATAAAAGTCCTAAAATAAGAGCAAAGATTAAATAAGTTACCAAGGCAAAAAGAAGACCTTAAAAGACCCAACACAACACATCAAGGCATACAGAATACAGGGAAAAAATAAGAAACAAATCGTAAAAGGCCAACTTCAATATATACTGTACGTTTTCAACAGTAACTTGGAGGCAGCATTAACAAAGGCACAGTCCCCCAAGGTAACTCTTGTACGGTAAATAGAGTAACAAGAAAAGTGTCATCATAAGAACTATGAAGATTGTAATAAAAAGAGGGCTTCTTCATAACTAGTTGGCTGAGGTAAACTGGAGTTGACCCAACATTGCTTGTTATACCCTACTTTGAAAATTGCAGGTCTGCATGGATCCCAGATTATACTCAGAGGCTTAAGAATATCTAAGTGAAGCAACATAAACAGCTGGCCAGAATTACTCTTGGAGTAGACTATACAATTTAGCAGCAGATGGGACTATCATGTGTGCTCTCATGTTTAAAATAATTAATGGGGTTGCTAATTATGCGCCCATATGGGTACACTACTAGAAATTCCAACAACATCAATGTCTGTCTTCCTCAACCACAAACTGAATCTGGTAAACACAATGTGGAGCATTTGCTGGAATAGCCTCAAGTCAAGTATTAAATTATGTGATAACATTGGTACTTTTAAATGACTGTATTGGACTAAAAGGTAGTGGATGGTTGTTATCTTCGCTGTTTTTGGATTAGAATCAGTGTCTTAATACTTTAATAGCTTTTAAATTTAATGCCTTTTTTAACTTTTTGCTTTTAGTCCTCCTTTTTATACTTTTTCCAGAACACTTCTTTTTTTGCTGTTGGGTGTGTTGTTTTTGCGTAATATTCTTAAGCCCCATTTTGTAATTCTTAGAGTTCTATGTATTCATTTCGGTAATTTTTAGCTGCTTTTGTATTTTATTCCTATGTATTTTATATTGTATGTATCCAGGGCCCCCAGGGAGAACAGTTCATGAAAAACTGATGGGGTCATAGTTATTCTCAGGTTGTAAACAATCGCTGACTGATATGTTCCACACAGTTGCAGCATTATCTCAAAGTCAGTTGCCAACTGTTCTTTGTCATCACAAGGGCCGACCTGAGGGTGGCTTTATGTAAAATAAAGTGATTTTGGGGGCCTAGATTGTGAGTCCTGTTTCTATGCCACTTTTTGTGTCTAGTTATTTTTTTGACTTGTCCGATTCGATTCATGAGTTTTACTGTCATCTTTTTTATTCCCCATTTTAAATGGTCTAATCCTTTAATCACTCTTAATGACCCATATTTCCTTTTTTTGACAAGTGCATTTTGTCTACCGAGCCTTTTTTAATTTTGTAAATTTAGACGCAATTCAATCTGCTTATTGTAATGCCTTTTTAGTTTTTAAATAAAAGCCCATTTATCATCCAATCTATGTACATTACTGTAAACAAAGATAGCGTGTGTAGTAAAAAATGCTTGTGTTCAGAGTATCCAGAGCAACAAAATAGTGCAAGTAGAGCTACTAGGGGCAAGCAGTAGTTGCAATTTATCAATTCACCATGCCAACCACCCATGGTGCCCACCCCATTATAAAAGTTCTGTGGATATTATATGGGTTTTATGATTTTTTAAAATCACAATGCAATTAACAAAAAAGAGTCACTAATGTCGTTACCTGTTTGGTTGTAAGATTTTGCTCAAAGTAAGTGAGTTTGCTTGCTGTTTGAATCATCATATCTTTGACTTGAGTGCGACACAGATGTTTATGACTCTCCCGGATATCTCCTGCCATATCTCGCAGCTTTATCACCAAGCTTGCCAAGGATTCCTGTCAACATACAAAGAGTACAGAACTTTGAATATCAGTGCTTCATTACGGTAAAATAAAATCCCCCTGCCGTATTTTCTCTTTCATGAAATTATGGTTAAGCTTTATCCTGATAAATGCATTTTGAGTGTGAATAGAAAGTTTTATCTTACAAAATATTTTTTTTAATTATTTAGAATTGAAGAAAAATACTTTATTATTATTGTTATCCGTTAAGTGAAAATCTTCTAGTAACGTACTGTCATGTAAACAAAACATTTACCGTGAAAATCAATTTATTTTTTAAAACAACAGGTGTGATCTAAGCTCTTGATGAAACAAAATTTTCCAAGCTGAAAATGATGCCCCATATCAAGGACTTGACCATACATGTAGTATAGTGTTTATAAGAAAAGTCCTTCAGGGTAAGATGAGACTTTGTTTTCTACGTGCTGGTCACGAAGCAACATTGCTGGTTCTCTGAGATAGATGATACCAACTTCCCATAAGCAGAAAACACGTTGAATGAATGTGATAAGTTTTTAATATTACAATCTGGCAATACCTACTGCACAATACAAGAATGCACCTTGATATTACCATTCTATTTGTTATGTGTTAATACACAGATTTGAATAAAACTAGAGATTCAGTTTTTGTTACAAAAACAAGGTGTTCGTGTTGAGTGATTGAATGAATTGGTGACATTTTACCTTATCAATCTAATGACTGGTTCAGGACTAATCAGTTTTTCAAAAATTAAACATCAACTTCCGGTATGAACCAGAAATCAAGGGCAAATGGGGGTCACATTTTGTGTAGCGCTTGTTGAAATTTTGAAGACCTTGCTAATGATGTACATATTGTAAAAATCCAAAGTGTTGTTCAGGAGTTATGATTATTTTCAAATATTAAATTTCCTCTTCCAGTTTGAACCGAAAGTCAAGGTCAAATGGGTCGCATTCTGTGTATCATTTCTTACATGTATGTTGTGGTTCAGAAGTTATGATTTTTTTAAAGGTCAAACAAGGTCAAATTTTGTGTAGCGTGTGTTTAGTTCATGAAGACCTTTTAGATGTAGTTTAACGCGACCTATCCGATGATGTGTAGATTGTAAAAATCCAACATGGGGTTCATGAGTTATGATTTTTACAAATATTAAACTTTGATTTATTGTAATCCGATGCCGAATGACGCAATCATCATTAAGTGTGTGTCGTCTTGATACTGAGGTTCAATTATCTGATGAGTTTTAATGTTCAATTAAATCTCAATCTTGAGTTATTCCGTAGATAAACCCGAAAATTATTTTATTAAGGAAAAACAACGAAGGCGAACTTCTGCCTAGGGTAACGACCCGGAAGTTAAGGTCTTATGATTTTGGCGTTAACTTTTCAAATGTTGCCCCAGTCTTGATCTATCAGATGCCCAACTATGAACATGATAGCTTTCAAATTCAATGAGATACAGCGAATAACAAATGGTAATTTTTCAACTTTAACAATCTTGTAATTCTACACCTGATGACGTCATCATGACGTCATGAAAACTGTGCCGTCTTCATATTGAGGTTCAATTGTCCGGAAGTCAAAGTCAAAGTCAAATGGGGTCGCAATCTGTGTACTGTTATGTAAGTTGTGGCATACTTTTCCAATTATGCATAGATTGTAAAAATCTAATGTGTGATTCAGAAGTTATGATTTTTTCAAATATATAGAAACTATCAACTTTGGACATGTTTGTGTCAAAAATAAGAGTAAAACAATACTATTTGTGGCAGTTTACCGACCTCCTCCGTCACCTGCAAATGGTCTTAAGACCTCTGACTTCTTAATTGAGTTTGAGTTGTTCCTTGATGAACTGTCCCTTTCCCCCTGTCTACTGGTGATCCTTGGAGACTTTAACATCCATGTTGATACCCCGGAGAAATGGGACGTACGACAGTTTCTCACAATTATAGAAACCATTGGTTTTTATCAACACATATCAGGACCTACTCACAAACTGGGCCATACGCTTTATTAATCATTCGTTCTGATGATGACATTGTTCAAGCTACTGAAATACACCCTGTTCTGTATTCTGATCACAACATTGTGAAATGCATTCTCAGGTGCGAAAAACCCCCTCCGCTGAAGATAACTAGAACATCTCGTGAGTATGGAAAGTTGAATTTGATTTTGTTTAAACATCTCCTTGCTGAACGTCTCAGAGAGATCACAACAGACGGAGACGACCCAGTTGTACTGTCGGAGATGTACGAATCCCTCACACTCTCTGTACTCGATGAAGTATGTCCAGTCACCACCAGAGTTCGTGTTGTAAAGTCAAGACTTCCATGGTACAACAACATGATCCATGAAGAAAGACGAACTCGTCGTCAGCTTGAGCGCAAATGTCGTTCTGATGCCGATTTCAGCACATTTACTGCCCAGAAGACCCGAGTATGTGAGCTGATAGCTGACGCCAAAATTGACTACTTTTCTAGCAAATTCTCCAATGCCAGCTCTAAAGAAATGTACACCACGATCAATGGTCTTCTTAATACATCCTCCAAAACACTACCAGTCTGTGACTCTGATACCAAACATGCCAACAACTTTATGTCCTTCTTTGTTGACAAAGTTGAGAAAATCAGGTCTAATATTCAACCCGAGACCACTATACTCACTGGGGTTGCCCAGCACACTGACAGTCTTCATTCTAGCAAAACGATGCCTACTTTTGAATCCATCACCAACTCAGAGGTTAAAAAACTCATCGGCCGATTTCCCAACAAAACCTGCTCACTTGACACTATTCCATTATGGCTAATCAAAGAATGTTTACCCATCCTGCTACCTATTATTACCAGAATTGTCAATGCCTCGCTCAAGTGTGGTGTTTTCCCTGAAACATTAAAGCAGTCCATCATTACTCCTGTGCTCAAGAAACCTACCATGGATTGTAATGTTACTCAACAGCTTTCGCCCGATTTCTAATATTAAATTCCTTGCCAAACTTACTGAAAAGGCTGCATCATGTCAAGTCATCAACCACGTCAACAACAACTTTGATGAGAAATTCCAATCCGCTTATAAAGCACACCACAGTACAGAAACAGCCTTGCTTAAGGTCAAAAGTGACATTTAACATTCTCTTGACAAAAACAAAGTTGGTCTCATGGTTCTACTTGATATGTCTTCAGCCTTTGACACAATTGGTCATCGTAATCTTTTGGACAGGCTTGAGACCCGTTTTGGTATTACAGGTGTTGCCCTTGCATGGTTCCAGTCTTACCTAAATGATCGCTGTACCAAAGTGTCCATTAGAAATGCAGTATCTGATAACCATGTTCTTAAATGTTCCATACCACAGGGCTCTGTTATAGGACCACAGGGATTTATCATGTACACTCATCCTATTGGCGACATCATCAGAGACCACAATATTAATTTCCATGTCTATGCCAACGACACCCAACTTTATACTGAATTTGACCCCAAGGTTCTAGGTGATTGCACATGTGCCCTTAGAAATATTTCTGCCTGCATCTCTCAAATCAACACCTGGATGAGTATAAAAATAGGTTGCAACTAAATCAAGACAAAACAGAATTTATGGTTTTTGCCTCTCCGAAGGTTCTTAACACACTTCCCAACATCCAGCTCGACTTAGATGACATATCCATCAACCCCTCTGCTACTGTTAAAAATTTGGGTGTAAATCTTGACCCATCCCTCTCCATGACCCGTCACATAAATTCTGTATGTAAGAGTGTTAACTTTCATATCTGTAATTTATGGCGTATTCGCAGGTTTCTTACTCAGTCGTCATGCCATCATGCTGTCAGATCACTGGTTCTTTCTCGCATTGACTACGCCAACACACTATTGTACGGTGCCAGAGAAGTAGATCTCAAGCGTCTACAGCGCCTTCAGAACAAAGCTGCTCGTCTTGTGTTTGCCTGTGGCAGAGAACAAAATTCCCCTGACCTGCTGAGATCTCTTCACTGGCTGCCAGTACGAGAAAGAATCAAATACAAACTCCTTCTGTACGTTCACAAATGTCTTCATGGTCAAGCACCAAAATACCTGACAGAAAACTTCATCCTCTACAATACTGGTCATTCTGAAGACCGTAGAAGGCTTCGCTCTGCGTCTGACGTCACACGCTTGGTTGTTCCTCGCTCCTACAAAAAGGCTGGAGACAATTTATTCTTTAATGCAGCTCCTAAGCTTTGGAACCAACTGCCCTGTGACGTCAGAGAGGCGGTGTCTACTTCGGTCTTCAAGCGGTCTCTCAAAACGTTCTTGTTTCCTACAGAGTGCAACTAATAGTTTTCTTTTGCTACGTTTTCTACTTGTTTTGTTCTTTTTCTTGTGAGGCGCTGTGTTAATTGTAGAGCGCCATAGAAATGTTTATTATTATTATTATTATTATTATTATTATTATAGTTTCAACTTCCGGTATGAACTGAAAGGCAATGTCAAATGAGGTCACCCTTGGTAGCGTTGGTGAAATCTTCGAAGTCCTTTCTGATGACGTATAGATGTGAAAAACCAAATAAATGGTTTAGGAATTATGATTTTTGAAACATTAAATATCAACTTCCGACTTTAACCGGAAGTCAGGGTCAAACGGGGTCACGAACTTCGACCTAGGGTAACGACCCGGAAGTAAAGGGCATATAATTTTGGCGTTTAACTTTTCAAATGTTGCCCCAATCTTTCTCTATCAGATGCCTAACTATGAACATCATAGCTTTCAAATTCAATGAGATACAGCAAATACAAAATTGTCAGTTTTCAACTTTAAAAACCTTGTAATTCGACACCTGATGATGTCATCATGACGTTATGAGAACTGTGCCGTCTTTGTATTGAGGTTCAATTGTCTGATGAGTTTCAAGGTTCAATTCAGTTTCAATATTGAGTTATGTTGTAGAGAATAGTTGCGCGGAAGGAGAAGAAAAAAAACCCCCAAAAACCAGAACAATAACAAGAGGTGTTCGTGCTGTATTGCACGAACACCTAAAAAAACAACAAGAGGTGTTCATGCTCATATTGCACAAACACCTAAAAACAGAACCAAAAAAAAGAGGTGTTCGTGCACATGTGCACGAACACCAAACAAAAATGAACAGAACAATTTCAAAGAGGTGTTCGTGCACATATCGTACAAACACCTAACAAGCAGACAAAGTAAATTTTGATTGATTGTCAAAACATAAATTGTGGAGGATGCCGAAAAACGTATGGCTATTAGAGCTTGGGATACACCTGATCCCACCATTGTTGGGCATTCAACACACCCAACAAATTTGGTCAACGTGGCTTCTTTTCAATGTATACGCATGATCTTAACCATTACTGGGCACCTTGCTGAAGTAAATAATTGGCAATAATTGCCAAACCACAAATTGGCACTCCTGGCATCTTTTGACTGATGGGCACCACCCCCAAAATTAGTTGGCAAACAAGTGCCAAACCACAACTTGGCACACCTGGCATCTTTTCACTTCGGGTACACTCACACCCCACATTCTTGGGCACCACGACAAAATTATTTAATTGGCTGGCCAAACATTTATCTGTGTGCACACCTGAATCCCCAACAACGGGGGCACACAGGCGGAATGCAATAAAACAATTCGTCGCTAGTACCACGAACCGACCTAACACGTACACAGTATAAACAAACGTGTTAGGAGAAAATCACGATTGAAGTTGCACTATTTTTCAAACTGCTGTTTCGGGGTCTGCTAACTATATAATTTTTTTAAGATAAAGCCGACTACTTTATTAATACAGAACTGTCAATTTGATTTCATCCCTGCAACAATTTTAATTAGTAAATAATTCCTAAACAGATAGGTCACTTCGTGAAAATGAAAAACCAAGTTTTGCCCACAGACGCTGTGTACAAACAAATGTATAACAGAGACCTATCTAGATAGGTCACTTTGTGAAAACACTTCGCTTCGAGATAGGTCACTTCGTGGTACGCAAATTTTACACACTCGCCCGAACTGCGCGCGCTGTAGCGCCCCGTACATCATTGGTAAAGTGGCGTCACTTTGTGGAAAGACAAAATGGCAAATCTAGTGATACGTCGTTTTTAGTAATTAGTGTAATTACGAAACTACTACGTATTTAGTTCTGAAACTTGCTGAAAATGTTAACAGTAATGAGTATATGAATAAATTTGTAAAAAAAAATATTTGCTAAATCTTTGTCAGATAGGTCAGTTTGTGGTACGAGCGACGAATTATTCAAATTACTCATACTTAAAAAATATAAATTGAGTTTAACCCATCAATCAATTAGGTTGTAAAGTTCCACCTTGTCACATGCGGTCGGAATTAGCGCCTGTGGTACATCAGAGCACTAACACACTTATTGTTACAATATTGGATCTTAATATCCTACTGCACAATACAAGAATACCCTGAGATTGCCATTCTATTTGTTATTTGCTTATTGACAATCCCCCTTCTAAAAGCCTGTTGCACTTCGAGGCACAATTAAAAAGTGTTGGGTGATTTTTGGACATGACTAGAAATGTCTTCCAAAAATAGAGAGTAAAAATCAAAATTTATTCAGATTATTTAGGCATTTGTAGACGAAGCACAACATTTTATAATTGAGTCATTCCTTGACAGGTAGCCAGTGTAGTTGCTTTAGGAATGGTGTTGCATGATCATATTTGTTGACGCAGAGAATGAGTTTGGATGCCCAGTTTTGAAGACAAGGAAGTTTTTGTATGTCAATTGTATTAGATCCCAGAAGCAGTGTGTTCCCTTAGTCTAGTCGTAATAACACCAGAGTTCTTACGATGTGGTGGCATGAGTCTTTGTCAAGAAAACGATGTATACGGGTGATGTTGCGAAGATGGAAGGTTACACTGCTGCACATGTTTGTTATGTGTGGGGAAATAGACATTTGGTCGTCAAAGAAAACACCTAGATTGCGCAGTTTCAAAAGGATGGACAATTTCGGTACCAATCTGCAGGTGGACAGGGGGCATGTTGCGTTTGTTGCGAGAAGAGATGGCTATACAAAATTCAGTCTTGCTGTCGTTAATTTGAGCATGCTGTTTGTCATCCACTGTTTAATTTCAGTGACAAATGTTCTAAGTCTTGATAATGCGGATTGGATAGAAGCACGATCAGAAGGGTCAAACCTGATGTCGTCTGCGTACATGTGGTAACAAATTTGATATTTTCAGATGATGCGGCCAATAGGGATGATGTAGATCTTAAAGGAACCACGACCAACAATGGAGCCTTGTGGAAGTCCGTAGTCCATCCTTTGATGCTCAGACACAATGCAGTTGATGCATACTTTAGTGGATCTCCAAGTGAAGTAAGACTTGTACCGCCTAAGTGCAGTTCATGTCAGGTCGATGTCGTTGGTAGTCCTTTTAGTAAAAATGTTGTGATCCACCATATCAAATGCGGCCGAGAGATCGAGTACAACAACGAACACGGCTTGCTGATTATGGAGACACTTCATGATATCATCCTTCACAATAAGCAAGGCGCTCTCGGTACTGTGTGCAGTGCGATATGCAGATTGCAGTTCTTCGCAAAGGTCATGAAGGTTGTGTTTGGCTATGTGTTCGTTTAAAAGGGTAAAAGCATGTTTCTCAATCAACTTTGAAAGGAAAGGAATATTAGCCAAAGGACGAAACTTTTCATATCAATTGGATCCGATGATTTGCTTCTTGATCATTGGGTTGATCATAGCCTGCTTGAGAGAATCAGGGAAAACTCCTATGGACAGAGACATGTTAATTAAGCAAGTAAGAACAGGAACAAAAACATAACTGTTTTGTTTGAAGAACCAGACGCCTGATATGCCATACCCCACATTCATATGTACATTCATGGGGACACATTGTGGCAGGAGTCCAAAAGGCTTTTGGGTGAGTTCTTGTGCTCATGTGAACTTTGTTTGAATTGTTTGCCAATGTAAAATATTCCCCCCCCCCCCCCCCCCCTCCACAGTAGTGTGGTAGGAGTCTACGAATGAATACTTAATTTTTGCCGGTAGAGCCAAGAGTTTTTTTAGTAACACAACAGCACCCTCTCTGGCCTTACTGGACAATGGCCCGCGATCCAGCCGCCATGTTAACTTCCTCTTTCTCGCCGGCAACCCAGAGGATCGAGCAGTCATGCGGAGGAGGGAAGGATACTCTACGTGTAAGTAGTCGCTCATAGACTCCTACCACACTACTGTGGGGATGGGGGTTGTGGGGGGGGGTATACTTCACTCTACTTACCCATAGAGCCAATACTAATGCATCGACTCAAGGTGGAGGGACGTGAGAAGCTGTTGCATTTAAGCCAATGGGGCAATACCATCAGCCCAGCCTCCTGGGTATTTACTCCTGTGTACCAGCGTATCAGAAGCTGGGCCTGGGATCAAACCTGAGCCAGAGGGGGCGCCTAATTATTGTTATACCAACAGATATAGGAGTAAGGACCTGTAGTAACAAAAAATCAAGCAGTGAGTGGCAATAATCACTGTATGTCCAAGGTCGGCGGTACTCCTGGTTGTCGGTTGGCTTGTCCCCTCGACTGAGGGGGACCTTGTCGCTATCAGCACTGTTCTCCCAGTCATTCCTTCCTGTTGAAGGACATCCTTCAAGTAACAGGGTGTAAAGGTGCTGGACGTCTTCCAGCATGCTGCCTGGATAATATATCATTGATGGGCACACCCTTAAAGAATGCCCATGACGTTACCATAGCCTGAACTCCATGAGCAAGGGCTGGTGTCATGAGGGGTGTAGGCCAAGGTTCTGTTTAAGCTGCCTTGATTGCCTGTACTATCCAGTGGGTGATTGGTCCTTCGAGGCCGATCGATATGGGGGAATGGCCGTAATGAGCAGTTGCTTGTATTTTCCCCCTGGTGTTTTGTGCGGCTTAGGTCTTGCTCTAAACACTTAAGTGCCCACCAGAGTTTATCTTCAGGGACGGATGACACAGACTTATACTCTGGCACAAAAATGTCTGGTTGAAATGATGACAACTGGCTTTTTGTGAGAAAAATCCAGCCTGGGAATCAGTTCCCAAGGTATGTGCCCGGAATCGATCATCAGCAAAAGGAGTTCACTCCGTCATCAGGCGGCAGCTGTGGCTAGCAGGAAGGCTACCTTGAGTGATGGCTACCTTGAGTGATGCCTTGGTGAGAGGAACCTGACCAGAGGCTCGAAGGGAGGCTTTGTCAATGCTTCTAGAACCAGCAATAGGTCCCAGGAGGGTACTAATCCGGATTAGCGGACACTTGACGAACATGCCCCAGACCAGCTTGCATAGGGCTCGGCTGTCTCACACCGTGGAGCTGTCTGCAAATCCTGTATGGACTGCAGCGATCACTGAGTGATTGCGGATAGTGCCAATGGCAACAGGTCACCAAGGAAATCTGCATGCGCACTGGCGGGATCAATAGTCCACCTCTTGCTTTAGCGCATTAAACCTGTCGGTTAGGGAAAATGCATTAGCAGTGGCTCTAAGGGTAAGTCGAGTAAGAGATTTTTTCAAATTAATTTGATACAATCCTTTATACTTGGCAAGCTACAATTTGGGTGCACTTAATCATACTCAATGTTCTTTTCTCCTTAACTCTATGCAACATATTATATACACACATCCGTTCATTGCCCATCTCACCATTGGTATGTGTACAAAACAGTTTTATGCAAATCAAGCTTTCAGGCACTAATTATTCATAAACTCTGGCCAATCACAGTTTGGGTTGGTCGACCAATCAGTGGCTCGGTTTTTCGGCTAAGTTTTGTTGGAGTGTGAGGCCAATAATTAGCAGTGTTTCATACCAATGGAAAACATAGTTAGTCAACCAATCAGAGGAGGCAACATTGCAATGGCGTGACTTTAGAGCACATTATAGTCACTCTGTCACAGTTTTCATGCAAGTTAGTTAAAATCCCACCTCCACCCCTTACATCCGCCTGGTTTACTGAGGTGTTTTTACAGGATGTCAAGGAAACAAACTCAAAATATACACACAATAACCTTATAAGTAGAAGTATTTTTGATTATTGTTGCTTAATTGTCTTTGGTTCATAATACAACATTGTTATTTGTAAGGGGTCAACCACCACCCCTTTATGTACCTATTGGGGGTTCTTGTGCTGTATTTCCATAGCACAACTCCGGTTGACCTCAACATATATAATTTGTACGTATTGTTAACGGTCCCAAGCATTCCCTTTAAGCAACATGTAGAATCGGAGGCCAGTTTGAAGAGAGGTACCTGTATATAGGTTGGACCTGGGAGTCCATTGATTGAGGACCTGGGCATCCGACCATTGACAGTATAATTTTGGACCTGGGAGTCTATTGATAGTTTCGGACCTGGGAGTCCATTGAAGATACAAACTTGGACCTGGGAGTCCATTGACAATAAAGTTGGGCCTGGGAGTCCATGGACCTGGGAGTCCTTTGGACCTGGGAGTCCTTTGGACCTGGGAGTCCTTTGGACCTGGGAGTCCTTTGCACCTGGGAGTCCTTTGCACCTGGGAGTCCTTTGCACCTGGGAGTCCTTTGCACCTGGGAGTCCTTTGGACCTGGGAGTCCAATTCTGTTGAAAGTTTTTGGGACCTTGGCGTCCATTTGTTATAGTGTTTAGATTTCACTTTATTTTGACTGTGTTAGTCATTCGTCCCTATTTGTCTTTTGGGTTTTTTGTGATCTTTTCAAGGATTCGGTCTTTGATTGTTTTTGTTTGATTGAATTGATTGTTTTGTTTTGTTTTATTAGTTTGAAACAGAGTTACTCTTTTAAAAAACATGTATGTCTGATTAATGTTGCGTTTTAAAGTTTGATTGGGAATTGTTCGTTGTTTAAAAATAATTTTCTTTGATTGTTGTTGAGTTTTGTTACTTTAGTTTTGACTTCATATTTCTTTGAACAACTCTTTTCTTAGATTTTTGTTTTGTCCTTTAGTTTATAAACTTATTAGTTTTGGCCCTTTTGGCCGCCCATAGATGAGAGCCTGTGTCGTAAAATCTCCTTCCTAATTTTAATCACTGTCAAACAAAGGGTAATTTCTCAGGATTATTTTGAGGTGGTATTTTACTTTTTGCGCCCTGACTTGGATAGATGAAGGCACCTGCTGTGGTTTGATATGTGTTTTACGCTGTGGGAGACATCGTGCATGTCTCTAGCAGGGAAAGTAATCTGCATGATTTCGCAATTTTTTTATTTTTGTCGGTTGGGTTTACAACATCATAGGGGTTGTGTGTGCATGGGAAAAACCATGTCATACAACGACAGGTCCAACATAAATGCAGAAAAGGTTGCAATTATCAGTGTACACCCACTTACTAGCATTAAATTTTTAGTACACACACAAACTGTTTAATTTCTTCATTTTGTTTGATCATTTACAAATTTTGAATATGAAATACAACTGCATGCACTCAATAAATAATGGGAAATGAATTAAAGTAAACTCATAATAATCACAATTTTTGAGAAAGCTACAGATTTTTATTTCTTGGGTCCATACATTGATTCCTTTCTTCTGAAGACTGAACTGAAGTTGATTTTTAGAGTATTAACAATTCAATGGCTTTTGTTCTTTAGAAACATTGATCATTATTGGCATGATTGATTCCCCTTGCCATTTAATTTTAAAAACAAAAACACCACCATATTAAGTTGTGCCATTTTTCATTGGTTCAGAAAACGTTTGTTTTCCATGCATTTTATGGAATTGAAACATGTTGTTTGGTTTCTGCCAAAATAACTTTCGATGAAAGTCAGAATTTTTTTTTTAGTAGTAAATTAATTCAAATCCAGTACCCCATCCTTTAAACCAACACAAATCAACCATCAATTTCAGTTTTCACATTTTTGTAATACAGTTTGCAATTGTGTCGGACTACTAAAACGTTTCCTTGACTTTTATCAAAATATTTGTCATGAAGATTGGTATAAATGGAAACTTGTTGCAATAACCTTAACCCTACTTCCTCCCGACGGAACCGTATCCCTCCATCCTCCCGACGGTCTGCCACCGGGAAGATGGAGGTTTACGATAATCGCTCCTGTGATATTCTTTATTTGCAGATTTCAACCGCCAACCCCGTCATGGCCACCGCCACCATATTGGCCCCTCATCAGCTCTGCCAATTCCAGCCAGATTACGGAAATACACTCTCTCTCTTTGACTGTTGGTACTTTGCAACACATACCAGTCTGGCTCTGTCTGTACAAATTGATTTTGCTTCGCGTCGTTTGCCAATGACATTATTAAATATGAGAACACAAAAAGAATCATGAAGGAAGTTATGTTTAATTTTTGTTTTTGTAGATTACTGTATTTATTGACATTAATATTTGTTACTTTCAATATATTATTGGTGCTATAAGGGTTTTGAGATAAAGTTTACTCAGAAATATGGGGTCAGTACTCAGTACTTTCTATCCATCAATGTAAGTATTGGCTTGTGGGAGATTGTGTAAGAGAGAAATATTGTGATGTAACTGTGTTCGCTTTGTTCCGTTTTGAAACAAATTTTGACGATCTACACCACTAGAATGTCAGTAAAGTAAACTATTTTCAAAGCAAAATGGATGATATACTCCTTATCTTAGCAACTGTGGGAATATTTTGGTGAATTAGCAACTAAAAACTGAGAAACTACACGAATTCCTTGAACGGTTCCAGCTCATTAAATACTCAAAGAGAGGTCACGCACGTCCGAGCCATGCATACAGCGCAAAGAAAAGGAACGGATTTTGTGTTTTGACTGACTTGACTGTAATTTCATTAAAGTAAACAGAGGATCAATCTATGTGTGATATGTCAGACACTTTCGATGGCAGGAGTAACAGCTAGTTAAAGGTATAGCTGACCCAATACCAACAGTTTTTTTGATGTTTTTTTTGGGTAAACCAGTTAACGCCGAACGACACATATGCTAGTTGCACAACTTTTTGGGACATACGATTCGGAATTCAAGTAAACTCGTTTTTGTATGCACCTGGATATGTTTCCCTGTACAAGGTTTCCCTGTACAAAGTACTGGAAATCATGCTCAAAATGTCCTTTTTCCAGGGATTATTATGATTATCCCTAATTTCAGACCTTTGTCCTTAGGTGGTACAACTTATAGTACAACGTGGCTTTCAATAGGCTGCAACCATTGTTTATTAATGCACAGAGCATATGGGGGGAGATTCTGAGATTCAAGCATACCATGGCCTATTCATTTTCTCTAAGAACAAAAATCCTGGTGTATTTGAGAACATTTGATGTCTTTACTTGGTTGAGTCATGGTTTCATTGCGACAATTATTTTCTCAAATACAAATTATTCAAGATAATCCAAGTGGTTAATGAGAAGAAATGTTACTTATATTTTTCTAAAATATTATTTCAATAGGTTCACATAATGTGTATAAAGACATTTAAAGGTTTAAACAAAACAAATCTGAAGGCAAAAAGACCTTTTAACTAACATTAATCAATACATTTTTTGTATACTCTGATTGGTCGAAGACTAAAGATTCTAAATGCACCGTGCAATGTGCAGAGATTATCAAATTAACTGGGTCTTTTGTGGCAAGAGAGATTGACCCGAATGCATGCACATACCATGCAGCTAGGTGGGCCCTAAAACCAACAAATTGCAAAGCATAAAGCCAAACACCAACCAAAGTATTTATATTTATGACATGAAAAGAAAACGGAAAAGTTTTAGAGATTTTCCATTATTATTACTCCTTTTAAGGGTGTTTATGAATGGGAATAAAAAAGCAGTGAGTTGGCTGTGCAATAAAGGACCTACCCTTTGATTGATCGATCCTTTACCCCACAGCCTAGACCCTGCTGGTCGTAAACTGCCGTATGAGACCTCATCACCACTCTTTTATTCCCTTCATCACTCATGTCTTGTAAAAAAAATCTTCATTTTTTTTCTGGAATAAATTAAGAATATCCGAACAAATATGGAATAACGAAAAGAACAAGTATCCTTCAAAATTGTCACTCATGTCTACAAAAACCGTCACGCTCAATCTCCATCATAACTGGTTGAACTTGTATGTTCCCACAACTAATATTCCTTATGCATACAGGCACCGACTCCGCTCATCAGCCGATCAGACACGGCTTTCTGCTCCCAGAACTAGAAGGCTGGGGATAGCTCATTTGCTGTGACTGCCCAATGTCTGTGGAATGAGCTTCCTGCCTGTCTGAGAGAAGCAATCTTGATGCCTGTACATGTATTCAATTGTCTCCTTAAGACATTCTTGTTCCACGACCAATCCTTATTTTTATTTTTTTGTTCCTTCAGTTATTTAATCATTTATTTGTTATTGTTCCTTTAAAGCTCTCTGTTCTTCAAATAGCGCTATGTAAATGCTCTGTATTACTATTATGATGGGCCAAAAAATGTGGAACGCTCAATAGATCCCCTGCATTGGCTGCCAATGCTGAGGTCAAACAATAGAAACATGCACACCTGTGCAAGCTGTGCACAATTCTTAGCCAATGAAAGATCTTCATAAACCTCTGTGAGGGCACTGTTTGGGTCTTATGACATTATATGCAAGGGGTCTATAAAAACATAGTAACAAAACTGTTAACGTTTTAGTCAAGTTACCTAATCTAACTAAGGGAACTTGTAAAACTGATTAGATAAGTTATGCGTATCTATAATTTATTTGTGGTTTATTATTTGATATCTGATATAAAAAGTCGCATCCCCTTAAGGTGATCCCCTGGCTGCCGCTTCCCAGGTTGTATCGTATACTTGGGTGTGATCCCTGGCTACACGGCAGTTTATAGTTGAATGGCTTCTGACTGGCACCCCCCGAACAAAGATATTGACAAAGTAGGGAAACCGCCAACATAGGGCTAGATAGCTTAGTTGGTGGAGCGCCGGCATGTTAAACCGGAGGTCGTTGGTTCAAATCCCGCTCTAGTCAAATTTTCTTTGTTCAACCCGAAATCATTTATAATTTATTTGGTGTAACATTTGTTATTAGGCAAACAACATTTTTCTACAATAGACTCACCTTGTCTGATGATTTCAGAAGATAAATATTGCTTCCAACAGCTAGATCCACTAGAGAGATAAGACTATGTAGGTGCTGATAATCAATTTCTGCTCTGCACTTCAGGTTCAATTTTGACAACAAAGGGAGCAAGTCATTCACCTAAAAAGATATACAAATAATAATAAAATTAATTGCCTTTTAAAATAATGCAGCAGCACATACACCAATAATTTGCATCGTAAGAACTAAGGAGATTATTCTAGGCACATAAATACAGATCTTGAAATAGAGCCAATGTAGATGTTTAACCGCGGTTGTCACCAGCTGTTTCATATGAGAAGGAAACTCTAATTTTAAACTTGTGTGGAGCACATAAGCCGTTTAAGAAAAGGACTACTCTGACTTTAGACCAGGGATGGTATAGCTTATTTGTTAGTCTTGTTTGCCAAGCTACCTCTATAAATAGGTAGGAAAACAACTCTGTCCAGTGAAGAGGTTCTGACTTGTTTCTGGACTAGGCAAAAGCTTGCATGTTCATGGGCATGATCCAATGCACACAGTGTTCTTATGATGGCTATCTTAGACAAAAGCAAAGCAAACTAGTGTCGCAATTTCTTCTAAAATCGCAAACCTTGAAGGAGACTGACTGCATAACACAGGAATAGTGATGGTCGGGTTGAGCAAACTTTCATTACAATAGTTACTAGCGGTTACTATGCTTTACAGATGGTGGATACACCCAGGGGTCATTGATTGTAGAATGGGCATGGTGATGATAGTTTGAAACAGCTGCCATTGATGCTTTGTCTAGTAAAAGGTTGAGGAGTGGGAGCATGCAAAACAAGTCTTGAGTGGGGTGTCAAAGCGGTTCCCTATACCCTCTCACCCTCCAAATCCATGGCCAGACTTGAAATATGTCAACTGTGAATGGGAAACACCTCTGTTTATTTGTTTTGTTATTTCTAAAAATGTTTCTTTAGTTCTTAAGTTCTTTCTAGGCCTACTACTGTATTGCTAAAAATGCTGCTCACAACCATAAGCTTTACATGTATATCGCTTATCTTATATATGTTTATATTTCTGTAATTCTGTCAAAGAGTACTAACAAAAGCAATTGCTAATTTATTACAGAATTAATAAAAGGAGAAAATACACAGTGGACATTAAGAGGCCATGTCAATGTAAAATACAATGACCTAGAAAAAAAAATATATATATATATATAAATAAATGTTATGTAGTGTAGGTACAATTGTGCAACTTGAAGGCCAGATGGCATTCACATGCTGTTTGTTCGTCTCCGAACCCCCACCTCTGCATTTGGACTGTGCAACGACCGTAGCCAGTTCTTAGGCGGTTGAGGCTATAGCCAAAAAGGCCAAGTCTCATTGGAGCAGGATGCGAGGGATTCCTTTGGCTGAGAGAGAGTTTATGTGGAGTGGTCTGGAGGTGGTTGGACCACAAGGTCATCCTTTGGTTGTGAGGGCTGGTATTAAGTGGCTCTATCAGCGGTCAGAAAGCTGTGTCTGGATTTGAGCCGCTTGCCCACTGGCTGTTGTTGGAAGAGTGGGTGGAGTGGATTGTTTTCTTATTTGTCCTTTTCTTTCTGTGACAAGACCAACCTTCTGATGTGTGGTGGGGCAATACCGCAAAGCAGGTAGAGGTCGACTTCAACTTTAGTTGGCCTAAGGCAACCAGTGACTGCTCTGCAGGATGAATTAAGAGCTGGGTCAATCTTATGGGCGCATGGGCCGATCTACTCCATACTGGTGATCATGCATACTCCGCAGCAGAGAAGCAAAGCGCAAGGGCTGTTGTCCTAATTGTTCTGGCATCAGTCCCCCAGTTGGAGTTGGCTAGCTTCTTGAGAATGCTTTTGCGGGCTCCAACTTTTGCCTTTGTGTTGGCAATGTGGTTCTTGTAGGTAAGAGAGCGATCCAGTGTGACGCCTATAGGTAGACTGGGTTGTGAGTGTGCTTCAGCCTTTTCACATACAATCTGATTCTTAGTTGATGGTTAGCATCCCTGTTCTTGAGGTGGAATGCACTTATCTGAGTTTTTTCAGGGTTAGCTCTAAGGTGGTTGGTCGAGTAGTATGGGATGAGTCCGGCCAGGGCATCGCTGAGGGACTCTTCCAACTTCACCAAAGACTGGTTCTGGGTAGCTATGCAGAGATCATCAGCGTAGAGGAAGCTCCTGGTTTTTGGATGGATCGGTTGGTCGTTCGTGTACACGTTAAAGAGAAGTGGTGCAAGCACACTTCCTTGTGTATGGGAGGCCATTTTTCTGTCTGCGCCATCTGCTGCGATTGCCGTTGAGGACCACAAAACTTCGCCGGTAGGACAGCAATGTCTGGATGAGTCCAGTCAGTCTTACATCCTTTGTCAGCTCAAAGATCTTCTTGATGAGGATTCTGTGGTTCACGGTGTCGTAGGCAACAGAGTGGTCAACGAAAGCGGCTCCGGTGATTAGCTTACCCTCATAGCCATCCTCAATGAACTGGGTAAGGTTTAGGAGTTGGTCAGTGCATGACTTTCCTGGCCTAAACCCTGCTTGTTCCGGAATAAGATGTTCATCCACGAAAGGGGCGATGCGGTTGAGGATAAGCCGCTCGAATAGCTTATATGTATGGCACAGTAGGGATATAGGTCTGTAGCTCTTTGGACTGGCTGGGTCTTTGCCAGGCTTTAGCAGGGCAACAACTTTGGCTTTCCTCCATAGCTTTGGGATATTGTTAGTGCTCAGGCATTTGTTGAACATGTTGAGGACCCACTTGAGGGCACCTGGTCCGAGGTGTTTGATCTGCTCGCAGAGGAAGTCATCAAGTCCAGCAGCTTTGTTGTTTTTCATTGCTTTGATGATGACAAGAAGCAGGTCGTTCATAGTGAACAGTTTAGTGAAGCCCATATATTGAACTCTTTGTATAATGTAGATACAGTACACAGTTATAAATGTATATGGAAATGTTGCAAAATGTGCAGGTGGCACCAGGTCAATGGTTAGATCAGCAAAACGTAAGCTGTTGATTACATAGTTTCACCAAGGTGAGCTAAAGTAGTTCACTAATATTGTTTACAACATGTCTGAAATCTGTACATACAATATTTTGTTAGTACACTGACCTAAAACTTATTGAGAAAGAATTGTGATAAAAGGGTTCTGTCGTTATCAAATAAATGACATTCTGATGAGCTTTACCATACAAACTAATGGAAATGTGAAATTTTGCAATAACAAAAAATGCTCAACCCTGCCAGCTGGGCATGCCTCAATTTCTTAAAAGGGACACCCTGGTGGACTCATTTCAGCAAAAAAATGTTAGTTGTACTCATGTCACGGTTCATGTTCTGTTCTCCTGGACTAGTAGTGGGAGCGGTCCCAGTGAACTCAAAGCAGCAGCACTGGAAAGACAGGCTGTGGTGGGAGCGGTACCTGTGAACTCAAAGCAGCAGCACTGCAAAGACGGCTGTGTGTTGGGAGCGGTCCCAGTGAACTCAAAGCAGCAGCACTGGAAAGACAGGCTGTGGCGGGAGCGGTCCCAGTGAACTCAAAGCAGCAGCACTGGAAAGACGGGCTGTAGTGGGAGCAGTCCCAGTGAACTCAAAGCAGCAGCACTGGAAAAACAGGCTGTGGTGGGAGCGGTCCCAGTGAACTCAAAGCAGCAGCACTGGAAAGACAGGCTGTGGCGGGAGCGGTCCCAGTGAACTCAAAGCAGCAGCACTGGAAAGACAGGCTGTGGCGGGAGCGGTCCCAGTAAACTCAAAGCAGCAGCACTGGAAAGACGGGCTGTAGTGGGAGCGGTCCCAGTGAACTCAAAGCAGCAGCACTGGAAAAACAGGCTGTGGTGGGAGCGGTCCCAGTGAACTCAAAGCAGCAGCACTGGAAAGACGGGCTGTGGTGGGAGCGGTACCAGTGATTCCAGCGGGGTATAATTTAAGGAGACCACGGGCAAATGCTTTTGTCTACTCGAGAGATGTAGCACATTGGTTCTTCAGTTTTTAAGGAAACCACGGGCAAATGCTTTTGTCTACTAGAGAGATGTAGCACATTGGGTCTTCAGTTTTCAAGAAAAATGTATTCAGTAATCCCCAAATCATGCTGGTCGAAAATGGAAATAGGAACTTTGTTTAGAATTAATTGAATGTACTTGAACATTAATAATTAAACTTCTAATGTATCCTTAAGTAATCCAGGGTATCTGCACACTTTAGAAAGTGAAATTTAAGACTTTTTAAGACCTTTTTAATGCCACCCATAACAAAATTTAAGACCAAAAACAGTCCGCGAATTACAACATTTTTAGTGCAAGGCCACTTTGGCCTTGGAGCAAGCCAAATTATGGAGGGCACCAAGGCCAGTAGATAGTGCACCAAGGTCCAAAATGTAATTTAAAAAAATGCACGAAGGCCATGTATAAAACTATTAGCTGTAAATTAAAATAACACCACAATGCATTACTTACCCTGAAAGTATTTATTTTATTTTATTAAAAACTAAAAATTTGAAAATTGGGCAGAGGTTCCCCTAAGGGTGGTTAACCCAAATGAAACAATTTGCATGAACAAGATATGATAAATCATATCTTATTCATAGACAAACCGTAAAACTATAAGCCAGCAGATGTCAACACACTTTCCAGGTTTAAAAGAACACAACACCCACTCCTAAAGGGTCACAAAACCAGGTCACAAAAACACTTAGACACTTTCCAGTGAAGCAAGAGTATTAGTTATTATACAAAGTAAGAAAATTGTATAAAAAACTGTAGAGGATTAACCACAGAGACACCCACACAGGGCTTGTCTTTTGAGTGAAGCAAGAGTATTACAAACTAAAACAATTGTATAACAAACTGCAGGGGATTAAGATAAGAGTAATTGGGTCTCAATAGAATTGTCAATCATTCTCCCAGGACATGTCTGGATAGTGTCTGGGGCTGACATTATAATAAAGAAAAGGATCTCCATTTGTCAGCTTCGTTCGAGTAGAAAAGTTTGTTTTTTCTTAAAATTGACAACTAGGTAAACAAAAATCCGGTGTAATCGCGGCAGCTGGTGCTTCCGGACAACACTGAAAATGTGATAAACCATAGGGATAAACTTAAGGGCACGGCAATTGGCCGTGAAGAATGTAATTTTTGGAGGGGCGCCACAACCAGTTACAAGGGCATCGACGCAAAAAATATGTAAAGTATAGGCAGGGATGAGATTAAAAGTTGGAAATTTGTACATCACTCGCCGAAATGTTTATGCATGCACACAATTTTTGAAACGTCAAGGAAAAAAACCCACCCAAAACACGGAAGCGAAGTTCGCAAAAATTGCGTGTTTGGAAAATCTTAATGCCTAATTTCTGCCTTAAATATTGGTAATTTCGTCAACACAAATGTCCATAGTAAGTGATTTGTTCTATACAGCTTCTTTTTCACTGACATCTTTGTCATTCAACAATCGGTATTCGACGACGCACATTGGGAAAACTCAATAAACTTTGCCACGCATTGATCGATGCATGGTGTGTGTATGGAAGATAACGACAGTCGACCGAACGTTGCTCTGTGCACCATGTACTCCATGATTTGACAGCCTGCCTGCCGTGGCATAAGCTTCAGAAAGGCGTGACTCCAAGCAAAATAGTGGGCGAAAACTGTCTTATTTCATTTCAAAATCTTCAAAATGTTTAATATTTTGTTGTCATTTTAAACATAAAACAGTGTGATAACTCGCCCAACAGCTCACATTAGCCACGTGCAGTTCATGACAGGCGGTATGTACAAACACGTACGGTGTCACTGTCAGAAAACAACACATGGTTGTCAGCGTGGTGTTGCGTCAGCTCTATTTGCTGTGTGCAGTTCATGACGGGCGGTGTAAATACCATGTGCGGTGTCTTCCACGCTCGTGACCAATTTACAACTTTTTTATCCGCCGCGCATTTCGGTTATTTATTAAGTGATAGCAACATTGATTATTCACTTCATCAATTTTTTTAAGACCTCGGCGAACTGAATGCTTTTTAGGGCCTTAAATTTAGATAATCAAATTTAAGACTTTTTAATGCTTTTTAAGGATCCGCGGACACCCTGTAATCATCAGTTTGTGTTTTATGATGGGCAGTGGAGTTATTTGTAACTATTTGAGGATGACGTGTGCCTTAAGAAAACTACATGTACACTAGTTAAGGTCACCAACATAAACAAGTTCTTTGAGCTTGGATGTATACATGTACCCGGTAACAAAGCATGGGCTTTCATTCATTATTTTCTTCGAACTTAGTCAAGTAAAGTACATGTACATGGCAATATTTAAATACACTCAAATAAGAATGCAAGTACACCAACACTGCATATACCGGTAGTACTATATATTAATGTCATTCTTAATAGCTTAGTTCAATAATTTTGAATTCAGAAAAAGAAATAATTAGTCTGTTTTTTTCAGAACTACAAAAGATAATATTTTGTTTGATTTTGTAAGTAAAGGTTTAACTTAAATGGCGGGTTACAAAGTCGCTCCTAAACCTCAGAGAGAGAGACAAAAATAAATCTTTCAACAAAAGCATTACAGAAGAGAACAAGAAAAGTAGTGTTTGGTAAACACAAATGCCCCGCAAGCTAGTCTGTATCTTGACATTTGACCTACGGGTAGGTGGGCCAAAAACAATAGACTTCTAGATCCTGAGACAAATCCACACACCAGTTTAGAGTTTATATGCCAAGTCTTTCTAACAATATCACTGGGACATCATTTCTACTAATATGCCAAGTCCTAGAGTTATCGCACAAACAAAATTTCTTTGGTTTAGCCATAATGACCTTAACAATTTATCCAGGAGTCCAAAAACAATAGGCGTCTGAGGATTCTCATGACCAATCCACACACTAAGTTTGGAGTTGAAATGACAAGTCCTATACGAGTTATCGCTCAGACAAAATTTCCTTTGTTTTAGCCAAAACAACCTTAAAATTTGGCCTAGGGTCCAAAAGCAATAGACTTCTTGGGGATCCTCAGACCAATCCACAAACCAAGTTTGGAGCTGATATGACAAGTACTTCTCGAGGTATTGCTCAGACAACATTTCTTTTGTTTAACCATCATGACCTTGACATTTGACCAAAGGGGTCCAACAATGACAGGCCTCTGGGGGGGGGGGGGAGATCCCAGGACCAGTCCACACACCAAGTTTTGAGTTGGCATTTGAGTCCTTGAGTTATAATTTGCACGCACGCACGCATCCACGTGTGTAAATACTGGCAATCGTGGACCCTCCTTTGTTCAACTCTTTGTGATAGCAACCATGGACCACAATGCTTTACTTTGTGATAGCAACCGTGGACCTATTGTCCCTTTTGTTATAGGTCCTGGTTTGAATGTGGATACCTACCCACACACACCCTTACAGTTACTGGGTACATCCATTGTTGTTCTATTATTCCCTTTTCTGAAGAAATCCTCTGTGGGGTACCACTAGGACAAAGAAAACCTTGTGGGATAGCATTGTTCCATTGTTAAAAGTACCCTGTAAGTTGGCATATGTAAGCCCTTCACCCACCCAAACACCCACACACTCATGTTTATGGTGTCAACCGAGGACTTCTCTTTGTTCTCCCATTGTTTGGACATAAGTTTTTTTTTGAGACGTCCCCATTGGTTTTGTACACAAAATCGAATCGAGGACGTCCTCGGTGTGACTTTTTCCCGGATCCCTTTTGTTAAAACCCTCTCCAAGTCCTCGGTTTGAATGCGTGGACATGTTCACCCACACACACACACGTGTGTAAATACCGGCAATCATGGACCCTCCTTTGTTCAACTCTTTATGATAGCAACCGTGGACCACAATGCTTTCCTTTGTGATGGCAACCGTGGACCTATTGTCCCTTTTGTTATAGGTCCCCGGTTTGAATGTGGATACCTACCCACACACACATGGAAGGACATGTTGGAAACAGTATGCCCCATCGGTGGCTTCGCCACCGCGGGGCAAAAAAAAGAAAAACCTGTAGAGAGAACAGTTTTGTTTTTTTGATGTTCGGCACTCAGCCCGTAACACCTTTTGTTTTTGTTCGATCTGTTTGTTTGTATCTTCTTCTTCTTCTTCTCCCCCGTGATTGTCCGCCAACAAAGACACACTTCTCAAGCTTACACACACCTTTAAACTTCACATATAGTTAGATCTTTACTAATAGAAGACACCGCGTGTTGAATTACACTAATTTAAAGTTTAATATTTGAAAAAATCATTACTCATGAACCACACAACGAATTTGTACAAACTATACATCATCGGAGAGGTCTTTCATAACCAAACAAACCCTATACAGAGTATGACCCAATTTGACCTTGTCTTACAGTTCTAAACGGAAGTTGAAAATTTCAAAAAATTCAAATCTCAAGAACTACTTGTACTTTAGTCAAAATTTTCACGAGGTTGTTTGTCCTTAAGCCTTCTCATACTTTTGCACAAAGCAAAGATGATACCAATTTGACCTTAACTTCTGGTTGAAAATCGGCCGTTAAAGCCCACATGTCTATTGACCCGCATGTAAATTTCCTATACTGCAGAAGGCACTGGGGCTGGCTTTCCACTCCATTGATCATAAGGTTCAAAGTCCACGAAGCCTGATTTGGCATTAGATGTGTGGGTCTAATCCATGCAAACGCCCAATGTGAGCATTATTTTTTTATCGGCCAATGAAGACTCTTCACAAGCTCACACAACCTTAAAACTTTGCACATAGTTAGCTCTTCACTAGAAGAGGACACTGATTTAATGACATCTTCGTCAGGTATTGAATTAAATTAAATTAAAAATTGATATTGAAAAAATCAAGAACCTTGCAGTATATTTTTTTTAATCTATACATTATCAGCAAGAGGGCTTCAAAACATGAACAATCACTACACAGAGTGTGACCTCATTTGACATTGTCTTTCGTTCGAAACCAGAAGTTGAAGTAAAGAAAATTCCAGCGCTTTGTTTTGAGGTCTCAAACAATGTCATCTGGACTCGACTCGTCATGCCGAGCACCTTGTTGCAGCCCGATTGTTGCAACCCTTCGCGAAAGGCCTGCTGAGCAGAGGGATCGCGTGACAGCAGCCAGCATGTCAGGTGAAGATCTCCCGGAGCCGAGTTAATCATCCCCGAACTGGGCTGATAGAGGAGATCCGCTCGCCCTGGTAAGATCACCGGGCGGTGGACCAGAAGCCTGACGAGCCGGGGAAACCACGGCTGGCTGGGCCAGAACGGGGCTATGAGGAGGACCCGACAGTCCTCCTGCTCGATCTTGGTCAGCACTCGAGGGACGAGTGAGATGGGCGGGAACGCATAGGCCAGTAGGCCGTCCCACTGCACTGACAGAGCGTCGATCTTCCACGCGTTGGGGTCTGGGCCCCTTGCGCAGTAGATCGGCAGTTGGTTGTTCGCATGCGAGGCGAACAAGTCCACGTGGGGCCGGTCGATTAGTTGAAAGAGCGACCGGGCCACTTGTGGGAGCAGTGACCACTCCGTCGGGGCGATCAAGCCTCTGGAGAGAGCGTCGGCTGTGATGTTCTCTACGCCTGGGATGTGGACTGCCGACAGTGCTGTCCCGTGCTGTATGCACCAGTGGATTAGATCCCACACCAGTGCACACAGCCGGCCTGACCGAGTGCCCCCCTGGTGATTGATGTAAGCCACCACTGTGGCGTTGTCGCACCTCACCAGGACCTCACGTCCCCTGACGTCCGTCTGGAAATGTTGCAGTGCGTTGGAGACTGCTAACATTTCCAGGGCGTTGATGTGGGACGATTGGTGTTCGGGACCCCACACACCCGCTTTTTGTCGCGGATTGAGGGTCGCACCCCAGCCGTGAAGCGACGCGTCGGTCGTGACTGTCACCGACGGACGGGGCGGGCAGAAAACACGACCCTGCGACGTGTTCGCTTCGACTAGCCACCAGCGAAGGTGGGGGACCAGCCAGGGCGTGGTAGGCACCGGATGGTGGATTTGATGCCGATTGGGCCTGTAAAAGGAGAGCAGGTGAAGTTGAATTGGTCTCATCCTCAACCTGCAGAAATCCACCAAATCCACCATGCTGGCCATGAGGCCCAACAGCCTGAGCCAGGCAACAGCCTGAGCCAGGCCAGAGCCGGAGCCACTACCGCGCCGGGAGGAAGAGGGACACGCATTGTCGAAGGTTCAACAGGCGGTCCTCCGATGGGCGGGCCAATCCCTTGCGCAGGTCGAGGGACGCACCGAGGAAGGTGGGAACCTGCGAGGGGATAGGGTGGGATTTCTCGGTGTTGATAATAAATCCAAGGTCGGAGGTTAGGCGCCAAGTAAGTTGGAGCGCCGCCTCCGTTTCCTCCCGAGAACGGCCCACGACCAGCCAATCGTCGAGGTATACATTGTATGTGTTGCCCCGATCGTCTTCACGATCCGGGTGAACACCCGCGGTGAGGTGGAAAGTCCGAACGGGAGCACCAAAAATTCGTACAGGGTATTGTTGTATTGGAAACGTAGGAATTTGCGGTGCTCCGGCCTGATTGGGACGTGTAAATACGCGTCCTTCAGGTCCAGACTTGCCGCCCACGCGGGCGTCATTATTGAGCCCAGTATAGTCCTCAGCGTCTCCATGCGGAAACGCTTCGGACGAATGAACTTGTTTAGGGGTTTCAAGTTTAGGATCGGGCGCCACACGCCAGCCTCCTTCTTGGGGGTCAAGAAGAAGGTTGACATGAAGCCCGTCCGAGTCCCCAAACAGGGGACAATACGCACCGCTTGCTTGAGGAGGAGAGTGTTGATCTCCCCCTCGAGAGAGCGACGCTTTGCCATGTCAGACGGTATGGGCGTCGACCGACTTACATGTAGCATGTCCGACGGGGGGGTCCTCGTAAACTCGAGCGAGTAACCGCGTCTGATAATAATAATAATAATACACAACATTTATTAGGTGCTTAATACGGATGTTTCTAAGCGCACCATGGTCTGTCTACAAAATGAATACCAACCAAAACTTATAGTGAATACAAAAAATAAATAAATCAGAACATTTATCAATAAATCATACATGTATAACAATAATAAACAGGCATAAGAACAAACAAACAAGGAATAAGATGGTGTGCACCTCCTTTGACCGACTCACAACTGAGCCCGTGAAGAATAACATTCATGAATTAAAAAGGTGCGTTTTCAGCAAGGTTTTAAACTGATCAAGGGATTGAGCATTATGAATATGCGCTGGTAATTTGTTCCAAAGGATAGGGGCAATTACATGTACAGAAAAAGCTTGGTCACCATATCTTGTCACAGTACGAGGTCCAAGGGTTAACTGCAAGGTTGATGATGATCGAAGAGGTCTTATAGAACTAGAACACTCTCTCAACCCCCCTGTTTACACTCTTTCAGGTTTTCCCTTGCAACCCACAACCTCTGTCAAATACCTTGGAGTCACTCTGAATGCTCAGCTCTCTTGGACTAACCATATCAAGAATGTTGTTTCAAGTGCCAATAGAACATTGGGCCTCATTAAGACCATTGCTTTCAATTCTTCTGTTTCAGCCAAGTTCTGTCTTTATAAATCTCTAGTTCTCCCTATTTTAGAATATGGTATGCCAGCATGGCTCCCTCATACATCTCTCCAGACTCAGGCCCTTGAACGGGTACAAAAACGTGCTACTCGATTTATTCTTGGGCAGAGGATGGGTGAGATGTCTTACCCCGATAGACTTAAGTCCCTTAATTGGTCGTCTCTGTCAATTCGTCGTAATTTTTCTGTTTTGTATTTTATCATTAAGTGTAAGTTTAACCTTATTCATTGTGATGTGGCTGGCATCATTTCTGTCAACCATAGATATCCTGACGTTCTCACCTTCAAACACCTGTATGCTAGAACCGATGCTTTGCATTTGTCTGCTCCTCATCTTTTCCCCAGACTTTGGTCTAGTTTACCAGAAAACATTCGTAATTCCCTACTGCTATTGCCCTTCCACAGTTTCCTCAAATCACTTAGATATTCTGTCTGCCAATCTCATGAATCAACTTGAATAGTTTTTATTATTTTTCTTCAGTGTGGGCAGGGCTTTCTGTCCGTATTTTTGTGTTACTCTTTCTTACTTGTAAATGTTGTACTATTTTATTTGTTCTCATTTCTATTTATTTATACATGTATAATTCTCCGGGGAGGGGAGTGTGGCTCAAGTGTTGGGACTTGTTTGGGGTTTAGTTCACCCTTTTAATAGCCTGCTATAGCCCATTCACTTGTGCAATATTTTAAATCGTTTTTATTTAAATCGTTTTTATTTATTAACAAGTTTATTTATTTATTTATTTATTTATATACATACTTCTTTATTTGTTTATCTTTACTTTTACTGTTATTTTACTCATTTATTTTCGTTTTATAAATTAGTTATTTATTATTTATTTATTATTGGTTTTGTATAATTATCTGCTTTTATTATTGCGTGTACTATATTATATGTTTAAATCTATATTTATTTCATTGTGTACCCCAGATGTGGGGCAACAGATCTACGGATCATAGTATGTATTTGCTTTTGTTGTCCCTCGCCCATCTCGGGGTATATTGTCTTGTATTTTGTTTTGTACTGTTATGGCAAATAAAATAATAATAATAATAACAACGTAAGGAAATCAAATCTGACAGATATGTAGGGGCTTGACCATGGAGAATTTTGTATGACAAAAGAAGAACTTTAAATGGTATACGATGGTGTATGGGGAGCCAATGAAGAGAACGCAATATTGGGGTTATGTGCTCACATTTTCTTGAGAGAGTTACAAGCCTTGCAGCAGTATTCTGAATTCTTTGAAGTGGAAGTAGGTATGAATGAGGAAGGCCAGAAAAAATTGAATTACAATAATCAAGGTGGGAGAAAACAAAGGCATGGGTTAATTTTGCAGTTGTGGGTCGGTCAAGTAGTTTCCTAATTTTCCCAATTTTAAAGATTCCAAAAGATGCAGATTTACATATGTTTTTAATATGCTGCTGAAATGTAAGGTTTTTGTCAATTGTAACACCAAGGTCTCGTACGTATTCACTAACCTTCAGTAAACCATCTCTAGTGACAAAGTCAGGGAAAGAATCAGTGTTTCTGAATTTGGAAGTAATGTGAATCATTTCAGATTTTTTTTCATTAAGACAGAGTCTATTGTTAAAGGACCAGAACCTAATGTCTTCAAGGCAACTGCTTAGTTTCCGAGCTGCATCATCCTTCCCGTTAGGCTTCAGAGTTATATAAATCTGAGTGTCGTCGGCGTACATCGCATGCTGAATCCCCTGGTGAGAATCAATGACCTTAGACAGTGGGCTGGTGTAGAGAAGAAAGAGAAGTGGGCCGATTACGGAACCTTGAGGAACGCCGCAGATCAGTGGAAATGTTGCAGAAGGCGTGTCGTTGATGATCACACGTTGACTGCGATCGTGAAGATATGAACGTATCCAATCAAGCACAGTTCCGTTGATAAAAAAGTCATTTTCCAGGCGATGAAGTAACAGGGTATGGTCGATGGTATCAAATGCAGCCGTGTAATCCAGGAGGATGAGTACAGCTTCGTTGCCCTTGTCTATGGCCAGGAGGAGATCATTTAAGACTTTAACCGAAGCAGTTTCTGTTGAATGGTGGTTCCAGTAAGCAGATTGATGGACAGGAAGCATGCCAAATCTCTCAAGGTGGGCCTTCAACTGAGCAGCTACAATCCTCTCCAGGACTCTCCAGGTCTGATCTGATCTACAATCCTCTCCAGGTCTGATCGTTTCGAGAACCCACCGGTCGGAGGTAACTTGAACCCAGGACCCCAAGAACTCCTGAAGGCGGCCTCCCACGGGTCCGTCGGTGGGAGGTCGCCCGGAGACAACCAAGTCATTTGCGCCACGCCCCGGTATAACGGGGAGCGGGCGCGTGAAAGCCGCGGCCCGACTGGGCACGCTGCTGTCCGAGAGGGGGCTGCGTAAAACGTGAGCCGGCCGAGTTATCGGCACGGCCACGAAAACTGCCCCGTGTCGCCTTTTGTGGGCGATGTCGGGGCTTGCGGCTTCTTCAGGTTGATCTTATCGGCGGCCTTGAGGCGCTTAGCCTCGGCCTCCATTGATTCCTCGAATTTACCAGCAAACAGGTCTGACCCTGTGAGCGGCAGGTCATCGAGGCGTTTGCGTGCACCCGCCGATGGCAAAAATAGCGCGTCGAGAACATTGGCTCGACGCGCTGAAGTCGCCATGGTCGCCACTCTCGTAAACTGGTCCAACACGGAGCGAAGTCCGTTGTCGAGGCAGTGGAGAGCAGCGACCATCATGTCGGCCGGAACCGCCGACTCTTCCTCGCACCCCAGTGCTAAATACTCGGAGAGGAGCAGGAGAAAGGAAGTGGCGCGCATACCCATGCGCCGAAGAGTCCATCTTCCGGGCAATGTCCTCCAACTTCCAGCGGGTCTTATCTGCAAAGGGGAGCTTGGAAGATGCTGACCCTCTGTCGGCGGTTAGCTTGTCTGTGGCCGAGTCCCGGGTGCATTGAGTTGTCGAGGGGTAACTCCTCTGGCTGCTTATGCCCCGTATCCATTCCTGGGTGCACCGAGCCGTGGAGGGGTAATTCCTCTGGCTGCGTGTGCCCCGAAGAGGTTCCTGCAGTGGCCACGGTGAGCTCCGTAACTGAGCCACGCTTGGCCGACCGCCCTCTCTTGGGTATAGCCCAGGTACCAGACAATTTCTTTGCCTTACCGGGCTGCTTCCCCTTCGGTTGGGTGGACCCACGTACACTAACCGGGGACGGAGGAACCGTAAGGTCCCTCGACCGATTAATGGGTCCGTCAGCTCCGGCAGCCGGCAGTGGCTGAGGGGGCTGACTAGGGGGTTGCTGCCGCGGCGACGTAATGTCACCGGTGCAATCCCCCGAGAGCTCAGGCTGTCCCGGAGGGATGTAAGTCCCTCCAGTTCCGACAGGCCCTGCTCTCCCCAACTTTCTACCCATTTTCTATTACTACACCACAACACAACACAACTCTACAATATTATAATGATAATATATTCTTTATTAGAATACTTCTCAAAGCAGGAAATAACGTCTGTAATTCAGAAAAAATCTGGAGCTTTTACAAAACAACGTTACCTCCGCCTGCGCTAAGAGAAAAAGAGGACGCTAACGTTGTGCGCATGTCACAGGGCGTCGGGGACAGGACACTTGAGGGCGCTATTGTGTGTGTGTGTGTGTGTAAAACTCTTGGCTTATTTGCCTGCGGCATAGGGAACAATGCATTTGTAGTATTCGCTCTACAGGTAAGTAGAGTGAAGTAGACCAATTTTGTCCACCCCATTAGTGCCACCTGTTTGGTTAAAGTTGTTATAAGGTTAGCAGATCTTATATTTACATAATCACTTTGGGGCGGTATTTATTATAAGTCCTAGTTGATGTAGATCGTGCGAGTCCTTATTAGTGGGCTCCAGGATACTTCCTCCAGTGTGATCGCTTATTTTAGTTTAAGGTTCGAGGTTAATACCTCCAGTGCAGAGTGGGCTCCAGGATACTTCCTGCAGTGTGAGCCTATTTCATTTTGTTGTTGGGATCTAAGTTAACAGGATACAGTGTGAATCCTTAGTGGCTCGATGATACTTCCTCTTGTGTGAGCCTTTATGTTATTATTATGGCGGATGATACTTCCGTCCAGTGTGAGCTTTTGTTGTATTTTGGGGGGCTCAAGGTTAAAACCTTGTGAGTCCTTATTTATTAGAGGGCTCGATGATACTTCCTCTAGTGTGGACCTTGATTTTATTACTGGGCTCGGGGTTACCACCTCCAGTGTGGGTCATTGTTGTCAGCTTGAGGAGATTTCCTCCAGGCAGTGTTTGTGTATTTAGTTTTTGCACAGAAATCAGGTATGCATATGGCAATTTATTTTCGGTCAGACAGTCAATACACATACTTTAAGGCGCTTTTGTGATCATTAATCCAGTTGTTGTAATGAGGGCTTTATGGGACATTAGTTATTGTATAATTGTTAGTATGTGGTGCAGTTGACATAGCGCTCATGAGTATCAGGAGGCGATAATTCCGACCGAACGTTTTATCGGTGGAAAGTGTACTTTTTTTGTTCTGCCTGTTTGCCAAACGGTAGCCGGCACTTTGAATAAAAACAAGGTTTAGACTGTGACAGGAATTCGAAAAACTTGCTATTTTTTTTTACTTCATCGAGTCTGAGCATAAAAGGCAAATTATGTGTCATAGCGAAGAATCAATGAGAATAACAAAAACAAACTAGCAATAGTGATTGTAATTAACAATCACAGAGCTGTTCCGGTAATTTTCTAAATTTTGAGCTTTCTAAGCTACAAGAAATCACAAACAATACGACCTTATGACATGTGGTTCAGGAGATATGATTATCTCAAAGTTTAAACTTCCTGTTTAGACCGGAAGTAAAGGTCAAAGTAAGGTCATCCTTTTGAATAAAATGTCGCAAGTGCTGCAAGCTACAATACAACACAAACATTACGATTTTATGACATTTGGTTCGGGAGATATGATTTTTTCAATGTTTGAACTTCCTGTTTGGACCAGAAGTAAAGGTCAAAGTGGTTAAGAAAATTTTGCAATTGTTGAAAGCTACCATACAAAACAAACATTACAATTTTATGACCTGTGGTTCGGGAGATATGATTTTTTGAGTAATAAACTTTGAATTACCGTAATTTGACACCTGACTAATTAATGATTAATTATGGCTAATTAGAGCGGTCCTTTTATTATTTTTTTTTCGCTTGGAACATCACTTATAAGTTATATGAAGTATATCACTTTTAAAAACAATTTATGTAAATCAGGAAACTAACAGTTAACTTATTTTGAAAATACTGGTTTTGAACCACCTAAGCGTTTCCTTAACGTTTCCACTTGGCATGTGTTTGTACACACACAAAAAAACACGTCTACAAATGACGTCATGATGACGTGACTAAGAATATTAAGCCAGAAATCACATCTACACTACAAGACAAGTCCAAAGATGCGAACAAAGTTGGCTGATTAAATATTCACCTCGTATAAATGTGGTTAATTAAGTAGAAATTTTAATCTAGCAACATTTTAAAAACTAAGTCAAGCCTTCAGCTTCCAAATGGTAAAAAAATTGCCTGGTGTTTTGTTTTCCTAAAAGAGAGATATGGCGTTTGAAAAATTAACTGTAGTTAAGCCAATGGGATTTTGCCGATTATCATATAATACAAATCTCGACTGGAAGGTCGGAACAGCTAACAAACAAAAGAAATCAAAAACATTAAAAAGATTTTTAAAAGTGAAACGAAAGTTTGCATCACATAACACTTTTCAAAGTATACCAATTCCCAAGCTGGTTTTCCAAAGGATTCTTTGTGTGTGGGTTAAAACAACTCATCATGGTTGTCCATTGTCAAGCCAAAAGTTTGGGTAGTTCATGAGGGGATTAGCTGGGAGTAAAACAGTCCCTTTGTTTGCACTTGACTCTGCCTAGCAGCATGAATATTCTCCTAGAGCTGTGTGCAGTGACCTACCGGCTCCTGGCGGATCTCTGGCGGTTTGGGAAGGATGTCTGCCTTAACTACCTTGACATTTGATGAAGGGGGTCCAAAAAAGGTAGGCTTCTGGGGATTCCAAGACCAGTCCACAAACCAAGTTTGGAGTTGATATTCCTTGTCCTACTTGATTTATTGCTCGGACAATGAGAGCACACAAACACACACACAAGCAACCTTACGGATCCGGTTTGTGGGGTCGTTCTATTGTTGTTCTATTATTCTCTTTTCTGAATTCCCTTGTGGGGTACAGGTTGAAAAAAGAATTCCCTTGTGGGGTCCATTGTTCCATTTTTTTAAAGACCCCTCAAGGGCCTTTCTGTAAACCCACAAGACTGTAAACACCTGCAATCAGGGACCTCCTATTGTCCCTCTTTTTTTGTACACTAACTTTTTGTCCTCTTTTGTTAGGTCCCTGGTTTGAATGTGCATACCTACCCACACACATGGAAGGACAAGGCAAACACGCTTGCTTCGCTGGCATGGCATAAAAGTAAACATCTGATTGAAATGTAATTTTCTAAATCCAATAATGGTTTTAGGGATAAATATCAGTACCTTTGGTTCTGCAAAGTCTCCTTCATGATGTTGATCAACAATCTCAATGTGGCTTGTTAGCTTCCTCAAAGCAGCATAGCTTTACAAACAAACGAAATCACACACAAAAAAACCATAAGTTTTGTGATAAATTTGTATAAGGCATCAATAGTTAGTTCTTCAAAAACCTTTTGTGTGTGTTTCAGACATATAAAACAATTGTTTCAAGAAAAGAGTAAGTAAGAATCAGCAAACAGTTGTGTAGATAAACCTCAATAAGCCATAAACAAGTTTTGGCAAAAAAAAGTGAGTCATAAAGCTATAGCGGTATTAGTGCCAGTTTCACTGGCCACTCATCGTAAATGAAAATCATAATAAATTGAGTTTCAAGCCGACTGTTTAACCGTTCGGTATTCAAATCTTTACCGTGACTCTGCACAGTTTTTTTATTTACTGTTCAGGCTTTCACGTCAGAGTTGTAATTTCTCTTTAAAAAATATCGTTGTCACAATGAGTTCGCAAAGAAAAGACAAACAAGGTTCTTAAAAAAAGCACGAGGATTTGCTGTTCTCTTTCCAGAAAATAAGCGTTCATTGTGAATCTTAGCCATGGCTAATGCTGGAAATCTCAGAATGCTCGGATTTACCGTCCAATGAACCAAAACAATGATGAACTAGAGATAAAATGTTTGTCACACTAGGTGTTCGGGAATGCATAAACCATAGTTTCACGAGAAAACATGCATGTTCTTTTTAAAACTGCATCTAACGGTGGCGTCGTGTGACATTTGATGACATCATTATAACAGGATGTCAATTTTTGAAAAAACTTGGAGGTTCCCTCCCAGTTTCTTCAGTTTATGCTCTTTGCCTTCTTCAGTTTATGCTCTTTGCCTTCTTCAGTTTATGCACTTTGCCTCCTTCAGTTTATGCACTTTGCCTCTGTTGGATATAAATAATAAATAATAATAAACAACAACTATATAGTGCTTCATACGAAGTGTTTCTAAGCGCTTTCCAAAAAATATACATATATATATGCATATACCATAGCTTATAAACATCAACGAAAACAATCATTAAGTAGAATTAAATAAGTAAGTTTTTAATCTAGTTTTGAAAGTGTTCAGAGTTGGGGAATCTCGTATGATGATGGGGAGATTATTCCAAAGTTTGGGGGCACAAACGGAGAAGGCTCGTTCACCGTAGCGAGTATGGGTATCTACGTTCACCTCCAAGTTTCTTCAGTTTATGCACTTTGCCTCTGTCGGATATCTGCGTTGGATTGCGCCAACTCAACTTCATTTACACAATACTTATATGTGTTCATCCCCTGTCCTGCTCTAGGTGAGTTTGATTTTACTTTTATCTTTCTTGTATTCATAGGCTTGAGAGGAATTCTTTTAGTTGCTGAAGAAAAGATCAGATTGTCAATTTACATTTGATTCGAACAATCGCTTCATACTTTCTATTGTGTGAGGGTGTTTTAGAATTTTTTATTGAAGCTCAAAAACGAAAGTTCCTTTTTATAAGCTTTTATATTGTTTTGATAATTGTTGACTTGCTGTTTTCCATGCTCATTTAACTTTTGAATGCTTAACTTTTGAATTACATTTTAAAATTTTCTCAGTATTATTTTGCTTTGAACTTGATTTATTTAATGTTGCTTTAATGTCTGCATTATTATTGTATTATGAGAAAAAATACAGTACTCTTTAATTTCCTGGCTTAAAACTTCATTCAAAGTTATTATTTGCTTTGTACACTTTTTAAGATGCACTGCTTTATTTAATCATGGTTGCCTCCACCCCCATAGTAGTTTTATGACAACTGAAGGCTTCTCTTAATTTCTTATGTCTGCACTTTGTCCTTGGTTTGTCTGAATACGATCGTGTATAATAATGCTACATTTTCAGCCACGTCAGTTGATTCCTGCTTGAAAATCATCAAGTTAATAAACAAAATGACCGGACAGTGAATTGAGGAGTATCCAGAATTTTACAGATCACGAAAAATTGCCATTTTCCCCCTATTAAAACATGTAGCTCATAATGAATTTTCCTAATGGCCAATAATATCCATGTCCTACTCATCAACCAATAGAAAAATTTGTTATTGATTGCCTGGCAGAAATACGTTCACGCACGTGCTCTGTATACATAATAATAATAATAATAAATAATAATAATGAAAACTTATAAAGCGCACAAATCCATCAAAGTGCTTATGGCGCTAAAAACAAACAATAACATACACATGTACAATAACCAAAATTGAAACGTAAGCCAAAGCTACCAAGAAATCCAGAACATGTGGTAGAGAAATACAATACAAATGCAATATCTCAATATCTAAGAAAACATTGAAGGGTTAAAAACTAAACCATTTACTCAAATACTTGATTGAAATTTTTTTTAAATTGGGTTAAAGAAACAGATGATTTTACTAGTGCTGGAAATTTGTTCCATAGGCGTGGGGCAGCATGTGAGAAAGATCGGTCTCCCCATGAATGATTGGATATGGGCTCAATAAGGAGGCTAGAATTGTAAGACCGGAGTTTGCGAGGAGGATTGTAAGGTTTGAGAAGATCATCAATATATGCAGGGGCATTGTTGGTGAGTGATTTATACACAAAAAGCAGAAGTTTATACTTAATCCTACTGCTTACATGCAGTCAGTACATGAGTACATCGATCCACAACGAAGTTGATTGTTAAAACAAGCGTTGAAAGTCATGACCACAAAGACGTGGAAATGCCTGCAGAAACACAAGGGAGAATATCATGCAAAGTGGCCGTGTATAAGGAGTTCAAACAGGGGAAATTATTGCGCATTTTGCAGTGTTTGAAGAGCCGATATCCTGTGAAAAAAACAATGGACAGGGGACGAAACAACGCATTGTGACACTTCGGGACGATCGGATGGCATCAGGACATTGGGAAAAAATGCACTAGAAAGATGCGAGGTATTTAACACCCGCTCCGTTTAAAAATCCTGTTAAAAAAAAAAAAACTGATTTCAAAATTTTAAAGTTGCCAGCATGCACTTGGTACTTGGTACTTGGTAGGTTTTCCTCCTGAAACTTCCGCGGGGGAACTTGACAAGGAGGTCAGGAGAGCGTCGTCTAATTCGGTTTTTTGTTGTTGTTTAAATTGTGACTGTAATTGCTTTTGAAGATTTGGTGGGATTTGGAATCTATGAGGGATTGTTGAAGATTATTCCATAATTTCAGAGTTCTTGGGAAAAAGGATTGTTCGTAGATGGTAGATGAGATGCAAGGTATTTTGAACTGATTGTCGTTGCCCTTTCTTGCCCTCTGTGGTTTGGATTCTAAAATGTGGCTGTGGTCGGCTTTGATAACACCATTGATCATCTTATAAAGTGTTGTTAACTGGTGAATTTGTCGTTGACTCTGTAGTGTGTCCCAACCTAAGGATACGAGCATGCTCGTAACACTGCTTGTGCGAGAGTAATCACCACAAACGAAGCGTGCAGCTCTTCTTTGCACCATTTCCAGTGATGTAATCTGGTTTGCTTTGTGCGGGTTCCAAGCAGCGGTGCCATATTGGAGGTGGGGTTTGACAAGGGTGACATAAAGTCTTTCTTTGACAGTTTTAGAACACATGTGAAAGTTACGTTTGATAAAGTTGAGGATCCGGGTAGCTTTTGAGACTAGATCGACTTGGTTTTCCCATCCAAGGTTTTGCTGAATAGTGATAATAATAATAATGAACCATTCTTGTATAGCGCATATCACATTCACAGGGAAGTCTCTATGCGCTTTGAGATGAAAAATAGAAGAGAAATTAAAGTAAGACAAAAAAGACAAGTAAGTACATGAATGAAAAAACTAGTTGACACAGTAAGACATACTGGAGGCTATTGCAAAAATAAATGTGTTTTTAGCTTCGTCTTAAAAGAATTCACTGTTTGCACTTGTTTTATGTTGTCGGGAAGACTATTCCATAATTCTGCTGCTGCTACTGCAAAAGCTCTGGCCCCATAAAATTTAGTGAAATTCGAGGGACATACTAAGAGAGACTTGAATTTTGAGCGAAGATTACGAACTGGATGATATTTTTGGATGATGTCTTGGAGATAAGTAGGGCCCAAACCTTGCAAACATAAGAAAGTTAATGAAAGTATTTTATACTGAATACGGTATTTTATCGGAAGCCAATGTAAATCATGCAAAATAGGAGAAATGTGGTCACGCTTTTGAGCACGTGTCACCAATCTAGCAGCTGAGTTTTGGATTCTCTGAAGCTTGTTAATTTGTACATCGGGAAGTCCATACAAAATGCTATTACAAAAATCAATGCGTGACATTACATGTGCATGGACAAGTCTTTCTGTTGATTTCTTGTTTAAGAAAGGTCGTATTGTCCCAATTTTATGGAGTGCAAATGAAGCAGCTCTACAGGTATCATTTACATGAGCATGCATTGTAAGATGATTATCAAGTTTGACACCTAGATTTCTAGCAGAATCAGCCACTGCAATAACACCCGTGTCACCTATGAGGAAAGATTCAAGTTGATGACTATGTCTAAATTTACTGGTAAAATGAAGAACCTCAGTTTTATCTGCATTAAGTTGGAGATCATTCTGAACAGACCAATATTTTATATCTAAAACACAAGCCTGTAGTTTAAGAATCGCATCATATTGTCTACCATTTTCAATGAATACATATACATGTACTTGAGTATCATCGGCATACATCATACATTTCAACTTGTGATGAGCAATAATGTCCAAGTAAGTGAAGCTCTTTGTCTCCGCCAGTGGGGAGTCAGACATGGTGTAGGATGTTACGCCAGGATTACGTTTGCGAGACAAGCGCATTGTCTTACATTTAGCTATGTTGAAGATCATGCCCCATGTTTCGGCCCATTTGGTTAGGTTATTGAGGTCATTCTGGAAAAGTTCCTCGTCCATTGGCGTGGATATGTTTCTGTAAATTAAGCAGTCATCTGCAAACAGCCTTGTTACTCCGCCCACCACATTATGAATATCATTGATGAATAGGAGGAAAAGGTGGGGTCCGAGGACTGTTCCCTGTGGTACGCCGCTTATTACTGGATGCCATGTAGAGAATTTCCCATTGACGACTACGCGCTGGAGACGGTTGGTGAGGAATGATGCAATCCAAGTCCCAGTTTTACCACGTAGTCCGTAGAAGTTGAGTTTGTGAAGTAGTTTCTGGTGAGAGACGACATCAAAGGCTTTCGCAAAGTCAAGGACTGCTACATCTGTAGTAATATTGTTATTGTGATTTTGGGCTAGGTCATTTAAAGTTAGAACAAGTTGGCTCTCGCATGATCTGCCCCTATGAAAACCATGTTGATTATCGGCGAGAATCTGGTGATGATCTAAGTGGCACATAAGTTGACTGTCTACAATATGCTCTAACAGCTTACAGCAAGTTGAAGTCAGGGATATAGGTCTATAGTTAGCAGGGTCAGAATGCGATCCTTTTTTAAACAATGGTGTTACTGTGGCCTGTTTCCAGTCAGATGGTAGTGACCCAGTGTCGAGAGATTGTTGGAATATTGAAGCAAAAATAGGTGCTATTTGTTTAGCGGCCATTTTCAGAGCTCTGTTCGGTAATTGATCGGGACTGGCTGCCTTGGAGACTTTAATAGAATTCAAAAGTTTAAAGACGCCATCGGTGGAGACTGTAATATCAGCCATGTGTGGATAGATTTTATCTGACATTTTAGGTAATTGTGTAGATTTGTCCTTGTTGAAGACACTACTAAATTGCTCAGCAAGTGTTTCAGCTTTGGCTTGATCTGAAATAATATCTATGTTGTTAACTTTCAGTGTTTGTATTCCGGTGTTGTTTTTGCGTTGAGATTTAACATAACGCCAAAAAAGTTTAGGATCATCAGAGGATGTTACAGTATCGATGTGTGTACGACGTGCTTTCCGTAGTTTGCGGTCTACCATTTTGCGAACTGATTTGAACTTTTCCCAGTCGGATGATTCACCACTCTTCTTAGCACGGACGTAGAATCTTTCTTTCATTCGTGTCAGACGCAGTAGGTTGGTTGTAAGCCATGAAGGTCTGGTTTTTCCCTTGATAGCTTTTTTTGGAACTAAGTCGTTTATGATTTTAATAAGTCCATCTCTGAAGAAACACCAATTTGTTTCGACTGAATTCGAGTTGGGGTTACTTTTCATGAAGGAATCTTGAAGCTCAGTAGCAGCAGCTTGAAATTTGTCTTCGTCAACATTTTTCCACATGAAGATGTTTCTCTGTGGTTTAACGGTAGGATTAGATGATATACAAATGTCTGCCAAAACAGTCTCATGATCACTAATGCCAGAATTTGGCCGAACATTATGTATTAATGCAGGTCTAGATGTGAATAGAAGGTCCAGGATGTTTTCAGCCCCAGATGAAGGGTCTTTTCTTGTTGTGAATCCCACCTTCTGTTCTAGGTGAAAGTCGTTTGCTATTTCCAATATACTAAACTGTAAACGCCCAACAGGATGAGTAGTATCATCTGGATGCCATTTCATATCAGGTATATTAAAGTCGCCCCCAAGTACTACAAACGGGTTTTTTTATAACCGAGTAGACATTTGAGAGATTGTCTTCAAGTTAAGTAGAATGTTCTCATCATGCGATGAGGGTGGACAATAAAAAGCACCTATTAATAGGTTTTCTTCATTACCGGTGGAGTTAATTAACAATTGACACCATAACAGTTCACAGTCGTCAGCCCTGAAGTCATCCCGTTCAGAGGAGGGTATTGTATCCTTGACGGCAATAAATACCCCACCACCATCCTTATTTTTCCTATCCCTACGAAAGACAGCAAAATTCGGAGGAATTATTTCAGAAGACTGGATAGAGTCATTTAACCAGGATTCAGTTCCAATTAGCACATCAGGATTTTCTGAGTTGATAAATGCAGTTAGCTGTGGTGTTTTCCCTCGGATACTCCTACAGTTCATAACAGCAATTTTGATAGTAGTGTCTTTGAGTTTAAATTTACGTGTAGATCTGCGAGATGTTTGATTTCTGTTCTTAGGATTACCTTGCATGGTCGTTGAACTTGACCCAAAACATGGATTGCGAGGTTTCCAAAATTTCTGTTTTTGTTTCATAAGATTAGTCGCTGGTTGAGGGCTAGAAGCTAGAGAAGGCTCGCTGGTTGAGGGCTAGAAGCTAGAGAAGGCTTAAACAAATGCGAATCATCTCCACTTATGTCTGAAGTTAGTGACAGAACATCAAAAGTGTTGTGAATGTTCACGTCGTCATTCAAAAAATACGAGTCTTCAAAATTAATTACTTCACAGGCTGGGCATATCCAGACGAAGTTATTTAGTTTTTGGTAAATGATATAACTAGAGTCAGAGATCCCTGAGCACTTGTTGTGTATCCATAAATTACACCTATCACATGTCATCGCACTATTCTCCATTTTTCACGGCATACTGGCAGATACCGCAGGGTCATTTAGGTTTTCTACCACGCTTCGTGGGACCTGGATTAGTTTCTATGTCTCCTGCAAGTAATTTTATCGCTAGACATGTATGAGTTTTACTTGATGGTAAAGCGAGAAAGCTACTGTCCCTAATCAATCCCTTTCCCAATTCAGGCCGTTTAGCACAAAAGTAAGATATGATATACGCTGAGCTATAACGTTGACAATGTCATTGTACACACCAAGTTCGAAATATGGGTCAGGTCTTGATGATGAACACAAGTCAAAAAATGGAATTCTCCTACCGTAAATCAGTTGATCAACATGGTCAGAGTCTAGGTGATCTTCGTTACAATGGATGGTGTGCAGCTTGGAAGCCCAAAGTAAAACGCCAAGGATGTAGATTGATGCAGAAAATTTATGTTGCGTGTTCCCGCGTTTACACATGGCGTCGGTACAGAAGATTTTCCAATCCCAATGGTTAAAATCAAGGTTAAAAATCTCCCTCAAAAGCACAGAAGAAACATCAAAATCGTGCAGACAATGTGCCACAAGCACAGAAGTACTTAAAATTGTATAAAGTCAACTTAGATGTGCAATAAAAAAAGTGATTTTGAAGAAAAAAAATTGTTCAAAACGTAAACAAAAAAAGACGTCCACTCCCCGTGATAGTTCCCACTGGCAGTATACACTATTTAGACAGGGCCATGCGTGTGCTTTTGTGAATAAACCAGATGTTATTGTGTTGGGTCACGGTGCTGAAGATAAACCGAAGATAAACCGTATCGGGTTTAACTTCGAGCTGTCTGAACGTAGTAAGGTAGTTTTATTTTGACGACATGCAACAAACGGTGAATTTTGCAACTCATACATGTACATCTGGTCATATCATAGATTTTGTAATTGCACGCCGTTCAGACAACCTCATGTCTCATCTGAGTTTGTATCTGACCACTGTGTAGTCCATTGTTTCCTCAATCTCCAGAAACCCATGTACAACAAAAGACTGGTCTCCTACTGAAAATTTAGATCGATTGACTTGGTCAAATTTAGGAACGACATCATTGCCTCATCCATTACCACCTATCCCGCCACTACACTCAATGCCCTGACTGATCAGTATAACTCTGTCCTATACTCAACTGGTAGATTCTCACGCACCCATGAAAATGTGTCTGGTCATCGATCGACCACCTTCCCATGGTACAACAAACAGATCACTCTCGCCAAGCAACGTCGCCGCCAACTCGAGAGAAAATGGCACAAATCAAAGCTCAAGATTGACCATGACATATTCAAATCCCAGCGGGATGCGATTAAGCACAAGTTTGCTGAAGCAAAGTCCACTTAATACTACCATGAACAAATCAGTGACTGCCAAGGTAACCAACGAGCACTCTTTCAGATAACTAACAGCCTCATGCACAGGAAATCTGCCATGTTATGCTGGAATTTTGGAATGCTTGACTACCTCCCATTGAGCCAAATACTATAGGAATCAGGGGTTTCATAATAACCCCTGGAAAAGAGAAATTACTAGGCATGATTTCTAATACCTGGTGTCCCTCTTTGTACATGTTGTACGGTTGAAACAAAGCATTGTGCACACTATACAATGTCATGTCGGGGTAGATCAAATAAATTGAGGGCGCTCCGAAGTTGTTTTTATCGTAATATTTGCCGTAAGCCAGACAAATCTTTTTGGCAAATATACACATCCAACATGAAGTGCTTAACAATTAAATTGTGTTGGATTTAACAATTGTCATTGCCGTGAGTGTGTTCATAACTATTTCTATAAAAGAAATTTAAAAAGTTATTTTAAAAGGCCTTACAAAGAATTTTCAATAATTTTTCTGAAAATCACCAAAATTAGTTACACAATTTGTTAAGGTTCATGTTCCTTCAAAGCAATCTATCCATAAATATGAAACCAGTGTTCAGCTTCCTTTTTAATCTATCAACAGGCAAACAGTTACCTCAGCAAACGACGAAACACACGTCCACGATGTATACTTGCTGGTATAAGTTGAACCAAATATACTAAGTTGTGGTGATGATCACTGCAGTGGATAAGCTTTTTACAAATGACACTTGCCTGCAAAAAGGGAAACAAATAGTTTCATTAAATAAGGGATGATGAGTGGTATCATGAATGTTATTATTATGATAATGGTAATAAATTTATTTTGTGCATTTCACTATAAAATGTTCAAAACAATAAAGAGACGATTGTAAAAACAGACTAGTCATTTGGTGCTTGTCCTGTTGGTAAATAAATTGTCAGTTGGATTATGATCCAGAATATTCCACATATAAAATAAGTAGATGTGACGTGGTTCAGAAGTTATGACTACACAGATATTAAACATTAATAGAGGGCATATGACACATATATAGACTTTTTAAAGCTTGAGGCTCACTGACGATTCCATACACAGACACACTATCCATTTTCCAAACATTAGCTTGTAGACCCTTGACACAAAAATGTGATTTATTTGAACTTCCTGACTGGACTGGAAGGAAAGGTCAAATTAGGACCACATTTTGTTTTAAACGAAAATTTCACATATGTTTTGTAAACTACAGAATGGGAAAAGATTATGACTCTATGACAAGTGTTTCTTGAGATTTTTTGAGCTTCCTTTTAAAACCAGAAGTGAAGGTAAAAAAGGGGACATGTCTGTAGCAAAATTGTACGTGTTTTGTAAGTTAAAAGATGGCACAAAGATTATGACTTTACGACATTTGTGTCAAGAAATATGATTTTAAAAAGATGAAACTTCCTGTTTGGACTAAAAGAAAGGTTAAAATGGGGTTATCGTTTTATAAAAAATGCAAAATGTGTCATAAGCTACAAGATGTCAAAACAATTCTGAGTTTAAGACATGTGGCTCAGGATATATGATTTTTTTTACTTTAGTCTGTTTTGACCAGAAGTAAAGGTCAAAGTGAGGTCATGTTTTTAAATAAGCATATGCTGACAAGTTTTTTTCCATAGGTTGAGAGGATTTGTTTTTTGCATTTTATCAACTATTATACTATCTAAGTGTGTTGTTAAGCTGTCCAGGGATTGCATGGGTTAATTTCAAATTCAGTTTATTTGTTTGCTTAATTAATTAAGTTTTAAAATTTGATTTGATCTACCATTGCAGAGCTGCAAACATTTGCATCTTGCAATCAGGGAGAGATTTTGTACGATTGGGGAGACATTTTGAATAACATTCAACTTAATAAGGAACTTAATAAGAAAAAGTTTCCATATTCAACAGATTTTCAAATCAGAACGCGGAAAGATTGGTTTATTTTCAGGGAACTTTCTACAGAATCAGGGAAAGATGACAGATATGACAATTTACATACCGATTTTGTACACAAAGGATGTTGGCAGCGTTTTGTCCTGCCCCTTCTTACCAAATGGCCCCAGCCTTTGTCTAGCTGCAAGATATATGACATTTACAATGAACAGTCCCCAAACGCTGAATGTTCAAGTTTGTGTGTCAATGAACTTCAGGTACTGTACATGGTACGATCGATGATTGTACATGATTATGAAGGTCGTTCTTGGATGTAGGCACTTAAAAGTCATGAAACAATTGCTTTAAAATCCTTAAAGATCAACTTGAACGAAATTAATGTTACTGGTTTTTTGTTGTAGAAAGGTAATTTAGTGCATAATGATTTCCCCCCCCCCCCCCCCCCCCCCCCACAGAAGTGTGGGTGGGGTCTACAAGTGAATACTTACCTGTAGAGCGAATTACTACATTTGCATATTTCCTAGACCGGTAGGTATAATCGCTAAGAGTTTGCCAATAACGCCCTCCAGAGGCCCACCCTATAGAGCCTGCACATGCGTGCCCCGTGAACGTCCTCTTTTCTCAAGCGCCATATCAAAAAAATAAATCACTACAGAAATAATTTGAATTCTTTGAGTACTCACAAAATTTCTTTGTGTACTCAAAATTAATTATTTTGAGCGCTCCAAAAGATTTCAAGCAAAATGTCTCTTAGAGCATGAAAGGTTTTTGGCAATCATTTACTTCGATCTCTGGCAAAAATTTATTTTGGAGAGCAATAATTTCACAATAATTTGTATGAGTTGATCATGGAAACCATAAACACAAACAAATGCCAGTGAGGCTACATGTAGCCAAAAAAGGAACAAAGTTATTTTGTTCACTCAAAATAAATTATTTTGAGCGATCTAAATGATTTCAAGCGAAATGTTTTTTAGAGCACGAAAGGCTTTTGTTAATTTTTTGTGTGTACCTTTGGAAAAATTTATTTTGATCTCTGGCAATAAGTTATTCCAAGCGCACAAAATAATTTTGAGGGCACAAATCAGTTTTCGAAATAATTTTTTTTTTTTAGCTTTTGCAATAATTTTGTTGGAGCTACAGCAATAATTTATTTCGAGCTTTGGCAATAATTTATTCCAAGCTCACAAAATTTTGGAGCAACCAAAAAGATTTAAACAGCCTGAATAAATTTTGCATTAATTTGCTCGCCATGGTACAGAACTGAAAACTAGAACAGCGAAGCTGCCATGGAAAGCTGCCTATCACCCGATAGAAAAACAATGACTAATAGGAAGACTAATCATTTGATCAACTGATGTTCAAAGGGTGGGTATATTAACAAGCATGAATTTTACCACTGCTGACTTGGTTTACAATGTGGCAGAGGGGCTCTGGATGGTTGAGGGCCCACAACAAAATGAAACATAAGTGAGAAACAAAACAATGATAGGATTCAAACACATGCAATATGTTTGAGAGTACATTTACCAGGGGCGGATCCAGGATTTTCCAAATGGGGGGGGGCGTGAAAATGTACCAAGCAGCAAGTGGTGAATGAAATTTGTGGCGCCTGCGAGCGCGTAACGTAAAGCCCTAACGGCATGGGTTCCGGGGCCCGCTTAAATGCTCCGAAACAGTTAGAATTCTAGATGCTCTGTGGTACGATCTCATGATATCTTACCACTTTAGCCAATTTTGTTTTAGCAAGATCATTATTTAAACATATTTTTCGAGTAGGGAGTCATAGAATCATTAAATCTAACAAGTAAAAACATAGGCCTAATCTTTCTCAGAATCATGTTGTGCTTGTCTTCAGTGACAGCGCGATCGAGCAACAATAACATTAATGTCCGACAAGGTGAGGGTATAGGCCTAGAGGCCTAGCTCCCTCCTCCATTCCTGTATAGGTATAGGATAGGATAATATATTTATTGGCAACCGTTAGGTTGGATTACATAATACACAAATTTTACATAAAATTATAACAGCATAAAATACACATAAAAGAGATAAACAAATGCAAAATACCACAAACAATGATCCCAAGCTAAAACATAAGAAAACAAGCAGATCAAAAAGAAAGGAGATTACGTTAAGAAACTACCAGTTATTTGGTGTACTAGCTACCAGGTGTACTAACTGCACAATTGATAATTACTTGTTTTAAAGAAACACAACGGATATTTAACCTCTTTCTTGAATACGAACAAAATCTCAGATTTTCTCCATGATTATACGATGCTATGTCTTCACTAGCCCTATGAATAGGGCCAATCCACTTCGTATCCTTGGCCCTAACACCATTGCAATCCTATTTTTGTGCCCGGGGACGTTCTTGATTATTAAACTTACCGATCGAATGATACTGTACTTGTAAATAGCCCTACTGCTGATTTTTTGTTTAAAACATCATGGATTTTTGGGGGAAATTGAGTGCCTTTTGAGTCACGAGTGTGAATTTTTGGTCACATATTAACAACTTGCGCGAGAACCATACATGTACTTGTCGGGTTACCTCAACAATTTCACAACCTTTATACGATCAACTGCTACGATCTAATGGGGACCAGACTGATTTACTTAGCACGCTGAAAACAGATAGCCACAGTTTGTAGCAATGGTACACAAATATTCAAAAATAGTGTTGAATTTGTAGGAAACAAATCAACCAATTATGGAAGGTATTTCAGTTCATGAATCTTTACAGAAACTGTTAAATTTGGTCACAATATTTTTTAACACGATTGAATGTTTTGCTAACATTCGGCCGTCCATGCCAACTGGCGCACTTTGTTTATCAACAATGGAAAGGTCTATGTGAACAAAAAATTCAGACTAGCGACTGGAAAACCAACGAAGAGCAAACAATTTCCCCCCAAAACCAGTGACATACTCTTGAGTTTCATCTTTTCATATGAATCTTCATGTAAGTAGCAATATTTGATTCAAGTTTCAAGTCAGTACATCATGGCAATAAGGAGTTATGACCATTTAAGAGTTCCATGGTTTTAGCTTATTCAACTGGAACCAGTGACATAATTATGAGTTTGGTTTTTGTTTAAAGGCACTGTACACGTTTGGTAATTACTCAAAATATATATTAGCATAAAAACTTACTTGGTAACGAGCAACGGAGAGCTGTTGATAGTATAAAACATTGTGAGAAACGACTCCCTCTGAAGTAACGTAGTTTTTTAGAAAGAGGTAATTTCTCACTAAAATAATAAAAGACTTCTGGCCAGAAGTCTTTTATTCCTATCTGAAAGCACACTAATTGTACAACAAGTGTGTTTTATCTTTCAATATTTTCTTGCAACTCTGATGACCAATTGAGCCCAAATTTTCACAGGCTTGTTATTTTATGCATATGTTGGGATACACCAAGTAAGAATACTGGTCTTTGACAATTACCAAACGTGTTCAGTGCCTTTAAACAATAACTGCATGTCTGTTGTGTTATAGCAAGTCTGTTCAAATTGAGTTCTAAAATATCAAAATTTTGTCTAAAGTTGGTTATTTAAAGTCCTGAGGGCACCTTGTAAAGGAACCTTCAACCCCATTTTAATTTTTATTCCGAAAGCATTTCTATACAATTTTTTTTTTGATAAACACAATCCATGGCTGTCACTGTATAATGAGTTCACTTAGGATTTTTAGATTCCATAAAACAATATATATAAAAAAATTGAAGCTTGATTCTAAAACTATTGAATGTGAATGGCCCGACAGATGGACGCACAGGCAGATGGCACGGGCGGACGGACAGACGGATGGAAATTGTCATTACATAGGCTTACTCTGCTACGCAGCTCGCCAAAAAACATTGAAAACCCCCAAAACACCAATCAGTAAATGCATAGAGACAAAGATAAACAATCTTCACCGGTCCGCAGTATGACGTATTGGTTCCAAAAAACACAAGTTCAAAAACTATTCAAGTAAGATACTACTGGGAGTTGTCGAACCAAAACTAAATCACCTTCCACTAAATGATGTACTGCTTGGAGGATTTAATGATACACTCTTGTGTAACAGTGATAAGCATCTAAAATTACATGTGCATTTGTCGCCACAATGGGAAAAAAGGGACGGTAATGGGTTTTCTATATGGAAATGAATGACAGTGAAGTGGCTCACAATGTGCTTGTTTTTACTCAGCTTATTATGTGCATATGCACAATGGAAATGCATTTTTGTGGTAAACGAAGGTGGTTATTTTCTTTAATAGAGCCCTATAGGCACAGTCGACTCATACATGTAACTCTTTCAGTGCCTGTTTTTCACGTTTTGAACCTACAGCGCAAAGCTTTTTGATGTTTTTTGAAATTTTGTATAAATAAAAAGTCTTTCTCACCAAACAAAACGGATCTTGTTGATTTGTGTTGCCTACATCCCAAAGTCAATACTATTTCTTGAATGATAATGTCCTCTCATAATAACATTATGGGTCATACTTGTTCGATACGATTGATTCTGACAATTTTGAGTTCATAAAAATAGATCGTACATGTACGACCTTGGCAATGAAAGAGTTAATATCAGTCATATGAGAGCCAATTTTGAGATAGAAGTTTGACAGATTGGAGCTCAGTTTGTTAATCAATGTATTTGTCACCAAGTTTGTAGATAAATGATGAAAATGTAGCTAGAGCAGTCCCATACAATCTCAAAGCAGGCCAGCCCAAAATTGTCATGTCAGTTGCGATTGTAAGTTTAAGAAATTGTCAAGCACACTCCGAAAAGGAGAATGAACTTTTTTTAAAAAGTATGAGCAAGTTCAAGTGTGCACATTAGTCCACCCGTGAATTGACCACTGACTAGCAACGTACATGCGCAGTGACATACTCACTCGAACGACTCATTTGGAAGTTTAGACAACCATCGGCACAGCGTTCAACATTTCCATTGCCTTCCGCCTTTTGACTACAGTGTCACTGGTTCTCTTCTGCACTTTTAAACATGTTAGCATGGAACAAGGAAGCATGAAGCATGAAGCATGAAGCATGAAGCAGCCTCCTCGTGGCCCTCCCTGCAAGTAACGCTAGTAATCGCTACTGACAGCTGTGTGAAATTAGTACAGTGCGACAGTAGTTCAGTGTGAAACTAATGCTTCTAAATCGCAACGTGAATCATCCAAGTCATCATGTCAACAGATGGACAAGCTTTCAAGATTGTCTTATCTGAAGAGGGAAATTACATCATCCTCCAACTGAACGTCGAAGGTCTCTCTGCCAGCAAGAGAGATGTAATTTTAGAACTTGCCAAAACTTATTCTGTAGATGTATTGGCACTTCAGGAAACGCACTCCACCAAAGACCAACAACTACTAATCGTCGGTTACACAGTAATTTCCTACTCTCACCATAGACAGTATGGTTTAGCTACATACGTCAGAGACGATGTTCCAGCTTCCGCGCTATGTTCCTCTAGTGCTGACAGTAGTGTCTACTGGAACGCCATCCGGATAAGGGATCAAACTATCGTCAATGTCTACAAACCACCAATGATAGAATGGCCTTCACCGGCCCTTCCTCCTTTCCCTACACCTGTTCTCTTCTGTGGAGATTTCAACTCCCAACACACATCCTGGGGATACAAGCGAGGTGAACCAAGTGGTACGGCTCTTGCTGACTGGGCAAGTCAGAACGATCTCATGTGCCTGTTCGATCCAAAACAACCATCCTCTTTCAAGAGCGCAAGATGGGGAACTGGAACTAATCCAGACTTAGCCTTTATAGACTGCAACTCAGGGACGCCTCAAGTATTGGCACCTTTTCCCCGCTCACAACACAGACCATCATTAATTACCACTGGTACCTATATCAAATCCACCAACTCGTCCAATAAACCTCGATGGAACTTCAAGAAGGCTAACTGGGTAGGTTTCACCACTAAGCTTGAAACCGTTCTCCTTGACTACAGCAATACCCGCATACAAGATACTGACAAGGCATACACCACCATTTGTGATGCATTCTCCTCTGCAGCCAAAGCCCACATTCCTCGTGGCTCTCGCAAAGTGTACATTCCAGGCTGGACCGAGGAATGCTCCTCTCTTTATAACATATTCAAGGAATCCTCTACATCAGAAGATCGCAAAGCAGCAGCTGATTCTCCCTAAATCTATAGGAATTTCCTATTCTATCTAAGAAAATACTCACCTCCGATACCTACATATGCATTTCCTATGCGCATGCGCAAGCAATTCGCTGACACAAAAACAAAGGCTATGACGTCACCCACACACTGCACCTCCCAGTAGCCCATACGAATCGTCCTTCTTATTTCACCTTCTGGTTTATTTTTAGGATACTGATCTGGGCGGGATGGTATCGGAGGTGAGTATTTTCTTAGATAGAATAGGAAATCCCTATAGATTTAGGGAGATTCTATTACAGAAAATACGTCACCTCCGATACCTACATATGCAGAGTAGCACCGAGTCCGAACTGAAGGGTGGGTAAGTGCAGTGTGGAGCCCTAGAAAAGATGTCTTAATTGAGCCTGATACACATCCAAAATAGAGGTAAATAAAGGAGTTAAGACATACCGGTAAGCTGTACTCAAAAGCTCCTATGAGGATGAGTTGACAGTCCTGCGGTGTTTCTGGGCTGAAGAATGAGCTGCTGCTTGCAAAACTTGTCTGCCCATGTGCCCCTCAGACTGAAGAACATCTCGCAGGTAGCAGGATATCTGTAATAGGAACACCTTGGAATGAGCCCATGGGGTAGTCATGCTCCTCATTTGGTGAGCTTTGACCGAAGCAGCAACTGGTTGAGGGGGTGTGTTCCGTGCCAGAGTAGATACTAGGCGCACCTGTGGTATGGCTGAGAGTGAACCTACTAGGGGGCTATTAAGTGCGCCCGTCAACGGTTCGCCTGGTAAAACTGGTTGAACTGCAGGACCAGGCTCCTAGTTTGGTGAACCTAGGGGCTATTAAGTGCGCCCGTCAACGGTTCGCCTGGTAAATCTGGTTGAACTGCAGGACCAGGCTCCTTGTTTGGTGAGCTTTGACGGATGCAGCAACTGGTTGAGGGGGTGTGTTCCAGGCCAGAATAGGTACTTGGCGCACCTGTGGTATGGCCGAGTGTGAACCTAGGGGGCTATTAAGTGCGCCCGTCAACGGTTCGCCTGGTAAATCTGGTTGAACTGTAGGACCAGAAATAGACCCCCGGGGCTGGGCAGTAGATGGTCGTGAGTTTGTGGCTGGTAGTATGGCTTCAACGATCCACCTAGAAAGAATAGCAGTGGAGGCTGGGTTGAACGGACGAACTGTTGTGATGAAAAGTTGTGTAGTGTTCCCACGCAGCTCCTTGGTACGTGCTATGTAAAATTTAAGGATCCTAACGGGGCACCAAAGTTTATCTTCTGTGACACTTGAAAATGAAGTCAAGCTCGGGACGAATATGTCTGGAGTTGAAAAACTTGGTGATTGGTTCTTGGTTAGGAAGTTGATACGTGGGACAAGACGAACTCCTCCATGTTCCCATCGCAAGTGGCCAGGTTCTATTGAAAGAGCGTGGATTTAACTTCTGTGGCGAGCTGTAGAGGCTGCTAAGAGAAAGACTGTCTTGACCGTGAGATTGTGTAGGGAAGAAGACCCAGCTGGTTCAAAGGGAGCTTCGTCAACCTGTGAAGGACAGTACCGAGGTCCTAAGAAGGAGTGAGTTTCTTAATAGGTGGTCTCTCTCAAAATATGCCTTTTATCAGTTGAGATATAGCAGTATTATTGGACAGAGTAGAGCCATCGTCGAATCCGTGATGTAATAATAATAATAATATCAAGCATTTATAAAGCGCCATCTATCTAGCTAGGCTATTCCGAGGCGCATATTATTACCCCTGGTCACTGGGCCATTTTTATCAATCCTGAAACCATATCAGCTCCCTGGGGAGTATATACAGCCTGTGCTGCAATATATGCGCTACTAGGCTAAATCCATCACAAGAACCATCTCTGCCCTCACAGGTACCCATTTTACCCCTGGGTGGAGAGAAGCAATTATAGTTAAGTGTCTTGCTCAGGGACACAAGTGTCACGACCGGGACTCGAACCCACACTCTACTGAACAGAAACACCAGAGCTTGAGTTCGGTGCTCTTATCCACTCGGCCACGACACCCCACGCTGCGATGTGATCTGTAGCCTCGAATGATGCTAATCTGGAGGCCAGAATTAAAGAAATGAAGTAGAAAATCCACTATGACAGTTAAAGATGCAGAATTGAGATCAAAATATTCTTTGGTACACCATCGGAAGAAGTGTTGTAGACGATTGTCATACATTTGTCTAGTGGACGGTCGTCTAAATTTTGCTGTAAGGGAAGCAGCGTCTTTAGAAAGGCCAACCGTTCGGAGGGAAGACTTGATAGCATCCAAGCACAAAGATGAAGACTGGCCGGATCTGGGTGTAGTATCTTGGACACAGATTGAATGAGAAGGTCTGGTCGTTTTGGTAGAATTATGGGAGGTCGAATGAGGAGGTCCAGAAGTTGAGGGAACCATGGTTGTCTTGGCCAGAGGGGGGCTATTAAGATTATCTTGCACCTCTCTTGGTCGATCTTTGATAAGACTCTGGGTAGGAGGGAGATGGGGGGGAAGGCATACCCCAGGTAGCCCGCCCAGTTGATGCTTAGAGCGTCTGTGGCCCAAGCCTGCGGTTGAGCATGCCGAGAGCAAAAGATCGGAAGTTGATTGTTGAGTTGAGAAGCAAAGAGATCTCTGGGTGTCTAGGACGTTGAAGATCTGTTTGACCACCGGACGATGAAGGTACCATTCCGTGGGGATTGCTCTCCCTCGTGAAAGGGCATCCGCTATGATGTTCTCCTTCCCGGAGAGGTGGCTCACTTGTAGAAAGATTTGACGGGGAATGCACCAAGTGAGTAGACTCCAGGTTAGCATGCAAAGGGAAGAGGAGTGAGTCCCTCCCTGATGGTTTATGTAAGACACTACGGTGGAGCTGTCTGTCTTCACACTGCTTATAGCTGACTGGAGGGTCTTTTGAACAGCCAGTAGTTCTAGCAAATTGATGTGAAGATACTGTTCTGAGGTCGTCTAGGGAAGGGGAGTATCTCCTTGACGGTTTAGGTAAAACACTACAGTAGAGTTGTCCGTCTTCACGAGGACTAAGTGATTCATCACCCAGCTAGTAGCCAACTGGGGGGGGGGGACCTTTTTAACAGCCAGGAGATCAAGCAGAACAATGTGAAAAAGCTTTTCTCAGGGAGACCAACACTCTGAGGAAAGGTCGTCCAGGTAGGTTCACCGGTCCGAAGGTCACTGAAGGGAAGGGTGAGAGAGCCACCATTTGAGAAGGGACCACAAAATGGAGTCCACTGGAACCAAAGATAAAAGGGGGGTCCCTACGGGGGCTGTAGTGGTACAGCAGATGTAGTTGTACATGTAGTGAAAGCATGTGCAATTTGCACCATGGTAAGGGGTCCACAAGTCTCGCCATGAACCCCAGGAGACGAAGCCATGCTCTAGCTGGTAGAGTGGGTTATGAAAGGAAGAGTTGAAAACATTCCTCCAGAACTCTGCAGCACTCTAGTGAAGGAGAGGCTCCGCCCGTAATATAGGGTAAGCTGGATTGTCTTTGACAAGGCCTGAAGAGTGACTGTACGTGAAGGGCCAACGATGAGCCAATCGTCCCGATATAAGTAAAGGCATAGGCCTATAAGTTGTCGGCGTAAAGCTGCTATTACTTTGGTAATCCTGGTGAGCACCTGTGGTGCGGTGGACAGGCCAAATGAAAGACACTGAAAACTGGTAAGTGAAGTTCCAATAGATGAACTTTAGAAACCTTGATTGTCTCTGTAGATGGGGATATGAAGATAGGCGTCTTTCAGATCCAGGATCGCGGCCCATCAGCCCTAGGAAAGGGATAGCAAAACAGTGGCTAGAGTTTCCATCCGAAAAGTTTCAGTCTGAAAACAAAGTTGAGCCGAAACTCATCGTTGATTTGAAAGGAAGAAAGATTATGGCTTACTTTTCCTTGAGAGACACAATATTTTATTTATTTATTTTTTTTATATTTTTTTTGAGGGAGCATCAACGAGAAAATCGGAGGAAAACAGTAGTGGGTCGACGGAGACAGCTTGGATGGTAGCTTGTAAATTCTAGTTGGAAACCCAAGGTACACAGTCTGTAGAACCCAGGTTTCCGAGGAGAAATGGAACCAGTAGTGAGAGAACTCCCGTAGTCAACTACCTACAGATCCCAGACCTGAAAGAATGTTGAATTTTGGGACCTAAGAAGCCATTGGCCTTAGACTTCCTGAAACCCGAGTGGGTTAGTAAGATGAAGCAATATATGAGGGCTGCCGACAATAGCTTGGTATGGTCGGAGTACAGGCGAAAGTGACCTTGCCTTTATCTGTCGTCCGAGTACAGGGTGAGAGAGATTTACTAGAGGAAGGGCGTTGTAAGTCGATTGTTTCCTCTGTCTTAGGTCGCTAAGCCTCTTCGAGCAAGACCTCCTCGAATTTGTTATTAGACCTATAAAGGGCCAGAACAAATGTTTAAGTACCAGTGATCTACGAAGAGAACAGGTGATAGCTAAAACTAGTGGAAAGGCTCCTTTAGTAGGAGGCTAGACAGACATCATAAACTTTAACAAGACCGGGACCCGAAAGAAGATCGGGGTCAGCCAGTGCAAGTCGTCAGATGCACAGGCTAGGCAAAGTGAAAATAAATCTGAGAAGTTTGAGATCCAAACTCTGAGATACAGGTGATGATCTATTTATTTTAGTTGGAATAAAGACCCTAAGGCCTAAGTGATAAGTGTTTTGGAAGGATTAGATGAACGCAATTTGACTAGACCGTTGAGATGCAACAGTAAACAACTGTAAAGAGACAACAGGTTTTGACTTACAAAAGTGATAGTTCTCTGGCTGTGTGACATGTACGGGTACCTCCATGATGGTATAGTAGGACAAAAAGCCGGAATGGTTGCGTGAAGGAGACTCGATAGGTGACCACTGAACCACCGATGCTTCGTAATTCGATTGTAGAACGGTAGCGGGAACGGGAAAAATCATGAGATCGAAGACTGAAAGATCCCTCTGGAAAGCGATCTCCTTCGTCGCACTCGAGACGAAGAATGTAGTTTGACCTCTGGTAAGATGGCAGGTATCGAAGTGTAGTAGTATCATTACTAGTAATAGTATGCTGAAAAATGTTTTTATTAGCCTTGGGAAGTACGTCCACGCCGTAGCGCCCAGGTCGGGTCGTAGCGCCCACGAAGCAAGGAAGGAACGAAGTGCGTGATTCTCGGGCTCAGACTGGGAGGAAAAATTTCCTCCGTCTCTCTGTCGAGCAAAATAGGGCGACTGTAGGACGAAAATACGATGTCTCATGTTGCTTACGTTAACCTGAGGCGACATGGTAATATATATGAACTGTAGCTTCCCGCCTAAGTAAGTGTTGAAAACTGTCGTATATAAATATTATCTTGCAACTTTAGTGAAAGATTTCCATTTGACAGTCGTCCAGCTTGAGCAAATTCCGCTTTCTGTGGAGCAAAGACGACAACGGAAGCAGGAAGGGTGTGTTTCGAAGTCCAAGGGTGACGGAGAACCACCACGGGAATGGCATATATTTCTGCAATTCACCGGGATTATGGTTCAGCCATGCTGTGTCGGAAATAGAGATCTTTACGCTTGCAAAGTGTATCGCTAGGAGCAAACCTAAATCGCGTGTACACATAACGCACGGTGAAATAAGAAGGACGATTCGTATGGGCTACTGGGAGGTGCAGTGTGTGGGTGACGTCATAGCCTTTGTTTTTGTGTCAGCGAATTGCTTGCGCATGCGCATAGGAAATGCATATGTAGGTATCGGAGGTGACGTATTTTCTGTAATAGAAAACCTCATCAATCAGCTGGACACTAACCGCCAAAACACCTGGATTGAATCTGTATCTAACCTCGAGTTGACACATTCAAGCAGACAAGCCTGGAAGACCTTCAACCAGCTCACAAGTGCACTAAGCTCAGTAAAAAGGCCTACCCTGTCACCGCCAATGCTGTAGCATCCCAACTACTTAGAAGTGGAAAATTCAAAGGTGACCCAAAAGATAACAGAAGAGTCCTCACAGAGTTATCACAAACAGCCTCAAGTCCATCAGCCGATGCAAACTACACAGAAGGCTTCACCCTAGATGAACTCAACAAGGCCCTTGTGAACTGCAAAAGTGGAAAAGCTCCAGGCCCAGACAAAATCCACAATGAGTTCCTCCAGCACCTGGGACCATTGTTAAAAGCTGCCCTTTTGCTCTTCTTCAACAGTTGCCTCTCAAATACCTGCATCCCAAAGATTTGGAGGAAAGCAGATATTGTTGCCATCCCCAAACCAGGCAAGCCACTTGACGACCCAAAGAGCTTTAGGCCAATATCACTACTGTGCACAACCTACAAACTGTTTGAAAGACTGCTGCTTGAGAGAATCACACCAGTCGTTGGGGATTTCCTTCCAGATGAGCAGGCTGGATTTCGCCCAGGTCGGTGCACACTTGACCAAGTCCTCAACCTCACTAATGACATAGAGGCTGCTTTCCAGCACAAAATGAAAGTGGGGGCCGTATTTGTAGACCTTACGGCAGCCTACGATACCATCTGGCACCGTGGCCTCGCCCTAAAACTACACCAGTGTCTTCCCAGCAAACACCTCATCAAAATGATATTGGAGCTCATCAGCAACCGGTCTTTCACACTCCAACTTGGAAACGAGAAGAGCAGATTACGCCGTCTGCGCAACGGCCTACCCCGAGAAGAGCAGATTACGCCGTCTGCGCAACGGCCTACCCCAAGGATCGGTCCTTGCTCCAACCCTCTTCAATATATAAACGGCAGACCTCCCACTCACTACGAGCAAGAAGTACATTTATGCAGATGACATATGCCTTGCTACCCCAGCAAAGACTATCGAGACACCGAGGACACCGAGGACATGGAAGGACATGAAGCATACTTCCAAAAGTGGCATCTGATTCTGAGTGTTGGGAAGACCGTTACCTCATCCTTCCATCTAAACAACAGACAAGCAAAACTCACACTAAGTGTATCCCTGATAGAAAGCTGGACCACTCTCACAACCCAACATACCTTGGTGTGACTCTGGATAGGACTTTGTCCTACAAATCTCACCTTGAAAAGCTAAAAGAGAAAATAGGCACAAGAGTCAACCTCATCAGGAAAGTAGCTGAAACTAAATGGGGAGCGAATGCACCCACATTGCGGACGTCCGTTCTGGCTCTGGTTTACGCACCGGCCGAATACTGTACCCCAGTCTGGAGTGCAAGCTCGCATACACCAAAGCTGGACACGGAACTAAACGCCTCCATGAGACTGGTCAGCGGGACAGGCAAATCAACACCCACACCCAGTCTTCCAGTACTTGCCAACATACCACCACCCCACATTCGACGTGAAGCGCTCATCGCTAAGACAGCTTGGAGAGCTGCAACTGACACAAATCATCTCCTACATAGAGCTGTGACAGGTAATCCTTTGCCAACTCGGCTCCCATCCCGGTCTCCTTTCTCTATGAGGGCTCGTACTTACCTTGGGATCCAGGATATCCCAAAAACTAGACCTCGCCGCAAAACTGCTGCTGAGCTACTCATCCAAAAAAAATGGTCTTCAGAGTGTGAAAATGACGATAACATCCTTAAAGATCTCCGGTCACCTACTGTAGTACCAGCTGGTTTCAACCTACCCAGAAAGAGCTGGTGTCGACTAAACCGGCTCCTCACAGGCCACGGGCGCACTGGACACATGCTACACAAGTGGCATATGAAGCCAACACCTGGGTGTGACTGTGGGGCTGCTGACCAGACCGCAAGTCACATTGTCAACGAGTGCCCCATTAGAAAACTGGATGGTGGCATCGTTCGTCTGGCCAGCTGTGATCCAACTGCTACACGATGGCTGCTGGACTTGGACCTCGACATTTGACATCTGATTCGTTGTTGCATACGAGAGAAGAGAAGAAGGCTATCGGGACCACGGAAGAAACCATGGTTCTGAGGCTGGTTCCAAATGGTCAACCACAGTAGTCAACCAATGGTCGACCAGCGTGGGTTCGAGTCAAAATAGTCGACCGTTAGTTAACCATAGTGCACACTCGAACTTGCTCTATGCTGCAAACAGATTTTGCATTCCTCCTTTTTTCTGCATGTGGTCAGCCAGTGACAGGGATTTTGACTTGGGGAGAACAAGAACTTTTGAAATAAGGGAATTGAAACAGGGTGATCACACTTTTGATGACAATAGACCTACATGTAATAAGGCAAATTCTCGTATAAAGATGTACTCCATATCATTAAGCAATTCTATGTCCTCAGTGCCGTGAACAAGGCAGATGTTGTTATTGCAACTACAATGCAGCTCCTCAGTGTAACAAAGAACAAGTAACTGCTTGTAATGGACCACTGGATATGCACCTCACACAAAACACACTAAGCATGATCCGAGGGTAAAGAGGGTGATGAGGCAGCAACATCAAAAAGCAGCTCTGCAGGTGCATCAGGACATTTCTATGGGGTACTAAACTCCAGTCAAAGAAAATGTTCCATTGTATCAAGTAACTTCTACCTGAAGAAAATGATGCCAATGACGATAACAGGCTTGGGCCATTAGCAAATTGTAGCTATGGGTATTGACTGTCAAATATGTCTGGTTACAAACATTAAGGGAAATGTATGAAGCCCGGGAAGGGACAGTGGTTAGAAAAAAAATTGCTGGGACTAATTCGTTCGCACGGTTTAGTAATCCGTTTGAACGAATTAACAATCCATTCCCACGGTGTAGTATTATTGTGAAGTCAGATTACTCAATAATAAATAACGAATTGAATACAAATTGAATCTCCTGAGCGGTTTTATTCCCCAGTTCTCGACCATGCTGCTATCCCATAATATCTTATCCCATAATATGTTCCCGCAACTCTAGAGGTCAATTAATTTGCATAGGTCTCATTTGCATAGCATAATAAACATTGCGTAAATGATTTACATGTATTATCAGGACACTACATCTCCCCCTTTCTCTAGATTTAAACAAACACTGTTAATTCTTATGAAACAAAGAGATTTGAATAAACCAAAATGAACATTCAAGATATCCGGGATGTGACAATATCAGAAGTCCAACTATTTCTTGAAGAACACTCAGTTAATAAATATATCCCTTAACATCAACAATGTAACTTTTCCTAAATGACTTATACATGCACAATTAGTATGCAGAGAAAATCTGATCACTTGCAATTTTAGTATGGAATGTGACTGCCAGAATGGCCTTGAGTTAAACAACCTGTTTACTACCATTCTAAGAGGAAAACTCACATATTTTGTTCTTAATGGAAGAATGTATTAAACATGCCCTTTTGCAGTTTACTTTAACTACTTGAGTTTAAATCTTTAAAAAAACACTTATGCAACATGCTTTAAGTAAACAAACTATGGTCCAAACTGGATTTTAGCTTTTGCAACACAACTTTAAATTGTTTAACATTTCAAAAACTTGATGTTATGCAATGGAACATTTGAAAATTACATGTTCACTTATAAACAACAAAGTCATCCAACCATTTGGGAGGTCCCTTATTTTCCCTCACAGGTCTGGCAGTTTGAGAGCCAATTTGAGTTTCAACAGGACCCAGATTTTCTCCCTCTTCCCCTTTTGTGTTTTGGGATGAGTCACCTGATGACCCTGTGTATTCTGGAACATTTTCATGTTCTGGATTGCTGTCATGTTCTAGTGTATTGTACTTCTTGACATGTGTGCTGTTTCTTTTATATCTCACGCCGGCTGGAGATTGTACTGTTACACTATTCCCTTTTTTCTGGACCAGTGTATAAGGAGTTGTCCTAAATGGTGTGGTCAGTTTATCCTGACGTGCCTGTTTCAACAAAACGGTATCCCCTGGCTGGAGATCCCTCTCTGCTGCTCCTCTTTTGCCATCTATGTACAACTTGTTTTTGTATTTCTGTGTGGCATCCCTGTCTCGCACTTCTTCGTCAAGATCTTGACTGTCGACCTCCAACTGTGGAAGTTTTGTCCTTAGCTTTCGGCCAAACATCAGTTCTGCTGGCGAAACTCCTGTGGTTGCATGAGGCGTGGATCTATACGCAAACAGGTAAGTACGGATTTCAGTCTTCCAGTCGCGAGACTCAGCCGTAGCAATTCGAATGCGTTTCATAAGTGACCTGTTTTGCCTCTCAACCTCCCCATTTGCTGCTGGGTGGAGGGGTGTTACAGCTCTGTGTCTAATGTCATTACCCTCCAAGTACTTCTCAAAAATCTCAGACCGAAACTGTGGTCCATTATCTGATGTGATGGATCTCGGCAGACCATAACGACTGAACATGTTCTCTAAGGCCTCAATGATACGCTCACTTGAAGTATCTTTCATGATTTCTACCTCATAGAAACGACTATAGTAGTCAACTACCACAAAAACATAATGCTTCGAAGGCAGTGGTCCCATCAGATCAATTGCCAAATCTTGCCATGCTGCAGTTGGCATCACTGTAGGCTTCAGTGGTTCTGGGTTTGGCATGGCTCCAGTAACTTGACACCCATGACATGATCTCACATATTTCTCAACATCTTTTTCCATCTGAGGCCACCATACTTTGGTTCTGAGTGTCAGCTTTGTACCAACTACTCCCAGATGTCCCTGATGAGCCAATTCTACACATTTCATTCTCAACTTCTGTGGAATGACAAGTCTGGTTCCCCTAACAACTAGGTATCCAATACAGCTCAGCTCATTTCTCACTGCACAAAAGTTCACACTGGGTTTATCCCACTGGTCCTCCTTGAGACACTTTCGCACAGCAATAAGTTAAGTTCCTCATCAATCCTCGATTCCTCTTCGACTTCTCTCGTCAACATTGCTCGGGGCGATGCTTCCTTGGCAACAAAACGAATGTATTCTTCTGCCTGCATCTGTAATCTGCTAGATTTGTCTGCAGTGCTTGTGTCCACTAGCCTAGACAACACATCAGCAATGTTTTCTCGACCGGGTCGATACTGAATCTTATACGTGTATGACATTAACTTTAACAACCATCTTTCTATTCTCGCATTGGGTCGTGACTTCGGACCATACAATACTTCCAGTGGTTTGTGGTCTGTAACAAGCTCAAAATCTATTCCGTATAAATATACATGGAATTTCTCGCACGCCCACACAACTGCTAATGCCTCCTTTTCTGTTGTCGAATACCTCGTCTCCACATCAGTCAGCATACGACTAGCATAGCTAATAACTCGTGTTTGACCCTGGTAATCCTGCAGTAAAACTGCACCTAGTCCCACATTACTTGCATCTGTCACCAACTGTGTCTTTGTAGCATCCAATCTAAAATACCCTAGAGTGTCAGCATCGGTTAGACACTGTTTCAGTTTCTCAAAACTTAGCTGCTGTTCTGGGCCCCATACAAACTGTACATTCTTTCTCACCAGCTTACGTAGCGGTTCTGTGAGAGTAGCCAGGTTTAGGATGTACCTCGCAGAGAAGTTTACCAACCCCAGAAAACTCTTCACCTCTGCTGCATTTGCCGGTTGTTTTGCATTTTTCATGGCCTTGATGCGTCCCTCTGTTGGTTCTATACAACGACGTGACAAAACATGCCCGATGAATGTGATCCTCTCCATTGCGAATTCACATTTATCTGGATTTAGAGTAAGTCCTGCCCCCTTCAGGCGCTCCAGGACTCGTCTCAGTCTCTGGTCATGCTCTTGCTTGTCCTTACCATACACTACGATGTCATCTGAAATATTCTGAACACCGTCACAGTCATGGAAGACTTGTGCAATCACCTGCTGATATTTCTCAGGTGCAGCACTGATCCCAAACATTAACCGTTTGTATCTGTACAACCCTTTGTGTGTCACAAATGTTGTTATGTCACGTGACTCATCATCTAATTCAATTTGGTGATAGCCATATTTCAAATCAAATTTACTGAATACTTCTGCACCATTCATGCTATATAATATTTCATCAACAGTGGGGATTGGATGACGCTTCCTAATGATCGCATTATTTGCTTGTCTCATGTCTACACACAACCTAATGTCCCCATTTGGCTTAGGCACAACAATGACAGGACTGACCCATGATGTTGGGTTTTGCATTTTCTCAATAATGTCTAGAGACTCTAGCTCGTCAAGTTTATCACTAACCTTTTGTCTCATACTATACGGTACTCTATACATTCTCTGAGCTACTGGTTGCACATCTTTGTTTATGTGTAAACTTAACTGATACCCTTTCAGTTTCCCAATACCTTCAAAACACTGTTTGTACTCTGTACGCACATCATCAACATAATTTACTCCAATGCTTAATATGTTCAGTTGTTCTGCTGTTTCTCTACCCAACAATGCTGGCCCTGCACCCTTAAGTACATAAAAATCAGCGTACACTTCTCGACTAGTCTTAGTACCCTTTGCCTGCACGGCAACTACTGTACTGAATTTACCCATCAGATCTAGTGGTTTATCAGCCCCGTATGCATACAACTTCTTTGTGGTTATCTCAGATTTACATTTAATCTTTTGTTTCTTCAAACTTTCACACAACTTTGTATCAATGAGATTCACTGTGGCCCCACTATCAACAATAACATCTACTAGTAACTTCTGCTTACCCATATACACTTGCAATTTGTCTGTGGAACAAGAATTCACCCGATTAACATTAATACTTCCTACATGAAATGCATAAGAGTCCGAGTCTGAGTCTCTCTCTGTTCATTGTCCACAGCGTTCACTTTTCCTTTACCGCTTGGTTTTCCATTTCCTGGTTTTCTTGGTTTTGCGTGTCCAGTTTTCCATTGTCCACTTCCATAACTTGAGTTGCCTTGTTTTCTTCCGTCGTATCTTTTGCCGGTTTCTCATTTTGTCTTGCAACAAGAACCAAAATGTCCGACGATTCCACACTTGTTACACTCCTTGCCCTTTGCTGGGCAATTGTCATCTTTAGCAAAATGTCCAGAGCGTCCGCAGCGAAAACACTTCCCGTGTTGTGGTGTACGTGATCCCGTTGTAGAAGTTCCTTATTGTACAGCGTTCACGTTGGCGCTAGCTCCGTGGTGTCCCCCATGAGCTCCGGCATCCATTTGCTTGGTTTGCTTATCCGTTAGTTCGACTGTCGCAGCGATTGTCCTCAAATCATCCAGCTTTAGATCATGTCCTTTGATCAACAGTTTGGCAAGGATCTTATGTGATCTGCATTTTTCAATCACTTGATCGCGTATTTCCTCATCCGCATTCTGGAAATTGCAGCGAACAGCTCGTTGCCGCAGCCGTACAATGAACTGTTCTATTGACTCGGCGTCCTCCTGCGCCATGCTCCTGAAGCAATACCGCTCATACGGCACGTTGATTTTCGGCTCAAAATGATTACTCAAGGTTTTCTTTGATTTCTCGTAGGCGTCTGAACCCTCTTCTTCCTCCAAGGAAAAGAAGATATCCTGCACATCTGTTCCTGCACAGTGTAGTAACAACGCTCGTTTCTGCTCAGCATTTTTCACTCCTCGACCGACTGTATACTCGAAACTACGCAGCCATCGTTGCCACGCGATTCCCACGTTGCTTGGGTCTCCGTGCGGGTTGAACCATTTGACTTGACTCACGTCACTGCTGTTAAGTTCCATGACTTTTCCCCACGAATTAAATCGGAAAATCACAGTCAAATAAGTTCTCAAGATACTTCACGATTATCCTGAATTGTCAAGCATCCTCGTCGCCAATTGTAGTATTATTGTGAAGTCAGATTACTCAATAATAAATAACGAATTGAATACAAATTGAATCTCCTGAGCGGTTTTATTCCCCAGTTCTCGACCATGCTGCTATCCCATAATATCTTATCCCATAATATGTTCCCGCAACTCTAGAGGTCAATCTAATTTGCATAGGTCTCATTTGCATAGCATAATAAACATTGCGTAAATGATTTACATGTATTATCAGGACACTACACACGGTATAGTAATCTGTTCGAACAATTTAACAATCCGTTCCCACGGTTTAGTAATCTGTTCCCACGGTTTAAAAATCCGTTCGCATGGATTGGCAAAGGCATGAAATGATGCTGCACGCATGCGTACCATCCACTAACAACAACACTGCTTCAAGATGGCGGAGGGCCGCGACAGAAGTATCTGATGATGACCGTGTTGGTAAGTTTTTCAGTCTTTATCAGTTTGATTGGATAAAGATGCATTTTAATTGAAACTTAATAGGTCACGTTGATTGGATAAAGATGCATTTTAATTGAAACTTAATAGGTCACGTACAGCTTACTAACACGGTCATCATCAGGATGTCAGAACTACCGTCGCGGCCCTCCGCCATCTTGAAGCAAAGGGTTGTTGTGAGTGGATCATACGCATGCGTGCAGCGCTACTTCATGCCTTAGCTAAACCGTGCGAACGGATTCCTAATTCGTTCGAACGGATTATTAAACTTTGCGAACGGATTATTATTTCTTTCAAACAGACTACTTAACCGTGGGAATGGAGTACTAAACCGTGCGAACGAATTAGTCCCCGCATATTTTTTTCTTCCACTGTCCCTTACAGGGCTCCGTAGAAATGTTCTTTCCAAAATATCCTGTTTATACTGCTTATATGTATTTGCTTTTTGGCCCAGACATGGAAGTTTCCTTTGAGGAGTTAGAAAATGATGAAAGTTACGGCGAAAATCTATCCATCCCCATATCTAACCCTTGTAGGTACCGAAGCCAAACAGAAACAATCGTAGTGGTGCAAATAGTTGAATATTTGCACAATTGCAATCATTAGGAGGGGGAGTGGGGGCCGGGAAAAATACTATGCAGCCTCGATTACTATAGCAAGACAGATAGGAATACTTTGACAAGGAGGATCAAGACAGAACAGAATCTCCGAGTATGGGAAAGTGCTGACAAGTTCCGAAAGCCCTTTTGCCACTCAAGACCAGTCAGCAGTAAGTTATGTCATAATAAAATTGATTTCCCAAACTGCCCCATTTTCCAACTAGAGTTTTTAACCAGGCTTCAGTTCCTTCACCCAATCCTATCCACCCCTATATCTAAACCTTGTAGATACCGAAGCCCGACAGAAACAAACGAAGTGGTTCAAACAGCTTACTATTTAAAAAACATACCTCATGGTGCCAAGTACCTTCATCAAAACAACTGAGAATAGCAGCTAAGCATTGTTCAAAATCAACTCGTACCGCACATCTGTAATCAAACATTCAGAACAATCTAAATATTATGCAGTCATCATTTAAACTTGAACATCAACTATTAACTAAAATATTATTAACCTACAATGTACTTGTTCTACTATTTTTGTGATGTTTATGCAAGCTATAATTCCAGATTAAGTTTAAAAACTTTAATCAAAATGGATTTGTCCTTGATTTCTTTGGCCTGTTAAGTGTGTAGACGTCAGTGAGAGGAGTGATGCAGCGAGAACGGCTGCCTCAAAAAAGGAGAACACTGTTCATTTCCCACAGACTTTTGTCCTTTTTTTTCTTTCTCCATCTTCATCTTCTTCCTCCCCACAACTTTTTCTACAGCATAACTCAACCATTTGTCAACATTGAAATTGAGTTGAGCGTTGAAATTCATCAGACAATTGAACCTCAATATCGAGACGGCACAAACTTAATGATGTCATAAAATTTTATATTTTTTTAACTCATAACTCATAAATCAGACAGTGGATTTTTAAAATCTTTGCATTATTGGAAAATTTTTCAAAAAACTTAATGAACGCTACACAAAGTGTGACCCAATTTGACCTTGAATTTTCATTCAAACTGGAAGTTTACTACTTCAAAAAATCCTATTTCAACAACTACTTTTGCATGACAATTTTGCATAAGGTTGTAGACAATTGAGCATGTTCAAACTTTTGCACATAGATTTTCACAGTTTAACCTCTACTTCTGGTTAAAACCAAACTTTAAAGCACATGTAGTGTTGACCCACATTGATAACACATGCTAAACTGTACAAAAGCATGTACACGAGAGCACAATGCAAAACATGTATGGACCAATCAACATCGACATAGCTGTTACAATGTATATTGACCAGTGTATAGACTTCGTTCAAAGTCACAGCCAAATTTGGCATTACACTTGGTTAGTCTTTTAACCTCCACGTAGCACAAGATTGAAACTGAACTGAGCCTTAAAACTCATCAGGCAACTGAACACCATTATAAAGACGGTACAGTTTTCATGACGCCATGATGACGCCATCATATGTCAAACAGCATTAACCCTTTCATGCACCGTTTATTATATTGGTAAATTAACCATATTGACAAGTTAATTGTTAACTTGTTTTTCGCAAAAGTACGGTATGAACCAATGTAGTGGTTTGTGGTGTCAATATATCTCGGTCCAGCGTTGTTCGGTGCTAAGATTCAAGATGTACACTGTAGGTAACCCACGTGTAGGTAATTGGTTCGATTATGACGCAAATACCTCTTCCTTTATCGTAAAGTTTCATTATGATCTCTTGATTGTGTTTGAGCTTGAGTATGGCTGATAGCTCTTGTTTTGTCATATTTGGTTTCTGATTTCTCAGTCTGACATGAGCAAATTGGTATTTAGTGGCTTCCAAGTATTTTTGTGGGTTCGTTGTGCATCAAAAAAGCAATTCTCATTCTTCTTTGGAATATATTGAAACCACTCAGGAGTTTCTTTCGGGTGGGCTTAGTTTCCTAAGGCAATTTTCTCAATTGAGGAAAGATTTACCTTGGATAGGTTTGTTATGAAACGTTCAATGTCTAACGCTAAGTTATTAAGAATATTATTCTTATTGGACCATTTGAGGTTTAAGCACGATCTTGATTCTTGCCTCCTTCTTGAGTTGTTCAAGTCTTGAATCTGTCTCCATCTCTTGATGTCTGTATTCCTTGAGGGCGAGTTTTTGCAAACAACAGTGAGGCTTTAATGCCTAACCTTTCCCAGTTCTCTGTGAAGGAGGGCTGGTAGGTAAGTCCCCGGTGTGGATTGGGGGGGCTTCACTGTGTTCGCCTAATATGGTCGGGGCGAGTTGAAATGGCCCTTTCGAAGGCTGCAATCTGTTTAGTAAAATGCTTTTTCGCGGATGTCAACCTTGTGACAGGCTCCGCTAAAAGTTTCACTAGATTGAAATCGGCCTCCGAAAGGGTTACTGTTGGAGAAGGTGCTTCGTATCTGGACTCCTCCCGGACCTCAAGTGATGTGATATGTGACTCCTCAAGCTGGTTGATGAGAGGGGCTTGGCCGCACGGGATGTCGCTTGATGCTGCTGATGACGTAGGAGACTGTGGCTCAGACTGTTTGGTGGCTGGAGGCGGGCTTGGTTTATTGACTTGCTTTTTGAAGTTAAAGCTCTTGCTGAGTTTGGTAGACATTTTGTCATTGCAGGCCGGGTGGCAAGGGCTTTAAAGCTATGGTACGGACGTGGTCGATGTAACAAAAGTATAATCCATTGTGTATATATCCGTGCTTGAATGGCGAGTTGTTGGCTGGTTGCTAGGTTCCTTGTGAAGAATGCAGGGATTAGTGTCCAGTGGTTCCGGTAGTTTGGCTCTCACAAATTGCGCGGGAAAACTGAAAGGGAATTTTGGTTTCCGCGCAATTTGTGTTTGTTTTCTTGCAAACATTTTGAATTTTCTCTTTCCAGATTATTTGTTCCCTTCTGATTGCGGAGGTATAGGAAAAGGTATCACGGGTTGGTGTTGTTCGATTAAAGGTTGGGTAGGTTTTCTTTAAGTATTGGTGGAAGAGGTATGATGTTCTTTCCCACCTGTGGATGTGTGAACAGGGATAGAGTATGCCTTTAATGCTACTGCAAGCTTTCTTGTATTGTTTTTCGGTTGGATCATGATCCCACTTATTGTAATTTTGTAGAGGTTAGGTAAAGACCCAATTGAGGGAGGGTGCGGGTGTGTGATACCTTGTTTTATTAAGGTTAAGGGTGAACGGGTTTGACATAGGAAACAGAACACAAATTGGTATTTTCCGGGTGAAGGTTATTAATTTTACTTTGGGAGTGTTTAGAAGAAAACAGGAACACTATTGGTTTAATTCCGTAGGTTTTCTTTGTCGTGAGAGGTTAGAGTGTTGAGGATGTTATTTTATGCACCAGAGGGTGAGGTCCCATGCAAGTGCACACATCCGGCCCGACCTAGTGCCCCCCCCCCCAGGTGATTGGTGTACGCAACCACTGTGTGGCATTGTTGCCTATTACCAGGGCTGTTCGTCCTCGAACATATGTCTAAAAACATTGCAATGCGTTGGAGACTGCCAACATTTCCATGACGTTGATCGACGACACACATTGGGAAAACCCAATAAACTTTGCCCCGCATCGATCGCACTCTATCGACAAAGTTGAAGATGTTTGAATAGCCTTAATCCAAGGCTGTGTACAGTCAAGAATCCAGAGGCCTGTGCCACACTGTGCAGCTATTTTTTACTTGGCTCATGAATGTGTTTGGAGTTGGAGTCTAGCCAAGCTTTCTTCCAGCATGCAGACTGTTTTTTAGCTTGGACTGCTGTATTGTACTGTATAAGGGATATATTGTGTGTGCATGTAAGATAACGACGGTCGACCGTGTGTGCACCACAAGCATGGGCTCCACGATTTGACAGCCTGCCTGCCGTAGCCATGGTACGAGAAAGGCGAGACTCAAAGCAAAAATAGTGATCAAAAACTTTTTTATTTCATCTCAAAATCTTCAAAACTTCATATTTAAATGTTGGAAAGTGAAAGGTTCAAAAGTCAATTTGCGAAAGTCAGAGATTTTACAAAGTCTGAACTGAAAAAAAGATGGTTTTCAAAGTCAGAAAGTTGGAATTCCGCCAAAAGGCGGAAGAATCTCATCCCTGCCATAAGGCCCAGCAGCCTGAGCCAGGCCAGAGCTGCAGCCACTTCTACCGGGACGAGCAGGGGCATGCACTGTTGAAGTTTCTACAGATGGCTCTCCGATGGGCAGGCAAACCCCCTGCAAAGGTTAAGAGATGCACCAAGAAAGGTGGGATCCTGCGATTGATTGGGTGAAATTTCTCAGTATTGATAATCAAAACAGTGGTCGGAAGCGAGACGCAAAGTCAGCTGGAGCAGCAGTTCCGATTCCTCCAGAGAACGACCCAAAGCCAGCAGATCATCGAGGTACATGAAAATCATGACACCTCGCCTCCACTGTGGTCCCGACATCTTTGCGATCCGGGTGAACAGGGAATGAGAACCATGCCCCGATGACAAGACAGCACCGTAACAATGTTATGGCAATGGGTCAAATTCTGACTCCAGGAACATCGTTGGGTGTATGCTGACGCCCCCCACAAAAATTAAAAAATTAAAAAAAAGTCCGCCCCCCAAATTCTTTTTATTCCGCCCCCCCCCCCCTCCCGAAAAAAGAAACTTTTTTACCCAGTTGTCAATGATTACGAGAAAACAAACTTTTCTACACACACGAAGCCGACAGTTGGAGATCCTTTATTTTATTTAATGTAGCCCAGACACTATCCAGGCCTCACCAGGGGGAATGATTGACACTCCTATTGAGACCCAATTACTCTTATCTTAATCCTCTACAGTTTGTTATACAATTGTTTTAGTTTGTAATACTCTTGCTTCACTCAAAAGACAAGGCTTGCTCCAAGGCCAAAGTGGCCTTGCCCTAAAAATGATGAAGTTTGAGGCCTGCAAATCTTCTATTTTAAACATCATATACCGATTTCAAGTGAACATGTGTGGGCATGTGCGTAATGCATAGCAACTCCATCGACTTCCGCATAAAATCATCAAGTGCGGGAACGTGTGAAGTCTTTTGTTGCCAGATCTTCTTCGTTTGATTCGTCACAATTTTTACCTCAAGAAGGTGCTATTATCTGTGCGGTCTCTAGTGGTAAAATTATCAAAAATCAAAATGAGAAAGTCTGGCAACAAGACTAGAACGAGTGTGACAAAATTGCTATGAATATTGTGGGTGTGCGTGCATGCGAATTTTCACAAACGGAGACAATACAGAAAGTTCAAAAGAGACGTTAATTTAAAAAAATATTGTGATCCAAGGATAAAATTTAAAATTCTGAACCCAGCAGGCAAGGAGTTCTGGACACAAGAAATATGTGAACGAAGGTTCAGCTTCCTCCATATGATAATAAAATACAATTTATGAAAAATTTGCTTTCCAAAAAGCTAATCCACTCATTTTAGAAATGATCGTATAGCACAAATGTTCGGGCACTGCCCCTACTGCCAACAAAAGCACCGCCTCAACGGTAGCCATTATGCCAGATGCCAGTGCCCAAGGGTTAAGGTCACACTACTCGGACCATACCAGCTGCATTGTTGTCCAAAATTGAAGAATTTCCTCCAGATTTACTACTTTTTTCATAAGATTCTTTAGAGGAACTAAATGAATTTAAGTGAGAGTAATTGTCTGCAAAAACTTCTCTCAGAAACTCTACGTTTTGATCAGACATGACGCTAACATTTTGCAAAGAAAACTTGTTCTGTTCTGATTTATTAATTTATATATTTTTTTGGCATGTTGTTTTATAAAATAATTGTAATGACAACCCTATTGTACTATACACCAATCAAAAGAAGACTCACTGAAATTCCTGACTAAACTAAATTCACCAGTGGAGGGTGACAAACAAAAACAATAATGCATCTTGAAAAGGTGGCTCCACTCTTTGCTATATTCGCTTTTGGGGCTCAAGCTGTATATAATTCATGTCGATTAAAGTTGCCATTGGGGCTGAAAGGGTTAAAGAACATGTCACATTTAACAGATACAAAATATGTAACCAAAAAGTGCTTACTTACCCAGTAAGTTGCTTATCCAGTGATATTTTGCATATCATGTAAGCAAGTGATTGTAAATCTTTGTTGTTTAACAGAGCTTTCCTGTAGAAAAAAAAGTATAAGCCACAGTAAACTGCACATCTCAAGGACTGCCTCATGTGTCATTTCACTTTCATTTATTTCAAATTATTGTCTGCCTTGCAAGAGCATTTATGCTTGTGAACAAAGATGAAGAAGTAGGCTTTTTTCAAAGCAGTTTCACAAAACCCTAATTCAAAATGCCTTTTTACCCCCTAACAAAAAGATTTTACAAAAGTGACCAGGACAGTTACTTCATTTTCTGAAAGCAACCAAAATTGTAAACCTCTCTCCATCCAACAAGAAAGTTGGTTTTAGTTATATTATGTTGACAAAATTATTTAATTGTTTTCAATTTTTTTTTTTTTATAACTACCTTGCCCGCTTTCACACTACACTGTAATTTGTATACAAACCTTAAGTATGTGATGACCAAAAGACAGTCATCCTTAACAAAACTGTTCATTTAACAAAGTCATTATGTTCAAAAAGAAATTGAAAATTGTTTTTTACTCAGAGACCATGAGTCCTGCGCGTATTCTTATTTCAGAAAACCTACTGGAAACCTGTATATAAAAATTGGATGCTTTAACGGGGTGACGTCATCATCAACACAGTCTTGGTTGCACCATGTTGGAACACATGTGTTTTACAGTGTAGTGCGCATTTTAAGTGACTTGCGCTTACATGTTTAGGAGTTGACGAACGTGAGAACAGTGGCCACTTGTGACTTTGGTGAAGGGGTCAATAGTACACACATGTGGACTGGCAATAAGGTCACTAGAGCATGTCTATTCCCCCGAGAGACTATGAGTGACCAAAAGAGGGACCTATAATCCCGAGGCTGAAAGCCAAAGGAAATAGGACCCTCTCCTGGTCACTCAGAGGCCTGAGGGGGGATAGACATGCACAAATTGCCAGTCCATATGTATATACTAATTACCCCTTGCTCCAATGTCACGAGTGGCTAGTCCGTTTTCTTTTTATAACGCACCTCAGTCAAAAATATAAAATACGAAAAGAAAGTTTTCAGGGTTCATAACTAAACTGTGCAATTCAACAATTAACTCATGAGCAATTAAAAAATTAAAGGATTGCTTTTAGTTTCCCTTGATTCAGTTTTTTAGTTGTTGTTTTTCACTGTTCACATCAAGAGAAAGTGTTGTAACCAGTCAAAAATTGTAAGTATATTGCCCGGTTCTCGAACTTTTTCCTGCAGATTATGCGTGGGCAATCTTGAAGGGGGTCTAGTTCAAAGTGGCGCAAATCTCACCCACTAGCCTATATTAGTTAACCTAACGTTCGTGTTTTCAGCCAGCAAGAATACAACTAGCAAGAGGTGTGTTGTAATATTGTGCAGTAATTGTTTACAGCAATGACAAGGTATTCAGATAGTCAGGTAGTTTTACATGAAGGTTTTAATAGTTAAGTAATTATAACCCAATTTACTTTAAGTACTTGATTGAATGACTATATTCACCTCTTACACTATTTTTACTATCCACAGTCACCCCCTATATCAAGCTCTCATCTTAAGCATGTGTTAAAAATGGGTATTTGTATAGCGCTTCAACGAAAGGATGGTAAACACTATTACCCCTAGGTTCACAGGAGTCGCAGACAGGCAAATGTGTTGTTAGAGCTTGTTACAAAGCTTGGAAGCATTTGAGACCTGTTTATTGGTTGAGAAGTTATGACTTCCCTCCCTTTAAATTCTCTCTGCTTCTATAGTTTCTTTGAAGCTCTCACCTTGATCGGCCTTCTGGCCTTCAGAAAAAAACTCGCTCAAGTCTCGCCCAAGCTCCCATTCATATAAAGCAACAAAGTATGTCTTTGCTGTGATTGGTAAAAACACTATAATAAGAGTAAATTTCATCAATCTGAGGGATTGGAGGACCCTGGGGAGGATTAAATTTGCTTTTTATCATGATAAACAGTACTTTGATTCATGAGTATTAAAAGTCAATTATATCCAACTCGTTTTAAACAAACAAACTTTTTAGTCATCTTTGAGCATATAGCCCCGAGTTGAATTTCACTTACTAAACTAAGCCTTTGAATAAATCTTCTTGCTCGCTAGGAATTTAAATTAATTTTTCAGATATTACTGAACACCGCACCACATTCTTCTCCTTGAAATGGAAGTTATCATTATTCAGTCCAAGTTTGACTTGTCACCACCTCTGTTTGATACAATTAATGCTGAACATGCTGAATGCTGGATCATGTGATATCTACACTGTTTAATCCAGAACCTGCTCAATCATGCATAATTTGCCAGGGTGCCAGATGCTGTAGACGACCACCTGAACTGCCGTGGTGCGAGGCGCCTGGTTGGCTGGTTGAGACAGGCCTCCTGGTTGGTCGAAGGCAGAGCGATCACTTCAAAATCTGGTCGGACATGGAGCGATCCCTTTAAGAAATATGGAATGGAAATCAATGCAGAGAAGAAAAAGCTCGCGTCCAAAACACCTCAGGCATTGGGACAGAAATCAAGCTTAACCCTTTCAATACCATTGTCGAGTAAACTCGACAGTGCGCCGTGTAGTGCTTCCGTACCAATGTCGAGTTTACTCGACACAAAAAGCAGCGGCGTTTGAGAGCCTGTAATTATTTTGTTCGGCGCCCTCTGCTGTTGACCTTTATATAGACGGGTAGCTTGTTTATCGAGCTTCACAATGGTGTGTATTGTATAGGGGGTCGCCATTACGATATTCCGAGAAAAATTACATTGCATGCAGCAGTACTTCCAGATTTCACGCTTCCGTTTTCCCGACAAAAAATCACCATCATGGCTGTTCGTGACCTGGAGGTTTTGGTTGAAATATTTGTCGTGAGTGACTCCGAATTGAACTTGGAAATATCTGAAGAAGAACCTTGTGAAGATTCAGATGAAACTCGTGATGTTTCGTCGCCAGGCACGTTCAATTATGACAACTATCCTGACGATATACCGGTAGCTGGACCGAGCACGGCACCCGTTCAACGCCGTGGGCTTGGGCGTGGACCCGGCGGGCCTCGACCCATTCGTGCCGATCGAGGTGACAAAGGACATAAAGATAATGTATACAAATTTGACATCATATAAAAGTTAATTTCATAAGCTACAAATTGTATGCATAAAGTTTTTCCACAAAAATATGTCTTCACACAGAAAATCAAGATTGAAAAAATGTGAACACTGCACGTTGCTTTTTTTTTTTTTTTTTTGTGAAAAAATGCGGTACACAGCAGTGTGACCCCTATAAAAAATGCGGTATTGAAAGGGTTAACAGAACAGCACTTAGACTGGTCCCCTGTCTTTATCCGCAACGATAAAAACAGGCACTGGTTTTACAAGCCCAATGATTTCATTGGATACAAAGACTTCAATGGATAAACATGTTGTGACGTATGCTTTCCATATCTGTGTTATGATTGGTCTGCTCCGAAGTGATGTAGTATGTCAACTACACCAACAGCAGGAGAAACTGTTCGATCGTCTGCTGCATGCTGTGTGTCCATGTAATGTTTTTATTCACAATACGAATCTCTGCCGTGTATGGATTCGAGGTCAAAGGTACATCTGGCAACATCCAGTCAGGCAAGTATCTGGCATTATTCACGAGCCTCGAAGTGTGATGTCAGATGTTCAGGCTTAACAGCACTTAGCTTCAAATACCTGGGCTCAATTGTAACAGATGAGGGCTCCAAATCTTTCAAGATACTTTTAAGGATAGCAAAAACAACAACAGTACTTACCAGACTGAAACCAGCATGGAAAGACAAAAACATCACCCCCAACAATTTTGAAATAACACCTGATGCATTCTTATATCATGTCAATTTTTCTGCATGCCTGTGAATTATTCACCCTCACAGCAGACCATGAGAGAAGAACCCAAGCTTTGGAAATGAGGTGCTATCAAAAGATTTGAGGCATCTCATATCATGATCATGTTACCTGCTATTCACAACACCGGTACAACTAGTGTTTGTTTCAACACATTTCTAGTTATATTTTTATCTTTCTTCTTCTTTATTAAATCAAAGTTTATAATTACAAACAAAATAATTTATGAACTACACAAAATATTTTACAATCATCGAAAGGTGAATAAGCGCTTTACACATATATGTATGACCCCAATTTGATCTTGTGTTCCGGCTCAAACTGGAAGTTTAAAATTTCATATCTAAAGAGTTACTTATCATCAAATCACAATCAATGTAAGGGTAAAATACCAAATTATATTCTTTATCCCCGATGCAAAAATTATCATCTATTTAATCGTTGCGGTACCCGCTGCTAAGGATTCGAACTGCCTGTAGCCATCGGGCTAGCATGGTGTTCTAGTGGTAAGACAACTGCTCTAGCTAAGCAAAGGTCGTGGGTTCGAATCCCATCCAGTGAATTTGCCTGTGGATTTTTTTTTTTTCTTCAGAAAAACTTGGGTAAGCACTGAGTAAACAGTGCTTAACACACATCGGTGTAAGGGTAAAATACCAAATTATATAATCACAATCAGTATGTAGACTTTTGAGCCTGCTTCAACTATTGCAGAGATGACACCAGTTTGACCTTCACTTGTGGTTTGAACTTTAAAAGTCATATTCATAACTCCTCAAACCAAGTTTGGAGTTGAAATACCAAGTCCTTCTTAAGTTATCACTCGGATAATTTTCTTTTGTTTTAGTAGCCATAATGACCTTCACATTTGACCTCAGGGGGCCAAACGAGGTAGGATACTGGGGGATACTCTCCACGCACTAACATAGTTGCTATGTCAAGTCTTTCTTGGGTTATCACTCTGACATTGATTGCACACACCCCAACACACACACGCAAAGACATATCAAAACAGTATGCCCCTTTGGTGGCGAAGGGGCATACAAACGTTCAAGCAGTCCTAATAATAATAATAATAATAATAACTAGTTCTTATGTAGCACATTTTACAATAACGTCTCAATGCGCTTTACATTAGTACTTGCCTGTTATGAGCTATCACTAAACAGTGTGTCAACATTTTGATTACTTGACGTAGATTGGATACAGGAAGAAATCTTGGTACAGTCTGTGGATGCTGATTTTGAAGACAGCTGTGAAATAAAAAAAAGGTTTATTCAAAACTTTTACAATCTTTACAAGTTATGTGTTATCAACCTCAAAAAGTAATATATAACACAAGCAATGAGATAAATTATTCAAAAATCATGGTAATGTTTACAAACCTACTTTAAAGCAGATTGTGACAGTTTAGCCTTGAAATGCTTTTCTAAGCACAAACTCAACATCTGAGAGTTCTTTGATGATAGGACGTCAACTGCAAACCCTCGAAACAGACCTAACCTACGCAAACTCTTAGTATACTCTTAGTATAATTGTAAATTCCCATCATCAAAACACACCATACAACCAGCCTGCCAAACGTTAGGTTTGAAACATATGACCGACATATGACTGGGTCTGCACAGAACATGATGTACCTGATGTGGAAAAATGCCAACAAAAAACCGGTGTATTGGGATGCGAAATTTAGTTTAAGTCTTTGCCACTGACACGGTTTGAAGTGAGGTCAAGGGTTTATTCAAGTTTATCTTATCAGTCGCCTCAGTCCTTGCTTCAGCCTCCATAGATTCTTTAAAAACTTTCCTGCAGACAGATCTGGCCTAAGCAAAAACAAGGCTTTAATCCATCCTCAGGCTTGTGTTGCCCTAGTGGTAGGCATAATTGGAACATTCGTTTTAGTAACTTAGTTGCCAATATTGCAATACGAATTATCGCAACACTACTTACTGGAGAAATGATATCCATATCAAACAAACGTCTGGATCAAAACGAATGTCTTGATGCTTTTGCCCACACTTTTTGTTTTCTCTGAACATGATTAGAATATTCATGAAATGATACTTGCATCAAGTTTTAATCTACACACTCACTGACACTAGTTAGTTAGTCAAGAAGAATAGAATCAAATATGCCAACAATGCGAGTGGCATTACAAAACTAAATCGCCCGGGCGAATAAGTAAATCGCCCGGGCGAATAAGTAAATCGCCCGGGCGAATAAGTAAATCGCCCGGGCGAATAAGTAAATCGCCCGGGCAAAATAGTAAATCGCCCGGGCAAAATAGTAAATCGCCCGGGCGAAATAGTAAATCGCTCGGGCGAAATAGTAAACCGTGAATTTTTGTTGCAATGTCCTAAATACGCTTCCGTAAAGCTGCCCTTATTTTTGTAATAATTTTTTTTTCCAGCTCCACTTGGAACTGAATCGTGTTAAACCAGCCTGAATATAATCACTTAATTTGCAGTTTGTTCCCCCAAATTCTCTGTGGCTGTGTGATGATCCAAGATCATTGAAAGTTTTGAGTTAATGTGTTCGTGTAGCCATCCTTACAGCGATCGATAATTCGACGTTTATCATCAGTGAGTGTGCACAACGACTCTATTATCTAACGACTTGATTTCAAGTCTAGCATACTGGCCCTTAATCGTCGCGGACGGAGCTTCAAACTATTATTTTAATTTTCGTGCTATGTATATTTTGGCATAAGTATAGCTCCATGGTTCTATAAATAGTGCGGCCTGGCCCTTAATCGTCAAAGGCGGCGCTTCGTTCAATATATTTCTGTTTCGTTCTCTATATATTCCCCCAAATCAAGGGTAATTTGGGAGTTCGCGAAGGGACGATACTTACCTGTTAAACCTACGAATGCACAATTCCCTAGCCGAAGGCTTTCCTCGCTAGAATCTTTTTTTACCACACTGCCCGCAATAGCGCCCTCAAGCGTCCGACCCTTCCACCATGCCGCCGCAAGACAACTCGTCCTCTTTTTCTCAAGTGTGAGTAAAAAAAGAAGAGAAACCGAGCCCAAGTGGGGAAGGAGGGTGGGAGGTTTAACATTTAAGTATCGTCCCTTCGCAGACTCCAAAATCACCCTTGATTTGGGGGAGTCCACTTCAGGGACTCCCTTACCTGTTAAACCTACGAATGCACAGATTAGCACCGAACCATGGAGGAGGGCAGGGCGAGGCAAACTAAGGAGGAGGCATTAAAGGGATCAAACTGAAAAACCCTGTAAGTTCGTCCCTTCGCGTCCTCCCATATCATGAAAATTAAAAATCAAAAGGAACAAAAAGTGGGTACTCACCCAAAAGACTGAGTTCCAAGGGCCTTGGGGTAGGACATCTTATCCCTGTTGAGGGGTAGAACCCGAAGGCGTAGCTGAACTTAGGGAGGCCTGAGCAACCAGTCCATGTGTTCGCATGACATCACGCAGATAGCAAGACGTGAAGGTTGAGGGAGTCTTCCAGGCTGCTGCTTGGAGAATGTCCTGCAGTGGGACTCCTTTCATGAAGGCCCAAGAGGTCGATACAGCCCTAGTCTCATGGGCATGGATACTGCCGCCAGGAGTGGTGGGCCACTCAGAGTTGGATGACTGGATTGCTTTAACAATCCAGCGCGAGATAGTGTCGGCGAGACCGCACCATGGGGCCTGGTAGTCGATATGAAGATCTGAGAAACCTCCCCCCGGAGTGACTTTGTCCGAGCCAGATACCAATTGAGTGCCCGAACTGGACACCACAATTTATCCTCTGACACCGTAGAAACTGATTTGATGTCAGGGATAAAGATATCTGGTGGCTGATCTGGACGGTGATTGGTTTTTTGTAAGAAAGGAAATATGAGGGATCAGACGTACCCCATTCGGTTCCCACCTGATGTGACCTTGGTCAAGAGTTAATGCCCTAAGCTCGCTACGACGTCTTGCTGTAGCTATGGCCACCAGAAAAACTGTCTTAATAGAAAGGTTAAGCAAAGAACTGTGAGCCATAGGCTCAAAGGGCGCTTGGGAAAGTGATTGTAAGACCTGACCAAGATCCCAAGAGGGAAGGAGTTTCTTGCGGGTAGGACGTTCTATGAACATACCTCGCAGTAGCTGGGCCAAGGCCTTACTGTTAGAAATGGTCGACCCGTCCTGGAAACCATCATGAACGACCCCCAAAGCTGCTCGATATCCCCGAACAATAGCCACAGAGAGGCCTTGTTGGAACAGTTCGAGAAGAAAATAACCTATATGTCGAACAGATGCTGAGCAGGGATCAATAGATCTGTCCCGGCACCACTTGTGATAATGTCGTATAATCGGCTGTCGTACGTTCGCCGGGTTGACGATTGCCGACCCCTGGCTGCCAAGGCTGCAGCGTCCGTTGAAAGGCCAGCTGAGCAGAGAGATCGCTCGACAGCAACCAGCACGTTAAATGCAGTGTCCCCGACTGAGCATGACGGATGCGGGAGTGAGGGTTGACTGATCAGATCTTCCCGTTGAGGGAGAACCACAGGGGGATGTATGAGGAGACGGATTAGGTTTTGAAACAATGGTTGACGTGGCCAAAATGGGGCCATGAGAAGGACCCGTGAGTCGCCTCGATCTTCATCAAGACCCTTGAAAGAAGGGATATTGGCGGGTATGCGTATGCGTACATATGTTTGTCCAATCGACGGACAGGGCATCCCAAGCCCATGCCTGAGGATCGTGACCTCTTGCACAATATACCGGTAACTGGTTGTTTAGAGCTGAGGCGAACAGGTCGATATGAGGGCGATCGAACTGCCTGAACCACCAGTGGGTGAAGGGTCCATTCTGTTGGGAGGATCTTTCCTCTGGAAAGAGCATCGGCTACTGTATTCAGTCTGCTGAATGAACTGCTGTCAGGGAAACGTCGTGTGCTACGCACCAACTTAGAACGTCCCATAGAAACATGCAGAGACGAGGAGACCGCGTGCCCCCCTGACGATTGATGTACATGTATGAGACTACTGTCGAATTGTCGGAACTGACCAGGACATGATGGTGAGATACCGTCTGGCCGAACCTGATCAGGGCATGATGGACAGCTAACAGTTCGAGGACATTGATGTGAAGGGTGCGTTCCAGCTGAGACCAAGTCCCTGCACATGTCTCCGCCCCCAAGTGGGCACCCCAACCCGTGTTGGAGGCGTCCGTCGTTAGTACCTGTGTAGGAGGAGGGCGTGGAAAAACAAGCCCCCGGCTCAAGTTCTCTTCCTGAGCCCACCAATGAATGCGAGGGATAACTGCAGGAAGGACTGGGATCGGTAGGTAAATTGGGTCCCAATGAGGCTTGAACTGCGACAGAAGGTACATGAGACCCAAGAGGCGCAACCATGCCGCTGCTGGTGCAAACTGGGCGGACATGAACAAAGTCGCCAACGCCCGAAGATTCTCGATCCGTTCGTGGGTGGGGGTGACAAGCCCTTGCCGGAGATCTAATACGGCACTGAGAAAAATTGTTTTTTGCGAAGGAACAGGCTTGCATTTCTCCTCGTTGAAGAGGAAGCCCATGTCCATGGCAATCTGGCGTGTGAGGGCCACTGCGGCCAGTGCTTCTGTCCTTGTGTTTCCTACGATCAGCCAATCGTCTAGATAGACAAACAGACGGACATGGCGTTTTCGCAGAGTGGCAGCTACAATTTTCACTAGTCGTGTGAACACTCTTGGAGCTGTTGATAGCCCGAAGGGAAGCGATCGAAATTGGAAGGTTACGTTTGAGTAACGGAACCGCAAGAAGGGCCGGTGATGTTTTGCAATGGGTACATGCAAGTAAGCGTCCTTCAAGTCGAGGTAGGCTGCCCACGCTGGAAGTGGTAACAACTCGAGGACTATGTGCAAAGATTCCATCCGGAAGCGTCTTGGTCGTAAGTAACAATTCAAGGGGCGCAGATTTAGAATGGGGCGCCATTCCCCTGACTTCTTGGGTGTAAGGAAGAATGTTGAATAAAAACCCAGACTTTCCTGACGGGTTGGAACCCTGGTGATTGCTCTTTTGAAGAGCAGAGCTCGGATTTCTGACTCCAGTGCCAGACGCTTGTCTGGATCTGACGGGACTGGGGGGGGGGGGTACTTGTGAACTCGAGAACGTAACCGTGCCTGACGGTACCAAGTACCCACCTGTCGTCGGTGAAAAGGGCCCAAGTCTTTGCGAAATTGGAAAGACGGCCCCCCACGGGCCCTAGGGGAGGGGCCGACAGAGCGAGATCGTCACCTACGTCACCTACGCCACGGGCCACCCCCGGGCGACCAGAAAGAAGACTTAGGCCGAGGAGTATAACCAGGCTTGGAGCCGCGGCCACGACCATAGGCAGTGCGTGAAGGTGTGATCGGCGACTGCTGGGGTGTTGTGGAAAAAGTCGGGGAGGTTACAGTGGCAGGTCGAAAAGGCTTCAAAGGTTTCCGGGAAAAACGCTGACCTCTGCCTCGAGCGTTCCCCCTGGACGAACTGGGAGCACCCTGACCCGAGGCCCTGCGAAGATTGATCTTATCTGTAGCCTTAATTCGCTTAGCCTCCAATTCCATCACCTCCTGGAACTTTCCTGCAAAGAGATCAGGACCCAACTGTGGGAGGCCTTCCGGACTAGTCTTGACACCATCAGAAGGAAGGAAGATGGAATCAATTACGTTGGTCCTACAGGCAGCTGTGACAATCATGGACACCCTTGTGAACTGATCCATACAGATCCTAAGACAGTCATCCAGACAGCGAAATGCCATCTCGGTGGCTTCAGCTGAGACCGGAGAATCCGTCTCACAAGAACATACCAAATACTCTGATAACAATTGAAGGAAACAGGAGACACGGAGACCTGCACGTGAAGCCGTGTCTACCTTTACCAGGACATCTTCCAATGTGTTCTTTTCTTTCCCTGGAAACGGAGCCTTGAATGATGTGCGGATCCCAGCATCGGCCGCAATCTTATCTCTGGAAGCAGAGGGCAGCACAGGGGTGGATAAGAACCTTTCGTAGTCCGCCTGAGGGACTTTGAAGGGTGGCAGGTCCAGACGTGACAGAGGACGAACCCGCTTGACCTCGGAAAGCGTCTTCATCCAGTCTGCATAAATTCGGTCGATTGGTAGAATTGGGAAATTGTCGTCTTTAGCGGTTGCAGGAGCTGTGCGGCGTTTAAAAGACTGACGGGAACCTCCATCAGAAGCCACTGGCTCGTCCGGGGAAGGGATATGAAGGACTCGTGTCATATCCTTCATAACCTGACGAAGTCTACGATCAGAAGAGGAATGGGCAGAGACTGCATCAGATTCATCAGAAGAATCGCCCGTGGGTAAAGGCCGTGCCCCATGGGTGCAATGCAAGGGGTTAAAAGCCGTTGCACTAACATCGGTCGTTACGTCAGACTGAGAAGATGGGTTTTGAAGCCCGGAAACGTCAGTCGGAGACTGACTGGCAGATGGCGGGACCCCAGCGGGGGTACGTTCATCATCGGAAAATTCGTCCGAAACAAAAATAGAAACCGCAGCTTCTGACCCGGAGTCTGATGACTGAACCATCGGTTCCAGAGGGGTAGTTGGAACTGGCGGAGCCGGCATGGCTGGCTTTGGGATGAGTGAACAGATCGTGGCTGAAAGGTTGCGGAACCCCTGCAAGAGAAGCGCCGTAGAATGGTCTGGCGATCTGCGGTGTCTACGGCGGTCTCGTGAATAGTCATCGCCGGAAGATGAGCCTGAAGTGTAGTCACGTCCCTTCTTCCGACGGCTACGACAAGTATCACCTCCGCTAGAATCGGCTCCGCTGCTATGATCGCTTTGATGGCTCGATAAAGGCTGTGATAAGGATTTCTTGACAGGCAATTTCTTCTTGCCAGTTTTAACAGCCGTGGCGGGCTTAGGGCGAGTAGAGCCACCGGAACCACTGGGTTGCGCCCCTTTAGGCTTCTTTTTTCTGATAGCACCAGAAAGGGTGAAGGGTCTGGAGTCCCGATGGGTCCAGCCCTTTCAGGACAAGGCATTATCCCTTCGGCAGTCAGTGACCGCGAAGGTATGACTTGGGACGTTAAAAGATCAGTAGCCTCCGCCGGACCGGAAGACAGGGACCGCGGAGGTATGTCTCCAAGTGACTGGAGAGTTCCGGTCTCGGTTGTCTTGCCGGAGGACAGGGACCGCGAAGGTATGTCTCAAGGAGACCTAACAGCCCCAGAACTAGCAACCCTTCCAGAGGACAGGGATCGCAAAGGTATGACTTGGGAAGTTAAAAGATCAGTAGCCTCCGCCGGACCGGAAGACAGGGACCGCGGAGGTTTGTCTCCAAGTGACTGGAGAGTTCCGGTCTCGGTTGTCTTGCCGGAGGACAGGGACCGCAAAGGTATGTCTCAAGGAGACCTTACAGCCCCAGAACTAGCAACCCTTCCAGAGGACAGGGATCGCAAAGGTATGACTTGGGAAGTTAAAAGATCAGTAGCCTCCGCCGGACCAGGAGACGGGGACCACGGAGGTATGTCTCCAAGTGACTGGAGAGTTCCGGTCTCGGTTGTCTTGCCGGAGGACAGGGACCGCGAAGGTATGTCTCAAGGAGACCTAACAGCCCCAGAACTAGCAACCCTTCCAGAGGACAGGGACCGCAAAGGTATGTCCCCGGTGGGTTTAGGGGTCTGAGCCAAAACCTTCTCGGAGGGCAGGGACCGCGAAGGTATGCCTCCAGAAGGGCCAGGATCCGAAGCAGAGGAGGGTGATCGAGCACGAAGCCAAGATGTAACAATCTCCCAATCTGAATCCACCCAACTGCGGCAAACAGTGCAGGGCCTAAGCCGGTTGCAAGTTCGACAGGGCAAAGCTCATGTGAATCTTGTGGACGAGGAAGTAAACAAGATGAACAACAAACCTGAAAAGACGGCCGAGCGCCACGCTTACCTCGTGGCTCCGCCATAATTTATTTATTTTTTTGCCGGAAATGTTTTATTTATTTCCGGTAAAAACAACAAAGAAAATACACCAATAAAACACTGGAAAAGGTGGTAAAGAAAGCGTAAAGAAACTTACCAAAACAGCAAGTAAAACTCAACTGAAAAACAGTAAAATATATAGCAAGGAACGGTTTCATAAAAACCTGAATGAAGCTCTTCGGAAATGCGTCTTGACTTCATGGACGCCAGAGAAAAAGAGGACGAGTTGTCTCACATGCGGCGGTATGGTGGAAGGATTGGGCGCTTGAGGGCGCTATTGCGGGCAGTGTGGTAAAAAAAGATTCTAGCAAGGAAAGCCTTCGGCTAGGGAATTGTGCATTCGTAGGTTTAACAAGTAAGGGGAGTCCCTGTTTCGTTCTATATATTTCTGTTTCGTTCTATATATTTCTGTTTCGTTCTATATATTTCTGTTTCGTTCTGTATATTTTTGTTTCGTTCTATATATTTTTATTTCGTTATATACATATTTATTTCGTTCTATATATTTTTATTTCGTTCTATATATTTTTGTTTCGTTTTATATATATTGGTTTCATTCTATTGGTTTCATTCTATATATATTGGTTTCGTAATAAAGTCATAAACGGCGCCCCATAGAATAGAGATGATGCACATCAGGATGAAAAACTTGATTTTTGGGGCCTGAAAGAGAGGATCTCAGAAAGACAATGCCAATAGGATTTTGGAAATACTTTGGGGTCAAGGTTGCAATTATTATTGATTGTTTTGAAGTGTTTATTGATTGTTTTGAAGTGTTTATTGAAAGGCCATCTAATCTCAAAGCCTGTGCTTCCACATGGTCTTCTTAAAAGCATCATAACACTATCAAATTCCTTATAGGTATCACACCACAAGGTGTAGTCATTTTTGTCAAAGGCATGGGGGGGGGGGGACAGAGCCAGTGATAAGTATATCACTGAAAGATGCAACATTTTGGACAAAGTGCTTCCTGGTGACCTGGTTTTAGCTGATCGGGGATTTGATATTCATGACAGTGTTGGTTTGATGTGTGCTAGTGTAAAAATACCTGACTTTACAAGAGGGAAGGCACAACTAAATTCCATTCAAGTTGAAGTTGAAGTTGAAAGAACCCGGAAAATAGCACACTTCGGAATACACGTTGAACGAGTTATTGGACTTCTCAGAAACAAATACACTATATTGCAAAGTACATTGTCAGTTGATTATCTATTTTGCAGCAGTGATGGTACTGCAATGGTGGACAAAATTGCAACAGTTTGTTGTGCCTTGACTAATGTATGTGACTATACCATTTGACTAAACTGTATTCCAGTAAACAATAGATAGTTGGATTCTATCTTTGGGGTTGAGAGTGAACACGATATCTTCTTTAAAGGGTGTGTACAACATTGGTAAGATTGAAAATATAAATATTCAAAGATTTGCAGTTTGCACATACCTTACATGGAATAAAGATGGTAATGGTGGAAAACTTCCCCTGAAATAGTTTTGCTCGAAATGCCTAAGTTTTAAAAAAATAAGTAAAGCAAATCTTTATCGCTTGTTTCCAGAATCTGATGCTTGAAAACAGTCAAAACATATAAAAGGGTTTTTGTCTGTTTTCTCATGACTCTGAAGACCGATTTAGCTTGAACAATAACAGCTTTGTTATTTCATGTATATGTTGGGTCACATCAAGTGTGGATAATAGTCTTTGACAACTACCAATGTTGTATGTGTGCTTTAACAAAGCCACATAATAAAAGAAATTAATATTTTGATGCATATTTAATTTTTTGTCAATGCCTGACATCATCATCCTTCCGCTGCAATCAGTATTTGAATGAAGTCCACAAAATTAAAACACTAACTGCATAATTTCCTCTAGCCTACTCTTTGGATCCTGGGTTTAATCCAGTTTATCATCAATAAATGATGAAATGCCTTATACTCAGTGAACATGTATAATTCAACGCCGTCATGGCGTTTTAGTGTTTTGTGGTTACATTTCTGTTTACATTGTCGGTGCGCATGTGCACTATGTAACAAGTTTACTGGGACTTCGGAAAGGTGTTTTCTGGGTCAGAGATCGATTTTTGAGTTCACGGCCTAATGCTGTGTGTGTGTGTGTACAGCGTTGTCTGGTTTATGTGTTGCATTAATATTTCATTGTAAATATTATTGATCAGAATATGTTTGTAAGTTTTACTTTTATCCAATCAGACTTTGCGGATTAGCGTGGGTTGTATATTTTTGCGGGAAATCCTCACTTTGTCACAGTCAACCAAAGTGTTCAAACATTAAATTGTTTCCCTCCACCAACCCCTTTCATCCCACCGTATATTTCATTGTATTTGTGCCAGTAATTTGCTATACCTAAGTAATAAACACCCTACATGTACATGTACATGTACATCCAAATAATTATTAGCAAATGTTACAAGGTTTTTGGCAACAAAAAGTTCATCTCTTCATTCTCTTGTAAATATCACTTTTAACGGGGCCTTATCACAAAAGGCAATTATAGAGACAACCAACTGCACTGTGTGCAAAGGAAAACTCCTCAAAAAATTGTTGGACATTGAAATGTGAATGTGTTTTCTTCTTTGAGATTGCCTAGAACTTGTGTGACATGGCCCTAAGGCTACCCTATCAACCCATATAAATTCACCATGACCATAATTTGTCAGATATTTTGTGCACGTTTCACAGGAATTTGTACAAATATCAATTTTTGAAGTCAGTAAGCTTTCTGATTGAACTTTATCTAAATTATTTTGACCATCACCAAAGCTGAAGCATACCTTTAACATACTTATGTATTTAAATAAATTAAGTAGACATGTAAAAAAAAAAAAGTAATATACATGTATAGTCTCAAAAAATGTAAACTTAAATGTAAATATACAAGTATTTATTAAATTATACAAACATTCATGAGCAAAACAAAATTGCCTCACTTTTTTGTGAAGACTTTTACCATACATGTAGGGCAATGTCACACGAGGAAATTTACATGCAACTTTAGTCCGGAAAATCTCCAAGAAGAAATTTTTTTGACATTTCAATTTTCTCACAAATTTTTTTTGAATATCAAAGACTCTTTCAGATTCCTAATATCAGTAGCTGTTAGTTGCCTTCAAGTTGCTTGTAAGATTTGTCCTATGTGCAACAAGGCCATTGAAGAATAAATTCTATGAGTGGAATGAACTCATTATCTTTTTCGAAGATCAAAGAAAACTAAACTGATCTATAGATCAAAACTACATGTAAGTTATTGAACCACCTTTATTTTAAGAACCATCACAACCTAAATTAACACATTGTTCACATGGTGACACCAGTTATTTAAAAACTGATGTTTCATAATATTATTTCTCTGCTAATTTCCTTTTCTTTGTTGGTTTTTGGAATTTGGGAAGTAAACAACACTGATGACAATACCATTTACCCTTCGGGATTCCCTTCCAGGTCAAATCTACACACTCTTAGTGCAGCCAGACATATGGACAATCTATATTGTCACATCTTATCACAGAGTCATCAGTTAGATCCTAGAGTTTATAGTATTGCAAATACAAATAACTAGTCTTGTACCAGCACTATGAATATTTTTCTGGTTCATTTCTGTACAGTGTGTAGTGCTTGTTCCAGATTGATTTTCATGTGATGGCTGACAGTCAGTTATACAGTTATCCTTGGTTGACCGAGGAGCTTGTGATACATGTACATGTAGGTGTGAATAGTACTGACCAACTAACTCAGACAATATAACATTGTTAAAGAATATTTCGGCCTTACTGCTCAAATCAATCTAAAAGTCATGGTCAGGCTCTATTTTCTCTACATGTATGTGGAAATCTTGTTCTGTCCAAATTACAAAATCACAGATTTCTTTCTGGCATACATGCAGTTGGCACTGAACTTGATAGTAGTATTGATGAGATCTTTTCAGCTGCAGTTTAACACCAACTCTTTCCAGGCAGTGTTTCTTGTGAAATTGAAATTATTGAAATTTCTTTGAAGTAAGGGCATTTGACCCAGTGAAGCACCAAGGAAAGGCATGGCTGGACTAATCACCAGCCCACTACTTCTAAGATTAAAGTTGTCATGGCGCTGGACCATCTCACTTTCATACTATTGCCGTCCATCTTGTTCATGCTGGCATCCCCATTTTGTTGCAGCTGAAGTGAATTTGGTGGACTGGGGGTAACAGACTTGGTTAATGAGACTCAGTGAAGGCTTGGTTAATGATGTTTTGCAAACCGCATTAAGACGAGAGGCTGTTACTCGCCCTGTTCTGAACTGTTGCCACTGTTTACATTCTGCCTGCTTTACTAATGCTTGCTCCAAATTTTGTGATTCTTCCCTTGTCACTGCAAGCGTATGTGCAATGGTTTTACAATGGTGAAGTAGTTCCTCTTCAGGCATTGTTAAGCAAGAATCTTTTTGTAGTTCAGACAATAGCACTGGATATTTGTCAGACAGGGATTTTGGTACATATTGATCAGCATATGGTGGTATAAGCGATAAAATTGCTGGTTTACTACCTGATGAGTTAAGTGACTCAAATAAAGCTTGAAGTTCGATTCATACTGATTGATGCTGACTTTTATTTGCTGGAAATGTTGCAGTAACTGCTGCTCTACTGGGAGCTTGTGAAGTTATACCATGGCACGTTTGATCAATTTTTTGTCAGTGTTCTGTTTCTTTGTTTTGGAGCTGGTAAAGTCAATTTCTCTGACTTCCTTATACTCAGCTCTGTGAAGGGCAGTTGGTAGAACCCAGTAGGCTTTCTCTTGTGTGACAGTTTAAGAGTGCCTTAGTTTCACTGTGGCCTCAATGGCAAAGAGAAGAGCTCTGATATGACTGCAGGCTTCACCAAGTCATGCCATGGAGGTGCAATGGGCTGCCAAGACTTCACCATCTTTTCGAGAGATTAACCAAGGCAACAATTGGCTCCCTCATAATCTCTGTGAATGTTGAACCTGCAAGCATTCAAAGAAAAAATAAAAGACTAATTTGTCATTGCACAGTAATATTAGAAAGAAAAATAAAGTTTACAATGGTAAATGAAGGACTAGCACTGAGCCCAATTTCATGGTGCTGCTTACTGGTACATTCTGTGCTTACGGACATGCCATTCCCCACCAATTATTAATGGGATAGTGATGAATATCTACGCTTGCAGAGTACATGTAAACAAGATATTCTTAGTTGTGAAATATGCAAAGGCATTTGTGTGCAAAAGCAGAAAAATCCACAAAATGTGGAACTTTCTGCACATTTTTGTGAACACTGATTTTTCGCTTGCAGTAAGCATTGCCATGAAATTGGTTGGACTCCGGCCCAGGGTTTAAAAATACGTAGTAGGGTCTTTTTCTACCAAAGAATGAAGCTGAAATTCTGCCTATTATTCCCAGTATCCTGAAGTATCTCTCAAAACACCCAAGTCTGCTGGGTAAATGGAGACATTCATTCATGACATTATTTTGGTAAATCAGATTCCCAGTAACCACGCAAAACATAACATTCAAATTCATGTGCACATGCGCATGAGCTATGCATAACAACAACCATGTGATGGAGGACTGCGCATAAATATATTCATGCATGAGCATGCATACACAAAAATGTGGGGGGGGGGGGGAAGGAGAGGCTGAAAATCAAGGAGAAATGTTTCTTCTTTCTCCAAATGCAAGTGACCATGGTTTTAAAATATTTAAAATGGCCTACACTATGACAGCCATTCATGATCACACCCATCATTTATTGAGAATATCGACAAGGTTTATCAACAAATAATAAAAATAGAAGAAATAAATGTAAGTTACGATACAAAAGACTAACCTTTGCCTTTACCACGATGAAATCATTCGCAGCAACCTCGAAGTTTCTTACATCCCTCACAAATCCAGAAATTAAGTAGTTGTAAGACTCCAGTGAGAAATAATATGCTTTCAGTTTCTGCATTGTGTATGAGCTTTGTTTGTTTACAAGATAGTTGACGATGTCATAGGAGATATCTGGCAATCTATCAATTTCAGACGACCAGTCTACTTCCTTAATCTCGTATTGGTCAACTCCATTAATCAATTTCGTTTTTTATCCCATGTTGTTGGGCGGTCAAACGTCGAACTCAAACTAAATACTCTATCCTTTACATTTGCAGCTTGCTTCTTCTTGACAGGTTTTTCTTCTATTTGCATATTTCAGAAAAGATTTGTTAAAAAACACAGGTCCTTCCTCTACTTTATTATGTGTAACTTTGTCGTCAGTGTATTTACGTTTTTGGTGTACCAAGCCGGAAGAAAAACAGAGTAAGGTCACCAGCAGAGGGGGCAAACAAAAACGGATTACCGTGATTTGAAACAAACGTTTAATTAAACTACAAAAAACATTTATTTTTTATTTTTGTTGATCACTCTTTTGTTTCAAACCTCAAAGCTTCTATTTGGCAATGCCAAGAAAACAACTGCAAAAATTATTCACAAGATGATCTCATCCGCTACAAAATAAACTCAACTAATATGTAACACAAGAAAATAATCACAACAAAAGTTATCTGAGAATTTCTACATACTGCAAAAAATTGTGAGAATTTACATGGGGCACGATGAGGAGAGAATGACGCCATGTTTAATATTGCATGAGTGCTAAAGGGTTAACAGCCAATCAACACTTGGTGACTGTTTGTTAGAATGGACTTTGAACCTGCTATATGTATGACACAGCTGACTGAACTTTATACATTCTGCGTAACCAAGGGGTGTGCTTTGTGTTCGTGTGTATACACTGTGTATGTACTACACAAGTCAGCGCCATGGTACCCCAGTGCAGGTAAAGCTAGTTGCAATGTTGTTTTACTACAAGGCAGAGACCTTTCCCAATACCAGTGCAGGATTATTTCCAATCAATTTTTTTTTTTTCCAGCCATAAATCATTTGTTTTGTCAATGAAACTCAGTTTCCATGTATGTTTCTCATTTACAGATATTTACAGATTTGAATGGCTCATAATAATTTACTGTCATGTTTCATGACAATTCAGAATTCAAATTTTGTCTTTACAAAATAATGGCCATGTTCAGACATTAACGTACTAAAGTTAGACCCGAACTAGTTTAAATTTAAGAGCAGCGGGGGGCAGTCGTAAAAATAAAACTACCTTGCGTTCATACAGCTCGAAGTTAAACCCGATACAGTTTATCTTCAGTTTTAAGAGGTCAAACAGCACCGTGAACCAACACAACCGTTTTTTTCACAAAAGCACACGCATGGCCCTGTCTACATAGTGTATAGTGACAGCCGCGCACGCTGGCAACTTTCAAATATTGCAATCAGTTTTATTTTTTTTTACAGGTTTTAAAGCAGAGCAGGTGTTAAATAACCTCACATTTTAAGATTGCGTTTTTTTCCCCAATGTCCTGATGCCATCCGATCGTCCCACAGTGTAACAATATATTAGTTTAACAGGATATCGGCACTGCAACCACTGCAAAATGCGCAATAATCTCCCCCTGTTTTAACTCCTTATATACAGCCATTTTGCATGAATTCTTCCTTGTATTTCTGCTGGCATTTCCACATCTTTGTGGTCATGACTTGCAACGTTTGTTTTCATAATCAACTTCGTTGTGGATCGATGTACTCCTGTACTAACTGCAGGTATACAGAGCACGTGCGTGAAGGTATTTCTGCCAGGCACCCAATAACAAATTTTCCTATTGGTTGATGAGTAGGACATGAATATTATTGGCCAAAGGAAAATTCGTTATGAGCTACATGTTTTGATGGGGGAAAATGGCAATCTGGGATCAGAGATTTTATAAGTGTTGGGACATGATGTCGCGTCATAGATTGACGCATTTTTTGTGATCTGTAAAATATTGGATACTCCTCAATTCACCATCCAGTAATTTCGTTTATTAATGTGTTGATTTTCAAGCAGGAATCAACTGACATAGCTGAAAATGTAGAGTTATTATACATGATCGTATTCAGAGCGATTTTGGTGAAAACAGACCCAAATAACAGGTGAGCAAGACAAAAATAACCCGAATGAAAGACTGACCTGTTCATTGAGGCAGGGTACATAGGCATAATTACATAACAGGTCAGCGGTCATCCGTTGTGAGTTAAACCGGATGTGTTAATTTTTATTCTGTCCACACGCAGTGTTAAAAGATAAGCCCAAAGTGGTTTAGCATTAAACCACCCTCACCGACCGATTTAACTCATTCGGGTTCAACTCGATTCGGTTAAGTTTTAAGAGCGTTCAGACACACAAAGTTAAACCCAAATGAGTTAAAATGGCCTTAAAACCAACTTTAGTAGTGTGTCTGAACGACCTCGGTGGCTGGTATGTGAAAGGAACAGGTCTATGATAAAGGCAATATGCAGAAATCCATTGAAAGACTTAATCTTTTCATTGTTTGCAGTCAACCATGGCCACACTCCTTGAATCAGTTGCCTATGTACATGTATGCACAATGAATAGTGAGACTTTCTGGTGAATGGATTGTAATGAATTAAGCCTCCTTGTTCTGGTTTAATTTAATGACAAGTATAAGAAAGCAGTTATTATTGTACTTACTCTACATCTGTGATGGAAAAATGTTCTTGAAATATCGTAGGTGGTAACAAAGTATCCATCTTTGCTCCTACAGAAATAAATAGGATAGGATAATATATTTATTGGCAACCGTTAGGTTGGATTACATAATACACAAATTTTACATAAAATACACATAAAAGAGATAAACAAATGCAAAAATACCACGAACAATGATCCCAAGCTAAAACATAAGAAAACAAGCAGATCAAAAAGAAAGGAGATTACGTTAAGAAACTACCAGTTATTTTCAGGATATAAAAATTCATTTTAAACTTAAGTACAATTATCTTAAAAACTCATTTAACGAAGCTGCTGATAAAAAGCTACTGATTAATAATGAACAATGGGATATTAGAATTTTCAGACCTATCTGTGCGGGTTCTGATTACGTATACACATATGTTACATATAACAGCTTAAAATACACACACAAAAATTAACAAATACAATTGGATACAATACATGTAACTGCAATTATCCTTAAAAATTCATTCAACGATGAAAAAATCATGCTGGGTCATTGCACGTACAATGTACATGTACAGTATGTAGTGTCATTTAAGAGCCCCAATTTTATCCTATAAATATTGATACAAAATATCAAAAAGGAACTTGTGCACATGGGTTATTGGTGATATGCACCAAGTAACAATGTAAAAAGTTTGCACATTGCAGCTGGTATATATTATATGTATGTCACTTGTGTACTTAAGCATGCAGCAAGCTGGTATTAGTTTAAAGTGAGTGGAAGTCATGTACTGTTTTAACTTGTGTATGGACAGTGTAAATGTTTGTAGAGAGAACATCCCATGAGATTGTTGTCTGTGCAAACAACATAAAATGCATTTTTGTAAAGCCAAGGCATTGCATAGGCAAAATAGTTAGTGACCAACAATCAGGTAAGTTTTTTCAGAATAATTTAAAACAAATATCTGGAGAAATTATGTAAATTGTAAAGAGATATTGAAGGCAGGTTTGAATTAACTTTTGTTGCTCAATAAAAGGAAATACAATAAGTACAATAATAAAGGACATTTAAAATTGGGTTAGCAAATGATGTTCAAGTAACCAATTTAATACATAAATCAAGATTACACTTTTTGGGAGAGATAGCTTGACTTCCACAAAGAAAATTGTTTGAAATGTAAAAATTTCTCAAGTTTTATATTTCTGACCAATATTTATACTTCACCAGTTCACTAGTGAGTTTGTAGAAGATAAAAGTTAAACTGTGCATTAAAAACCTGAAATTAATTCATTTATGAGTTCCGAGGAGATGTATTTGCTAAATAAATGCTATTCCGATGTCAGCATTGCAAGGCAATTTCAAGGTGAGAAATCTGTAAAAACAATGATCAACTTGTATAGCGCCCTCCTGTGATAGCTCCCAATACTTTGTAGTGTTATTCTCAAATGATTTGTTGTGGAAACAAAAACTCATACTTAACATCGTCCCATCAGGACAAGTCATGTACCAAATTGTAGTGTATGATTTATTTCATGAAACAGATGACCACATATTCAGGTGTCCACTTACGTCAAATCACAGAATATTATTGAAAAAATATTATCTTTTGAACCGCATGACATAAATTCAGTCTTTGACACATACTGTACCTCACTACCAGTGTCACATTTCAGACTCACACATGACCAAAATTTGACCCTTAATTCCTGTCAAACCTGGAAATAAAAATAATAAATACGAGTGTGTAAATATAATGGCGTCTACAGCAAAATAAATCATATTGGTTACTGTGTATGAAACTATCAGTGAAGTCTAAGCTTTCTGAAATAATCTTGTTGACGTCATCATATGTTATGCCACCCTCTAGCAAGAGGTTCCATGTCTCCTGTTACATCCAGAGTACAACAGGGAAGTGTCCTACTGTTCAACTTATTTATCAGTGATATCTCCCATTCCCTCAAGTTCCAAGTGTTCGCTCTTCGTTGATGACACTCTCATAATAGACCTACATGTACAATGTATATGATCCCATGCAAATAAACTTTCCTTCGAGCTGATCTTGAACTAGAACGGAACAAGAACAAATTAATGCTCACCGTCTTGGGAAGCAGACCTCAAAACATTTGTCCTCACACACTCATCACCAAACCCAGGGCTACAATCCTAAAATTCTGCAGCTATGCTAGTCATGAGGTAATCTTCAGATCCAAACATTTATTCAATGGATCAGGCTTCTCTATAACTGAGAGTCTCACAACCGAAGGCCTGGCTCTGCTGAGATCAGCACAAAGTCACCCCCACATTGGCGAACGCCCGGACTCTGGATGGAAGACTCTTCTGCCTCCTCCAAAATGGTAAGAAAATAACCATCACCTGCCCAACTGACCTTACTAAACTCTGAACATTCTCCATCTCCACCTGATCATGGTCATAATTGCTCATCCCATTGAATGTCTACAACAGCCACGTCATGATTTCCTTTCCACTATCCTGGTTGCTTTTTAAAGCTTTTAAATGAACGACTTAACATGTATTATTCTGAGTGACTTTTATTTATTTTCAATTTATTATTGTATTACTTTATTACTTTTAATTGTATTACTTTCATTTAATTTCTTCTGGTTTCATTTATTAGCTGTTCGGAGCGAAGCAAAGCGCAGCGAAACAGCTCTTGTTTTTGTTAGAGTTTTTGTTTTTTTAATTTTTATTTTTCAGACTTCCGAAAGTCATTGAAATAACGCACAATTCGTTCTAAGCGGCCTTTTGCAAGAGCAATTGCAATGAAACTTTCAGTGATGAAAGGCATTGGTGCAATAATGATCCTAAAACAAGGATGTCATGATGACGTCATCACCTGTCACGTGACGTCATCTTAAAGGTTTCTATTTTAAATATTTGAAAATCCGTATCAAATCAGCCACAAGAGACCGTAGGTTTCTGTTTGCGGGATTGGGTAGGAATAAATTAGGTCTTCATTTTATTCAGTGTGCGTGACCTCACCTGAACTCTACTTCCGGTCGAAACCGGAAGTGCCCTCGTAATTCAAAAGTGCTAAATGTTATGAAAATGCTTTCAACGATGTTAGTGTCCGGCAAGAGGGTGCAGTTAAAAAAAAATACCGATGACGTCACGATACCCAAGAGCGCCCTCTAGCGGCAGGTTGAAAACTGTTCAAAATGGACTTTTTGAAGATGTGTGTGGTGAAGTTTTGTGTAATCACTTCAAAATTTACACATATGTTGATCGTCAGGCAGCCATCATATGTGTGAAGTTTGAGATCAATGACGTCATCAGGGGTCTTGTGACGCGGCATTAAAGGTGCCTTTTTGAAGTCGTATATCTCCCGAAGTATTAGGGCGATCATGTTGAAACTTGGTAGGTTGTTAGATATTGGCAAGTTCTTGTAAATTTTCATTTTTTGCCCCTTTAAGTCACGAATTGCTAACGGAACATGCTTTAATCCAAATTCTTTTTTAAACAGGCTTGATATGTCATACATGTATCTGATTCGAAAAATAATTGACGTCATCATTTGTCAGGTTATATTATCTTAAAGGTACAGTTTCACAAGATATATAGACAATGAATTCGATCTTACTAGGCATTAAACATTGTATTATTAACTTGATTATGTACACACTACAAGACTTTCATATTCACTAGAGTAATTCGAAAATGTTATTTGCGAAACAGCTCTGCATTTGTGCACAAATGCACTAAATGCAATCATGTCTAGTTAATTTTTATTTTTCAGACTTCCGGAAGTCATTGAAATAACGCACAATTCGTTCTAAGCGGCCTTTTGCATACACGTAGTTCCTAAAGAGCAATTGCAATGAAACTTTCAGTGATGAAAGGCATTGGTGCAATAATGAACCCAAAACAATGATGTCATGATGACGTCATCACCTGTCACGTGACGTCATCTTAAAGGTTTCTATTTTAAATATTTGAAAATCCGTATCAAATCAGCCACAAGAGACCGTAGGTTTCTGTTTGCGGGATTGTATAGGGATAAATTAGGTCTTCATTTTATTCAGTGTGCGTGACCTCACATGACCTCTACTTCCGGTCGAAACCGGAAGTGCCTTGTAATTCGAAAGTGCTAAATGTTATGAAAATGCTTTCAACGATGTTAGTGTCTGGCAAGGGTGTGCATTAAAAAAAAAATACAGATGACGTCATGATACACACGAGCGCCCTCTATAGCGGCAGGTTGAAAACTGTTCAAAATGTCCTTCTGGAAGATGTGTGTGGCGAAGTTTTTTGTAATCGCTTCAAAATTGATACACATGATGACCGTCAGGCAGCCAACATATGCATGAAGTTTTAGAGTGATGACGTCATCTGGGGTCACGTGACGTGGCATTAAATGTGCACTTTTTGAAGTCGTATATCTCCCGAAGTATTAGGGCGATCATGTTGAAACTTGGTAGGTTGTTTGATATTGGGCAAGTTCTTATAAATTTTGAAATGACGTCATGATGACGTCATCACATGATTGTTTATGATTATTTTTTTTTTTTTTGCACCTTTAAGTCATAAATTGCTAACTGAACATTGTATAATCTAAATTCCTTTTTTCAACAGGCTTGATACGTCATAACTGCTTTGAATACAAAAAGACTTTCATATTCACTTGAGTAATTTGAAAATGTTATTGGCGAAACAGCTCGGCATTTGTGCACAAATGCAATAATGTCTAGTTTACCTTGCATTTCTTGCAAATGCCCTGTTAAGGCAAATCAATGTGGTATTTTTGTGATGCATGTGACAGTTGGTTTCATTTGAGATGTACTTGTTATCTAACGACAATTATCTCACCTTGTCCTCCTCTATTAATCCATGGATTTGTAACTCAAATGTCATTACCTTTCAACTCATTGAACTTTGATGATTTTCAATCTGTAATTGACTACACGAAAGGTCCTCTCATAGCTCCCTCTAGCACTACCTCCAATCTGATTGATTTGGTTAACTCCCATCTTCTAAATGCAACCAACCTCCAGGCGGACCCCAACAATCCCCAGCCTGTCGTCAGTGACTGTTTGTATTCCATTTATTATTAGATCTTGCCAATAGTAAACGTAACTGCAACTCCACTCTTACCATGATTCAAGCCTCTCTAATCATTTCAAACAACTCAAAGATACTCTTCACAAACTTGATGACTTCTCTTTAATTGCCCTCTCTGAAACATGGGTCAAAGATACTTCCTCTGACATGTTCTCCCTTCCAGGTTACTCCTTTATTGTCAACAACAGGTCTGAAAAACATGGCAGTGGAGTTGCCTTGTATAGTAGTTCAGGTATCCACTACAAGGTTACAGAGAATCTCTGTCATTCCATCGATTCACTTGTGAATCTCTACTTATCAAGAATAAATCACCTGCTTCTAAAAATATTATTGTCGGTGTAATGTACAAACCTCCCCAAGCTACTCACTTCATGCTCCTTTTTCAACGTATCATTGTTCAACAAAGATAATAAGTGCTGTGACGCGAATGGGTGGACTGACACAAGTCTAATCTACCCTTCTTCGAGAAGGTTCTTGAACCTGTAGTCCAGAAGTAGGTTGGAGGAAATCCGCCACAGTGCTCACTGATAGGTGATTTCAACATTAACATTCTTAAACATGACAGTTGCTCGGCCACTCAAAATTTTATTGACACTATCTCTCATTCCTTTATTCCTCTGATCGACAAACCAACAAGGATTTCTAAAACCTCTGCCACACTAACTGATAACATTTTTACCAATATTCTTTGCATGCCAGTGTCCAATATTTCAACCTACATGTATGACTCGACTAAATCATTTCCCAAAATTTTCCTCATCCCTTTCTCAAATACTTTCACCCACCGTCTCGCCTGACTGGTCTTCAAACTAAAGCACTTGGTCCTAAATTAGCGAGCAGAATTCCCAGCTACACCACTAAGTTTTCGGACTACATGTACCTCTCTAAACCCCAACTCTCATTCTCTCATTTTAGTCTTTTCACCGAGCCAAAAATCTGTGATGTTGTAAGGAATCTGGACAACAAAAAGTAGTGGTTTTAATTCGATCATGCCCTCTGTCCTAAAAAAAAAAAATTTCAGCTATCACTGCTCTCCTTACCTGCATTTCACTGCAGAAAGAATCTTTGCATCAGCTTTGCAACAACGTTGAAAGATTCTGATGTATCCTGTCAGTGGTTACCCAAGCCAGGAAGTTGTAGTGTGCGATATCACTTAAGAAACAGTAATAATCTTTCCGAAATTAAGTGCAAAACAAAAATAGTCTGGAACCTTGTTTTGTCAGTACTATAAGCCAAGTATAATTTTCTCTTTTTAAAATGTGTGCTACATTTTGGTTTTCTGGATGTACAATGTATGTTAGTTTCATGTGTAAATCCCTAACTAATTTTTAAAAAGTAATTTAATGTACATTGTATTGTTTTTAAATTGTACCCTATGCAGTGTTGTATGACTCGAGTCCAGGACTCGGACTCGAGTCCGTCCCGAGTCACAATTTCGGTGGCTCGGACTTGACTCGAGTCACGTCTGCAAAAGACTCGGACTCGGACTCGGACTCGATTATCATGACTCGGACTTGTCCCCGAGGACTCGTGACTCGAGTCACGTATTTTCACAAACAATACCTTTTTAAAATATTAAAAACAATTCCGATGATCCGATCGTCATTCCCGGAGTGCACATGGAGTTAACGTCTAGCACAATAAATAAGTACACTGTCGTATGGTGTTGCAAGTAATAGTGTTCGTGATTAATGTGTAGATGGCCATCTACGTACAGCGCGTGTATGTTCGATTCGTATGTTCAACACGCATAATAACACTGGGATGCACGACACCAGTATTATGCTGGTATTCTGTCAACGTTAACACCATAGCCACTGCTTGTGCTTGATGCATATTACCAGGTAAATATCTGGTACCTGTAAAACACAGCCTGCATATTGCAATGCGATGGCTGTGTGTTGTTTGCACCAGTTTCTACACATGGTCGACACACACACACACACACGACGTCAAGTTTGGTCACGTCACTAGTAAAAAGTAGTACAACATTTTTTCAATCATGGCATCTGCCGTTCCGCCCCGTATTGTTTCTTTTGGTTATACCAACTTTAACAGAACTTTGTTTAAAATAAATGTGTTTTATTTTGTCATTTCCAATTCTTATTTTACGACATTTGGTTTGCAATCAATATTTAAACAAGTGACTCGTGACTCGGACTCGGACCAAGTGACTCGTGACTCGGACTCGGACTCGGACCAAGTGACTCGTGACTCGGACTCGGACTTGGACCAAGTGAATCGGGACTCGGACTCGGACTCGACCCAAGTGACTCGACTACAACACTGACCCTATGTAGCAATTTAACCCTGGGGCTACAAATGCATTGTTTTAATAAACCAGAAATAATATGGAAATGTTTTCCCAACAATATGTAAAAAGTTCAAATTACAGCAAAAAGTTTGAAAACTAAGATCCCGATAAAATCTTTATACTTTTGTAGTCACGGTGAAGTTTTGTGCTATTATTTACATTTTATATTGATAACTGTGTTTTTAACTCCTGTTTGGCAAATAATTCTGTGTGAAATTGCTTTAGATCTATAAAAAAAACTTTAAAAATAAAAATAAAAACTATTACATTACCATAGTTCATGAAGACTTCTGCAATGTCTTTAATTGTTGGAACCCATGGCTCGATGGTTGGATGTAAATGTGAAAACAAGTTCATTGTTGACCACATCATATCAAAGATATTGCCAGCGATCATCATTCCTTCATGGATGGACACTAGAAAATATAATCATAATACACCTTTATTCGGATATCAATTGCAGAAAGCATGAGAGAGGCTGTGTCAACCTTGACCAAGGACTCCTCCAAAGAAATGTTGTCCTTGGAAGGAAAATTTTGCGGTGCCACAGCCAGCCACTATCTAATATCTAACTGGTGGCTGCAATCACATTTAGATAGGACAATAGAAACTTCTTGAAATCCTCCCTAGTCCTCATAAGTCCATATCCTCCGTTGCAGGGATCTACTAAACATGTCCCATGTCCCTCAAAATAATGTGTAGATGAAAGGAAGGAACTCATCCAAGTCCTCCGAAGAGTAACCCTCTACAGCAGGGACCTGTCTCAGCACTGGCTAAACTGTCCCTGTGAGCTGCTTCAGGTCAGAAAAATGTGTCTGAAATGAAACCAGACACTGTGTCTATGGATGCCGGGTATGACTCCTCTTGGACCGGGTTCATGGTCAGCCAGCCTGGCAGATACTGCTGGTTTCGGTATCAGTGTGGCTAGAGCGGTTGTCAACCCTGAAGGAATAATTCCAAAGTGGGATCAGCCAGCTTATGATGAAGCTGAATAGGGTCCCCAGAGGAGCGGTGCCACCGCCATAGGAAGGGGAGGAGGAGTAACTCAAATTTGCATAGGGGATATCAGTGGTGTGCCATACCCAGACAGGCCCAGAAAGTTATGAATGGGAAGTAAACTGGGGGAAACAACAGCCCGGACTGATGCCCACTAATTCATGGGGCTGAAGACCAGAGGCCCTAACAACATAAGCCTGGCCCAACATTTGCCCAGTTTCTTAACTAGAAAAAGGCACCATCTTGCACACAACCCCTTTATCCAGCTTGAAAGAGGTTAGCAAGGATTTTGAGCACCAGTGACTTACAAAGGCACCCAAGGCCTCTCGGGCATGGACCCTGCAGTATGAAGCAAGACTTTACAGGTGGCAAAATACCCTAAAAAGCCCCTTTCACATGAGAGCAATTTAGCAAGGGTCCCTTGCTAAATTGTAGCATGGCTGTAAAATTTTACAAAATGTACCTCGTGTGAAAGGGTAAAAAATGTTGTACTGTCCAGGGTCCCTTGTAAAATCTTGTCCAACACTGCTACATTTTGTCGGAGGTTCGGACCTACGACAGAAGCTTCCGCAAGCGGAAGTTTTGACCAAGGGCGTGCGCAAAATCATTGTGTGAAAGGAACCTTTGTTTATTGAACGAAGTCCTGTGTGAAGTCTCCCACACTTTTGGGCAACTTTTGTGTGACCTTTTGCATCGCATGTCAAGGAGCTGTATCCATTCAAGCTGGTGCTGCTTTTTTGCAGCAATTTTTTTAACACTGTTCATCAGAGTCAAACAGTTGAAAACCAACCACAGAAGGAGACTTGCTACTTTGAGGAGACAAAAATTACTGACCTTTTTATTTAACTGTCGTCGGTGACCTTCATTATATCACGCATAATAAATGCCAAAATTCTCGCTTCAAGTGACATAAATGTACAAGGAAAAAAGCTGGTGTCATAAATGCAAACAAACACTAAAAAGTATCTCTTGTTTTTTGACACAAAATTTAAAATGACAGGAAATTGACGTCTCGCTGGTGCCCCTAAAAGCAAAACGTGCAGTAAACACGTGTAAAGGTGCCCACGTAATACCAGGGAAATTCCCTTTGAAATCGCTGGAGTGCATGTTAATTAGGTTCCAATGGCAGCCTGCCAATAAGAAGATTGTTTACCCGCTGCGTGTACTGCATAACATTTTCCTTATAATAATAATAATAATAATAGGTATTTATAAAGCGCCTTTACAAGAGATCAAAGCGCTGTAAAATAAGACGAGAAACAAAAAGAAAAAGACGGGGTTACGAGAACATTTTTTTTTAAAGACGTTCTGAAAATGGCGATAGAAGGAGCACTGCTGATGTTGGTGGGGATAGAGTTCCACAGTTTGGGACCAACGATAGAAAAGGATCTCCAAAAGATTTTGAACCTGTAGGAATAGACAGAAGAAGTTTATCATCAGAGGATCGTAGTCTCACTCTGCCTGGTTGATACAAAGTGAGTAAATCAGACAAGTTAGGAGGAGAAATACCATGCAAACACTTGTAAACCCCGAGGAGAAGTTTGAAAGATAGCACCCATTGACGGGTAACCGGTGAAGTTTGGAAATTAAAGAAGTGGCATCCACAGAACAGTTGACAGAGAAAATGAGTCTCGCAGCACGATTTTGCAGTTTTGTAGTCTGTATATTTCACCTTGAGTTAATACATGTATACCAATTAGAAGAGAGTTACAATAGTCCAGCCGGGGTGTTATAACAGAACGGACAACATGATGACATGTGTTGTGGTCAATGTATTTACGAATACGCCAGAGGTTACGTAGATGAAAATTAACAGACTTACAGATGGAAGAGACATGATTGGACATAGATAATGAAGAGTCAAAGAAAACACTGAGGTTTCTCATCATGCGGGCAGCTGAAACTTTCGTCGGGCCAATATTTAGTGTGAGAGTCGAGTTAGGACACGTGGAGAAGCTGCAACAAAGAACTCTGTTTTGTCACTGTTTAGCTTGAGCATATTGCAAGCCATCCATTGTTGTACATGTATGTGGGAAATGCATTGAGAGAGGGTTTTAAGAGCAGTGACGGACTCACCAGGAACGGCAGGGTTGAAATAAGTATAGAGCTGTATGTCATCTGCGTATATATGAAAGGAAAGGTTGTACTGCTTAATGATATTAGCAACAGGTTTGATGTAGTATGTGAAAAGTGCAGGCCCAAGCACAGATCCTTGGGGAACTCCAAATTCAACCTGGGTTTCATCAAACAGGTTTCCTTCAACACGGACACGATTCTTACAGTCACAGAAATAACTGGTGAACCAGGACAGTGGCGTGTCACAGACATCATAAAGTTGACTCAACCTGTTAAGAAGTATTGTTTGATCCAACATGTCAAAGGCTGATGACAGATCAAGCAGAACGAGCAATAATGCCACCTTCTTGCAATCAATAGCCCGGAGAATATCATTCTGCACAAGGAGCAGTGCCGTTTCCGTACTATGATTGCATTTGTATGCAGATTGGAGTGGACTATCAAGATTGTTAGAAGAAACGTGGTGAACAAGACGTTTGTACACAGTTTTCTCCAGTAATTTCGACAAAAATGAGGTATTAGAAATGTGACGATAGTTCTTTAAATTGTTGTGGTCAAGTGTTGTTTTTTAAGGATGGGTGTGAGCAGGGCTTGTCAAAAACAATTAGGGAATATACCAGAGGAGAGAGAAGAATTGATGATATGGACAAAAAATGGAGCAATGCAATTGACATTAGCTTTAAGCAACCAGGTCGGCAAGGTATCAAGGGCACAGGATTTGTTGGAAAATCTGTTATGAGTTCAGCGACTTCCTGAGTATCTGTGGGAAGAAAAACATGAAGCATATTAACAATGTTTCCTTTTAGCTGAATTCCTACATAATGTAGTAATTCAGCCAATATGAACATTCGTTTTGAGCTACACATGTACATGTACATGTAGGAACTCAGCTCGCGAGTAGTTTTATCAACACTGCGATCGATAAGTCACTCTTCTAAAATACCAAAAACTTGGCGAAAAATCTCAAACCTTTTTCCTGGCTTTTCGAAAACATGCAACGACTTAATTCCACTGGTAGTATTATCTTTTTCACAGATTTACCAGTCGTTGGCTGGTTACCAGTGATGTGTGCACTGTCTTAGCGCACGATGGTCGTTAGTTTATTTACTTTGGTCATGTGAAAGCTTGCTACATGTAAATCAGTCATGCATGATGACAACAAATAAACAATCAGCGCTCGTAAATTTCATAGCAATGGACCATGGTAATTTTTTGTCGTGTGAAAAGGGCTAAAGAATGACCACGGAAAGTGAGGGATGTCCACCGACTAATTGGTCTGATTTTTTTTTTCTAAGATTACTCTAAATAATCGTTCATTGGAGTTTGAAAATCAATTTTTTTTTAATGTAATTTTAAAAATAATTATTCACCCTGTATTCAAGGATTAAGCACTTCATAATGTATGTCAGAAAATTACACAAGTTTGGGCAGAAAAAACTTTAAAAAAATCTTTCATAAAACATTTTGGCAGGCATATAATGCTTGGTTTTCAAAAATTGTATTGCTTTAATGCTGTCTATTCCATAGCCTGTCAAATGGTAAAATAATAATATCAATAATATTAACAATAATAAACTAGACACTAGGTGTTTGTGAACAAACACAAAGCTGTTCCGTGTTGTTTTACTTTGATTAAACGCTCCAGAGCTCAATCTGAAACTGAATATAAAACTTATTTCAAACCTGAGCCCGAGTCTGACCCTTACTTTTACCTTCATTCTAACTGAACCATTTGCTATAGGAACTTAATTCATACCCTCATCCCTCCTGGTTCAGGAGATATTGTTTATTTGAACTTCCTGTTTGGACCAAAAGAAAAGGCAAAAGTGTGTCAACTTTTTGAATAAAATGTCAAATAAGCAGTAAGCTACTAGACGGCACAAAGATTATGACTTTAGGACATGTGGTTCAGGAAATTTTACTTTTATATCTTGAACTTCTTGTTTGGACTGGAATTAAGGTCAATCTGGGGTCATTCTTCTGAATAAAATGTCACAAGTATTGTAAGCTACAAGACAGCACAAACATTATAACTTTTTGACATGTGGTTCTGGAGATATGATTTTTCAAAGTAATAAGCTTTGAATTACCGTAACTAGACACCTGATGACGTCATAATGAAAAAAGTGTGTTTTTCATACTAACAAATTTTATAAGGTACAAAATGGTATATAAGTTATCCCTATCTAATGCCTTTTAACGAAAACCCTGAACGTACGCAGAATTGTTCATCTATTGATCATGCACAAATCCAATGGTCTAATTTTATTTCCTTAAAATCCATCGGGAGCCACAAATTAGAAAAAAATATGTTTTTAATAACCTTTGAAATATGGGAAGCATTATATGAGGGAAAAAAAGTTGAAAAATGTCACGAATCTCGAACCTGACAAAAAGCAATAGCTGTTCAGACTAATATGTGTTACAACAGATAAAAATAATTGGTTCCTTATAGTTGTCTTAGCCGAAGTGGTGCTGGGGATCAGCTCCCACTTCCTACAAATTATGCTCCCAATGGCATGTGTCTCGAACAGCTTCAGATAGCCAAGTCCAGCTCCTGGCTTTCACGTATGGCTCAGATTCTGAGTCCAGCTGAACCATTTCAACCAACAGGAGGAAGGGCGAAAGGCAGTCCACTGACGCCTTAAAACCAATTGATTCAGGCAGATGGGGCTCGAACCTTGAATGGTAGCTCATGTAAATGAAGGAAAACTCTCATTCCAAACATCCACTGCCTATACTCAATCACGGAAAAGGCTTTAAGAGTTAACTCTGAGATTGAATCCATAGTCAGAGTTCCTAAGGCATTCTGACGTTGTCTTTAATGTCCTTCTGGCAACTCCTGCGACGCTGCTGGTGCCAAACTGTATCGACCTTTGTCGCTCCTTTGGATCCACCATTTGCGTGGAGAGAGAGGACCTGCTTCATGGGCAACAGCTTGTCCTCCTTATCAGCGCCCCCCCCCCCAAGGCTTGCGCCCGGGAGAGGACACTCCAGCTTCACTTCACAAAGTCAGCACAACACGTGAAGCAGCAGTTTAGCAGTTATAAGCCTCAGTATCGATTGGAGTAGTAGGAGGCGCCAGGGGTTGCTTCCAAAGGTGGAAGAGATCCCGCCTCATTCTGGGCAATCCCCAGCTAATAAGGTGTTGTCCCGCCAAGGTCTGCTTTCCTCATCGGGTACATAGGATTAGGGCTCATCCAAATAAAATACCGTACCAGGCAAGAAACAAGCGAAAACAAAGAACTCTGCAATTGGGATGTTGGAACGCTCGGACGATGTTGACTGGCCTCTCAAACAACCTTCAGGATTTCAGCAACGTTCGAAACACAGCTGTCATCAATGACAAGCTGAAGAGACTTGAGGTGAATGTAGCCACACTTCAGGAAACACGCATTGCAGGCTATTAAAGGTAAACTGAAAAAGAGACTTTAACTTCTTCTTGCAAGGTAAAGACCTCGACACTGTAAGAGAGCATGGAGTAGGCTTTGCAGTCATAAATTCACTGCTGAGAATGATTGAGCAAGTTAAAGATGGATCTGAGTGTCTGCTGAGTCTCCGTCTTTACACTTCTGAAAGCCCAGTCACCCTCATCAGCGTGTACGCCGCTACCCTTCTTGAATTCTGCTCCTACCATGGCCTATGTGACAACTCTTAATTTCAGACCATGCCTCAATACAAGGTTTTGTGGAGACACCCTAGATCAAAACACTGGCACCAGCTGGACATGATAACTGTCAGACACACCTGCCTCAAGTTTATCGCTCTTACCACAGCGCAGACTGCGACACTGACCACTTGCTGGTATGCTGCAAGATGCACTGTAACCCAAGAAGCTTCATCACTCAAAACAACAGGGAAAACCACGCATAGACATCACTAAAATGCAACTTCTTAAGAAAGTTGAGCAATTCGCCAAATCTTTTTAAGATGCCCTGCAAACTGCACATCCTGGTGATTCTTGCAATGAGAATTGGAACACCTGCAAAAAGACCATGCACAGTATGGCCTATGCCATCTTTGGCAAGAATATCACCAAGAACAATGACTGGTTTGTAGTCAAGCTTGATGATAATGTATGTCTCCTACCATTGTGGCAAAACGTACTTCCCTCACTGAGTACAAGCGCTCACCAAGCGAAAAGAGACTTTAAGCACTCAAGGCAGCCAGAAGCAAGGTATAGAAAACTGCCAGAAGATGTGCCAACAAGTACTTGCTACAGCTCAGCAGTTATATCCAGGCTGCAGCTCCAACAGGAAACATCAGGGGAATGTATGATGGCATTAACAAAGCCCTTGGTCATGTTCAGAACAAGACGACAAGTGATTTTTGACAGAGGCAAACAGATGAAGTGATGGGTAGAACACTAATGTGAGCTCTACTCAAGAGAGAACACTGTCACACAATCCAATCGGCCCTTGATGCAAAAACTGCCTGTCAATCATGGATGAACTAGACCATGGATGATCTCAGCAAGGCCTTTGACCCTAACGTGTGGAAAAGCTCCTGGTAATGATGGGATTCCACCAGATCTGATCAAGTGCTGTACAAGTATACTGCACCCCCTACACGATGTCCTCTGTCAGTGCTGGAGACTTGGGACTGTCCCACAAGACATACAAGATGCCAATATCGTCATTCTTTATAGGAACAAGGATGACAGGAGTGATTGTAACAATCACATGGGTATCTCCCTCCTGAGGATCGTTGGAAAACTCTTTAACTAGTTTAAACTCTTGGTCCAGTTCCAAACTGAGCGCATCTACCTTGAGTCACAGTGCGGCTTTTGTGATAAATGATCCATGATCGACATGATCTTCCCTCTTCGAAAGCTTCAGGAGAAGTGAAGGGAGCATAAGCCCCTCTATGTTGCTTTTATTGACCTCATCCAAGGCATTGGACTGGTCAGCAGAGACACCCTCTTCCAAGTTCTTTCAAAGATTGGCTGGCCGCAAAAGCTACTCAGCTTAGAATAGAATTTAAAAATAGAATTTAAGAGTTTATTTTCCCGCATAATAAAAATACAGATATTTAATTTCCATTGGCACATAAGAATAAAACATTCATTCGAAAATGTTACACAGATCAAATCATTCCATGAGAATTCGAATGGCAAAAACCAGTATGATGGAAATTCTTCAATTCTTCAATTTTTGACCAATTATTGTACTGAAATAAACCAAAATAGTTTATGTTGAGGGCAATTCAATGTAAATGCATCATCTGGCATGTCTGACAGAAATAGGCTTTTTAAAATAATGAAAACACAGTTAAAATACACTCCATAACTCTTCTCAAACCACAGTCTTCCTATCATAAAAAAAAAATGGGTTATGAGGGCAAGCAAACCACAGACCTGCCAACCTTGTAATTTTTTTGGGAGTACCACATTAGCGCAGCGGCATTAACACCAGAAGCCCGTGCACGGCGGCATAACCCAGAAGCCCAACTACATAGTACATGTACTGTTGTTGGCACAACAGTGAGTAAAAAAAAATACATAACCAGTTCGACTGTTGGCACTGTATATTCCAATTGCCTAGATCATAGATGCCACTCAAGGGGCAAAAAAATCTATTTAAAAAAAAAATAATAATCTTCTAAAAACAAAACAAAAATAAAAAATTACGGGCGGTGAGCCCATTTTGACTAATTTCTATTCCAATAACATATACATGTATTAATTTATATGAAAAGCACTGTTGAACAATGTTCCTACTTCCTAAATTATTAGTAACTTACTCGACATGCAAAAATGACAAGTTCCATCTTTGGTTGCCCAGTAAACGGACAAACGAAAGCCTATCGTAGAATTTTCCAGTTCCACTTAAATTCATCATTTGTTTCTCTTATACAAAGATCACAGGCCATTAAATTCCCATTATTCTCCCCTAATAAAAGTAAAACTAACAGAAACGATGTACTATTTAATCTGACACTTCGATCGGCGTCCATATTGTACACTCAAGTATTAATCACACGGCGATGCCGAACATGTGCGTTGTGTGCACGTATCCATGCATACAGCTATACAATGTACTGTACCAGATTGACCGAAACTGGATTGAGCCATTCCCATCCCCTTTGTTACGCATTGGTTTATTAGTTTTCCAGCGGGAGTAAGAATTTAAAATATAGTTCTAGGCACAACCTCGTTTTTATCGAAGTGCATCTCAGATGCAGGGTGTCTTTGTTCGGTTGTTTTTGCACTTGGGGTCGAACGAATGACAGTTGAAGAAATTGAGAACAAAATTGTCCGTTCGTGCTGCAGCTTTTAACACCGCGATTTAGATTTTGCGTCTTTTGCGTATTTTCTGCATATATTTCGTACCACCGTACTCAGATGTGAAAATGCGTGCATGGTACGCAAAATGCGTACAGGTTGGCAGGTCTGAAACCATAATCGCTTTGTGGCCTAGTAATTATGTGAAGCATACATGTACATCAATTTCCCTCCCCACAGTAGTGTGGGAAGGGTCTACGAGTGATACTTACCCAAATAGCACTACTATTGCATATTTAATAGCCGAAGGGCAATTTCGCTAAAAGTATTACAACCGTTGGTGGCGCCCTCTTGGGCCTACCCATCATGCTATGCACTGGCTCTGCCATGTTACTTCCTCTTTTTTTTCTCGTGCCCAAGGGGTAGCCTTTTAGAGCGAGCCAAGAGGGGAGGAGGATGGGATGCTATTTGGGTAAGTATCACTCGTAGACCCTTCCCACACTACTGTGGGGAGGGAGTCTACTTCGTTCACTTACCCAAATAGCACTACTATTGCATAGACTAGCACCGAAAAGTCTGGTGGCTTGGCAGGCGAGACGCCTGAACAACAGAGATTAAGCAGACAACTATTGTGTATAGCAACTGACAAGTGTCTGTTTTTTGTGTGTGTTTTTTAATATACTTTATTTTAATTATAAATGTATATAATAAATTATTGTGCCCACCTTAGTGTTGCTCCTGGCGATGCCGGGAAGTACCACTTGGTTGGGTAGAACTCTTTGGAGCAGGAGGAGCAGACGAAAGGACTGTCCTTCCCATTCTGTCTCCAGTCTGGAGTACATCACGAAGGTAGCAAGAAGTGACGGTCAAGGCCGACTTCCAGCAGGCTGCCTGAGTGATGTCCGTCAGGGGGACTCCCCTGAAGAGCGCCATGAAGTAGCTACAGCCCTGACGTCATGAGCTTGTATATGGGACTTGGCGTTAGAGTCGGCTTTGGACAGCCAATCCGGGATAGCGAATTTGATTGCTGAAGCAATCCATCGCGCAATAGTGTTCCTGGACGCAGGTCCATGGGGGGTCACTGTTGTAATAAATAACTGAAGGCAGTCCCCCCTCAGCGGCTTAGTACGTGCCAGATACCACTGAAGGGATCGCACAGGACACCAGTTTGTCCGAGGGAACTGATGAAAACGACCCAATCTCAGGGATGAAGATATCCGGGGGACTAAATTCTGGATTAGTACGGACTGACCCATCACGTCTTTTTGGAAGTGGTGTAGGGCATTGATAAAGGCCTGGAGTTCCAGGAAGTTTATGTGCCGAGACCAGAATCATTCATCCCACCTTCCGGCTCCCCAGCCCTCGTTGGAGGCGTCGGTGGAAATAGTGACCTGTGGGTCTGACCGAGGGAACCTCATGTCGCACCGAACGTTCTGGGTTTTCAACCACCAATGGAGGTGAAGGCGAACGTGTTCACCGATCGGTACTGATTTTGTGATTAAATCTGTCTTTGGTCTGTAGTGCGCTAGGAGGTGCAACTGAAGAGGGCGCATTCTTAGTCGGCACAGCGGCACAAGGTCCACTAGACTTGCCATGAACCCTAGTAACTTCAGCCAGGCGCGTGCTGGCGCGTCTTGAGCTGTCAGGAAGAGATCGACACAGTGACGTAGGTTGGTAACACGGTCCCATGTGGGAACAGCTATGCCCCTGCGCAAGTTGATTTCCGCTCCCAGAAAGGTTGGTGTCTGGGATGGGGTGAGGTGGGACTTTGACTCGTTGACAAAGAACACCAGACTCCTTGTCAGAAAGCAAACAGCTGCTGTGTTCTGAGATGTCTCGTCTTCTGATCTCCCAACTATCAGCCAATCGTCCAGATACATAAAAATCATTATGTTCTGGCGTCTTAGATGAGCAGCCACGGCTTGTGTGATTCTGGTGAATACCCTTGGAGGGAAGGACGGTAAACTCGAAGGTGCGCTCTCGATACCTGAAGCATAGGAATCGGGAGTGCCCCGGAAGGATGGGTACGTGGAGGTATGCATCCTTGAGATCCAGAGGTGTTGGCAACGAGTCTAGGATTATTAGCTGTTTCGCAGCGAAGCGCAGCGAAACAGCTCTTGTTTTTGAGTTAGTTAGCTGTTTCGCAGCGAAGCGCAGCGAAACAGCTCTTGTTTTTGTGTTACTTTTTGTTTTTGTTATTTTTATTTTAATGTTTCAGACTTCCGGAAGTCATTGAAATAATGCACAATTCGTTCTAAGCGGCCTTTTGCATAGTTCCTAAAGAGCAATTGCAATGAAACTTTCAGTGATGAAAGGCATTGGTGCAAGGAAGGTCCTAAAACAAATTCGTCATGATGACGTCATGACCTGTCACGTGACGTCATCTTAAAGGTTTCTATTTTAACTATTTGAAAATCTATATCAAATCAGCCACAAGAGACCGTAGATTTCTGTTTGTGGGATTGGGTAGGGATAAATTAGGTCTTCATTTTATTCAGTGTGCGTGACCTCACGCGACCTCTACTTCCGGTCGAAACCGGAAGTGCCTTCGTAATTCAAAAGTGCTAAATGTTATGAAAATGCTTTCAACGATGTTAGTGTCCGGCAAGTGTGCAGTTAAAAAAAAATACCGATGACGTAACGATACACAAGAGCGCCCTCTAGCGGCAGTTGGAAAACTGTTCAAAATGCACTTTGAGAAGATGTGTGTGGCGAAGTTTTTTGTAATCGCTTCAAAATTGATACACATGATGACCGTCAGGCAGCCAACATATGTATGAAGTTTTAGATTGATTACGTCATCAGGGGTCACGTGACGTGACATTAAAGGTGCACTTTTTGAAGTCGTATATCTCCAAAAGTATAGGTCTGATCACGTTGAAACTTGGCAAGTCGTTAGATAATGGCAAGTTCCTATCAAACTTGTAATGACGTCATGATGACTTCATCACACAATTTGTTATGATTTTTTAATTTTTTGCCCCTTTAAGTCAGAAATTGCTAACGGAACATGCTTTAATCCAAATTCTTTTTTAAACAGGCTTGATACGTCATAACTGCTTTGAAAAAAAATTGACGTCATGATGACGTCATCATTTGACCTCATACGACCTCTACTTCCGGTCAAGGGCGTGGGGCGGCGGCTGCCGCTCCAGCTTAAGCCCTGGGTGTTAGCTGACGGAAGGGCTTAAAGGGCTTCCGAAGAGCAGGACGGAAAGATGCAGCGCCTTTCGTCATTTTCTTTTCCGCTGGTTTAGGTTTGGTGGATGCTGATGATTTTCTGAGGCTCAGTTTATTGGCTGTATCAATCCGCTTGGCCTCAGTTTCCAGAACCTCTTGAAATTTTCCGTTGAAGAGGTCTTTCCCTAGGAGGGTATGGTCTTCCAATTTCTTCTTTGCCCCCTTGTAGGGGATGTACAAAGTATCCAGGATGTTGGTTCTGCGAGACTTGGCTGAGATGAGAGATATTCTCGTGAACTGGTCCAAAGAGAATCGAAGCGCTTCATCCAAACATCTAAAAGCTACCGCTAGCATATCAGCTGGGATGGATGAGTCTTCTTCATGGCGCAGACAATGTACTCGGAGAGTAGAAGTAAAAATGCGCTTGTTTTTGTGCCAAATCTGGCAGCTTCATCAACTTTCTTCAAGACATCTTCAGTAGAAGTGAACGCACGGAGAGGGGGCCAGTGAAGATTGGGCCCTGGCCATGCTTCGTGAACAGTCACCCCCGGACGGAGTCTTGGGTACAATTAGGCCGGGGGTGAAGAGCGAGGGGACCCGGCAGGGGGGACCGACGCTGGCTGGCTTGGTGACGCCGATGGTCTAGAGACCAAAGGTGAGCTCGAGCGAGTATTGTCCCCTTTTTGGACCTTGCCCTTGGGACCGCTCGTGCTCTTGGTCACGCCTTTTTTCACATTTGAACCTTTGAGGTCTTTCGCCGGGGGGACCAAAGTCCCGCGGGCAGACCTATCCTCGGAGCTGTCACGGTGTTCCATACCGTAGTATGTGCACCTGACACGGCTCAACACAAGCACTGGGAGACCGCTCTCGATAACGGTAGTATTTCCAATAAGCTTCTGTGTAATATCTCATTTAAGAATCGCACTGTACCGAGATATTCAAGGACGTTCGGAGAGCAGTGAACGGCCGACGGCCGGTGTACTCCGCGATGCGACCTAATCTAGCGTACTAACTCCCCGAGCTAGTTGAGAGGGAAGGGAGCGACCGACGGTCGGTATACCCCACGCTACGTCTCGCTAGGTCACTTAGCCTACCACAGGCTAGGAGGAAATGACCGGGAGAAGGGAACGGCCGACGGCCGTTATACTCCGCGACGCTTCGCTAGTCCCCTGAACGGTCGAAAAGAGAACTCCCGGACAGGGGCCCCATGGTACGGGTGGAGCGACTAGCTAATCGAAAACCAAACAAATCAGAAGCAAGAAAATGACTTGTAAGCAGAGTAATCTTATTCAAACTTTTTCTCTACAACACAAAACAACTCTACTATAGTAAACTTTATGTAGATAGTAAGATAATAACCATTGTTACCTAGCAAATCGTCCAAAATTCTCAAGAACGAGAGAGAGTGTTGAAAGACACGTCTGTACGATACCGACGCTAGAAAAAAAGAGGAAGTAACATGGCTGAGCCAGTGCATAGCATGATGGGTAGGCCCAAGAGGGCGCCACCAACGGTTGTAATACTTTTAGCGAAATTGCCCTTCGGCTATTAAATATGCAATAGTAGTGCTATTTGGGTAAGTGAACGAAGTAGACTCTGAAATCTTTGTAAAAAGTGTACAAGTATTTTACATCGATATACACAATTATTAATACATCAATTAAAAATGGGAAAACTCACTGAGTTGAAGGAGCCACAACAGGACAGAATTCGGGCATTGTTTCACCAGGTACATGTCATCAATAGTACGTGATAGAATCAAGTCCTCAAGCTCCTCTGTAAAGAATTATCAAAAATGAAAAATAAGATTATTTAAAGACAAAACTGAAATTAAAAAGTCAATCTTTTTAATATTAAATCAAAAGAGAGATCTACATGTAAGCTGATGTTGCTTTGGTCTTATAATCTGATACAATTTTTCTTTTTTAATCAACTGAGGATTTAAATCAGGTGAAAATGGTAACAGCAAGCTTCAAAACATGTACCGTAATTTCCTGCGTATCAGGCGCTCGGCGTATAAGGCGCAGTACCCTAAAGTTACAAAAACAATATTTAAGGGTTAACAAATAAGGCGCACCACCGAATAAGGTGCAACATTACATTTTTAACATCATACAGGCTCACCAGGTCCCATTCACTGCTGGTACATCAACAAATACAAGGGTCATTGTGAAGGTATAAGAACACTTATCTTCAAGCAGGCCTGAATATTCGATTCTGATTGGTCGATCCATAGCAACAAAGAGTGTGATATAAACTCCCCCAAATCAAGGGTGATTTGGGAGTCCGCGAAGGGACGATACTTACCTGTTAAACCTACGAATGCACAATTCCCTAGCCGAAGGCTTTCCTCGCTAGAATATTTTTTACCACACTGCCCTCAATAGCGCCCTCAAGCGTCCGACCCTTCCACCATGCCGCCGCATGTGAGACAACTCGTCCTCTCTTTCTCAAGTGTGAGTAAAAAATGAAGACAAACCGAGCCCAAGTGGGGAAGGAGGGTGGGAGGTTTAACAGGTAAGTATCGTCCCTTTGCGGACTCCCAAATCACCACTGATTTGGGGGAGTCCACTTCAGGGACTCCCTTACCTGTTAAACCTACGAATGCACAGATTAGCACCGAACATCGGAGGAGGGCAGGGCGAGGCAAGCTAAGGAGGAGATTAAAAGGATCAAACTGAAATACCCTGTAAGTTCGTCCCTTTCCGACCTCCTATATCATGAAAAATCAAAATCAAAAGGAACAAAAAGTTGGTACTCGCCCAAAGAACAGAGTTCCAAGGGCCTTGAGGTAGGACATCTTATCCCTGTTATGAGGGGTAGAATCTGAAGGCGTAGCTGAACTTAGGGAGGCCTGAGCAACCCGCCCATGTGTTCGCATGACATCACGCAGATAGCAAGACGTGAAGGTTGAGGGAGTCTTCCAGGCTGCTGCTTGGAGAATGTCCTGCAGTGGGACTCCTTTCGTGAAGGCCCAAGAAGTTGCTACAGTCCTTGTCTCATGGGCATGGATACTGCCGCCAGGAGTGGTAGGCCACTCAGAGTTAGATGACTGGATTGCTTTTACAATTCAGCGTGAGATTGTGTCTGGCGAGACCGCACCATGGGGCCTGGTTGTTAATATGAAGATCTGAGAAACCTCCCCCCGGAGTGACTTTGTCCGAGCCAGATACCATTCGAGTGCCCGTACTGGACACCACAATTTATCCTCCGACACCGTAGAAACTGATTTGATGTCAGGGATAAAGATATCTGGTGGCTGATAGGATGGTGATTGGTTTTTCGTAAGAAAGAAAATATGAGGGATCAGACGTACCCCATCAGCAGCCGATTTCACGAAATGCTGGGATTAATCCTATCTCGAGTTAGGACGAGTAACTCGTCCTAACTTAAGACTAGTCCTATCTCTTAGCATTGCCTAGAACTAGTCTCAAGTTAGGAAGAGTTTGGTGAAATCGACGGCTGGTTCCCACCTGATGTGACCTTGGTCAAGAGTTAATGCCCTGACGTCTTGCTGTAGCTATGGCCACCAGAAAAAACGTCTTAATAGAAAGGTTAAGCAAAGAACTGTGAGCCATAGGCTCAAAGGGCGCTTGGGATAGTGATTGTAAGACCTGACCAAGATCCCAAAAGGGAAGGAGTTTCCTGTGGGGAGGACGTTCTATGAACATACCACGCAGTAGCTGGGCCAAGGCCTTACTGTTAGAAATGGTTGACTCGTCCTGGAAACCATCATGAACGGCCCCCAAAGCTGCTCGATATCCCCGAACAGTAGCCACCGAGAGGCCTTGTTGGAACAGTTCGAGAACAAAATCACCTACATGTGTATATGTCAAACAGATGCTGAACAGGAATCAACAGATCTGTCCCGGCACCACTTGTGATAATGTCGTAATCGGCTGTTGTAAGTCGGTCGGGTTGACGATCGCCGACCCCTGCCTTTCTGTTGAAAGGCCAGCTGAGCAGAGAGATCACTCGACAGCAACCAGCATGTTAAATGTAGTGTTCCCGACTGAGCATGATGGATGCGGGAGTGAGGGTTGAGTGAGCAGATCTTCCCGTTGAGGGAGAACCACAGGGGGATGTATGAGTAGACGGATTAGGTTTTGAAACCATGGTTGACGTGGCCAAAATGGGGCGACGAGAAGAACCAGACAGTGAGTCGCATCGATCTTCGTCAAGACCCTTGGAAGGAGGGATATTGGCGGGTATGCGTATGCCTGAGGATCGTGACTTCTTGCGCAAAATACCGGTAACTGGTTGTTTAGAGCTGAGGTGAACAGGTCGATATGAGGGCGGTCGAACTTCTGAAAAACTGCCTAAACCACCAATGGGTGTAGGGTCCATTCTGTTGGGAGGATCTTTCCTCTAGAAAGAGCATCGGCTACTGTGTTCAGTTCCCCCGGTAAATGAACTGCTGTCAGGGAAACATTGTGTGCTACGCACCAACTTAGAACGTCCCATAGAAACATGCAGAGAAACAAGCCGTGTCTACCTTTACCAGGACATCTTCCAATGTGTTCTTTTCTTTCCCTGGGAACGGAGCCTTGACTGATGTGTGGGTCCCAGCATCGGCCACAATCTTATCTCTGGAAGCAGAGGGCAGCACAGGGATGGAAAAGAACCTTTCGTAGTCCGCCTGAGGGACTTTGAAGGGTCGCAAGTCCCGACGCGACAGAGGACGAACCCGCTTGACCTCGGAAAGCGTCTTCATCCAGTCTGCATAAATTCGGTCGATTGGTAGAATTGGGAAATTGTCGTCTTTAGCGGTTGCAGGAGCTGTGCGGCGTTTAAAAGACTGCGGGAACCTCCATCAGAAGCCACTGGCTCGTCCGTGGAGGGGATATGAAGGACTCGTGTCATATCCTTCATTACCAGACGTAGTCGACGATCAGAAGAGGAATGGGCAGAGACTGCATCAGATTCATCAGAAGAGTCGCCCGTTGGTAAAGGCCAAGCCCCATGGGTGCAATGCAAGGGGTTAAAAGCCGTTGCACTAACATCGGTCATTACGTGGGACTGAGAAGACGGATTTTGAAGCCCGGAAACGTCAGTCAGGGCCCGACTGGCAGATGGCGGGACCCCAGCGGGGGTAGGTTCATCATCGAAAAACTCATCCGAAACAAAAATAGAAACCGCAGATGACCCCGAGTCTGATGACTGAACCATCGGTTCCAGAGGGGGTGGTGGAACTGGCGGAGCCGGCATGGTTGGCTTTGAGATGAGCGAACAGATAGTGGCTGAAAGGTCGCGAAACCCCTGCAAGAGAAGCGCCGTGGAATGATCTGGTGATCTGCGATGCTACGGCGGTCTCGTGAGTAGTCATCGCCGGAAGATGAGCCTGAATCTTGTGGACGAGGAAGTGAACAAGATGAACAACAAATCTGAAAAGATGGCCGAGCGCCACGCTTACCTCGTGGCTCCGCCATATATATTTTTATTTATTTTATTTATAATTTTTTTTGTTAAAAGAGCGTAAAGAAACTTACCAACACAGCAAGTAAAACTCAACTGAAAAACAGTAAATATAAATGCAAGGAACGGTTTCATAAAAACCTGAACGGAGCTCTTCGGAAAATGCATCAGACTTCACGGACGCCAGAGAAAAAGAGGACAAGTTGTCTCACATGCGGCGGCATGGTGGAAGGGTCGGACGCTTGAGGGCGCTATTGCGGGCATTGTGGTAAAAAAAAATTCTAGCGAGGAAAGCCTTCGTCTAGGGAATTGTGCATTCGTAAGGTTTAACAGGTAAGGGAGTCCCTGAAGTGGACTTATATTGCACGGCCCATATCACACCCTGCGTATTGTGTGTTCTAACTGCGCGTCAAGTTTGCTTGAAGATAAATACGTTATCACACGCGCGCTCGTGGAATATGGAAAAATATAGCGCGTCTGCTTCCCATATCCAACTCTGCCTTTGGCCTCGTTGGATATGGGACGCAGAAGCGCTACATGTATATTTTTCCGTATACCACTCACGCTTGTGTGATAACTTATATTGGGATTGTAATTTTATAATCATGAAGATGAGTAAAACATTGCTTCTATTTTGTTATTACTATTTTTATTTTTTTATTTTTTTGAAAGATTTGTTTTCTAAAACCATCGCTTTATAGTTTTTCTTTTTACACAAAGAGCGCACGCAGACACCGTTTTCCCAACATTTCTCAATGAATGGGCTGCTAGTCTCTTCTATCTCGCTTTTTTGCATACTACAATACATGCAAGAACCAGCGAACGATAGAGGGCGCTTTTTTAATAATAATAATAATAATAATAACGATAATAATACTTATTATTTAAAAAAGGCTCTCAATGTCACACAGACATCACAAAGCGCTGTACAATAAAAATCCATCAGTTATTAAGAGATACAGATAAATTTATTATTAACAATGACAATAACAATAACAACATTAAGTGATAAAAAAGTGATTCTTAAAAAGGTGGGTATTCAAAGAAGTTATAAAAAAGTCAAGGGTATCAGCAGATCGGATTGCCGTCGACAGCCCATTCCACAAACAGGGAGCAAATATTGTGAATGATCGATCACCAAAGTATTTAGTTTTGCCAAGTGGCTGCTGTAAAGATACTGCACCAGAGGATGTCGAGCGCAGAGTGCGTGAAGTTGATTTGACACTTAGAAGCTCACAAAGATAACATAGAGCTATTCCCTTAAGAATCTTGTTGACAAGACACAAAATTTAAAATTCCAAACGCTTAAATTTACTTGAAGCCAAAGTAAACTTTTCAGCACTGGGGTAGTACAGGTATGCTAAAAAAAATATTCTAATGACAAGGCATGCAGCTGAGTTTTGAATGACCTGTAATTTCCTCAATTCAAACTCAGGCAGGCCAAAAAGGAAACTGTTGCAATAATCAAGTTTGGAGGTAACAAAGGCATGGATTAATTTCTCAGTTGAATTTCGGTCGAGCAGGTTGCGTATTTTCCCAATCCGCCTTAATGCATAAGAGGCTGATTTGCACAGCTTCGTGACATGAAGGAGACATAGTCCCTGATGCATCTAACATAACCCCAAGGTCACGTACCTCTAGGAGAGAATTAACACTGACTTCACCCACCTGCACCGAACAAGCCTGTTGAGAACCTCTCCTACCAAATTTGGAGGAAAATTGAATAACCTCAGTTTTCTATCATTGAGTGCCAACAATAATGCTTTCACAATGAGAACGTCGCCCTCTGATTCGCGTCGGTATTATTATTGTGGACAAGTGACTTCGTTCTTCGATAAGTTTCGTCAAAAATGTGAACAGTGTAGGTTTTATTTTAAGAAAAATGTGACATGTATAATGTAGAATTACCCTGTAGAATAAAGGAACTATTTTGCAGTAAATGTAAGATTTTACATAATAATCATCACGATGAACTCAATCGAAATCAGATAAGGCGCCAGAAGATAAGAGGCAGTGATTTTATTTACCTTTGAAAATCAGATATGTTGCGTCTTATACGCAGGAAATTACTGTACACTGGGTGACTAGTGCAACTATTTGGGTAGTTGTGACTATTTATTGCTATGTCTTGATGCAACTTCGACTTCAAAACACAATCTTTCAAGGCGACACCATTATTGATTGCACTCACAATTGCCACGCAGTCAATGGATCAACATTACACACACCCACACCCACACGCACACCCACAAAATTCAGCATTTTACATACAGCAGGCAGCAACAATAAACGGGCCAACTATGCAGGCTCATATATTCATTAGTTACGCTACATGTATGTGTGGCTTGTGATTGGTCTCAATTTGGCTTTGTATGCACTACGCGGTATGCAAGTAATTACCACTTTAATTAACATTTTTAGCACGTGTTTCAGGAGATATTTTTCTATTTTGAGAGCTTCCTGATTGAACCAGAAGTGAAAGTGAAAGTAGATCAAGTTTCAAAATACAATGTTACATGTGCTGTAAGCTACAAGACTGCACACAGATTATGACTTGATGACATGTACATGTAGTTAAGGGAATTTTGTATTTATTTTTTATTTTTGTCCTGTTTGGACAAGAAGAAAAGATCGAAGTTGGGTCATAATTATGAATAAAAAGTTCAAATATCTTGAAATATATAGTACATGTATAACAACATTGGGCTCTTTTGTATTAACTTCACAAGAGAAACCATTCAAACTACATACACTCGATTCAGCACTAACAGCTCTTTCAAGAATGGTACATACATATGCATACGCTTAACATATTTTATCTTAACTTAACAAAACAAAATCAAAAACATACCTGGTGCTGATGTCATCAAAAGTTTCTCCATAGCATCAGCATTGTTTGATTTAAAACCACAGTCTAGCAAAGAGAGCCTTCCCGGAAATAAGAAAAGCTGCAGAATTTTAATCAAAGTCAAGAAATTAAAATATTTGTAAAATAAAGATTGTTTACGAACACTTAGAGAATAACAAAAGATCAAGAAGATGGAGAAACAATGCTTGTATCGTCCAGAAAGAGATACTCATGATAATTGTGCACCTTCTTGTTCTAGCCTTTAAAGAACATGTGTAAGAAGCTAAGATATTGGTTGCCCAAGCCTGCAAAGGTGAATGATGAGTGAATTACTTTGGCAATTAATTGCTGAGTGAGAAAGCAAATGATGTTCATGTACAGACCATCTGCTCCACAAGGTAATCACTAGACAACACACAACACAACATATAAAAAACAGAAATATAAAATATTTGAGATATAAGCAAACTTCAAAATCATCATTAATTTATTAGAAAGTAAAGAGAATTCATTTGTAAACTTTGTAGTTTTTAAAGACAAGCAAGCTACATTATAACTGTCGTACCTTGCCAATCTTGTCATTACAAAAGATCTCTTCTCCTGGGTGCAGTGGTGCAATTCTTTCATCCTCTAATGCATACTGTAAGAATAATACAAACATGTTTTCAAAATCTATTGCAAAAAACCTAATAATTGAACAGGATGAATTACCCACTAATGATCTACATGTATGAATAGACTTGCCACTCTTGAATAAACCCTGATATAAATATGCACAAAATCTCCAATGAAACAAGTTATAAATAATTTTGCATTACTGATAACATTCTGTTTTATCTTGTGTGGAGCCAAAAACATTAAATAAAATCAATAAACTGCACAACAAATTCTTAAATTTGTGTCCTTTATTACCCATGGATCCTATGAATATGGACTGTAATGAAACCCACTTGAAAATCATGGATTGTGTTTAATGTGTAGAGGTACGAGAAAGCCAACAAATCTCTGTTTGGGCCGTACATGTATGGATGAGAAACCACTGTCCTCAATCCTATGCACGCATGCACCTCCTTGCAGCACAGTGGCATTACTACTGCTAAACGACTGAACAAACAGTAGGTCACATCACACGGCATCCCATGTGGCATACCGGGTAGCCATACATGGGGCACTGGGTTGGACAAATAAGTGCAAGCGATGAAAAGAGTAATAATAAAGTCTTCACTTAAGAGTACAGAGCACATTGCCTTAACAGTGTGTGGTATAGGGCCAACTTCAAGAAGTCCTCTGACACAATATGAGCACTTTTCTTGCCACTTGCGAAAAACTCAAAGTTTTAATCTTTTTTCGGCTGTTCTGACTACTTGTTTTCGCCAAGATTTGTATTTATTTTTCTTCTTATTTTTCTTTCCTTCCGTCAAAATCCGTCAATTGTACACACATTCTCTTAAAGTCAAACTAGCTTAAATAAAAGACTAGCTTAAATAAAAGACTCAGATCCTACATGTATATCATATCAAAGCTTAGGTCAAGAAGTTGACGTTAAGCGTAATTAACTCAACTTAATTAGTTTACTTGGTTAAAAATTCCCCCCCCCCACAGTAGTGTGGTAGGAGTCTACGAACGATACTTACCTGTAGAGCCACTACTAATGCATTTTCCCTAACCGACAGGTTTAAATCGCTAAGAGTTTTAATATATACGCAACAGCGCCCTCACTTGTCCCAGCCACAAAGCCTGCGGCCTGGCCGCCATCTTGTATTCCTCTTTTCTCGAAGGCCACCCAAAGGTACCTCCAGAGGATCGAGCTGTCGTGGGGAGGAGGGAGGGATCCTCTACGGGTAAGTATCGTTCGTAGACTCCTACCACACTACTGTGGGGGGGAAGTCTACTTCATTCAACTTACCCGTAGAGCCACTACTAATGCATCGACTCGCACCGTGAGAAGGTGGAGGGACGCGAGATGCTGTTGCGTAAGAACTAAGCTTCCCATAACATGGAATAAACAAATCTTGTTGTAGCAAAAAATTTACAAGCCTAGAGCATAAAATACACAATATTGTACTCACTGTACATGTATGTCTAAAGCTGGCCTGTAGGTCTATCGGCTCTCAGCCGGCTTGTCCTCTCGGTTGGCGGTGGGCCTTGGTGCTGCCAACGCCGCTCTCCCCATTGCTCCATCTTGTTGGAGGACATCCTTCAAATAGCAAGATGTAAAAGTGCTCGACGTCTTCCAGCATGCTGCCTGGATGATGTCGTTGATGGGCACGCCCTTGAAGAATGCCCATGATGCTACCATACCCCGGACTTCATGAGCATGGACAGGGGTTTCAAGTGGGGTAGGCTGAGCATCTGTTGAAGCTGCCTTGATTGCCTGCACTATCCAGCAGGCGATCGTGTCTTTGAAGGCCGCTCGATGTGGGGGAATGGAAGTAATAAGATGCTGCTTGCATTCTCCTCGCAGATGTTTTGTGCGGCTCAATTACCACTTAAGCGCCCGTACTGGGCACCATAGTTTATCTGTCGGGACGGCAGACACCAACTTGATATCTGGCACAAAAATGTCTGGCGTGTGAAAAGATGGTGACTGATTCTTTGTTAGAAAACCCACCCTGGGAATCAGTCGCACCCCTCCCTGCTCCCAACGTACATGTATGTGCCCGGGAGCTATCGTCAGAGACTGGAGCTCACTCCGTCGGCGAGCGGTGGCTACCGCTAGAAGAAAAGCTACCTTGATTGATGCCTTGGTTAGAGGAACCTGACCCAGAGGCTCGAAGGGAGGTTTTGTTAATGCCTCTAGAACTTGCGATACATGTAGGTCCCAGGAGGGAACTAACTTCTGGGTCGGAGGGCACTCGACAAACATGCTCCGGATCAGCTGGGACAGGGCTCGGTTGTCCGACACCGTGGAACCGTCCGCAAATCCTGAATGGACTGCAGCGATCGCTGAGCGGTAGTTGCGGATAGTGCCAATAGCAAGGTGTTTGTGGAACAGATACACCAGGAAATCCCCAACCACTCCTACAGACGCGCTGGTGGGATTAGTAGTCTGCCCTGGCACCATTTGTAAAAATGACGTTGTCGGCTGGCATATACTCCTCTGGTAGATGCCCGCCGACTGTGTGCTGCAATGGCTGCAGCGTCTTCAGAAAGGCCTGCTGCTGACAGAGATCTCTTGACAACGTCCAACAAGTTAGGTGCAGCTCCGCTGGAGCTGGGTGAAGAAAACCCGATGATGGTTGGAACAGAATGTCGGGCCTCTGAGGCAATATTACTGGGCAGGCTACTAGCAGTTTGACTAGTCTGGTGAACCAGGGTTGTCGGGGCCAGAAGGGCGCTATCAGCAGAACCTTGCAGTTGTCGCGTTCTATCTTTGTCAGTACTCTCGACAACAGGGAGATTGGGGGGGAAGGCGTATGCCAGAAATCTGTCCCATGACATCGACAACGCGTCCGAGTGCCATGCCAGCGGGTCGTGTCCCCATGAGCAATACATGTACACCGGGAGTTGCGCATTTGCTGCTGATGCAAAAAGGTCGATGTGCGGATGGTCTATCCGGGTGAAAAGCAGCTGCACGACGCTGGGGAGCAATGCCACTTTGTCGGTACAATCCTTCCTCGTGACAGTTCGTCGGCGAGATCATTGAATTTGCCTGGGACATGGATCGCAGAGACCACTACCTTGTTCGCCTGGCACCATTGGAAAAGTTTCCATGCAAGTACATGTAGGCACAGGCTTGCTGACCGAGTATACTACTCCTAGAAGTATGAGGTTCGATCCGCTATCGTCTCCACGAACCTCATAGAGTGACATGTACAAAATCCTATTCGAAACTTTTTCTCCTTCACGTTTCTGCACCTACAGTTATTTTCCCAAACCGGATCTGGCAAAAATTAGGCTCTACGTGTTCTTTGTTCTCACAGTGAGCTCAGCTCGGGTCCAAAAAATCCACTCCGCAAAAAAAAAGTTGCAAAAAATGATAAATTCTCACCGTTTTCAGAATCCTGGCAACCGCTGAAATGTTGTGCTGGTAAGCTGGGCGGTAACAATTTCACGCACAGAACATTGGTTATTGTGGACCAGCATTGCCACTATGATTGTATGTTGGTAATCGTTACCAGCGTAGCGGGCAGCATACCAGTTCAAAAAATTTCAGCGGCGGCCATATTGTTAACGGAAGGAGAGGATTCTGAAAATGGTCCCGTGCGTCTTTTAAAAGACTGGCGTACTGGTGGATCATTCGCCGCCGATGTGCTCTCCTCTGACGGTAGATGGAGGACCCGGACCATGTCCCGCTGGACCAGACGTAACTGGGTCTCAAAGACCAAAAGTCGGCGCACGTCCGGTGTTCCCTCCGACTCGTCATCCGATAGGGATCCAGGATCCTCACTGGCGCGGGATGCGCGGGAGGTCACCCGTGGAACATCGCATGTCTCTTCACACGGAATATCGGATGTCCGATAACGCACGTTATCGGGTGTAACTGTACACGCGCTTGCAGGATACTTGCGAGGAGGGGTGCGGTTTACTTGTCGGCTGCACTGTACTTGGGTAACCATGGCTACCGAGTCGTCGTCCGACTCGCCAAACCCGCCTGAAGGGTGCACGCTAATGCTCAGTGCAGTGGGTGGCGGTCTGCTCTGGGTCTGGGGAAGATTGAGCTGTTCATCCCGTAGCCAGCCCTGGACCGCGCCTGGTCCTGTTACCGGAGGTGCAACACCGGGGAGACTCTGGGCGAGTCGCGGTGGCACCATGGTGGCTCCGCCTGGCATAGCGGCTAGGGAGGCCGAGATGGAACGGAAAGCTGCCATAAAGTCGGCCTGGGACACCGAGTCGTCTTGGCGGCTCGTTTTCCCACTACGGCGGGGTGATTTCCCTGAAGAAGAGCCCAAAGAAGAACAGGTATTTGTTTTCTTCTTCTTCTTCACCGTGGTAAGGGCTTTGTCAGCCTCTTGAGACCAGGAGCCCGGGTGGCTTGGGGGGTAGAAAACCCGAAGTCACCCTTCATATCCGGTCCGGCGCGGGGAACCTTCCCCTTACCCGCCAGCTTCGCTTTTATCCCCACCTTGCGTTTAGTGGTCGTAACAGAGGACTCACACTCGAGCCTACCGATCAACCTGCAAGGCCCCCGGCACTCACCAGTGCCGGGCGAACACCGTGCCTTGAAAGGGACACTACCGTGTCCCCCGGCTCGAACCCCTGAAGGAGGCGCTATCAGACCCGGGGAGTTTATGGCTACCCCGTATCGTTACTGGCCGATGCCTTCCAAGCCATACGATTCTCCATAGAGAAAAGCTTTAAAAAATCACTCAAAAATACTCAAAAAACGCTTCAAAAAAACCAAAAACAAAACAACTACTACTTTCAAAAAACACACACGTAACTCTACACTGAATACTGTTTATTCAATACAATAAACTCTTTACGAAATACTCAACACGCTGGAAATAACCACGTCTACTTTGGGTCGGCGCTAAGAGAAAAGAGGAATACAAGATGGCGGCCAGGCCACAGGCTTTGTGGCTGGGACAAGTGAGGGCGCTGTTGCGTATATATTAGTAGTGGCTCTACGGGTAAGTTGAGTGAAGTAGACTACATTAATATTTAATTAGCCAATCTTGAGACCACCATATCTCAAAAAGTATACATCCGATCATCAATTTGTTTATACTTTTGGGATACTGTATAACTATTTGATGGCCTAGAACAGTGGACGATGTCACCATGACATAATTTATTGTGCGTTTAGTATGTGTGTTCAAAACCCATGGTTCTGCAAAGTGTAAGTATTTGGTTGGTCAAAAAACACAACCTTTCAAAATTAGTTCAATTTTAGTTACCTATAATATACAATTTTGAAAACACAAATGTGTTTACTAAGAGTTATTCCAAGCTATTTGAACTATTCAAAGTACAATGTATTTCCATGGTCATTAACGATTAAGTGAGAAATTGGACACCATGGCTAGCTTGCTGAATGCGCAGTCACGGCAGTTTCGACATCGATCACAACGGAGCCAGTACTCGCGCCAATCCAGTCAGGTGACCAGCCTGGCTCTAATGACATGGCCAGCTAGCGGCGTGAGCTTAGATCCATGGCAGCGAGTCTCGACAGCAAGTTGGAAACGGTAATCTCCAACCAAGAGGGCATTCTGACAAGAATTCAAACCTTGGAAACCAAGCAGCTTGAGATGGAGGAGTCAATCCAGTTTTCGTCAACGACCATTTAGACCTTGTTCGATGGGGTTTCCGGCTTGACGACCCAGATTAATACATCCCTGACCAAAATCCAGCACCTAGAGGAGGCTACCCTGCAACTTGAACGGCACTCCCGTAGCTTCAACTTACGGTTTGGTGGGATCCCGAAAAACTCAACTGAGCCAAACAATCTGCCTTATGACACTGTCAAGAAGATCCTGACAGAACGATTTAATATGCCAGAAGCTGAGATTGAGGCTGCTCACCACTCTGGCAGAGCCTTGAAATCAGCGATCGACAAGCCCCGCCATGTCATTGCGAGATTTTTATACCGCGGCAAGCGTCACACTGTCCTGATGGAGGCCAAGGAAGCTCTCGCCAACTCTGGAAGTTCATATTATTTACCTGATTTACCAGCTGCCGATGTTGCTATTAAAGAAAAGAGCACCTTACGAGATGTCATGAAATGTGAAAAGAGCATATGACCCTGGCCACCATCCTGTCTTCTGTAACGGTGATCTCTACATCCAGGGTAGAAAGTACACTACCTCCCAAGCCAGCTAAGTACATCAGGACTGTATACATCAGAACTGTGCCATTCATGATCCGCCACAAATTTCTTGATTTCATTTTAGTTTTAGTTTATACATGTACATGTATGTTGTTTCTGTGTTGTACTTACTGTATCCTGGTTTAAGACAGATTATCACAAATGTTTTTTCCCTATTCTGCCTTGTTGTTATTCAGTTTCTAATATTCTTTAATGAGTCATACAATTCATGATTCTTTTATGGATTATAATATAGATCCAGATTTAAATTTTCTAGAAGCACAAATTCAATGTCAGTATTATGACCAAGATGAGTTCCTGACTGCTTTTAATTCTAACACTAATGCTAAACTGCTGCATATCAATGCTCGCAGTTTGCCAAAAACTATAACAAGTATTGTTCAATATCTGAAATTATTGCAAACAAGCTTTTCAGTCATAGGGGTTTCATGAGTCATGGTTAAAGGACATACATGATCCCTTGATCCAGATTCCAAATTACACAGTGGAAGGTTCCTGTAGGCTAAACAAAAGAGGTGGTGGAGTTGTCCTTTATATTAAACATTTATCTATTAACAACTCTGAAACAGAATCATTTTTCATAGAGCTTGTCAATAATCATAAATCGAATGTTATCAGTGGAATAGTTTACAAACCCCTGAGTGTGTCATGTAATGTTTTTACAGATCATATTGATGAAATATTAAGTCGGTTAAATACTGAGAACAAAAAATGTTACATTATGGGTGATTTTAACATAAATCTACTGCAGTCTGATGCCGATAATATTGTACATAATTTCATGACTATTCTTGATTCTCAGTCTTCTATCCCACCATAAACAAACCTACTAGGATGACTACTGATAGTGCAACTTTAATTGATAATATCCTGACAAATGATTATTTAAACCACACTGCTGGGGTTCTGGTAACTGACATTAGTGACCATCTTCCTGTATTTTTAATTATTTTCAATGATAATATTGACAATTTTATTCATGATCTTAATGAGACTGAATGGGATTGTATAATTTTGTTGAATGATATTCACTGTATGTACATGTACAATAACTTCTTGGATCATGTTAAACGATGACAGAAATTGTCCTGTGCTTGAAGTTAAGTATCGTTATGATAAATCTAAGTCTTTGTGGATGTCCGAGGGTATCTACAACTCTATCAGGAGGAAAAATCACTTGTACAAGAAGTTTCTGAAAAACCGTTCTTCAAAAAACAAATCTTATTATACTTTGTATAAAAATAAACTGACCTCTGTTATAAAATTATCAAAGAAACACTATTTATGCAAAAAATTTAATCAAGAAAAAAAATAACATTTAAGGTACATGTACTTGGAAACTCAATAAGCATAAGCAAAAATTGAACCTTACTTATTTTTGTTCCGATAGAAACAAAATTACTGATAGCAAAGAAATTGCTGACACCTTTAACAAGTACTTTGTTGACATTGGGAGCAATCTTGTGGGTGGGCTACCATAAATGTAACATTCCCATTGAAACATTCCTAAGTGCAAGGTGTTCAAATTCACTCTTCTTGACACCCAGCTAATTTATACCTGATTAATATCTTTTATATCTACAAATGACCTCCTGTCGGAATCACAGTTTGGCTTCAGACGTAATCGCTCTACTGATTTAGTGACATCTCATGTAGTTAACAAATTGTGTAATGATATAGATGACAATCATTTTTCCATTGGCATCTTTCTGGATTTATCGAAAGCATTTGATACAGTTAACCATGATATCTTGATACGTAAATTAGAACATTATGGTGTCCCAGGAATAGCCCTTGATTTGTTTAAAAGTTACTTACAATGTATGTGATAGAAGCTACATGTAGTATGTTTTGTATAATTCTTTAAAATCTACAGAACAGTCTATTACCTGCGGTGTACCTCAGGGCTCTGTAGTATTGGGCCCCTTATCATTTATCTTGTACATTAATGACATCTGCAATACTTCAGAAATGATTACATTTTGCTTATTCGCAGATGACACAAGTTTATTGTTTACTGATAAAAGTGTAGACTTAGCAGCACAGAAACTTAATCTTGAGCTCCGGAAAATCACTACTTGGCTTTTAGCCAATAAATTGTGTATAAATGTTCTCAAATCTAATTATATGATATTTTGTGCTAGCCAGTACAAGTACGCTCAGTCTGTTCCTTTAGTTTAAAATGATACAAATCTTGATCAGGTTAAATGTGCTAAATTTTGGGGAATACATACTACAGTATTGATGAGAATTTAACTTGGAAGAAACATATTGACGTTATAACAGCCAAAGTATCCAAAAATATTGGTATAATGAACCGTCTAAAATATTTTCTACCAAGTAGCATTTACTAACCTTGAACAACTCTTTTGTTTTACCATATTTAAATTACTCAGTTTTGACTTGGGGTAGTCCAACTCCTACAGTAAATGTAACAAACTGCTTACTCTCCAGAAACGTGCAGTTCGAGTAATTTCTAAAACTGGCTATTGTGAACACTCTGGGCCTCTATTTGCAGATTTAAAACTGTTAAAATTCACTGACCTTTATCATCTCAACTTAGGAAAATTTATGTATAAATATATGAATGATGTATTACCTGCTTGTCATATCCTAGACAAACATTATCTTATTTGTGTATGGCCTAAGATGCATGACGTAATAATGTTTCAGTTGAGTGATTCCGAAGTGTGTACAGTGTATATAAGAACATAGATTTGTATAATGTTGTTGAAGTCTATCACCGAGTTCGAGTAGTTACTTTACGTACATTTACTGCTTACAACATTTGGTGACGAAGATAAAGAGCGGCGTGGCAACGATGGCCTCCGGAGGGTATGCTAGCATTCTTCAACCCCCTCCTTTCCTAAATGAACCCGGTGATCCTCCAATATTGTGGAAGCAATGGATTTCCCTCTACAAAACCTACCTGATAGCAATTGGAGGTGACGAAGATTTCAGCCACGGGCGAAAGAGAACACTTCTACTACACTGCTTGGGCGTGGAAGGGCAAAGAATTTACTACACTTTGCCGAGATGCAACAATTCTCCGTCAGCCGGTATGAACTTGTTTGACCATACATGTACCTTACAAATTCTACAGTTAAAATTTCAACCAGCACTTAATGTTGTAGCTGAAAGATTCAGATTCAGCAACGTGCACAGCAGAATGGTCAGAGAATTGACAGTTTCATCGCTGCTTTACGAGAACTTGCAAAAACTTGTGACTTTGGAGATTTCACAGATCATATTATGCTTAGAGACCAGATTGTGGAAAAGACTAACAGGTTGCTAAAATAAGAAAAAGGTTGCTGATGGAAAAAGATTTGTTGCTGGCTAAGTCAAGAAAAGTTGCATACAGAGTTGAAAATGCAGTTCGAGAAGCAAGGGCGTTGTCTCATGGGACTGATGGCAACTCTACCCTACATTCCGTGAACAAAGTTGGCGGGAAAACGCAACAGGCACCTGTAAGAAAGGCCACACCCAATATTCAGCACATACGGGAACAGTCACACGGCAGCAAAGTCAGCGTACATGCTACAGATGTGGTTCTACCCAGCACCTTGCCAATGATTCAAGTTGCCCTGCTAAAGACTCGACATGCCTTAAGTGCAACAGGTTGGGTCATTTCCGTGCAGTATGTCGTTCTACAAGTACAAACGGTCCGAAACCGCAAGGGACAACTCAGCCTCATTGGCGTCCAGAACGTCAAGTTCATCAAGTTACGGAAGATGACATCGAAGTACTAATGACCGAGTCGTCACCAGACAACCCCAACCCATTACATTGCCAGGTACGAGTAAATGATGTGGCTATACGTCTAATGGTAGATACAGGCTTGGGTGTCACCATATTGACTAAACAAATATTTGAAAACATTTCTTAAGCGATGCTCTCCAAACTCCGAATGAACACCCAAACATTTTCGTCATTTACGAAACATAAGATAAAGGTTATTGGATGTTTTTAATGTAAAATTAAGATAGTTTTTGTGGTTGATCAGGGTAGCGATATAATGGGTAGAGATTTGATCAAGGCCCTCCATATCAATATTGATGGAAATTCATTATCATGTATAAATGAGGTAGAAGCGAATAAGCAAATGTACAAGATAAGTTTTATGCCCAAGTTACAAATGATTTTGGTGAATTGTTTACAACTTCAAATGAGCTACCAAGTGTGAAACGTTTTGTTCATAAAGTAAAGATTGACAGCAAGGTTCCAAAAGTTGCGTCGTTTACCATTTGAGGCACGAGAAAAAGTGTCAGAAAAACTAATCGAACTTGAGAAGCAAGGAGTAATAGAAAGAATAGATTCCTCAGAATGGGTTTCACCCATTGTTGCAGCATGGAAAAAATCAGGTGATGTGAGAATTTGCGTTGATCTTAGACAGGTAAACAAAGCAATAATACCAGATAAATTTCCTTTGCCTAAGATAGATGAGATTCTATGTGAATTACGAAATTCATCAATTTTTTCACAACTTGATCTGGCCTCGGCATATCACCAGTTACCATTGCACAAAGAATCTAGACCGCTTACAGCATTTATAACGCATGAAGGCCTATTTCAGTACAAACGAATGTGTTTTGGTTTGTCATCTGCTCCATCGGTATGTGGATAAGAAAAGAAATGCCAAAGAAGTTGAGTTTAAAGTAGTTTTGTGATTTATGGCAGCATTGAAATAAATGTAAAGGCTATTAAATTGATTTAATGTTCAATCAAAATTTACAAGTAGGCATACAAACTTTAAATTAATAAATTTAATCAACAGCCAATCTCCACTACCCCCCAGCGAGAAACAGCAGAGTGGATTGATGTGGTTATGTGTGCCCTCACTGACAGCCAGCCATATTCTGGATGACTGTTAGTGAAAGTGCAAGTATAAATAAACATCAATTCACTAGTTGTTATTCTCATACATGTACGCTTCTTTCAGGTATGTGGATTTTCCTTACAAGTTATTAACAAGTTCATGTCACATAGATTAGCTAGATATCATTTTGGGTCACTTAAACTTTATTGAATGGAGAGACTTCTATTCTTAAGCATCTCCAAAACTTTCAATTGTTTTCATTGTATTGAACTGTATAGGATTTGCCAAAGATGTCCTAGAAAGTTCCTTGGAGTAATGTTTCTCATGAGATTATTTTGTTTTTCTATTGATACTTTGATTAGTTAGTTTTTTTACATGAAACCTCATAGTTTATCAGATTGATTTATGCTAAGTTTGTATTCAATGACTTTTCCAATGATTAGTTATTTGGTGAGGAAAAGTCAAGATAGTTTGGAAGTTTATAAGTTTCAGTGGTCTCCATTTATATTAGTTAATACATAGAGATAGCCAGTGCTAAACAGTTAGTTCTCATGGTCCGAGACCTGGGGCCGATTTCACTAACACGTTTTGATCATCGCAAACGCCAAAACCAATCGCTAAATCCAAAATCCATTGCAACTTAGCGATGGATTTTGGATAGCCATTTCACTAAATCTTTGCGACGAATTTACTCATAGCAAAACAATTATTAGCGATGACAATCTTGTGATGACTCGTTAGTGGCCCCAAAGTCTAAGTTCATCGCAAATTTATGATAATTGCACCATTTTGTGCTCAGATTTTATTAGTGGTGTACGTCTTGACGGTAGTTTGTCCGTGAACTAAAGATTAAAATGGCGTTACATTTACTCTTCGCTGTCTTTTAAGTACTGGGAGACTCGGGATACCCCCAATGCCTTTGGCTGATGACACCTTTCAGCGACGTGACTGCTTCCGAGAGAGCTTAAAATGGGTAAAAGGAGATCTCCATCTATTGGGTTCACTTATTTTAACCAGAATTTTGGCTTAAAATTAATGTAGGCCTATTGATATTGTCCACAAATTGTCCTTTCCGATTTAATATCATGTACCAATTTTCGGTGACAACACTTTTGACGAATAGGCCTATTTTGGGCAATTAGAAATTAATTATTTTTGCCAATTAGGCCCAATAATATGGGAAAGTACAATTTTAAAAAGCTGTTTTCCCCTTTTGGCGTTCCTGTAATGTGCTGAAGCATGAGAGTTATCATTTTATGTATCGGTATAAAAATCGAGGCACCAGCTTTTAGAGATCGCAACGTTCAATCATGTGGCAGAGAAACCATGAAATAAATTGTGTCGGAACCAGTGATAAAAAGCACACCAAAATGTAAGACGTTCTGTTTTCATGGAATATGGATATTAAATTCAGTGATTTTATCTCAGCGGTTTATCCATACAGTCATGTATTGTTTGTTTATTTTATTGTTCATGTCCTCCCTGTGGTAAAACTGGTTTTTTTCCGTGTTCGAAAATTGTTCACGATGTATCGACATATCGGCGATATTTACCAGACAATATATCGCCAGTCAAAATTTACGATATCGTCCAGGGCTAGTTTGTACACATAGAAACGTGCAAAAAGTGACGTCATGATGACGTGACGGGTAATGGAACGCTGATAGCCTTGATGTTTTTAAATCTGTTCTAAAGACTTATCTTTTTAAAGAAGCTTTTTACTAAATGTGTTTTTAGTGTTCGACTCCTCAGTACATTTTTTTTTCTACTGTCTTTATGTTAATGCATTTTTACTGTTTGGGAAGTCCTGTGTTATAATTTTTACCAGTTTTTACCAGTTTTTAGCTTTTTAATCTTTGTCTAATTATTTTGTTATGCGCTTGTGTACATTTTATGGAATGGGCACAATATAAATCAATAAATTATTATTATGAGAGGAATGATGCATGCCAACAGTGCAGGTTTCCTTGGATGCAAAATAAAGAGAGTTTTGCCAGGAGACCTTTGTGCCAAACACAGTCAAAAGCCTTCTTTATGTTGAGTGCGATGACTCAAATTTCTTGCTTGGCGTTCAGTGCATTACTCTATTGAGTGATGTAGAAAAGCATGTCATCTGGCATAATGTACATACGCCAAATGTTAAAAAAGCGTTGGACCGAAGAAATCGTGGTGGAGTGTAATGTGACAGTAAAGTGGAAATATATCGCAGAGTAGTTTTGTTCAAGCCTTTCAAAACAAGAAGAGCAATCTTAAAATGAATTCGTTCTCTAATCGGTAGCCAATGAAGTTCCCTAAGTGATGGGGTAATATGTTCTCTCAAGGGTGTGGAACATATTAAACGAGCTGCACTATTTTGTAATCTTTGAACTCTGTCCAATTCATATGACGTGGCACCGAATAAAAGGAGAATGCCATAGTCAATACGAGAGAGGACTAAAGCTCTGACAACATGATGGAGAGTATCCTTATCAAGGTACCGTTTGATTCTCCTTATTTTACGTAATTGAAAATTGGTCGATTGGCAGAGGCTAGCAACTTGCTTGCTCATTGTCATATGTGAATCAAATTTTATTCCTAAATTGCGGACAGAACAGTAGGGTCGATGCATGTATCACCCATATGCAAAGATATCTTCGGCAGTTTCTTAAGGTTTTGGGGAGTACCAAGCAGTGTTGTTGACTCGAGTCGGTGACTTGGACTCGAGTCAGACTCGAGTCGCCAATTTCATTGACTTGCGACTTGACTTGACTTGAGCAAAAATGACTCGTGACTTGACTTGACTTGAGCAAATATGACTTGCGACTTGACTTGACTTGAGAAAAAATTACTTGGTTACAACACAGGAATATTAAATGTCAAGTTATACGTTTACATTTTTAGGGTTCGGATAAATTAATGTCGAAACAATTCACTCGGAAGTTCCGCAAAACACGGACCACATAATGCGATCACAGTTTACACAACGCACGCGGTCACGTCTTTTCCAATTTAGAGGCTCCTAGTCTTTGTTATGTCGTTCCTTTATGCGCAACAATAAAGATAGGAAACATTGAACGCTAGAGGGCGTTTCAAAACAATGCGATACCATTGGAGTAAAAGCCCTCTATTGGTGAAATATCCCACAACACCTGTTTGAAACGCCTTGACAAAAGACTTTACGTGTCTGCGCACGCTCGGGGAAAAGGGTTTTTCCCTCGAATTGCAATAATCACCATCGCTGGTGCGCGAAAAAAACATGTACAGAGCAATAAGCCACTGGTATTCACGCAAAAGCCGTCGACAGTATGGTCTTCAAAGCACATTTCCTCGGAAATGTTAGCTTGTTTACGGAAAACTGCACAACTTATAGGCTTTATTTTACAAAAATGACACCATTTTGGACATTTTGGATTAACAGAAAGATTATTTAAATGTAAAACGTAAGATTTGTTTCTTTTTAAATATGTTTTGTTTTGTTGTTTTGGGGAATTTTTTGCGGGGTGTTTGTGCATAGGATAGTCAAAATGCTGTGGTGGTGAAGACGCATTGCTTTAGATCACATCCGTGGTTGTGTTCAACCTTAGTTTTTTCACCTGACACCTGTCGTGTTAAATTTTGTAAAATTAAGTTTTGGCCATGATACCCCCCACATTCGACAAAAATGCCGTGGTGCCCTTTTTACACTTACGAAATTGCTGCGATGCCCTTCAAATTCTAAAAAAGCACGGCAATTATTGCCGTGCATGTGGTTCAATGGTTGTATTTAGTCTGTCACAACATCATCATGGGAGTGGGCTTATCGGGACATTATGTGACTTGTGACTTGACTTGACTTGCGAAAATTTGACTTGTGACTTGACTTGACTTGTGAAAATTTGACTTGCGACTTGACTTGACTTGAACAAAAATGACTTGTGACTTGACTTGACTTGACCAAAGATGACTTGCGACTTGACTTGACTTGACAAAAAATGACTTGGTTACAACACTGGTACCAAGCACAATGAACTCGGTTTTGTTTTCATTAAGCTTTAACTTGTTACAAGTCATCCAGTTTTGAACACCAGTAATACACAGCTGCAGTTTCTCAATGGCAACTTGCCATGCACCAGGTATTCTAGGATCAAAGAAACAATACAGCTGTGTATCATCAGCATATAAATGAAAGTCTATGTTATGATGACATATGATATTGCCAAGTGGGAGGGTGTAATTTCCAAACATCAAGGGACCTAATATGGACCCCTGGGGTAGCCCATACTCCAAATCAACTGGATCAGAGTAGAGGTTATGAATAGATACCCGACTTTGTCTATCAGAGAGATATGACTTGAACCACAGAAGTGCAGTATCTGAAAGGTCCACGGTTGGAGATCATGTACAAAACCAATGGAGGTTTTGCAAAAAAGTTAGAGTATAAACAAAAGAGGGACAATAGGAGGTCCACGATTGCAGGTGTTTACACACGTGGGTGTGTGCGTTTGTGTTCGTGCAATTATGTTCGAGCAATAACTCAAGAAGGACTTGACTTTTTAACTCCAATCTTGATATGTGGATTTGGTCTTAACATCCCCAAGAAGCCTATTGTTTCTGGACCCCGTTACGACAAATGTCAAGGCCATTATGGCTAGGTTGTCCGAGCAAAAACTCAAGAAAAAATTAGCATATTAACTCCAAACTTTATGTGTGGATTTGTCTTGGGATCCCGAGAAGCCTATTGTTTTTTGTATCCCCCACTCCCTGAAAAACAAACAATGCCCATAACAGATGGTAACATATGTCGATATTTGCTTGATAAATTTGCAGTAGGCAAATTGGCGTAAAGAACATTTCGGCTGAATTCTGGTAATATTTTAATCGTTTGTTCATACCCGTCAATTAACAAAAACACCACATCCTTAAATGAAGGGAGTACATTTTCATCAGCAAAGCAATGTCTTAATGCAGTTCAAAACTTTATAATAACCACTACCTTTGTGAAATGCGCAAATAGTACTCGGCCAACAGCATCATTTATGTGAATTCATACATGTACTACTACCTAACTGGGAAAGCTATAATAACAAAAAATTGCAGTCAATACCAACATGCATCCACCAATGTAGTCATTAACGACGTTCAACACAAGGAAAAGGTTCTGACAGACCACAAAAATCCAAACCGACGTTACCGAATAGTGCAGCTCATCCATTGCAAACTAAGACAATACACCAAAAACTCTCGCAGTTATGAACAAAATGAAGTCATGAAGTAACTGAACTGTTTTGTGCGCACACATTGGGAGCAGAAGGTTGTGTTTTCAGCATAAACAAATGTTTGGTATTTTGTTCTTTGGTTTAGCGGCATTCTACTATACATTTTAGTGTTCTTACCTGCTGCAGTGTTTCTTCATGCTCAGGCAACAACGTTTCATTAGTACTATGTTCTGGTCCACAAGTTGTTTTGTTGTTGTGAGGTGTTGACACAGGAAGTTGTTCTTGATGACTAACATCTCCATGTTTCTCATCCTTCTCTTCAATCAGCTTTGTTATTCCTCCCTGTTCAATGCCACTGCGTAGCGTTTTTTGAAGCTCTTTTAGTCCATGATTGTCATTATTCTATAAATATAAGGTCATTAAACACAACAATTTTTTAACAATTATAGTCAATTTTTCTTTGTTCAACCCAAAATTATTTAAAATTGACCCAGTCAGTTTCCCTTTTAGTTAAGTACTTTAAAAATGAAAAGGCACATAATGATTTATTTGTAGTTTTCAAAAATCTTCACTGATTTGTTACAACTATTTAAAGCAAAGAGTATATTTTGTTAAGTTGTTGATGGAACACAAGTTGTTTATGAGTGCAATGGTGGGAATGTTTTCATTCAACACATTTTCTTTACATATTCTTTACATTGCATGAACACAAAACATTCATTATTTGTTTTATATATCACAGTCATTAGGGGGGGGGGGGGAATTATCAACAAAATGTACAAGATTCTGTTCTGGCATCCACAAAGAGAGCGTTTTTCACTGCTTTGTATAATGCCTGCATGACCGTGGTATGGGCTAGCGTGCATTAGTAAAACAGTATGGAATGAAAAAATAAGGTGAATAGTACCAAAATGCACGGTTTATTATGTAGGGCACGTAAGTTTTTAATAAATAATGTCATGTGACCAACAATACTCCAATCAAATGAAAACTGGATACTATAACAGTAACTTAAAACCAGTCAAGATATTTTTCTACCCTGGCAAACAGCAAACAAATATCTAGGCACATCGGCATTCAAGTTGAAACAGAATTAGACAAATAAGAAGAAAACTTGTTTTTACTTTTCAATGAAATCTTTATTTCAAAACAAATATTAAGTCACTTATTTTACATAGTTACAGCGAAATTACATAAAGAATGATAAACTTCGAGAACAATAAGACATTAAGACATTACAGGACAAAAAATAATTGAGGGTACAGGAAAGGAGCCAGACACTATTTGGTCTGGTAGGAACCTTCAATTATATGGAGCAGCTACCACGGAATGTAAGACTACTCCCATACTAAACCTGATTTAAGGGAGGAATGAACAGATACAAAATCTTGGTTAAACTACTAGATGGAAGGTACATTAAAGACAAAATATACAGTGTTTATAAAATATAAAGGATTTAATTAAAAAGACGTTATGTGAGAAGACTAGATCAAATGATATTAACGAATTATTGAAGACAGTGAAGATGGCGTCTTTAAAAGACCATTTAGTGAGAAACTGAGCAAGATTAATACAAAGGTTGAACAATTTGTAGTCGATGATTATTTTGTGTTGTGGAATGAGAGTCCAGTAGATGTCGAAGTTGAGTTGGATATCGGGAAAGATGTGATGAAGAAAGATGAGTAGAGCAGGTCGAGACTTGGTTGTATGGCAGGGCAGAGTACATGTATGAAGAGGTGAAGAGGTGAAGAGGTGAAGAGGTGAAGAGGTGAAGAGGTGAAGAGGTGAAGAGGTGAAGAGGTGAAGAGGTGAAGAGGTGAAGAGGTGAAGAAGCGTTCCCCTCTCTGCGCACAAGCCACAGGAACAACAGATATCTGGGATGAGATAATGTAGAACTGGACAAGAAACATTTTGTGGAGGAGTTTGAATTGAGTATCCCCTCCTTCTATGAAGAAGGAAGCTGGTATATTTCTTTCATTAGATGGAGTGCAAAATATTAAAAAAAGTTCAGATTCTGAACAAACAAGAGACTTTCTGAATGCTTGATTTGATTTCAATTTATTCGGATACAACACAGCGAAAAAACAAGGCAAAAATACATTCACAGTAAGAGGATAAAAATAGAAGTAAATCAACAAAAATAGAAAACAAAACTGCAAAAACTTATCAAAGGAAAGCCATAAAAGCCAATAACTTGAATTATTTCTATTGGGGTTCTTACAGGAAAACAACAAAAACACAGAAAAACTAAATAGAATACAAAAACTAAAAATTAAACACCTAAAGAGATAAATAATGGTTGATATACAAAGCTATACAAACCCCCAAAAAAAATTACTTAATTAATTTAACAAATATTAAAAACTTAAATAAAAAACATAAAACTTATGCTTCCTTAAGTCTGGCTTTTGTAGCAAGATGACATTTAACAAGGTGTTTTTTAATTGATGCAAGCTAGTAGAACTTTTAATATTAGTGGGTAAATTGTTCAATTTCTTATGGCTGTAGTAATTGTTGGTTGAACTGAGTGAGACTCGAACTATAAAATTCAGACCACTCTTCCTTGTGTTGTGTTGTGCTGGTGACAATGAAAACTTTTATAAAATTGTCACAAAGATAATCAGGAGTGGTAATATGTTATTCTGTACACGTGATTTAATTTTAGTTGATAGACTCCGTCTCTAACATTTAATTTAAGAAGCCCACATTGTTGAGTTCTTTTTGACCTATGTGGGCCCAGCAGTCTTTGTCAAGAACAAATCTAACCATTTTGTTTTGCATAATTTGAACTTTGTTTTGAGATGGGCAGAGAGTGCAGAGAACCAAGAAGAGCAAGAATAGGCAAAGTAACACTAGATCAAAGCCGAACAAAGTGTTTTAAAAGATTTTGGGTTACAAAAAATGAGCATACGAGTAAATAAAAGAATTTTAACCTATCCCCAGTTTTCGTGATAATGGAGCTGGCAATTAATTCCCCTGATATTTTCCAAAGATGTTTTTAATTTCTATTGTTAATTATATATATGGGCTATATGAATATTTTTGTATATTATCCTTTCCAGTAATTGGCGGCTCGTCCGCTGTTGGTTTGGTCAATAAATAATAAAATAAATAAAAATTTGTTAAAGTAATTAACTTTTCTTTGGTTTTTATAGCTTTGGGGTTCAAAGGAAATGTGACGCACCTTTCACCTAATAAGTTCTGGGTAGATCATAGCTCTGGCAAAAAGGAGGCAGTCCTTGACGTAGGCCCTTCCTGGGTATTAAAGCCTCTCACTTTAAAATCCTATCCAAAACGTCATGCCGTGAACCCTGTTAACCTGAGCTTTGTGGCTCAGGGACAGACGTGGAAGGGTGCTCTCGTCTCCCCTGTCCCAAGGAGACAGAGTCTTGTCACTTGGTCCATCTTAGTGGCACCCACAGGGGCAACTGATCTACTATGAACGCTACAACTACTAGCACCAGGGTTAGAGCCCCTGCTCCAATCAACATCAACAGCGATAGCCACAGAATTTCTGCACCAATGACGAGTGGTACCCAAAGCCTCACAGAGGAAGGTGCCACCCTGATGAGGCCTTTAGCTACGATGCGATGCCCTGTATGTATGCCCACCTTTCAACAAAGCTATCACAAAATGGCAGCCAATCTCAGATGTGTTACTGAATGCAAGGACACAGCATCGCCATGGACAGCTCTCAGTCAATGTAGCCTATGCACCAAACAAATCAAGCTGATGACTCCACCCAAGACCAGTTCTATGACTAGCTCGCGCCTGTAACAGGCGGTGTGTCCCCTTAGAACGAACTTATCATCATTGGTGACCTAAACACTTCACCAAGCTGCTCAAGGAGAGGTTTTGAACCCATACTCAATCAATTTGGATCCAGCTCCCTAAACGACAACTCATTCAGGCTGCTTTCTTTCTGTGCTTCACAGAACATCTCCATCACAGGCAGTTGGTTCTGTGCCGGGATATTCACAGAATGACCTGGATCTGAAATGATGGCGGCACGCAGAAAGAACTAGACCATATCCTTGTGAAAAACCGCAATATAGTAAAGTCTTACAGGGTCTTCAGAGGAGCCGAAGCACCAGTAAACACAGATCACTGCTTGCTGATTGCAAGGATTGCTGTAGCTCCCTGTTTCCACTCCAGAAAGCCCTCCACACCCAGGTACAATGTACAATGGGTAACCCAAGATAAAGAACTTGCACTGAGGTACTCCTTTGCAATCCACAACAAACTTGAGGTCTTGGGAGACCTCCCAGAAGATACTGAGTAGGCAAGGTCCACAATCAGCTCAGTGATCCATGAAACAGCCTCCAAAATCATTGGACAAAAGTGACACATCAAACGTCGTCCATGGTTATCCGTCGAAACACTCTCAGTTCTAAAAAATAATCTGCAGCAAGGATGATCAACAACCACTCTGGACACAGGCCTCTGCATGGAGTTTTCAGGGCCAAAGCAAAACAGGATAGGGAAAAATACTTTACAAGTCTGTCCCCTAGGATCGATAACGACTTCAGCCAAAACAGCCTCAAATCGGCCTACAAAGTCATTCAAGAACTACGCCCTAAACTAAACCACAGAGCAAGTACAACGGTTAACAAGGCTGACAGCTCACCCTGCTTTTAACTGAGCAAGAGACTCTGGACAGATGAGAAGAGCATTATTAGGCTGTCCTCAACCATCCAGAAGCTCCAAATTGTCCGGTTGGATGAACTTGCTAAAACACCCCCTGACCCTGATGTTTCCCCAGAATTACCCACTTTGGACGAGGTCAAGGCAGCCATCAATAGGCTGAGAAATGGTATAAAGCAGCTGGACCAGACCATATTCCCCCAGAGCTCCTGAAATGTGCCATCAGCTCAGTCTTCCATAAGCTCTTCACTTGTGTGTGGCAATCTGGCAGAGTTCCAGCAGAGTGGAAAGAGGGCACTATCATCTCCTTGTACAAAGGGAAAGGCCCCCGCACCGAATGAAGCAGCTACAGACCCATCACACTTCTTTCCGTCCCCGGGAAAGTCTTCACCTACGTACTACTGGCACGTCTAAACCCCCTTTACAAGCCACAGACGACCTGAGCAGTCTGGATTCACAGCTGGGCGCTCAAGAGTTGATGCTATTCTTGTTCTTCGTCTGCTATGTGAAATGCATCGGATTCAACAAACCCCTCCGCGTGGATTACGTTCATCTGAAGGCAGCATTCGACTCGGTTGACAGGAATGCCCTCTGGAAATCTATTCAAGGAAATGGGGTTCCACAACATCTTCTAAACCTCATTTTAAGATCTTCGTACTGATTCTACTGCGAAGATCCGCCAAGGAAGCAGCGCCTCATAAAGTTTCCTTACAAGATCAGGGGTAAGACAGGGATGTATCCTGGCCTCATCTCTCTTTTGCTGTGCCATGGATTGGATCCTCGATCAGGCATTGGTTAACACAGGAATCTCCATTGGGGAGTTCAATTTCTCCGACCTCACCTATGCAGATCACGTTGCCTAATTGGACCACACTGCCAACTCCATCAGCAACACACTTGACTTGTTCCAGCAAGAGGCATCCTGCCTTAGCCTCAAGTTAACCTGGCAAAAGACCAAACTCCAAGACATACCCGGGAAAAGACTCACCCAAAAATATTGTCCTGCATGGTCAACCCATTGAAGCTGTCGATGACTTCATCTATCTTGGCAGCAAGATCTCTAACACCGGAAGAAGTGAGCCTGACATTCTAAGGAGGCGAGGTCTCGCATCATCAGCCATGAACAGTCTACACAGACTGTGGAAACCGAGGTGTCTCAAACCCGCCACAAAACTAGCAATCACAGGACTTGTATCATCCCATTCCCAGTTCTTCTCTATGGGTCTGACAAATGGACAGTCCTCCAGTTCGACTGGAGAAGACTTGTAGCACTCCACCAACGATGCCAAAGGACCATACTGCTGGGCATCCACTGGTACGACCATATCATAGGTCCCCAAAGAACCATGCTTGCTACCATTGACCACCTAGTCCATCACCGCAGAGATGCTCTTTTTGGCCACATTGCCCGCTTTGACGACAACACCCCGGCAAAGGCAGAATCCCCCTGGCACCTGGATGGTCAAGATTTAGAGACCGTCCGAGGAGAGCTTGAATTGAGCAACTGGGTTCACCCAGCAAGGTGGACAGACTCTGGAACCTAGCCACTAACCGCGGACATAGGAGATCAGCGCGACAAACCACAGCTGTCTATGCGGTAGAGTGAGTGAGTGAGTGAATATTATGTTGATCTAATGACACCTCTCGGTATTTCACACACACACATACACTTTAGGCGTCTTGTCAAAACCTCCAAGCTGTTCGAGGCCGCAACCTTTCAGCGGAATTCCGCGGACTTTTTAATCCATTGATAACAAAGGGACCCGTAGCAACCGGCCAGGTCTGTGGCCAGAACGGTTCATTTACATGTCAATAAACATGAATATTCCAGCGGCTCCGCGGAGAGACCAGTCGGCTGCTGTGAGGTCCAGCTTATTTAAATATCAATAAGCATGATCACCACGGCGGCTCTGCGGACTCGCTGACCGGCGGATCTGCTGAGGAACGCGGGTGGTGAATAAAGGTTTGTAAAGTGAAGGTGGATGCCATAAATGATGCTAAAAGCAATTTTCTCCAATTCCATGTTGGTATTATAGTTGGTTAAATGACTAATACATAAAGTATTCAAGAAATTGTGTTCTTTATTCACAGCTTCGACTGACTAAAGTTTCACGCAGAAACGCACAGGTCTGAGTGGTACAGCCATTCAATCACAGGCTTAAGCTCCGGTTCATTTCCATAGTTTGAAGTGAAATACGAGGTTGTCCCGCCAAAGTTGGCGTCAGAGTAAAGCAGGGAACATTTTAACAGTTGCAAAAAATCTTTTGCAGCGATCTTGATGAGCATAAAATACATTTTATTAGTTATCATATGGGAATACGGTACGGGAAGACGCAACGTGAATATGTTTATTCACGGGAAGACGGAGCGGGAATGTGTTTATTTACGGGAAGACGGGACTGGAACAAGTTTATAAACGGGCACTTATGGGCCGGGAAGTGAATATTTTTATTCGGGAATGTGTTTATTTACGGAAAGACGGGACGGGAACTTTTTTTTTTTTTAATGGAAACATATGGCCGGGGCATGAATATACAATCTTTATATAATAATATTACTTGTACGTGTACGCAACTATGATATTTATTCAAACTCGTAATAGTTATTTAATCGATGAAATAGTTATTTAACTACTCAGTTTTAAAATAATGTACATGGCTTTTAGTTAATCTTTCTTGTGAAATAATACAGTACTTTTCATTTAAACTTGAGATACTTTATAATAAAGTTGATTTTATGTTTGAATAAATGTAAATATCAATACGAAACAAGTACATGAACAGTTTTGTTTCCATCCAAACCTCATGCCCCTCCCCCAAGAAGAATATAATAATTTAATAATGTTTGACAAGTTAGTGTCAGAAATGATGGAGTTTAGCAATAATAGCTGAAACTCCACTACAAACACGCTAGAAATTGTGCTGAACCATGTTTATACACTAAACACAACTTGAATTGTGTGAAATAGGTCACGGCGTGGTGAACGTTGAGTGTGCATTGATACAGACCCAAACATCAGTCTGGCCAAAGTTTTGCCTAAAAAAGTCCTGATTGGCAGAAGGATACGCGTGTATATATTTTCAACCAATCATATTGTATTTTATATCAATCTGTCGGGAATTTTGTCTTCTACCCTGACGTCTTCGTAATTTTCGACGAGCCGTCAGCTGTGTGTCAATGCTCATCTTTAGCGCATTCTGCGGAGTTGCACAATCTGCACATTGCGCACCGACTTTGCCAAATCAGTTAAAGGTGCCTTGTGGGTAGAGCGCAATATGCAGAATGCGCTCAACCAACCTCGACTCAAATGACTGTCGTCACGTGCGGTCCAAAATCACGTGGCTCTGCATTCGTGCATTATGAATATACATGTATGAATATAATTCTTTATTGTGTCTGCATTAAAAATACAGATAATTGTTAATCCATTGGCAATTTAGAATTAACAATTTAACGTTAAAATCACAAAACAAATAGTTATAAACAATATAGGTTGGTTGAGCGCATTCCGCAAATTTGCGCCATCTGCGTCGAACGTGCATGGTGCAATGGTCTTGTCGGTGCAATGGTCTTGTCGGCGCACGCGTCTTGTCGGCGCACGCGGCCTGTCCGCTTCCGAGACGATGATCTTCATGAGTTGAACATTTATTATTCTTGGACAGCACAGCCAGTCCGCGTCCAAGCCGCTGATATTCATGACCTGAAAATACTACAATAAATTCATAAGACTTATTGTTATCCAACAATATAGCGCCCGGCAAGGATAATGTAGCTCATTAAACTTCGCCACGCTTCAACGCACACGTCCGTTCCTCCGCTGACTGTCCGCTGTCCTTAGCAACGCGGTATGTGCAGTCCAGACCGCAGCTTGTACGCGGAGGAGCGCTTGGGGAGTTTTGACAAGGCGCCTTAGCTGATTCAATTTCTATACCTTCACACAATACTCTGAAGTCATCGACTTTTTTAGTTTCTTGAACCAAAAAGAATAGACACGGTTTTGCTTAAATATAAAGAATTTTTTTTGTCAGTAAGCCATTTTCTACATGATTCCAATTCTGCTTTTGTATCATAGCAACGACAGAAGGGTCATTATCAGAAATCAAGATAGCACTGTCAACAGCACAAAGGAGTAGTTTACACTTAACACAGCTGGGCATGTACTCCCTTGTTGACATTGAAAACTCTTTCAATTTAATCAAGTCTACAGAACCAAAGCCATAGTTTTTCACACAAATAACATGATCAACAGTATCAATATCTTTTTGGAGATTGTGTTTGTGTATGTTTGGATTTCCTCTTCCCATCTTCTCTTCCTCTTCCTCTTCTACTGTCCCTTTTAAACAATTGCTGAACCCTGGCAGATTAAAAATTGGGAACAGTTTCAAAAAGGATGGAGAGATTTATTACACGAGTGACAGGTTTTTTTTTAGTTCAATAGCCCCATCCTTCAAAAAACTGGCAGTGATGTTGTGGGGCTCGTTAAAAACAAAATCTTCTTAAAAAGAAGATAATGTGAAGCTATTGAACGTAACTCCTTGTTCAGTGTAATAGTTTCTGAAAATCTCAGAGTCAGTGTCAAATTTGTTAGTGTCTTTGGGAAGTTTGGGAGCCGGTTTAGAATTGACAGCAGTAAAAAAAATGGTAAATGGTCATTGGTCAGCAACTTTAGAAGAATTAAAGCAAAGATCACCATCTATATTGAGGACAATATTGGACTGAGCCCTACGTGTATAACATGTAGCTGTATCCATGAAATTTCAGTTGTTGCCAAAGTTTTTAGGATCTCCGAATTTTTACGTCAGCAGAATTTCTCATAAATTTGTTAAATAAGACTGTCCCCTTGTCTAATACTACCTAGGATCTCAGTATTCATCCAAAGTTCAGTTCTACAAATTTCTTTGATAGGAGCAATATGATCTAATAAATTCATAAACAGAGACTTAAAATTAATCCACTCTAGATTGGCATCATTACTATTAAAAACCTCTGAACCAATCTGTGCCAGCCAAGTCAGTCAAAAGGAAGGGGAATAAAGATCTAAATTTGACAACAATGTGACAATTAACTTGGCCTCGATGTACCTTGCGAGTACAGTTAAAGATGGCCAATATTAACAGTTCTAAGTTGACTGATCTTGTCGATATTATTAGACATGATATGATCTACTGTAATATGGTAGACGAGGAAGTCGTAACCTGAGTTGGGGTGTCAATAAGAAAATTAAGAAAATTAAGATCCCCTACATGTAAATGAGCAAATATGTGATAAAGCAGTCTCCAACCAATAAATAAAAATTTTCCACTAGGTGAAAGATAGCAGAATCCAGTCATTATTTGTTTAGTTTTGGGGAGCATAAGTTTAAATTAAATGCATTCCAGTTGAGTGTTGTGCATTCCAGGTCTTGGAATAAAAGCCAAGTCATTCCTAATGAAGACACATGCCTTTGTATGCTTTGTAGGCTTGACTGGTGGACAGCTTTGACAGTAAGAAGAGGGCTACTGGATGGAAGATTGAGAACATGGTTGATTGAGTTTGGTGGTATTTTGGTGTAAGCTCTGGTGTGTACAGGATGTGGACAAAATTTGCGACAACATTGGCTGAGAGAGTCTGAAAGTGAGCATGCATGCTTGAAGGCAAGCTAGACTTTTACTTTTGATACCAAAGTTTTTTCTAAGGAGGTGCCTCTTATTAATGTTATTGGACCAGACGAAATTGATGAGCATATCCTGGAGTTTATTCAGGACTTTGTTGGGAGAGAGAGAATGGCTAAACAGTGGAAGGTTTTTGAGGCCGCAAGTTGGTTTGCGACAAGAACTTTGCCTTTGTATTAGAAGAAGCTTACCTTTTTAATGTGAAAGGGTGTTGCCAAGTTTCTTTTTGCAAGCGATCCAGTTTGTTTGAGGCAGTACTTAGTACTTCCTAAGTGAATTCCAAGAAAAGAAGCCCCTTGTTATCTCACTGGAAGTTAAGGGGTTCGTCAATATGCCAATCCAGGACCCTGCTCAAATGCCCTGAGACTGTTGGTATTTGAGGCAGCTAGCAGAGGATTTATTGAGAATTTTATACACATCATCTAGAATATTAAAACCAGAATTGGTGGTGACAAAGATTGTAACATCATCTGCAAAGGCCCAGACTTGGAAATATTTATCGGTTCCAGGAAGAGGGCACTTGTTGGTACCCCAAAAACTTCTCAGGGCATTGAACAAGGGCTCAATGGCAATGGAGTACAGCAGTCCAGACAGTGGGCAGCCTTGACAGATACCTTTCTCTGCTGTAAAGGGGGCGGTAAGTGAACTGCCTACCTAGAGAGGGCTCTTGACACCTTTATAAATACAGAAAGTGTATGTACATGTATGATATGAACTACTCTTGTGGACAAGCCGTTGAATGTCTGTCGCTGTGATAGCAAAATGGCTCTCTCGCAACTATTTCGCAAGACTGTTGTTCTGCGTGAGACTACTGCTCTCACGACTGCAGTCACATTTAACGACTCGTCCAATCCGATAGTTCATTTATGCACGTTTGTACGTAGTACAACAGTTGGCGTGGCGGTCAATGAGACTGCCCGGGCGCTTTCTTTTTATCCGATGGTGGTAATATTTTCAAATACTTCAGTAAAAAGTCTTCAGTAAGTTTGAGCCGTTTTCCATACAACAAGTCAAGAGACTCGTAGCCAATTCTCCAACGTCGAGCTGTGGCCTAGATCCTATACCAACAGGTCTACTGAAACGGTGTGTAACAGAACTTGCACCAGTTATTACTCGCATTGTTAACAAATCCCTCATCAGTGGACATTTTCCCGACAACTTAAAAAGTGCTCACATTACACCACTGATGAAAAATCCCAAGCTGGACCCTGAAGACTTAAAGAATTACCGGCCTGTAGCCAACCTAAAGTTCTTGTCAAAAGCTGTTGAACGCGCAGCTGTCTGCCAGATAAAACACTACCTGTCGACAAATGACTTGAACGCCACAATGCAGTCAGCTTATCGCAAAAATCACAGTTGTGAAACAACCTTACTTCGTGTTTGCAACGATCTCTTGCTTGCACTGGATGGCGGTCGAGAAGCAGTCTTGCTGCTATTAGACTATTCGGCAGCTTTTGACACGATAAGGCATGATATATTATTTGAACGACTAGAGCAGAGGTTTGGCTTTCAAGAAAAAGCACTGAACTGGATTCAGACATATTTCAGGAATCGAAGTCAATCGGTCATCACAGGAGACCAGATATCAACCAGTTACTCTCCGCAACGAGGTGTTCCCCAGGGTTCAGTAATCGGGCCAATTGTATTCAACTTATATTCTTCACCACTGGAGGATGTCATCAAGTCACATGGTATTTACCATGCCATATACGCAGACGACACCCAATTGTACTCAATTCTTGAACAAACTGATCAGTCTAATGTCATCTCAAATCTTGAAGCCTGCTTGAATGACATCAAGGCATGGTCTTCAGCAAATGGGATGAAACTTAATGAGGAAAAGACAGAAATTCTCCACATTTCATCACGTTTTAGAAATAAATCCACTATTCCTCCAATCACCTTCGATAATTCATATATTCAACCAATTCAAAGCGCACGGAACCTTGGGGTTATCCTGGATCAACATCTAACTATGACAAAGCACATCAACAACATACATGTATGTCGTGCCTCTTCCTTCGGCTTACACAAAATAGGAAAAATTAGACAGTTTTTGGATCAACCAACAACAGAAAGGTTGATCCACGCATTCGTGATGAGCCGCTTAGACAACTGTAATAGCCTTCTCAACGGATTACCAGACTCACAACTCAATAAACTTCAACGCATACAAAATGCAGCAGCTAGGATGATCACCAAAACACGCTTATATGAACCAATTTCTCCAGTCTTACATCAGCTACATTGGCTACCAGTAAAATCCCGGATAACTTTTAAAATATTGGTTTTGATCTACAAATGCACACATGAAATGGCCCCGGTTTACCTCCAAGAATTAATCAGCAAATATCATCCATCAAGAACTCTTCGCTCCAGCAACAAAGATCTTCTCACTCCGCATCCAGTTTTCACCAAATCATATGGTCAACGTGCCTTCCAATTCATTGCACCTGAACTATGGAACAATCTGCCACACCACATCAAAAACTGCCCCACCCTGGAACAATTTAAGTTAAAACTTAAAACACACCTGTTTACCCACTCAAGCGCGTAGAGACTTCATTGTAATATGCGCTTTATAAGAACTGTTTATTATTATTATTATTATTAATACTGTAAATAAAATAAATTTTTAGACTGAGAGCAGTAGTAAATGAGTTCCGTGCTGTTAACTACTTCAGTAACGTAATAGTTTTATAAATAAGCTCGGTGGTCTAGTGGTAAGACATCTGCTCTAGCAATGCAAATTTGCCAGAAGATTTTTCTGAAGAAGAAGTGGAGACAGACTCCGATTTGGAGGGAGAAGACGAAGTGGTTGACCATACTTACAATGCTTTTCTCCAAGATGTGGCTAGTCGACGAGATCATGGAGACGACGCAGGAACTCGGTTCTTCATACCGTGGATGATAAGGTAAGTAAATATTTTTTAGGGGAAACTTACTGTTTACTTCCATTTTCAATAAATTTCGACAAATACCTTATGCAATGAAATTCATAATACTCCAATTTTTACAATACGTATTACAAACTTGTTTTATAACATTAGAACAGTTTTGTTTTTTTAAGAACTAGTGCTACACTGTACATATCTTGGCTCTACCCCAAAAATCGTGGTAGGAGAAAAATTTGCCAAATGACCTGCCATTGTCAATAATATATTTTTATTATCGATTTTATTTTATTATTTATTTTTTATTACTCTTTTAGTTTTCTTATTTTTATTTATTTTCCTTTATTTCTTAATTCTTAATTTCTTTACATAATACTTTACTTTATAATAACTGGACGGAATTTTTACAAATTTATAAATCATTTTTACAAATTAGTTGCATGATTTGTGAATTCATGTGAACCAATTACCAAACCAATTTGCTCACCCCGTCCCCAATCCCGATTCAAAATATTTACAATGACATTTTTTGTTTACACTTTTTGTGTGCAGGTTCAAAGTGACCCTGATGAAGATGACAATGCCCATGCCCCTTCCTTGGAAAGTGATGATGAGCTGAATCACCAGCCAAGTACATGTACTAGTGATGTTTATTTCGGGTGGTGTCCTCGAACTGTGATGGCTCTCCATAGGGTTCTGTCCTGCATTGCTGTCCATACATGTAGCTCTGCTGTCTCCAGTCCGGTGTCTTTCTTCAAAACATCTAAGTATGTCAACTTTGGTCTACCACGTTTCCTGCGTCCATGTTTTGGTTCCCAGTAAATGAGTTTTGATGCAGACTCCTCGCTCCTACTACAGTGCGCAACAAATCTCATTCCTCATTCCCTGATCTTATCACTCAATCTTGGAAAGTCTCCATACAGCTCTGCGTTTGTCATTTGCTGTTCCCAGTAAACATTTAGGACAGTCCTGAGCATACGTGTAGGCCCTATACATGTACATGTAGGTGCCATTCAACTCTTTAGCAAGTTTGGATGTAACAGTCCAGGCTTCGCACCCATAGAGAAGGACTGATTCAACAGTTGCAGCAAAGATTCTTTAAACTCCTGGGAAGACTTGACTCCCAGATCTTCTGTAGTTTGCTGCAAGCCCGCCATGTTGCAGCTTTACGCTGTTTGATGTCTTTTTCACTGCTCTCCATCCAAGCTCCTAAGTATTTGAAGTTCTTTACTTCCTCCAGTGCTTTACCGTCATTTGTCCTGATGCTTGTGTGGTTGCCATTGTAAGCCATGAACTTTGTTTTGCTGGAGTTCATCTTCAAGCCGATTTTCGCCACTGACGTTTCGACTCTCTGTATCAGCTCTTGTGCTTGACTCATCTTGTTTGACAGAAGTGCGATGTTGTCAGCAAAATCCAAGTCGGTTACAACCACTGGTCCTATTCTCCTGCATCTTCTTCATTCAAGGTGAAATCCAAGCTCATCTTCTTTACCATCTATAGCCATTCTCAACGCATAATCAAGGACAATAATGAACAGGTACGGAGCAAGGGTGTCACCCTGAAGAACACCGGCCAGCAGGTCAAACAATTGTGTTTCTCCATCTGGTGAAATTACCCTAGCTTTTGTATTCTCATACATTTTGCCAATTGCTTTGGTATTCCGTAGGCTAGAAGAATCTTCAACATTTTACCTTGATGGATGAAATCAATAAAGGTTGTGATTGCGGATAGGTTGTGAGCTTCCACCTCTTCAATTAGCCTTCGTAGAGCAAGAATGTGCCCAATTGTTGTTCTCCCTTCCCGGAATCATTCTGGTTGGTTCTCTAGTGCTTGTCCAGCTCAGGTCTGATTCTGTTCAAAAGCATTCTATTGCACATTTTTGCTACTATAGAACTGAGACTGATGCCCCTGTAGTTTTCTCCCAAGCTAAGATCTCCAGTCTTGGGGATAAGTACTATATTTAGAATTGACCACTGATCTGGCTTCGCACCATGCAGGAGAGCATCATTACAAAAGTCCAATACTAAGTCGTCCAAATCACATCTCTTGAGCACTGCAGGTGGGATGCCATCCTCGCCACAGCTCTTTCCTTCTACCAGTGAAGATCTAGTACCATCTTCATATTCCTTGTGGTCAAATGGCCCAACTTTGATGTCTAATCCATCCAGGATAGGTGTTATAGTCTCCTCTTCATCTTTTATCCCAGGGGTACTACCAAGAAGGTTGCTGAAATGGTTGTACCAGTTTGTCACTCTTTCCTTCTGTGTGTCACCCTTAATTTGGCCTTTCATACTTGATTTTCTGCCTGTGATGTCATTAGTTAGCTGCCAACCTAATGCATGCTTGGCATTCACATGTGCCCTCTCTACTGCTCTCAACTTGATGTTAGTATCATCTTCTATTACAGCATTATATGCATCATCAAGGTTCTGCTTAGCTTTCACATAGTCATCCTTGTTCTCGTCAGTCATATCTTGCTGGAAAGACTCAAAAGCCCCTCTGATCTTGTCCCTAGCACTGGTCACCCTGGGGTCGCTAGACAGGCGTATCTTTCTCAGCCGTTTCTTTTCAGGAATGAGCTTCTCAGCTGCTTCTTTATTAGCAATGATGAAGCTGTTGTATTTATCTGTTGCCATTTCCTGCTCCTGTGCAAGAACCTCATATCTATTCTTGACTTCAATGGTATACAGATGTTGCAGCTTGCTATCGGTTGAAAGGGTTTTCCAATCGCACTGCTTCTTTCCTGGCACTGCTTTACTTTTCCTGAGACTCAATCTCATCTTAGATGATACCACTCTATGATCAGAGCCTATGCTGGAGAATGAGCTGTACATGTGCCTCAGCGTTCAGCAGACTGTTCTTCCACTTTCTCCTCACAAGAATGTAGTCTAATTGGTACTTGTTACCACCTGGACTTGTGAATGTCCAGAGCTTTCCTGTCTTCTTTTGAAACTGGGTGTTGGCTATGATGAAGTTTGCCTCTTTTGCCAGGTCAGTAAGGTACTTCCCATTCCTGTAAGTATTGTCATGATAGGTAAATCTTCCATCCTCCGGTCCAACTCGGGCGTTATGTGCTGGGACAGACTCAATAGCGCTCCTGAGATCGTTGTAGTGGTCTTCTACTACGTCTTCCTCCACAACATTAGTCGGGCAATAGGTGACAATAACTGTTGTTGCCAGATTACCCTGGAAGTTTGCAGTAAGTATTCTGTCATTGTAGGATTTGACACTAGCTAGTGAGTTCTTGACATTGTATTCAGTACAATACCTACTCCCCCTGTAGCAGCTCCAATAGAGTTCTTTGTGGCTGGGGATGTGATAAGGGTTCTGCCAAGAATGCTCTCATATTTGATGGTTTCCTCATGAACTATTCGATTTTCTTGGATACCAAGCACTTCAATGTTGTACTCAATCAGGTTATGCACCAGTTCTTCCCTGCGCTTTTGCTCCCGAATTGTCCTTACGTTCATGGTAGAGATTGTTGTAGTTTTCCCGACAATTGACAAGGTTTCTCCTCCTACAGACATCACCTTCAGGCTTGTCCCTCCCATTTGGGTTTGGGGGCAGGTCGTCATGTGATCCTCTTAGAAAGATGTCTGCACAAAGAGAAGTTTGATCTGAAGTAGAGACTCTAACCCTAGTGAACTGTGGTCGCAGGTCCTACAGCTAGGTTTGTCAAATGAGTTTTTCTTCTCCAAATTGTCCAGTGGTCGTTGGAAATGTATTGAAACAACACCATTCTCATCCGCCCTTCACTCTTGTAGTCTCCATCTCCAAACAGAAAAAACTTGATGTACAGGCTTAAGGACATCCTGTTTTGGGGGTTTGAAGTCAGAGTTTTCCTTTTCCTAGATGGGTTGCCTTTCATGGCTTACGAGCCCATCTGCCACTAGTGATGGGCGTTCTAATCAAAGGAAACGTCATACCATACAACTTGCTGCTCGTCGTAGTGCTGCTGAAGTTGTCCAACCTTTAGTGTAGGAAGCTTTCAATGGAACCCAGGAAAATCCTTCAGTCTGCAGCACCCTTTCATAGCCACACCAGTAGCATCAAATTTGGCAAGAGCCACCCAAGCCAAGAAAGCCGTCGACTACTTCAAGATGTTTTGGAATCATGAAATAGCACACCATGTTTGTCACCAAACAAATCTTTATGCCCAACAAAGAAAGTCGCACAGAGCCCCCATCCACCATGAAATGGACTCCTCTCGATAATGTGGGTTTGGATGCTTTCATCGGTCTTAGTATAGCTCAAGGGTTAGACCGTCGAGCGCACCTCCGTGACTACTGGTCAATCAAGCCTTGGTTACGGACGCCTTGGTATGGAGAAGTTTTTCCAAATCCATAGATACCGTCATTGCTGTGACAATGCTGCATATAATGGCGATGACCCAAACAGAGACAGACTGTTCAAAGTGCGATATCTCATACGTACGCTGGAAGAAAACTTCAAGTCAGCATATACATGTACATGTACACCGACAGAACAGATTTCTATTAATGAACAAATGAAAGGAACAAAATGCAGAGTTTCGTTTATAAAATACATGCCAAAGAACCCTACCAGGTTTGGGATCAAAGTCTAGGTGCTTGCGGACAGCAAAAATGGCTACTTTACCCGTTTTCAAATATACACCAGAAAAGTTGATGGGGGGGGGGGAATCGGGTCTTGCTTCTCGTGTTGTAAATGAATTATCAGTGGACTTTAGAAACAGGGATATCAGCTGTATTTTGATAATTTTTATACTTCCCCTGCACTGTCTAGAGTTTTTACAGAATGGTATTTTGTCATGTGGAACTGTCCGCTTCAATCGGAAGAACGCTTCAATAGACATCAAACCTAAAGCGAGAGATGGTTTTGTAAAAGGAGCAATGACATACCGCAAATGTGGACAACTTACTGCCGTGAGATGGAAGGATAAGCGAGATGTCACACCACTCTCCACCATCCACAGAAATGGTGTTACTGTAATTCCACCAAGACGAAATGTGAGTAGGAACCCGTCCGAAAGCCCAATATGATAGTAGACTACAACCGTCACATGGGTGGTGTAGACTTACTTGACCAGCTGCTGTGTTACTATAGTTTACGAAGAAGAACATTGAAATGGTGGAAAAAAGTGTTCTGGCATCTTATGTGATAATGAAAGAGACAACAGGCAAACAAATTGAACAACAGACATTCCGGGAACAACTGGTGAGTGAACTGACAAATGCTCAAATACAAAGAAGGGCTAATCGTGATGATCCTGCAAATCACCGTGGATTCCCTCTTTTGTTGGCTGACGTACCTCATCCAGGTAGCGGGGCCCCATACCATCTGTAGCTAGCTGCGAGGACGTCTGGTATGCATCTCCAGGTAGCAAACATTGACAATGGAATAAGGAGGACATGTCAAGTGTGTGGTATTACTTGTAATCGCTACCTTCATAAGAAGAACTGTTGGAATGTATGGAATTCCCCTAAATTTTAGACTGTGCATGGGGGATTTGCTCCTGTAGATGTACACTTTCAATTTGTGTAAGCATGAACATGTACTGGTATGTCACATGAATTCATATTTTCACAAGGCTACATGTAGTAATGTACGTACTCTATACAATGTCTCACATTATCCAAGACCTCAAATCGCTTTACAAGAGAAACTATACTGCATTCATGATAATTAGAATTGGTTGCTATGGCAACAGTATTTGTTTCCTGAAAATGTTATGTCAGAATGGTTTGGGAGGGTACTGTTTCCTAAAAGAAAGGTCTGGAGGGGGTGAAGGGGACCCCCAGATCGAGAGCGTAGAGTTTGACAAACCTTGATTACAGGGGGCAAGGAGGAAGGGGGTGCACTATCGCGGCAGGTGAACTTCGAAGACAACACCTGGCCAGGGGAGGGGGAAGGGAGAGAGGGGAGAAAAGACTAAGGCTCCCATTCTGGGTTCTGTCACAGAGGGAGACGGAACAGAAGGGGGCATCTTGCATCTTGCATTGTTGTACTCTCCTAAAAGCATTGCTGCTGTCCTGGAGAGGGTGGGTTGCAAATACCATTTAGTGCTCTGTGCTTGTGCTCATAAAGATGGTAGTACATTGTACATTCAATTTGTCATGAGAGAGATGGGCAGCTCCATCTTTCTTATAGCTGGCAGTGCTTTTCTCTGGTACCCTTTCAAATTTGTTGCAGTGACTGCAGCCACTGGTAGCCTGTTCCAAATCCGAACAGCTCTTGGGAAAGGGCTATAGAGGTACATGTAGCAGTCAACTCTGGAAAATGGTTGCCTGTAGGTGAGGCTATGTTGATTGGTCTGAATGTGTCAGCTTGATCTTCTTTTCTCTTGGATGATGTTTGGAGGAGTAGTTATATTTATTTGGCCATGTAGAATTTTGTAGCTATGAGTTCGACCTGATGAAGGAGACGTCTGTTATGCAGGGTGTCCCATCCCAGCAATGTCAGCATGTCAGACACACTTGATTCTTGGTGAAGTCCTTCATGACAAAACGTGCTGCTTGACGTTGGATGCTCTCAACAATTTTGATGTTGCGGTTTGTGTTTGGGTTCTACGCACTTGTGGCAAATTCAAGTCGTGGTCTTACTTGAGTGTTGTATGCCGTCTCCTTGACCTCCCTCCGACATTTTCCAAGGGTGCGTCTGATCCAAGGGTCTGTCTGATCAACCCTAGCGATCTTGAAGCCTAGGCTCTGACTGCTTCTGCCTAAGTGTTCCAGCTTAGGGAGCATGGATAAATTATGTCATGGGCACGACCGCGATCCGACGCGTTCCTTCGCGTGACAACTCAAACAACCCACCCAGTGTCACGCACTGTCACGCGTTCTTCAGCAATCGCCCGGTCTTGAGGGAGAATCACTGTAAAACAAAGGAACAATGGTCTTGGCCAAATGCCACAGCGTAGTTATAATCAGCTTACTAGATAAACCCTAGCCTTTTTCCCCGCAATAAGTCTTCATGGTAAAAATAAATTTAACAAGACAGGTGAAAAAATTAAGGTTTAAAAAACGTTTGCACAACCACGGATGTTATCAAAAACAATGCGTATTCAACAGTGTCAAAAACAATGCGTCTTCAACAGTGCATTTTGACTTTGCACAAACACCCCGCTCAAAAATTTTCAAAAACAACAAAACAAAACAACAAATTAAAGAAGAAACAAATCTTACATTTTACAGTAAAATAATCATTCTGTTGATCCAAAATGTCCCAAATGGCGTCATTTTTGTAAAATAAAACCTACACGTTGTGCAGTTTTTCGTAAACAAGCTAGCATTTCCGAGGGGAGCTGTCCTTTGAAGACCATGCTTTGACGATCGTTGCGTGCATGCCTGTGGCTCATTGTTTCAGGCACGATTTTAGATCGCGCAGCAGCGATGGTGATATTGCAATTCAGGGGAAAACCAGCTTTTCTCCGAGCGAGCATGCACAAGACACGTAATGTCTTTGGCCAAGGTGCTTTAAACGGGTGTTGTGATCTATCGCGCAATGCATTGGGATATTTAACCAATAGGGGGATTTCACTCCCATGGTATCGCATTGTTTTGAATTTCCCTCCAGCGCTAAATGTTTCCTGCCTTTATTGTTGCACCTACATGTAAAGGAACGAGACTACGAACCTGAAAATTGGAAACGACTTGACTGCGTGTGCTGTGTAAAATGTGGTCACAATGTGGTCCGTGTTTTTAAGAATTTCCGAGTGAATTTTTTTACGCTTATCGGAACCGTAAAAATGTTAACATGAAACCGGATATTTGGTATGCATCTTAGAATTTTACTAAAGGCACCGACGGCAGTTGGTTAAACAGGGCACGGCAATTCATTGCCGTGAATTGTCTGTGATTTGAAGAACATTGCTGCAATTGCATAGGGCAATGTCGTCGGTGCCGTCGGTAATTTCGGGGAGAATTTTTGGACGACATACAGAGGAAGTGGGATTTTAGATAGAGATACATGTACTTAAAGGTATTGTAGCATGTAATTATAGCAGATTGACTTTTTAGTTTCCCAAACTCAAGGATTAACAGTACATCTCTCCAACCCATTGTCCAGTACACCTGAGCTAGACCACAAACACTAATCCTTCACTCCTTTGTGGGCTACTTTTGTGCTGCCTTGTCCTTGTAATCTGACCAACAAAAGGCACCAACAATAAAGTTTGATAATGAGGGAACCTAAAAATCACTGGAGCGCAAATCCCATAGTGTCATGTGGCCGTGACAATTTTGGAACAACTGCTTTCTGTCACACATTCTTATCCATGGTCCTTTAGGTTGTCAGTGATGGTGACTCCAAGGTATTTGCATTTTATCTCGTGTGGAATTTCCTGAATAGAGATTGTAAAGGTATGGTCGAACTTTATCCTCTTCAGGGTGATGCAGAGGTGGCAACATTTTGTGATGTAGAATTTCATGTCCCATCTCTGAGCCCATTCAAAGACTACCTGGAGATCAGCTTGGAGAGTCTAAAGATCTCTACGGGACTTTATACACCTGTAGATTACACTTATTCAGCAGTTGCTTATTTGAAAAGGTGGCTGTGGGGAGGGCCGAGCCGTACAGTCACGCCTTGGAAAGCGCAGCCTATTCAGGCAGACCTATTGGGGGAAAGAAGAGTGACGCTGGGTCTTTTGCTCTACCAGTTAAGGCTGGTATTGTGGGTCGGGAGGCCAGCAGAGCATAGGCCGGCGTGACAGTGGGTTTGGGATTCTTGAGAGGATGTTTAGGATCAGATTTGTTGCCATGGATAAAAACGGGAGGGGGATGAAGTGGGTTGCCAGTGACTTGTGGCAGGTGCTGTACTGATGGCCATACTTCTCATTGTTAAAACACTTGACCGACTCAGTCGACAGTAAAACACAATAATTTGCACCAGCATAGGTGAAATTAGTATGATCGGGAGGAGTGACATTTTGGTCTGAAAGTTTTTCTTGTATGCAAATTTGTAATATAAAACCTAAAGAGCTATGAACTTTAACAACCTTTAATGTTAATATTGTACAAAAAGCGTCTTACTGTTATTATGTTTGTGTTCATAAATGACTGACTCCCCCTCAGGTCTATGCACTAACATTCTGTGTGTTTTGTACATTGACGATTATAGGCATAATGAAAAAACATGCAATTTTTACTTTGGCACAGTTGAGTTCATATAAAAAGTTATCAAGAATGGTTTCTCTTAAAGGTTTAAAATTTTTTGTAAATTTACCTGTTCCACATTTCTCTGACTGATCTCGTGTAAAGAATACTTCAGCTTACTGCGGTCACTCTCTGCAGAAGAATCCTAGACATGTAATCAATACATACAATAACAAGTTAAATTCAACTAATTCTCAAGGAAGTTTGCTTCCCATGGTTTGACCTATGGTTTGACCATTATTGTTCACAAGCTTGGACAAGTTCCTTGCTCTATGGACAATCTTATAACAATGGTTTTTCTTGTGTTAAGATATGGAAGCTTTTTAAGTCATCAACACATCCACAAATCAAGGTTAAAATATGCAATTTTTTTTAAAACTTCATATCATGTGCTTGTTGCAACAAGCGCAAGTTCAGAACCAGTGTTCAAAATGAGATTTAAAAAAAATTGTTATTGTCAGTGTCACAAAAAGGTGATATTTTTGTTAACGTTAGCTATACGTTGTAACCAAATTCCTCCTACATATGCAAATTTCTAGGGCGTGGAAGTACGTCACGTGTCCTAGAAGTTTTTTCTCTTTGTGTTTATGCCTAATTTAGACAGGCTATTTTGGTTAATAAAAAGGTGGTCTTATTTTTCGTGCAAGGAGTATAATAAAAGGAAATTCCTAAGGAACTGGCTTGGAGGATGATGGAGGGGAGACTGGCAGATCGTTGAAGGGTGCGTTAGCATCAGGAATGAGCTGTGATGTAGTGATCAAGAATATATGATCAAAAGTCTTGGGTATAATTTCCCAGAAAGTTGGGCGATAGCCTAGATAATTTAAAGATCGAGAAGATCGTCTTGGCGACATTTTAGCCAATAGTTTTCAGCGGTAACTGAAAGTGAGAGTGGTGGTGATTATAGGGAAGTTGGTGAATGGGGATATTGTCGAACCCCGAGTCTCCCGTTTTATGCATAGAAAGCCAGTTGAAACTGGCTTCCTATTTGGGCCGAGAACTAACCCCGAAGTGGAAATGGTGAAGTGACAAGCCCGACCTCATTATTTGGACCGAGTGCGGGATCCGGAACAACCCCATCAGAAGGATTAGACCTCGGCTGAGAAAACGCCGGACGGCCACACTCCAATACCGGGACGTCAGATACACTCAGTCGTAATAAAAGAACTTTGGTGGCGGGTAGGATTCTTTATATTAGAGCAATTCAAATCTTCACGCTTGCGTGCTCTAAACACGAAGACCGCAATTAGTATTAAGGATTTAGGACTAACATAATCCCCTCGTTCATTAATGTAATTAGGGTTTCACTGGTAATTAATTTTGTTAATTTTCTTGTAGATAGTTGTAAATAAATAATTTATAATCAGTACGATTTTTGAGAGGAAAGTGTATATTATTTTGGGTCAGTATTTAATTCAGTCTCGGACGCATTGTGCGTGTAGGCAGGGTGGTCCCGGGTTTGTGACAGTCAGGTAGAGTGAAAAAACAACAATTTTTTTCAAAAAACTATCCCAATGTAAAAAAAATAAGTTAGACCACAGTTTGTTTCCAGGTGATGCAATGCCTTTGAACAAAAACCCTGAAAATACAAAGATTCAATCTGTTGTGTACATTTTACAGACATTTGTAGAGGGCGTTGTAGCATGTGCAGGCATGCAACTCTTCAGCCGAAAAAAAAAGCGGAAAATTACCGATCAATGATGTCTTACCTAGTGGACGCCATCGTTATTTTTCGAGCAAACACCTATCGATCGCGTGGTTCACTTGCACTCTTACAGCGTCTGGTTTCCGCCGCATCCCCTTACACAAATAGCAATAAAAACACTACGGAGCCAGACTTGGCGTCAAAAGAAATACTAATACATGTAGACAGCTTGGGTGTTGTAGAGTGCTTAGAACTGTATTTAACAGTTTGCGCAATGTGAAAAAAGTGATATTAACAGTAAACTTGTATCGCGCCCTCCTGTCAAAACTCTCCAAGAGAGGGTACTACACAAATTCATCGCTAATTTCACAGATGTCTACTGAGGGCATTACATGTGTAAAAAAAAAGATAGGCAGCAATTGATTGACTCGCCACAAAGGTCTCAAAGAGAGGTCTCAAAAATCAGTTCGTAAAGCAAACTAAACCCCATATCAGGGAACAGCTAGTCTCACAAGTTAGCATGTAAAGTAAGCCTGTGACGGTTACACGGTTAACCGACCGATCATCCGGTTAAACGTTTACATTTTTAGGGTTTGGATAAACATAAAAATCACTCGAAAAGTGCCGCGAAACGCTGACCCTAATAATTGCGATCACGATTTACACAGCGCACGAACCCGTGCGACACACACACATATCATTTCCAATTTACAGGCTTGCAGTCTTTGTTATTTCGGCATTACTGTGCATGCGGCAATAAATGCAAGAAACATTGAATGCTAGAGGGCGTTCCACAATAATTTGATTGCGCATGCTCGTTTATTTCGCAGTTTGTTTGTGCAAAGTCAAAATGCTGCAAGGAAGACGCAATGTTTTTTATCACATGCTCGATAGTGTTAACGGTATTTTTTTTACTCGAAATTATGTTCATGAAATGGACGGTTACACAAGTAACCAACTGTTTCAGAAACGGTTACACATTTACAAAAATAACCGTAAATGCACAGGCTTAAACCAGCCTGTGACAGTTACACAGTTACACTGTTAAACCGACCAATCATCCGGTTAAACGTTTACATTTTTACGCTTCAGAAATCGGAAACGATATGTGTGTGTGTGTCGCATGGGATCATGTGCTGTGTAAATCAGGATCGCAAATGACGTCATGATCACGTGATGGAGAATGTTAGGCCAGAATTAACATCTACAATACAAGACAAGTCCATAACTGAAAAAAGTTTAAGGATCAGATGTTTACGTCTTGAGATATGATAGACACAAGATTGAGTAGACAAATATTCACACTGCTGTCACGTGAATAGTTAATTAAGAATTTTAATCTAGTGACAACTACAAACTAATTCAAGGCATAAGCTTCAGTGTGGTATATGATTTATCTACTTCTGAAAATTAAAAGAGACATATGACAGGTAGAAAAGTCACTTGTTAAGTCAATAGGGTTTTGTTGAAAGAAAGAAGAATAATAATTTTTTTTTAAATAATCTCGACAGAAACAATAGCTGTTTCGACTAACACATAGGAAAAACTAACCTTTAGTTAAATAACTTTTATCAAACATGTAAACGTACAGGTTGTACACTATAACAAATTATTGCTATGGTAAGCAAGATGTGACAGTGACGGGACCCAAAATTTAAGATGTAATACACCCCAGCTTGAATACATGATGCAAAGTTTCAGCTTGATCGCCGAAGTCGTTCTGTACGCATACATAGATCTTGTAAAACATACCTTGGTGGTGACATAACGTGACATTTGATGACGTCATGAAAACGTCACTCCACATTATATCCGTGAAGGACCTTGCAAGTCTGACACAAAATAAAACTTGACTGTAGCTTGCTTTGTACCCAAGATATGTAATAATTTGTGAAAATTTCAAAAATTTGTAAAAATTATTGTGATGATGTCATCAAGTCGTCACTACAGCTGTACAATGTAAGTAGATACATGTATACGGCTTCAAAAAGGAAAACCTTTAAGGCAATACCACGTGACACATGACGTCATCAATCTACAACTTAACACATTGTTTTCTGCATGAAGGTCATTATGTACACCGATTTTGAAACGATTATAAACAAACCTCGCCAGAGACATCTAGTAAAAAGGTGTATTTTGAGCTGTTTTAAACCTGCCGCTAGAGGGCGCTTTTAGATGTTATGACGTCACCGGTCCTATTTTTGTAAACCAGACCTTTTCCGGACTATAACATCGTTGAAAACAACTTCAAAAAAGATACAAGTTTTAAATTACAAGGCACTTCTGGTTTCGATCATGTAATGTCACGCACACAATAAAACATGAAGACCTATTACCTCTATATAATCCCGTAAAAAGCAACCGATGTTCTCATATTCTTGATTTGATATGGATTTTCAAACATTAAAATTGTTATTGTTGAAAAACCTTGTAATTTGACACCTGATGACGTCATCATGACGTAATTGAAGCGGTTTCATCTCTTACTGACTATCTAACTATATGTTAGGTTTCAAGTTTATATGAGCTTGGGAAGTGTGCTTTTGATAGCGGACAATCGAGGGAGAGAAGAAGAAGAAGAAGAACTAGATATTTAGAGTTTGTCTTACCACAAACTCAAGATGTTCGGTTCTGGGAGTTGGGGGGGGGGGGGAATGATGAGCCGTTTAAAAAGAAACGTGTTGTCATGAAGAGTTTCATTAATTTTTTCAAAAAACATGTCAGTACTTGTGAACCATTAGTTAAATATCTTTTAACAAACATGTAAAACGCAAAGTTGTACACTGTGACAAATTATTGCTGGAAAGCAAGATGTCGCCGTGACTGGACCAACATGTAAGGTTTCAGCTTGTTTGCCAAAGTCGTTCTCTACATATAGATCTTGTAAAACAGTACCTTGGTGGTGACATAACAAGACAATTGATCACGTTGTGAAAACGTCACTCCACATTTATCCTTATAAAGTCGGATGCAAAATAAAAATTTAATGTAGCTTGCTCTGTACTCAAGATATGTAATAATTGTTCAAAATTTCAAAAATTTGTAAAAATTAATGAGATGACGTCAAAATGTCGTCAATCTAGCTTTAGGTAGTCATTATTAATATGCCAAGTTTCAACTCAGTCAAACATGTGGTTTGGTAGATAGACGGCTTCAAAAAGTAAACCTTTAAGGCAATACCACGTGACACATGATGACGTCATTAATCTACATCTACACACATATGTTGTCTGCATGACGGTCATTAAGTATACCAATTTTGAATCGACTATCACAAACTTTGCCACAGACATCTAGTAAAAGTGTATTTTGAGCTATTTTAAACCTGCCGCTAGAGGGCGCTTTTAGATGTTACATGTATGACGTCACTGGTCCTATTTTTGTAAACCAGACCTTTGCCGCACTATAACATCGTTGAAAACGACTTCAAAAAAGTTGCCACTTTTAAATTACAAGGCACCTCTGGTTTTGACCGGAAGTACATGTAGAGGTCATATAAGGTTACGCACATTAAACAAAATGAAGACCCCTCTTTATAATCCCTTAAAAAGCAACCGACGGTCTGTTATTGTTGATTTGATAGGGATTTTCAATGATTAAAATGTATAATGTAGAAAAACCTTTTAATTTGACACCTGATGACGTCATCATGACGCTATTAAATCTGTTTCATCTCCTAATGATTATCTAACCATATGTGAAGTTTCAAGTTTATATGACCTTGGGAAGTGTGCTTTTGTTAGTGGACAATCGACGGAGAGAAGAAGAAGAAGAAGTATTAAGAAAAAAAAGAGAAAACAAAAACGAACAAAAACAAGAGGTGTTCGGCTGTCGCCCGAACACCTAAGAAGAAGTACTAAGAAAGAAAAAAAAAAGGAAACTTAAAAAGAACAAAAACAAGAAGTGTTCGGCTGTCGCCCGAACACCAAATAAAAAAAATCTTTACAGAAACAATAGCTGTTTCGACTACCTAACACGCCGGAACAGCTAAACAAAATCTTGACACAAACAATAGCTGCTCGGACTAACAGGTCGGAACAGCTAATAAAAAATAATAAAAATCTTGACAGTAACAAAAGCTGTTCCGACTAACACGTCGGAACAGCTAATAATAATAATAACTGACATAAATTTTGGTTGCATAACAAAAACGAGGTGTTCGGCATGATATTAAAATTTTGGTCGTAATACATCCCAGCTTGAATTCATGCAAGCTTGGTTTCAGCTTAACCAAGCATTTATTTCTCTGTATAAAGATCTTGTAAAACTGCACCTTGAAGGTGAGGTCATGTTACACCTAATGACGTCATCAAGATGTGAACTAAATTAGTGGATGTAACACATCCCAACTTGAATACGTGCAAAGTTTCACCTTGATCACCAAAGTTGTTCTTTACAAGTGGATCTCGTAAAAAACTACCTTTGTGGGTAAATGTAACGTGACAAATGATGACGTCGTGAAGACGTCAGTCCATATTTTAACCATAAATGACCTTCCGAGCCTTATGCAAAACAACATTTGATTGCAGCTTGTTTTGTTCTAAAGATAGGCATTTTTGGGGCATATTCTTCAAAATATGGACCATTTTACAACCTCAAATGTCATTTTTCAAAACAATCTTTTTGACCTTGTAAGATATTTTAAATAATTGTATACATATTTAAGTTTACCAAAATGTTCATGTAAGGATAGTTCAGTTAGTTTTCATCTTGCAGTGGTCATTTTAAAAAGTAGAGTCTCCAGCAGTGAAACATGTGGTTATTTACATTTAGTTCAAAGATAGCACAAGTAAAGCACAAGGAACATTCATTCTTTTCTATGGTGAGGCCCAACTGATGTAGTTTCAAATAAAAATTTAAAAAACTCAACAAAACATCACACACAGAAAATATAAGCCTGACAGAAGAGAGCATAACATTGACGGAAAAACTAAGCAAATATTGTCTGTTATTAATTTATTTCTGGCACAACACTACCGTAATTTCTCTTAAATATTTGCAGCCTCTCATACCTAAAATCTAAAAGAAAAAAGAAAAATTTTCAAGCTTCCATAATTTTTTTTGGGCTAAAAACACGCAGTTTCGAACGTCATTGATGGTAATTAAACTTAAGATGGGAACAGTGTCTCTTTGATCATTAATAAGCAATTTGGAAATCAAACATAAGCTTTGATACTCTCGTCGTTTACTAAGAGGGAATAAATTTAAGCGAGCAAGTCTAGACTCATAAGGTTCATCTTGGCGTCTCTGTTTTAGGATCATTCTGGTGGCTGTCCATTGGATTTTTTCTACAGCCTCAATATTTTTATGTAAAAATGGATTCCAAATTGGAGAGCAATAATCTAACACAGGCAAAACCAGAGACTTATACAATTGCAAGAGAGCTTCAAGTGATGAATGACCAGCTACATGTACACTGCGGATAAAACCAAGTAATCTATTGCACTTGGAGACAGTGTTTTGAACATGATTATCCCAAGACATATTATAGGACAATGACTCCAAGCAATTTAAGATAGTCAACTGTTTCAAGAGACTGGTCCTGCACATAGTAAGTAGGTTTAGATCGAGATCTACTACGATTCAAGGATAAAACCTTACATTTGGAAGTATTCAAGGTCAGATAATTCTTTTGAGACTAACTTACAAGCTGGTCAAGATCATTTTGTAAAATTGTTTCATGTTCATACGAATTCACAGAGTGGTATATGAAGGTGTCATCTGCTTTACCAACAGCTTTACCACGGGTCATTTTGTTGATCCTGCTCAGAACCTGATGACTGTTGACACTTACAGAATTCAACCCAGGAATTTGTAAGACAGGAGAAGTGATGGTGGAGTTTTCATGGTCTAAAGATCGTGTGAAAAAACTTCTAAAATGGACGTTGAAGGCGTCAGCAATGCGAGAAGTATCCCTACATTCATTACCGTCTAGTACATTAAAGGACCTTACTTCGGGCTCAACTCGGCGTGCCCTGATGAATGACCAGAAGTGTTTCTTTCCATCTTTAGACTGTAGTAACTTATTTATGTGATTTGCATGGGCAAGTTTAATTGAGTTGCTGAGTTTATTTCGGAAAGATTTATATTTTGTCCAAAGGTTGTCACATCCAGTTGTTTGTGCACAACGAAAAAGTCGGTTTTTCAGTGTGATGAGTTTACGAATCTCTGGTGTAATCCACGACTTGTTTTTTTTCTTTTGTCTACGAGATGGAACACTATCTTTGATGCATGCTGTAAACACATCAAGGAATGATAACCAAGATGCATCAATATCCTGGCTAATGAAGGAGTTCCAGGGAACAGCGGATAATAAATGTTTCAAATGATCGACGTTGGCCTTTTTGTACATGAAGCATGTAATAAGACCGTTGAAAACAACTCCCCCAAAATTCTCATTTTTACATTACAAGGCACTTCCGGTTTCGACCGGAAATAGAGATCAAGTAATGACTCGCACAAAATAAAAAAATAAGACCTAAATTACTTTGGTATAATCTCGCAAAAAGCAACCTACGGTCTCATGTCCTTGATTTGATATGGATTTTCAAAGATTTAAAAAAATAAACTGACAATCAAAATTCATACCTTGATCAAATTGTGGTATTCGTAATTTTTTTAAAAGCCACTACTTGTCAAGTAATACACAAAATATATGACAATTACTGTACACGAAGTAAATTGCGACGTTTTTGTAAACGATGATATTGACATAAATCTACCATTTTCATCACCGTGTCCGAGAGACATACTCAGCAGGCCTAGAACGCCTTCGGCAGGCATGGTCACGTCGATCAACATGCCGTGGGTCTCGATGTTTGATAGGCCATACGGGGTAAACTGTATCTTGTCGTCCCGTTCCGACCCCTGTGGGTCTAAGATAACTCTACAGTTTTTAACAGAGTAATTGCTGGAGATTACGATTCCGAAAGTTCTCCACAAAAACGCCAGTCAAATTTGAGAAATTATCGACCAAACATTGCACTAGATAATCGACAGCGATCGAACACTGTTTACGGTTGTGATACGTCGGCTCGTTACATTTTATTTGAAACACCTGCGCACAGTCACCATGTGATCTAAATTCGCCAATCACTTCCTAGGTCACACGTCATGTGACACCCCAAAACAAACATGGCAGCGCCCATGCCTCGCTCGGGTGAGAAAGGCTCCGTGATAAATCCGAAGTGTTTTGTTCACCTAAAATCTGTCAAAGCTGAGAAAGCACAATATATTTTCAGGGAAGAGTAAAATCATGCATGAGGCCGTGTTCAAGCGCGTCGTCATGAGATGAGATCATGTGTGTGAGATCACGAAAAACACAGCATCTTTTGATAGTAGGCCCCGTACTCGATATAGGCCTATACAGCATACAGTGCATAAAGGACCTCATGCGCTAATTTTTATTAGAGAACAAGGACATGCAAAGAAAATAGGACCGTAACGCAGTTAAAATGTTCAATGTAAATAAATGTTAAATAAATAATAAATGTTTGTAAATTATAAAAAATGTAGCTTCTCCCAGTGTTGAGTGAGAATCATGTATTAAGGCAAGCTTGAAGAAATGAGGCGTCATCATAGGGCCTATATACAGTTCTAAAGAGGGTGGGGATACAAAAACAATTGTTAGGGGCAGGCCTGTAAAATAAATTATTCTTCTAACCTTTTTTTTTTGGGGGGGAGGGCGATTTTTATTTATTTTTTATTTATCTATTTTATTTTATTGTTATCTTTATTTATTATTAATATTTATATTTTTTTTTTGGGGGGGGGGGCGAATATGAAAGAAAAGGACATCGGCACGTTATAAATTAGCGGCGCCCGTCGACGAGAGGGAGGGGGTGGGGGCGCTGGATTTTTACTTTTTTTTTGATAATGAAGGCCCAATTCCAGCCAATTTTGTAAATTTGTTAGTTTTTGTTTGGGTTTTTTGAGGGCACCATTTTTTTACATTTTGTGTGGACTTTTTCTTCCTTTTTTGATCTTGGTGGGTTTTTTAATTATTTATTTATGCCTTTTTATTGATGCTTTTTTATTTATTTATTAATCTTTTTATCAAATGATAAACCATAAGGGAAACTGACTGGGTAAATTTTAAACGAGTTTGGGTTGAACAAAACAAATGTACTAGCTAGAGTGGAATTTGAACCAACGACCTCCGGATTAACGTACCGGCGCTCTACCAACTGAGCTAGACCTAAGTTGGCCGTCTCCCTATTTTTGTCAATAATTATCCTTGTTGGGGGGTTACCAGTCAGAAGCTATTCAACAAGTGTAGCCAGGGATCACATCCAAGTACGATACAACCTGGGAAGCTGCAGCCAGATATTGAATTCACCACAAGGGAATTTGACTGGGTAAATTTTAAATGATTTTGGGATGAACAAAGAAAATTATACTATGAGCGGCTCATCACCCCCCTAGTTACGGGCCTGGTAAGGGAAAATCCACAAGAAAGGGGTGTGTGTGGGAGGGGGAGGCGGAAAGGAGGGAGGATCATGAGAAAAAGGGAGACGGTGTGCCTATAGGTACTTTCCTGCCCATTAATAGTGTTCCGGCGAGAGACATCGACAGAAAAATGATCAGAAAAGCGTTGAAAACCATCCTATGGATGTTGTTTTCAGTGGGAGACAATGGTCTCCCTCGAAAAGTCAAAAGGCGATAGTTAAACATACTTTTTCTTTGATGTCTGCATGCACCCTCACAGAAAAGGGGGTTATAAGTGGTAAAGGGGAATGTTTTAACTTAATAAAACAAACATTTCCCCCTTTTTTTTTTTTTTTTTTTTTTTTATTTTTTATAGTTTACCTTAGGCCTTATGATATTTTTTTTTGCAATAGGCCTAACAGTGATAGGTGTTTTAGGGGAAAAGTATCCTATTAATTAGAAATCAAAGGTCAAAAGAATAAGAAGAAAAAATTGTCAGTTCCTTAATTTTGTTGACAATAATTGGAGCGACTCATCATTCCATCCTTGTTGTTCAATGACTAGCCTATACATTTTTTAAACTAAGCTCTTTAATTATTCTTGGCACAAAACTTTGATGGCTAACCATTCAGTGATGTTAAAAAGACACGATAGTCTAGTTTTTGAGCAATAGACCTACAGTTTTAAACGTGGCCTAAACCACACAATTGATGTTGTTGGACGCGACGCAATTGTTTTTATTTAATTTTTTTAAAATAAAGGATATAGGCCTATAATATGTTTTACGGCCCACACACCAACGGGGGGAATCGATACGGCGCGCTGCCCATGGTCAATACCGTGTCTCAGCCGCGCAATTTGATTTGTGTGTGTCGGAAGACTTCAGTTCGCACATTGCGCGCGCGCATTTTCACAGATTGCGCACAACAACGTTTTTAGCAAACTTTGCATGTTTTTGCAAATTTGACTGGATATTTTTTGGAGAACTTTTAGTATAGTGTTTAGTATGTCTACAACTCACAAAATATACCTTCAAAAAGTAGACCCACGGGGGTCGGAACGGAAATCATTTTCCAGGCATCTTTTCGTTTACACCGTACGGCCTATGATGAGAAGCGAACCAATTTCGATCTTTTTCAGATTGAGTTTAAGTCAGTTATTAAACATCATACATATCACTAAATCAGGTGGACATCTCAGTGAGAACTCCTCTTCTGTTCAATGTTTACCATCAAACGGGCAAAAGGGAAATCACTTTATGCTTAACTTCGCACGAGTTAGCGATAAACTCATCATACCAAACACCATGTGTTGTTCGATGACATTTTGACATGTCCAAACTTTCACACATACACGTATGGAGCGGAACAACCACCCACAGCGCTGTGTACATAGTTAACATGCAGGTCAATACATACGTGGGCTTTATCATCCGATTTTGAAGAAAAGATACAAAGGCAAACTTTGACCTTCCGGTACGACCAGAAGAAGAGGTCATACGATTTTGACGTTAACTTTTCAAATCTAGCCCCAGTCTTGATCTATCAGATGCTAAATTATCAAAGCTGTAAAATTCAAAGACATACATAACAGCGGATAGCAAACGGTCACTTTTTAGGTGTTCGGGCACTCCGCCCGGAACACCTCTTGTTTTTGTTCCGTTTTGGTTTTTTTCTTACTTTTTAGGTGTTCGGACAAAAGTCCGAATACCTCTTGTTATTGTTCGGTTTTTTTTGTTTTTTTTAGGTGTTCGGAGAGCTTGCTCCGAACACCTCTTCTTATTGTTCGTTTTTTTTCTTTTTCTTAATACTTCTTATTCTTCTTCTCTCCGTCGCTTGTCCGCTAACAAAAGCACACTTTCCAAGCTCATATAAACTTGAAATTTCTACCATAGTTAGATAACCATTAGGAGACGAAACTGCTTCAATTACGTCATGATGACGTCATCAGGTGTCAAGTTACAAGGTTTTTAAAATTAAAAAATTTAATCTTTGAAAATCCATATCTAATCAAGATGAAGAGACTGTCGGTTACTTTTTGCGGGATTATATAGAGGTAATATGGGTCTTCATTTTTTATTGTGTGCGTGACCTGACTTGACCTCTACTTCCGGTCGAAACAGGAAGAAACAGGAAGTGCCTTGTAATTTAAAAGTGGCACACTTTTTGAAGTTTTTTTTAACGGTGTTATAGTCGCGAGCAAGAGTCTGGTTTAACAAAATAAGACAAGTGACGTCATAAAAGTCAAGAGCGCCCTCTAGCCGCAGGTTGAAAACAATTAAAAATACACTTTTACTAGATGTCTGTGGCGAAGTTTATGATAATCGTTTCGAAATTGGTATACATAATGACCTTCATGCAGACAACATATGTGTGAAGTTTTAGATTGATGACGTCATCGTGTGTCACGTGGTATCGACTTAAAGGTTTACTTTTTGAAGCCGTGTATTTACAAAACCACAAGTTCGACTGAGTTGAAACTTGGCATGTTGAAAGACAGTGATATTGACTATGTAAATCTAAAGAAACAACATGATGACGTCAATGCCTTTTTTTATACAAATATTTGAAATATTGACCAATTATTACGTGTATTTATTGACCCGCTGTCAAACCACGGGCTACACACACACTACGCGAACAAAACCAGTTTACTGTTTTTTATCACGTAGTGTGTGTGTATACATACGTTGAGCAAATCATCCGCAAGGTTCAAAGTCCATCAAACATGCTTGTGGTCTAGTCTCTGTTCAAGGTTCGCGCAACCTGCTTTTGACAATACGCTTTGTTAGTCTCTAAAACAACCGTCCATGCAAACCTCGTTAACAAACAAATGCTAGGCTTTTGATCGTGTGCTTTTTAACCAAAAGTTGAACATTTCATGAATTCATATCTCGTAATCTTCTTTTCCCTCAAGATTGTCCAATAAAAAAAGACACTTAGGAGACGAAACCGCTTCAATTACGTCATGATGACGTCATCAGGTGTCAAGTTACAAGGTTTTTAAAATTAAAAAATTTAATCTTTGAAAATCCATATCAAATCAAGATGAAGAGACCGTCGGTTACTTTTTGCGGGATTATATAGAGGTAATATGGGTCTTCATTTTTTATTGTGTGCGTGACCTGACTTGACCTCTACTTCCGGTCGAAACAGGAACAAACAGGAAGTGCCTTGTAATTTAAAAGTGGCACACTTTTTGAAGTTTTTTTTTAACGGTGTTATAGTCGCGAGCAAGAGTCTGGTTTAACAAAATAAGACAAGTGACGTCATAAAAGTGAAGAGCGCCCTCTAGCGGCAGGTTGAAAACAATTAAAAATACACTTTTACTAGATGTCTGTGGCGAAGTTTATGATAATCGTTTCGAAATTGGTATACATAATGACCTTCATGCAGACAACATATGTGTGAAGTTTTAGATTGATGACGTCATCGTGTGTCACGTGGTATCGACTTAAAGGTTTACTTTTTGAAGCCGTGTATTTACAAAACCACAAGTTCGACTGAGTTGAAACTTGGCATGTTGAAAGACAGTGATATTGACTATGTAAATCTAAAGAAACAACATGATGACGTCAATGCCTTTTTTATACAAATATTTGAAATATTGACCAATTATTACGTGTATTTATTGACCCGCTGTCAAACCACGGGCTACACACACACTACGCGAACAAAACCAGTTTACTGTTTTTTATCACGTAGTGTGTGTGTATACGTTGAGCAAATCATCCGCAAGGTTCAAAGTCCATCAAACATGCTTGTGGTCTAGTCTCTGTTCAAGGTTCGCGCAACCTGCTTTTGACAATACGGTTTGTTAGTCTCTAAAACAGCCGTCCATGCAAACCTCGTTAACAAACAAATTAATGCTAGGCTTTTGATCGTGTGCTTTTTAACCAAACGTTGAACATTTCATGAATTCATATCTCGTCGTCTTCTTTTCCCTCAAGATTGTCCAATAAAAAAAGACACTTCCTAAGCTCACATAAACTTTAATCTTCACACATAGATAGATATGCATAGGTAGATGACACCGCTGCAGTGATATCATCATGACTTCATCGGATGTCAAATTACAAGGTTTTTAAATATTAATTTTGTAATGTTTGAAATTCCACATCAAATCACGGACATGAGACCGTAGGTTGCTTTTTGCGGGATTATACCAAATTAATTTAGGTCTTATTTTTGTATTGTGTGTGTGACATTACGTTACCTCTACTTCCGGTCGAAACAGGAAGTGCCTTGTTATACTTTAGTTTTTGACCGATTAATATTGTTCTCTCCCGTGCAAATAAGACTGAGAAAAGAAGGGAAATACTCAGGTCCAATTTTGTCGATAAATAACGACTTTTTAATTGTTGCATTCGTATACACAGGAAGTGTGGCAGCTTTATTTATTATTTTGAATAACATCTTTAGGAATTGTAATCAAGTGGATAATCATTCAAAAATAATGGGTTTTTATTCCAAAGCGACTACCATGGAAACTAGCATGCAGATCGATGCCCACGCCCGTCAAACACTTGATTCTTATGTTCTATCATTCTAAACATGTAAGCATTGTTGTGAAAAAAAATCGTACACGATTATTTCATATGTGATCATAAAGGGAACCAGCCGATCATAATAATTATTAAGAAACATTTATACTTCCATCCAATGGCCGTCCAAAAACCAACTGAGTACACAGACCTGGTCGTTCCGCCAAAGACCAACACACTGCGACATTGAATACATTGAGCAGTCCACGAAGACTGTGTACTGTGTATTGCTGGCCCAGAAGCGTACAGTTGACACGCCACAGGTCATCGTACTTACAACTTATCAATGGCGTACTGACATTATAGATCTGAATTCCGCTCATATTCAGCGTCTAATTGTTCCCCTATTCGCCCTTCTCGTTGCTTAATGATAAAAATGGAATTAAAGACGAAGTTTCGCTGAGATGGCCACCTACTTCAGTGATTCATATGACTGTTAATTTTGTGAGAAAATGCAAGCAGAAAAGGACGAACATTGTTTATGTTTTGATCACACTCCGAGAAGGAAGGATGTGTCATCGGATCGTGAAGGGTGCTTCAGACCCTCCTCACGGCATGTGTTTAATATCGTTGCTACACGGGACTAAAACGGTAAGTTTTTGTGTGAACATCAATGCTTTTCAAAATGATTCTTTTATTTAATGCACAATTACGTTATAAAGTTTATCCTGTATCATCAAGTGGTGACGTTGGTGAAATGTTTTTAAAACCGAGGAACGTTTAGTATGAACGTCGAAGAGATAGAATTTGGGCAATGGAGGGATTGGTATGATTGTTGGCTGTGTCACTATAGTCAGAAAATGGTCAGACTGATGAATGTTTTCCGTCAACTTTGTAGTATGACATCATTATTTGAAAACCCTTCGATAAAGTTTCCCCTAATAAGGTTTCGTTTATGAGTTGTTCACATCAAAAACATGATGTGCACCTTCCACTAATTTTTTCTTGCGTAATTTCTTTACTCTGATTATGTTGTATTGTTGAGCTCAATATAAATTAAATAAATTATTATTATTATTATTATATAATCATGAAATGTTGTAAGTCTTGAATTTTAGTAAGTCTTGAATTTTATGAAATTGAGCAGTTTCAGCTTGACTTACATTGCTTTGAGTCATACTTTGTATATAATTGTTTTTTTCTTCTTCAGAATATACAACACATCCAGTACCCGAATGGTCTCCAGTGAAAGATTTCATAATCATTGTTGTGTTCCATTCCCTAATTCCTTGACGAGTGCATGATGCACCATACAGGTAGAAATAGTTATTAACTCATTAATAATATTTAATTATTTAAAATTCACGAGAAGCTAAAACTGCCGTCTTCATGACTTGCCTTTATCCTGCATAATTTTTAAAAACAAGTGTCTTTTCTTTCAATTTTATAAATTTAACAAACCGTTCTGTATGAAGACTAATGTCTAAAAATCAAGCAAGCTATTTCTAAAAATGCAACCAATAGTTCACACTATGCTCGACTTATTTTAACGACATCATCATCAGTGCATATGTATTGAACAATCAAAGTATCATGCACCGATACATGAGAAGCCAAATCACATTATTTGAAAACCTGTTAAAACTTATAAGAATTGTAACTTAATAATGTCAACATGATTTGCATATAGTCGGATTTATTAATAAATAAAGAATCAATATCCATTGAAAAATTAAAAAAACTTCAGTGAGTGGCATACATGATAGTTGTACTTGTGAGTAATTCAAAGGCTCGTTTTAAGATGTGCAACCAAAATGAAAGGGAATTTGAAAAATTAATGTTGCTCTGTATGAAAGGATATTATTGACCCGTCAAACACTTAATTATTATGTTCTATCATTCTAAACATGTAAGCTTTGTTGTGAAAAAAAACGTACACGATTATTTCATATGTGATCATTATAAAAACAAGTAAAGGGAACCAGCCGATCATATCAAGAAACATTATACTTCCATCCAATGGCCGTCCAAAAACCAATTAAGTAAATAAACTCGCAATTCAAAAGTCAACTCTAGCGGGCGCTACAGACATTTTGGGATTAGTGGATTAATGTAAACTCGGGACATAGTTAGGTCATTGTGGTGCTTCTGTTCTATGCGTGATATGAGTAGGGACTTCAGTATGTAATACATGAAGTCCAAATTGCACGGGAAAAGGGTAACTTTATTGGGTTCAAACAATGGAAGGAAGTAACTCTTGTGAAAGTAGTTGTGGAATAATTTGTTTCTAAATATACTCATTCACTAACTTTTGATAAAAACTTATCGTACACATTTCTAACAGAGTCATATTTACCAAATTCAATTACATTTGAGCCACTGCTAGTTCTTACAAGATTTATGAGTACAGAACGACTTTGGTAATCAAGCTGAAACTTTGCATGTATCCAAGTTGGGATATGTTACATCCACAAAATTTGTTCACACCACGATGACGTCATCGAGTGTGACATGACGTCACCTTAAAGGTGCAGGTTCAAGATCTATATACTGAGTAGTAAATGCTTGGTCCTGGGGGAAAAAAAATTCCCGAACACCTTGTTTTTGTGCTCGCAACAAAAACTTATATCTAGTTAATACTTCTTCTTTTTCTTCTTATCCCCCGCGATTGTCCGCTAACAAAAGCACACTTCCCAAGCTCATATAAACTTGAAACTTTACATATAGTTAGATAACCATTAGGAGATGAAACCGCTTCAGTGACGTCATGGTGACGTCATCAGGTGTCAAATTACAAGGTTTTTAAGTTTAAAAAGTTACCATTTGCTATACGCTGTATGTCTTTGAATTTTACAACTACATGTATGATATTCATAATTGAGCATCTGATAGATCAAGACTGGGGCTATATTTGAAAAGTTAACGCCAAAATCGTATGACCCCTTCTTCTGGTCGTACCGGAAGGTCAAAGTTTGCCTTTGAATATTTTCTTCAAAATCGGACGATAAAGCCCACGTATGTATTAACCTGCATGTTAACTACACAGCGCTGTGTGTGGCTGGCTGTTCCACTCCATTGATGACAGTGTCGTAAGTCCACGAGGCTTGTGTGTAGTCCAGCCATGTATTGTGTATGTGTGCAGCTGGACATGTCAAACGTCATCGAACAAAACATGGTGTTTGGCACAATTAGTTTATCGTTAACTCGTGCGAAGTTAAACTTAAGTGATTTCCCTTTTGCCCGTCTGATGGTTTGATGGTAAACAACGAACAGAAGACGAGTTCTCACTGAGATGTCCACCTGATTTAGTAATATGTATGACGTTTAATAACTGACTTAAACTCAATCTGAAAAAGATCGAAATTGGTTCGCTTCTCATCAAACATCGAGACCGACGGCACGTTGATCGACGTGACCATGCCTGCCGAAGGCGCTCTAGGCCCGCTGAGTATGTCTCTCAGACACGGCGATGAAAATTGTAAGATTTATGTAAATATCATCGTTTACAAAAAACGTCGCAATTTACTTCGTGTACAGTACTTGTCATATATTTTGTCCATTACTTGACAAGTGATGGCTTTTTTTAAATTACGAATACGACAGCTGGGATGTATTACGACCAACATTTTAATATCATGCCGAACACCTCGTTTTTGTTATGCAACAAAAATTTAAGTCTAGTCTAGTCGACACCTGATGACGTCATCATGACAAAACCAAAAACGGTTTCTTCTACTAATAAATATCTAACTATGTGTAAAGTTTCAAGTTTATGTGAGCTTAGGAAGTGTCCCTTTGCTGCGAGGGCAGACGAAGTTGGGCCAAAGGACTAAAAAAGGGTAATGAAAGAGGAAAGACAAGAAGATTGAGGGAACAAACCGCTTCATGGCCAAATCTTGAGATGCACTGAAGAAGTGGCGAGCGCCAAGTCCTGGAATTGGTAAGGAGCACAGAGCTAAAGAAGGAAACAGAGGGCTTGATTACTGCGGCGCAAGACCAGTCTCTAAGACTGAATGTTATGAAGGCAAGGATAGAGAAAGCAAACGTCTCTCCTACATCGGCGGAGGCGACTGTACCGTAATTTCCTGCAGATAAGGCACTCGGCGCATAAGGCGCAGTACCTCAAATTACCAAAATAAGATTCAAGGGTTATCAGATAAGGCGCACCACCGCATAAGGATCATAAAGGCGCATCATATCTTTCACATTATATACGCTCGCCAAGTCCCATACTGCTTGTACATCAACACATACAGGGGTCATTGTGATGGTATAAGCACACTTAGCGCAAAGGGATCGTAATTTTATAATTACGAAGACGAGTAAAACATCACTGCTATTTTTTCATTATTATTTTTTGCATGTTCGTTTTAAAGATTTTTTCTATATAACCATAGCTTTACAGTTTTTCATTTTACACAACAAGTGCGCACCGACACACGTTTCCCAATGAATTGGCTGCTAGTCTTCGCTATCTCGCTTTTTTTAATACTGGGTCATTCCGTGTCAATTCAACACGCTTTTGGACCTGACCGTCACGGATTGAAATGAAATTCGGTGTGCTGATTGGACTCCTTGAGAAACCCCCAGAACTGAAATTTTATGTAATTTGGTTAATTATTTTTTGAGATATGGGTTAATGAACTTTTGACTAATTAGCATGACCTGCTATGTTTGGGCGTTCATATCTCCAAAAGTAAAGAACCTACAGAAATACAATTTACATCATTTTAAAGCTCTTGAAATGTCCCTCATTTGAGAAAAAAAATAAAACAATTATACCTCATGCGCAAAAAAATACGCAAAAATATGACCTTTGACCTTGATTTGCGAAAATGCGTATTTTTCAAAATGCGTAATTTTCCACCCATTGTTAGCTTAAGATGTAAGCAACGTTTTCAGAAAGATTTGGGATGGGCACTCTTAAAGTTTTTTAGTTATGATTATTTGAACATTGCTAGTAAGGACAAAAACTCTTAAAATGTATGCATTGTACATGTTTAAATGTACATGTACAGTGTAATGTATAGTTATTGCGTTGTGTATGAATTGACATGGGAGAACCAACAAACGCTAGAGGGCGCTTTCTTAATAATGCTTTCACATTAGGAACGTACGCCCTCTGTTGGCGAAATTCACAATAACATACAAAAACGACTTGTTTAATAATGACTAGTACCTGTCATGTGATATAGCAGTGTACTGTGTGCAGCATTGATCATCGCTCATTCGCGACGGTATTGTTATTATTGTGGGCAGCAGCATGGCCGGTCCCTTCGTTCTTCGGTAAGTTTCGTCAAAAATGTGAACGGTGTAAGTTTTATTTTAAGAAAAATGTGACATGTAGAATTACCCTGGCCGAAATAAAGGAACTATTTTGCAGTATAAATGTAAGATTTCACATTGTAATCATCACAATGAACTCAATTTAGGCGCACTGGAAGATAAGATGCATTGACTTTTTTTTACCATTGAAAGTCAGACAAGACGCGTCTTATCCGCAGGAAATTACGGTATTTCAGACAAGTACAAAGGAAGACATGACAAGTTGGCCAAGGTAATCCACTAGGATCTGTGTAAGAAGTTAGTGTCCAAGTGCCTGTGCAATGGTACGACTATGTTCCGGAGAAAGTTGCAGAGACCGACGAGCGGTTCAAGATCCTCTGGGACTTTAACATTCAGACTGATCATGTTATAGAGATAAACATGTAGGTGTCCTGTTATCTCATTGACATACCTGCGCTAGGTGATATTTAAGGGTAGCTTCGAAGGAGGTAGAAAAGATCAATAGGTACCAAGACATGGCAAAGGGAACTTTGTAAGGTTTGTCAGGTGAAAGTGAAAGTAGTAGTTGGAGCACTTGGCACCATTCCCAAAGGCACTGGGAAAACATAGATGAAATAGGGACAAATATGAGGCGCTTTTGGGAACAGCAAGGATCCCGAGAAAGACCCTTGAGATCTAAGGCTATGGGACGTAGCTCGACTCGAGGAGTTACCAGCACAAAGGAAAATGTGATCGTTCTTTTGCATGCTGTGATAAAAAGAAATAATAATAACAATAATAATAGTCAACTTTGAAAGAGTGACAAACTCCCAGAGAGGAAGTCCTTAACCCGTTGTGGTTAGTATGCCTGAGAAGGTACCACCATATCGTATCTAAACTGATTACCACAGGATTTGTGTTGTACTAGGAGACCAAGGAGTAAGAACGATAATAAAATTGCTATGAAATGTTATATTAAGAGTGAGCCGGACAAGAGAGGATACAGAAGGAGGATGATTAGCCTTTAGCAAGATAAAGGAATGTTTGAGATTAGTGAGCAGCATCTTGCAGACCAGATAAGTACTATCCAACGGAACCAGTGGATTGTCAACCACTACATGTATTAGAGGAGGCGGCTGCTGCTAGCTCGCAGAGTGAGGATGAGTTTCAAAGTCCACCAAACCTGCATAGACTAGTCTCTGTTCAAGGTTCACGCAACCTGATTTGACATTACGCCTTGTTAGTCTCTAAAACTGCAGTTAATGCAAACTGCGAAACAATCAATTGTTAGGCTTGATAATGTGCATTATAACAAGATCTGTATAATCATACAGAAAAAAATTGATTTGAAATCTTGCATGTATTCTATTACACAAAATTCTATACGTCACCTTTGATACCTACAAATTCAGCAGTGAACCACAAGATAGGAAGGGAAGAGGATGTGCAGTATTGGGCCCAGAGTAGATGTCTTAACTAATACATGTATAGGCCTGAAACAAATAAAAAACAGGAGCTGGACGTGCTTTAAGTGTCTCTGGGCTGTTGACTGTGCTGCTGAATGTAATACTCCTCTGCTTATGCAACCCTCCGACTGCAGCACATCTCACAGCTTGGTCTTGAGTCTGTGATGCTCCTTGCATTAGATTTGACGTGTCCGAGGCTTGCAGAGTGGGTCTGACAGTGAACCTGAGAAGCTTTTTGCACCATTAACATTTCCTCCGAAGTTGGTAGAGTCTGAGTATGTATAGCCTGTGAACCTGAGATGCTTTTCAAGCTGTTAGTGGTTCGCCTGGTAAGGTTGAGGCTGGTTGATTTTCGTAAGGTTGACTTGGAGGACCAGTCATTGACCCAAGTTGCTGAGTAGGAGCAGGCTCAGGTGTTGTTGTTGATGTTAGACTTATGGCTTCAACAATCCACCATGCAATAGTTGTTGCAGAAGCTGCATGGTATGGCAGAACTGTTGTGATGAATAGATGTGTTGTGTCACCAGGCAGCCCTTTTGTTCGATCAATGTAGAACTTGAGAATGAGGACAGGGCACCATAATGTATCCTCCTAGATACTTGAAAAGGACGAGAGACTTGGGACGAAGTATCCAGAGGTGAACAATTTTGAGACTGGCTCATAGTCAGGAAGCCAATATGTGGAATTAGCAGAGCACCCCCTGATTCCCAGCGCAGTGGCCTGGTTCTATGGACAGGGCATGGAGTTCACTTTGACAATGACTGTTGAGGCCGCTAGCAGAAAGACTGTTTTGACCGTCAGCAAATGAAGGGATGAGGATCCAGCTGGTTCAAAAGGAGACTTTGCCAATTGAAGAAGGACACATCCGAGGAAGGGGCAAGCTTTTTAGTGGGTAGTCTGTCTATGAACATACCCTTCAGGAGGTGTGAGATGGCAGTGTTGTTTAACAGGTTGGAGCTATCATTGAACCCTCTATGTTTTACGCCAATGGCAGATCTGTTGCAATGGTTGCAACTTGGAGACCTGAATTAAACAAGTGAAAAGAAAATCCCATAACAATGTTATGAATAGGGACTGAAGCCTTTCTTGTTGTACCATTTGCAGTAACGCTATAAGCAATTGTCATATGTTCTTCTGGTTGAGGGACGTCTGCTCTTGGCTGCCAAGGTAGCAACGTCCTCTGGAAGGCCAGCTGTTCTGAAGTAAGATTTGACAGCATCCAGCCACAAAGATGAAGACTGTACAGATCCAGATGTACACAATGTAGGATCTTTGAGACTGTCTTTTGCTTGATCTTTTGTAATACTCGAGGTAGCAGGGAAACTGAGGGAAAGGCATATCCCAAGAAGCCTGCTGAAGCTCAGAAAGTATGTTGCCCAAGCTAGAGGATGAGCATGTCGAGTGCAAAAGGTTGGAATTTGGTGGTTGAGATGGGACGCAAAGAGGTCTATGTGAGGATGAGAAAGAAGACTTGTAAACTCTAGTTGATAACCCAAGGAAAGGGTTTGAAGGACCCAAGATTCTGTTGTGATTGGAGTCCATCTTTGAGAGAACTCTAGCAACCAACACCCTACCGTTCCCGGAGCAGGTGGAACATGAGGTATATGGCATTTTGAGTCATTGCCTCTTGGGTCCTATAGGCCACTGTGTCTTGAAGGAGTGGATTGAACTAGAGGATTTTGCATTGGCTGCAGAGGGTTAAGAGTGGTAACTGTGCTGGCGGCAGTTGGGCGAGTGAATGTGACCTTTGGTCAACGAAAATGGGAAGAATAGGAGGGACAAAAAGACCATTGGTTGCTTTTTCTGCCCTTGTCAGTAGTGCAAGAGGACAGTGGAGAAGATTTACTTGAGGGTCGACACAGGTTAATCTTCTCATCAGTCTTCAGACGCTTTGCTTCTTGGAGCATGACTACATTAAATTTACTGGCGAAGAGGTCACTCCCGAGGAATAGTTCTTCCATGCATTTTCTGGAGCCAATAGAGGGCCAAAAGAGCTGGTCGAGAATAAGAGACCTACATGTACATGAACGCAGAGATGTTGTTATAGCAGAACTGTTAGCGATGGTCCTTAGACAGGAACCTAGGCAGACATCCAGAAATTTGAACATGACTGGTAGGAGTTCCTTCTGAACCTGAGCAAGGGTATCTGACAGCAGAATTGACAGGATGGAAACTTGGGCCCCAAAGTGTAAATGGGGGTCTAGCTTCTCAAAAGAACTGTTGAGGTCTTTCGTGTATTTATCTGAACAGATGTTTTTCCCAGTTGGTCTATCAGATCAAAGCTTATCTTTAAACGTTGATGAGATTGTTGGGACCGTAAAAAATCTATTAGTATCATCGGTAATTATTTTGCAAAGAGATGATTCAGATGTTTCTTCTTTTGAAAGATTGAAAAAGCCTCTTCAATATTCTCAAAGCAGAAGCTGTCTACAGGAATGGTAAACTTTGGTCGAGGAGTAGGTTTGGCGGAATCCCTGCAAAATGTCAGGTGGGAGGCCTCTTTAGGTGAAGGAGGAGAAAACAGTAAAATACTACTTACTTCAGGAATGACCATTTTCCCTCTGTTGAACATAGATGTGTTCCCAGGCTCCACAAAATTAACGTCGGACTCAACAGAGCTCCTTGGAGTAAAGGATCTGGATCGGGAGTAATGCCTTGGGGAACCGAATCAGGAGTAACATCCGGGGGAGTAACATCCAGGTGATCAGGAATTGTTGGCAGGTGACCCTGCGCGAAGTCTGATCAGCGATCAGGAACAGGCCGGGAACATCTAGAGCTGTGAAACTCAGGGCGTTCCACGTTGTCACCATGAAAGTGTTACTGAGAAAAACTTCTGTTATCTGGTGGCCATTCCTGAGGATAGTAACTGGTAAAACGTCCGATGAGAGGAAAAAAGCTGGTGTAAGTACCCATGGAAGGGTGTGCCAACAATTATTGGCGAGGATCGTCTGGGAAAAATGACCATGGAGAGGCCTGGAAGCCAGTGGGAGGTTGAAGGGTAAGCGGTAACCGATGTAGGCTTGGTTGTTCATAAGAGGCGGGAATTGGACGATTATACTCGTGGCTAGAGGTTAGCAATCTTTCAAAAGCACCACTGTTAACCATTGTCACATTGACTTCAGGTGGAGGATCCGGTGAAAACATTGTTTAATTTGAAGTAGAGATTGAATCTTGAAGATTCTTGGTTCAATCCTGAAAATTTTCCTTCTGCGTAGGTGTCTTGCGTGCCAGACCATTCTGCCATGCCGTAAAAACTTTCCATACAGCGGGAGACCAGACCCCGCAGGGTTTTACTTGTGAGCACACACGACATCTCTGGCATGTAGAATGAACATCGAATTCAACATGTTCAAAGGTCGACGGAGGACCACCGCAGAATCTACATTTCGCTATCCTGTAGAATTTTTTTTGTTTTGGATGATTCTGACATCATTGCGGAGGTGTCCAAGATCTGGACCGGACAGTTTGCCCAATGGTGTAATACTACATTGTTCCTAAATTCGAGAGAAAAGACTTGACACTATGGCGCGCTGTAAAATAAGGACATATTTTGTGTATTTGCCCGCAATATGCAGAGTGAGGGAAGGTGCTTTGTTTTTGTTCAGCTTACGCATGCGCATTTTAAATGCATTTGTAGGTATCAGAGGTGACATATTTTCTGTAATAGAATCCTAATGTTTGTGGTTTTTTCTGGCTCATTCCCCAAGTAAAAATATGACTAACACAACCCGACTTGGCCTCTCCTTCCACTCCAAACAGGAAGTTTCAATAAAAACTATTTGTAAACAATTTAAAGGGATGTTTCGCCATCAAATGTAATATACTTTGTTTTATTGTACGTAGGAAATTACTACATGTACTCCACGTCAGACGGAGAAGCAACTTTGGTCAACATTATGTCACCAGGTATCAACATAAACGAAATAGCTTTGTGTTCGTCCATAATTAGTATTATTATTATTTTTAATATTTCTACTAGCTAGGAGCTCTCTTTTCATTCATTAACATCTTTGGATGTCAACACACAAGTATATTCTGGTTGGCTGGTTAAATAATATTTATTAATAATATTTATTCGGGCAATCACATTAACAAGCACATACATACATTAAAAATATTTAAGAAAACAAAGTAAAACAGTGGGGTGCCCAGGAGAGCATAAAAGTTAAAAAAATAACTGTCGCCAAAAGGCGTATGTCTACAAGCAGCATGTGTTACAAGCAGCCATACCACTAATGTCTTTGTCAAAAACAGTGCCAAAAGCCTTTTATACATGTAGAGAGTAAGGCTTTGAGAATAAAACACTTACCAAATCTGTACACACATGTTGTGGTTCCATCACGCTCTCACATCTGCAAATAAAGATATCAGAGGAGGAAAAAATGCAAACATTAGTAACTGGCCTGACATATCGACCCTAGCAGAGTCTTTCTCGAAGAGGCCTTCAGGAAAGACTCTGCTAGGGTCGAAACGTCACGCCACTTAAAATTGTTTGCATTATACCATAGGACCTTTTGGTTGACAAGTAGTTTGCAATAGCTAATTCTATTTATCAAAAAATTAAAAATATAAACAATAGAAGTAGGTCTAATAAAGCCACTGTCCTTTTGTTGCATTCCTAATGATAAATAGGAAAACATACAAAATTGTTCATTATAATTTTGTGTGATAAAGGAACACGATGCCTTTGGGTTGGGCACTTTGGGCTACAAGTGGTGGGAAAGATGTTTTAAAAGTAGAATAAAATGATCCATACAAATATCCCAACAAATTGTGTGGTTTTCCTTGATATCATGAGCATGAACCGCCATTTTGTGGAGTCAAAATTTTAGTTCTACAAAATGGCGGACAGTGTTAGTTCACAAAGTGAGAGGAAAACCACACAATTTTGAGGTGTATTTGTGTGAATCATTATACTTTATTTTTAAAACATCTTTCCAACCATATTCATTTGATCACAAACGCTTTTTATGGCCCAAAACCACCCAATCTGAAGGCAATGTGTCCCTGAACTGTTTTGACCTTTTCAGAGCTCAAATTTTGGTAGAAAATCCACAAGACTGGACCAGAATTCTTTTTACAAGACTAGAATCAAAATGAGAATAGACTTTACTCATCTCCTTTTATTTTTTTTGAACAAGCACTAAGAGAAGATTGACCTTATTTGTCCTTTGGGTAGGAAGGCGTAATGTTTTGTTCACATGCTTGGTCATGTAAAAAATAATTGTAACTCCAAATTTTGTTTATAAAATGCACAGTTACTAAATATCAGACAAATCTATCAATCTGTCTCAAAGTCCATTACTGGTACCTGGAAGTAGCAGGCCAAGTAGGCTGCTTTCAATTTTAGAGTTATAAGTCTTTTTGGTTGATTGCTGGTCAGCTGGTGGTGTGGAAATGTAGTTACAAGTGTAATTGAAGCAGAAAAGTATTTAATTTTCTTAAACCCTTAACAATGGATCATGTTTTAGAAAGTTTGTGGATGCAATATAAAAGATGTAAGCCAAGACACACGTGAAAAGCTAAGTTTTGAAACCAAGGCTGTTGTCTTCATATGTGCTTTGTGAGTGTATCAAGTTGCATACTGTATACCATTGAAAAAATGAAAATGAAATTCAATATAACTATCAAGGACCAAGAAGCAGATGCCAAAATAGTATACTAGTAGTGTGATAACTCACCACATGTATTAAAGACCCATTTAGCCATTAATTTAAAGTCGAGTGTCATATTTTTGAAAAATGTTTATGTTTAAATGTTAATCTCTCTGCTTTTATTTAGGAGTTTTCGCTCAAAGGCATTAGATGGGGATGAGTCTTAAACCAACTTGTAGCGTTTGAGAAACTTAGAATCAAAAACACATTTTTTTCATAGTGACGTCATCAATTCAAAGCGCCATCTTAGTTTTCTTGGTTTAGTATAATTGCTATTCCGAATAAGTTCATTTATCACTCATATAAGGTTTATGTTTTATTAATATTCTTCATTTGTAATTCATTGTTAATTGTTTTATTGATTCAAACTCTGGACGAAGACGTAGCAACAACCATTTATACTTTCGTCCGTCTTCTTGTCATTACAGAATAAAAGATTTACACCTAATACACTATAACTGTATTGACTGTGCCAACTTCCTCTTAAAACCATTAATAATTGGCCCGACCAACATCATAAGGGTCACACATATTTATTTTAAAAATAAAACCTCCTGAACCACATGTCATAAAATCATAAAATCTTTAGCTTGGTCCATTACCAACAGCTAGCCACTTACCCTGTCATTTTCAAGCAGTGAAGCGGTTCCTCACACTCTTCTTGCCTAATTAAAAAACATGACCCCAACTTTAAAATTAACTGCTTGCATTATTATACTTTAGTTTATACTTTACTTTATAAAATTGGAGTAAATGACACACAATATTGTAGCTGGTGACTTAATGCGAAAATATCATCACGTCTACAGCAGGCATACAATTACACGAAAATCAAGGGAAAGATTCAAAATATTAGTACATGAACCATGTCGTAAAAAATCATATGGCATCAAGACAAATTAATTGAAACAGCTGTGTTCATCCAAAGGACAATAACATAATGTCTAGTTCTTACTATCATTAATATTAAATGTTAAATTTGTCAAATCATTTTATGGTTTACCTCAAAACAGATGTAGTTTGCAGTAATGCAGAAGGTTGAGAAAGTAAAAAGTTATCATCGCTATCTTCTTCCAGAAAAGTAACCAGGTCATCTTTACAATTTTCAGTCATGTTAATGTCATTTACCTTTAAACAAACAATACAAACAAAATCAGTTGTTCATTTCCACTCACATGAAGTTATTCTGCAGTATATTTCACAAAACTGTACTCAACTGGCGAGTCTACTTGCAACATATTTTTAACCAATTCAAAAGACTAGTAGTGCCAGTTGCGCAAATTAGAATTTCATTTTATTTTGTTTTAATGACCTCAGGTAAAAAGTTGTTAGCCCGGATAAACTTACCTCAAGTTTTTTTATAGTGTTTGCAAGACCTTTTTCAACTTTTTTTGTATACTGTTTTCATAACCTTTTTGAAGAAAACTTACCAGCAACCCCAAAACATTTTTTGTCAATAAAACTGGTGTTTATTGAATTGGCTGTAACCATAGCCACAGTTTTTTTAGATCATGAACCTCCATTGATGTGCTACTTAAAAATGTATGCATTGGTCCCGATAAAATAAAAAAAAACATGCTTATACATAATGTATTAATACAGGTCCATATGTATTCCAGCTGGATTTTCGTGCCAAAATGGATTTTATTGGCTAACTTTGTAAATTTTGGGGTGCTGATTTCAAAAAAGTTAGGTACAATTTTTTTCAATGGCGTCTTCAGGCGCCTTTTTGAATTTCAAAATGGCCGCAATTTTAATTATATTTTGGCCCATATCTCAACTTATGAGCAATGTAGAAGAGTTAAAATGGTGGCAATACCCATGTTTATGATACCAGGGATTCTATTAAAACCATTGTCTTAATTGTAACTAATATGGTTTGTTCGCCATCTTGAATTTCAAAATGGCCGCCATATTTAATACACTTTTGCGTATAATTATCTCAACTTGTGAGCAATGTAGAAAAGTAAAAATGGTGGCAATACCCATGTTTGTGACACCAAGGATTCCATTAAAACCATTTGTTTACTTGTAGCTAATTTGGTTTGGCCACCATCTAGAATTAAAAATGGCCGCCATGTACAATACACTTGTGTATATTATCCTCAGCATGTGGGTAACATAGAAGCCTAAAAATTGTGGTAAGGCCTGTGTTTAAATAAATTGCAGCCTACTCATCAAAAATCTCATTGTTACCTTGGATTACCAGTTTACATCCAGATTGTCTCAGAAAGGGCTATTCCAGATCAATATTGGGCCTACTTGGCCTCTGGTTACCCGGTACCTATTTAAATATTGTCTTCGTGACTTGTCACATCGCAATATGTTGTGTTACTACAGTCACTACACTTACAAAGTGATGTACATGGCAAGTTCATTTGGCAAGTTCATTTGGCAAGATCAACAACTGCCTGGAGTGCAGGTAGTTCAAGACATTTCCTGGCAGAAATTGTCCCATCTGATATTTTCTCCCATCCATCGTCAGTAAGCGGGGGTATTTGCAGCTGCAGCTCCTTGTGATATAAAATTCCGTCTCTGAATGTGTGGTTTCAGTGCACCAAGAGTTGCTGGCAATTTTTCAACTTCAAGAAATTTTGGATTTGAACAACTTCCATCTCCGGATGCCTGACGCAGTGCCCAGCAAGGCTTAGACGTCTTGACTTTATCTTTTCCGAGTCAAGATCAGATAGGGTGACTGCAACAATTCTTCCGGACTTCCTCGGTGTGATGGTGAAGCCCAGATCCTCTGGCTCCTTGAGTGCCCGTCTAAAAGCATAATCGAGAATGATGATGAACAGGAAAGGTGCCAGTGTGTCCCCTTGAAGGACTCCCTCCAGCAACAATGTTAACTATGTCACTGTCTCTGTCAGGGGTGACAACAGTAGCCTCAATTGCTTTGAGAAGTCGAGGCGAGGACCCCATATGCCTTCAAGATCTTGATCATTTTGCCTCGATGGATAGAGTCGAAGGCCTTCTTGAAGTCAATGAAAGACAGTTCAGCAGGTAGATTGTTCCTCTTGACCTCCTCAATGATTCTTCGCAGGGCCAGGATCTGTGTAACCGTAAACCTCTTCTCCCTGAAGCCATGCTGGTTGAACCTCAGCTTGGGATCTATGGCCATCCTTATACGGTTGAGAATCAGGCGGTTTCGGTTATAGATCTTGGCTTGGGTACACGTGAGGCTAATCCCACGATAGTTGTCGGTCTCCCTCAGGTTGCCAGATTTGGGGACTGGGCTGATGTTGAATAAGGACCATTGGGCAGGTTTGTCATTCATCATTAGTGCTGTCTTGCAAAACTTGAGCATGTCATCGAGTGCGCAATTTTTGAGCACCTCTGGAGGTATGCCATTCGGACTGGCAATCTTCCCTAGCTTGAGAGATGTCTTTACCTTCCTGAGCTCCTCCATTTTGATATATGTTTTCATCCTTCTCGGTGACTGTTGGGGTCGCCAAGCAGGTTCTTGAAGTGGTTAAACCAAGTCTTTACTCGTTCTTCAGGTGTAGGACAGCGGATTTGACTCGCCTTGGTCTTCTTCCTGTCACCTATCTCATTCACGATCTTCCCCTGTAGCCCCGTTTTGGAATGTCCAGAGTTTTCCTCGTTGTTTCTGAAATTGGGTGTTGGCTGCTTTGAGGTCCTGCTCCTGTAGAAGATTGACTAGGTTTTGGCCATTTCTGTTCCTCAGTGTGGTTGGTAAAGCGGACGTCTTCTGGGCCGAGACGGGCGTTAAAATCGCCAAGTACGGCCAGAAAGTTGTGAAGTGGTACATGTCCAATCATTGCTCGGAGGTCACTCAACTTCAGCCTCATTGCTGATGTTGTGTGGTGAGCAGACCACTATAGTAATGGTGATAGGGTTACCATCATACTCGACAACAAGAATACGTGGGCCGACAGAGTTGACACTCCGCAGAGCACTTCTCGCTCACCCTCGGGTGCCTCCCTGAGTGGACTTGGAAGGTGGCTCTGTCCAGGCAGATGAAGTAATGAAACTAACTAAGTTCCGACTTCGTCCCGCCAGTTCCTCACACCTTGATCTCTTCCCTGATGGTGAAAGCGTTGAAAGCGATAGTATTACCAACTTCTTGCCTTTTAGAAGGGTCGCAGTGGCCTTGACTTTGTAGTCAGACTGATCCCTCCCCCGCTGGGTTTAAGGACCTGTCGTCATAATGCCCTGAAGGGCCAGGATTTTGGTCAGCTGCTGATCTCCTGCAGACTCCCGCTGCTGGACGCTGTATACTCTACTCTATCCCGTAGCTGTTAGGCCGTAGGGGCGAAGAGATGGCAGCCACAAAACACTTCCTTCACAACTCTCGATCTTCAGCAGTCCTCAACAATTGCTCCCAGTTCAGTCCCGTCCATTCCTTCACATTGTCTACCCATGTCTTAGGTGGTCGACCTCTTTTTCTGGTTCCTCCTGTTGTTCCTTCCAGTATGATGTTAGCCAAGCTACCTTTCCACCTTATGACGTGACCAAACCACTGGAGTTTCATTCTCTTAACAATGGACAGAAGCCTCTCCTGCTTTCCAATGTGATGCTCCATGAGCTTTCGAACTGCTTCATTGGTGGTATGCGTAGAGTAATGCACCTGAAGAAGTCTGCGCATACAATTCATTTTGAAAGCATTTAATGCGTTTCTCCATCTCTGCTGTGATAGTCCAGGTCTCACATCCAAGAATATTGAAACAATGAGTGCTCGCAGAAGGTGCATTCTAGATATCATTGCAACTGATTTGTTTCGCCAGATTGGTCTTAGCTTGGACAGGGTGGAAGTTGCAGTAGCTACATGTATCATGTTTTTTATTTCAGCTACTGACCTAGCATCGTCGGAGATGGTTGCTCCCAAGTATTTGAACTGGTTCACGCCAGCTAGCTTTTCACCATCAAGTGTCACTGTAGTCTCCTCACCATCTCCCATCTTCATAACCTTGCTCTTGGGTGCTGTATAGGATTTGATATAATGGTGTGTGTATTCTTGCATTACAATGCTGTACTAACCTGGGGGCGCCGTACTCCAGGCCGACTCGACCGTTGGGGTGTTAACCCTTTTTCGCCCATCGTTTCACCTATGAGTGTCCTTAGACGCGAGTCACACCAAACCAGTTCTACTACATGGCCGCAGGAGCAGATGTGTTAGGATGTTCAGCTGTAGTCTATGCCTCAAAAGGTGACGGTAGACACCGCGAAAGCATAACTGCTCTTTCTTTGAACCAAATGGGGGTTTGAAATCAGAGTTTTCCTTTTTCCTAGGTGGGCTGCCAACCGAGGCTGCGAGCCCCACCAACCTGAGTTTGAAATCAGAGTTACTGTCTCCTAGGTGGACTACCTCCCATGGTTAACGAGCTGCACCTGCCCGGAGCAATCTGGTTTTAAGGGGACAAAAACTCTCCTGCACACCTTTGCCCACAGTTCTAACAGGGATCGGCACGTGAAGCCGGGCAGTAGGAATTTGAATTAGGAGAGGCTGTTTGAGATGCTGATCATACTGGGACATTTCATGGATGAGGAGTGTCTCAATCCTCCTCACCACCCCGATCATCCTTAGACCTTTAGATTCCCCAATATCGATCTGGAATAGGCCTTTTCTGAGACAATCTGAATGTACTGAACTGATAATCCAAGATAACAATGAGATTTTTGATGAATAGGCTGCAATTTATGTAAACACAGGCCTTACCACAATTTGTAGGCTTCTATGTAGGCTATCCATTTTTAATTCTATTAAGCGACGGCTAAACCAAATTAGCTACAGGTAAACAAATGGTTTTAATGGAATCCTTGGTGTCACAAACATGGGTATTGCCACCATTTTTACTTTTCTACGTTAATTGCTCACAAGTTGAGATATACGCAAAAGTGTATTAAATATGGCGGCCATTTTGAAATTCAAGATGGCGGCCAAACCAAATTAATTACAATTAAGGCTATGGTTTTAATGGAATCCCTGGTATCATAAACATGGGTATTGACACCATTTTAACTCTTTTACATTGCTCATAAGTTGAGATATGGGCTAAAATATAATTAAAATGGCGGCCATTTTGAAATTCAAAACGGCGACTGAAGACGCCATTGAAAAAAATGGAACCTAACTTTTTTGAAATCACCACCCCAAAATTGACAAAGTTAGCCAATAACATCCATTTCGGCACAAAAATCCAGCTGGATCAAAATATCTGACATATGGAACTGTACTATATATATTCATGAAGTAGATGTACAGTTTCCACGCAGGACATTTCTCATTTCACCAATAAGTTTTTATCTTTGTGCCAAAACAAAATCAATACCTTCACCAGCAGAAGAAAAAGTAAAACTAGACTTAGGTTTTTGTTTCAACAAAAACAGGGTGTTCGGCATTATGTTGGTTCAATAAGTCATTCGTTCAATTAAAAAGTTAAATTAAGTACAGTATTTAGGGCGCTAGGGTTTGTAAATGTGTCGATATTAAAGCCTTGAAATTTGCACTGTAAAGGTGACCTGTTGTTATTATGTATCGTAACTATTGATCACTTTATGAAGACGTGTCTTCAAATGTCATGCAAAAAAAAAATAGAAAAAATAATTTGACGACGTCATCATTCACTAGCCATGGTCGTTGTCTAACAATACACCAAGTTTCAACTCAGTCGGCTGTTTGGTTTATAGAAGATACACGGTTTCAAAAAAAGCACCTTTAGGGCCTTGTCACGTGCCACATGATGACGTCATCATACTACGACTCCACAAATATGTTGTCTGCATAAATTTTATTGTGTTTACCAGTTTTGTAAAGATTCTCATAAACTTTGCCACAGACATCTAGTCAAAGTGTGTTTTGAACTGTTTTCAACCTGCCGCTAGAGGGCGCTTTTGAATTTTGTGACGTCACCGGTAATACTTTTTTAAACCAGACACTTGCCAGATTACAACATCGTTAAACACAACTAAAACCAAATTGCCACTTTCAAATTACAAGGCACTACCGGTATCGACCGGAAGTAGATGTCATGTGAGGTCACGCCCCGACAAAAAATAAAGACCTATATGATGATCCCTTAAAAAGCAACTGCCGGCCTCTTATTTGTAATTTGTTACAGATTTTCAAAGATTAAAAAAAAAAAGTTTAAAACCTTGTAATTTGACACCTGATGAACGTCATCATGTCGTCATTGTTTAAGTGCCGTCTTCATGTTAAGGTTCAATGTTTTCGGCTGATAGCCGAACACCTAAATAACAAATGGTTTTCAGCCGTTAGCAGAACACCTAAATATCATCTTAAGTACATTCAACAAATAAAATGTATACAGTATAACTGTACAGTTTCATCTACACACTAAGGTCTAAGTGCTTGGTAAGTTTTAAGTCTGTACGAACGTTACTTTTTGCGAAACCTATATGAAAGAGATTCAACAAAACACAGTGCAAAACTGCATGGCTTGTGGTTTGACCAAAAGTACACTATACCGGGCTATTATGTACACATGCGCTGACACGTGATTGTCTTTGCACTGTCATGTCCATACACACTACACACAAATAGGCCTGCTGTACAGTCAACGCGTTAGTTTCAGCGTTATGTGTATATAGTGCGTTGTCAATCAAGGTGGGGAAAACTAAGGGCAGGTGCGCTTTATTGTCTGGTTTTGACCAGATGTAAAGGTGAAATTGTTGTAATCCCTGTACAAAGGTTTGAGCAGGTTCAACATTCTACAACCAGATACAAAAATTATGCTATAGTTTTCCTTTTTGCATTAATTGACAGAGAAGGTTCGCTGAGAAGAGGTGGAAAAAAGAAAAGAAAAAACCCCAGTAACAATAGGTTTTCAGCTGATAGCCGAACACCTACCTGTAATTAACAAAAACCATTATTACAGTTTTTATTAGGAAGAAATATTGTATATTATAACAAAATTTGATGAACAGATCATTCTGCACCAAATCGTGGCTTGTCGTGGACGAGCGGTCTAATTCACTGGACTCAAGCTCTGGTTTTGTCAGCAGCAGAGTGTGGGTTTGAGTCCCAGTCATGACACTTGTGCCCTTGAACAAAGCACTTAACCATAGTTGCTTTGTATAAAGTTGGGAAAGTGGTGCATTCTGCTTTACCAGCCAGACTCCTAGTGGATGAAACCCATGACTACATCTTTACAGACTGTGAAGGTGGTAACCCTGTTTCAGCCCCAGGAGTACATGTAGGTGGCAGTTGGTGACAGCCCAAATCAGCTAAGTGTAGCCCTCACCTTGAAGTAGCCGTCCGTTGCCTTGTGGTGTTAGGTGATCTTTCATAAAAAATTAAACTCGCCAAAAATGTTCAAAATGTACAAGTGTACATGTACATGTTTGTCAGTAAAATAGGCCAATAAACTCTGCCTTTTGAGGCAATAAAGACATTGATTACATACTAGTCTGAGTAACCTGGAGACATTCATGACCATGTGAATCGAAAAATACATTGAAGTTTAAACTTCTTCACAGACTATAGTGTTAACAAGTACATGTGGACTACTACAACCAATAAACAAGACATTCAGTTTTTGTTAATTACAAAAACAAGGTGTTCGTGATGAGTGATTGAATAAAATGGTGACGACATTTTACCTTATCAATCCAATGTTTGGTTCAGGAATCAACTTCCGGTTTGGACCGGAAGTCAAGGTCAAATGGGGGTAACATTTTGTGTAGCGCGTGATTAGTTTATGAAGACCTTTCAGATGTATGGATTGTAAACATCCAATATGTGGTTCAGAAGTTATGATTTGTTTCAAATATAAAGTTTCAACTTCCGGTTTGAACCGGAAGTCAATGTCAAATGAGGTCACACTTTATAGCGTTGGTTAAGTTACAATTATCTGATGACGTGCAGAAAATAAACAACCAATGTGTGGTTCAGGAGTTTTTGGTTTTTTTAATATTAAATTTCATCTTCTTGTTTGAACCGGAAGTCAAGGTCAAATTGGGTCAAATTTTGTGTATAGTTTCTTAATTTTTTACATACTTTTCCAATGATGTATAAATTGTTAAAAACCATTGTGTTTTTAAGAATAAGATAAGATATTATTGAATTTTCAACTTCCGATTTGAACCGGAAGTCAAGGTCGAAGGGGTTATGTTCTGTGTAGCGTTTGTGGAACTTTTAACAACCTATCCAATGATGTGTAGATTGTAAAAATCCAATATGTGATTCATGAGTTATGATTTTTTCAAGTATTAAACTTTAATTTAATGTAATTTGATACCCGATGACCTTATCATGACATCATCAAGTTTGTCTTCTTGATATTAAGGTTCAGTTTTCGGATGAGTTTCAATGCTTAATTCATTTTCAATCTTGAGTTATGCTGTAGATTAGCTCGAAAAACGTTTTTTTAAGAAAACCACAAAGGCAAACTTTCACCTTCCGATACGACCAGAAGAAAAGGTCATACGATTATATGTTAACTTTTCAAATGTTGCCCCACTCTTGAACTATTATATGCCCAATTATGAACATCATAGCTTTCAAATTCAATGAGATACAGCGAATAGCAAATGGTAATTTTTCAACTTTAAAAACCTTGTAATTCAAGACCTGTTGACGTCATCATGACGAAATTGTTCAAGTGCCGTCCTCATGTTGAGGTTTAACTAGTATGTGCCAAGTTTCAAGGTTCAATTAAATTTCAATCCTGAATTAAACGACGGAGAAGACTTGCGCGGAAGAAGAAGAAGAAGATTCTGAAGAAGAAAAAAATATATCTATAGGATATATCAAGAGGTGTTCGTGCACATATTGCACGAACACCTAAAAAATAGACATTCAGATTTTGTTAATTACAAAAACAAGGTGTTTGTGAGTGATGTCATCAAATTGTGATTAAATGAACTGGTGACGACATTTTACCTCATCAACCCAATGTCTGTTCAAGAATGATTTTTTTCAAATAATAAACATGAACTTCTGCTTTGAACTGGAACTCAAGGTCAAATAGGGTCACATTTTGTGTAGCATTTGTTGAGATTTTGAAGACCTTTCTATTGACCTACATGACCTAGAGATTGTAAAATCTATTGTGTGGTACAGGAGGAATGATTTTTCAAATATCAAAACATCAACTGCCAGTTTGAATTGAAATTCCTAATTCCTAATTTTTAAAGCCTTATCTGATGTCGTATAGATGATAAAACAAATCCAATTTGTGGTTCAGGAGTTATGATTTACTAAATTTCACCTTTCTGTTTGAACCGGAAGTCAAGGTAAAATGGGGTCAAAATCTGAATATCTTTTCTTAAGTTGTGACATACTTTGCCAATGATGAATAGATTAAGAAGTTATGACTTTTGAAACATTAAATTTCAACTTACGGTTTGAACCTGAAGTCAAGGTAAACAGGGTTTCATATTGTATTGGGCATGATTACATAATTATTAAGAAATTTCAGATGATTTATGGATTGTAAAAAACTAATGTGTGGTTCAGGAGTTATGCATTTTTCAAAAAGATTATGGGTTTATTGTAGGCAATATTCCTTGTAACATCGATGCCAAATGTATTCCCACATGTAACTGTACAGTACACTACAATGTACATGTAGTACATGTACATGGCTAATTCTACAGAAATGTTCCACTTGCATGAATTTTAAAAGTTCATTAAATGCTTCCAAATGATTGTTTTCTGCAAAGTAGACGAACTACATTTGTAAGCTGTCAGAAACCACTTTTGCTTTTCATCTCCTGTAATTTGATTTATTTTTTTTTAGTTTTGGGGAACTGGAATGGGTGTGGGTACCCTAAATTAGCAGGAAAATCTTGATCCAATGTGTTACAATTCACATTCACCAAAGTTACTTATGATTGGTTTAAAATCAGCTTTGATACCTCTACTCCAAGCCAGGATATAATTTAAACCCAGAAAAAATATGCAGAAGTTGGTGAGGCTTACAAATTTGAGCCAGAGAGATGCCATTTGGTACAAAAAGAGGATAAGTTGTTAAAACATTGTTCCATCACTGATTCATTCTATAGGTGTTTATTAAACAGTTTTAATTGGCTTAATTCAAAGGCCAAATGAAGGGTAATAGGGCTAAGGGTGTAATGATACAACTTTATCACGACACGATACATACATTGTCGTGAGTTTACTAGCCCAACACTGAAATTACTGGCCTCTGGCCTGAATGTACATGAACTTTTCTTTTGCAAGGTCTGTGGTGTATAATATTCAAAATAGTGTGCATTTGTGTACAATTGATGACATTGTGTGTGGAAAAAAAACTATCACGATGCTGTATCTCATTTTTGAATCATGATTATTGATGCAGCGATGTATCGTTAAGCCCCTAAATATTACCCATAACCATGATAACAACCAAATGCAACAGAACTACAGTGTATCAAGTTTTGGTTTAACTTACCATTTAAATTCAAGAACAACTTACCTTACTAGGAAGTACTTTTAACTTTACTCATATTTTGTTTTACTCAAATGATGTAAAAATTCATGTTTTATCATTACTTGATCAAATTATTGTTTAAATTCATGTTTTATCATTATTTGATCACTGTTTCTTAATTTAGTGTTACTGTTACCTGAAAACAAATACTTAACCAGATCCTTTGAACATCTAAAATGGTTCCAGTATGCTGAGAAAAAAGTGAAAAATGTCTTGTCAAAAATGTTCCGTCAGTCACGTCCCGTCAGATGATGTAGATTGTAAAAATCCAAAATGGGGTTCATGAGTTAAACAAAATTCAAATATTACTCTTTGAGTTAATGTATTCAACATCGACTGACGTCATCATGACATAATAATAATAATAATGATATATTTGTACCACGCACATATCTGTTAATAAAGGCACCCAAGGCGCACAAAGAGAAAATGAATGGTAACATTTAACAGAAAACTTGATACTGATTTAGAAAGAACGTTTGAACAAATAATGTCTTTAAACTGGACTTGAAGCACTGAAGGGATGTAGATGTACAAAGATCTCTTGAGAGAGTGTGCCAAACTCATGGAGCAGCCAGGCAGAATGACCTGTCTCCCCACGACTGTCTCGATCTGGTCTCACAGAGCCTGTTATGAGTGTCAGAAGAGCGAAGACCAGAGCGTCCAGGTATATGTTTTTGTAGCAGCTCAGATAGGTAGGTTGGAGCTTGACCGTAAAGTGCCTTGTAGGTAATCATGGAGAGTTTGTAGTTGAGTCGTTGATTGACGGGGACCAGTGCAGTTGCTTCAAAATCGGTGTGATATGAGATGAAGACCGGGAACCAGAAATGAGACGAGCTGCTGTATTTTGTATTTTCTGCAGTCTGGTAATCTGTTTTTGAGGGAGCCCATACAATGTTGAATTATATAGGTCTAAGCGGGACGTGATGAAGGCATGCATGAGTTACATGTATTTAGTTGCCTGTGGGTTCAGGTAATCTCTGATCCTGCGAATGTTGCGAAGATGGTAGACTGAAGTTCTGATACAGTTTGAGATTTGGGGCTCCATAGTCATGCTGGCATCAAGCATGAGGCCTAGATCACGTACATGTACCTTGTCAGCAGGACGTATCTGAGAATCGGCAACTTTAAGATGAGGGATGGTAACTTTCTTTCTCTGTTGCACAGACCCAAACATGATGAATTCGGTCTTACTTTCATTCAGCTTCAGGTAGTTCTCATACATCCAGACCATGATCTCAGCTACACATGCCTCAAGCCGAGCTACAATGGTGTTAATGTCAGCTTGATTGGGCATGCAGGATACATACAGTTGTATGTCATCTGCATATACTTGGTACATGAGGTTATGTCTAGCGATGATGTCCTTGATCGGAAGTATGTATTGTAACGGACAGTGCATGTTGTAAGTTATAAAGTATTTAGTAAGGAGCATGCGCGAGCTGATCGTGGGTTTTGCAACGATCTGCACATGCGTTGGCTTGCGGGGCATGCTGGTACATGTTGGACCATGCATGCGTCGTCAGTCGCAGAGAGAGAATCCCCCGAATAGACAGGTACGTTCTTAGCTCTGATTATTACCCAGTGTTATTTGCTTGTGCTATCTGCGCTAGCGTGTGGTTGATTGCGAGGTACATGCAAGCGAGTTATAGGTCTCACAGATTAACTGAAGCTGTGTGTTGGTTGATCGTGAGAATATCTCTGTGTGAGAGGATTGACGAAAGCTGAGTGCTTGTCGATTTTTTTTGTGGTAGCAGTCCGTCGCTGAGTTGGCCAATGCTCGTCGTGTGGTTGACCGGCAAGACTGTTGTTCAGGGTATTGGGCTGTGTGTGTGGAGCCGTATATCTCAGGGGGCGCGCGTGAGTTGAAGTGGGAAAGACTGTGCTGTGTGCTGGTCAACTTCTCCTCTACGTGGCGGCTGCGGGACTCGAGTGGGTGACTGTGCTTTGTGCTTTAGTAAACCCCACTGTGTAGTTGATAGCTGGGCTATTTTACACGTGGTTGACATTGCGGTGTGCTTGTTAGCGCATATTGCATTGACCTCTACTAAAGTGGTTGACGAGTGGATTTGTAGTGCGGCTTAGGCACGAAATTCACGGGTAAAAGTTAAGTAGAACGTGGGTGTTTTTAGCAAGTAACCAGTAGTTCATTATTTGATGTACTTGATATCTGTGTTATTCATTGAGTGTGGTTGACATTGAAGAGGTTGACAATAGACTGTGCAAGTCTCGTGCGCATTCGAACTTCCGGGACCATAGTGGTCCCAACCATATGGAGTTTTACGTGGGCGAGATTTTGTTTCGTCAATTATTTTAGTTTAACGTAGTTTATGACCTAGAAAATTATACATGTTGTTGGGAATGTAATACTAAGTGATAACAACATATGAAAGTAAAACCAATTCAACAATATAACGAAGAAAACCCGAGAATTAAACTTGACCTCAGCTTCCGGTTATTGCAAAAAATTAAGAATTTTGTGCTCACCTCCGATCATAAAACTTATGTAAAAGCTTGTATAATCGCCAGATGCTGTAATTGCAAAGCGAACCCTTTTCATTGCAGTCTATGGTGTTGAGGCGTCGGCATTCCTCTTTAAACTGCGATATGGGTCAATTTAAAACCCGTTTGACCTTCACGAATCTGCGTAAGGGGTTTCTAAAAAGTTAAAATCAAAAAAGCATCCTTGTCCCAGAGTTTTAATTTGTTTTTAATAATAATTAACACACTTTGGCGTATTTTTTTTAAAAGCTAAAACTAATTTCATAAAATTGTAATGATTTATTTTTGTTGTTCAGATTTTGTCATGAGATATAATTTAAAACAAAGATTTGATTTCAGAAATAAAAATGTTCTTCGTTTGACGTGTTTTCTCGTTCGGATACGCGCGAGACTTGCACAGTAAACCACATGGCTGATGTTTGTTGTTCATAAACCTATTGTTCAACTGTGTATTATTTAGGGAATTGTGTGTACTCTGACAGAGAGGTTTGCAATCATTTATAATCGGGCGGTATACTTCCTCCCAAACGCACCTCGCCACTCAGCCTTAAGTCCGCTTAGTGACTTTAACTTGAGCTAGCAAGGGAAAGGGTCCGAGTTAATAATCATAGACTGGAAAACGGTCTGTGCCCGCCACAGTATCTAAGGAGAAAAACTGTGGGGCTAGCACGGAGCCTTGCGGAACAGAAAAGTCCATGGATACTGGTTTCGATGGATACTGGTTTCGATGAAACGGTTCCAACTTGCACTGATTGGGTCCGGCCATGGAGATATGATTTGCACCAATCAATGATAGATCCCCCAAAGCCAAGATCAATCAGTCTCTGCAACATCATCTTATGATCGACAGTATCAAATGCAGAACTTAGATCTAGAAGAACAAGATCCGTCAGCATACCCCGATCCATAGCTTGAAGCACATCGTTGCAAACACGTAACACAGCCGTTTCAACGCTGTGATTCTTCCTGTATGCTGACTGACGGGGATCTTGTAGCTGTCTAGCATTAATGGATCCAAGAATACGTGAGGTCACAACTCGCTCAACTACCTTCCCAAGATACTTCAGGTTTTACATCATCAAACGTGTGTCAGTTTGATATTGAGGTTCAATTGTCTGATAAGTTTCAATGTTCAATTTAATTTCAATCTTGACTTATGCCAGTAGAACCGGAAGTAAAGGTCATTCAATTTTGACATTTTCTTTTCAAATGTTGCCACAGTCTTGAACTAACAGATGCCCAAGTATCATTGCTTTCAAATTCAATGAAATACAGTGCAAAGCAAGTGGTAATTTTTCAACTTTAAAAAACCTTGTAATCGACACTTGATGACGCCATCATGACGTCATGAAAAACTAATTAAGGTTCAATTTTCTGATAAGTTTGAAGGTTTAAAGAAGAAGTAGATGTAGAAGGAAAAAAATACAGCTAACAACCATTTTGCAAACTAGTTTATTTTACCACTAAGTAACCAATCTAAAGTTTATAATTTTTGAAATCATTTCATGAGCTCAAAATGATTTGGAGTGTACAAAAATAATTCAAATGAACGAAGTAATTTATTTTTAGAGCGTGAAATGATTTCGAGCTTAGTAGTTTATTTGGAAGGCATAAAATAAATTCTTTCAAACCCTCGGAAAGATTTTAGGTGTACAAAATAATTTTGTGCTCTCAAAATTTTTATTTTTTTGAGCTCCTGCTATAAATAAATGAAATTATATTATTTCCCTGATCATTATTTTTTTCCCATCGTATGTGCCTTTAGGTGCTCCTTAGTAACAACCCTTGCCCTCTGAACAACTTAACAGTAAAGCTTTTACATCTATAGAATGACCTTTTAGGTGATCCCTTCATACAAACCATTCAAGGACGATTTTGACAACTTGAAATTCTTTCCAATGTTAACAAACATCGCTGGATTCCTCAGGGGAAAAAAAGTAATAAAAACTAGACTTAAATTTTTGTTACACAACAAAAACAAGGTGTTCGGCATGACGTTCAAATATGGGATGTTACTCATTGTCAGCTTGAATACATCAATTTGGTTTTAAGCTTGACCAGGCAATTGTAATACTGTGTATACAAATCTGGTAAAACTGCAACTTTAAGTCGAAGTCATGTTACAATTGATGACGTCTTTTATCAGGAAAACAAGCGTTAAATGTAATATATCGCGGCTTGAGCTCAATCTTGCAATTTACTATAGGAGCACAAAAATAATGCTCCAGTACATAATATAATTAAATTGGGCCCCACGAGTGCAAAACACAACATTGCAAATTTATTGTAAATTTGCAACGTGGTTGTAGATCGTTGTTACGTTATACGCATGTTTTCTGCTAGTATTAATAAGCACACGACAATTCCTTTTGTCACCTTAGTGATGAAATGCCTTATATTCAGCGTACCCTGTCACCGATTAACGTTTTACAGCAAATCAAAGCAAATTGACCACGTCATTGACCACCATCATTGATGAAAAACAATGGAAAAGTGCACGCGTGTACACGCTACGCACGACTCAAAGTGTGTCTTTGTTGGCCAACAAAAATGCTCACATTGGTGTTTGCGTAGACTAAAACGAGCCGATCTGTCACAGAGCAAGCCAATAATGCCACAGAGCGTGGTAAAAGCATGACCATAAATTGATATAGCACCACCAGCTTTAGCAAAAGTTTTAAAAAGCACACGATCGAAAGCACAGCATTTGCTTGTTAACGAGGTTTGCATGGACGGCTGTTTTAGAGACTAACAAAGCGTATTGTCAAAAGCAGGTTGCGCGAACCTTGAACAGAGACTAGACCACAAGCATGTTTGATGGACTTTGAACCTTGCGGATGATTTGCTCAACGTATACACACACACTACGTGATAACAAAACAGTAAACTGGTTTAGTTCGCGTAGTGTGTGTGTAGCCCGTGGTTTGACAGCGGGTCAATAAATACCCGTAATAATTGGTCAATATTTCAAATATTTGTATAAAAAAAAGGAATGACGTCATCATGTTTTCTCTTTAGATTTACATAGTCAATATCACTGTCTTTCAACATGCCAAGTTTCAACTCAGTCGATCTTGTGGTTTTGTAAATACACGGCTTCAAAAAGTAAACCTTTAAGGCAATACCATGTGACACACGATGACGTCATCAATCTAAAACTTCACACATATGTTGTCTGCATGAAGGTCATTATGTATACCAATTTCGAAACGATTATCTTAAACTTCGCCACAGACATCTAGGAAAAGTGCATTTTTAATTGTTTTCAACCTGCCGCTAGAGGGCGCTCTTGACTTTTATGACGTCATTTGTCTTTTTTTGTTAAACCAGACTCTTGCTCGACTATAACACCGTTAAAAAAACTTCAAAAAGTGTGCCACTTTTAAATTACAAGGCACTTCCTGTTTCTTCATGTTACAACCGGAAGTAGAGGTCATGTGAGGTCACGCACACGACAAAAAATAAAGACCTATATGACCTAAGTATGATCCCGCATAAAACAACCGCCGGTCTCTTAAGTGTGATTTGTTACAGATTTTCAAAGATTAATTTATTTTTTTCTAAAAACCTTGTAATTTGACACCTGATGACGTCATCATGACGTAAATGAAACGGTTTCGTCTCCTAATGGATATCTAACTATGGTAGAAATTTCAAGTTTATACGAGCTTGGGAAGTGTGCTTTTGTTAGCGGACAATCGCGGGGGATAAGAAGAAGAATAAGAAGTATTAAAAAGTAAGAAAAAAAACCGGAACAAAAACAAGAGGTGTTACGGGCTGTGTGCCCGAACACCTAACTAGACATAAGTTTTTGTTGTGTAGAGACACGAGAAGGAGGCCAATCCTCTAGTTAAAAAGGACGAGCATTCACCAATACACAACAAAAACAAAATCCATATGGTGCTGTCTAAATTAAATATAAGTGATCTCCAGCACTTGAACTGATTTTAATCCTCCTCTGAATAGCACACAATACAAAACAGTATTAAAACAGTCACTACTAAGGCTGAGGGCAAAAGTTCAGCACAACACGAGGCTGGCTACATACACACACACACACACGTTTACAATTACCAGATTCAAATATCCCTAAAATGATAGTATTTCTCTAATCAAAAGATGATTTAATACAAAGTAACACTCACAGCCAAGCTCCCTAAAAAATAAAGAGATATACCCGACAGAAAATAAATGTGCTCTCTCTTGCTCGCTCCAAGCTAAAATGGAAAAGAGAGTGAGCCTAAAAGTCGCGACCCCAAACTTAACTCGTTGTAAATATGCTAATCATAAAGTTGGATAAGACATTTGAACACTGAGGGCGCACTTGGCTTCTCTACAGTTGCATAACAACAAGAAGGTAGAGCCAAGCCATAATATCACAGACACATCTGTCAATGATTGTGGTGGATTCCGACTGTGCAGAAGAATACAAAATCACATACAGGTGAGCATCATCTGCGTAACTGTGATGTATACATGTAGGCCCCCTATTCCATGGCTGAGGTTGCTGATCAGAGTGAAATACATTGCAACAAGGAGGTTGGTCCAAGTACGAAACCATGTGGAACCCCTTCTCAAGTGGTAATTCTATTAATGGAACACCGGAGATGTCCACATACTGACAATAAGATGCAAACAATCAAGTGCGGTGTCCGATATTCCATAGCAATGCATGGCAATGCTGGCGTTTAAGTAAGGTTTCATGGTCTATAGTATGGAACGTCAAAGAGAAATCAAAAAGCATTAAAAAGGCTTCCTAATGGCTATCGACAGCGTGAAGATTGCTGTGAATGCAGATTGCTGTGAATGCAAACCAGTTCTGTCTCAGTTGAATGAAATCTACAATTGGCTGATTGTCTCTGTACATACAGACCACAGTGCTGTAGGTGACATTCAACTCTAAAGATACAACCCGTTCTATGGTTTGTAATTGGTATGTAATTATTGAGGTAATTTACATCAAGAGACGATTTAATAATCAAGGGGATGACTCTAGCAAGTTTTGATGGCACAATGAGATCATCATTGACATCAACGTGAAAATTAAATCTCAGAGCATAATCATATGACCAGGATTAATGGTTATTATCTCAAGCAGAGTAGAGAAATCCGGAAAAACATGGTGCTTCTGAATTTGATAATTTGAGATAGCAGTGCTTGGTACATGTAGATAATAAAGAGTCTAAAAGACGAACTGCCAACAGACACCCATAGGTCCATGTATTCAAAGGACTTGCATTTTTGCTCATGATTAAGCTGATCAGCATTCCCCTGCGAAGCAAGTACATGTACATGTAGGCACAGTCAACCTACCCTCCCATGTTTACTGTGAGAGGTGCAGCACCCTCTTATGGTTAAATACAGTTATGCACTGGATGACCTTTGACACTCACAATGGAAGCTAGAAAGTCAAGCGAAGCCACTATCCAAAAGTGGATTTTGGCATGTAGAGCTTGATAAACAGAGTTCTTACCTCACAACCTTCAACACACCCTTTGGGAGATATCGCTGGAAGAGAATGTCATTTGGCATAAGTTCGGCGCCCGAGGAATTCCAGAGGAGACTGGATGAAGATCTAGAAGGGCTGGGTGGTGTGAAGACAATTGCCGACGACATTCTCTTGTATGGGGAAGGTGAAACACTTAGTGAGGCAGAGAAAGACCATGACACAAAAATGAGAGCATTGATGAACAGATGCAGAGAAAAACAGCTAAAGCTGAACAAGAAAAAGCTCAAGTTCAAGCAGAAAGAAGTAAACTTCATGGGCCACAAAATCACTTCTGATGATCTCAAGCCTGATCGAGTCAAAGTACTGGCAGTGAAAGACATGCCAAAACCTACTGATGTAGCAGGAGTAAGGCGTTTTCTGGGCTTTGTTAACTACTTGAGCAAATTTTACCTCACCTTAGCGATGTGTGTGAACCACTCTGTCAGCTGACAAAGAAAGAAATTGAGTGGTGTCGGATGGAGGTACATGACAAAGCAGTAGAGCGTATCAAAGAGATGGTTACCTCAGAACCAGTCCTACGCTACTTTGATGATAAGAAGGAGTTGACACTCCAAGCTGACGCGTCAGAGAAAGGATTAGGGGCAGCAATAATGCAGAACGGTCAGCCTGTTGCGTAGACGAGTCGAGCTCTGACAGATGCAGAGCAACGTTATGCCCAGATTGAAAAAGAGTTGTTGGCTGTGACATTTGGACTCGAAAGATTCCATCAGTACGGACGAGCAGTGACAGTCCAGTCTGATCACAAGCCACTGGAAGTGATAGTTAAAAAGAATGTGCATCAAGCACCAAAGAGACTGCAACGTCTTATGTACCGTCTACAGACATATGATGCTCACATTGTCTATCACCAGGCAGCAAAATGTACCTGGCTGATACTCTAAGCCATGCATACCTGCCTGATAGCAAAATGGATGGCACCCAAAAAGAATTGGAACGAGTCAACTGCCAAGTCATCTGCCCATAGCAAAACCTCTGCTTGAGAAACTGAAACAGGGAACAGCTGATGATGCAGTACTTACAGAAATGAATACTGTTATCATTAAAGGATGGCCAGACCAAAAGAAACACTTACCATCAGCTCTCACTCCATACTTTCACATTCGTGATGAGCTCAGTACATCCGAAAGATTGCTCTTCAGAGGTGAACGCGTCGTTGTGCCAAAGAATATGAGAAAGGACATGTTAGAGTGTTTACACTCATCACACCTTGGAGAAAACAGTTGTTTGCGTTGAGCACGGGAGTCATTGTACTGGCCTGGCATGAACTCGGAAGTTAAAGATTATATACGTAAATGTGATGTATGGCGTTCACTCAGCATAAGAAACAGAAAGAGCCCATACTACAGCATGAAGTACCCGACAGACCATGGGCAAAAGTGGGGGCAGATCTTTTCATGTTGGAATCCCGCCACTAACTTGTGATGGTAGATTACTTTTCAAACTTCATCGAAGTAGATTACCTATCTTCTACCACATCAAAAGCAGTCATTCACAAAATGAAGGCACAGTTTGCCTGTCATGGACTACCGGATGAATTAGTGACAGACAATGGTCCCCAATTCTCATCAGATGAATTTGCAAAGTTTGCTAATATGTGAGAATTCCAGCATATACCACTTCATCCCCTCACTATCCACAATCCAATGAAAAAGTGGAAAATGCTGTTAAGACAGCCAAGTCACTGCTTAAGAAGGCCAAAGATGGACGTAATGATCCGTACTTGAGTCTGCTTGCATTTCGAAACACGCCTACTCCAGGATTCGATACTAGCCCCGCACAGCGACTTATGAATAGGACTAGGACAGCACTGCCCACTACATCAAAACTGCTGCAGTCCCGAGTCCCCACTGGAGTGATGGCTCAAATGAAACATTCCAATTGACGACAAGCAGAGTACTACAGTGTGAGTCAAAAAAAACTATACACTTTTAAAATTGCCCATTGTTTTATTGTGTAGCAATAGATAAGATATTTTCATATGTACTAATTGTAAAGTGACTCTACCTGCTTCTTTTGGTGCCAGTTTCACTGGATTGGATTTCATGTTTGACTGCAGCGCCCTCTTGTGGTTAAATACAGTTATGACGTTTGACACTCACAATGGAAGCTAGAAAGTAGAGCTATACATGAGTCTGTATCCTGAAGAGTTGCCTCAATAAATACGATACTAAAGAACCCAAGAAATAATATTAATAGTCATTACACATGTTAAAGTATTAAACAACATGTTACATATTTACGAGGTTGATTGTAGACGTTAACATGAGGCAATGTTCTCTTCACATTACCAAGTGCACAACTGTCATGATTATCACCGGATAACCATGATTCTGTGATTGCAAAAAAGGTCTACATGTATTTTCTTTGCGAATGAAGAAATCAGTGACGAAATTTGTTTTCTTTTTTCAATGAATTTGCATTCCATACAAGTGTATATTTCTAGTGTTACATGTACATTGTTCGACAATCCTTAGCTGAAGCTCCAAATAGAAATAGAAGTTGAAGACTACATGTAGACATGCAGAGTTTGTAGAAAGTCCTACAAACACTAGGTATTCAATTTGTTTGAATTAGCGGGTAAATATTGTAAGTTAAATCAAATAAAATATATAAATATGAACATAAAAACCAATAAAAAGAGGCTCTTCATATAATAATATACATTTTTTAAGCTTCAGGTTCCTTCAGGATGCCAGGTCAAATAAGGTCATTTATAATGTTAAAGATTCATACTGTACATCAAACATTCACAGACAATGCAAAGATTACAATCAAAATAGCCATGGTTCTCAAGATATGAATTTTAGACCTTGATTGTGATATATCAATGTGGGTCAATAGGTAAGAGCGCTTTAACATCCGGTTTTGACAGGGAAAAAAGGATCAAACTTACGTCACCCCCTGTGCAGAAGTTTGAGCAGGCTCAATGACCTACAACCTGATGTAAAAATAAAACTATTAAAATACGAGTACCGGTAGTTCTTGAGATATGAATTTATGAAAGCTTTAACTTTTTAGTTTGAACTTTGTATGGCATTTGTTAAAGGGACACGTTGCCTTGGATCGGGCGAGTTGGTCTATGAAAAGCGTTTGTAACTGTTTGTTATAAAATGCATATGGTTAGAACGATGTTTTAAAAGTAGAACACAATGATCCACACAAATATGCCTCGAAATTGCGTGGTTTTCCTTTTACTTTGCGAACTAACACGGTCCGCCATTTTGTGCATCCCTACATCTTGAACTCACGTTACATGTATGGTTACTCACGTTACATGGTTATACTCACGTTAGAATTTTCATCACCTCACCCAATAGTACTGTTAATGGATACATCATAAAGAACTCTATTTTTACATTTGAGATCATCAGTAGAATGATAGTGGCAAATGTTAAAACTAAGAAAAACATTCCCAGGAAAAAAGACCATATTTTAGTTACTCACGTTACACTACCCACAATTGCTTTGTATGTTCATTCATAACTACTTGATGAAGTTTGTTAAACTTTTTTTTTTTTTTTCAAATCTGAGTATTAGTGCCAGGATGTGTTATAGGAAATAAATAACTTACAAGAAAATAATGTAAAAGTCAATAAAATAGACAAAAAACCAAAAGTACCATCTTTACAGAACTGTTTAGTTCAAAATCATTGATCCACTTCAGAGGACCTTTTCTTCAAGTGTTTCGAAGACAATGTAATAATGTGAAGTTGTTCCACAAATTTTGAACTATATTATGGAAGATGGCTTTCAAATATGGATTTGAAATTTTTGGGCCATGTCCACTCTATCATGGAATTGCCCTATAAGGTGTTTGTCCCAAGGAAAAACACAAAGCTGTTCTGTTTTTTTTTTTACTTTGATTAAATGCTCCAGACCTTTAAAGTTAGTACGACTTTGAGATAGACGACCCTTCACCTTTGACAGGCCCTTATTTTGACTTCAAGTGTGCTCAAAAACCTAAACCTGATCTTCGTTCTGATACCGACTCTAAAACTAATTTTAAACCTGGCCCTGAAGATGACCCTAACTTTTACCTTCATTCTAAGTGAACCGTGTGCAATAGGACCCTTATTCGTACCATCACCCTATCTGGTTGAAAATTTTAATCTTTTAAATTGAACTTCCTGTTTGGACCAAAAGAAAGGTCAAATTGGGGTTGCATTTTTGAATAAATTGTTACGAATCCCACCTGCCTGAACTGTGTGTTAACGTCCAAAACTTGCTTACAGTGCCCCCAGAGAGTGTTATTTATATATGGTCAAAGAATTCCGATGGGTAGTTGTAGTTAATAAAGTTTTAGTTCTAATAAAAGTAACAGTAAAAAACAAAAACAAAGTTTTAAATTGACCGTCGCAGGTTTTGCCAGTATCGCTTCACATGATTTTATTATGGAAAACAATTTTGGTTTGCTCAATTTTTCAGTTGATATTTTAAGAAGGGTTAAGTACACTACATGTATAAATAATAAACAAAAAATCTAATTTGTAAATTCAATATTTGTTCAGTTATCTGTTTGGAATCGACATTTTTACCCCGAGAAAAATCAGGGGCCTAGGAAAAAAGATGCCCGGTAGCATTTGATGTAAAACTCTATTGTAGAATGCTTTTTAATATCAGGCATATCCGTAAATACTTAACTCGTGACCGTACAGAAACAAGAATTCATGCTCTTGAGACTAGCAGGTTAGATTACTGTATCAGCTTATTTTTTGGTTTGCAAAGGGTTCAGAATGCATGTGCTAGACTGATCTGTAATTCCTCTAGATACTCTCGATATGCAGTCCATTGTTACTTGAGTTACACTGCACTGGTTACCAGTTCGACAAAGAATAGCATTTAAAGATCTTTTAATAACTTATTATTAAGCCATTCATGGTTTAGCCCCGATACATGTACATTCGACAGCTCATAACCATGAAATCACACTCTCAAACATCTTACCGTCTTAGGAGTTCGCAAGACCACACACTTAACAACTTACCCTTCAAGAACATCAACGGCTACCCTAGGTGATCGAGCATTTGTGTACGCTGTTGCTCCTAAACTATTGAATAATCTCCCTCCTTGTATCAGACAATCATCTTCACTCAATGTATTTAAATCCAAGTAAAAAACTTTTTTTTTTACGATTAATTTCTTCTAGTACTGTTGTTTTGGGGTTATTATTATTATTAATATTATTATTTCTTTATTATTATTTGTATTATAATCATCTGCATTTTTTGTGTTTATTCCTTGTAATGGGCAGTATAGGTTTTGCGCAATATAGGCCTAAATGTCTGTTATTATTATTATAGACACACCATGTCTTAAAATAAGCAAGCTGATATTTGGGCACAAGGGATACAATGTTCGCACCCTCGCTCCGCCCACAGCCAAACCGGCTGATGATGTCGTAATTTGATTGGCATGATTGGGATCATTCCAAAATGGCCGCGCCCAGTACACATTGAGACACCTTCTGAAACCATCATAAATGGAAAATTTGACAATTTTAGTCTAGAAAAACACTTTCAGTGCCGTTTTAAGGCTAGCTAGAAATGGCGACACAGGAATTCCCAGTCCTAGTTATAATCACAAGTCAAGCAGAAAGTCACCAAAAATGAAGCCATGACCAGTTTTGCATCAACAACATAAAGAACAACCGCATTTACAGACACAAACGGGTCAGTTTCCTTCTTGAAAATAGCATAACTCCATTGTATTTCAAGCTATGAAGCTGATTTAAGCACCACCACCAGTGAACTTCTCTTGAAACTAAGCTTTCCATTGATACCAAATTTGTAGAGGTGTGAAAAAAATATGCAAAAACCACCGAACTCCCTACTTATGGTGGTAAGTTAGACCCCTTCCTCCATGGTTAGAGTTAGACCCAGTAACTTGGGCGCTGTACTTGTTTTTTCGAAATTTTGACATCTGCGAAAAAACAAGTACAGCGCCCCAGTTACTACTCCTAGAACTATGAGGTTCGATCCGCTATTGACGATAGCGGATCGAACCTCATAGTTTTTATTTATTTATTTATTTCAAGACATTTATTTTCATTCCAACAAAGAATCATCATAACAATATCAAAGAACAGTAAGAGAATAATTGGAAATGGGGGCATAGCCAGAAAAGCCAAAGCTTGTGGTTGGTTTGCCCAGACAAACAAAAACACAAATAGACTAACAAGTACAGTGTGGGTAGGTACGATATTTAACTTCTAAGACTGAATAGACTCTACATGTATGTAAACTAAGGTGAAGTCAGAGGGATGCCACTTATAACAATACACATACATGTACATTGTAGGACAGGGCGTGAGGGTTCCATTAACAATAACACTGCATACATGTAGGCCTACAGGTGTACTACAGAAATCACACTACATGTAAGGTGAGAACTAAGAGAAAGCTCTGTGAATTAGAGGATATTTTGAACAATATGTGCTTTGAGCTTGCGTTTAAAGGCAACTGTGTTCCTGCAAGAAGCTACATAAGCGGGGAGATTGTTCCAGTTGCACGGCCCAGACCATAAAATACTGTGTTGAAATGCAGTTGTTCTATGTTTGGGAAGATGAAATAGAGATGCGGACCTACATGTAGTTTTATATTTATGAAAATTACTATTAACCTGAAATGTGCTAACTAGGTGATGGGGAAGTTGGTTAGTTGAGTACTTGTACATAAACATACATTGCTGATAAATATTAATATCATGAAAACGTAATAAATTATATTGTTTAAACAAGGGTGCAGTATGAGCTCTAAAATGACATTTGGCAATAATGCGAATAACTATCTTCTGCAACACCTTCATTTTATATAAGTTACTTTGAGAGGTATTCCCCCAGACAATATTACCGTAAGACATATAAGGAAGAATAAGTGAACAATACAGTGTACGCAAGATCTCATCAGGAAAAATATATTTGAGCCGGGAGATTATGCCAATTGATTTCGAAATCTTTTTACAAATTTCGGTTATGTGAACTTTCCAAGTAAGGTGGCTGTCAATATATACACCAAGAAACTTTGTGAAATCAACTTTGGGAATTTCATGATTGGAAATGGTGATTTTAAGATTATGAACGTCACAGTTCTTTTTCTTGTTGCAAAAGATCATGTAGTTGCATTTTTGTAGGTTAAGTGACAGCCGGTTCGCTTGAAACCATTCACAGACATTAGAAAGGTAGTTATTAGCATCAGTGAATAAAGAAGGCAGGTCATTGTTACTGCATAAAACGTTAGTGTCATCGGCATAAAGAATATAAGACAATTTCTCGGAAGAACGATAAATGTCATTGATGTACATATGTACAAGATGAACAAAAGGGGCCCAAGCAAAGATCCTTGTGGTACTCCATAGGAGATTTTAGAAAGGTCAGAAGTAACATTCATGTACATGTATTTAGTACATTGGAAACGACTAGATAAATAGCTGCAGAACCAGTCATGCGCAATACCTCGAATACCATAATGATCTAGTTTGTGTAGCAATATTTTGTGGTTAATTGTGTCAAAGGCTTTGGACAAGTCTATGAAAATACCCATGGTGTAATGGGTTTTTTCGAAGCCGCTGATAATTTTGTTGGTAAGGTCAAGCAGTGCCATAGAAGTAGAATGTTTTTGTCGGAAACCGTACTGACCATGGAAAAGTATCTTGAATTTGTCCAAAAACTTGATTGTTCTTTCATAGACAATCTTTTCAAACAGTTTTGAAAACACGGGGAGAAATGAGATAGGCCTGTAATTGTCGATTTCAGATGGATCACCTTTCTTATAAATCGGTGTAACTCTAGCCAGCTTAAGTTTGCTAGGGAAAATACCTTTGGATAAAGATAAGTTAAAAATATGAGACAATGGATCGCACAGATGCAAAATAACTGATCTGACAACCCTTGGACTTATGTTGTCAAGACCTGCGGCACTGTCTTTAAAAGATTTCACAATTTGACAGACTTCATAAGGAGAGGTTGGATTCAAGAACAGCGAGCTGGAATTATGATTACCAAGAAAGTGTTTGAAGTCATGATGTGCAGGTCTTATCTTTGAATCCAAGGTTGGCCCAATCTGAGTGAAGTAATTGTTGAAAGCATTGGCTATTACAGCAGGATTCTTAAGCACTTGACCGTTTAATTTAAAGTCCTGCTGATTGTTGCCCTTTGAGTTTTTCTTCAGAACAGAATTAATTATGCTCCAGGTTTGTTTGATATTAGATTTAGCACCAGAAAACTTATCTGCATAATATTTTGCTTTGACACCCTTAATTAGACTATTGAGTTTGTTACGAAATTGATTGTGTTTATAATTCTGTTGGCATTATTCGGTTTGGTAAGGAAAATCTTGTACAGTTTGTTCTTGAATTTGATAGATTGAATAATGCCATTGGTCATCCATGGTTTTTAATTTTTTATTAAACTTAGTCGATTTAATTGGAAAATGGTGATCATACAGGTGAGTAAACGTCGAAATAAAGGTGTCATAAGCAGAATCAGGGTTTTTACATGAGTACATTGCCATCCAGTCTACTTTCATTAAATCACATTGAAATCGACTAATGTTTCCTTGGTTGATACACCTGAAGGATTCAGTGACTCTCTCTTTACTGATACAAGAATCCTTTAACCGAGTCATTAGAAATATGGGTAGATGATCTGAGGCATAGCAAAACAGGATTCCCGATTTGGATGGAAAATCACAACAATTTGTAAGAATGTTGTCTATAAGTGTAGCTGTGGAGTCAGTAATACGAGTAGGTTTGTAGATACTGGGTAAGAAAGAGTTACTGAAAAGACAATCTACAAAATGGGAAGTTGGATTGTGAACATTGTGTTTTAAAAGATCAATGTTGAGATCACCCATGATGAAAACATGTTTCTTTTCCATGTTAAGTTTTTCGAGCAAATTGTCGAAAGAATCCACAAACCTGTTGACACTGACGTCCGGGGGTTTATAGACAACACCGGTTACAATACTTTTACCATTAACCTGAGGTATTTCAATGAAGATAGAATCACAATAAGCAGTATTAATTTCTAAGTCAGGGCGGTTGATAAAAGTGAATGAGTTGTGAATGTACATTGCCACGACCCCTCCTGTCCTCCCCTGTCTGTTCTTAAAGACATTGATATAGTTCGGAATGTTAAGTAAGCTGGTGGGACTTTCATCATTCAGCCAAGTTTCACTAAAACCAATGACACCGAATTGAAAATTGAGAAGTTCAATGAAATCAAAAATACTGTCACAGTTTTTCAGCAGACTTCTAGAATTGAAATGGAGACAAGAAAATGTATGTGGATCGTCTACATCACGGAACTTGTTGGCGAATTGATCACTCAGTAAATAGTCGTATGAGCGATGATCACGATTGCTAAAGAAGTTCTTGTCTGGGTCGAGATCAGAATTTCCAGCAAACTTATAATTGAAGATGAATGGATTGAACATAATAATAATAATAATAATAATAATTAAAGATTTGTATGGCGCACATATCTGCCTATAATGGCACCCAAGGCGCACAAAGATACACTAGAAACAGTAATTAAATGAAATAATGACAAGTATGGACATGACAGTTAATCGTTGGATTCCTTCATGAGGTAGGTCTTCAGATTCTTGTGGAACAGTTCAATTGTTTTGCTAGATTTGATGTATGAAGGGAGTGCATTCCACAAACGCGGGGCTGCTACAGAGAAAGACCTGTCACCCCAAGACCGCCTCGTTCGAGTTTCCTCGAACTGTTGGACATTTCCTGAACGCAGACCAAGTCTAGAAGATCTCTTCTCCACCAGTAGATCCGACAAGTACACTGGTGTCTGGTTGGTTCTGATTTTAAAAACCAGGGAAAGTACCTTGTACTTGAGTCTTTGCCTCACAGGCAGCCAGTGTAGATCCTCGAGAACGGGAGTGATATTATCAGATAACTTTGATCGGGTGACAAGCCGAGCCGCAGAATTTTGGACCTTCTGCAGATGTTTGATGAGAGTGTCGGGCAGACCATTCAGGGTACTATTGTACATGTCCAATCGTGATGTGACGAGTGCATGGACTGCCTGTTGCGTGGCATGAGGAGTCAGGTAATCCCGGATCCGACGAATGTTCCTAATGTGATAAAATGCTGATCGGATGCAACTAGAGATTTGGGGTTCCATTGACATGTTGGAATCCAGTGTCAGACCGAGTGAGCGTACTTTGGCAGCCGGACTAACACGTGCCTCACCAACTGTGAGGTGGGGAATGATGACCTTCTTCAACTGTTGAGAAGAACCGAAGAAGATAAATTCGGTCTTCGCCTGATTAATTTTTAAGTAATTCTGCCCCATCCATTTGGAGATATCTGTTATACAGGACTCAAATCTGGCAAGGGTGTTATCCACATCAGTTTGATTAGGCAGGCACGACAAATACAGCTGAATATCATCAGCGTATGTGTGATACATTAAATTATGCGTGTTGATAATCTCACAAACCGGTAAAATATACAGAGAGAACAGTTGCGGACCGAGCACTGAACCCTGAGGCACAGAACAGTTGAGAGAGACTGGGTCCGAAACGTCATCCTCACCAATGCGAACAGCCTGAGTGCGACCATCCAGGTATGATTGACACCAACTCAAAGCCAAACCTCCGATACCAACTTCTTGTAGTCTCTGTAGTAAGATACGATGATCTACCGTGTCGAATGCTGAGCTCAAATCCAGTAGAACTAGTCCTGTCAGCATGCCCCTATCCATGGCCCATAAGATGTCATTACTCACTCGCAAGACGGCTGTCTCAACTGAATGGTTCTTTCTGTAGGTTGATTGGAAAGGATCCTGAAGTGACTGGTCAGCTACACATCTAAGAATGCGTGCAGCAGCTGCTCTCTCGACCACTTTTCCTGAGAATTTCAAGTTTGCTACTGGTCTGTAGCTTTCCAGTTTCTCCTTATCCAGGTTAGGCTTCTTCAGTAAGGGCCTGATGGTGGCATGCTTCAAGTTCATCGGGAAAACAGCCATAGTGAAAGACCTATTGACCAACTTCGTAACAAAGGGCACAAATGCATGAACATGTTCCTTGATCAGCCATGTTGGGATAGGGTCTTGTTGACAAGAGCTTGACGGCGATCGTTTGATGATTTTCTCGACTTCATCCTCGGATGCTACACCAAAGCTGACCATATCTGGTACTCCAAGTGTAGGCTTTTCACCGATCTCTAGAAATTGCACAAACGAATCACGAATCGTGTTAGTCTTGCTCATGAAATGCTCTAAAAAACTGTTGGCCAATAACCCCTCAGGTGGACTTTGTGGTAATATAGGATCCCTTTTCTTCTGAAGGAGCTCAACAATGATGGTGAACAGAGCTTTCTGATCTGAAGAACAGCTCTCAACAGCAGATGAATAGAACTGTCTTTTTACATTCTTTATGAGCTTAACAACACTTCGGCATTGTTCTAGGTATCTCTTATGTTGAAATTTTCTTTCTTCAATGGATCTACACCTTCTCCACTTTCTTTCAAACCTCTGTCTCACTTTCTTTGCAGCCCGAATTTCTTCATTGTACCATGGAGACTTCTCTCTTTGTTTCAAGCTCCTTGTCTTCAGAGGTGCTAAGGCATCAAGAATATCACACAGAGAACGTTCGTACTCTTCAACAGATCTAGAAAGATCCATGTTCTCGACATCAATCGACGACAAAGCCTCAGAGACACGTTGCTGAAAGAGGTCACGGTCCATTCCCTTGAAATTACGCGTGGTAACTGTCCTCTTTTGATACACTGGTTTCTGCAATGACAGCTTGCAGGTGACAGCAAAATGGTCAGACAATCCTGGAGCAGACATAATGTGGTGAAGACGATCCACATCAATTTTGGCATTAGTTTGGAATTCAAATAATGCTAAATGGAAGTCTTCTTGGTTCAGGTGGTTAAAGGGGAGGGCATGGACAACACAAGCTTCACCTGTCGCCTGATTACATAATGAACAATGATTTGTATTTAAGTCACCAAGGAAACCCTCTGTCTATTGAAACGTTGTATACATAGGTCTGTACTATACTTGTTACCACAGGTACACAAACATGAAAATCGGTCATGACAACAAATATAACTAAAGCAATATCAGGAAAAGGTGAGCAGACATAGTGTATGCTCCAACAAAAACACCGTTCGTTGAGTAATACATAAAGTTAACCAAAAGTTCCTTCAGAGGATTGGAAAACTAGAAGACCTAGGAAGGCGAGGTATACTTAACACCGTTGATGAACAGTTGGCCATTGCGGAACAGTGGTTTCTTGCCGGCAACGTAGGCCTTCTTCATGACAAGACGAAGTGATCGTTTCTTGATGGCGTCGGCGGGTGGCAAGTCTTGTAGAACGAATAGTCCGGTGTTGGCAAGGGCTGTTTTGGATTGTTTCAAGATGGAGAGACGTTCTGGGCGGTACAAAAACTTAGCTAGAATGTGTCGGGGTTTGTCGGTAGCCTTTCCAGGGGGTTTGCCTGTCCGGTGGGCGTTTTCAATCTCGGCATCAGGCATGTCAAAATGTTCCGCTAAGATCTGTTTGACTTTATTGTAGGCAGAACTTGGGCTTTCCAGAGAACTTTCCGAGATCCCCCCAAATCTAAGATTAAAGCTACGGGAGTATCGTTCAAGATTGAGAGTAGCTTCCTCCAGATGATCAATCTTCTTGTGAGCCTCTTGCAGCTGCGTCGCCATATTGAATATATCATCAGAAAATGTCTTACTTTTGGCTTGGATCTCCTCGAATGATTGGGTTGAAAAACTGAGTGCGTCCTCCATCTCTCTCTGTTTGGCCTCGATGATCTCCATTCTTGGAAGTAGAGACTCTTGATTTTTGATCACCTTATCAAGCTTGCTGTGAAGATCACACGCCATGTTTTGCATTTCCCGCCGTATGGTAGTGACGATGTCATTGTCTGCGGTGGTGCTTGCTGATGGCGTCAGGTCACCTGGTACAATCGGCGGGAGCTGGGCTGTAGATTCTGCAGGAACTGAGTTTTTTTTTTTTTTCTTGGAGGCATTTTAACTTTAGAAATTATAGTGCTGAAATTGCCAGTTAATAAGCTGTGACAGTTACTGCTGAATACTGTGTCTTTAATAAAGAGATGGAGCAGCGAAATGTGAAAATACGATGTTTTTGTGGAGCACCGGTCTGATCACGTCTGTTCACGACGATTCCATACTAATCTACGTTCTAGGAGTACCCAGTTACTGGGTCTACATGTCTAGTGTTAAAGATCTACTTCAACGATAATTGAGAAATAAAACAGATTTCTGAATCTCATAGGTAATGTTATTAAGTATTCTGAATTTGTAGATTGGATTGTTTTACACCAATATTTTTTTCGTAATTTTAACTGAAAAAATTAAACCTTTCTTGGGGTTTTTAAAAACTCGCGCGCTTCCATGGCTCCCCTCCATAGGCACTGTGCTTGTCCAATACTAAAGCACTTGCATTTACGCGCACTACGAACCCACTATAGGATACGTGCGTGAACCAGCGAATGATGACGTATTTGTTGGGACGGGAAACCAGGAAGTAGCGAGGTGTCGTGTGTTTACACGGTAACTATGTATGATGATCTCATTATTCGAAGACATTCACCAAGTTAAGACGAGATAATTTACCGTCCTGAACTCATGTGCTGTCGGTGGATGTACTCGGAACACAAATAAGAATCCAGATGTGAGTTTTTTACCGATTTGCAAGAGATCCTGTCCAGAGAAGGGGGTGGGTTTCGTGACCAACACACGGAAGGACTTCACGTTGACAAAATGGACAATGATTTGTAGTGCCCATTTTACGGACGACTGTCGGGATTTAACATCGCAACTAATACAACAGGCTTACGCCAGGGTCAATTCCAACCATGAAAGCGCCAACTACAGTGCCATCACATGCTTCACAAACGGAGAGTCAGACTGGACAGGCACAGAAGCATCAAAACATATACTTCTGTAAGTAGCATATACAATAGTTTTAAATGTTTGTTGATAATATAGCCACAGGTTTCATTCAAACTGGTCATCACAATGTTTGTGAAAAATTAAACAAGTGGTATTCACACCATCAGCACAGGTGTTTTTTGTGGTAGCACTTTGATGGCTGTGATAATCTGCTCATAAACACAGGCTGTTTAGATAATCTTCCAAGTTAGCTAGTGGACAGTACAAAGGAAATATTCAAACATAATCTCCCCACTCCAAGCTGTGTACAATTGGGCTTTGTTAAGATCTCGTTTGTACTCTTGGTGTCAGGACACTTCGTACCTTTACCTTTTCGTACCCGGGACACTTCGTACCTTTTACAAGGTACGAAGTGACTTTGGACACTTCGTACCCTGGACACTTCGTACCGTCAGCCAAGTCACTTCGTACCTTCATACAAGACACTTCGTACCTTTCGTACCTTGAACAGATTATGGTTTTTGATGACCGAACAACTATACAGACATCAATTTATTTAAATTGAAAATAACTATTTTTTATAAATAACAATTGATAGATAAGTTGTGATTAGTCTTTACAAAATCACTGTTGTCGAAATGAACAATTGTAAAAATATAAAAAAATATAAAAATAAAAACTTATCTAAAATATTAAAACGAATAAAAAGAAAATATTTTGGTTTTTCTTATAATGTATTCAATAAATATTGATAAATAAGTTGTAATTAGTTTTGTCGAAAGAACAGTTAACAGTTAATTAGGATGACATTTTTACTGACATCCATCTGTGAGACGGTACGAAATGACTCGACTGACGGTACGAAGTGACTCAGCCGACAGTACGAAGTGACCAGCTTTGCCAAGGTACGAAGTGTCTCGAAGGTACGAAGTGTCCCGGGTACGAAAAGGTAAAGGTACGAAGTGTCTGACATCTGTACTCTTAACCTTTTGAGGAATCCTAGATGTATTAGGCTACAACTAGATCCTTTTTTAAAAAAACAGTGACTGCTTAATTGGCAGTTTGAATTTTCTAGATAAATGCTGTTTCCTACAGCGCCATTTCAAATGCTAATGGTACGTTGACGTTAATGGAAATATACAAGTTCATTCAAGTGAAATGTAGATTACTAATAATTTTTCAAAAAAATAAAAAAAGTTGAAAACATAACTTCTGATATGTGTCAGAATACTTAAACCCTTTTCAGGTGTTGTGCTAGCAGTGTTCCCAGCTTTCTTTCAAGTTAAACAAAACAAATAATGAATCTTTTCCTGTGATAATTGATCAGTTTTATGATGTGTGCCCCATACAATTTGTACAACACTGGCTTTGCCCTGTTTGGTGGTTATTGTCTGTGACCCTCAAGCCATTGAAGCTATAGTTTCTTTGAGAAGCCACAAGGTTTTAATGAGCAAAGAATGACCTATTGAATATTGGTTATTCAGGTTTACAAGAATCTATTCAATGAGAAATGTTTGATAATTGTTGTTTCTTCATATTCTTAATAATTTCAGATTATGTAAAGAGAATCATCAAGTCGGCAGTGCTCCTTTTTCAGCAGGGTGAGAAGACATCTAAGTCCAACTCCAATTTTCCCCAACTTGTCTGCAATCCTAGCCCCCTATCAACCACGGAAACAAGACCAGACAAGGAAACTGCTGTGGAAAGGTGAAGGTTTAATTTAATAACTGAACCTGTTGGCAGACCTCAACCCAAACCAGGCATTGAAGATGTCCAAGAAATACAGAGCAGGCCGGGAAGCATGATGGCAGGTACCGAGAGCAGAGCGAGACAACAACGGAAGAAAAGAAAAGTATTGACTGAGGAAGGTGATGATTCATCAATAGGAAAGAATAGCACAACTGGGAAGTCCAAGAAAAGAACAAAGGCCGATGATGATGGTTCAAAGAAGGGACAAGGGACAACAATTCAGGGGAAGAAGTCTGGGTAGAAGAAGGGAGGAAGTTCTGGAAGAAAATGATTGGTAATGATTAGGCAAGCAGGACAAAAAGTGACCCCAAAATGTGGTTAAGGGAAAATTGTAAAACATGCGATAATAAAAATTAATGTATCCCCTGTTTCAATGAGGTGATCAGGTTGGTGTAGAGGTATCTTTCCAGACCTTCCACCTCTATAGGACTCTGGTTCAAATCCCGCTGGAGGCACTATGTGGACTGGGTTATCAGTCCCTACTTGACTGCGTGTGCTTTCCTGAAATAATTCTCTGGGGTTTTCCTCCCACATCTAAAACTGAAACTTCCTTGTCTTCTCTCCATTTGGTTCTTGGCTAGTACAGTGATTAAGTTCACTTTTCTGAGAGTCCTTGGCTTCACAACCAGAATAAATGAAATGAAAATTAAGTCTCTTTTGTCAACCTAAACATGTATTGAAGAGATACAGTTGAGATAGTTTGTTTAAACACCTTTATATTGTACATGCAGAGGAATATTTTTGATGGTAACTATGATTAATTCAGCAAGCCATTGTGGAATGTTTTCCTTCTTGATTACATTGTACATATTTTTGTACATATTTTTGTACACCATTATTATTATCTCATGAGAAGAGTTGTTTTAATGCCCAAGTAGCTTTTATTTGACCGCAACCATATCTGGTAATTTAAATGTAGGGTTTTATTGAGTACATAGTATACTTATTTGTTTTATATATTTATTATTTGTATATACAATAATTTAGAAGGGGGATCAACCACAAACTTGTTTGCTATGTAAAATTAATGAGCAGCCCCAGTTTGTGCTTATTGCATGGTGAACTACAGAAGGGGTTTTTTTTTGGGGGGGGGGGGAGAGAAAGAGGAGTTTGAGTATTGGGGTTTTCACATTTCATGTGTAATGAGTTTTCAATCCAGGGCGAACACAAAACAATTACATTATTTTTTTTACAAGTTGCCAGACAACCTGTCTTGTTTAGTGTTGACTGTAATTTGAAATTTTTGTTTACATTTTCTTATAAGTCTACATCAAGCTGAACATTTTGATAAGGTGGTCTTTTAGTATGTCTGTATGCAAGAAGAGTAAGGAACGCATAGAATTAGTTTTGCAACATTCCCTTTTAATTTAGCTGTTTCTATTTAATTACTCAATTAAAATTGAAACTAGACAGGGAGGTCAACTTTGCGAATACATGACTAGTGTTGTTTTAATTTTTTCTTGACATTAAATAATACTCTTAACTCAAAAAATAATTCTTTGTGTACATAAGGTGGACGTTTAGTATGTCTTTTATTCAAGAATGGTAAGGAACTCATACAATTAGTTTTGGCAACATTCTCTTTTAAAGGCAATGTGTCCCTTTAATTAAGCTGCTTTCTATTTATTTACTTAATAACTTAAATTGAAACTGAAGAGGGGTAGTTGACTTTTCAAAAAACAAGAGTAGTGTTTTCTATTTTTCTTGAAATAAAATAATACTCCTAAACTCATAAAGCCTGATTTGTGTACATTAAAAGTGTTTTTTGTCATTTACTCGTGGATTATCTAAAAATGATTGTAACACACTAAAAATTGATAGTAAATGGAGGCCACCATGTTTGTATCCTCAATTCTGAAAACTTTCCTGAAAACCTGAATATGACTATTGAATTCACCACCAGATTAGCTGAACATGTTTTGATCATATCTAGAAGTTAAGTAAGATTTGGAACTTTGCATGACAACTTCCTGAAGAGGATCAGAGCATACTGATCAAAAAATCAAGTTGTGAAACCACTGTTTCTTTTCAGAACCACCACTACTCAAAAGAGATTTTACACATGGTGTCACCGCAAACCTCACCTGATTATAGACATTGTTCTTGTAATGACTATACATCCCATCTCAGTGAGCCAAATATTTACAGATTTTTATCCAAGATTGTGGTTCTCAAAAAAGTTCCCCTTTTGAAGCCTCTTTACTGTATAACTTCCATGTACATGTATGTAATATGTACATGTAGTGTGAATACACACCAGTTGAATGCATTTCACTATTTTCCAGTGAGAGACACAACAGCATGAGCTTTATGTTTGACAAATAATTTGTACATCTAACTTTTGAGTCTCATTTGGGAGCATTTACAAACATTTTATCAACTATAGGGGCCATAAATAACACACTAAATTCGGGTGAGAAGAGGAATTCTTACAATATGTTTGGCAATAAATTTTGGGGGGTTTTAAGTTACTACTAGTCTAGTGGTGGGTATAAAAATCCTTTATATTGTCCATTGTGGTTGGGATATGTCCTTCGGATGGCGTCCATGATACATGAAGGAAGTGGCACTCTGTTGAACCTTCCAAGGTAGCCCAAACACCATCTGACCACATGGCGATATTTTCTGCAAACAAAGTAGTAGAAGAAAATCAAATTAGGTAAACAGTTGATGTTACTCTTCTGATTTGTCCAGTCGAACAACTCATAGGAGATCAACCCCCCCCCCCCCCCACAACACACACCCTTACATATGGCAGTAACGGGGTACTTCCATTGTAGTTAGTTATTCCCTTTTCTGAAGAAATCCTCTGTGGGGTACCACTACAACAAAGACAACCTTCTGGGGTAGCATTGTTCCATTGTTAAAAGTGCCCAGTAAGTTGGCATGTGTAAGCCCACATACACACACTTTTGGGTTCTGTAAAGTCAAAAGCTGAAAAAGATGGGTCTCTGTTTTTTCTGTAACAGACTCGACAATTGTGACAGAGATCACAGTGTTTTTAAAAATTCTTTTACTGCTTTTATGGTTAATAGTTGTCCTGAATTGTATAAATCTAATCCAACAGTCAATTATACTAGGGTTTGCTCATTACATTAATTTTACAGTTCAATTTAAAAACAAGACACTTACTGGTCTAGGTCTAGAGTCCCTTCAACTGCATCCCTGCCATAGTATGCCCGGTACTGTAAATTTAAAATAAGCAGTTTGAAGTACAGCCGGGTGCAGACAGACTGCTTCAAACCAATCATGGACAGCTAGGCATTGGTTTTCATCCTCAACATCAATGTTCACTGTTGCCATTTGCTCTCTTGTCTTCTGCACTTCCTTACAGCAGATACAGTTCACTGCCAGTGGTTGGACCACATAGTGGTTGCATGAGCACCTGAAAAAATAAATAAATAAAAGAAAATTAGGGAATAAAAATGTTGCTGTACTGACATAGGATATTGACTATGCTGGTACTGACCAATAACTAATGCACGTATCAATTGTAGTCCCGGACTTTGGCAGAGGTAGCCGGGACATAGACGGGGATGTGCAAAAACCGTGCCCCACTAGCCGGGACAATAGCGGGGTCTTTGCCGAGGTTGTACAATTTGTTTCCCCGCCCTACCGGGACAATACCGGATCGTTTTGTGGGTGACAAATGCCCTGCATGTCGGTCGGGCCGGGATTGTGCGGGGGTTGTTATAAATGCCCCGCATGCCAGGGCCGGGATCGTGCGGGGGTTGTTATAAATGCCCCGCATGCCTGGGCCGGGATCGTGCGGGGATGTACAAAAACAAGTGCCCCGCCCGGCCGGGCACGTAGCGGGGCATGGCAGGGACTATGACGCCAAGCCATTTGTACATCCCCGGCCAAGTCCCCACTAGTCCCGGGTCCCCCAGGGCCGGGATTACAATTGATATGTGCATAATTTTACATGAACAGGGGTAATACAAAATTAGTAGGGATTTAAACGATGTGTGTCTCATTAACACACATAATAAAAAGTCACATTACATGTATATAAAAGTTTACAAGTCGTGTTGTTATACCACGGTAATAGATTGTGACTTTTTATTGGTCGAGAACCAATTGCATAGGCCTAATGTGATAAAATAAAAAAGATACAAGTAACATGACCAAGGCCGGAAATCCATGTGTCCACAGGTACAGACGGCTCACACAATGTTTCGCATTGTTTACCAATGGCCGTTGTTTTCACTTTGTGTCGCTGGGAATTGTTTAAATTTTATTTTAGTTTAAAAATTGTTTGTAATTGTAAAAGATTTTGGGTTGAACAAGGAAAAATTGACTAGAGCGGGATTTGAACCAACGACCTCCGGATTGACGTGCCGGCGCTCTACCAACTGAGCTATCTAGCCCTATGATGGCGGTCTCCCTATTTTGTCAATATCCTTGTTCGGTGGGTGCCAGTCAGAAGCCATTCAACCGTAAACTGCCGTGTAGCCAAGGATCACACCCAAGTATACGATACAACCTAGGAAGCGGCAGCCAGGGGATCACCATAAGGGGATGCGACTTTGTAATTGTAAAAGAATAACATAATTGTAAAAGAATAACATAACATGATACTGGCCTAAAAGACAAATTATGAGAACTAATAAGCAAATGAGCTTGACATTAAAACTAATTAGGCTAGGACCTACACTCACTGATATGCATTGCTAAACAAGTCAATGCGGTAGAACAGTGAAAGAAAATACGGCTTGTCCGTGCGGTATTGAAAACAAATATTTATTTTCACGGACACACTGAACATGAGATTTGATGATTGATTTGTGAAAACATTCATGGATAAACGAGGAATTAAAAAATAAAATAACATTCATTCATTTTCCTTTCCATGGAACACATGCTGTTATTTCCATCCATTATACTATACTATTTATAGCGGCCTCATTCTTTGCAAATATGCCGCACATAAGTACTCCATGACGATAAACAGTGGGGGAGAGTAAACATTGCATTGTTTGTTGTTCAAAAAACCTGTTGGACTCACCATTCAGTGTTATTTAGTCGCTCAGCTTCGCCTCCTGCATCAGGATTCTCACGTTCGCGATCCTCGGCGGCCAGTGGCTCAAACCTATATGGTTCGGCAACTCCCCCAGCTTCATCAACGCCCTCTTCATCTTCGGAGGAGCTCCCTCAACCGTCAGAGCTATCCTCACTATCAATACTATCATATGTATTAGCCCAGGTTGGACTCCTCCGTTGCATACAACGCGACGGAGTCCAGGGTATAAAGGTGCTCTGTCATTGCGAAAACATTTATGATAACATTTTTTCATATTTTTACCTTTTTGAGGAAGCTGAAACTTGACTCACATATTATTTGTGTCCTGAACTTTACGCCTGCTCTATTCAGAATTGTAAATTTTATCCTTGGATGACATTATTGTGAAAATAAAATGGAAATTGACGCATTTGTTGCGACAGCCTAAACTGACAGCTTGTGAACCGCTTGAGAATGCTTACGCGCATGCGCGTTCTTTGTAGATGCTGTGCATATCGCGCATGCGCACATGAGCCTTAACAGTCAATTGGTACATGATGGTCACATCGCCAGTGCACAACTCGGACTTATTTTCAGAAATAATTTCAACCATGGATGTATTCGTTAGTTGTGAATTCATAAAAAGTGTAGTTAATGGACACCAAGATTCAAGAATATATGAATGGAGTTTCAGCTTCTCAAATCAGGTAAAAATGTGAAAAATGTGTACCTAAAATTGTGTTCGTATTGTACAGGTAACAGGATCTTTATACCCAGGACGTCAGTGCAGTGGCACTGACTGACGTCCTACCAGGGCTAGACCCAGTAACTGGGGCGCTGTACTCCTTTTTTCGAAATTTTGACATCATCGGTCGTACTACCGATGATGTCAAAATTTCGAAAAATTTCGAAAAAAGGAGTACAGCGCCCCAGTTACTGGGTCTATACCAGGGCTACATATGTATTTGCTAATTCTTCTTCTTCCACACTATGTTCCTCCCACGATCCGCTACGCTAGTGTCTGACATTTTGTCTTCGTTACCGTGAAAATAGCTATAGACGCGTACAATAAACACATTCCGCTGCGCGGGGGGTAAACAAGCCGTTTCCACTCATGTACGTCATCAAAGTCTATGATGGTATATTTTCATCACGTGACACGCTGTTTCCAAAAACTCGCTATATGACTATGAGGAGCTGCTGAATGCTGGTCAAAATGACCTTTTTTTTAATTACCGTAATACGCAACCACCGCTAAGGATTTTCTTTGAAATATACGTAATCATGAAACACAAATTGATTGGATTTCGGCAAAGTTTAAATTATCTTAGTGCCGTTGAAGTAGATCTTTAAGTAAAGTGCAGAATTCCGCAGCAGCAAGCAGAGGCATGAAATTGAAATTTTATAATGGATTTACTTACACAATACTTCATTCAACCATGCAGTCTCTGGTTACACAGTTTTAAAAAGTAAAACACACAGGGGGGCGGCAATGGTGCCAACAAACAGTCACAGTTCAGTTGTCTAAAAAACTGCCAACAATCTCGGCTTCTCTCAATTTCGAGATAAACAAATCTTCAGAAACACTTACGACACACTGAACCAGGCTGAAGTGAGCACCGAATTTGGGCCCGGCACCGAATCATGCCCAGCACCGAATTTCAAAAGGCTGAAGTGAGCACCGAATTTGGGCCCAGCACCGAATCAGGCCCAGCACAGAATTTCTCCTCAGCACCGAATTTCAAAATTTCCGCTAAAGACCGTCACTACATGTCAATAACAACACAAAGACGGTGTGTGCGACATGCCTACTTTAACTAAGGTTGTGTCACCTTTAATTTATGAAATTTTAATATTTTTCTTCATAGATCTGTTTGTTACATCCCTAGCCATATCTCCTGAGCGGAAAAATATTCTCAGCTCACTAATTAGCTCAGCCCAACTAATTAAAGATTGTCTCAAAATAGCAAGTGTATAGCCACACAATGCAAAGTATGTAAAACATATCTAACTTTGACGAAATTTGTGTCACCTTTAATTTATGAAATTTTAATTTTTTTTTTCATAGATATGTTTGGTACATCCCTAGCCATAACTCCTGGGCGGAAAAATATTCTCAGGCCACTAATTAGCTCAGCCCAACTAATTAAAGATTTTCTCAAATTAGCACGTGTTTACATTGCTAGCCACACAATGTACAAAGTATGTAAAACATACCTAATTTTGACGAAATTTGTGTCACCTTTAATTTATGAAATTTTAATATTTTTCTTCATAGATCTGTTTGGTACATCCCTAGCCATAACTCCTGAGCGGAAAAATATTCTCAGGCCACTAATTAGCTCAGCCCAACTAATTAAAGATTGTCTCAAATTAGCGCGTGTATAGCCACACAATGCAAAGTATGTAAAACATATCTAACTTTGACGAAATTTGTGTCACCTTTAATTTATGAAATTTTAATATTTTTCTTCATAGATCTGTTTGGTACATCCCTAGCCATAACTCCTGAGCGGAAAAATATTCTCAGGCCACTAATTAGCTCAGCCCAACTAATTAAAGTGTTTCTCAAATTAGCACGTGTTTACATTGCTAGCCACACAATGTATAAAGTATGTAAAATATACCTAACTTTGACGAAATTTGTGTCACCTTTAATTTATGAAATTGTAACATTTTTCTTCATAGATCTGTTTGTTACATCTCTAGCCTTAGCTCCTGAGCGGAAAATTATTATCAAACCACCCTGCACCTAAAAAACCATTAAAACCTCCGTACTTTGCGCTCCACGGCCCTTTGGGTTCTAGCGGCACTCAGGCCGGGCAACCCCCGGGTCCCGCGACAACGGAGGACCCTCCCCCCGGGAAAGGAAGGAGGCCTGGAGGACCGGGACCCGCCGCACCGGCAAGTCGGCCGGAGAGAGACAAACAAACAAAGTCGGGTATGGAGACGAGAGTGACCGAGAAGCCTGACCGCGGCAGGGGAGAGAAATCGCCCGCCCTTCCGGCCAGTCTGCAGGGTGGTCGGGGAGGAGGACGAGGACCCACCCCGGGCCGCGGAAACCGGCGTCTCCCCTCGATATCCCCCGCCCGAGCCGAGAGAACGGAGGGGAGTTCGCGCCCACATGCAAGAGATACCCGACTGCAGTCGGACTAACCCCCCCCCCCCCTTGTTGCAGGGCGGTACCCCCCCCCCCCCCCCCCCCCCCCCCCCCCCCAACTCGCGACCGGTAAACAAGCAACCGTCCCATGGCGAACGAGATATATAATTAAACTGTGTTTTTTTTTCCCCAGATTTTCGGAGCGAATATATTTCCATGCAGGATTCTCTATAGGAATACAAAGTCTGAGGAGAACGTAACGTTTCTCAGATTCAAATTTTGGGGGCTAAAATGGATATATTTTTCCAGAACCGTAGTACTTCCATGGAGGTAGAAATAGTACTTCGAAGTGTTAAGTTTATTCTCAAAATGCATTATACAATTCAAAGCTGCTGCACTTCTTACCAAGTAATTTGTTATTGCCATTATTTTTCAGAGTCATACAGACTCTTTAACCTCATAGAGAGGGGAGAAATTTTGTTGGAGTGATTTACAGTTTTGATTTTATAACAAAATAATCGCAAAAATTTCAAAATGCCATCATGATTTTATTCATCTCGAACATAACTAGTAGAGGGAAGAGTAGACAATGATAATAATATATTTTGTCGGTCTGTTCAATGAACTAATGGATGAACTCCCAAATAAAAATGTATCTAGAAACAGGCACGTGGTCAAATATTGTTCAAGCGATGTACAGTTTTGAAGGTATACAATTTATTTCATCTTCAAAAGAAGAAACGGACCTAGCCATTGCCGATATTTTGATTTTTGCAACTGGCCTCCAGAACGAACCGGCTATTGGGTTTCAGCCGGTTCCATCCATCGAGTTCGCCAAAGATAAAACAAAATCATCCTCGAGGCAAAACTTGCGGCAATGTTTTGGAACTGCCACTGGTTCATGACAGCAGTTACGAACCATTTAAGACCGACATGACCTTCGGCATTTTAAACGCGTCTTGAATCAATGGGTCTTCGAGTCCGAAGAGACAGCGTACGCCAAAGCATGCGGAGAGTAGACCCGGCAGGGATTGAGAGAGAAGACAAAGGACGCTTCGTCGAAGACAGTACCAAGATGGCGGTTATGACTTCCTTTTATTTCTTAAATTATTTCTTAAATTATATGACTCCATTTATTTCGATACCTCTTAATGCAGTGATGACAGTTGGTGTAATCAACATCTGTATAAACCGCAATGGTTTAGGCGTATGTTTGTTTGTTTAATATCCGTTGTAATCAAAAGATGTCGTGAGTAAGTAATGCTTGTAATCATCAATCAAACAATGTGATTATTATGTACACTTAAACAATACAAAATATTTCCTTTTAAATGTACGAATACAAAGCCATATGTATAATTTTGTTGGTAATTATGCTTGAATGTGTGATAAACACAATAAGTGCATGCAATCAACGTTATAACATGCAACTAGATCTTTATAAACCACTTCAATTTAAAAAAATTGAAAAATATGGCTACTTTTCAGATCAGTTGTGTAAAGATAAAATCTAGTTTTCTTTGTTTTTCTTCTATAAATGTTTTGGAAGAAAGAAGTAAGAGATTGCACTACTTTTACAAGTTTTTGTTGCCATTAATTTTCAGAGTCATTATCAAACGTATACACAGACCCTTTAAAGGCATAAATATACGGTTCACTTATTTGCCGATGTACTTCGAAGACGAGCATTCGCTACAGTTTTACCCGCATATTTCTTGAAATGGCAGCTCGTGGTCGCTACACCAGAGTGTACCAGGTAGATCATGAAAGGCTACCTTGAGCTTGCGGTCAATTTGAACATCAACAAGTCCACAGACAACAAGCGAGGGAGAAAATGCAATGTCAACTTCGCTGTTTCTATAGTGAAGTACATGTAGGCTTGGTGCACACCGAATCAATGAAGACCCCCCCCCCCCCCCCCCCCCCCCCACCCCATGCTGCCTCGTGTACATGTACATTGTACAACCTATCCACGTGGCGAATAAAATATTTTACCTCATGAATATTTATCTTACGTCTGATCGGTTGAGTTGTGTCCTATGTGGGAGTGAAAGGAATGCTGTCAGCCCACCGCACACACACAGGTCTACGTGAGGCGCACACACAGGTCTACGCACCCCGTGTGTGAGGTGTACGCATCGATGTTCGCACGGATTGGCACTTGTGGGGTCCTGACAACAATGGAACAATGGACCCCACAAGGTCATTTCAATAGGAACAATTGGACCCCACAAGGGAATTCTTCAGAAAAGGGAATAATAGAACAACAATAGCAGTACCCCACAAACCGGATCTGTAAGGGTGTGTGTAGGCACATCGGTCTTTCAATCGCTCTTTTCAACCGATCGACCGGTGCTTTCAACCTATCGCTCTTTTTCAACCGATCGCTCTTTTTAAATCGCTCTTTTTCGACCGCTCTTTTTCGACCGCTCTTTTTTCATCGATCGATCGGTTGAAAGCATCGATCGATCGATGGAAAAGACCGGTCGATCGATGGAAAAGTCCGATCGATCGATGGAAAGTACGATCGATCGATGGAAAAGACCGATCGATCGATGGAAAAGTCCGATCGATGTGTTGGTCGGATTATTTGCGTCTTTGGCGTTCCATACTTGCATGTGGGCGCGAACTCCCCTCCGTTCTCTCGGCTCGGGCGGGGGATATCGAGGGGAGACGCCGGTTTCCGCGGCCCGGGGTGGGAAACAGATCTATGAAGAAAAATGTTACAATTTCATAAATTAAAGGTGACACAAATTTCGTCAAAGTAAGATATGTTTTACATACTTTTTACATTGTGTGGCTAGCAATGTAAACACGTGCTAATTTGAGAAAATCTTTAATTAGTTGGGCTGAGCTAATTAGTGGCCTGAGAATATTTTTCCGCTCAGGAGATATGGCTAGGGATGTAATAAACAGATCTATGAAGAAAAATATTAAAATTTCATAAATTAAAGGTGACACAAATTTTGTCAAAGTTAGGTATGTTTTACATACTTTGTACATTGTGTTGCTAAACGTGCTAATTTGAGAAAATCTTTAATTAGTTGGGCTAAGCTAATTAGTGGCCTGAGAATATTTTTCCGCTCAGGAGATATAGCCAGGGATGTACCAAACAGATCTATGAAGAAAAATATTAAAATTTCATAAATTAAAGGTGACACAAATTTCGTCAAAGTTAGATATGTTTTACATACTTTGTATACATTGTGTGGCTATACACGCGCTAATTTGAGACAATGTTTAATTAGTTGGGCTGAGCTAATTAGTGGCCTGAGAATATTTTTCCGCTTAGGAGATATGCCTAGGGATATAACAAACAGATCTATGAAAAAAAATATTAAAATTTCATAAATTAAAGGTGACACAAATTTCGTCAAAGTTAGGTATATTTTACATACTTTGTACATTGTGTGGCTATCGCGCTAATTTGAGACAATATTTAAATAGTTGGGCTGAGCTAATTAGTGGCCTGAGAATATTTTTCCGCTCAGGAGATATGGCTACGGATGTACCAAACAGATCTATGAAGAAAAATATTAAAATTTCATAAATTAAAGGTGACACAAATTTCGTCAAAGTTAGGTATGTTTACATACTTTGTACATTGTGTGGCTATACACGTGCTAATTTGAGACAATCTTTAATTAGTTGGGCTGAGCTAATTAGCGAGCTGAGAATATTTTTCCGCTCAGGAGATATAGCCAGGGATGTACCAAACAGTTCTATGAAAAAAAATATTAAAATTTCATAAATTAAAGGTGACACAAATTTCGTCAAAGTTAGATATGTTTTACATACTTTGTATACATTGTGTGGCTATACACGCGCTAATTTGAGACAATGTTTAATTAGTTGGGCTGAGCTAATTAGTGGCCTGAGAATATTTTTCCGCTCAGGAGATATAGCCAGGGATGTACCAAACAGATCTATGAAAAAAAATATTAAAATTTCATAAATTAAAGGTGACACAAATTTCGTCAAAATTAGGTATGTTTTACATACTTTGTACATTGTGTGGCTAGCAATGTAAACACGTGCTAATTTGAGAAAATCTTTAATTAGTTGGGCTGAGCTAATTAGTGGCCTGAGAATATGTTTCCGCTTAGGAGATATGCCTAGGTATATAACAAACAGATCTATGAAAAAAAATATTAAAATTTCATAAATTAAAGGTGACACAAATTTCGTCAAAGTTAGGTATGTTTTACATACTTTGTACATTGTGTGGCTAGCAATGTAAACACGTGCTAATTGAGACAATGTTTAATTAGTTGGGCTGAGCTAATTAGTGAGCTGAGAATATTTTTCCGCTCAGGAGACATGGCTAGGGATGTAACAAACAGATCTATGAAGAAAAATATTAAAACCAAACAAAAACAAGAGGTGTTCGGCTGTCGCCCGAACACCTAATGATAAAAACATTCTTATGGGACTATAGCGCATGAGGTCCTTATGCACTGTATGATGCATAGGCCTATATCGAGTAGGGGCCTACTATCAAAAGATGCTGTGTTTTTCGTGATCTCACACTGATCACACACATGTCTCATCTCATGACGCGCTTGCACACGGCCTCATGTAAGATTTCACAATTCCCTGAAAATATTGTGCTTTCTCAGCTTTGACAGATTTGTTTGTGGCTCAGCTGAAAATAGCGCCCTCAAGAGGCAAAAGTCAAAGATACAAAAATCAACATACCTGCTGTAACAATAATCGTTTCATAATTCGTATACTTAATGACCTTCATGCAGACAACATATTATGTGTGGAGTTGTAGATTGATAACGTCATCGTGTGTCACGTGATAAAGCCTTAAAGGTGCACTTTTTGTAGCCGTGTATCTACAAAACTGCAAGTCCGACTGAGTTGAAACTTGGTGTATTGTTAGACAATGACATTGACAGCTAAATCCTGAAGTCACGTAATGATGACATCATCATTGTATTTTTTACTTTTTTTAAAATTTGTTACTACTTGTTGAATATCTTTATAACAAAACAAGCTGCAATCAAATTTTGTTTTGCATAAGGCTTGGAAGGTCATTTATGGTTAAAATATGGACTGACGTCTTCACGACGTCATCATTTGTCACGTTTATACATTACCATAAAGGTATTTTTTTACGAGATCTAAATGTAAAGAAAAACTTTGGTGATCAAGGTGAAACTTTGCACTTATTCAAGTCGGGATGTGTTACATCCACAAATTTAGTTCACATCACGATGACGTCATTAAGTGTAACATGACTTCACCTTCAATGTGCAGTTTACAAGATCTTTATATAATGCAGAGAAATAAATGCTTGGTCAAGCTGAAACCAAGCTTGCATGAATTCAAGCTGGGATGTATTACGACCAACATTTTAATATAATGCCGAACACCTCGTTTTTGTTATGCAACAAAACATTATGTCTAGTTTGTCAATATCCTTGTTCTGGGGTTGGTTACCAGTCAGAAAGCTATTCAACCGTAAACTGCCGTGTAGCCAGGGGTCACACGCAAGTATACGACACAACCTAGGAAGCCGCAACCAGATATCGAATTCACCACAAGGAATTTGACTGGGTAAATTTTAAATGATTTTGGGTTGAACATAGAAAATTATACTAAAGCGGCCCTCACCCCCTAGTTACGGGCCTGGTAAGGGAAAATCCACAAGGAAGAAGGTGTGTGCATGTGTGTGGGGGGGGGGGGGGGGGGGGGGGGGGGGGGGGGAGGAGGGAAGATGTGAGAAAAGGGAGACAGTGTGCCTATAGGCACTTTCCTGCCCATAGTCTCTAACGAATTAGCGAGTGTTCCGGCGAGAGACATCGATAGAAAATGGGATGGGAAGAAAGGCGTTTGTAAACCATCCTATATGGATGTTCAAGTGTTTTCAATGTCTCCCTCGAAAAGTAAAAAAGCGATGGTTAAACATACTTTTCTTTGATGTTTGCATGCATCCTCATAAGGGGTAAAGGGGAATGTTTTAACTTAATAAAACAAACATTTTCCCGTTTGTTTTCTTTTTTCTCCCCCCCCCCTTTTTTTTTACCTAGGCCTCAATAGCCATTGAAAAAAGAATTTACAATAGGCCTAACAGTAATATCATTTGTAATGGTGTTTTAGGGGAAAGTATCCCATTAATTAGAAATCAAAGGTCAAAAGACAATAATGGAGCGACTCATCATTCCATCCTTGTTGTTCAATGACTATACATTATTTAGAACTAAGTTTTTTTAAATTCTTGGCACAAAACTTTGATGGCTAACCATTTAGTGATTTTGAAAAGACACGGTAGTCTAGTTTTGAGAAGTACAGTCTTAAAACACACAATTGACGTTTTTGGACGCGACGCAATCTGTGAAAAAGTTGGGGTTTTTTAAAAATATTATAATAATATGTATTTTTTACGGCGCACACCAACGAGAGGAATCGATACGGCGCGCTGCCCATGGTCAACTCCGTGTCTCAGCCGCGCAATTTGATTTGTGTGTGTCGGCAGACTTCAGTTCGCACATTGCGCGCGCGCATTTTCACAGATTGCGCCCAACAACGTTTTTAGCAAACGTTGTGTGTTGTGCAAATTTGACTGGATATTTTTTGGAGAACTTTTAGTATAGTGTTTATTATGTCTACAACTAACAAAATATACCCTTAAAAAGTAGACCCACGGGGGTCGGAACGAAACTCTTTCCAGGCGTCTTTTCATATTTTATACCGTATGGCCTGAGAACAGATCGTGTGTTGCATGGATTTTACGCGATGTTTCGTGCGGTTTGGGTACCGCACTAAAGCAGCTTGATCTAATTTGCATGTGCGTGTACATCACGACGGTCACCTTTTTATTGCATGCGCTTTATGGTCAAACCTGAAGCGGAAATTGAGGTCAAAATAACATTTTTCAAAGATTGTTTTATTTTATTTTTACAATTCATTGACTATTTATATCCTCCCCTGTCCGGTTTTCGATGTAGTATGCCTTTTTCTTTGAATTGAAAAAAAATAAAAATATTCCATAATCAACTGATGCCCAAATTACCTTCCTTTGTTTATAAGAAATATGCAAACATATATTAAAACGTGATGGACATTGAAACTTTCACACCACGCACCGATCTTCGATGACTTCAATAGCGTCCCATGTTTTACCTGTTTTCGATGCAAACAAGAAAGTATGGTGTCCCGGTGAAGCCATACGTGGAAGAAACATCTGCAGTGACTACAAGTGTTCTGTGAGACTTAGTGTATGACTCTATAGCCAGCAGTTTTCTTCATTTTATTCAACATATTTTTTATTTAGTTTTAAAAATAACCATGGCGGGTAGTTTTCAAAAACTTTTAAAAAAATAAAAAATAAAAAAAATGTAAATAATTCTTGGCTTTGAAATCTTATTTTTATTTAGTTTTGTGTCTTTTTATGTTTCTTAACATTTATAATAAAGCATATAAATAAACAGTGATAATCGAATCACAAAGCTGATGTTTAAATTTTAATATTAATAACAAAAATGATAGAGTGTTACAAAAAAAAATTATCCAGACTATTAGAAAATGATATAAGGCACGTGGCTTCTTTAAGCCTCTGTATTTTTTCCCCCAGAATGCTCAGCAGAATGTTCAGTCACATGATTTGATCATCGTGAATTGTGAATTGAAAAAGTGTTTGATGAAACTTTTTCGGTGGGGAAATTTTTTGTTATGGCCCCGACAGTATGACATATTTTTGTACCTTGCAGAAATGCCTAAAATACCACAACTTTTTGCATTTACAAGTGCAACTAACCAGTGGAGCCTTACATGTTTCTAAGTTTTGGTCAAATGAGAGGAGACTCTTTGCTTGGCAAGTCAAACCACAAAAATTGTATCTAGGGACTGTTTACATCGCGCACAAAGAGGTAAAAGATTTGCCTCGATTTCAGGGACGCCCTGAATACAGGGCGTCCTACCATATATATATATTTTTTTATTCAAACCATATTCAATGGGTGAAATTTATAAAAACCTCGTAAAACAAGTTCTTTTCAAAACAGCCGCCATGCTGAAGTTGCTATTCGAGGTGCCCGGAAGTCCAGATTCTCGCGAAAGCTCGTACGCTCTCGAGGTCAACTCACATAGTATATACGTCGCCATGGCGTTGGCATTATGTTCGTGTCTGACATTGGGCAAATGATGGCTCTATGTAGGCAGAGTCACATTGGTTTTTATGTTGGCAATCAATGTTAAGCCAACGTTGGTTTGTGTTGGTTTCCGACATAGGACAAATGTTGGTTCTAGGTCGGCATTATCACAATGGTTTTAAAGCCCCATCACACGCCGAACTCGTTCTCACTACATTCTGAAAAATGAAGCCGAACGCGGGCTTAAAACCTTGCAGCGAGTGACGCTGTCAAAGCGGCTGTCACAAGTCAAGAAAAACATAACGGCACCCACGTAGTAAATCCCAGGCATGCGATAGTCCATGATATCCTCAGCAGCATTAGACACAGTCTGAAAGGGGTGTCAATCAACAGGGGTCGGTGACTTGGGTCAGAGGGGCTGAGAAAAAAATCCTTCCATTGCGACTGTGCATTGGTTTGTATCATAAAGCAAGGGCCGCCTGGTTAATATCAATGACACCGAAGTCACGCGCGTGGTCGCCAAAAGTCCTGGACCCATTAGCTGGGAGTCCTTTGATGTCTTGCCGTCATTTCTGCGGTTAGAAAATGGGAGATTAAGCCCTTTCAAGCCCTCTTAAAGGGACACACCGGCTTTGTTGGGCTATTTTAGCTACAAAATAGACTAAAACATGATTCCAAAGGTCTTCCAGGAATGGAGAAGAACGGTTCCTAAAAGAAACCATCAATTTTGGCCGTTTTTGAGCATTTTTCAAAAAACGAAGGTCACATGGGTTATCCGAACCACAATTTTGGTTCGGATAACCCTCGTGATTTTTGGAGTTAGTTTTACTTCCAGCAGTATAAAAATTAATTACTGTACCGAATTCAACTCGGTTTTTTTAACAAGTATTCATGAGTATTTGACAAAAGAAAATACGTATTCAAATTATGGATACAACTTGTACATAATTACAAAAAATCGAACGTAAGATTTTATTTCAGAGAGTCCGAGTAACGGAAGCGTGTTTTACAGTACACTGCGTGGGGACTAGTAGCTACGCGTCACACAGGGGCAATCGTGTAGCTGGCAGGCAGTGTCTCGGCGGTGCTCCAGCGCGACGGAAACACCCGAGCCAAGAGATAGCTGTACCTGGAAGCCCATGAACGTGGGAGGGGTAGGGAGCCAGACAACCAACTACATTGTTGTCATTGCGGGTTTGTTAGTCGGTGAACCTCGCTGATAGAATCCGCTGTTTCAAAAACGCAACGTTTCAATGCTCTGTGTACGTTCCTTCCCCCGATTTGTACCAAATTTCTTGGTAATTAGGGCCTAAATAAGATTTATGTCAATACATAGGAATACCACTTTTATGTTGACGGTGCAATTAGGTTAAACAATTTGTGTGACAAATTACAAAAAACGAGGCCCCCCCCCAAAAAAAAAAAAAGCCCCAGCTGAAAAAGAAATTAAAAATTAAAAGGTGAAAAAAATACCTCACTCGAAATTGTTTGTTTTTTTTCCATCAAAATTATTTTGTTTCCTCAAAATATTATTTAATTCAATCAAAATATTTCCACCGAAAGGGGATTTCATTCCCTAAAAACAAGCTTTCGTTTCCTCGAAACACGACTTTGAATTGTTTTGTTCATCCGAAATATGCTTTCGTTCCCTAAATTATACGCTTTCGATCGTTCCTTCGCAATGAGATTTTGTTCCCCAAAATTCCTCTTTCGTTCCCTTAAAGGCCCTGTACACTATTGGTAAGATCGAAAAACACAAATGTTCACAGATTCACACACAACTTCCATGATTTAAAGTAAGTAATGGTAGAAAGGGTTCCTTAAAATATTTCTGCCTAAAATGCTATCGTTTCTCAGAAATGAGTAAAACAATAGTTTTTATCGCGCGCGATAATAAACTCGATGTTTGAAAAACAGAAAACACATAAGGTCTCTTTTCACTATTTTCTCGTAACCTCGATGACCAATTGATGAGCTCAAATTTTCACAGGTTTGTTATTTCATGTATGTGGTTGATTACACAAAACATGAACACTGTCTGTGATTATTTTGTCAGCTCTACCAATCCTGTATAATACCTTTAAGATAGCTAGCTTTTGTTTCCTCAAGATAGATTTCGTTCTCCTAAATTCCAATCACACCAATTTTGTTAAATTCCCTTGTGAGGGGCGACTTTGAGAGGGGACGATCGAGTTTGTATGTGAGGAGGCGACTTTGCTAGGGGGCGACTTTGTAGTTGGTGACTTTGTAATTGGCGACTTTGCTGGGGGGCGAGTTGACTGGTTTCCGTGTCCGTTGTTTATCACACTTTCAGATGGATAACGTAGACTGGATCGTCATGCCTTGCCGTAGTAAAACATTTACATAAACAGAGCACCAGTCTACTTGCAACAGTGCGCAGCATATGTATCCCGTAAATTTGCACTTGCAACGGCTGGTAAAGCGTATACGCTGACCTCTGACCGATTTAGTTTTTTCGGTCATTTCTCGTTAATTACGTGATATTTTTGTTTTAAAAAAATATAAAAACCATCTAGAAATAATTGGCTTTGATTCTACTTGACTAAATTACGCAAACAGTTAACCGGTGTGTTTTAAGGTGGAGCAGTCGAATGCCAGTAACCCCGAAAAGACTCAGTATAATTTATACTCATTGATAGCATTAGACGATCACGACGCTAATAATGAGCCAACGGTGGGCCAACGTTGACATAAATGCAGGCATTCATTCATCCATCATTCATCCATTCAATCATGTTTCGGCCTGCATCAGTCTCGAAAGTTGTCAAACCAGGAAGTTCATTTTTCCGCAATGATCTTCGACCGTCACTTGCCTTCGACTGTTCCTGGGAGGATGGTTTTGGACCATGGGGTCGTGACGGCGCACAGGACTGTACCCCTGTGTTGGTTTCATTCTTGTGTTGGCAGCCTGCGCCTGACAGTCTCGTGCTGTGAGATGCACAGGATCTTTGTGTAGCGCTAATGCTCGTCGAACGCCTGGCTTTTAGGTTCCTTGTCGATTGTATGTGTCCAGCTCTCACACCCATGGGCCCTAAAGGAGAATGGAACAGCGAATTGTACAATCCTTCGTAGGAAGGATGATGGAGCTGCTTTTCCAGATTCAGGTTTGTCATTGCAGATGAGGAGGCCAGGCCGAGTTGATTTGCATTTCTGTTGTTGAGCTGCCATCCTTGGCTCAAATTAGTGGACCCAATATAATTGCAGCTGCTGTTTGTTGACCAGGTAGGGATGTGTAGAAAAACAACGCTGATTGGCTATCTAAAGTGAATACTTTGCGTCCACGCAAATGATTGCGCAACACCCCTTCCGCCCCCCCCCCCCCCTGATCTATTGGGTGCGTTCGATTAGCTTCCCCGGGTCGACCCCTGCTCATCAGGGTGATCCCCTCACCATGAGCTAATCGAACGCCAACTTCCCCCAGCATTCACACCGATGCATCTTGGGACAGCCGACCGGAACTACTTCCATTTTGCGCCGTACATCCGATACTTTCCGTGGATTCACGAAAAGATCGTAAACAAATTATTACCAAGGTAAAGCTGCAACGTTAAACAATTTTACAAGCCCACAGTGATACAAAAGTACCCGGTTTCAAATAAAAAAATACTTACTGTTCACCAAAACGCTGCTTTAATGGCGAAAATTTGTGTCAAACTTCCTAAAATGTCCCGCTGAATTACAAACAAAATGGTGGCCATTGAGAAAGTTTTTCGCCCTGACGTCATGAACTAGGGTCAGCCCCAAGTAACCCGCTCCACAAGCAGGACACTTGGGTCTCACCCGGGTGAGCCACAGCAATGACGTCAGAGCTATTCGAACGCACTGGGGTCAGACCTGGGTCGACCCGGGGAAGCTAATCGAACGCACCCATGGGTGCGTTCGATTAGCTAATTCCCCGGGTCGACCCCGAGTGTGCTCATCCGGGTGAGCCCCTGACGTGAGCTAATCGAACGCCAACTTCCTCCAGCATTCACACCAGCATTCTGGGTGTTCTGCGTAAACCTAAACTTGTTTTGCCTAGAAATGTACTATTTTCTATTTATAATACGCTGGCATTGCCCCATCTTCAGTATGGAATTCTAGCATGGGGAAATACTAATAATACTTACTTGAAAAAATTATTAGTAGTACAAAAGAAATCGTTGAGAGTTATCACAAATTCTGGCTTTAGAGAGCACACTTCACCCCTTTTTAGACATTTTAATACACTCAATGTTTTTGAACTGTACAAATATCACCTAGGAATCCTTATGTATAAATTTGAAAGTAACCTGTTACCGAGAAACATATAAGATCTCTTTTTAGGAGGAATCTGGACGTCCATCTACATAATACTAGATCAGCACATAAAATTCATATTGGAAAAGCTAGGACCACATTGTTTAAGAATACAGTTAGACATCAAGGCCCCCTACTTTGGAATCAGCTCACCCATTTACCTTTCTTTAGAACTGTGCACAGCTTTAAAAAATACCTGAAAAACCTACTTATTTTATCTAAGATGTAAATTCCTGAAATGGCATATGTATACATGATTACATTCCAATTATCAAGTCTTGTATTCAATTACTTATGTTTATTTCTCTTTTTTCCCTCACTTTATGCGTTTTTTTGTATAAATCAATTCTGTTTAAATAGTTCTATAAATTTTAAAACTGTATGCAATAACTAATTGTTTTCTTTCTAAACGAACTATTGGTTGCGATATACAACTTCTCCTTATTCTTGTTTCAATAATTAGCTGTTCCGACCTAGCTGCATAGAAGCATAATTTCCTTACAAAGAAACCAGTGGTCGGATTACTTAGGCCTATTAGTCACTTAACACAAGTCTTGACAAATCTAAATACATACTATATGTCAAGCATGCATCATTGCCAAGTACATCCCTCCCCGATATTAAAACTCAACTCCGGCCGTGCAAACACCCCCAAATTATGCTTCCTGTGTAGTGAAGGGACGAGAAGGGTGCGGCCAGGAGACGTTTCGACCCCATTCAACACCTTTTACATGCTCAACATTTTATCATAAGACAAAACAACATTGCGTATCCATTTCAACTACCGTTACCAAGCCAATTCTATAAAATGATGACCTCTGAGTTCCCCCTCCATTTACCCCTTACTCTACATTTGCAACACAAGAAGTGTGCCCATCTAGCGGGTGCCGCGCGAAGCGCGGCGTTCCGCTAGTTTTAATGAACCAGGGGGTCGATTTCACAAGATGAGTTATCAGTATTACCATAGTGATTTGTATTGTGACATCACTCTAAGCAACTACGATGGATTTGCACTTAAGATCAATCTTAACTTTTTGTGAAATCGAGCCCCAGGGGGTATGAGGGAGCAAGGCATGCTGGGGGAAAATGGCGCGGCGAGATCGATCCTTCCTGGGAACGAGGTTGTCGTCTACGTACATGCGTATGTCCCCAATGTATAGCCACTTAATAAACGTCGACTCTTTTTATGCATGCAGCATTTGACAATACATGGCTGACTGGAAGATGGCGTCAGGGCAAGAAAATCATGGTCTGAGACCAGGTACTATGATAGCCGTAGAAGTTGAACAAGCTGTCAATAATGTTCTAATGGTATGCTTGAGAAGTGGAGGAAAAGTCTACCGCGGGGCCCTAATCGACACGCAGATAGGGTACGTGAAAGTATTAATCCCATTCTCAGTGATTGTTGTGCGTTCATTTCAGTTTTTTCACTGTTTCAGTTTTTTCACTGTTTCAGTTTCAGTTGATTGAACGAATACCAACTCACTCACTGTACATGTACCTCTTAAGTCTTATTCTTAGTATTACTAAGTCTTACTTAGTCTTACTCTTACCTGCTTACTTAGTCTTACACAAAGTTACTGTGTGTGTAGCCCAGGTTGAACTCCTGCGTTTGCATTAAACGCGACTAGCCTACCAATACCATGCCTACCATGCCTACACATGTATCGTAGGACGCCCTGTATTCAGGGCGTCCCTGAAATCGAGGCAAATCTTTTACCTCTCTGCGCGCGATGTAAACAGTCCCTAGATACAATTTTTGTGGTTTGACTTGCCAAGCAAAGAGTCTCCTCTCATTTGACCAAAACTTAGAAACATGTAAGGCTCCACTGGTTAGTTGCACTTGTAAATGCAAAAAGTTGTGGTATTTTTTTTAGGCATTTCTGCAAGGTACAAAAATATGTCATACTGTCGGGGCCATAAAAAAAAAAATTCCCACCGAAAAAGTTTCATCAAACACTTTTTCAATTCACAATTCACGATGATCAAATCATGTGACTGAACATTCTGCTGAGCATTCTGGGGGAAAAAAATACAGAGGCTTAAAGAAGCCACGTGCCTTATATCATTTTCTAATAGTCTGGATAATTTTTTTTTTAACACTCTTATCATTTTTGTTATTAATATTAAAATTTAAACATCAGCTTTGTGATTCGATTATCACTGTTTATTTATATGCTTTATTATAAATGTTAAGAAACATAAAAAGACACAAAACTAAATAAAAATAAGATTTCAAAGCCAAGAATTATTATTATATATATTTTTTTTTTTTTTTTTTAAGTTTTTGAAAAATACCATGGTTATTTTTAAAACTAAATAATATTTTTTTTTAATAAAATGAAGAAAACTGCTGGCTATAGAGTCATACACTAAGTCTCACAGAACACTTGTAGTCACTGCAGATGTTTCTTCCACGTATGACTTCACCCGGACACCATACTTTCTTGTTTGCATCGAAAACAGGTCAAACTCAAAACAAATGGGACGCTATTGAAGTCATCGAAGATCGGTGTGTGGTGTGAAAGTTTCAATGTCCATCACGTTTTAATATATGTTTGCATATTTCTTATAATTCAAAGAAAAAGGCATACTACATCGAAAACCGGACAGGGGAGGATACCTTGGGCTGTGTAGTGTTAATATAACGCAGATAACGGGTCGCACTCGCACTAAAAGCCGACAACTGACAAGGCCTGACGACAACTGCCGACAACAAATTTTTAATGCACTTTCAAACAATGTTTGAACAAAAATAAACCATCAAATTTATGTGTAAGAGTCATATTGTGGAAAAGTTTCCGGAGCACGCCACCACCTTCTGGACGTTTTTTGTTGTTGTTTTTTTTACCAATATACACCTGAGGATGTATTCTATCGATAGGGTTAGTACCCCAAAATGTAAAATAAATAGTTTTCATAGGGGACCGATTTTAAAAAAAAAAAATTTTAATAGTAAAATCCAAAAATTTGAAAAATAAAAAACACGCTTCTTTCCCCCTCTCTCCCCAGTCTTCTTTCCTCCTCCCCCACTACCTCTCCCCATCATTCACTCACTCTCTGTGGAAGGAATTGAACATTTGCAAGCAATTAAATAATGCAATGTACTTACCGGGAATTGAACCTGTATCAAGAGAGAACAAATTATATGCACAAGAGCATAGCCTATTTACCGCTAGGGATTGATACCAAAATTGGTTTGATAGTTCTACAAATTTCTCCCATTACCTGTTTAGTAAAAGGTCATAATGAATATTTAATTTTCTATGAATATTAAAATCAGCAGTTATTGTCGAATAGTTTGCATAAACTGAATATTCAGGAGTTTATGAACTAAAACCTGCTTTACATATTAGTCACGTGAAAGGTTCTTTTGGATTATTTCATTAGTACAAGTCATGGGTAAGTTCATGTTCATAAGGGCAATATCGGGCTATTATTTCCCTTTTTTGAATCATCCTTCAATGGGGCTATGTTTGTAGCGGCAATAGTTATGATTATGTGGAATTTGGGCTATTTTTCCCTTTTTTGAATCATCCTTCAATGGGGGTATGTTCATCACATCAGAGGCCACTATAGCTGGCTTACCCATTCCATAAATCAACAAGTCCTGGTGAATTTTCCAATGCGCATGAACGATGACCGACTCATTGGAGTATTGCACATTTACCCGGACACACACACAGCAGGAAAACGAAAACAAAATGGTGTTTATTTTCGACGAAGCTTTTGCGATTTTCTGACGCCTTTTTAAGGCCTTTAGAATTGTTCAATTTTCCTGTTTTTTGCTGTATATATTCAGTTAACCCATCTTGACAGGTAAGACTAAAATTTAGAGTAATCGGCCAGATATTGAGGGAGCTAGAGTGGTGGCGTGCTGCGGAATTTTAGCCCATATTGTATCCAAATCACCTTCAATCTGTTGAAAAAGTTTTGTTTTTAATTGTAAAAAGGTTTTTTTTTTACCATGAATTAGTAACGACAAGTACTGTCCGCCTTGTCTTTGGATCGTACGTAGAAGATACCATTATACTACAAGGGGTGCAGAAAACGGCAAGTTTAAGTTGTCTTTATTTTAACGGTATCATATGATGGTACTCAGGGCTCAAATTTGGGGTAGAATTCCACAAGACCGCAGGGCTTGTAGCTCAAAAAGTTTACTGGACCAGAATTTATTTAAGAAGACCAGAGTCTTCATGAGAAAGAGCTTTCTACACAGTTTAACATTTGAACAAGCACTAGAGAAGTTTTATCTCATTTGTGTTATGGGTGAGTATTCGCTTTGACACTCAACGAAATTGTATAAATTTACCAGACTCAAAGTAATTTGAACATCATCATTTCTTTCTGTTCAAGATACTACACAGTGAGGTATTGGTATTCAATTGAAAAGCACACAAGACCGCTGGACTTGTCAGGTGATGAGTTTACTGGCCCTGGGATAAAATCACTGGCCTCGGGGCCTGTGGTCCAGTGTCAAATTCGAGCCCTGGGTACTAGAGTAGTAAAATTACAGCCAGTAAATATTTAGATTTCTTAAAAAAGGAAAGGACAAAATAAAGAAAGAACAAAAAAAGCAGTAAAAAAAAAGTTTAAAAAAGACAACTAAGCCCTTAGAACTTACTCAAGTGCGTTCCAGATGCATCATGGCGGACACTTCTTTTCGTTACTAAATCGTGGTAATAAAACCCTTTTTTTAATGTTAAAAACAAAAAAAATCAACAGATTGAAGGTGATTTGGCAGGGTTCTGCCCACGGTGGTCGGTGCCGGAAAACCCGACCGGCACTCATGATTCCCCGACCGGCACTCGCAGAATTTTTTCTTTTTCCGACCACCACACATTTTCCCTTTTTTTGGGGCCCATTTCCTTCAAAATATTTTGAACAACGTGTAAAACAAATTATTTACCAGTAAACAGTTTTATCCAAAGTTTCGAGTAGCCTACTTCTTTGGTTTGAGTCTATTTTAATGATCCAGGATCGAGCATTCCTCCCGCCTGTACGATGTACAATATATCCAACGCACGAAACCCGCATTGATTTTGCAATGGTTTCCAGTCACGCTGATTATAGCTTTACGCTTGGAATAACATGATACCAGTTTCATCATGTTGCGAACCCTATTCTCAGCGTTTAATACAACGGAAATGAACTGCAGAGTAAGCACCATGCTATAGATGCTGTAAATTGTTTTCCCATGGCGGTAAAGGCGTGCGCGCACTGAGGGCCTACATTCAAGGCACAGCTGCAGGGCGCACGTGTGTAACCACTCCGTGCACGATCGAAAGGAAATTGACTTGACTGTACTAGGAAAAAAAAAATTCCGACACAAAACAAATCCTGGGCAGAACCCTGATTTGGATACACATGTATGACTCTTAAGTCTTACAGTTACACATATATTTCACGGTTTATTTTTGTTCAATTATTTTGAAAGTGCATTTAAAATTTGTTGTCGGCAGGCGTCGTCAGTTGTCGGCTTTAAGTGTGACCGGTTATAACTTATGGCTCTCTAAGTTTTACATCGGTCTTATCATAAATTCATAAATTCATACTTTTACTAGTCGCCATTATTACAGCCCACCATCTATTCATGTCTAAAACGCTAAGTTTTAAAAGTACGAGCAATTCTACTCCTAGAACTATGAGGTTCGTTCCGCTATCGTCTCCATTACCGGACCCTCATAGTAGGGAAGTCGCGCCACAATCACATGACACCGCGTACGCTTCAAAGTTTACATGCCATAGGCCGAAAGCAGCAGTGTCAATGTACATGTATCATCTTCAAAAATTTATTTTAATGAAATGGACAAGAACAACTAAAAACTAATAAAAGGAAGCCATTAAGAACACTTTTTTCTAGTACTTGGTAAAATTTGAGGCTAATTAGACTTTCAGTTTTTTAGAAATCTTAAATTAAAATCCGACTTAAAAAACTGGCGAAAACTTTTTCATTGGTACTAGTACTCCTAGAATTATGGTAGATGCGTCGGCAAGTTTCTTGTACATTTGCTTCCGAGCGGAGTAGCATTTTTCTCTTGCCCATCGCTCGCCTAAAATACGTCAAAAATTTTCATATGTACTTACCCTCAAAATGAAGCTTAGATGTTGGGCTTTTTAATGATGCCCAAGACAAGTGTGCTTTAAAATGATCTTGAATTAATTATCCAACATTTAAATGTATTACCGGCAATAATTAACCGATAGAGATTATCCCCACGGTCGTATCGCATATCATTCGACAGCGCCATTTCTCATGCAGCGAATGCTGGCCGTGTCAAAGTTGAAGAACGAGGCGGTTTCTGAGGAGAGCACCTTTCAAACCGAGGGGTCGCTCAAAATTCTGCTATTACGGTATGGAGGTTGTGTACACAGCGTTAGTTGTCTGGTTTTGACCTCTTTTAAAGAGTGATGCACAAAGTGCACGACAGCGCAGTGTACAAGGTCACGTCATTTGGGTCGAAACCAGACTATTCCCTTGTGCACAGTGATTTTGCAAAAAAGGTCATTGCGCCGCGTGTAGTGTATTGTGTACATTGTACGTGTGTGCTGACTGGACATGCATTGTACGTTGCTCTATTCGAGAGGAGTTGGATTGGACTAATACGTTTTGTCAAATTCATTCGCGGGAATTTCAAATTTGTTTTATGTGTTAATTTACTCTCTGTATCTATCAACATTTGACATTTAGTTGTTGATAATTTGTCATGCTATTTTTTTAATTTTACATAACATCTACATGTACTCTTTAGTCTTATTTAATAGTTATGAATAATAGTAATACCAGTCCATACTGACTAACTTTTTAACTGTGTTATTTTGCACTTTTTATTTTATTGTTCTTTCAATGTAATATTTACTATTTTGTCTTTTAAAACTTAGTTAACTGTTTTATTTTGCATGTTTGATATTTAAATATTGATAAGTTTTATTGTTCTTTTAATTTAACATATAATTTTACTAACTTTAACTATGATATTTTGCACTTGTTATAGTTAAACAACAAAAATTGATTATTGCTTCACACATGACGGGTTGGTTTTTCTCCTTTTAATCAAGTATAAAACAATTACTTAACACAATTAATTAATGGAAATAGCTTTCGACTGAATTTTTTTTCTAAGACCTTAATAAATAGGGGCCTACCTGTTTAAAGATCATTGATTTAGAAGAACATTCAAAAAAATACATAAAAGTCTTAAAAAATTGCATTATTTTGATGACAACTCTTATCGTGGGAACAACAAATATGCCTCATTTGCATATTAAAATAGATAACAAATTCAGTTGAAGGAATTATTATTATTTTTCTTTACTTATCCTCAAGGTTTATTGCTCTTCTATTCTATGTCCAAAACTGAAGGTGATCAGATATTTACTTTTTGAGATACAACTTTTTGAAATGAAGTTTCTATGATATCACATTACAAAGTAATTATTTCTCGAAACCAGTAATTAAGCCTAATTTGCATTTTTTCATAAATAACAATAAATAATGAAAAGTAAATTGGGTTTTCTATGTCAAATAATCCTAGAGATATCTTGCTTTTCTATTCTTTGACCAAAAACTAACATGGTCAGACATTTACTTTTTGAGATTATGCTTTTTTGAAAACTTAGATTTATTCATTTTTTGTAATACTTGCTTGAGCTCTGTTAATTCAAAATCCATGCAATCATATTGTTTGATTTCTTCTATTCTCATATAACTTTTTGCAAGGAACTACATTGTAATATATTTCAGTTTCGTAGAAATTGAAAACTTCATTTATTAATTAGGTCTTCATTAAAATCGTTGTTTGTTTATTGTTTTTGTTTATGTTGTTAAAGTTTAAAGAGATTGTTGCTATGACGACAATCCTGACTTTAAACTTGACCTTAAATAATCACAACTTTGGAATCCCTTGACCGATTTACTTCAAACTACCACCAAACAACACCTTTCATTGAGCTCTTTCATTCTATAGCTACATTTTAAAGAAAAAGAAAAAAATACAGGAATTCATTTTGTCAACCCTACTCATAGTGACATGTACAAAATCCTATTCGAAACTTTTTGCCCTTCACATTTACATGCCTACAGTTCTTTTGTGAAATCAGATATTGCCAAAATTAGGCTCTACATGTATTATATGTTCTTTGTACTCTCATTAAGCGGTGCACGGGTCCAGAAAATCCACTCCGCAAAAAAAAATTGCAAAAAATTTTCACCGTTTTTCAGAATCCTCACCGTTTTTCAGAATCCTCGCTTTCGCTATCCGGTAACAATATGGCCGCTGCTGAAATTTTCCTCCTGGTAATGCTGCGCGCTACGCTGGTAACGATTATCAACGGTTAAAAGTATTAATCCAAGGTTCCTTGCCATGCTTGCCATAACATTTACAATATTTTCATATTTTATATATCGTCCAATATCCTGTTTTCAAGGTACCATGCCTTTTTCTTTGAATTGAAAAAAATAAACTGATGCAATGTATCAACTAATTATCTTCCTTTGTTTATTAGAAGTATGCAAACATCTATTAAAACTGGATGGACATTGTAACTTTCACACCATGCACCGATCGTTGATGCCTTAAAATAGCGTCCAATTTGTTTGTTTGGAGTTTTACCTGTTTTCAAGGCAAACTAGAAAGTACGGTGTCCAGGTGAAGCCATACCCGGAACAAACGTCTGCAGTGACTACAAGTGTTATTATGAGAGACTCTGTATGGCTCTATAGCCATGATAGCCAGGAGTTGTCTTAATTTTTCTATTCAAAATATGTTTTTCTTTACTTTTGAAATTTACCATTGTGATCTGCAATAACTTTAACTGAAAAAATAAATAAATAAAATGTGTGCAAATGATTCTTGGCTTTCAACTATGATTTTTATTTAGTTTTGTGTCTTTTTATGTTCCTTAATATTTAATAAAACATCAAAATAAACAGTGATAATTGAATCCACAAGCTGGTTGCTTTAAGTTTAATGGATGTTTCAATATTTAATTGTGGTTTATTATTTGATATCTGATATAAAAAGTCGCATCCCCTTAAGGTGATCCCCTGGCTGCCGCTTCCCAGGTTGTATCGTATACTTGGGTGTGATCCCTGGCTACACGGCAGTTTGCGGTTGAATGGCTTCTGACTGGCACTCCCGAACAAAGATATTGACAAAATAGGGAGACCGCCAACATAGGGCTAGATAGCTCAGTTGGTAGAGCGCCGGCACGTTAAACCGGAGGTCGTTGGTTCAAATCCCGCTCTTGTCAATTTTTCTTTGTTCAACCCAAAATCATTTAAACATTTACCCAGTCAGTTTCCCTTGTGGTTTATTATTTGATATCTGATATAAAAAGTCGCATCCCCTTAAGGTGATCCCCTGGCTGCCGCTTCCCAGGTTGTATCGTATACTTGGGTGTGATCCCTGGCTACACGGCAGTTTGCGGTTGAATGGCTTCTGACTGGCACCCCCGAACAAAGCTATTGACAAAATAGGGAGACCGCCAACATAGGGCTAGATACATGCACATGTAGCTCAGTTGGTAGAGCGCCGGCACGTTAAACCGGAGGTCGTTGGTTCAAATCCCGCTCTAGTCAATTTTTCTTTGTTCAACCCAAAATCAATATTTAATTGTTTAACAAATTTTATATTTGGAGTGGTATCAGTGAAATCATGGCAGAACACGGCACTCCTTGTTAGTGTCAGTAATTTCAAGATGCTGCCTTTATCCGTTGTGCACATGTTCTGCAGGGGTAAAACAAAAATGTCCAATTTCAAAGTTGGGTGTTTTGAGGTCTTAAATTTTTTTTTTTAAATATTAATTAATACTCTGTATTTGTTTTTATTTTCTATGAACTTTAATCAAACAAAATTTAAATGAACCAACCAGCAAACATATCTGCTGTTTTTTTATATTTTTGCTATATATATATATATATATATATTTTTTTTTTTGGGGGGGGATTATTTAATTTTTAAATTGGCAAAACCACACACACACAAAAGGTGAAATTTTGTGTATAGATTTCCTGTAGCCACATAAATGACCATCATGTAAAATAGGCCTTCACTCTATGATTATTCATCCCTCCTAATATAAGTCAATTAAGAGTTACACTAATTTTTCCAGACTGAGAGAAAATTATATAAGGCACATGGCTTTTTAGGCCTCTGTATTTTTTTCCCCCAGAATGCTCAGCTGAAAGTTGTCACGTGATTTGATCATCGTGAATTGTGAATTGAAATAGTGTTTGTTGAAACTTTTTAGGTGGGCACAAACAATATTTATGGCCCTGACAGTATGACATATTTTTGTACCTTGTAGAAATGCCTAAATACCACAAGTTTTTGCATTTAAAAGTACAACTAACTGGTGGAGCCTTACCTGTCTCTAAATTTTGGTCAACAGAGAGTTCGGCAAGTAGAAAATGTAACTTTGTATCTACATAGGGGCTGTTTACATTGTGAGCAGTGATGTAATGCCACGATTTCACGTATACAGGAGCTCCTACGATACATGTACATCAATTTGTGGCATAACCTTTACATCACTGCGCGCGATGTAAACAACCCCTAGATACAAAGTTACATGGGTACATCGAGTCTCCTCTCCGTTGACCAAAACTAAGAGACAGGTAAGCCTCCGATCCACTGGTTAGTTGTACACATGTACTTGTAAATGCAAAAAGTTGTGGTATTTAGCCATTTCTACAAGGTACAAACATATGTCTTACTGTCAGGGTCATAAATATTGTTTGTTCCCACCTAAAAAGTTTCAACAAACACTATTTCAATTCACAATTTACGATGATCAAATCACGTGACTCAACTTTCAGCTAAGCATTCTGGGGAAAAAAATAGAGAGGCCTAAAGAAGCCATGTGCCTTATATAATTTTCTCATAGTTGGGAACAAATTAGTGAATAGGAGGGATGAATTATAAACATACATGAAGGCCTATATTATATGATGGTTATTTAATGTGGCTATAGGAAATCTATCTAAATATACAAAATTTAACCTTTTGTGTGTGTGTGGTTTTTCCCCCTTCTTTTTTAAAATTAAAATCCCCCCCCCCCCCAAAAATAAAAAAATAAATAATTAATAAAAAAAACAGCAGATATGTTTGCTGGTTCATTTAAAATTTGTTTTTATTAAAGTTCATAGAAAATAAATACAAAGTATTAATTATTATTATTATTTTTTTTTTTGACTTTTTTATTTTACCTCGCAGAACATGTGCACAACGAATAAAAAGGCAGCATCTTGAAATTGACCTCCATGATGACACTAACAACGAGTGCTGTGTTCTGCTATGATTTCTCTGATACCACTCCAAATATAATATTTGTTAAACAAATAAAACAAACATCTCTTAAACTGAAAGCAATCAGCTTGTGGATTCAATTAACACTGTTTATTTTGATGTTTGATTAAATATATTAAGAAACATAAAAAGCCACAATACAATATGAAAATCAGAGTCGAAAGCCAAGAATCAATTACACACATTTTATTTATTTATTTTTTTCAGTTAAAGTTATTGCAGATCACAATGGTAATTTTCAAAAGTAAAGAAACAAATATTTTGAATAAAACAAAGACAATGCTGGCTATAGAGCAATACAGAGTCTCACATAACACTTGTAGTCACCGCAGATGTTTGTTCCAGGTTTGGCTTCACCTGGACACCGTACTTTCTAGTTTGCCTTGAAAACAGGTAAAACTCCAAACAAATGGGATGCTATTGAAGGCATCGAAGATCGGTGCGTGTTGTGAAAGTTACAACGTCCATCCAGTTTTAATAGATGTTTGCATACTTCTAATAAACAATTTCAAAGGAAGGTACATGTAATTAGGGCATCAGTTAATTTTTTTTCAATTCAAAGAAAAAGTCATGGTACCTTTAAAACAGGATATTGGAGGATATGTGAGGATACTATGTTTGTTACATACACGTGTAGTGTTGTAACTTGAACTGTACTTACTCCTAGCTAGACCGTGGGGCGCTGTACTTTTTTTAATCAAGGGTGATTAGCCATTCCAAAAAATTGACCTCCATTTACAGCGGTACTTTATACAAAGTATGCAGGCATCATCATATGTTTTAGAGTTTGATTGAGAGGCAGTTTTTATCAATTTAAGACACATACATGTACATGTAAGTATGGCATGAGAAAAGTCTCGAAAAGGACTGTTGGGACTGTTGTCCACCCTGTCACTTGGGTCTAGCAAGTGAATTATTAACAAAATATTTATGTGAAAATTGATGGCGAGCCGACCACTGTCATTAATTTTCAACAGTGGACTTTTATGGCCCCTATCTTAGAGAGTTCTCATAATTCTTATACACCGCGCGAACTATTAATTGTACGGAAGTGTTTAAGGGATATTAACAGGGGAAAAAATGATTAGATACATGTACATAGTGTACACACACAAAATATGAAAAGGTTTATTAAATGGTTGTTGCCCCTTGTAAAATCAATGGATTTCTCCCACCAGAATTCCTGTCATGGTCGGTGTGATAAAACTTCAAAAGATTATTCGTTGAGGTCCGCTTTTTTTTCAAGATATGACCCCACTAAAACTTCATCTTCTTTAGTGAGGTCAACTTTTGATATTTGTTGACCATGTCTGTGAAAACTACCATCAATAGTTGTGTTGAACATAAAGTGGAAATCTGCACTAGTTTTAAATGTTTACCCAGTAAAGTGTGCAGTTAAATTCAGAACTTGCATGTGTTACTACTTCAGCATTCTCTACAGACTTTTTCATGGGGAAGGCATTATGACATCATCTGACGTGCACCTGTTGATAAGACATCATTTAACAGTGAAGGTTACAGTTACTTTGTTTTGTTTTTGTTTTTTTATAAATTAATATGCTTGCATCACACCTGTTCCCTCGCGAAATACTAAAGTGACAATAAGCATGCAAATATTGACGGCTTTCGTTAGCTATACAATGCTGTTTGAACACATTGTTTGAAAATCAGACTCTAAATGACTAAATGAACTTATTTCGGGTTAGCAGGCATGTACGGACAACACTTCTATCGCGACGGACAACACTTCTATCGCGACGGACAACACTCTTTTTGCAATAACTCAAGTGTCCTGATTGAATAGAATACCATAGGCATGTGAGTAGTTGCTCATGGATGTTTCCACCACACCAACAGCCTCCAAAGAGAGGATCTGACATGTGCGCTCTACAATGTACATTGGCATGTTTTTGTTTCTATTGCGCGAGTCAATAGGAAAAATTGTTGTCATCAGTCAGCTAATAAGAACAATCATGCACTTTGGTCAGTAGGTAACTGCAGAGGTACATGTACATGTACATGTACAGTGTATTTTATTGTAAAAAAACATGTAAAACTAGACATTAGTTTTTGTCACCTATAACAAAAACAAGGTGATTGGGATGACTTTCAAATTAAGGATATGTACAATGTACATGTACAATATCCCAGTTTGAATACATGTACATGTACATGTAAGCCTGATTTTAGCTTGACTAAGCGCTTATTGATCTGTATTATAGATCTGGTAAAACAGCACCTTTAAGGTGACATCATGTACCATTTGATGTTACCGAAACTTGACCTAAATTTTTGGATGTAAACACATCCCAGCTTGAATACATGCAAAGTTGAAGCTTTATCGCCAAAGTTGTTCTGTACACATAGATCTTGTAAAACACTACCTTGGTAGTGATAGAATGTGACAACTGATGACGTCATGAAGACCTCACTCCATATTTTATCGATATATATATGACCTTCCAACTCTGATGAAAAATAGAATATTGATTGCAGCTTACTTTACTTTGTTCTCAAGAAATGTAATTATTAGTCAACATTTCAAAAATTTGTTAAAAATATAATGTGATGACGTCATCAAGACGTCACTTTTATTTTAAATAGTAAATGTCATTGTCTAACAATACACCAAGTTTTATCTCAGTCGAACTTGTGGTTTGGTAGATACACTGCTTCAAAAAGTGTGACTTTAAGGCATTACATGATGATGTCATCAATCTACATACATGTACGACTCCACACATATGGTGTCTGCATGAAGGTTATTATGTACAATGTATACCAATTTTGAAACGATTGTCATAAACTTCGCCACAGACATCTTGTAATTTAAAGTGTATTTTAAAATATGTTTTTAACCTGCCGCTAGAGGGCGCTTTAGATGTTATGACGTCACCGTTCCTATTTTGTAAACCAGACCCTTACCGGACTATAACATCGTTGAAAACAACTTTTAAAAAGATGCCAGTTTTAAATTACAAGGCACTTCCAGTTCCGACCGGAAGTAGAGTTCATGTAATGTCACACACATAAAAAAAATGAAGACCTACATGTACACTGTACAATGTATATTACCTCTATACATGTATAATCCCGCATAAAGCAACTGACGGTCTCTTCTTCTTGGTTTGATATGGATTTTCAAAGATTAACATTTTTAATGTTTAAAAACCTTGTAATTGACACCTGATGATGTCATCATGACGTAACTGAAGCGGCTTCATCTCCTAATGATTATCTAACTTTGTGAAGTTTATATGTGACGGGCTCTACGAAAAAGAGTCGCTTGTCGCACAACCCACTTTCAATTACGGGGCAGTTGAGTGTTGGTAGGGTGAAACAAAAATTGAAATAAAATTTTGTGATAAAACGGTTTCTTGCCTCTTAAGGGTCTATCTTTTCATAATTCTTAAATATAATATTTTTTTTTTTTTTTAACATGAATAAAAACAGTTTTTAATGACCCTTTTGTTCCTATTTTGTACTTTACAAGGCATTGTAAATGTCTCCCTTTAATTTATTTCAGATTATATGCAAATAAGGTCATTTGTAATTAGTTTTGAAAATATTAAAATTGCATCGTCATGTGAATACACTAATAAAACTTCCCTGAAAATTTCAAGTCTGTAGCAATTGAGGAACATTGTGGTATCTATGAACTCTAAACAAAATAATAGTATTTCTCTTTTGACATCAATATTTGATTTTTTTTTATTAAACGGGCCGTTTCTCCATTAGGGGTTATTTTCAGATATCGACATATTTTGTTTTTCAAAAGGTCATAACTTTTGAACCAAAAATGACACAAGTGTGTAAGAGATGTCAAAATTAAGCTTGTTGTGTGCTCTTTACAGCCGTATAAAACTCAAAAGTGAATTGTCCCCCCAAGTGACTCATTTTCACAGAGCCCGTCACATATGAGCTTGAGAAGTGTGCTTTTGATAGAGTACAATCGACGGGAGAAGAAGAAGTATTAAGAAAAAATTGGGGAAAAAACGAACAAGAACAAGAGGTGTTCAGCTGTCTCCCGAACACCTAAAAAGAAAAAAGAAAAACACTCGTAAAAACAAGAGGTGTTCGACTGTTGCCTGAACACCTACACTGTAACAATTAATTTAATAAAAATAGTAGGCCCGATCAGTTAAATGCAACTCGTTTGTGTGGAGGGTTTGTCCACGTGTTTTCATTCTGTTGGTGGTATTGCTACTTAAAGGTGCACTTTTCAAAGATTTATATTTACAGGAAAGAAATGAGGGATAAAACTGAAAGTTTGCATGTAATCAACCTGCGATGTGTAACATCCAATATTTGAAGTTCTGTTGTAATGTTGTCATCAAGTGTTTTGAGAAAATACAGTACCTAAAGGTGCAGTATAACAATTATACAAAAAACCAATACGCGATCAGGCTGAAACCTCACATGTATTCAAGCCGGGATGTGTTACATCTACAATTTGAAGTCAAATTATGATGACGTAATCAAGTGTCATCTGACCTCACCTTATAGGTGCAGTAATACAGAAAACAATACGCGATCGAGCTGAAATCTGTCATGTATTCAAGCTGGGATGTGTTACATCTATAATTTGAGTAGAAATCATGATGACGTCATCAAGCGTCACGTGACGTCACCTTAAAGGTACTGTTTTCTATGGGTTATATTTATAGGGGAAAAATGTGTGATAAAGCTAAAAGTTTGCATGTAATTAACCTTGAATATGTAACATCCAATATTTGAAGTCCTGTTCTGATGACATCATCAAGTGTTGAAAGACAATACCTTAAAGGTGTAGTTTTATCAGATCTATATATTTAACAGAAATAAAGGCTTGGTCAAGCTGAAACCAATCTTACATGTATTTAATAATGCTGGGCTGTGATGCATCCTACATTTGAACGTCATGCTGGACACCTTGTTTTTGTTACATGTACATGTATGTATGTAACAATAAAGCTGTATATTTTTTTCTTAATACTTCCTCTTCTCCCCGTTGCTTGTCTGCTATCAAAAGCATACTTCCCAAGCTCATATAAACTTGAAACTTTACAATACAATGTAGTTGGATAGTCATTAGGAGATGAAACCGCTTTAGTTACGTCATGATGACGTCATCGGGTATTGAAATACATTAAATCAAAGCTGAATATTTCAAAAAATCATATCTCAAGAACCCCATTATGGATTTTTACATTCTCTACATCATCGGAAGGGGCACTGAACAAGTGATACATGTACATTGAGTGTGACCCCATTTGATCCCGACTTCCGGTTCAAACCGGAAGTTAAACATTTCACAAAAGTTCATATCTCTATAACTTCTTATCATCTTATCACAATATTTACATCAGATTATAGGCCTGTAGCCTGCTCAAACCTTTGCATTGAAATGACGCCAATTTGACCTAAATTTCTGGTCGAAATTGGATGTTAAAAAAGGCTGCATGATGTTGACCCGTATTTACTGTGTACATGTATAATGCAAAAAGCACTGTTGCTGGCGATTCCACTCAATTGATCAGACAGTTTAACAATCAGAATGTCAACGAAACCTGATTTGGCATGAGGCTGTGTTAGTCTAATCCCTGCCAAAATGTAGTGAGCACTTTGTCGGACACACTATATCTCAGTGGTCAGGTGGTCCTGTGGGAAGTGTGCCGGACAATCGATGGGGAGAAAAAGAACAAGTATAAAGAAGAAACAAAGAACAAACAAAAACAAGGGGTGTTCATGTTTTCGTCCTTGTGATGTCATCAGGTGTCAAGTTACAGTAATTCAATGCTTATTACTATAAAGAAATCATATCTCTTGAACCACATGTCATCGAGTCATAATGTTTGTTCCGTCTTGTAGCTTAGAACACTTGTGACATTTTATTGAAAAAGATGATCCACTTTGACTTTAACTCTCGTTCCAAACAGGAAGCTCTTCAGTTAAACAAAATCATACCTCCTGAAGTGTTATTAAAAAAACAAAAATTATCCCACTTTGAGCTTTACTTTGGGTCAAAACAGGAAGTTAAAATAATAAAAAAAATCACATTTCCTGAAACACATGTCTAGAGTCATAATCTTTGTGGCATCTTGTATTGTAGCTTATGACATGTTATTCTAAAAGTGACCCAAATTTGACCTTTCCTTCTGGTCCAAACAGAAAGTTCAAATGTAAATAACCACATTTCCTGAACCAAATGTGATCGAGTCATAAATTTTTGCCATATTGTAGCTTATGGCACATTTAACAATTTATTCAAAAATGCGACCCCGGTTTGACCTTTCTTTCAGTCCAAAGAGGAAGTTCAAATTAACAGATAACAATTTCTCAACCTGGATGGGTACGAATAAGGGTCCTATTGCAAATGGTTCACTTTGAATGAAGGTAAAAAAAGAGGCATGGGCAGGGTTAAAATCAGTTTCAGAGTCCGTATCAGAACGAAGATCAGATTTAGGTTTTTAGGCACACATGAACTCAAAATAAGGGCCTGTCAAAGGTGAAGAGTATTCTATCTCAAAGTCAGAGTATAAACAAAAACTGAACAGCTTCGTGTTTGTCTTATAAGGACCAACACCTAATACATGTATCTAGTTATTATTGTATTATCATCAAATGATGTTGAATGATGATGTATTTTTTGTCAAATATTTTGTTATAATAAAACATTAATTTCAACTCGTCTTAGATTGATCAGTGATTCATAAAACTTTCACGATCACAGTTCCATAATCTAAAATCCTCAAATCCCACTGAGACAATCTGCTACTGTTTATCTTAGCCAGAAAGACCCACATGCTAGCCATTGCAACTGTCTCCACTCACCATACCATTAATAATGTAAATATGTCTTGATTGGCTATTAATACATAAATATGCAGTAGGCAAACCAACAAGCACACAATTTGCTTGAAAATAGCTTCAAAATTTCGTACCAACTTGTCTGCAGCTGAAGTTACATCTGGCCAATCTGTTCCTAAAGTGGTGAAGACGCAAGAAAGGACCTTTAAGTAGTTTAATCATGACCAGAACATTTTTGGAAATAGTAAAACTATACAAAGCTTTTATAGTAGAACTGCTCTATAGTCTTTACCAAACAAATGCAATCTTAAGGCTGGACGCTGCTGGTTGTAGGGTTGTCGGTACACACTCAAGTAAGGATAGCACACGTACGTACAAAGTCATGTACATCTACGTACTTAAAACACCAAAACATATTCGACCACAGCCTAAGATTGTGACAAAGGTCAAAACATAATGCGAATTATTAGTCTGTGGCATTTGATTGGTCATTGTGTAAATGTATAAATATTATTATTTTGCTTCAGGCAATCACTAATTAGCACTTAGCAGTCTGTGATTGGTTGCTAATTATGTGAATAATTCATTGTGGGGAAATTTACATATCCACAAGCCCTGCAATTTTAGACGGAGATCTACAGTGTATCAAAAAGTATCAAAAAACATGAAACCAGAGGAGTTTTGTCAAGGCTGTCGTCCTGAAGGACTCGTGTGTAGTTTCGGTGCTTGTGCGTGTGTAATATCCTATGGACAATACAGGGAAGGTACATGTACATGCAGAGATGCCAACATACACGATTTGGGCGTAGAAATTACGATTTTGAGCCGTGAATACGCCGCTACGATAATACTTCAATTAAATACGATAAACAAGCCGCCCAGTGTAAATGTAGTTACAAACAATGTATCATGATAAAATAAAATAAAAAACTTTAAATGTTGTCTGCCGCGTGGTTAAAAGTGATGATAGCAGAACCGAATTCACACCCGTTTTGTTCTTATAATTTAGGTACCGATCCCATAAACTATCGCACTCAGGATTTGCCTACACTGACACGCGTAGCACAGAGACACAATGCACCTTGTACAGCATACATTCTACAGTTGCTTTTGTAGAGACTGGTTCCGCAGTTTTTCTAACGCTTCATGTGTGTGGGATGCGGCGGCAAACAGACACTGTGATAACTTTTATCTGTCAGCAATGCAAGCGCACGTCGTTGTGGAGTTTGTTTGAAACATCGCGATCGCTGCATGCATCGATCAACTAAATTCAAAGTGACGAAAAGAAAAGATTTCATCGATCGCAATCGAGGCCAAGATCTGATGGAAACTGTTAATAAAAAAGTTGTAAAGAATGCAGTTGGTGGTAATGGAATTGGTTGGAAAGGCAAGTTGACAAAATTCCTCTTGCTGAAGTCGTTTGAATTGAAGACTTGAATGGCCTGCTGTGGTGTGGTGTGTCTGTACAACCGTGAGCATTAATTTCTCAATAAACAATGGGACAAAAACCAAAGCATTTTTGTTGAATTTAGTTGGAAGAATTGCAGTATGGTTCTCTTCATGCACAAGCTAGTGCAAATTGCGGTCCGATAAAAAAATAAAAAATAAAATCAATAATTTATTTTATTTATTTTTTAAATCAAGCCTAAATAAAATTCATAATTGTTTGGCCTTTATATAGCAAGGCCACTTTGCATTAAGCAATTTTCGATGAAAACATTAGTTTTTATCATAAATGTCACAATTTTCCTCTTTTTACAGCTCGGTGAGTTGTAACTTGTTGCTCGGCGGTGCTACTCTTTTTCAGAATTCAATGTTGGCATCTCTGTACATGTACATATACCTGAAAAATACACTCTGTGTACCGTAATTTCCGGAATATAAACCGCGGTTTATACGTTGATTTTGACTTTTTTTTGACTCCTGCGGTTTATTCTCCGGGCGGCTTATACGCCGACGTATAAATATGGAAGAGAAAAAAAAAAAACATTTTTATAAAGAAAGATCGTTTGTAAAATGTTCTAAATAAAAACAATGTTCTTAAACGATAAAAAATCCTGCAAAACATGCCTGTGTGGTGACAAAATCCTGTTGAAAATGCCTGTTGAAAATCCCGCCTCATTTGTATTCCGTGTTGCCTTTATAAAACGTTTATCAACCGCCCTATTGTTAGAGTTCAGTCACCCCTCAGAGATGAACAATCAGCGAAACTCGAGTTAGACTAGACTGGTCCCCTGTCTATTTATCCCAGCGATCTCCATATGCTGATATATCTCCGAACAGACGGTCTCATACAGACCAACATCAAACAAACGAAAACTGTGCGGTATTACTCACGCACGTACATGTATAAAAACGTTCCTCCGACCACGAGGTGCATGATTTCTCACAAAGGGAATTTCCCTTGCCTTTTCGTTCCCACAGCTACACGCCGCCATTCCTTCACCCCCTAACTATAAAGTTTACCACGTTAGGAGCATGCAAGCACATCTGCGGGATCGAGGTGATGAATACTATGGCAGTGCTGCGAGAAGCACTACGTCATAATTATTCACGCGATCTGCCAATCGGAAAGCTGTGAGAAGCACTACGTCATAATTATTCACGCGATCGGCCAATCCGAAAGCTGTGAGAAGCAATACGTCATAATTATTCGCGCGATCGGCCAATCGGAAAGCGGCCGGTCAGGAATCAGCCAATCAGCCTGTGCCAATTGCGCTCGTGGTGCTTCGGGTAACATGAAGAATAAAACCATGGCTAGAATGGAGAGCCTTACAGCCTTTATCAAATTTCCTTACATCAATAACCAATTCGCGGCACTTCAGTTTTAACACTATTTTTAAATCTGAAGTGGGTTCCCTCATCAACTCACGTCACAAATTAACCGCGATATCATCGAATATCACGATATATTTTTGACGATGTATCGTGAATGAAAAAAAGCAATATCGCCAAAGCTTACCATACGCAGTTTTGCGAACTTCACTTCCGTGTTTTGAGGTTAGTTTTTTAAAACATTTTGGCCGCGGTTTATACGCCCGCGCGGTTTATACGCTGACACCTAAATATTTTTTCCATATTTTGGAGCATTGCGGTTTATACGCCGGGCGGTTTATATTCCGGAAATTACGGTACATGTATGGACTATCTGGGAAAGGGATAGCGCAAGACAGCCTTGCAATCAAGGCTAAAGACCGTTAGGCGTGATGGCAGGTTTTCAAACTGTAATTCATGTTATGTGGACATAAAATTAGTTGAATGGCCTTTTGACTGTGTTCTTTTTCAGTGAATTCCATCCAAACTGCTTACAATGTATATCAGCTTCACAGTGTATTAGGCCAATGCACAGTTGAAAGACAAAATTTTGACATACGTACATGTATTCTGGGGGAAATCTGTGCTGGCTGGCTGGCACAGTGTATTTTGCTCAGAGTGCTGGGCGAAATTTTGAGTTGTGGACCAGCCCACCTGGTGCTAATGTACAACACTGCCGGCCATTGGGAAAAACTCCTTTCCGATGATAATATGAGACTCGCCTCCAGGATCACTCTGCACGAATGCTTACTTTCAGAGATTTCATGGATGAATTTAATCAGACAAAATATGGTATTTTTTTTATGTCAAGGTGGAAAGTAATACTAACAGGACACTTTGCATAGATAGTGAAGTGTATTCTGAATGAGAAATGTGCTCATTAATGTGGTAATACATGTAGAGTGCTCCATTAATTGTATCGGTGAAAGTCATTGCGCAGTGATATTCCACCCACCTGAGAATTGAACAAGTCTTTGGATCTGCTTGGAAAATCACCTATAAGCTTGGGCAACACCTTAATGTTATCGAAAATTGTGATACCAATTACAATATTGTAAGGTTTCTTTTTGTATCAAAATATCAGTATACAGTATTGCAATAACAACAAAGTATTGTGGTGGATGATATAATCGCAGTAAAATTTCTCTCGTAGTCGGGTAGTTCAGAAAGGTTGCATCAAAGGATTGGAAGATTTCTCAAAAAGCGGAAAGGTTACATCATATGACAGTGTATGATTTTGTGTGTCATGGTTAGGTGGCTAGGTCATCTGGATGTGAGCTCAAATCCCAGTCATGACACTTGTGTCCTTGAGCAAGTTTTTTCTTTATAATTTCTTCCATTCACCCATTAAGTCGGGAAGGTAAATCATTCTGCTCTACTAGCCAGGCTCCTAGTGGATGATACCCATGCCTACATCCTTACGGACTGCCTTACGGACTGTGAAGGGGTAAACCCTGTTTCAGCCCCATGAGTAGGTGGCAACATGCCCCTGGTGACAGTTGATTTGAGTCAATAGCCCAAATCAGGAAAGTGTAGCCCTCAGCTTGGAAGTGGCTGTCCGTGGCCTTGTTGTTTTAGGCGATCTCTCATACAAAAAATGTTTTTAAATTTAAAAAAGGGGGGTACCTACAAGGGTAGAGGAGAGGTTGATATTGTGTTTGAAAAAGCCTTTGGAGCTCCACGGCAGCCCAGGGCTGTATACTCCCCAGGGAGCTGAGAAAGATAAAAGGAATGTTACTGGCCAACTGACCAGGGGTCTAATGATACGTTTTGTAAAATGCACTTTTAAGAATTAGTTATTAGTATAAATGTTTCGCAATTAGGCCATTGGCCGCGATAGAATGTTTCCTAATAAACTGATTCAAATCAAATCAAAATAACAAGATTTTAAATCACAAATTTGTAAATCTCCTTTTGATGGACCCAACAGGATCCTATCTAATTAAGAATTAACCAAAATCCGCCCATAGACGGGATCAATTACATTGTGAGCATAGTGTCAAGGCCACCAGAGAGACCTCCATTTATTTGTTTTTGTTTTTTGTTCTGTTCAGTCAATCACTGTATGTCTGGACGAACAAGTGTTGACAGATCTGTTCTACATGTACCGTATTTTCCTGCGGATAAGACGCGTCTTATCTGACTTTTTAGACCCCCAAAACATCGGTGCGTCTTATCTTTCGATGCGTCTTGTCTGCTGACGATTGATTTTTTTGGGGATGATCACTGCGTACAATAATACCTTTATTTTGTCCAGTTCAAATCAACGGTCTTTGTGTGAAGAATCCTTACTCAATAATGCGGTCAAACAAGGCTCAACTGTCCAGACACTGAGACCGTATTTTCATTCCAACAATGCCGCAATCCCCCAGACTGTCCTTTCATTCCAACAATGCCGCAACTTGTTCATCCCCCATGACCGTGCTTTCATTCCAACAATGCCGCAATGTGTTGGTACTTTCGGTCCAACAGACGTCGGCGTCGTACAAACGTTTTTCTGTGTGGCCGCGTATTCGTTCCGAAAATGCTGCAATCAGATTTACTGTCAATGCTGTTGTACAAACGGCATTCACCCAACCTCTATTGTGTGGTGAACTTTGAGGGTTTTTATTGTACAGAATATCTCCGAAGTGTGCTTGACGTACTATTATGGCTTGATGTTGAAGAACCAACAAAACCAACCGTCCTTTTCAGGACGACCAAACGAGAAAAGAGATGGTTCATGTGTCTGTTTCGTTTATTTCATTTATCAAATAAAAAAAATTATCCTTGAAAACAAGGTAATGACCCTTGAAAACAAAACTAACATTATTTAAGAAGAGGATAGATGTTTTAAACAAATATCTTATGAACGAGATTATAAGTTTGAAATAAATAAAAAGAACTTTAAAACAAAATCTTATGAACGAGATTAACAAATTAAAGGTTTGAAATAATGGAAAAGAATTTTATATACAAAAAGAAACACATTACAAAAACTTAAACAAATATATATAATGAAACATTTTGTTACGTCTTCCCGGGTGTGGGGATTATTTGCGTAAGGTATATATAAAGGCGACGCTAGTTTTGGTATTAATCACCGGTAGAGGGCGCAACATCTACTGGCTCGGAGGGACTTAGACTGGTAACCTGTCTTTATCAGCAAGGATCCTCATTGTGGGACGTCGGATGTTCATGCTAGGAGGGCCTGGGTTCGTGTTGCAATATCTTCAGACAGTGCGTGGACCATTGTTTCTGGCCGCTGATTGGGCCGGACTTCATATTATTAACAATGCACAGCGTTGGCTGAATGGATGGACGAAGGTCGGTATCAATTTACGTTGGTCTTTTCTGCATGGCTCTACACGCCCATGTGGTTACGGTTTCATTCATGCTTCGAATAGTGTGAACGCTCCAAAAGGCAACAAAATGACGTCTTTGTGTCAATGTACCGACACCGGGTGGCGCCTGGTGTTCTTCTGTGTGCTGTTAAACATGCGTCTTGTGCGGCGGTGCGTCTTTTCTGCTGACGATTGAATTTTTTGGGGGTCATTTTAGGGTCCTGCGTCTTGTCCGCCGAGCGTCTTATCCGCAGGAAAATACGGTATGTAAGGGCAATGTGAAAGAGAGTGTTTTTGCATCACCAGAGCTGCCAACCAGATTGGATTTTCTGCATTTCGTGAGGAAATTTTTCCCAAATACGGCAGTCAGAGCATGTCCATATAAATTTGAACTTTGAAAACAATTAATATTTATTTTTGAATAGCCCACAAAACATTCAAAGACACTGAGCCTCGATGACAAGCAAAGACGGTCATTGACCTACTCTTTTAGAACACAAAATTCTTGTGCTAAATATTTTTAAATTCCCCCTATAATTACACAGAAGATGGGTAAAACCCAAGCATCAAAGGATACAGTATGGCTCTGTGGTAGTTTACATGTATACGAATACATGTAAGCCAACAGTAAATGTAGTACTGGATGTGCTATTTTAACCCATACTGTAATCTGAAAACAAAATATTACAACTGAGCAAAATATAAGAAGAAACAAAATTTTACCCAGTCAGTTTTCCCTGTGACTTCTTAATAAATAAGAAGTCACATCCCCTTAGAGTGATCCCCTGGCAGCCACTTCCCAGGTTGTAGCGTAAACTTGGATGTGATCCTTGGCTACATGGCAGTTAACAGTTGTATGGCTTTTGACTGGCTCCGCCGAACAAAGATATTGACAAAACAGGGAGACCGCCAACATAGGGCTACATGTAGATAGCTCAGTTGGTAGAGCGCCATCACTTTAAACTGTATGTAGGTCATTGGTTCAAATCCAGCTCTTGTCAATTTTTCTTAGTCCAAACCCAAATTATTTAAAGTTTACTCAGTCAGTTTCCCTTGTGGTTTATAACTTGATATTCTTCATCAATATTAATAAATATCTTGTTATAGTGACTGGTTGAAAGCTTTTAGTATTTCATTTTGATTAAATAATCTTAATTTACATCTTTCTTTCTTTTTTCTTTCTTTATTTTGTGTGTGCAGAAGATATCCAGTGGGCAACAGCAGCCCCATATTGCTTCATAACCGGCTGAAGGAAAATTTTGATGTGTCGTCACATTCTGAAAGTGCAGCTACTGTTGTCATGCCTGGAGAAAATGGATCGGGAGAAAAAGTTGAGCATTCTGCCCTGAGCTACAGACAGTCTTACTTTCAAGATATGCCTCTTCCTGCTCCAAGACCACTTCTGCTTAACAGACCGACACACTTCAGAGAAAAGAAAGCACCCAACTCCAACACACGCACACGACCAATACGCTTAAGACCAAGGCATCCTCTTTGCAGTAAATGCAGATCACAATGCAGCAATAATGTTACTTTATCTGTGCCACATAGATCTGGGGGAAAAATTGACAAAACTTCCTTCATTAGAAAACCTAAAACAGAAATTGCCACTCCCAAGCATTTTGGATCGAAAAATTCAACAACTGCCGATACCCATGCAGGTTTACCTAAAACAAGCCCTGTTATAAAGATTTCATATGCAAGTCCACAGGGTAAAGGACATGTTGTAAGAATACCTGCGAAAACACACTCTACTGCTTATAAAAACAGTACTTCTCTCAACCAAAATAGTGATCGTGGTCACACCAACAGACAGAAAGCACAGAAAATAATTAAAAAGGCCAAAGCTAATGTGAAAACTTTATCAGTAAGCAAGACAAACAAACAAGTTCTGAATGGATTTCTGCCAAGCAGTGGGCCTAAATCTTACCATGAGCAGCACAGGCGTATTCGTATAATTAAGTCTAAAGGTACATATCACAGTGCATCAGCAAATGAAATTGGATATTCAAAGCACTCAGAAAGCAGCCAGGCTAGGAACCAAAACCAAACTGTATCAACTGGGACAACAAGAAAGACTGCAAAAACAACTGAAAATGAACTTCATGTGTGTAGCAAAACATTTCTAACAGAGCCCCTTTTGAAGAACAATAATAGCAATGTACAAGTTTTTGTTAACAATCATTTTAATGCACAACAGCAGGATGTAACCACTCAAATTGCAAGCCACAGTAGAGGTCAAAGAGATACATGTACTTACATCTCAGATAATGTTGAAGTTTCTTCCAGTTTTGATATTGAATCTGACGTTTTATCTGTTGTAAATCAAACAGAATCATTGCTGTCTGAAAGTAAACATTGTATAGCCCCAATGAAAATGCAGGTACATAAAAAAAATATCACTAAAAGCTGTCTGAAAGATGGACGTGAAATGTGTATTGGTGACATTGTATGGGGCAAGATTACAGGGTTTCCTTGGTGGCCAGGTAGAATAGTTGAAATAGTTGTTAGCAGACATGAGAATGGTACATTACTCAGCCAGTTGGCACAGATCACATGGTTTGCTTCAACAACAATTTCTCACATGCCCTTGACAGACTTATATCCATTTCTTCCTTTCTTTGCGGAGCGATACAATCGTAAAAAGAAAGGAATTTATAAAGATGCTGTGAGACAAGCTACTGAGGCAGCGACCACTCTCTCTCCAGAAGTACGAGCACTCCACACAATGTTTGAGACATCAACACTACAACCATGAACAAGTTATAAATGTACATTATTACATGTAGTATAAACACCAAAGTATCCTTGGGTAAAAATACTATTTTTGTGTGCAGCCAGTATGAGGGTTGAAATGAGATGTTTCACTCCTTTTGCAAGTTCAAACATTATTTAAATAGTATGACTTTTGTATGACTTAAAGATACGTATGGTTTTAGGTGATTGTATGTAGTTCAGCTTTATGAGTAGCCTGGCAATTGTTTGTATATGATCCCCATTTTAGACATTGATAACGACTAAAAAACCACATGCATTGTTTATGAGACCAAAATTATGTTTCCCTCATTAATACAATATACTACCAGCGTTAAAACTTGAAATACGTGCGTTTGTAATGTGTTGAAGTCTTTTTAAGTTGACTGGTTAACAAAAAAATTCTGTGTGTGTGTGTGTGGGTAGGTATCCACATTCAAACCGTGGACCTATAACAAAAGGGACAATAGGTCCACGGTTGCTATCACAAAGGAAAGCATTGTGGTCCACGGTTGCTATCACAAAGAGTTGAACAAAGGAGGGTCCACGATTGCCGGTATTTACACACGTGTGTGTGTGTGAATAATTATTATTATTACTTTATATTTTTTGATTTTGTTTTTTATTTACAAGAATTGTTATTTATTTACACACACATGTGAAGAACCTTTTTAGAAGTACCGCCACCTATTTCTGTTGTCATTATGTTTTACATTTGTAGTTGGCAAAACCTCCTATGTTTTTAAATAAAGTTAAATGTATGGCATAAGATTTTGACAAAGCATGCACCACACTGAGTGTAAGTTTGTTTTTCTAAGTGTTGTGATTTAATCCTATATTTTGCTTCCTAATGAAAGCTAACTGGGTTTGTCTTTCTCATTTATTAGACTACATGTACATGAAATTCAAGTTCCATCCCATTTGACCGCAATTTTAGCACTTAGTGGTTTTACGATTACAATTTTTAGCAATATTTTTACAAGCTGGCAGCATTTGGATTGATATATTATGTATTTTGTGTTTGGTGCATTTCATGTTCAGGAAATATCTTTTGGATGGAAGTATTTATAAGATTTTTTTCAAATTAAAATACACAATGGCCATTCATTTTGGGAATCCAAAGGGCACTTTGGAAATATTTATATATTGTTTTGTTTTAATGCAGTGATAGAAAACGGTAATGACATAGATACCCAACTGTTCCTCTTTCTTTTATTTTCAAGTTTTTTATATATAAACTGGTTGGTCTTTAATGGATCAGGTTATTTATATTAACATTTGAAACCTTTTGCATGAAACTTAAATTGGTATTATGCATCTATTGTTCTGTGCCCCACCTTCTTTTCACACTGTGGGAATAGTCCTTTGGTTTCCCAAAGGGGCTGTGAAGGGATAACAATAATTGAAGAAAACATGTTTTGTTCATATATATCTTACATAATCAAAAGCTAGCAACTTAAAATGGTAATGTGATTAGTTATTTGTCTTCTCTAATGTAAACTTATTTGAAACAAGTACATTTATCTCTCATTAAAGGTAGGGTCATAGATTGGTAAATACTCTAAACTTTAATGACCATGAAAACTTGGTAAGAAGCACAGCAGCTGTTGATAGTATCAACTTTTTTGAAAAAGAATTCTCTTTAAAGTAGTATGATTTGTAAAAAAATTCCCCCAAAAGACATATGAATCTGAGAAAAAATTGATGCATGACTCGTTTCTCAGATTTCTAAGGGTTGGTGTCTTTGGGAATGCTGCAGTCAGAGATGTGGTTTCTACCAGCTATCGCCTTACTAAATGTGGATGAATTTGATGTTCTTTTGAAAACACTGTGAAAGTTTTTGCTGTTTTCTAAGCAAGTAGACACTGTATTCAGCTGAAACTTTCACATGTGACTTTTATTGTGTCTTTCTTTATAATTTTGCCTATAATTCAGCAGTATGTTGAAAAAATAATAATAATTTTGACCCTACCGTTAAGTCCAGTGTAATTATAACTAACATTTAATGATCATAATAATAAGTATTAAATTAATATTACACATTTTTAAGCTTTCAAGTGGGAAAAAAGGCAACATGTTCCACAACTCTCATTGAGGAACACGGTGCCCATTCTTATTGCCTTTGTCGTCATCGTTGTTGAATTACAATGTACAAGGTTGTTATTTATGTGACATCGAAAGTATCTTTTATTAAATAACTCTGAAAGTAAATTAACATTTATTTAGTACAAAAACATGTTTTACTCAAAACTAATTAAGTTTTATGAATTATTCAGGATTTTATGGATTGATTAATCTCTACAATGGGTAAAACAGTACAGAATAAAGTTACAGCGGACATTTTGCCCTCAAATTGTTCAGTTAAATCCTTTAAAAATAATTTTACTATTGTGTGGCCTATTAAAGGATGTCTTAACACTACATGTAGTTAAAATTTCATCAGATTTTTGAGAAGTGGACAAAAACAAAAACAAAATAGGCGATATGCATAGGCTATAACCAGAACATTTCACTTAAAATCACAGGCATATTGCAAATAATAAATTGGCCCTCTATTTACATTCAGTGAAATTATTTTGGTGTAATATGGTGATACAGGGATTCAGACTGCTAGCTTACAAAATGTAAAGCACGTTAATTATATTTCTGGGAACATGGAGATACAAACACCGAGATGAGAAGCACCAATCTGCTTTTGCTGCATCAATTTTTTGCATAATCACCGAAGTGGGTAAGTGTTTATCTTTCAGATTAGGAATTGACTTCATCAATCTTAGTATAAAGTTGGTGGTAACTTACGAATCAGTGTATGTAATATTGTACATGACAGATTCAAAGTTTACAGTTGGAAACAAGAATCTGAGCAGGAGGGTTTGACGTGGTGTCATTGCATTGAACATTAGCACTATGCTTTCGAAAGATTTTCACTGTAAAATCTGAAACCTCTAAGCCTCTTCCATTGTTGTTAAGTCAACGGCTGTTTAGATAGTATAACTCTTTCAAAAAGCCCATGTATTTGAGTTGCGCATACTCAAACGGTCGTGTATTTGGTGTGCGATCTTGCTGCATCATTTTTTTATTCCCAGAATGCCTTGGTCAATCATAACCCCCCTGGAAGTTTGACTTTGAAATATCAAAATATATTAGATAGTTTAATTAGTCCGGTGGTTGATCCATTCTGTGTTAGAGACTACTTGGAGCACGCTGTCAAAAGACCAAGGGATCTCTATTATATTGACAAAGACGCATCAAGTTATAGATCAACTGGCCTCCTCTCATTCTTTTTTATCTATATGTATGGAATGCCAGTTTTCGATTGGCTTAGTTTGAATGATAAAGTGTTAAGAAAGATATTTTACAAATTGACCCCTGGCGTTGATTTCTTCGTATGCTGTATTTGTACACGCACAGACTCCAGCAAAGTGACTCCTGTTTTGTTTTTTGGGGTTTTTTTAAAGACGGAAACAAATATAAGGAAGTGTTTCAACAAACAGAAAACTTGAAAAAAAAATCATAAATCCTTTATGTATGGAATGCTAGTCTTTAATTAGGTTTCTTTAACGAAAAGGCCATCTTACAATATGGATTTCAGCGCATTGTATACCAGCGTTGTTGTCGAGTCACCTGTGTCAAGTCCGAGTCTCAAGTCACCTGGTCGAGGGGGAGTCCTGGACTTCAGTCTTAGTCTTACAACTCTGTGCCTGGCAAAATGATCTGAGCTCCAGGCACAAGGAAACAACCTACAAAGAACTTAAGGATCACGCCCAAAAGAAAGTCAGGGAATTAAATAACAGCTGGTGGCGTCTTAAAGCCAGTGAGATCCAACACCTTGCCGATAATCATGATACTCAACGTTTCTTCAATGCAACAAAAGCTGTGTATGGACCTAGCTCTCGAGGACCTACACCCCTGCGTTCCCTTGATGGTACAACCCTGATTCAAAACACGGAAGGTATCAACGCACATTGGAAAGAGCACTTTCAGTCACTTCTAAATCGCAATTCAGCTGTGACAGACATCACCATTGAGTCTGTCCCTCAACACCAAACAAAGAATCTCTTGCTGACCTTCCATCCATAAATGAGCTTCAGCGTGCTATTAAGTATATGAAGAATAATAAGGCAACTGGCCCTGATGGCATTCCAGCCGAAGTCTTCAAAGTTGGTGTAGTTGCCTTGACAAATCGACTCTACAACCTAATAGTCAAGATCTGGAGAAAGGAGTTAATTCCCCCAGACCTAAGAAACGCAACAATAGTCACCATCTTTAAGAAAGGGGACAAGTCCTGTTGCGGTAACTTTCGTGGAATATCTCTTCTCTCCATTGCTGGGAAAATACTTGCCCGTATCCTCCTCAATCGAATTCTCCCTCTTGCTGAGGAAGTTCTACCCGAATCGTAGTGTGGCTTCAGACCAACCAGTGGTACCACTGACATGATTTTTGTGGCTCGTCTACTGCAGGAAAAGTGTCGCGAACAGCACCAACAACTGTACATTGCTTTTGTTGACCTCACAAAGGCTTTCGACTCTGTCGATCGAGAGGCCCTGTGGTGCCTTCTACGGCGTTTTGGCTGTCCACAGAAGTTCATTAACATCGTCAGGATTCTGCATGAAGATTATGACGGCCACCATCCTGTGTAATGGCTCAGAGTCGGCCCCTTTCACTATCAAAACTGGAGTCAAGCAGGGCTGCGTCATTGCTCCCACCCTATTCTCCCTGTACTTAGCTGCCATACTGTTTCTCGTTGGAGACCGCCTTCAGCCCGGGGTAAACATCGAGTACCGCATGGATGGAAAACTCTTCAATCTTGCTCGTTTGCGTGCCAAAACCAAGACCACTATGACTGCAGTAAATCTGCTTGAGTATGCAGATGATTGTGCAATAGTTGCACACTCCGAGGCTGGTTTACAATCCACTCTAAACCTCTTCGTTGATGCATACGAACGTCTGGGACTGTCTCTCAACATTAACAAAACTAAGGTGCTTCATCAACCTGCTCCTGGTCAACTCTCTCCTGCTCCTAAAATCTTCATTGGTGGTCATGAACTTGAAAATGTGGAGCACTTTGCCTATCTCAGTAGTCACCTCTCCCAGCAAGCAAACATCGATAACGAGATTCATCACAGAATGAAATGTGCGAGTTCTGCCTTGGGAAGGCTGATACACCGTGTTTTCAATGATCATGATCTACGAACTCACACCAAACTTCTTGTTTATAGTGCTGTTGTAATCTCCTCGCTATTGTACGGTTGTGAAACTTGGGTTACATATCGCAGAAACCTGCTGACATTGGAACGCTACCACCAGCGCTGCCTCAGAAGGATTCTTAACATCAAATGGGAAGACCGCCGCACGAATCCAAGTGTCCTCACTGAAGCAAAAACCACCAGCATTGAGGCTATGGTCATCAAACACCAGCTGAGATGGTCTGGCCATTGCTTGCAGATGTCAAATGAGCGCCTTCCTAAAAAAAGTACTCTACTCCCAGCTAAGCCGAGGACATCGGACTCGCGTAGGGCAACGGAAACACTATAAAGACACCCTGAAGGCATCGCTACAAAAGTGTGGCATCAAATACTGCATCATGGGAGGAGCTGACAAGAGATCGTGCCTCATGGAGGCAACTGTTGCACAAAGGCACTGCTATGAAATAAATCGTCTAGCTCGGGCATCCGCAAAGCGACAGCTGAGAAAGGAGAGGGAACGTGAAAGACATCTCCATGGTCCAACAACCTGTGACATCTGCCTGAGAGTATGTGGCTCACGGATCGGACTTTTAAGTCATCGACGGAGTCACCTTAGGCACCAACTACCTCAACCCTAATGTAACCTTGTTTATCTGTGGAGAACATCTTCCTCGACATCGAGGGATTGCTTATACGCCTGACAGTGTATCTATCACACCCAGATGATTCTGCAGAAAAGTGAATCTCATTTTTAATAAATAAAAAATAAATACTATAAGAGAGTGTTTAAAAAACTAAGAAATATTAACTAGAGGTAAATTTTTGTTGAAACAAAAACAAGGTGTTCGATGTAGTTACGTCCGAGTTAGCAGACCTCGTGTTTTCAAAGAAGTTGTTCTGTACGTATAGATCTTGTAAAACACTACCTTGGCGGTGACATAACATGAAAATTGATGACGTCGTGAAAACGTCACTCCACATTATATCCTTGTAGGACCTTGCAAGTCTGATGCAAAATAATGTTTAAAAACCTTGTAATTTAACACCTGATGACGTCATCATGACGTAACTGAAGAGGTTTCATTTCCTAATGGTTATCTAACTATATGTAAAGTTTCAAGTTTATATGAGCTTGGGAAGTGTGCTTTTGTTAGCGGACAATCGCGGGGGATAAGAAGAAGAAGTATTAAAACTAGAGGTATATTTTTGTTGAAAAAAAACCATGGTGTTCGGTGTAGTTACGTCCCGAGTTAGCAGACCTCGTGTTTTCAAAGAAGTTGTTATGTACGTATAGATCTTGTAAAACACTACCTTGGCGGTGACATAACATGAAAATTGATGACGTCGTGAAAACGTCACTCCACATTATATCCTTGTAGGACCTTGCAAATCTGATGCAAAATAAAATTTGACTTTAGCTTGCTTTGTACTGAAGATATGTAATAATTGGTAAAAATTTCAAAAAATTTCTTTAACCAAAAGGCCATCTTACAATATTGATTTCAGCGCATTGTATACCAGCGTTGTTGTCGAGTCACCTGTGTCAAGTCCGAGTCTCAAGTCACCTGGGTCGAGGGGAGTCCTGGACTTCAGTCTTACAACTCTGTTGTATACGCCTGACAGTGTATCTATCACACCCAGATGATTCTGCAGAAAAGTGAATCTCATTTTTAATAAATAAAAAATTTATACTATAAGAGAGTGTTTAAAAAACTAAGAAATATTAACTAGAGGTAAATTTTTGTTGAAACAAAAACAAGGTGTTCGATGTAGTTACGTCCGAGTTAGCAGACCTCGTGTTTCAAAGAAGTTGTTCTGTACGTATAGATCTTGTAAAACACAACCTTGGTGGTGACATAACATGAAAATTGATGACGTCGTGAAAACGTCACTCCACATTATATCCTTGTAGGACCTTGCAAGTCTGATGCAAAATAATGTTTAAAAACCTTGTAATTTAACACCTGATGACGTCATCATGACGTAACTGAAGAGGTTTCATTTCCTAATGGTTATCTAACTATATGTAAAGTTTCAAGTTTATATGAGCTTGGGAAGTGTGCTTTTGTTAGCGGACAATCGCGGGGGATAAGAAGAAGAAGTATTAAAACTAGAGGTATATTTTTGTTGAAAAAAAACCATGGTGTTCGGTGTAGTTACGTCCCGAGTTAGCAGACCTCGTGTTTTCAAAGAAGTTGTTCTGTACGTATAGATCTTGTAAAACAACCTTGGTGGTGACATAACATGATCATTGATGACGTCGTGAATACGTCACTCCACATTATATCCTTGTAGGACCTTGCAAGTCTGATGCAAAATAATGTTTATAAACCTTGTAATTTGACACCTGATGACGTCATCATGACGTAACTGAAGAGGTTTCATTTCCTAATGGTTATCTAACTATATGTAAAGTTTCAAGTTTATATGAGCTTGGGAAGTGTGCTTTTGTTAGCGGACAATCGCGGGGGATAAGAAGCAGAAGAAGTATTAAAACTAGAGATTCAGTTTTTGTTTACTACAAAAACAAGGTGTTCGTGGTGAGTGATTGAATGAATAGGTATCGTCATTATACCTTGTCAATCCAATTCCTGGTTCAGGAGTTATGAACTTTTCAAAAATTAAACATGAACTTCCGGTTTGGACCGGAAGTGGAGGTCAAATAGGGTCACATGTTGATTAGTTTATGAAGACCTTTCAGATGATGTATAGATTGATGTGTAGTTCAGAAGTTATATTTTGAAATATAAAATTTCAACTTCCGGTTTGAACTGGATGTCAAGGTCAATAGAGGTCACACTTTATAGCGTTGGTTAAGTTACAAAAGTTTCAACTGATGATGTACAGAAAATAAACAACCAATGAGTGGTTCAGAAGTTAAGATTTTTTCAAAAAATAAATTTTAACTTCCGGTATGAACCGGATGTCAGAATCAATAGAGGTCACGCTTAGTAGCGTTGGTGAAGTCTCCGATGTCCTTTCTGTTGACGTATAGATGATAAAAAGCTAATAAGTGGTTCAGGATTTATGATTTTTAAAACATTAAAAAACAACTTCCGTCTTTAACCGGAAATCAAGGTCAAACGGGGTCACATAATGTGTAGCGTATGATTAGTTTATTACGACCTTTCAGATGATGTATGAATTGTTAAAATCCAATGTGTGGTTCAGCAGTTATGATTTTTTCAAATATTAGATGGACCACCTCTGTGATGCAATGCGAAATATATTCCTAAATGAACCTACTTCTAAGAGAATACGCTTGAGAAACATAATTTAAAGTTTGAGTGGCCAGGGCAAGGTTGCATACACAATAATACGCTATCGTGCGTCGTCAATGCGGGTCAACTGATGGGTGCGTGTTTTTCGACCAGATGTAAAGGTAAAAATGTTGTCATGTCTGTGCAAAAGTATGAGCAGGCTTAACGGTCTACACCCCGATACAATAATTATGCTGAAATGATCAGTAGTTTTAAAGTTATGAATACGATAAGATAATTTGAAATTTTCAACTTCCTGTTTGAACCAGAAGTCAGTTCAATTGTTGTAAAGGCTCTGTGTAGCATTTGTAAAACTTTTACCGGCCTATCCGATGTGTGTAGATTGTACATATCCATTTAATGGTTCATGAGTTGTGATTTTTTCAAGTATTAAAATTTAATTTAATGTAATTTGATACATAATTGATACATGTCAATTTTTCAACTTCCGGTTTGAACCGGAAGTCGGCTCAAATGTTGTAAAGGATCTGTGTAGCATTTGTCAAGCGCTTCATTTTCCCGGTTTTAACAAGATGTTTAAAGTTAACATGTTGTTATCTCTGTGCAAAAGTTTAAGAGGGATTGCTGTTGTACAATCTGATACAAAAATTATGCTGAAGTGATCAGTAGTTTTAAAGATATGAATAAGATAAGATAATATGAAATTTTCAAATTCCGTTATGAACCGGAAGTAAGTTAAAATATTGTACGGGTTCTGTGAAGCGTTTGTCAAACTCTTAACGATCTATCCGATGATGTGTAGATTGTCAAAATCCGAATTATGGTTTTTGAGTTATGATTTTTACAAATATTAAACTTTGATTTAATGTAATTCAGTGCCCGATGACGTCATCATGACGTAATTAAGTATGTGTTGTCTTGATACTAAGGTTCAACTATCTGGTGAGTTTCAGCATTCAATTCAATCTCAATCTTGAGTTATTCCGTAGATCTATAAGCTCGAAAGTTGTTTTTTGAAGGAAAAAAACGAAGGTGAACTTCGACCTGGGGTAACGACCCGGAAGTTAAGGTCGTACAATTTTGGCGTTAACTTTTCAAATGTTGCCCCACCCTTGATCTATGCGATGCCCAAGTATGAACATCATAGCTTTCATATTCGCTGAGATACAGCAAAAAGCAAATGGTCATTTTTCAACTTTAAAAACCTTGTAATTCGACACATGATGACGTCATCATGACGTAATGACAACTGTGCCGTCTTCATATTGAGGTTCAATTATCTGATGAGTTTCAAGGTTCAATTCAGTTTCAATCTTGAGTTATGCTGTAGAGAAGAGTTCTAGGGAAGAAGCAGATGGAGAAGAAGAAAAAACTAGCAATCTAGAGTTTGTGGACAAACTCAGGGTGTTCGGCTCGAACGAAATAAAGTGACTGCGTAAATAAAAATAGGAAAATTATTGTGTGAAGGTTTTTTGTCTAATTGTGCTGTGCTGACGGGCAAATTATTTATTTGTACCTCTTGTTGATCCCTGTGCAAAATCATAGCCTAAAGGTTGTCATATGAAACTTCAACTTCCGGTTTTGACAGGGAAAGGTCAAATGGGGTCACACTTTGTACAAAGTATCTAGAATTGCCCAAGAGCTTTAAGTTGTGTGTTTTTAACTGTTTTCAGCCTGCCGCTAGAGGGCGCTTTTGAATTATGTGACGTAAACCAGACACTTGCCAGATCACAACATAGTTAAAAACAACTCAACAAAAATTCCCACTTGGATTATCCTCTAGGGTGCACTATAAGTTGTAACACCGATTGATGCGAAATGTCTTCCTACATGTACCTATACAGTACAAGTACATACATGTGTAAATTGAAATACACTTGCAAGGTGACTTCTAAGAAAATATGCTTGAGAAACATAATTTAAAGTTTGAGTGGCCAGGGCAAGGCTGCTTGCACATTAATATACTATCGTGCGTCATTTGTTGTCCTTTTTGGACCAGATGTAAATGTCAAAATGTTGTCATGTCTGTCCAAAAGTTTGAGCAAGGTTAATTCTACAACCTGATATAAAAATTATCCTGAAATAGTAGTTTTAAAGAAATGAATAAGATAAGATATTAAGAAAATTTCAACTCAATACGTGAATCACACATTAAAAGCAGATCTGAGTTTGCCTACATGTATGACAAACTCCGGTTCATACCAACTGGTTTGGGAATGAGCAGTTTTCAACAAGATCTTTCTTATCTGATCAAAAGTTCATAAGTGCAAACATGTGGTTTAGGGTGTCATTGCCTGTGAGTTTACAGACAGAACCATCGACGAAATTTCACAGTTTCTTGTTTAAAATGTGAAGTATTGGGAAAGTGAGTTAAATGTTATCATTAAAGCAACTTTGAATCATAAAAATCGACCAAATATATCTCGAGAAATTGAATAAGAAACTAGACTTTCAGTTTTTGTCATGTGACAAAAACAAGGTGTTCGTGATGAGTGATTGAATGAATATTAGTGACAACGTTTAACTCATCAATCCAATGACCGGTTTAGGTGTTATGAGTTTTGTAAAAATTAAACATGTTCCGGTATGAACCGGAAGTCAAGGGCAAATGGGGGTTACATTTTGTGTAGCGCTTGTTGAGATTTTGAAGACCTTTCTAATGATAAATAAATTCTAAAAATCAAATGTATGGTTCGGAAGTTATGATTTTTTTAAATATAAAGTTTAAATTTCAGGTTTTGAAAGCCTTATCTGCCGACGTACAGAAAATAAACAACCAATGTCTGCTTATGATTTTTTCAGATACTAAATTATCAAGGTCAAATGGGGTCAATTTTTGTGTAACGTTTGTCGAACTTTTAATTACCTATCCGATGATGTGTAGATTGAAAAAATCAAATAAATGGTTCATGAGTTATGTTACAAAAATTTTACTTTCAGTTATTGTAATTTAATACCCGATGTGGTTATCATGACGTCATTAAGTTTGTGTCATCTTGATACTGAGGTTCAATAATCTTATGAGTTTCAATGTTCAATTCAATTTCAATCTTAAGTTATTCTGTAGATAAGCCCGAAAACAATGTTATTAATTTATCAGCGCCGTTTTCTAAATTTCAAACGAAAGAGGGCGCTGTTGCAATTTTTGGTTTCTGCAAGATAAAACAATCAAACACGACGACAGTGCACGGCACAGCGCTTGAACTTGCTTGCATCAGTTTCAACGTTATGTGTACATAATGAGTTGTCAATGAAAGTGTGGGGGGGGGGGGGGTTACGAGTGGGTAGGTGCGCTTCATTGTTCTGTTTTAACAAGATGTAAAAGGTTAAAATGTTGTTATCTCAGTGCAAAAGTTTAAGAGGGATTGCTGTTCTATAATCTGATACAAAAATTATGCTGAAGTGATCAAGAGTTTTAAAGATGTGAATAAGATAAGATATTAGGAAATTTTTAACTTCCGTTATGAACCGAAACTTTCGAAAGTAAGTTAAAATATTGTACGTGTTCTGTGAAGCGTTTGTCATACTTTCAACGATCTATCCGATGTCAAAATGATTTTTTTTTAAATATAAAATTTAAACTTCCGGTTTGAACCGGAAGACAATGTCATCAGGTCACAAATTATAGCGTTAGTAATGTTTTTGAAAGCCTTATCTGACGACGTTCAGATAATAAACAACTAATTCCTGGTTTTGGAGTAATGTTTTTTTCAAATAATTAATTGTATCTTCCTATTTAACCGGAAGTTAAGGTTAAATAGTAAATGTTGTGTGTCGTTTCTAAAGTTGTTACATACCTACCCAATGACGTATCAATAAATTAAAAAAATCAAATGTGTGGTTGAGAAATTATTTTTCTTTGAAAAATTTAATTTCAACCTCCGGTTTGAACAAGAAGCCAAGTTTAAACTGGTTTCATTTGTGTAGATCCTAATCAGTACATTAAAACCTTTCAGCTAATGTATGACTTGTAAAAAACCTATAATTATGTGAACCGGAGTAACGTGTTTTTCAAATATTAGATTAATTATCTGAGGGTGTGCATTGTTTCTTGTAATATCAATGCCAATGTATTCCTACTTGTAGTTTTGGTGCGAGACGTTGTTCATTATCACTCAACTATTGCGATTCTCCCCTCAGCGCTAGATGTTCTGAAAACTTTATTCCCAACAGCGCCCTCTTTCGTTGGACGAAAAAGAGCGCTGTTGGGGATTCCCCCAAAACAAATTCGCGCCATATCAAACACGTACAGTCAGCGCTTGCACTGATTGTAACGTATAATATAGCGCGTTGTCGATCAAAATGGGGAAAAACGTAAGGGTCAACAGGTGTGCTTTTACGTCCTTTTTCGACCAGATAGTAAGAGTAAAATGTTGTTATCTCAGTGCATAAGTTTAAGAGGGATTGCTGTTCTACAATCTGATACAATAATTATGCTGAAGTGATCAGTAGTTTTAAAGATATGAATAAGATAAGATATTATGAAATTTTCAACTTCCAATAACAACCGAAAGTAAGTTAAAATATTGTATGGTTTCTGTGAAGCCTTTGTCAAACTTTTAACGATCTATCCGATGATGTGTAGATTGTCAAAATCCGAATTATGGTTTTTGAGTTATGATTTTTACAAATATTAAACTTTGATTTAATGTAATTCAGTGCCCGATGACGTCATCATGACGTAATTAAGTATGTGTTGTCTTGATACTAAGGTTCAACTATCTGGTGAGTTTCAGCATTCAATTCAATCTCAATCTTGAGTTATTCCGTAGATAAGCTCGAAAGTTGTTTTTTGAAGGAAAAAATCGAAGGTGAACTTCGACCTGGGTAACGACCCGGAAATTAAGGTCGTACAATTTTGGCGTTAACTTTTCAAATGTTGCCCCAGTCTTGGTCTATCAGATGCCAAACTTTGAACATCATAGCTTTCATATTCGTTGAGATACAGCAAAAAGCAAATGGTCATTTTCAACTTTAAAAACCTTGTAATTCGACACCTGATGACGTCATCATGACGTAATGACAACTGTGCCGTCTTCGTATTGAGGTTCAATTGTCTGATGAGTTTCAAGGTTCAATTCAGTTTCAATCTTGAGTTATGATCCAGAGAAGAGTTGAGTGGAAGAAGAAGAAGGAGAAGAAAAAAAACTAGACTTTCAGTTTTTGTCATGTGACAAAAACAAGGTGTTCGTGATGAGTGATTGAATGAATATTAGTGACAACGTTTAACTCATCCATCCAATGACCGGTTTAGGTGTTATGAGTTTTGTAAAAATTAAACATCATGTTCCGGTATGAACCGGAAGTCAAGGGCAAATGGGGGTTACATTTTGTGTAGCGCTTGTTGAGATTTTGAAGACCTTTCTAATGATAAATAAATTCTAAAAATCAAATGTGTGGTTCGGAAGTTATGATTTTTTTTAATATAAAGTTTAAATTTCAGGTTTTGAAAGCCTTATCTGCCGACGTACAGAAAATAAACAACCAATGTCTGCTTATGATTTTTTCAGATACTAAATTATCAAGGTCAAATGGGGTCAATTTTTGTGTAACGTTTGTCGAACTTTTAATTACCTATCCGATGATGTGTAGATAGAAAAAATCAAATAAATGGTTCATGAGTTATGTTACAAAAATTTAACTTTCAGTTATTGTAATTTAATACCCGATGTGGTTATCATGACGTCATTAAGTTTGTGTCATCTTGATACTGAGGTTCAATAATCTTATGAGTTTCAATGTTCAATTCAATTTCAATCTTAAGTTATTCTGTAGATAAGCCCGAAAACAATGTTATTAATTTATCAGCGCCGTTTTCTAAATTTCAAACGAAAGAGGGCGCTGTTGCAATTTTTGGTTTCTGCAAGATAAAACAATCAAACACGACGACAGTGCACGGCACAGCGCTTGAACCTGCTTGCATCAGTTTCAACGTTATGTGTACATAATGAGTTGTCAATGAAAGTGTGGGGGGGGGGGGGGTTACGAGTGGGTAGGTGCCCTTCATTGTTCTGTTTTAACAAGATGTAAAAGGTTAAAATGTTGTTATCTCAGTGCAAAAGTTTAAGAGGGATTGCTGTTCCATAATCTGATACAAAAATTATGCTGAAGTGATCAAGAGTTTTAAAGATGTGAATAAGATAAGATATTATGAAATTTTTAACTTCCGTTATGAACCGAAACTTTCGAAAGTAAGTTACAATAATGTACGTGTTCTGTGAAGCGTTTGTCAAACTTTTAACGATCTATCCGATGATGTGTAGATTGTCAAAAAGATTTTTCTTTAAATATAAAATTTAAACTTCCGGTTTGAACCGGAAGACAATGTCATCAGGTCACAAATTATAGCGTTAGTAATGTTTTTCAAAGCCTTATCTGAAGACGTTCAGATAATAAACAACTAATTCCTGGTTTTGGAGTAATGTTTTTTTCAAATAATTAATTGTATCTTCCTATTTAACCGGAAGTTAAGGTTAAATAGTAAATGTTGTGTGTCGTTTCTTAAGTTGTTACATACCTACCCAATGACGTATAAATAAATTTAAAAAATCAAATGTGTGGTTGAGAAATTATTTTTCTTTGAAAAATTTAATTTCAACCTCCGGTTTGAACAAGAAGCCAAGTTTAAACTGGTTTCATTTGTGTAGATCCTAATCAGTACATTAAAACCTTTCAGCTAATGTATGACTTGTAAAAAACCTATAATTATGTGAACCGGAGTAACGTGTTTTTCAAATATTAGATTAATTATCTGAGGGTGTGCATTGTTTCTTGTAATATCAATGCCAATGTATTCCTACTTGTAGTTTTGGTGCGAGACGTTGTTCATTATCACTCAACTATTGCGATTCTCCCCTCAGCGCTAGATGTTCTGAAAACTTTATTCACAACAGCGCCCTCTTTCGTTGGACGAAAAAGAGCGCTGTTGGGGATTCCCCCAAAACAAATTCGCGCCATATCAAACACGTACAGTCAGCGCTTGCACTGATTGTAACGTATAATATAGCGCGTTGTCGATCAAAATGGGGAAAAACGTAAGGGTCAACAGGTGTGCTTTTACGTCCTTTTTCGACCAGATAGTAAGAGTAAAATGTTGTTATCTCAGTGCATAAGTTTAAGAGGGATTGCTGTTCTACAATCTGATACAATAATTATGCTGAAGTGATCAGTAGTTTTAAAGATATGAATAAGATAAGATATTATGAAATTTTCAACTTCCAATAACAACCGAAAGTAAGTTAAAATATTGTATGGTTTCTGTGAAGCCTTTGTCAAACTTTTAACGATCTATCCGATGATGTGTAGATTGTCAAAATCCGAATTATGGTTTTTGAGTTATGATTTTTACAAATATTAAACTTTGATTTAATGTAATTCAGTGCCCGATGACGTCATCATGACGTAATTAAGTATGTGTTGTCTTGATACTAAGGTTCAACTATCTGGTGAGTTTCAGCATTCAATTCAATCTCAATCTTGAGTTATTCCGTAGATAAGCTCGAAAGTTGTTTTTTGAAGGAAAAAATCGAAGGTGAACTTCGACCTGGGTAACGACCCGGAAATTAAGGTCGTACAATTTTGGCGTTAACTTTTCAAATGTTGCCCCAGTCTTGGTCTATCAGATGCCAAACTTTGAACATCATAGCTTTCATATTCGTTGAGATACAGCAAAAAGCAAATGGTCATTTTCAACTTTAAAAACCTTGTAATTCGACACCTGATGACGTCATCATGACGTAATGACAACTGTGCCGTCTTCGTATTGAGGTTCAATTGTCTGATGAGTTTCAAGGTTCAATTCAGTTTCAATCTTGAGTTATGATCCAGAGAAGAGTTGAGTGGAAGAAGAAGAAGGAGAAGAAAAAAAACTAGACTTTCAGTTTTTGTCATGTGACAAAAACAAGGTGTTCGTGATGAGTGATTGAATGAATATTAGTGACAACGTTTAACTCATCCATCCAATGACCGGTTTAGGTGTTATGAGTTTTGTAAAAATTAAACATCATGTTCCGGTATGAACCGGAAGTCAAGGGCAAATGGGGGTTACATTTTGTGTAGCGCTTGTTGAGATTTTGAAGACCTTTCTAATGATAAATAAATTCTAAAAATCAAATGTGTGGTTCGGAAGTTATGATTTTTTTTAATATAAAGTTTAAATTTCAGGTTTTGAAAGCCTTATCTGCCGACGTACAGAAAATAAACAACCAATGTCTGCTTATGATTTTTTCAGATACTAAATTATCAAGGTCAAATGGGGTCAATTTTTGTGTAACGTTTGTCGAACTTTTAATTACCTATCCGATGATGTGTAGATTGAAAAAATCAAATAAATGGTTCATGAGTTATGTTACAAAAATTTAACTTTCAGTTATTGTAATTTAATACCCGATGTGGTTATCATGACGTCATTAAGTTTGTGTCATCTTGATACTGAGGTTCAATAATCTTATGAGTTTCAATGTTCAATTCAATTTCAATCTTAAGTTATTCTGTAGATAAGCCCGAAAACAATGTTATTAATTTATTTTATCAGCCCCGTTTTCTAAATTTCAAACGAAAGAGGGCGCTGTTGCAATTTTTGGTTTCTGCAAGATAAAACAATCAAACACGACGACAGTGCACGGCACAGCGCTTGAACTTGCTTGCATCAGTTTCAACGTTATGTGTACATAATGAGTTGTCAATGAAAGTGTGGGGGGGGGGGGTTACGAGTGGGTAGGTGCGCTTCATTGTTCTGTTTTAACAAGATGTAAAAGGTTAAAATGTTGTTATCTCAGTGCAAAAGTTTAAGAGGGATTGCTGTTCTATAATCTGATACAAAAATTATGCTGAAGTGATCAAGAGTTTTAAAGATGTGAATAAGATAAGATATTATGAAATTTTTAACTTCCGTTATGAACCGAAACTTTCGAAAGTAAGTTAAAATATTGTACGTGTTCTGTGAAGCGTTTGTCATACTTTCAACGATCTATCCGATGTCAAAATGATTTTTTTTAAAATATAAAATTTAAACTTCCGGTTTGAACCGGAAGACAATGTCATAAGGTCACAAATTATAGCGTTAGTAATGTTTTTCAAAGCCTTATCTGACGACGTTCAGATAATAAACAACTAATTCCTGGTTTTGGAGTAATGTTTTTTTTCAAATAATTAATTGTATCTTCCTATTTAACCGGAAGTTAAGGTTAAATAGTAAATGTTGTGTGTCGTTTCTTCACTTGTTACATACCTACCCAATGACGTATAAATAAATAAAAAAAATCAAATGTGTGGTTGAGAAATTATTTTTCTTTGAAAAATTTAATTTCAACCTCCGGTTTGAACAAGAAGCCAAGTTTAAACTGGTTTCATTTGTGTAGATCCTAATCAGTACATTAAAACCTTTCAGCTAATGTATGACTTGTAAAAAACCTATAATTATGTGAACCGGAGTAACGTGTTTTTCAAATATTAGATTAATTATCTGAGGGTGTGCATTGTTTCTTGTAATATCAATGCCAATGTATTCCTACTTGTAGTTTTGGTGCGAGACGTTGTTCATTATCACTCAACTATTGCGATTCTCCCCTCAGCGCTCGATGTTCTGAAAACTTTTTTCACAACAGCGCCCTCTTTCGTTGGACGAAAAAGAGCGCTGTTGGGATTCCCCCAAAACAAATTCGCGCCATATCGAACACGTACAGTCAGCGCTGGCAATGCATGTAGCGTACATAGTGTGCGTTGTTGTCAGTCGTTAGCGCTTACACGTTATGTGTACAATGCGTTGTCAATGAAAGTGGGAGGTGGGGGGGGGGGGGGGGTACGAGTAGGACGGTGCGCTTCATTTCCCAGTTTTGACCAGATGCATACGACTATAATGTTGTTATCTCTGTGCAAAAGTTTAAGAGGGATTGCTGTTCTACAATCTGATACAAAAATTATGCTGAAGTGATCAAGAGTTTTAAAGATGTGAATAAGATAAGATATTATGAAATTTTCAACTTCCGTTATGAACCGAAACTTTCGAAAGTAAGTTAAAATATTGTACGTGTTCTGTGAAGCGTTTGTCAAACTCTTAACCATCTATCCGATGATGTGTAGATTGTCAAAATCCGAATTATGGTTTTTGAGTTATGATTTTTACAAATATTAAACTTTGATTCAATGTAATTCAGTGCCCGATGATGTCATCATGACGTAATTAAGTATGTATTGTCTTGATACTAAGGTTCAACTATCTGGTGAGTTTCAACATTCAATTCAATCTCAATCTTGAGTTATTCCGTAGATAAGCTCGAAAGTTGTTTTTTGAAGGAAAAAAACGAAGGTGAACTTCGACCTAGGGTAACGACCCGGAAGTTAAGGTCGTACAATTTTGGCGTTAACTTTTCAAATGTTGCCCCAGTCTTGGTCTATCATATGCCAAAACTTTGAACATCATAGCTTTCATATTCGTTGAGATACAGCAAAAAGCAAATGGTCACTTTTCAACTTTAAAAACCTTGTAATTCGACACCTGATGACGTCATCATGACGTAATGACAACTGTGCCGTCTTCATAATGAGGTTCAATTATCTGATAAGTTTCAAGGTTCAATTCAGTTTCAATCTTGAGTTATGATCCAGAGAAGAGTTGAGTGGAAGAAGAAGAAGGAGAAGAAGAAAAAAACCTAGGCTTTCAGTTTTTGTCATGTGACAAAAACAAGGTGTTCGTGGTGAGTGATTGGATGAATAGGAAACGTCATTATACCTTATCAATCCAATTCCTGGTTCAGGAGTTATGAATTTTGGAGAAATTAATTATCAACTTCCGGTGTGGACCGGAAGTGGAGGTCATATAGGGTCACATGATGATAAGTTTATGAAGACCTTTCAGATGATGTAAAGATTGAAGAAATCCATTGTGTGGTTCAGATATTTTGAAAGATAAAGTTTGAACTTCAGGTTTTGAACGCCTTATCTGCCGACGTACAGAAAATAAACAACCAATGTCTGCTTATGATTTGTTCAGATACTAAATTATCATGGTCAAATGGGGTCAATTTTTGTGTAACGTTTGTCGAACTTTTAATTACCTATCCGATGATGTGTAGATTGAAAAAATCAAATAAATGGTTCATGAGTTATGTTACAAAAATTTTACTTTCAGTTATTGTAATTTAATACCCGATGTGGTTATCATGACGTCATTAAGTTTGTGTCATCTTGATACTGAGGTTCAATAATCTTATGAGTTTCAATGTTCAATTCAATTTCAATCTTAAGTTATTCTGTAGATAAGCCCGAAAACAATGTTATTAATTTATCAGCGCCGTTTTCTAAATTTCAAACGAAAGAGGGCGCTGTTGCAATTTTTGGTTTCTGCAAGATAAAACAATCAAACACGACGACAGTGCACGGCACAGCGCTTGAACTTGCTTGCATCAGTTTCAACGTTATGTGTACATAATGAGTTGTCAATGAAAGTGTGGGGGGGGGGGGGGTTACGAGTGGGTAGGTGCGCTTCATTGTTCTGTTTTAACAAGATGTAAAAGGTTAAAATGTTGTTATCTCAGTGCAAAAGTTTAAGAGGGATTGCTGTTCTATAATCTGATACAAAAATTATGCTGAAGTGATCAAGAGTTTTAAAGATGTGAATAAGATAAGATATTAGGAAATTTTTAACTTCCGTTATGAACCGAAACTTTCGAAAGTAAGTTAAAATATTGTACGTGTTCTGTGAAGCGTTTGTCATACTTTCAACGATCTATCCGATGTCAAAATGATTTTTTTTTAAATATAAAATTTAAACTTCCGGTTTGAACCGGAAGACAATGTCATCAGGTCACAAATTATAGCGTTAGTAATGTTTTTGAAAGCCTTATCTGACGACGTTCAGATAATAAACAACTAATTCCTGGTTTTGGAGTAATGTTTTTTTCAAATAATTAATTGTATCTTCCTATTTAACCGGAAGTTAAGGTTAAATAGTAAATGTTGTGTGTCGTTTCTAAAGTTGTTACATACCTACCCAATGACGTATCAATAAATTAAAAAAATCAAATGTGTGGTTGAGAAATTATTTTTCTTTGAAAAATTTAATTTCAACCTCCGGTTTGAACAAGAAGCCAAGTTTAAACTGGTTTCATTTGTGTAGATCCTAATCAGTACATTAAAACCTTTCAGCTAATGTATGACTTGTAAAAAACCTATAATTATGTGAACCGGAGTAACGTGTTTTTCAAATATTAGATTAATTATCTGAGGGTGTGCATTGTTTCTTGTAATATCAATGCCAATGTATTCCTACTTGTAGTTTTGGTGCGAGACGTTGTTCATTATCACTCAACTATTGCGATTCTCCCCTCAGCGCTAGATGTTCTGAAAACTTTATTCACAACAGCGCCCTCTTTCGTTGGACGAAAAAGAGCGCTGTTGGGGATTCCCCCAAAACAAATTCGCGCCATATCAAACACGTACAGTCAGCGCTTGCACTGATTGTAACGTATAATATAGCGCGTTGTCGATCAAAATGGGGAAAAACGTAAGGGTCAACAGGTGTGCTTTTACGTCCTTTTTCGACCAGATAGTAAGAGTAAAATGTTGTTATCTCAGTGCATAAGTTTAAGAGGGATTGCTGTTCTACAATCTGATACAATAATTATGCTGAAGTGATCAGTAGTTTTAAAGATATGAATAAGATAAGATATTATGAAATTTTCAACTTCCAATAACAACCGAAAGTAAGTTAAAATATTGTATGGTTTCTGTGAAGCCTTTGTCAAACTTTTAACGATCTATCCGATGATGTGTAGATTGTCAAAATCCGAATTATGGTTTTTGAGTTATGATTTTTACAAATATTAAACTTTGATTTAATGTAATTCAGTGCCCGATGACGTCATCATGACGTAATTAAGTATGTGTTGTCTTGATACTAAGGTTCAACTATCTGGTGAGTTTCAGCATTCAATTCAATCTCAATCTTGAGTTATTCCGTAGATAAGCTCGAAAGTTGTTTTTTGAAGGAAAAAATCGAAGGTGAACTTCGACCTGGGTAACGACCCGGAAATTAAGGTCGTACAATTTTGGCGTTAACTTTTCAAATGTTGCCCCAGTCTTGGTCTATCAGATGCCAAACTTTGAACATCATAGCTTTCATATTCGTTGAGATACAGCAAAAAGCAAATGGTCATTTTCAACTTTAAAAACCTTGTAATTCGACACCTGATGACGTCATCATGACGTAATGACAACTGTGCCGTCTTCGTATTGAGGTTCAATTGTCTGATGAGTTTCAAGGTTCAATTCAGTTTCAATCTTGAGTTATGATCCAGAGAAGAGTTGAGTGGAAGAAGAAGAAGGAGAAGAAAAAAAACTAGACTTTCAGTTTTTGTCATGTGACAAAAACAAGGTGTTCGTGATGAGTGATTGAATGAATATTAGTGACAACGTTTAACTCATCCATCCAATGACCGGTTTAGGTGTTATGAGTTTTGTAAAAATTAAACATCATGTTCCGGTATGAACCGGAAGTCAAGGGCAAATGGGGGTTACATTTTGTGTAGCGCTTGTTGAGATTTTGAAGACCTTTCTAATGATAAATAAATTCTAAAAATCAAATGTGTGGTTCGGAAGTTATGATTTTTTTTAATATAAAGTTTAAATTTCAGGTTTTGAAAGCCTTATCTGCCGACGTACAGAAAATAAACAACCAATGTCTGCTTATGATTTTTTCAGATACTAAATTATCAAGGTCAAATGGGGTCAATTTTTGTGTAACGTTTGTCGAACTTTTAATTACCTATCCGATGATGTGTAGATAGAAAAAATCAAATAAATGGTTCATGAGTTATGTTACAAAAATTTAACTTTCAGTTATTGTAATTTAATACCCGATGTGGTTATCATGACGTCATTAAGTTTGTGTCATCTTGATACTGAGGTTCAATAATCTTATGAGTTTCAATGTTCAATTCAATTTCAATCTTAAGTTATTCTGTAGATAAGCCCGAAAACAATGTTATTAATTTATCAGCGCCGTTTTCTAAATTTCAAACGAAAGAGGGCGCTGTTGCAATTTTTGGTTTCTGCAAGATAAAACAATCAAACACGACGACAGTGCACGGCACAGCGCTTGAACCTGCTTGCATCAGTTTCAACGTTATGTGTACATAATGAGTTGTCAATGAAAGTGTGGGGGGGGGGGGGGGTTACGAGTGGGTAGGTGCCCTTCATTGTTCTGTTTTAACAAGATGTAAAAGGTTAAAATGTTGTTATCTCAGTGCAAAAGTTTAAGAGGGATTGCTGTTCCATAATCTGATACAAAAATTATGCTGAAGTGATCAAGAGTTTTAAAGATGTGAATAAGATAAGATATTATGAAATTTTTAACTTCCGTTATGAACCGAAACTTTCGAAAGTAAGTTACAATAATGTACGTGTTCTGTGAAGCGTTTGTCAAACTTTTAACGATCTATCCGATGATGTGTAGATTGTCAAAAAGATTTTTCTTTAAATATAAAATTTAAACTTCCGGTTTGAACCGGAAGACAATGTCATCAGGTCACAAATTATAGCGTTAGTAATGTTTTTCAAAGCCTTATCTGAAGACGTTCAGATAATAAACAACTAATTCCTGGTTTTGGAGTAATGTTTTTTTCAAATAATTAATTGTATCTTCCTATTTAACCGGAAGTTAAGGTTAAATAGTAAATGTTGTGTGTCGTTTCTTAAGTTGTTACATACCTACCCAATGACGTATAAATAAATTAAAAAAATCAAATGTGTGGTTGAGAAATTATTTTTCTTTGAAAAATTTAATTTCAACCTCCGGTTTGAACAAGAAGCCAAGTTTAAACTGGTTTCATTTGTGTAGATCCTAATCAGTACATTAAAACCTTTCAGCTAATGTATGACTTGTAAAAAACCTATAATTATGTGAACCGGAGTAACGTGTTTTTCAAATATTAGATTAATTATCTGAGGGTGTGCATTGTTTCTTGTAATATCAATGCCAATGTATTCCTACTTGTAGTTTTGGTGCGAGACGTTGTTCATTATCACTCAACTATTGCGATTCTCCCCTCAGCGCTAGATGTTCTGAAAACTTTATTCACAACAGCGCCCTCTTTCGTTGGACGAAAAAGAGCGCTGTTGGGGATTCCCCCAAAACAAATTCGCGCCATATCAAACACGTACAGTCAGCGCTTGCACTGATTGTAACGTATAATATAGCGCGTTGTCGATCAAAATGGGGAAAAACGTAAGGGTCAACAGGTGTGCTTTTACGTCCTTTTTCGACCAGATAGTAAGAGTAAAATGTTGTTATCTCAGTGCATAAGTTTAAGAGGGATTGCTGTTCTACAATCTGATACAATAATTATGCTGAAGTGATCAGTAGTTTTAAAGATATGAATAAGATAAGATATTATGAAATTTTCAACTTCCAATAACAACCGAAAGTAAGTTAAAATATTGTATGGTTTCTGTGAAGCCTTTGTCAAACTTTTAACGATCTATCCGATGATGTGTAGATTGTCAAAATCCGAATTATGGTTTTTGAGTTATGATTTTTACAAATATTAAACTTTGATTTAATGTAATTCAGTGCCCGATGACGTCATCATGACGTAATTAAGTATGTGTTGTCTTGATACTAAGGTTCAACTATCTGGTGAGTTTCAGCATTCAATTCAATCTCAATCTTGAGTTATTCCGTAGATAAGCTCGAAAGTTGTTTTTTGAAGGAAAAAATCGAAGGTGAACTTCGACCTGGGTAACGACCCGGAAATTAAGGTCGTACAATTTTGGCGTTAACTTTTCAAATGTTGCCCCAGTCTTGGTCTATCAGATGCCAAACTTTGAACATCATAGCTTTCATATTCGTTGAGATACAGCAAAAAGCAAATGGTCATTTTCAACTTTAAAAACCTTGTAATTCGACACCTGATGACGTCATCATGACGTAATGACAACTGTGCCGTCTTCGTATTGAGGTTCAATTGTCTGATGAGTTTCAAGGTTCAATTCAGTTTCAATCTTGAGTTATGATCCAGAGAAGAGTTGAGTGGAAGAAGAAGAAGGAGAAGAAAAAAAACTAGACTTTCAGTTTTTGTCATGTGACAAAAACAAGGTGTTCGTGATGAGTGATTGAATGAATATTAGTGACAACGTTTAACTCATCCATCCAATGACCGGTTTAGGTGTTATGAGTTTTGTAAAAATTAAACATCATGTTCCGGTATGAACCGGAAGTCAAGGGCAAATGGGGGTTACATTTTGTGTAGCGCTTGTTGAGATTTTGAAGACCTTTCTAATGATAAATAAATTCTAAAAATCAAATGTGTGGTTCGGAAGTTATGATTTTTTTTAATATAAAGTTTAAATTTCAGGTTTTGAAAGCCTTATCTGCCGACGTACAGAAAATAAACAACCAATGTCTGCTTATGATTTTTTCAGATACTAAATTATCAAGGTCAAATGGGGTCAATTTTTGTGTAACGTTTGTCGAACTTTTAATTACCTATCCGATGATGTGTAGATTGAAAAAATCAAATAAATGGTTCATGAGTTATGTTACAAAAATTTAACTTTCAGTTATTGTAATTTAATACCCGATGTGGTTATCATGACGTCATTAAGTTTGTGTCATCTTGATACTGAGGTTCAATAATCTTATGAGTTTCAATGTTCAATTCAATTTCAATCTTAAGTTATTCTGTAGATAAGCCCGAAAACAATGTTATTAATTTATTTTATCAGCCCCGTTTTCTAAATTTCAAACGAAAGAGGGCGCTGTTGCAATTTTTGGTTTCTGCAAGATAAAACAATCAAACACGACGACAGTGCACGGCACAGCGCTTGAACTTGCTTGCATCAGTTTCAACGTTATGTGTACATAATGAGTTGTCAATGAAAGTGTGGGGGGGGGGGTTACGAGTGGGTAGGTGCGCTTCATTGTTCTGTTTTAACAAGATGTAAAAGGTTAAAATGTTGTTATCTCAGTGCAAAAGTTTAAGAGGGATTGCTGTTCTATAATCTGATACAAAAATTATGCTGAAGTGATCAAGAGTTTTAAAGATGTGAATAAGATAAGATATTATGAAATTTTTAACTTCCGTTATGAACCGAAACTTTCGAAAGTAAGTTAAAATATTGTACGTGTTCTGTGAAGCGTTTGTCATACTTTCAACGATCTATCCGATGTCAAAATGATTTTTTTTAAAATATAAAATTTAAACTTCCGGTTTGAACCGGAAGACAATGTCATAAGGTCACAAATTATAGCGTTAGTAATGTTTTTCAAAGCCTTATCTGACGACGTTCAGATAATAAACAACTAATTCCTGGTTTTGGAGTAATGTTTTTTTTCAAATAATTAATTGTATCTTCCTATTTAACCGGAAGTTAAGGTTAAATAGTAAATGTTGTGTGTCGTTTCTTCACTTGTTACATACCTACCCAATGACGTATAAATAAATAAAAAAAATCAAATGTGTGGTTGAGAAATTATTTTTCTTTGAAAAATTTAATTTCAACCTCCGGTTTGAACAAGAAGCCAAGTTTAAACTGGTTTCATTTGTGTAGATCCTAATCAGTACATTAAAACCTTTCAGCTAATGTATGACTTGTAAAAAACCTATAATTATGTGAACCGGAGTAACGTGTTTTTCAAATATTAGATTAATTATCTGAGGGTGTGCATTGTTTCTTGTAATATCAATGCCAATGTATTCCTACTTGTAGTTTTGGTGCGAGACGTTGTTCATTATCACTCAACTATTGCGATTCTCCCCTCAGCGCTCGATGTTCTGAAAACTTTTTTCACAACAGCGCCCTCTTTCGTTGGACGAAAAAGAGCGCTGTTGGGATTCCCCCAAAACAAATTCGCGCCATATCGAACACGTACAGTCAGCGCTGGCAATGCATGTAGCGTACATAGTGTGCGTTGTTGTCAGTCGTTAGCGCTTACACGTTATGTGTACAATGCGTTGTCAATGAAAGTGGGAGGTGGGGGGGGGGGGGGGGGGGGGGTACGAGTAGGACGGTGCGCTTCATTTCCCAGTTTTGACCAGATGCATACGACTATAATGTTGTTATCTCTGTGCAAAAGTTTAAGAGGGATTGCTGTTCTACAATCTGATACAAAAATTATGCTGAAGTGATCAAGAGTTTTAAAGATGTGAATAAGATAAGATATTATGAAATTTTCAACTTCCGTTATGAACCGAAACTTTCGAAAGTAAGTTAAAATATTGTACGTGTTCTGTGAAGCGTTTGTCAAACTCTTAACGATCTATCCGATGATGTGTAGATTGTCAAAATCCGAATTATGGTTTTTGAGTTATGATTTTTACAAATATTAAACTTTGATTCAATGTAATTCAGTGCCCGATGATGTCATCATGACGTAATTAAGTATGTATTGTCTTGATACTAAGGTTCAACTATCTGGTGAGTTTCAACATTCAATTCAATCTCAATCTTGAGTTATTCCGTAGATAAGCTCGAAAGTTGTTTTTTGAAGGAAAAAAACGAAGGTGAACTTCGACCTAGGGTAACGACCCGGAAGTTAAGGTCGTACAATTTTGGCGTTAACTTTTCAAATGTTGCCCCAGTCTTGGTCTATCATATGCCAAAACTTTGAACATCATAGCTTTCATATTCGTTGAGATACAGCAAAAAGCAAATGGTCACTTTTCAACTTTAAAAACCTTGTAATTCGACACCTGATGACGTCATCATGACGTAATGACAACTGTGCCGTCTTCATAATGAGGTTCAATTATCTGATAAGTTTCAAGGTTCAATTCAGTTTCAATCTTGAGTTATGATCCAGAGAAGAGTTGAGTGGAAGAAGAAGAAGGAGAAGAAGAAAAAAACCTAGGCTTTCAGTTTTTGTCATGTGACAAAAACAAGGTGTTCGTGGTGAGTGATTGGATGAATAGGAAACGTCATTATACCTTATCAATCCAATTCCTGGTTCAGGAGTTATGAATTTTGGAGAAATTAATTATCAACTTCCGGTGTGGACCGGAAGTGGAGGTCATATAGGGTCACATGATGATAAGTTTATGAAGACCTTTCAGATGATGTAAAGATTGAAGAAATCCATTGTGTGGTTCAGATATTTTGAAAGATAAAGTTTGAACTTCAGGTTTTGAACGCCTTATCTGCCGACGTACAGAAAATAAACAACCAATGTCTGCTTATGATTTGTTCAGATACTAAATTATCATGGTCAAATGGGGTCAATTTTTGTGTAACGTTTGTCGAACTTTTAATTACCTATCCGATGATGTGTAGATTGAAAAAATCAAATAAATGGTTCATGAGTTATGTTACAAAAATTTTACTTTCAGTTATTGTAATTTAATACCCGATGTGGTTATCATGACGTCATTAAGTTTATGTCATCTTGATACTGAGGTTCAATAATCTTATGAGTTTCAATGTTCAATTCAATTTCAATCTTAAGTTATTCTGTAGATAAGCCCGAAAACAATGTTATTAATTTATTTTATCAGCCCCGTTTTCTAAATTTCAAACGAAAGAGGGCGCTGTTGCAATTTTTGGTTTCTGCAAGATAAAACAATCAAACACGACGACAGTGCACGGCACAGCGCTTGAACTTGCTTGCATCAGTTTCAACGTTATGTGTACATAATGAGTTGTCAATGAAAGTGTGGGGGGGGGGGGGTTACGAGTGGGTAGGTGCGCTTCATTGTTCTGTTTTAACAAGATGTAAAAGGTTAAAATGTTGTTATCTCAGTGCAAAAGTTTAAGAGGGATTGCTGTTCTATAATCTGATACAAAAATTATGCTGAAGTGATCAAGAGTTTTAAAGATGTGAATAAGATAAGATATTATGAAATTTTTAACTTCCGTTATGAACCGAAACTTTCGAAAGTAAGTTAAAATATTGTACGTGTTCTGTGAAGCGTTTGTCATACTTTCAACGATCTATCCGATGTCAAAATGATTTTTTTTAAAATATAAAATTTAAACTTCCGGTTTGAACCGGAAGACAATGTCATAAGGTCACAAATTATAGCGTTAGTAATGTTTTTCAAAGCCTTATCTGACGACGTTCAGATAATAAACAACTAATTCCTGGTTTTGGAGTAATGTTTTTTTTCAAATAATTAATTGTATCTTCCTATTTAACCGGAAGTTAAGGTTAAATAGTAAATGTTGTGTGTCGTTTCTTCACTTGTTACATACCTACCCAATGACGTATAAATAAATAAAAAAAATCAAATGTGTGGTTGAGAAATTATTTTTCTTTGAAAAATTTAATTTCAACCTCCGGTTTGAACAAGAAGCCAAGTTTAAACTGGTTTCATTTGTGTAGATCCTAATCAGTACATTAAAACCTTTCAGCTAATGTATGACTTGTAAAAAACCTATAATTATGTGAACCGGAGTAACGTGTTTTTCAAATATTAGATTAATTATCTGAGGGTGTGCATTGTTTCTTGTAATATCAATGCCAATGTATTCCTACTTGTAGTTTTGGTGCGAGACGTTGTTCATTATCACTCAACTATTGCGATTCTCCCCTCAGCGCTCGATGTTCTGAAAACTTTTTTCACAACAGCGCCCTCTTTCGTTGGACGAAAAAGAGCGCTGTTGGGATTCCCCCAAAACAAATTCGCGCCATATCGAACACGTACAGTCAGCGCTGGCAATGCATGTAGCGTACATAGTGTGCGTTGTTGTCAGTCGTTAGCGCTTACACGTTATGTGTACAATGCGTTGTCAATGAAAGTGGGAGGTGGGGGGGGGGGGGGTACGAGTAGGACGGTGCGCTTCATTTCCCAGTTTTGACCAGATGCATACGACTATAATGTTGTTATCTCTGTGCAAAAGTTTAAGAGGGATTGCTGTTCTACAATCTGATACAAAAATTATGCTGAAGTGATCAAGAGTTTTAAAGATGTGAATAAGATAAGATATTATGAAATTTTCAACTTCCGTTATGAACCGAAACTTTCGAAAGTAAGTTAAAATATTGTACGTGTTCTGTGAAGCGTTTGTCAAACTCTTAACGATCTATCCGATGATGTGTAGATTGTCAAAATCCGAATTATGGTTTTTGAGTTATGATTTTTACAAATATTAAACTTTGATTTAATGTAATTCAGTGCCCGATGACGTCATCATGACGTAATTAGGTATGTATTGTCTTGATACTAAGGTTCAACTATCTGGTGAGTTTCAACATTCAATTCAATCTCAATCTTGAGTTATTCCGTAGATAAGCTCGAAAGTTGTTTTTTGAAGGAAAAAAACGAAGGTGAACTTCGACCCAGGGTAACGACCCGGAAGTTAAGGTCGTACAATTTTGGCGTTAACTTTTCAAATGTTGCCCCAGTCTTGGTCTATCAGATGCCAAAACTTTGAACATCATAGCTTTCATATTCGTTGAGATACAGCAAAAAGCAAATGGTCATTTTTTTACTTTAAAAACCTTGTAATTCGACACCTGATGACGTCATCATGACGTAATGACAACTGTGCCGTCTTCGTATTGAGGTTCAATTGTCTGATGAGTTTCAAGGTTCAATTCAGTTTCAATCTTGAGTTATGATCCAGAGAAGAGTTGAGTGGAAGAAGAAGGAGAAGAAAAAAAAACAAAAAAAAAAAACAAAAAAAAACGGAACAATAACAAATAGGTGTTCGTGCACATTTTGCACGAACACCTAAAAAAAAAAAAAAGGAACAATAACAAAGAGGTGTTCGTGCTCATATTGCACGAACACCTAAAAAAGAAAGAAAAAAAAACCGGAACAATAACAAATAGGTGTTCGTGCACATTTTGCACGAACACCTAAAAACGGAACAATAACAAAGAGGTGTTCGTGCACATTTTGCACGAACACCTAAAAAACAAAAACAAAACGGAACAATAACAAAGAGGTGTTCGTGCTCATATTGCACGAACACCTAAAAAAAAAAAAAAAAAAAAACCGGAACAATAACAAAGAGGTGTTCGTGCTCATATTGCACGAACACCTAAAAAAACAAAAAAAAACGGAACAATAACAAAGAGGTGTTCGTGCTCATATTGCACGAACACCTAACTAGGCTTTCAGTTTTTGTCATGTGACAAAAACAAGGTGTTCGTGATGAGTGATTGAATGAATATTAGTGACAACGTTTAACTCATCAATCTAATGACCGGTTTAGGTGTTATGAGTTTTGTAAAAATTAAACATCATGTTCCGGTATGAACCGGAAGTCAAGGGCAAATGGGGGTTACATTTTGTGTAGCGCTTGTTGAGATTTTGAAGACCTTTCTAATGATAAATAAATTCTAAAAATCAAATGTATGGTTCGGAAGTTATGATTTTTTTAAATATAAAGTTTAAATTTCAGGTTTTGAAAGCCTTATCTGCCGACGTACAGAAAATAAACAACCAATGTCTGCTTATGATTTTTTCAGATACTAAATTATCAAGGTCAAATGGGGTCAATTTTTGTGTAACGTTTGTCGAACTTTTAATTACCTATCCGATGATGTGTAGATTGAAAAAATCAAATAAATGGTTCATGAGTTATGTTACAAAAATTTTACTTTCAGTTATTGTAATTTAATACCCGATGTGGTTATCATGACGTCATTAAGTTTGTGTCATCTTGATACTGAGGTTCAATAATCTTATGAGTTTCAATGTTCAATTCAATTTCAATCTTAAGTTATTCTGTAGATAAGCCCGAAAACAATGTTATTAATTTATCAGCGCCGTTTTCTAAATTTCAAACGAAAGAGGGCGCTGTTGCAATTTTTGGTTTCTGCAAGATAAAACAATCAAACACGACGACAGTGCACGGCACAGCGCTTGAACTTGCTTGCATCAGTTTCAACGTTATGTGTACATAATGAGTTGTCAATGAAAGTGTGGGGGGGGGGGGGTTACGAGTGGGTAGGTGCGCTTCATTGTTCTGTTTTAACAAGATGTAAAAGGTTAAAATGTTGTTATCTCAGTGCAAAAGTTATCTATAATCTGATACATACATTATGCTGAAGTGATCAAGAGTTTTAAAGATGTGAATAAGATAAGATATTATGAAATTTTTAACTTCCGTTATGAACCGAAACATTCGAAAGTAAGTTAAAATATTGTACGTGTTCTGTGAAGCGTTTGTCAAACTTTTAACGATCTATCCGATGATGTGTAGATTGTCAAAATGATTTTTTTTTTAATATAAAATTTAAACTTCCGGTTTGAACCGGAAGACAATGTCATCAGGTCACAAATTATAGCGTTAGTAATGTTTTTGAAAGCCTTATCTGACGACGTTCAGATAATAAACAACTAATTCCTGGTTTTGGAGTAATGTTTTTTTCAAATAATTAATTGTATCTTCCTATTTAACCGGAAGTTAAGGTTAAATAGTAAATGTTGTGTGTCGTTTCTAAAGTTGTTACATACCTACCCAATGACGTATCAATAAATTAAAAAAATCAAATGTGTGGTTGAGAATTTTTTTTTTTTAATTTCAACCTCCGGTTTGAACAAGAAGCCAAGTTTAAACTGGTTTCATTTGTGTAGATCCTAATCAGTACATTAAAACCTTTCAGCTAATGTATGACTTGTAAAAAAACCTATAATTATGTGAACCGGAGTAACGTGTTTTTCAAATATTAGATTAATTATCTGAGGGTGTGCATTGTTTCTTGTAATATCAATGCCAATGTATTCCTACTTGTAGTTTTGGTGCGAGACGTTGTTCATTATCACTCAACTATTGCGATTCTCCCCTCAGCGCTAGATGTTCTGAAAACTTTATTCACAACAGCGCCCTCTTTCGTTGGACGAAAAAGAGCGCTGTTGGGGATTCTTTACAAACGCGCATTTTTCTAATTTGCGCGCGCAATTGTGAACGAATTGCACACGTATAATTTCCAATATTGTGCTTTTGCGCGCGCAAATGAGAACTGCGCTACATTTGTGCATTACATTATTCTGACTTTGAAAATGAGTTTAACTAATATATTATATTAAATAATAATAAGACAGATCTGATGGTGGTCATAACAAGAGAACTTATATTTACTACTTTCTATCTTATTTCTATAAAGTTTTTTCACCACCTGTCTCTTTGCTGCTGTTTATTTTTGAATTGTTTTTATTAATTCTATTTTTATAACAAGAAAGAAATAATTATCATATCATTGCCGTCATCTCCACCACACCACTCATCATGCACTATTTTATTATTACTACTCCTATTTATAGTTAATAAAATATGTTTTATCATTTTACAGCACCACAAATTTACTCAGCATTTTTGTATTTGCTGTTGTTTCTCACCAATTTGTTTTTCATAGCATAATAGTTTCAATATTAAACATGCTTTATTATTTATTAATGACACAAATAGCCTATTAATTACGGGTTGTTTTTTTAGGGCAAATTTGTTTTCCATTTGCTTTTTGCAATGAGGGGCACATACTTTACTGTGTTGTGTGTTACAGCACTTTTTTGTTTTGTCTTGTAGAGCTACAGCTTATTTTAATTTATTTTATGTTGTCCATCTTGGTACTGCAACATTGCTTATGAAGAGTCACCAGAAACTCCTTGAAGATCCATCTACAGGCTAGAGATCTGGTGATTGAAGAACAAGATAAACAATTTTTAAGAATTAAATTGCTTTTGTTTTAATATATTTTGTCAATTTTGTTTACAAACAAAGTGAAAAAAACAATACATTAACAAGAAAATAATAGGGGCCTACTCACATCACCTAGAAGAGTTCCAGGAGTCAGGCATTGGTGTCATCTTTTTATTTGGTTTGCACATTGCATTGCTCTTGCCAAGATCTATAATTTGGTATCCATTATGATTTTGCTATGTTACAGTATGCACAAACAGATTTTAGACTAAGTAATCTTGCTGTAAATATGCATGATTTTTTTTAAATATATTTGTTTACATAACTTTTCTTTTGCTTTTGTTGCGACATGGTGTAACTTCACCATGGAAACATAATATGTGTTTAATTTAGAAAGCACTGTATTTGGTTCATCCTGAGCTGTTTGTTGGTTAAACAATTAGTGCATATTTCTATTCAAAGGCACAACTAATTACTTTATAACAATCGGGAGTCAATTTAAAAAGTGATGACAGAAAACAACACCCTAAAAATTGGCATTAAAATTGTCGTAACTCCTTACCAGAAAAAGCTATGAAAATAATTTTACCACCATTGTGATCCTCAGGTTGTAAGCTTTCCAATGATATAAAACTTGTCGGTGAAATAAAAAAAAATGCAAAAAGTGCTGTCCTCCCTATAGAAGAGGTTAATGTTGCTGTTGATGTCGAGGCCCTCGGCTCTGTATCCTCACTGTCTTCTGACGTCTCCGAGTCATCAAGTGGCGAATCCTCGTCAGATGACATTTCTGAACCACTGTCTGCGAAAATTTCTTCCAAAATTTTTTCATTTTCATCGGCCATGTTGTCAGAATGATCTCTTACTCGAGAATGCGTGGGGGACGCTTAACGATCCCGCTTAAATTTTAAAACTTGCGACGCTTCAGGGCACACGCGGGCAGCTTGTTGCCGGGGGGATGCACGCAGGCGATTGAGGGCGCTATTTACATTTTGATAACTTACAATACACCTGTGAGCCAGCCAGGCTCAATGGTCAATTACAGTTGAAACAATTACGTGCCATAATGCCTCAGTGGTCACCAAGTGGGATGTTTTTTTGAGCCGCTGTGGCACGGCGGTACTGAAAGGGTTATATGGGTTGGCCTCGGCCCATAATGGCCCAGATATTTCCCATCTATATGGGCCCCATATGGGCTTGCTACCTCCCAAGTCCATGTGATTTATGCTAAAATAAAATATTGCATGTATATAAAAAGATTAATTTCTCATTGCATCTTTTGTGTCAATACTGCTTATCATTGTTATCAACCAATGCAGAATCTTCCTCGAATTTGAGGAAGATAATTCTGCCAGGGTGTCGAAACACTCCATCGCTCGCATACGCGTAGCAGCCGTTTTGGACTGCGTGCCGAATTTGTGGGTAAAGTTCGTAAATTCCGAAATTCTGAGTTTGCAAGATGCCGAAGTGACTGGTTACCTTACAAATTTTACATAATGTTAAGTGCAAAGATCATTGATCTCAGCTCTAGGGGCCTTTCTCAAACCTCAGCTTAGGCTCCGTCTCCGGCTTGGGCTCCGTTAATTTATTTTGCTACAGCGTGTATTTGTACGCGGTGGTTCGAACATCAGACGGAGCCTGGAGCAGCCGGAGCCGGCCGGAGCCCAAGCCGAGGTTTGAGATGAGAAAGGCTCAGTCGTCACCATCAATGGGGGTGCACTACTCTAAATCGACCAAAAATTCATGCGCCAATTCAAGCTACTTATCATAATTTGTAAACCCACAACTTATTTTTAATTATAACGTTTTGGGGGTCATGCAACTAATAGACTGTGTAATTATAAGAACTTATCACAGCCTGGGGGTTCTGGGTTTCAAGTTTTGAGGAGATTTGATAAATTTGGGCTTTAAAGTTGGTCCTATTTAGCTTGGGAATTGGAGGAGTGCCTCATGAAAACTGGCGGCAAGTCGGTTTGGGAAAAAACACATTTTCGGGGGTGTTTTTTTCTGGGGTAATTAGCAAAAATTCCAAACGGCTGACCTGCCAAAAATTGAAAAGAAATCTGAAGTTTAGTGGTCTGAAAATATATTTAATTGGTTTTCAAGAGGCTGAGAGACTTTTAACTATTTTTTGAGAATTTTTGAATATTTAGTTATCATTGTTTGCTATGGGAGTCTATTAGAGGGGTGAAACCATGGCAAAGATCGTATAGCGCCGCCTAGCGGCGCTGCGGCGATACGATAGGTGGCGCTATACTATCTTTGCTACACATCCATGTGTGCTTTATACTAAGTGCATGCTATTATAGTATTAATATACGAATAACGTTATCCAACGAAAGTAGCCTACTGCTGTAATAAATGGTGTAACTGTGTAAAGAACTAAATAAATACAACTTTAAAAAGTGTTGGAGGGATAAACATGATGTTTAACACAGACGACATGCAAAAACATTTCCAAAGCCACAGCAGAACAAAAGAGTTAAGTGGAAACCATACGGCCAAAGTACATTCAGTAGGATGGAGCTGCGACGGCAGGCTACTTGCATCTGGGTCTTTTGACAAGACAGTCAGCGTATTTCTTTTGGAAAGGGACAGATTGGTGCGTACATAATCAGGCCTGATTCTTTACGGTTCCCCTTGAAATTTACAATTTAGAGGTGCCCTTTTTCACCAGAAGAAAACACCTTGTTCGTGCCCTTGCCTTGCCCTTTCTTTCGAAAACAAATCATCAGACCTGCATATTAATAAATGTTTTGCGTTGTTTTCCCCCCCTCCTGTTTAAGATACCGTGGCTTTTTCTTAGAATTGGGAAAAAGTGAACTAATGCAATGTATCAACCGATGTCCTGATTGCCTTCCTTTGTTTATCAGAAGTACATGTATGCAAACATTTAGGCCCTTTTATAAACTCACACCAAGCACCAATCTTTGATGCCTCTTTGGAGTTGAACCTGTTTTCAAGGCACATTTAGAAAGTAAGGTGTCGCGGTGAAGCAGTTCCGCCCTACCTTGACAATCGCACCAACTATAATTGGGACTGGTCCCATCTTCAGTGTTAAAGTTGGGGCGTCCCTACTATAGCTGGGACATGTAGTAATTGTGCAGGGTACCAGCGGAGCAAGCAGGGGAGCTCTGTGCATTTGCAGGTTGTGTGTGCGATAGCAGAATCCAAGAAAAATCATTTTTTAAATGAATCAATAAATTGTTGGTTTTGTTTTATGTTTTATATGTACAACAAGAGGTCTTTGACTCTTACTCTTTCTTCTTAAAAAAAGAAGTGAAGTAAAGCCACTAATTAGAATTTAAAGAAAATACCCTTTTTCTTTGGGGGGGGGGGGGGGCAATACCTAAACAGTCTTTATAATAAGAGGAAAAAATTACCATCACTACACAAAAGGCATATTGGTACCATGATAAGGTCAGTGTTGTGATAATAGGGACTACTTTCCCCCGCGTAGTATTGTACACGTAAGAGGTCATGGGACCACTATTCTGGGTTGCAATGAACATACACAGAATCACTTCATGGTGGCAGCGGTGATGAAAAGAGCCTAAAATCCATCGAATCTCTGACTTAAAGTCAGACAGCCAATCCGACCACGTTCGCTGTTCCGAGCTGCAACACCGCACCGTACCACACGGTGTCACAATGTTGTTTTAAAATCCTTAAAACATGTGTAATGACTAATTAATACTATTTCTTGGGTTCTTTAGTACGGTACACCGTATTTATTGAGGCAACTCTTCAGGATACAGACTCATGTGTAGCTCTACTTTCTAGCTTCCATTCTGATTGTCAAAGGTCATCCAGTGCATATCTGTATTTAACCACAAGAGGGCGCTGTACCTCTCACACACGGAGCCTGCCAAAGCCTAACCACCACTGGTGCTTGCACCAAAACATCCCCGTGAGCTGGTGAGTCAACGCTACATGTACCGAAGGACGAGTGAAAACGTATGACAACGGGAAATCCACCCCTCTTCTAATCCCAGTAACTCAACGTTGCGAGGTCGACCAACGACAAGCCCCAACCTCAGCCGAGGATCAGCAGCTATACACTACTTCAACATACTTTTTGGAATAACCCACAACCAACTGTGGACATCCTACACATGATGTATATGTATGCCCCAACTTTCCACGGACAAGCCTAACCTTCGCGGGTAAAGATTAAGAAGATTGCCTGACACCGACGTCCTGTGGTGCCAAATCTCATCAAGTTTCAACAACAGAACCCGACAACCCCCTCCCCCCCCCCAACGCAAACAACTTTCGGATCACCGGACCCAGGAAAAACGGTAGAACTGCCATTGTTATTTCTACGGTATGGATATTCAACAATATTTGACCCATCTTATTGCATTGTTTGTGAACCTTCATAACATTAATATCTATAGTGATAACTTTCCGCCATATTTGCACTACTTTATCTCAATACAATACTGCGTAAGAAACATACTGCACACTCACGTCCAACGACCCTACGTTGCTGCTCATCCGAAATGACTTTACCTTATCACTCCGCTCTTGGATCGCACTTCACAAGATTTACTTTAAGATTATTCCGCGGACTAGCCGGACTACGCATCTCCAATTTTTATGAATGAACATTTGGAACTGGACTTACAGTACTACATCCTGAAAACAAATAACCTCCTGCATGGACAATGCTGAACACTATTGAACTATAAATGCATTGTTATATTGATTACTGATTTTCTGTTAATATTAATTGAAAAAAGTATTTTGCAGGTAATACATTGTAATTGCATTACTTGATCTGCATTCCTGACTGCACTTAGGAAAAGTTATTACATTTTATTCCTCATATAAGTTCAACTCACTTTCAACATAATTCAACTGCCCATTTTCAAGTTTTTATTGTTCATTTTGATTATAAAATAACTTAATTTTACTCTCCCCACCCACAACCATGGCGAAATTTCCAGAGATCAAGTGGGATGCCAAAGACATAGCAGATGAATTTAAGATCTTCAAACAACGCATGGAACTCGCCCTCCTTGACCAAAGTATCACCGATCCGGCAAATCGTGCTGTTAAAATCCAAGTAGCTGTTGGGAAAGAGGGCCTCAAGAAGATAAACTCGTCCAACCTCTCTCCGGAGGACCAACTAGACCCATTCAAACTGTGGGATCTCTTTGAGAAACAGCTCAATATTAAGGTAAATTTCCGCATTCATCGCTTGGAGATGCTGAGGTACCGACAAAAGAATGTAGAGCCCCTCGATGAATTTGTCAACAGATGCCGCCTCAAGTCACACGAGTGCATTCACCCCAGATGAAGCAACCGAGTGCATAATCGAACTCATAATCACATCAACTAAATCTGACAGTTTCCAGCGAGACCTGCTGGACAAACCTGTCGGATACACCATGTAGAAGAACTTATACATTGGAAGAAAGTATGAGGCACTTACAGCAGGAAAGAAATGCCTCCAGTCAATGGACGAAGAGACACCAACAAGGCAACATCTGTCGATGCCATAAAACCTAGGAAAAAAACCTGTGGCAACTGCGCCCTCAGCCATCCACTGAGGAAATGTCCAGCCTACCAGGACACATGCAAGGCATGTGGCTCCAAAGGCCATTGGGCCAAATACTGTCGAAAAAGTAAAACACCAGAACGTCGGAGAGACAAAACAACTTACCGTACTGGTCGAGGCCACAAGCCGCAACGAGAGAGATCAACGAGCCGATGACCCCAAAAACGCCACAATGATGCGAACAATGTGGATGAGTACACGTTAGAGGACAAAACATACGATGTCGTCTACCACACGATTACTGTCTCCAACCTCTGCATAGACTCCATCCAACGACAAAGCAGTGAGGCATACACCACACCTGATGGCATGTGATCTGTCCAACCCTTGAGGGAGTGCGCCGCTTGAAGCTAAAAGTGGACACAGGAGCAGGAGGCAACACCTTAACCCTTCGGACAATCAGACAAATGTACAGAGACAATTGGAAGTCCCACATCAAACCAGTGGACATAAAGCTAACAGCCTACAACGGCACCGTCATACCATGTCTTGGTAGCATCAAGATTTTGTGTCGTTATAAAGAGCCATAGTGGTTACGTAGCAACTTCTACATTGTGGATACCCACAATCCTTGTAAGTTGTAGTGGACGCCTCACAGAAAGGCCTTGGAGCATGCCTTCTCCAGAACTACAAACCGGTAGCATTTGCATCCAAAAGCCTCTCTTTAGAACAGATCTTACTCGAACATTGAGCGAGAGACCCTTGCCCTTGTTTTTGGAATAACAAGATTCCACAACTACATATTCGGCAAGGAGTTTGTAGTCCACACTGACCACAAACCTCTGGAGATCATATGGAAAAAGTTGCTTTCCAGTGCACCTCCACGTTTGCAACGACTGCTGATCAAGGTTCAGGGCTATAACTTTGATGTCCACCACAAGCCTGGATGTATCATGATCATATCATACGCCCTCACCAGATTGCCCTCACCAGATTGCCCAACCCCAGCAAAACTGATGACGTAGCACTTGACAAGCTTTGGATAGCCTGTATGTCGCTGATGGACCAGAAGTCCAACAAATCGACCTCTTTCATTTTGGCAAGGCGAAGCAGACAGCCCTCCAGGACGAAACTATCCAGGACCCTATCCTCTCAGCACTCAGTCAAGCGATATACTGTACACAGGATGGCCAGACACCATCACGGAACTACCTCGGGACCTAAGACCCTACTGGTCGCACAGAGACGAGTTGGGACTATCAAGTGGAGTAATCTTCAAGGGAAAACAGGTTATCATCCCGATCACACTTCAAAGCGACATTCTACGTCAACTCCACACAGGCCATATGGGGATAGAAAAAAATAGACGCCTCGCCAGAGAATCAGTCTACTGGCTAAACATCAGTTGTTATATTGATGATCTCGTCAAATCATGTCACCTCTGTCAGGAAAACCAACCCAAGCAGCAGAAGGAACCCCTGGTGCCCCATGCCATCCCACCTACACCATGGACAAAACTTGGCATGGACTTGTTTGAGATTGACGGAGCAACATATTGTACGTCCTCATTGTGGATTACCATTCAAAGTTCCCTGTTGTCCAAAAGCTCTACACTACAACCAGTGGAGCCGTAGCAAACATTACCTCGCAGACATTCAGCATGCTTGGAGCACCACGTGAGGTTATTTCTGATATTGGACCCCAATTTGTGGGCAAGCAGTACCAGAACATGTGCACATCCTGGGGAATCAAGCACACTACATCCTCACCAAGATACCCTCGCTCCAATGGTCTGGTGGAACGCGCTGTCAGAACAGTCAAAGCCCTACTCAAGAAATCTCTGCAATCAAGGCAGAACATTGACATGGTGCTATTGAACCTACATGTACATGTATACATGTACGTGCAACTCCTGTTGATGCCAAACTGCCATCCCCAGCAGAAAACCTGCTCGGCAGACAAGTACGCACGACCCTACCGGGAAGGTGTACATGTAATAGTATTAATATAATATTCATTTGGGTTAAATCTTCACAAGTACATAAACAAACATTAAAATATAGGCTATTTAAAAACTTGCATTAAACTACAGTGGGATGCCCAGTAGAGCATAACAGTTTAAGAAATTAACTGTCGCCAAAAGGCGTGTCTCCCAAACCTCGCATATTACTTAATTGTCCTTGAAATACTCAGGAACTTTAGTACTACACGTAGTAGTTGGGATGATCATTACATCTTGACCATAACCAGAGGGTATTAGGCAGATATGGTTCAGCAGATTTGTCCATTCATGTAATTTATGGTTTAAAGATGGTTGGGGGCAGTTCCACGGTGTCGGACGTACATTTCAGACACTTCAACAGAGTGTATTATTAAAGTGATATAAATAAAAGGAATTTTTATTCTGGTTAGAGGTAAGGTAGTCACTAAAGTTATTTAATTAAGAAAATATCCATCCACACCTTTTAATGTAGAAGCCACCAGCCAAAAACACCATGGTGTCGGACGTACTCAGAGAAATGCCTTTTTTTGTAAACCAATATTTGTATTTCAAACTCTGTGATGTGTTTGAACTTTAATGCATTTTTTTCTAATATATAGATTCATCAGACCTCTGTAAATACACTTCATGATAAAACATTTGTTTTTTAAATTTCAACTTTAAGAAACAGCCTTTCTTATATCGGTGTCGGACGTACATTTCACAGTGTCGGACGTACCTGTCCGAAATTACATTAAAAAGAAGGTAACAATTAGTCTAAATGTTTACTTTTTAGGGGTCAGGGGGCCTAGCATTCAGATAAACAGTCCATGCCATACTTAACAAGTTGGAAATTATCAAACACAAACTGTAAGTATACATGCAGCCTTACAACCCAAAATGGGCAAAATACCCCAATTTTTAAAAGTTGCCTAACCATGAAGAAGATGAGTTTCCAAAACAAAATTTGGTTCAAATATAGATTGGACTTGTGTTTACAAATGGTGTAAATTTAATCTTGGTGGGTAGCTGTTGCCAAGGTCAAAGGTCACCAAGAATGTCGTAGTTTTTTCAATATTTTCTGTCTAGAACCAACTTTGAAGCCTTGCAAAAAATTTATTAAATGAATAAGGGCTCTATACCTGATTGGGGATAGCCTATGTGCCTAGATATAATACACATAGCAATATCAAGCTTTTCAAATTATCAATTATGAGTATTAGGGGGGTCTGAAAATGGAAATTAAATTTTTCGGCAGATTAAATTAGTGTTTTCAGCAGGCTGTAGAGAGAAAAGAGGATTAGACACCCTTGTTTTGAGGCCAGATTTGAGTTATTTGGGTGACAGTCGCCCTAGGTATCAATTTACAGCTTTTTATCTTTTTTTAAAGGCGCATTAAAACGCATTACAAAATGCAAAATATTCATTGCCGCAAATCGCGTTCACTGAAAGGGGGTAGCCACGCCCACTTTAAGGGACCTTAATTTGGAAACGACTTGGAGTTGGAATTTTGTTTCCCACATATTTTAAATTTACACATAGATGAATATTAGAAATGAATTTCAGCCAAATCTGAGAGGTGACCTGCAAATTTTTTCAGAATATTGGTTGATTTGACACGGAATGACCCAATTATTAGGACTTGGGTGTCAATGTAACTATTGAATAGTCAATTTAATACAAATGATTGAAACAAAGCACAAAGCAGAAAACTGTTTGGCTCATTTCCAAGTAGGGTTGGGCTATGCAATTAAGAAGTTTGTATACTCTCTTTTGAGTGTTGTTTGAATACAGTGAAGCTATTACTCCTTTAGCAATACTTTACATGTACTTTTCATACGTTTTAGAGGTGTCGGACGTACAGGGTGTCGGACGTACGAAAAAAATGTACGTCCAACACCAGGATTTTGTACAGTTAAGAATTTTTTTTAAAGAAACAATTCCATGTACAGATAGAGGGTATCAATTGTGCTTTGTATAGTAACTTTGACAACTTTCTGCTTAAAACTTTCTGATTAAAAAATCCACCATTTTGGTGTCGGACGTACATTGGGAAAGTAAGTTTCCTAAAATATTGAATAACATACAAGTTTGAAAGAAAAAATATAACAAAACTATTTAATCAGGATAAAAACTTTGATAAATTTTCTGAGACATTAATTTTTTTCCTAATTTCACTATTTTTTTAGTATTTTTTCAGTTGGAAATAACAGCTGAACTGCTGTACAGTTTAAGTTACAAATTATATTTCAATAAAGTTCACGTAATAAGCTTCAAAATGATATATCATTTGTCACATTTATGCCATTTTGAAATTTTGGCATTGAGGTTTACATTTCCGTGGAACTGCCCTTATGGTATAAACTTCCCTTGAAATATTTTGTTTGAAATAAAGCTTTAGTTTTAGAGATTATGAGTTAGACAATTAGTTTTGATCTTGTGAGTCCAAAATTTCATGTTTGAAAACAGTGAAAACTTATTTGTATTGCATGTGTTATACTTTCGCAGTTCATACATTTGTAAGTTCCATATGTCAATGAGGTAACCGTTTTTGGTGTTTTTTTGTGGCTTAAAGGAAGGTAAAAACTTAACTAGGTTCCTCAACTTATTATGTACATTGTAGGACCAAGACAATTAATTTTTATGCCCCACCAGCGAAGCAAGCCGAAGGGGCATATAGTGTTTGCCTTGTCCTTCCGAGTCTGTGTGCAAGCATTGTCCGAGCGATAACTCAACGACTTGGCACATCAACTCAAAACTTGATATGCGGATTGGTCTTGAGATCCCCCAGAAGCCTATTGTTTTAAGACCTCTACATTAAATGTCAAATATTGTTTTACATGTTTTAAGATGCCTACATGTACATTAAATGTTGAGGTCATTTTGGCTTAAACAAAAGAATTGATGTCCGAGCGATAATCCTAGAAGTACTTTGCATATCAACTCAAAACTTGACGTGTGGATTGGTCTCAGGATCCCTAAGAATCCTATTGTTTTTGGACCCCCTACGACAAATATCAAGGTCATTATGGCTAAAACAAAAGAAATGTTGTCCAAGCAATAACTCAAGAATGAGATTAATCTCAGCGGGGCATTTGTATCTGTTAACACACCATTCTTGTTTATACTTTGTTTTGTTTAATTATACAGACAAGAGAAGCAACATATCGTGGTCACACAGACAGTGTTGACCAATTGTGTTGGCATCCATTTCATCCAGAGCTTTTTGTCACAGCATCAGGTGATAAGACTATCCGTATTTGGGATGCAAGAGCCAATAAGACAATTACAACAATTAATACAAAAGGTAAGTCCCCTGGTTCAGTAAATTCTGGTTGATTTAAGTTAAATGTGCAAAAGGTAAGTCCCCTGGTTCAGTAAATTCTGGTTGATTTAAGTTAAATGTGCAAATTTCAATGAAAAGGCTAATTTTTTTAACTAATTTTTCTTTTTTTATAAAACATGAAGCTTTTAAATTATCAGCACCATTTCAGTTAAGATTGAAAAATATTTAATTTAGACACTATAAGTTTGAACTAACAATAAACTAATCCACCCTGTACATGTACTCTTGAGAAATTTTGTAAATAGAGTGAAAAGGTTTCCTTTGATGATATAACATGAAAAACTGGTGTTTAGCTTTGGGGAAATTGTTAATTCTACTGTTTAACCCATGCTTTGACACAATGTCTTACCCAACATTGAATGTAGGTGAGTGACCCATTAGTTCTCCAAGCTGCCTATCATTCAATAAATCATCAGGCATTTGCAGAGCGCCATCATTCTAGTTGCCTGTTTTGAGACACAATTAGTGAAGTAAAATTTAAGACACAAGAACTCACAGAATTTCATGTGGAGATGACAAGTGCAATGGACTAAATGTAAGAAGATTTAAAGAGACGAGTCTTAAGCTGGCTTTTGAAGATCTGTAAGAAGTCAAGTGTACGTTGTTGATAGGGGAGATCATTCCATACAGCTTTGGTGCACATGAAACAAAGTTTCTATCACCTGATAAAGAATGAGATCTGGGAATGTTCAAAAGTAGTTTGATTGATGATCTGAGATTGTGCTGAGGATATGTACATCACTGTGGCTAGACCATGAAGTACTTTCTAAGTAAACAGTAGGTTTTTAGGTGTTGTAATTGGTTCTTTGTTTTGTTTTATGGGTAACCAATGCAATGCCTCAAGTGTTGGAGTAATATGGTCAAATGTCCTTCCCCTTGGAAAGAACACGTGTAGCTGCATAATTCTGGGCATGTTGTATCTTCATCAGGAAACATTGTGATGTGTGATAAATAAAGCAATGAGTTACCATTGTCCAACCGGGATGTGATCAAGGCATGATGCACAACTATTGAGCATTTTCCATCCGTGACTGACATTACCGTGACTGACATTACCGTGACTGACATTACGCATTTATAACACCTGCTGTAATAACAGTAACAACTAGAGATAGTGATTGTGAACAATCACAGAGCTGTTCCAGTAATTTTTGTTAATTTCGAGCCTTCTAGGCTGCAAGAAGTCACAAACATTACGACCTTATGACATGTGGTTCAGGATTATCTCAATGTTTGAGCTTCCTGTTTAGACCGGAAGTAAAGGTCAAATTAAGGTCATTTAAAAAAAAAAAAATGTCGCAAGTGTTGCAAGCTACAATACAACACATACATTACAACTTTATGACATGTGGTTCAGGAGATATGATTATCTCAAGTTTTGAGCTTCCTGTTTAGACCGGAAATAAAGGTCAAAGTAAGGTCATTGTTTTGAACAAAATGTCGCAAGTGTTCTAAAGCAACAACACAAACATTTCAAATTTATGACATTTGGTTCGGGAGATATGTTTTCAATATTTGAACTTCCTGTTTGGACCGGAAGTACATGTAAAGGTCAAAGTGGGGTCATCTTGGTTAAGAAAATTTCGCAATTGTTAAAGGTTACCATACAAAACAAACATTACAATTTTATGACTTTTGGTTCAGGAGATATGATTTTTTGAGTAATAAACTTTGAATTACCGTAATTTGACACCTGATGACGTCACAGTAAAAAAAATATGTTTTTAGTACTAACAAATTTGATGATGAACACAATGATTTTCAACTTATTCAAATTTAATTTATTTGAAAAATATTGCATTTTTACCAGCAAAATACTACATTTGTAGCACAAAAAGTGATGTATGAGTCATGATGACGTGACGGGTAGCGGCTGATGGGTAATGTTAGGCCAGAACTAACATCTACAATACAAGACAAGTCAAGTCCATAACTGAAAAAAGTTTGAGGATCGGATGTACATGTAAACTTCTTGAGATATGACAGAAACAAGTTTGGCTAATTAAATATTCATACCGCTGTCACGTGAATAATTAATTAAGATTGTTTGTCAATAATATCTAAGGATTACTTCTGGGCGAACTGAGATACATGTAAGTCCCATTCTTGACAGGCTTTCACAATTCGCGAACCATATTCCAGGCTAACTGATCAATTGTAGGTGACTGAACCTAATCAAATAAGCACAGCGTTGTAGCCACGGTTTGTGTTTTGAACCACCTAAACGTTTCTAAAACAATTTTTTTTGTACACAAAAAGAAAATATGCCTACAAATGACGTCATAATGACGTGACGAAAAATGTTAGACCGGAATTGACATCTACAATACTTGTATTGTAGATGTCAATTCCATAACTGAAAAAAGTTTGAGAATCAGATGTGTACTTCTAGAGATATGGTGGTAACAAGATTGGCTAATTAAATATTCACACCGCTGTCACATGAATAATTAATTAAGAATTGTAAGCTAATTACATCTATACGTTTATTCAAGGCATACACATGTAAGCTACAATGGTATATGATTTGTCTAATTTTGATAATTCTAAGAGGGACAAATGGCTTTTGAAAGAGACACAGGTTAAGTCAATACGATTTTAGGGAAAGAAAGAATAATAATAAAAAAAATATATAAAAATCTGGACGAAAACAATAGCTGTTCCGACTAACACGTCGGAACAGCTAACAATTTAACTCAAAAATTATAAGTATCAATTAACTGTTTATGCTATATTTAAAGGAATAATTATAATTTTTAGATGTTTAAAGGTTGAAACATGCATTTAATGTTATAAAATAAGTAAAATATACAAAATGCTACATTTAAGCCGACTTTTTTGTCATTAGGAATTCTGGAGGAAGTTTTTATTGAAGAAACTGGTGACACAGATTGAGATGGCCGTGCTTCCATAAACCTACGAATCACAGCATGGCACACAGCCTTTTGCCTTCTTGGTGTACATACATGTAGATGGCAATGCTCTGTATTTGCTCTGCTTACTGTGACTTAATCTGAAAGCTTAATGCTCTATTGAATGGTGACTTTTACGGGGATGGATCATATGATTGTGCTGCTATCTGCTTCTTCAGATTGCGACACCTTGAAACCCTCTCTCTATTTTGATGATGTAGCCTCTCTGTCCAGAGTTTCTTCTGATCATTCTTACATGAAGATAACTTCTCCTCTTTTTGTTTACCTTGTTTTTCTTTGTTCCTCTGCATTTTTTTCCTTGTACATGTATGCCTCATACAATCTCTGCTGCAGTCTTTAGCATCCTCCTTACTCTTGTAAAACTTGTGTAGTGTGAGACTCTTGTAATGTATCCCCTATTTAAAAAGAAAAAATCTTCCAAAATTAATTTTACTTCAATCAAAAGAAAATACTCATGATGAATAATGTGCCTTAAATGGGGTACATTTTATAAAAAATCCATGTTATCCACATACCTGTAAAAGATGGATGATGGTGGCGTAAAAATACAAATTATGGTGGATCCAAGAGCATTGTTTCAAGATTACATGAGCTTCTTTAAGTTGCATTTTGTGTAGACAAGTTATCAGTCCATCCACTGTTCAAAATGTCTTCCATTGAGTCATGTAATTACGTGACTGACATTACCATGTCATGACTGACATTATACGTGTGACTGACAGAATTATTTGCCCACTTGATAACATTATTGCACAACCCAGAACCCATACTAAGAAAATTATGAAGGGCAGATTTTCATTGCTATCATGTATGCTTTTATGGTAAAATTCGTTGTTACTTGTGACTGACATTACATTAAGCCTAAGCGTTATTTTGACGGCACATCCTGGGTATCTAACATTAATTTCATATTAATAAAAGTTATTTCCTAAAAATGGACACTGAGAGTTGTTATTTTAAAACAAAAATAAACTAGAGATTCAGAGTTTGTTACCACAAACTCGAGGTGTTCGGTTCCGGTGGTGGGGGAATGATGAGTCGTTTTTCAATACATGCGGTTGGTATCGTGATGAGTTTCGTTTATTTTTCTCAAAATAAAGTTGGACTATAGCTTGCTTTGCACTCAGATACGTAATAATTGGTCAAAATTTCAAAAATTTGTAAAAATTATTTTGGTGATGTCATTGTGTCGTCACTTTAGATTTACGTAGTCATTATCAATGTCTATCTATATGCCAAGTTTCAACTCAGTCAAACTTGTGGTTTTTGAGATGCAAGGCTTCAAAAAGTAAAACTTAAAGTCAATACCACGTGACACATGATGACGTCATCAATCTAAAACTCCACACATGTTGTCTGCATGAAGGTCATTATGTCATAAAGTTCGCCACAGACATCTAGTAAAAGTGTATTTTGGTATATTTTTAACCTGCCGCTAGAGGGCGCTTTTAGATGTTATGACGTCACCGGTCCAACTTTTGTAAACCAGACCCTTGCTAGATTAAAACATTGTTGAAAACAATTAACTTGAAAAAATTTGCCACTTTTAAATTACAAGGCACTTCCGGTTTCGACCGGAAGTAGAGGTCATGTCATGTCTTGCACACAATGAAAAATGAAGACCTATAATACCTCTATATAATCCCGCAAAAAGCAACTGACGTTCTCATATTCTTGATTTGATATAGAATTTTAAAGATTAAAATTGTTAATGTTTACAACCTTGTAATTTGACACCTGATGACGTCATCATGACGTCACAACTGCATAATGGAGGTTTTATCAAGGTCCTAACATGGTTTAAATTTGAAGTTGATCAGATAAAAAGAAGTTAATATTTTTGCCGGGAATTGTTTTTTGAAGAATTGCACAAAGGCAAACTTTGACCTTCCGGTACGACCGGAAGTAAAGGTCATGTGAATTTGGCGTTAACTTTTCAAATGTTGCCCGTGTCTTGATCTATCATACATTAGATGCCCAGATATGAATATTGTAGCTTTAATATTCAGAGACATACAGGCATTGGCATGAGGGCTTCTTTGGACCTTAAAAGGGCTTGTAAAGTGTGGTTGATTTGTTCTGTTTGGCCATTGCATTGCGGGTGATAAGGCGTTGTACAGTTGTACGGCTTTTCTTAATTCCACAAGTTGCACAAAGTTCTCTGATTGTACTTTCAAAATTGCAACCTTGATCTGCATGTATCCAGACGGGGAAGCTGTAATGCTGGATGAAGTCTTTTCATAGAATCTTTGCAACTGTTTCAGCAGAAGTTAAGTGTTTCTTCAAGACATCCATTGCCTGCTGGCATTCTTGGGTCCAAACAAATTGGGGAGGAGGAGGGATGACTGGTAGTCAATTGATAAAGGGTTGCAACGATGTTTGAGTAGCCCTTGATAAAACGTCTGTGATAGCCGGTGAAGCCTAAAACACTTTGAAGTTCTTTGCGATTGGTTGGTACTTTCCAGTTTTTGACCTGTGAAATTTTCTCTGGATCGGTAGAAATACCCTTTGCAGAGACAATTTGGCCTAAGAATTTTACTTCTTGTTTACTTAGATGGCACTTGGAAGGTTTTAGTTTCAGGCTGTGTTTTCGTACACATGTAAACACTTTTCCAAGGGGGTCTACAATGTTAACATTCCTTTTTTCACCGGTCCATGCCTTACTCGGGGTCAGATTATCGACAAATAGACCCCAGGTGTTTTGGGGTATTTTTTTCTTGTAATATTTGTTGTGAAATGAAAAGCGAGTCGGCCGCAGCAATTTGTGTCTGTGACTGAAAATAAGAAAAGGTTCTTACTTTACCGCATTATCATTTCGGCATCTGCCTGAGACGTTTTGAGTTTTTTCGAAGTTCTTGGATGAATTGGTCTGGAGTGGCGTTTAACTCAATGTTCTTTGTCTGTCTTAATGCCAAACATGAGATCAATTGGCAGATTAGGGTGCCTTCTGAACATCAAACATAAGGGAGCGTATCCCATTGAGTCATTTCCTGGTAGAGTTGTAATTGCGAGTGTCATAAGTACCAACATATTGTTTCCAGTTCTTCTTCTGTTTTGTCTCAAAGCGTTCCCAACATATTGAGTAAAGTGTGGTTGATTTGTTCTGTTTGGGCCTCTTTTAGGATTTTGTTACTTTACTTTATTTTTTTTATTGACATGCCATTAAACGCTGGTCGACAATAACCAATGTTCTGTACATGAACTGTTGGTTATCGCTACAGCGTAGCGCGCAGCATACCATTTATAAATTACAGCGGCAGCCATATTGTTGCCAGAAGGCGAGGATTCTCAGTCATATTTCTAGGAGTACATGACCCCCACCACTGACAAACCCATTCTCCCTGCCCCCCCCCCCCCCCCACTTGGAACCTGTGCCCCCCCCCCCCCCCCCCCCCCCACCGAAAAATTCCTGGCTACGCCGCTGTCCTGCAGTAAATTATCTTTGGATCTCAACAGGTTTTTAATAATACTTTTAATTTTCTTAAAGTTTTCACTACATTGTATTTATTGCTAATTACTGATTGTAAATCACATCCAATTTGGCCTGTGGGCCACGAAATGTGATGTTAATAAAATGAAATTAAATTAAATGAAAGGTTTGCGGCAATTCCAGAGCTCCACAAAGATGGCATCATACTTAGATAAAATATATCAAGGAGACATCCTACTTTTAGGCTGTCGACTTACTAAGGATAAATTTTCTCTGGAAGACGACATCATACTTTCAGAGTGTCGTCATCCCAGTATAAAATATATCTGGAAGACGATCGTACTTTCGGGATGTCGTCATGCAAGGGAAAACAATTATTGGAAAAACATTCTGGATAAATTTTCTCCAGCTGTCATTTAAAGTTTTTTCAAGAATAGTGCATGCTTGAAAATAATCTGATGGCACTGTGTTTTTATATATTTTTTTCTTCTCGGTAGGTATTTACAATTACCTTTTTTGTGAATTAACTTTTTGTCCCTACAAATACTCAGACATGTCTGTTTTTTGACCATTCAAATAATGTCCATGCCTGAAAGCTGTTTTGCAATGTTTCTTTCAGTCCTGGGTTTCTACTCAGCAAGTTAAACCAGCTATTAACCAAAAGCAAGACTATTTTCATTTCTCTGCTGCCAGGCAGTGGATGTTCCACATGAAAAACTAAATATAATTTATACACCAGTGAACGTAAGAACATTGGGGTATATTTGTAATATTTCTGAGGCGAGCGCAGTATCGGAACGGACAAGTGATGATGACTCAGAACTTACGTTTCAACAGCAAAAATGTCATTTGTGTATCTTTACTTGCTTGAGAAATCAAGGTTGAAAGCAAAGTACATAGGTTATTACCGTAGATTCCATTGACATGTTTTTGTACAGTTGTATAACAAAAACATTGTTTGGGCTGGAGATATTCTTAAAAATTATGTTTTAACTCCTCAAGCAAATTATTCTGTTAATTTGCCGTCCGGTTGCCCAGAAGTTGATTTTCCCTCCAGTATATTTTGGTGTGTTTTTTTAATGCCTGTGTCTAATAAAATTGTCCCAGCTTACATTTATGTGTTTACTTTTTTTCCTTAACCCTAACCCCCTAAGCGTTTCTACCAAAAGCTTCCACATACATGTACTCCAACAGTTTACTTATTGGAACAGTACACAACCCATCATACTCCAACAGTTTACTTATTGGAACAGTACACAACCCATCATACTCCAACAGTTTACTTATTGGAACAGTACACAACCCATCATACTCCAACAGTTTACTTATTGGAACAGTACACAACCCATCATACTCCAACAGTTTACTTATTGGAACAGTACACAACCCATCATACTCCAACAGTTTACTTATTGGAACAGTACACAACCCATCATACTCCAACAGTTTACTTATTGGAACAGTACACAACCCATCATACTCCAACGGTCCTGTGCTGTTGGACTATGATTGAGTGGGTACTTTAGGGCCTGTGTGTAGTTTGACTATGTTAGCCCTCCAGTACCAAATCAATCAATACCCAACAATTACTTTGTGTGCAAACTTTTTTTTTTTGGGGGGTGGGCTCAGCACAGTTGCAAATTACTTTTGCTCTACCCTAGAAAACAGGGAGTTGGTACCACACCTGGTGGTTCCAATATAACTGCCATCATTGCCCTTTTTTTTTTGGGGGGGGATCTTTTTTAGTGGATGATACACCCTCAAGAACTATCGATAGGGCACCAAGAAAGAAGACCTTCAATGAGCCAGACTCGGACAATGACCCAGACCCTCCATCTGTGTACCAAGATGATCATGCTCTAGACGAGGAAGGCTGGACAAGGACCCTTGAAAATATCACCATCAGAGATTTCAAGGGAAAAAAGCCATGCGGACCAACTTTCAAGAAGAAGAAGTCCCCCATCAACTACTTCCTGAAGTTTTTCCCTCTCTCCCTCCTCCAGATGGTGATGAAATGGACGAATGTCAATCTGACTTCAAGCCACAAGTTTCAAACGACCATACATGAAGTGAAAGCGTGGTTTGGCATTCATATACTTATGGGCCTTGTCAAAATCAACGACTACAAGCACTACTGGTCAACTCATCCGGGGCTTCAAAACAAACTCATCTCTACAACAATGAAACGGAATCGCTTTGACCTTCTCAACCAACATATTGCCTGTAATGACCCAGCCAAAGACCCCGAACTCATCCGCGACAAGGCCCATCGGTACCTCACAAAGAAAAGAAATCCACTCTACCCCCTCCGGCCTTTGTGGGACAAGATTAGAAGACGGTGCCTCAAGAACTATCGAGCCAACCGTGAACTGGCCATAGACGAAGCAATGATACGTTACAGAGGTTTTAAAGCCAGCGTAAGAAAATTCTTTATGCCATTGAAGCCGATTCGCGCTGGCTTTAAAATCTATGCTCTGGCAGAGTCATCAACCGGCTACTTCCTGAACTTTATGATACACCCTCATGACGAGCAACCAGCCAAGATGACGGACATTGCAATGACCGTTGCACAGCACCACTTGAATGTGTACCACCACATATTCACCGACAAATTGTACACATCAGTAGGCCTTGCACGGTCGTTGCACGCCAAACGTATCTACCTGACTGGAGCTGTCAAAAGTAACAGCAAAGGGCTGCCCATGGAGTTCAAAGCAAAACATGGAAACCTGAAAGTAAAGCGTATGAATAGGGCACCAAGAGGCACGTTTTATACCCGGCAGAATGGCCAACTTACTGCCACAGTGTGAAAGGACAGCCGTGTGATGATGTTACTCTCCACAGGACATCAGGGCTGGAGAGACCCAACAACCCACACTCTGAAGAGGAAATGTGCGGACGAGGCAACAGGCCGACTCAAACACACCACCAGGGTTGTAGCTAGAACTTTTTGAGTGCCGGCTAATTTACAATCAAAATAGAGCGAAGCTTTTAATTTTACTGCTTTAAAAATGGATTTGTATGGGTTTTCTGAGACATGATTTTTGTAATGCATTTTAAGGTATGTAAATCTGTTATTTAAAACTTCATTACAGTTTCAATAGGCTTCAACATTTTTAGGGCAAGGCCACTTTGGTCTTGGAGCAAAACATTTTTTGGAGGGCTCCAAAGCCAGTAGATAGAGCACAAAGGCCAAACATGTTATTTTAACAAAGGCCTGAAGGCTATAAATAAACTATTAGTTGTACTCTGAAAAAAGCAATTTACCAAAAAATACTATTTTGAAAATTGGCCAGGGGTTTCCCCATGGGTGGTAAACCCGATGGAACAATTTGCATGAATAAAATGTTAATAAATCATATCTTATTCAAAAACAAACATTAAATCTAAAAGCCAGCAGATGTCAACACACTTTCCAGGTTTAAAAGAACACGAAACCCACTCCGAAGAGTCACAAAACCAGGTCACAACACCACACAGACACCACGCACGCGGCTCGCTTTGGAGTAAAGCAAGAGTATTACAAAGTAAAACAATTGTATAACAACTGTAGAGGATTAGCTACAAAGACACCACGCACAAGCAAGAGTATTGCAAACTAAAACAATTGTGTAACAAACTGCAGAGGATTATAGATAAGAGTAATTGGGTCTCAATTGGAGGGTCAATCATTCTCCCTGACATGTCTGGATAGTGTCCAGCTGTCTGGGGCTAACATTAAAGAAAAGGACATCCAACTGTCGGCTTCCTTTGGGTTGAAAATGTGTTTTATTTAATCATTGACAACTGGGGAAAAACAAGTTTACCGTTCAAACTGATCGACTGTGTAAAAGAGGTAGTTCATTTTATTGTAACTTTGTTGCATTTTGTGCCGGTCGGTAGGATGTTCATCTAGTCTGTGTGGCGGTCGGCAATAGCAAATGCCGGTTACACCCGACCGGCGCCGACCGGCGTGGCTACAACGCTGCACACCACCATCCCTGCTCCTTGTCAAGCTGTGGATTATACTAAGTCAATGGGCGGCGTGGACAGGGGAGATCAGCTGCGATCCTATCACACAAATCTGTGCTCGGAAGTCTCAATTGTGGTAGCGTTCCATTCTGTACTTCCTCATCGACATCGCAAGAGTCAACGCTTGGCTGTCGTATAAGCATCACCACCCAGCCATTGACAGCGACAGTGAAAGTACAGAACCAGACCATCCCCCTAAGATGACCCATGCCAAGTTTGTCCTTGAAGTGGCGACTAACCTGATCCAGGGCTACTCCAAAGGCACCACCCCACGGCAGTCCAGTGGCTCACTACCAGTACCAGCCCACAACAGTGCAGGCCACTACTCCACCAAGATGCCTGCCAAAAATGCAAGATGGTGCAGATGGTGCAGGCAACAAAACATCACAACCAAGTCAGGGCTGCCAAAAACAACCAGGAGAGGCTGTCCAGTTTGTGGCGTCAACCTTTGCCCAGGGGAGTGCTTCTTGAAGTACCATGCCGCAGGCATCACAGAGACGAACACCACTTCAAGTTCAACAAGTGATGTCATGTTGACTCCGGTCAGTCAATGTCAGACTGGTGACGATACTCAGAAAACACCCTTATTTATAGCAAATATTGCTATTGTTATTTTAATCATTATGTAACATTACATCATAATGACTTCATGTACTATTGATATCAAATACAATACAGTCTTTTCATATTATAAATACTATTCAATAAATACAATAAAGTTCTGCAAAAACTAAAACACCCCATGGCATAAATGGTATGTTCTACTTTTATTGTGTTGGTGCAATGACAAGGACTAGTTTATTGCTCCATGGGATACCCAAGTACAATAACTGCCTTTATGATTTGTTTATTTCACCAGCAGGTTGTCCATGTTTAGATAATGTTAAGTGTATCCAACAAAGCACTTAACAACTGAAACACATATCCCATTGTCCCTCCCAATAAGAGGTCAAAGTGTACCCAGTGGACCAAGCAATTCCATGCCCTACATGCAATAGCTAACCCTATTACATGCACTGTGAACATACACTTTTTCCACACTTGGCCTAAGTCCAACACTGTTGCAAACTACACTACCACCTTCCACACTCATCCAAAGTCCAACACTGTTGCAAACTGAACACTACCACCTTCCACACTCAGCCAAAGTCCAACACTGTTGCAAACTGTACACTACCACCTTCCACACTCAGCCAAAGTCCAACACTAGTACCTTGACCCATTAGTACTCAACCATCCATAGTCCAACAGCAAAGCCAGCTTTCACAGTACTAAACCATCCAAATTCCAACAAAACCATCTGTTTGATTTTGGCAGGTCTGGGGTGGTTAGGGTTAAAGAACTCTTCTGAAACTAGTGCTCGACAGCTGAGTTGTTTAAACCCCTTTTGAACAGGCTGTTTTAACGGGGTTTGCCTGCTGTACATGTACATGTATATGCAACATTTCCTTGTGATGCCGCTAGGTTTTAAACTTCTTTTCTGTAACTACATGTACATGTAGCTCTTCCAATCAAAGCAGCTGATTCCTTCCAAATAAAGACGTAATTGGTCGCCTACTGCAGTTGCTTTGAGATCATCACTGGACGGCCAGGCGGTAGGCCTACATGTATTCAACAATGAATTTATATCAAGTCTTAAGCACTCGTGCAACCTTGCAAGAAGAATGGTTATGCGCAGAAAGCCATTTTCCAACGGCTGTTTTTACGCATTATTTAAGCTGTTGCGCGATAAAACACACATGCTAGGCGGCGCAACTACTTACACGTATTGTAAGGCTATTTTTATTGTGTGGAATTTATCGCGTGGAGTCTACTAAGTTTTGGGCTGCACTGTATAATACAGTTTGTGGAATGTTCATGGAGTCAACTAATGTATGTCGATTTGAAAATTAGTGTTCTCCTGTCACTACCGAAAGGATTATAGCGTTACACAGACGATCCTTTCAAGTAAAATGTCCTGAGATAAAATATTGTGCTCAGCGACTATGGTTTAATTTTGCACCTACATTTAGTCAAACATGTCAAACAGTGGGGCTGCACACCTCTTAGTGCACTACAGACCAAAGACAGACCCAATCTTAAAATCGTTCCCGATCAAAACAAATGTTCGCCCTCACCTCCAACAGTGGTTGATAGACCGGAACATTTGGTACAGTCTGATGTTCCCATGATCAGACCCCAGGTCACTATTTCCATCGATGCATCCAACAAGGGCAGGGAGCCTAACCCCAGGTCACTATTTCCATCGATGCATCCAACAAGGGCAGGGAGCCTGACCCCAGGTCACTATTTCCACCGATGCATCCAACAAGGGCAGGGAGCCTGACCCCAGGTCACTATTTCCACCAATGCATCCAACAAGGGCAGGGAGCCTAACCCCAGGTCACTATTTCCACCAATGCATCCAACAAGCGCAGGGAGCCTAACCCCAGGTCACTATTTCCACCGATGCATCCAACAAGGGCAGGGAGCCTAACCCCAGGTCACTATTTCCACAGATGCATCCAACAAGGGCTGGGAGCCTAACCCAGGTCACTATTTCCACCGATACATCCAACAAGGGCAGGGAGCCCTAACCCCAGGTCACTATTTCCACCGATACATCCAATAAGGGCTGGGAGCCTAACCCCAGGTCACTATTTCCACCGATACATCCAACAAGGGCTGGGAGCCTAACCCCAGGTCACTATTTCCACCAACGCATCCAACAAGGGCTGTGAGCCTCTTGTATTTCGTCAAGCAGCAAGAAAGTAGGACGAACAGTTTTGGTCTCGGCATATAAACATCCTAGAACTCCAGGCTACTACCAATGTCCTACACCACTTTCTCTGAGAGAGGCAGGATTTAGTGAGAACCAACCCTTTGCAGAACAGATAGCTACCCTATGCATCATAGTTGAGCAATCACTGGAATGGAACTCCTTCCTGTGCATTAACTTTGTAAAATATGAGAAAGCGTTTGACAGTGTGGATAGGGAGACACTGTGGAAACTGCTCAGACACTATGGAGTTCCTGAGAAGTAGATTTCCTTGATCCAGTGCAGTTACCTAAGCATATCTTGCAGGATTGCACGACAGTTTTGCGGTTAAAACTGGGGTCCACCAAAGGTGTTTGCTGTCACCTTTCCTCTTCCTCCTGGTCATTGACTGGAATATGAAGAACACTACGACGGGCAGAAAAAAAACAGAATCCAGTGGCCAGTTTCTGAACAGATTTAAAGAAGGAAGTGGGGATGGATTGGGCACACTCCAAGAAAATCAGCATCCAGCATTAACCGCCTTGCCCTAACCTTGAATCTTCTGTGAAAAGGGAGAGATGGACACCAGAGAACAGCTGGAGAAGAGATACAGAAGAGGAAGAGGAACTCAGTAGACTGGGGACCACTTGGCCAGAGGCGACAAAGACAGCTCAGAGTCGGGTCGGCTGGAGAAGTGTCGTCAATGGCCTATGCTCCTACAGGGGAGATTGACCTATTATATTAGTAAGTAAGTACACCACATTCAAACAGATGGGTCCAGTCCATTCTAATTAATACCGACAACATGACAGTAGTGGCCTATATAAACAGACAAGGTGGCATCAGATTGTCACTGGCCATCAGGAATAGGGTTGATCTCCGAATAACACATGTTCCTGGGATTGAGAACAACGTGGCCATTGCCCTGTCCAGGGGTCGGGCGATTCACAAGGAGTGGTCCCTACTACAAAAATTACAAAATGCAGCTGCTCACATTGTCACACTTACCAAGCAACACACTCACTTTTACACCAGTATTGAAGTCACTTTACTGGCTACCTATTAAATCTCGTATTGCTTTCAAACTTCTGTTGCTTATCTTTCATTGCATACATGGTTCCGCTCCTCTGTATATAATTATATCAGGGGCGAATACAGGGGGTGGGAGGCGCAATACTGGCCGCAAAAGGACTGTTAACAAGACAGTAGGTTACAACATTTTACTAAGTGGACGAACGAACAGTGGATATGCTCTCAGCATCTCCAGCAGATAATACAGAATTACATCTATTTGTATTCGAGACGAAACTAGCAAAAGGAACAGTGAAAAATTACACGCCTGCCATCACAGTGGATCGTTGAGAAGTTCCAGATAATGTAGGACCTCGATCTTATCTTATTCGGCAATCTCACATCATTCTCTTAATGACAAATGTTCAAAGAAAGAGTACCTGTTTGTAAACTAGCTCCATCCTGGGACCTGGGCCAAGTTTTGGAGCTCTTATCAGGGGCCCCATCTGAACCGACAGGTCAGGCCTTCGTATTTTACCTACATGTATACATTAAACTGGCATTCCTGCTTGCAACAGCTACGGCCAGGCAGAGCAGAGAAATCCACGCATTTACGCTAGCTGCATGATTCTAAAGACAACCTTATTGACGAAGATCCAGACTCTGGAATATAATCCTCCAGCTATCTTCATCCCGGAAAATTTTGCTATTTTCATCAGTTTCCTTGGACAATCTTTGGTGTCCTGTGCGATCTCTTGAATGGAATCTGGCACGTACTAAATCAATGAGGGTTGACTCCACGCAGTTATTTATCTTACATGTAGGCACTTGAAAAAAGAGGAAGTAACGTAAATGTAGCAGAGTCACACCATACATGTAGCATGCTGGGTAGGTCTGTGAGGGTGCTCTTTGCGTTTTTCAATGTTTAACCAAGTTGCCTTTCGGCTATGAAAATATGCAGTAGTAGTGCTATTTGGGTAAGTACATAATGTATCACTCGTAGACCCTTCCCACACTACTGTGGGGTGAAACATTTAGGGATACATACATACATGTACATGTAGTATACACTCTGATCTTTGTGGGGTGCTATAAAAATGCCTATTATAGGCATTTTTATAGGCCCCACAAAGATCGGAGCGCTTTACAAAAGCTGACAAAAATTTAAGATACAAACAAACAATGCATTGAATTGATACAAAAACTATACAAGCAAAATAGCATATACATATAATATGGCATGATTAAACAAATAAATGGGTTTTGAGTCTACTTTTGAAGAGCTGAAGTGTGTTTGTCTTCCCGGATGTTACGGGGAGGGAATTCCACAGCCGGGGAGCAGTGGCTTCAAAGGATATGTTGATCCAAAGTTTTCAACAAATGTGTGCATGCAAAAAACTATTGCTAGTGAGGTTTGCGGAGACGCCGTGTAAAAAACTCTCTCAGTGAGTTGTGATGGTTCTGAAAAGAACTGGAGGCTTAACAACTCAATGTTTTGATCAGTATTCTCTGTGATCGTCATCAGGAGGATATTAAAAAGTAATTGAACAATGAATGCCTTTAGAGACTTGAATTTTCAATCAGACTTTTTAAGCGCAAAATTTTAAGAACAGTACTGTATTGATATAAAAACAAATGCCAATGTAATGATCTACATGTAGGACCTGTCACGTTTTAAATTTTTACACAGTTTATTTATATATTTGTTATATTTTAGGTGAAAATATTAATATCTGCTGGAGTCCAGATGGCCATACCATTGCTGTTGGTAACAAAGAAGATCTTGTTACTTTTGTTGATGCTAGGTCACAGCGTATAAAGACAGAGGAGCAGTTTAAGTTTGAAGTCAATGAGATTTCATGGAACAACAAGAATGACTTATTCTTCCTCACAAATGGGCACGGATGCATCAATGTTTTAAGGTAAAGTAAACTTTCAATGGAGAGAGATAATGATTTAAGTGATGTACTTTACAAATATTGGATTCATATGAGTTCATTGTAATTCACAATGTGAAATCTGGACTATTCCATTTAACAAGGTGAGTGTAACAGCCAGGGCCCAATTTCATAGAGCTGCTTAACGGTAAGCAAATTTTTGTGCTAACTGTAGCAGAAAAATTTGCTTAAGCATTAAGCGTATTTCACAGGTTAGCAAGAAAATAATACGGCCATCTTGCGCGTTCACAATGGATTTGCATGCATTTTCATGTGCTTACGGTTAGCAGCGCTACATGTATGAAATAGAAACTTGTGTATGTAAGCACAGAATCGGCCGTTCAGCAACTCGATGAAATTGGGCCTAGATTTCTAGGCCTGCGCGACTAGTGAAATTTACTACCCGTCTAGTCGCACTTCAAATATTCGCGACTTTGACACTAGTTGCGACTTTTTTCCCAAGTTGCATTGCGGTATTTTGCCAATGGTAAAATTCTCGATGTATGCACTGCAATGGACGCCATTGTTGGTAAGCAACTTTTGATGCAACAATATATCATAGCAGATAATGGAAATTGCTATAATTTCTATCAAATTTATAACAAAATATTTGCTTTATAACGAAATGGCACCCACCCCCCCTACCATATGCTTTACAGCACTAAACGAACCACAGAAATAAAGAAATACAGCAGCAAGGCAACAGCGATAGCAAGTTGAGCCCCCCAAGCTGGTTCATTCATTGTACAGGATTATATTCCATTATTCAATACACTAAAGGTAGTTTTACCCATGCTGCATAATTTATCAAGATTATTGAAGATTCAAAACTTGTCTTATACTATTTTCCTAACATAGTCTCCATCAACTAAATTAAATAACCTTGACCTTGACCTTGACCTTTTTGTATTATAAGTAATCCTGACAAGTGACTATGATTTCTGAAAAGATCTCCCTGCAAAAAAATAGCTGTCCTGTCCAACCCACACACAACAACTCGCTAACTACATGTGTATACATGTACTGTGTGATACTGCAGGGGAAAAAAAGGACTGCTCCTTTCTGCACGTGTATACATGTACATACATGTACATTATGTGTGACTTTTGTCTGTGCAAGTCATGCCCCTATTGCAGTACCGGACCTGGGAGCCAAAAACCTACATGTAAACTACTGTTAGGTAGACCCAAAAATTGAAATTCTTGATACTTTCGTCCCACCTTCATTGCATTTTAACTGCAATTTTTTTATCTGAGTCTGTCCTGAATCTTTGAGAAAAGGATCTCAGACCCTAGAGCAAGGACCACAATTTGTTTAATTGTCGTGTACAGCTTTAAACCAGGGCTTGTGATCAAAAAGTGAAGACTAGACGGTCTTGTGAAAAATAAAGATGTGTGGGTGGAAAAACAATTGGACTACAGTTTGCGGGGATAATAAATCAATAACAATTTCAAACCTTTTTATCAGCTTTGACTTTTATTTCTTTATTTTATTTCCAGCAAATAAAACAGCTAAAAAACCCTGTAATTGTGTTCTGTCTTGGCCGAGCCGATAAGAACACCAGACTTAAGCTCTGGTGTTTCTGATCAGCAGAGTGTGGGTTCGAGTCCCAGTCATGACACTTGTGTCCTTAAGCAAGACATTTTTAAGCTGCGGTAAGCAAATTATTGCTGCGTCCTTCAGATGGGACGAAAGCCATAGGTCCTGTGTTTCTTGTAATGCACGTAAAATAACCCAGTGCACTTATCGTAAAGAGAAGGAGTTCGCCTCGGTGTTCCTGGTCTGATTGGCTGCATATTGCACCACAGCACCTTGTAAACCATTACATGATGCTATAAAGGCACTTTGATATGAGCGCTTTGATATGCCCATAGGGGTGTGATAAAGTGCGATATAAGAACCCAGTGAGTGACAGATATGCGCGCTATATAAGAAGCCTCTATTATTATTATTATTAAACTGGAAAAAACATGATGCATCCCCATAGTGCTGCAGTTAGACCTTTACATAAAATCTTCAATAGTTCTGTTGAAGAAGGAGTAGTTCCCACCGTATGGAAAACTGCAGACGTCGTTCCCGTGCCAAAGTCACACCCACCTACATGTACATGTAGGTCAGTAGAAAGGGATATCAGACCAATCTCACTGACTCCCATCGCAGCTAAAGTGTTTGAATCCATCGTACTCCAATGGACAAAATAGACCCCAACCAATTTGGATGCATATCTGGGACTGGCACTCAGACGCTCTTGTGGAAATGGTGCATCGATGGTACGATCGGCGACTGACAAACCTGGTTGCTTCGTACGGATCCTGCTGTTGGATTACTCAAAGGCATTCGACCATATTAATCACCATATCCTCATCCAGAAACTCACAAACATCGGCCTGGATCATCACCTAGTACGCTGGATGGCTGCGTTACTGGTGGATAGAGCTCAACGCGTCAAAATTGGGCCTGTGCGGTCAGAGTTTGGTAAACCCCAGTGGTGGTGTCCCGCAGGGAACATTATCTGGACCCAAGGATTTCCTGGTCCAGATTAACGACCTGGAAACTCCATGCCCTTTGTACAAGTACGTGGATGACAGCACTATATTTGAAATCTGCAAGAAGGGGTCTGCGTCAGCACTTCAGGAATCTGCAGACATTGCTTCCCAGTGGTCTCTGAGGAATGACATGAAAATCAACGCTTCAAAGACCAAAGAACTCCTTATTTGTTTTTGTAAGGACCCATCTCATTCAGCCAATTTGCCTAACATATCAGTTGATGGTAACACCATTGATAGAGTCACACAGGTCAAAGTTTTGAGAATAATACTGTCCTAAGACCTAACTTGGAATGCTCATGTTGACCACATAGTTCGTAAGGCTTGTAAAAGACTGTATGTCATGCTGTATCAGCTGAAACGTGCAGGTGTGTATCAAGCTGACCTACATAAAATTTACTTGTCAGTGATAAGACCAGTTTTAGAATATGCCTGCCAAGTATCGCACAGCAGCTTGCCTAACTACATGTACTTGTCCTGCAAGATAGAAATGATTCAGAAGAGAGCCATAAGGTTTACATGTATATACCCAGGGCAGAGTTACAATGTATAACCCTACATTAGTTTCTCTCGGCATCCAATCACTGCATGAAATACGTAATGAATTGTGCATGGCTTATTTTCAGAAACTCCAGGATCCGTCTCATAAATTACACAGCCTCCTCCCCCATCCCCGTGAAGTGTCATATAATCTAAGATACAGTATGCCCCTTCCCAGGACCCGCACAGATACATGTAGGTTTAAAAATTCTCTTATCCCATGGTGCCTTTTTAATCAGTAGCTTTTTAACCAGTAGATTCGTCAAATGAATTTTTAAGGATAATTGCAGTTATTGTATCCAATTGTATTTGTTAATTTTTGTGTGTGTATTTTAAGCTGTTATAATTATATGTAACATGTGTATACGTAATCAGAACCCGCACAGATAGGTCTGAAAATTCTAATATCCCATTGTTCATTATTAATCAGTAGCTTTTTATCAGCAGCTTCGTTAAATGAGTTTTTAAGATAATTGTACTTAATTTTAAAATGATTTTTTATATCCTGAAAATAACTGGTAGTTTCTTAACGTAATCTCCTTTCTTTTTAATCTGCTTGTTTTCTTATGTTTTAGCTTGGGATCATTGTTCGTGGTATTTAATTTGCATTTGTTTATCTCTTTTATGTGTATTTTATGCTGTTATAATTTTATGTAAAATTTGTGTATTATGTAATCCAACCTAACAGTTGCCAATAAATATATTATCCTATCCTATCCTAAATAATTTGTAAACCTCTGCTGCTGGCTGCAGCCATTTTAGTAGCTCGTTGAAGACCACCACCCCCATGAGCATCCAGACCAATAACAAGCACAATGTAACTAAAGAATATGGATGAGTCTGCATAGTGCATTGTAAATGGCAGGTCTCTAAGAGTAAGTGTATCACAGAGTGTGTGTGTGTATTACATTGTACTTGTACATGTATAGGAATTCCTGACCTGGTAAAGTTGATCCATTCAACTGTGGAGGTTTAAAGGATTTTGTTGTGTTGTATTGTGTCTTGAAGGGTTGTGTCATTGATCGTGTTTTGTAAGTATATTATGTCCTCAGGAATAGTCATGAGCAACATTTTGTTTTTTTAGTTGTGGCGGCGTGGCTGACCGGTTTGTTGAAAAGCGGCTGTCGCGACTCAACATAGCAATCAATAGTTGCAACTTCGACACTAGTCGCCCAGGCTTACAGATTTCACCGAGCGCTTATATTCTGCGGCAATGCACAAACAAAATATGTTCAATATTTGTTATCAAAAACACAAAATGAATAAGGAAACTCGATCATACACCCTCTACTCTAAAATTGTATTTATTTGTTTTTAAAACTAAAAAAGTGAACAACTCCATGTAAATACAATGTACCAACCTTGGTACACCATGACACAATTGGGAAACGATTATTTTGGGATTGACACTGCGCAGGGTCCAAGTATTATCCATATTTGGACAATATTAAATTGTGGTGCATTGCGGCAGTAAGACATGGCAAGCAAATACATGTAGGTGAAACATAACACGTGTTCCACAAATCAAAAGGCTTCAATATTTATGGTTTTAGTCTTTTATGGAATTTTAAAGCCCTAAGTGAAACCATTAAACAGTGACAACCATAGGTTTTTTTCTTAACCAAATTTTGTTCTCAGAAACGTTATACATGTAGTTTTTAGGAATTTCAATTAAATGTTCAAGTTTTTTTTTACAAGGTTAAAGATTGCCCTCAGACTTGTTAGCCAACTAATGTTGATGTTGTAGAACAAAATGTGAACTGACTTGCAGTTGCAACAACAAAACAGACATGCAGACATTTTGTGTAAATAAATATGAAACTCGTGGTAATGGCACCAGTTCCAGTTGAATGAGCTAAAACAATAAAAACCTTGAAGAGTCATAGCTCCTTATTGCAATGATGTATTGGATTGAAACTTGCTTTGTTGGCATGAAAGTTATGCAAGACCCTGGCTGCAGTGACAGTTGAGATCGTCTGAAAGCGTTCTGTAGAAGTCAACAACTACACTGTACATGTACAGTGTATGCATGTCCCCAAATTGTTTCAAGCACCACATGCTCCATCGATACACCTGGTACAACAATGACAATGGCTACACCCTTGCCGAGAAATACAGCCAGCAATACATTACCAACTGCTGTGTCAGGCGAGGATAAACTTTGGCAGTGACAACCATCTGCTCAAAAACGCCTTACAAACACCTTGCACCAGACAAGGTAGACGAAGATACATATGTACAACAAATCTCCCAGCAAGCCAAAACCTGATATCAAGACATTGCAGGACCCCACCATCCAAAAGAAACTTTTTCATAGCATTCAGCAAAGGTTCCTGAATCTCCACCCATAAGGAATGTGTGACTGAAGTGTCAGAAGAGGATTATTGATTTCCTTACCTCAGCAGCTTAAAGACCAAACAAAATGCCTCCCACTAACCCACTCCATTTTAAACATCATTTATTTATTAGTATCTAATGCTGGTTTTTTACACTTTTCTTGTACTGTAAAAAAAAAAAAACACTCCGCAGAAAAGGCGTCCAGAAACATAAACGCCTGTAACCGATGGTGGTAGCAAACATATTGCTCTAAATAGTGACGTAGCTGGACGTGTGAGACAACGACATGACTATTACCCGCCTGCAACTGGCACAAAGTTTGACAAGTTGTATTTTGAGTTTTACACATGCGATTAAAACACAGCAAACAGTCGTAGATATGAGAGCGCAATTTAAAGATGACATTAGTCTAAAAATAACACATGGTCCCCACATGGCTGTCCACCTAAAAGGGTTCAAAGGTCGGCAGTTCTATCACCAATGCATTATGAGGCTCAAAGTGCTGTGTGTGTGTGTGAGAGTGCACTGTACAATGTGTATGTTGACCAGTCTCACACGTGCAATGTACACACAATGGCGACGGCTTCTCTCGCAATAAACTTATTGGTGTTTTTACACACGGAATACCGTAATTTGAAAGGATTTTACTAGGAGTTTTAGGTAAAGACTTAATCTGTTGTTAGCAGAGGCATACATGTAGGTTTTCAATTCCAAAGGTATGTAGTGATTATTTTCAATCACTTTTGCAACGTAATAAACGTTTCCTTCATGTATGTACTCCAAACAATGTTTTTTAATTTGTGTTGATCTGTTTTGTTTCCAACCTCAAAGCATCAAAAAACAAAATAACTGTGAAAATCATTCAAAAGATTATTTCATCCTCTACAAAATAAGCCCTACAAGTATTGAAAGAAAGTAATCACAACGAAAGTTATCTAGGATTTCTAGGTACGGCTGGGAATCTTGTGAATTTTCGTGGTTCGGTGATGACAATCAGAGCGTATTTCCTTACTCCTCCCCCCATGATCAGAGAAATGTATTGAATTTTAACGACAACCTGTTTTCTAGAACACCATGAAACTTATGTAAACTTCACTCAAGGATTTCATTCACTGAATGTAAGTTTTTATGTAGTAAATTTAACATGAAAATTAGGAAAGTGTTTTGTGCTGCTAAAAGTCAGTTGTGTGACGACCTTCACTTCCATGCTATGTTCTTGGTATTACACAACACAACACGACTTGGCACAGTAAACAGACGTTTAGTTGTCTCACACATCCAGCTACACGTGTACGTCATCTTGAAAGCCTCTTGGAAAGTGTTCCCGACGGCTTTTGTTTCATTTTCTGCAGTGCTCACAATGCTAGAAAATGGCAAAGCTGCAAATGGCATCCCTGCCACGAAGTACAAAGAAAGTACGGACTTGCTGATTTGTGAAAAGAAAGCCTTTTTACTATCACGTACAATACCCAAGTTCTTGGGACATACTAAGCTAGTCACTCTATGGAAGGGCGTTTCAACATGTTCAAAGGGAAGTATGAAAGATCCAAAGGCATACAGGAGTCCACAAATTGGTTCCTTACTTCCAGTCTCTGCAAAATCATAGTCATCATCATTATCATTTGTATTGACCAACAACAGGGCTTCACTGGTCAGGGCACAGCAGATGGCATCCTTATCACAAAAAGAATTCAACAAATCACAAACAAAATGAAAAAGTCTGTGTACCTGATGTTTGTAGATCTATAGTGCAGCATTCGTCTATGTGGTGAGAAAATTGATGTTCAAGTCAGTGTTGTAATCGAGACCTGGAAGTCCAAGACCGAGACCAAGACCGAGACCAGACCTTCCGAGACCGAGACTTTTGCAGTCCGAGACCAAGGTGTCCAAGACCGAGACCGAGACCGAGACCTACCCCACGTATACATACAATTGTGTAAAAACAAAAAGAATTAAGGTGATATCAGCTTTAAAAAATACCGAGTATGCAAGCTAATAAAGTTAAGCACTGCTATAAAGATTTAGAAAATACACAATCACATTTAAGTTTCCACCAAAACTTTACACTTTTTATTTCAAGACATAATTTGTTTAATCTTTATATTGATTTACAAAGATAACAAGTCATACCGGCATGAAGTCCAGGCTGTGACATCTCGTTTTCAGTATGCTGATCGATCTGTTTAAATCACACATCACGCAGTGCAAACGGGTGAACAACTTTTTGGGGAAAATCCACTTCCAACACCGCCATTTTTCATTCTGATTGACATGGGATAATAGTAGTGTGATTTGGTTATCTTCCTTGATACCGAGGTTTGAATTTGAACTAAACTTCAATCTGCTTACGTACGCGTTTCAGGTGGCGTGTGAAGGCCGAAGTTGTTCCGCATGTTTCCGATATAATTTTGGAACAAAATTTACACTCGGCACAATGTTTGTTGTTGTTCTTCTCCAGTTTGCCACTACCTGGAAGTTCCTTGTGATTTTTTAAACCAAACAAAATATCAGCTTGACATTACGATTACGACGATTAAAATGGAGAATGCGAGAAACTAAAAATACAACTATGACGAGTACGTAGGGACGAGGCGCTGGAAGACCAAGCAAATGCATTACCAACACATTGGCAACCACAGCAGCATGGAGCATACAGCGTGTAACCAGTGAAACACAGGTACCATTCAGAATTCGGCAAGCTACATGTAGTTTTTACTCCAGCTTCAATCTCCACCTTCAGCCTAAAAATTGTACTATGTATGGTGCGTGTTTTGAATGAAGACTAAGCAGCACATTGCAATGTCAGCGTGCGGGTGTGAGAAACACGAACGGCGGTATTTATCAACAAAGCAACATGGCTCTAGGCCAAGTCGACGTATTTCCTGTAGGAAAAACATTATTTGCTGTGGTCTCGAGGGGTCTCAAGGGTCGAGACCGAGACATTGGCAGCCAAGACCAAGACCAAGACCGAGACAAAGACCGAGACCAGTTATTCTGTGACCGAGACCAGCACTTCCGAGACACCAAAAAAAGGTCTTGATACGGTCTCGAGACCGAGACCAGGTCTCGAGACCTATATGTACAACACTGGTTCAAGTCCATCTGCCAACGCTTTCCTCCTACATTGTAGTGCAAACACAACACTCATCCAACTGCTGGTGACATTCTCTGAATATACCACACAGTTGTCGCAGAAACACCTGATGGTCTGATAGACCAGAATCGCCCCTACTCTACAACCTCGACATGGACTGTCTTATATGAATTATTCATGAACTTAAGTGAGAAAAGAGAATAATATTTGTGGAACTCACATGCAGTCAACAGCAACAACAAGGGAAGAGCGTAGCAATAATACACACCAAAGTGAACAGTTTATGGATTGGGAAGATGCAGAAAATCTTTAAAAAGGGATAGGTAGGTGCTCTAGGATCTTTCATTCAATAATTCGAAGACGAAATTGAAGATCATCAACTACAAATATGCATCAATGTCAATAGTTCCACATGCCCAGATATCATTGCCACCCTCAAAAACACGCCTATTGAGAATTTGTTAAAGACTATTAAAGACTATTAAATCTGTAACCTGTGCCATCTTGGATTAGAAGCGCGCAATCTAAAAAAACTCCTGGATTAGAACATCCGCCATCTCGATTGTTTGGTATGGCAACATCTCTGACTGTCTTCGCTGCGGTTGCCTAAACTGCCAGGGTGCCAGACGCTGTAGACGGTCATTCAAACTGCCGTTGGGCAAGTCGCCTGGTTGTCTGGTTGAGCTGGGCCTCCTGGTTGGTCGAAGGCGAGCGATCACTAAAAAACTAGTTTGACGCGGAGCGATCCCTTTAGGGATCCAAATATTTACAAATTAATAAATAACTAGCTCTTATATAGCGCATTTTACAATAACATCTTAATGCACTTTACATTAGTGTCCTGGTCATTGGGCCAATAACATTCCTTTTAATCTTTCTCAGCTCCCTGGGGAGTACACAGCCCTGAGCTGCTGTGGTGCTCAGAAGGCTTTTTCAAACACAATATCAACCTCTACCCTCGTACATGTAGGTACCCAATATTACCCCTGGGTGAAGAGAATTAGCAGTTATAGCGAAGTGTCTTGCTCAAGGACACAAGCATCATGACCGCGATTTGAACCCACACCCTGATGACTTTAAACTACAAGAACTTGAATCCGATGATCTAAACCACTCGGCCATGACACCCTATAAACTACAAACTATCCGTGAATATGAATCACACAATGCCTGAATTTTCTCAGATGCAACAAAGAAATCAAACAAGGTGACACTAAGAACACAGAATCAAAGTGATTTAATGATAAAACTTCAAATATGATTAAGTTAAACAAATGTACATTCAGAACAGATCTTATACAAAATAAGAATATGGGCGAGTACTTCAACAGGGTTGGGATACGGGCAAGTACTTCAGCAACAGAAGATACAGCGAGGATCAAACACATTCTGGCAAACGATCAACTCCAGGAGTGAAAACAGTTCTCTGCCGATATGACTATGAGCTATCACGGGGTAAACTCACTCCGGCAAATGTCCAGCTAAGAAGAAGAAACAACAACGGGTACACAATCTGACACCCGTCACAAAATATGGGGAAGAAGACCCCAAGGTACAGAACTGTAGACATGGTAGAATTAGCTGGAAAATGTCCTTTCCATATTGAAATTCCGCTCTTCACTGCACTTTCCAGAGCCTTCGAAAACACATTTCTAGAACATTCATTAACGGATTTAAGCACCACCCACTTGGGTCAACGGACTTACACACAGAGAATGCGCGCAGCACATAGAAGTTTTATGCACATGCATACATGTAAGGGTATCCCGGTTGGTCAAAGGCGGAGTGATCACTCAAAAATCTGGTCTGACACGGAGCGATCCCTTTAGGGTGATGGCCTCTGACTTCCAAGAAATCTCCTGAAGTGCTGTGTTCCGGAGTGACTCATTACATGTAGCTGTTTCGCAGACGGATCTTCAGATCGGTTCACTCCTTGCCCTTTGCCTTCTGACCCGCACCATTTTGTCCGGGTGACTCCCGTATGGTACATGTAATTGTGGGTTCGAGGAGGGTGCCAGATAGGACAAATGTTTACCGAATTGGCTGTGTAATGAAATGTTTGATTGGCTGTTTCTCACGGACCTTCAGATTGGTACATGTGTAGATGTGGGTGATTGTTTTTTAGCAGGGCTTGGGAACAGGCTTCGCTGCTAAAAATGCAATACTTTATGTATCTTTTTTGCAGGACTTGAGCGCAGAAAAGTATGGGTGAAATTGGCTGCTAAAAATGCAATACTTAATTTTTGGACAAACAATCCTATAACACGGTGCTTATAAACATTTTAGCCTCGATCAGTACTATCCAATGGCCAAAACTTGGTTTCATAGTTTTTGATTTTAAAAAGGGGCACTTTTTCTCAAGCAAGTGTTTTCCTTTAGTGATGCTTGAACTGTATTTTCATCCAAACAATTAAACTTAACTTTCATACAGTTTTTCCTTTTTTTTATTTGCTTCAAAGGTTACTCTTTTGTACAAATGTAGTCGGGTTTGTGATACTCAAGGCCTGCCATGCAGATATGATGCTCAATGTAACAAATAAACAATGATCTAATAAGCACAACCCAATGTACATGTATGCAATGAAGGTCAGTGGACAACCCAACTTTTTGCTTCATATGTCTTGCTATAAGGCTCTTCCACAATGGTCACCAAGTGACGCGAGTGACTTGGAGGTCCTTGGATATGGGTCCAATCAGCATAACCCATTGTGTTTAACGAACCGACCTTCATCTTAATTGCTCATTTGTTCGCTCATTGCTTATGACCTCCGACCTACGGGCAAATCGGACCATTTTTCAGGGCCTACGTCATCCAAAGTACATCAAGTTGGAAGTCAACAACCATCAGGTCAAAATTTTTGGAGCACATTTTTACACTTCACCCACCTTTTATTTTGGCTCTCAAATCTGTGTGATATTAAAAATGTTGACGGCCAACAAAATATTACTGAGGCCCGACGCTCTGTATTCTCCTTATTGTGGTGCACCCTTATTCAACTGGCAGGGGACCTACTCATATGTGGAAGGAAAGAAACAAAGTGCAATGAATAAACTGAATTAAACAATTTATCGCACCAGCGATAAGTTCAATATACATGTAATAGGCCTACCAGGCCAATTACTGGCATAATTGAATTAAAATGCTGCTCAAAACAAGAACAAAATAATGCACATTTATACAAGTATTTGCCATTTGTCTTCATCAAGATCATTTGTTAGATTGACATGTCCTCATACCGGTCCACTTTAAAAATTGATAATTGCTTACTCATTGACTGAATAATACATGTAGCATGAAACTAATTTCAAGATAAACTAGAGATCAGGTGTTTGTAAAAACGAACACAGAGGGGTTTCGGTTGGTGGAACAAAAAGATAAAATATCATGATTTTATACTGAAACTTACATGTCATATCCAATAGGTTAATTGTAGTCGTATACCCTAAAGAAACTCTTCGTACTGTTTGGACCATAAGGGAGATATGATTTTAATTTTTTGAGCTTCATGTGTGAACCGGAAGGAAAGGCCAAAGTGGGGGGTCATGTTTTTGAATAAAATTTGAATTTTGTCATCGACATAAGCTACCACACGACACCAAACTTTTGAGTTTATGACATGTGGTTCAGAAGATATGATTTTTAAAATGTGCACTTCCTGTTTGGACTGGAAGGAAAGGTGAAAGTGAGTTCAGATTTTGAATAAAATGCAACTGTGTCATTATAGTTACAAGATGGCACAAGATTATGACCTTATGATATGTGGTTCAGGAAATGTGTTGTTTTTTATTTGAACTTCCTGTTTTCACTGGAAGAAAAAGGTCGAATTGGGGTCATGTTCAAGAATTATAAAGTTAATTCTGTCAAATGTTAGAAGACGACACAAATAACATGACTTTTTGACATGTGGTTCAGGAGTAATGATTTTTTTAATTTTAGAGCTTGCTGTTTGTAGCGGAAGTAAAGGTCACAGTGGGTCACGCTTCTAAATAAAATGTTACATGTGCTGTAAGCTACAAAACGGCACAATAATTTTAACTGATACGGTTGAGGAGATATGATTTTTTAACAATAAACTTTGAATTAATGTAATTTTAACACCTGATGACGAAACGATGACGAAAAGGTGTCTTTTATACTAATTTGTTTTATAAGCTACAATATGGAATAAGAGTTGTCCCTGTGCAATGCCTTGGAACAAAAACCCTGAAAATTGAAAGATTTCCCCTTTTGGTTTAGATTTAACACACATTGATGGAGGGCGCTATAACAGCTGGTGACCTCGTAATAATAGTAATTGAAAGATTGGTTCTCAAACAGATTCTATTATGCATGCAACCTAGCATCAGAGAACAGTACGCCATACACAGTACGCCAAATACAGTTTAAAACCTGCAAAAATAGCGCACCGCGCCACAATTTTATTTACCACACAGGCCATAGGACAGGAATTGTGGCGAGAGAAATCCTATGACTTTACGTGTTAACATCTTCACGTTAAGCTTACTTCACGTTTGATACTGTAGCTTATAAAAAATGCGGCGCAGTATGGCAATCTCCAACACAATGCAGTGATTGCGCAATACAGCAAGCTATATAGCCATGGTGTCAGATTTGTCACTCGTTGATTGTCGTGGAAATACATTGTACTTTGATTAGTTTTAATGGCCTGGAATAACTCTTAGTAAAAGCATTTGTGTTTTCAAAACAATTTTTATGTTATTGAACTTATTTTGAAAAGTTGTGTTTTACGACAACCAAATACTTACACTTTTCAGAGCCATGCGTTTTGTACACACATACAAAAGGCGCAATAAATGATGTCATGGTGACGTCGTTCGATGTTTTAAACCACCAAACACATCTACAGTATCCAACAGAACAAGTATATAATTGAAAAAAGTTTGATGATCGGGCGTATACTTTTTGAGATATGGCGGTCTAAAAATTTGCTAATTAAATATTAATTCATTATACATGTAACTAAGTCAATTAATTAATTATGTTCAGATATTTATGTTTTATGCTAAATTTCATGACCTAAGCTTTGATATGGTATATAACTTGTACGATACGACAGGGGTCAAAATTAACTACATTTTCAAGGTAGCCCACAGGGCTAGTAACCCTGAATAAATTTCAGTAGCCCTGGCTGGATTTTTGTTTCCTTCTGTATTGCATTGATTTAATTTGCTTTCATATACTAGGCGCCAAGCTAACATTATGTTGACAAAAACCAAACTATGACCATACCCTTTCATTGTAAAAAAGATTAGAATAAAACAATAAAAAACAGTCTATATATACTCACAAATTTTTTTTTTTTTTGAAGGAGGTTTAACTCCTTCCAAAACTCCGCCACATGATGCCGGTCGCCGGTGGTCCACGCCGCACAAAAACTTTCCATCAATCACCGGCCGCGGCACCTTCTGAAATTTGTTGTATTGTGTTTGGTTGGTTCTCACTACAATAATCAGGTTCCATCTGAATGACTGCGGAAACCAGTTGATTCTGCACGTGCGTGCCGGTGTGTCATTTTATATTGACACTGTTGAGTTAAGCACAACTAAGATTCTGCTGCGCACACACTGTCAGTGGAAGTATTTTTGTGGCAGTGCAATACTTGTTGTCATGTCGAATCAGATTTGTGGTCTTGCGGCGGACGTTACGTTGGCACAATCAACCAGTTAACCAGACGATGCGTTTTTTTTTTTACATGCCATTATGCTGCATTATGGGTGTGCAGTGTGAGTGTGTGCGTGTACGTCATGTAAGTTTAGTTATTTATTGCAGGCAACATGATGAGACTTGCCCTTATTGTTATGACAGCGCTAGCGCGACAGTGATCTGATATCAAAAATTTATTATCGTCCGCTAACGAAATAAAAACAAGAGAAAATTCTACAACTTATTGTTTACACAGAAATAATTATGTTTGTTAAGATGTGAATTTGCTTTATTTTTCCACTATAGCCTGCCGGGCTACTATAAAACTGGGGGAAACGGTAGCCCGGCTGTCAATCTGGTAGTCCCGGGCTAGTGGACTTCCGGCTATTTCGACCCCTGTACGACATTGTTAAGTTTAAGATTATCTGATAACAAAATCCGTGTACAAAACCTGATTTATTGGGGGTTTCGGCCTGGTAGCTGAAACGCCTATTGTTTTTGTACAGATTTGTTTTGTTTTTATTATTATCTTTCTTTACATCCTTTTTCCATAGCATTTAAACGTAAAAATTTGTTATCGCTTGATCTCAGGAACTACAGTCTTAAAAGACACAAACAATACATAAAATGAAAGCATGTGCTCTAACTTAGATCCATCAGCAGTTGTTTTGAGTGTTTTTTGTTTCTTTCTTGACGATATTACCAATTTAAAAACGTATTTTGAGACAAAGACAAACACGATGGCCCGAGTGTGTGTACATTGCACGTAAAAAAACACTGTACATGTACAGTGTATATAGCATATTGTACGGCCATCCACACACACAGCCAATTCCAGACAATTCCAACGCGTAGCATCGTTCGTTCTGACCTTTGGACCTGCTGGGTTCACTGCTTCGCTATATTATGGTTTATCTAACGATGGCATAATTAACAATGGTGGACTTGTATTAGCGCCCTCTCACTCGTGGAGAGTCCTCGAACTATTAAACACGGAAGCGTTTTGGGATATGAAGATAAGTAAAGACAATTTAATACGGCCATGCATTTAGGGATATTTAGACAAATACAAATAATTAAATATGGAAGCGTTTTGGGAGTTTCTACGTAAAATTGCACATCGTCTGAACCATAATACATTATGTCAGAGAGTTATAATCTTTGTACTTCCAGTCCCAACAGGAAGTTCACAATTAAAAATCATATCTTCTGAACCACATGTCATAAACTCAAAAGTTTGGTGCCGTCTGGTAGCTTATGTCGATGACAAAATTCAAATGTTATTCAAAAACATGACCCCCACTTTAGCCTTTTCTTTCGGTTCACACATAAAGCTCCAAAAATAAACTAGACATTAGGTGTTTGTGAACAAACACAAAGCTGTTCCGTGTATTATTGTTTTGCTTCGATTAAGTGCTTCAAAGCTTTAAAGTTGGTCTGATGTCAAGATAGAAGAATCTTGACCTTTGACAGGCCCTTTTTCACTTAGTGTGCCTAAAAACCTAAACCTGGTCTTCATTCTGATACTGGATCGAAAGGAGCTTTTAAACCAGAAATAAAGGTCAACATGGGGGTCATGGTAACCCTTGTCTAACATTTAATGCTCAAAGGGTATAAAACTGAAAAGAAATTGAAAATCGCGTGTGTAGTTCTTGAGATAGGGTCCCACTTCCGGTTGACCCAAAAGTAAAGGTCAACATGGGGGCACGGTTACCTAAGGCTAATCTCCAATGCCCAAGGAGTCTATAACTGAAAAAAGTTCGGAAATCGGTTGTGTAGCTCTTGAGATATGGTCCCACTTCCGGTTGACCCGGAAGTAAAGGTCAACATGGGGTCACGGTTACCCAAGGCTAATCTCCTGTGCATAAGGAATCTATAACTGAAAAAAGTTTGAAAAATGGTTGTGTAGTTCTTTAGATTTGGTCCCACTTCCGGTTGACCTGGAAGTAAAGGTCAACATTGGGTCACGGTTACCCAAGGCTAATCTCCCGTGCATAAGGAATCTATAACTGAAAAAAAGTTTGAAAAACGGTTGTGTAGTTCTTGAGATTTGGTCTCACTTCCGGTTGACCCGGAAGTAAAGGTCAACATGGGGGTCACGGTTACATAAGGCTAATCTATAATGCCCAAGGAGTCTATAACTGAAAAAAGTTTGAAATCGGTTGTGTAGTTCTTGAGATGGTCCCACTTCCGGTTGACCCGTTAGTAAAGGTCAACATGGGGTCACGGTTGCCCAGGGCTAATCGCAAATGCCCAAGGAGTCTATAACTGAAAACAGTTTGACGATCGGTTGTATATATTTCGAGATATAGTGGTCTCAAGATTGGCTAATTAAATATTCACCTCGCTGTAAATGGGCTAATTAATTAAGAATTTTAAAAAAAATTACATTGAGAGTTAAGTTCATGTACTACTAAGCTTCAATTTAATATAGGATCTAACTCTTTCATACTTTTACGCTTAGGATATTAGGTCACATGCATGGTTGTGTAAACAGTTTTTTTTTACTTGAAATTTTGTTTATGAAACTGCTGTTACATGGGTCACCAACTGTTTCAGAAACGGTATGTTGACAAAAAATTACCCTGAATGCTCAGGCTTATACATAAGCCTGTGACAGTTACACAGTTAAGTGACAGATGTTACGGTTAAATGTTCACATTTGTACGGTTCGGATAAACGTTGAAAAATTCACTTAAAAAGTGCCGTGTTATGCTGACCATAATAACTGCGATCACGATTTTCACAGCACAATATCCCATAAAACACACACACATATCATTCCCAATTTACAGACTCGTAGTCTTTGTTATTTCAATACAACTGTGCGTGCAGCAATTTGTGAGAAACATTAAACGCTAGGGGGCGTTCCACAACAATTCGATTGCGCAACATGCTCGCTTTTGCAGGTGCGCAAAGTCAAAATTCTGCAATAAAGAAGGAAGACACAATGTTTTTGATCACATGCTGGTTGTGTAAACAGTTTTTTTTACATGAAATGTTGTTTATGAAACTGCTGTTACACGGGTCATCAACTGTTTCAGAATTACGGTTACACGTTTACAAAAAAATAACCATGAATGCGCAGGCTTATACGTAAGCCTGTGACAGTTACACGGTTAAGTGACGGATCTTACGGTTAAACGTTCACATTTGTACGGTTCGGATAAACGTTGAAAAATTCACTTGAAAAGTGCTGCGAAATGCTGACCATAATAATTATTGCCACACCTATATCGTTTCCAATTTACAGGCTTAATTCTTCGTTATTTCATTACTTTGCGTGCGGCATTAGTTGAAAGAAACATTGAACGCTAGAGGGTGTTCCAAAACAAATCGATTGCACGGTTACCCGGTTAACCAAACGATAATCTTGTTAATCGTTCAAATGTTAACGATTGGGATCAGCGTAAACAAATTCACTTGAAAAGTGCTGCGAAAATTGTGACTATTTAGTGTCAGAAAACGGTTACACGTTTAAAAAAAATATATGAGTGTGCGGGCTTATACGTAAGCCTGTGACAGTTACACGGTTAAGTGACAGATCATCCGGTTAATCGTTTACATTTGTACGGTTCGGATAAACGTTGAAAAGTGTTTTGTTAGTATAATATAGTCCCTAGGAAAAAAAAAACGCAGGGCCCAAATTTATGGCCAGCTTAATGCTGAATTCTGCGCTATGGGGTCACCATTCTCTGCTTAACGAGCAAGCAGCACAGAATTTCTGCACTAGCTGTGTAAGCGTAGAATGCCTAATGTTAACTACGCAAGCACACAAAATGCCATGCTAACCCGTGTAATACGCTTGACATAAGCACAGAATAACCTGCTTCGTCAGTAAGCGCCGATCCTAAGCTTACGGTAAGCAGAGCCATAAAATTGGGCCCTGATGTATTTAGATTGATGAAAATTTTTTTTAATTGTAAATATTGGTTGTTTCAGAAACTGTTTACCTTGTTTGCAGTTTTCTATAATATAAAAACACTATTGTTGTGTCTTTGTAACGATTAGTATGTTCTTTCTGGGCTAAAGTAGTAAATATGGGGTAAGGGTTTATTGTTAATTTTTGTTCTTCACCCCCAAACTAGCACTGACCGTTTATCAAGGTAATTTCTCTTTTGTACACCTTTCCTCAATCAGCTCTTTTTATTGTTTATTGCAACCGCCATCAAGTTTTGTAACTGATTCATCGCGGTTTCCTGAAGTAATTCCTTTGCACAAGAAACTTTAAACATATCGTTTTCCGGCGAACGGGACCCAAGCGCAGACAAGTTTGCCAGGCCAGAAATATCGCCAAGAAAACGGCGCTCTAATTCTTTACGTCCACGCTGAAATCTGAATAACTATCCGATTACACGACGCTGCGCTGATAGCAAGACAAATTCTTTTCGATTCTTGTGAATGAGCGTAGACTTGTGTCAGTCGGCGACAGGAATGATGACTCTATGTATATTCTACAAAAACGTCAACAACACGGGTCATAAATTGGGTTTAGGACTTGAACGAGTCTAGGAAACATAAGAAACAGCACCGTTAAACTCATATAGCGCCGTCAATCTGTTTAACAGAATGAGGGTGCTATACGAGTTTAACGGTGCATTTTTTTAACTTAAAAAAAGGTGAACAATTTACTAGTTGTCGTTTATAAACACATATCAAATTCTAGTCAGAGTGCCCATGGCGTTCAATTTGCCTGAGAATTTGGTTTTTTTTTCTACTGTCAATGTTTTAATAAGTTTTGATGCTTTTAAACTGGCCGTCACTATAATCTTTCTTGTTTTAAGAAACATTTGTGTAATCTAGGACGTTAAATTTGAGCCTAATTGAAAAATTATGTTTTTAGAAGTCGGATTTGTTTTCCCTACCTCCATGTGTTTTGTACACGGGCGAAAACGCGCAATAAATGACGTCATTGTGACGTCGTCTGTAATTTTAGGCCAAAAGGCACATCTACAGTATCCCAGAAGTCTAAAACAGAAAAAAGTTTGACGATCGGGGCTATACTTTTTGAGATATGGTGCTAACAAGGTTGGCTAATTAAATATTCACCTCGCTCTTAAGTGGCTAATTAATTAAGAATTTTAACATTTATTACATTTAGAGTTAAGTTCATGTACTAAGCTTCAATTTGATATTATGATCTCACTCTTTCGTATTACGCTCTAGGATATTAGCTCTATACAAAAAACGTGTGCAAATGCTATGGGATTTAGGCGGAAACAAAGAATAATAATAAAAACAAATAAAAATCTCGACGAAAACAAAAGCTGTTCCGACAGCTAGGTCGGAACAGCTAATAAAAACTAGACATTAAGTGTTTGTCGACAAACACAAAGCTGTTCCGTGTTTTTTTTTTTCGATTAAGTGCTTCAAAGTTTTAAAGTTGGTCTGATTTCAAGATAGAAGACTCTTGACCCTTGACAGGCCCCTTTTCACTTAAGTGTGCCTAAAAACCTAAACCTGGTCTTCATTCTGATACTGAATCGAAAGGAGCTTTTAAACCAGAAATAAAGGTCAACATGGGGTCATGGTAACCCTTGTCTAACTTTACCTCCATGGTCTAACATTTAATGCTCAAATGGTTTATAACTGAAAATAAATTGAAAATCGGTTGTGTAGTTCTTGAGATATGGTCCGGTTGACCCAGAAGTAAAGGTCAACAAGGGGTCACGGTTACCCAAGGCTAATCTCCAATGCCCAAGGAGTCCATAACTGAAAAAATGAAAATCGGTTGTGTAGTTCTTGAGATATGGTCTCACTTCCGGTTGACCCGGAAGTAAAGGTCAACACATTGTCACGGTTACCCAAGGCTAATATCTAATGCCCAAGAAGTCCATTACTTTAAAAAGTTTGAACGATCGGTTGTGTAGTTCTTGAGATATGGTCTCACTTCCGGTTGACCCATAGGTAAAGGTCAACATGGGGTCACGGTTACCCAAGGCTAATCACCAATGCCCAAGGAGTCTATAACTAAAAAAAGTTTGAAAATCGGTTGGGTAGTTCTTGAGATATGGTCCCACTTCCGGTTGACCTGGAAGTAAAGGTCAACACGGGGTCACGGTTACCCAAGGCTAATCTGCAATGCCCAAGGAGTCTATAACTGAAAAAAGTTTTAAAATCGGTTGTGTAGATCTTGAGATATGGTCCCACTTCTGGTTGACCCGGAAGTAAAGGTCAACATGGGGTCACGGTTACCCAAGGCTAATCTCCAATGCCCAAGGAGTCTATAACTAAAAAAAGTTTGAAAATCGGTTGGGTAGTTCTTGAGATATGGTCCCACTTCCGGTTGACCTGGAAGTAAAGGTCAACACGGGGTCACGGTTACCCAAGGCTAATCTGCAATGCCCAAGGAGTCTATAACTGAAAAAAAGTTTTAAAATCGGCAGTGTAATTCTTGAGATATGTTCCCACTTCCGGTTGACCCATAGGTAAAGGTCAACATGGGGTCACGGTTTTCCAAGGCTAATCTGCAATGCCCAAGGAGTATAGAACCGAAAATAGTTTGAAAATCGGTTGTGTAGTTCTTCAGATATTACAGAGACAAGTTTGGCTAATTAAAACTTCACACTGCTATCATTTAGTGATTAACTAATTAAGAATGTTTGTAAATAACATCTAAGGATTACTTCTGGGCGAACTGAGATAAGTCCCATTCTTGACAGGCTTTCACAATACGATCTGTATTCCAGAGTAACGAAACAAAAGTAGGTGACTGGACCTAATCAAAAAAGCACAGCGTTGTAGCCACGGTTGTGTTTTGAATCACCTAAACGTCACCAAAACGTTTGTGTTTTGTACACTAAAAGAAAAAAGGCCTACGACTGACGTCATGATGACGTGACGGAGAATGTTAGGGTAAAAGGCACATCTACATTATAAGACAAGTCCTTAACTGAAAAAAGTTTGACGATCGGGGGTATACTTTTAGAGATATGGTGCTAACAAGGTTGGCTAATTAAATATTCACCTCGCTGTAAGTAGCTAATTAATTAAGAATTTTAACATTTATTACATTTAGAGTTAAGTTCATGTACTAAGCTTCAACTTGATATAATGATCTCACTCTTTCGTATTACGCTCTAGGATATTAGCTGTATACAAAAAACGTGTGCAAATGCTATGGGGTTTAGGCAGAAACAAAGAATAAGAAAAAGAAAGAAAAAAATCTCGACGAAAACAATAGCTGTTCCGACAGCTAGGTCGGAACAGCTAATAATAAAAATCTCGACGAAAACAATAGCTGTTCCGACAGCTAGGTCGGAACAGCTAAAAATCATATCTCCCTTATTGTCCAAACAGTAACTACGAAGCGTTCCTTTATTAGGGTATACGACTACAATTAACCTATTGGATATGACATGTAATTTTTAGTATGAAATTATGATATTTTATCTTTTTGTTCCAACAACCGAAACCCCTCTGTGTTCGTTTTTACGAACACCCGATCTCTAGTTGTTATTACTACACATGTATTAATGGGTTTACCTGACTTCCATTTGTGTGCAATACATGTAGGTTTTGCATGCTTTATGTACAAAAAATTGTGCATTTTATATGTGTACATACACAGGTACATGTACATGTACCTGTCTTCCGATGTTACTGGTTAATAGAGTGCAGTGTTAACAAAGTATGGAGTTAACAAGGTATTAGTTTTAACAAAGTATAGTGTACTATGTCATACAGAGAGCAAAGCTATTGGCAAATACATCTGTAATGCAAGCCTCAGCCCTCAATAAATCAGTGTGAGAAAATAACACCAATATTTAAAACCAATACCAAAAATTATTTGTTGTTGTTCCATTAAAATGTATTGTAAAATTACTCAAAAGGTATTGACTCTTTGCATGACTTGAAGTCCAGTAAGTGAGCTTTGCCATACAAATGGGTCCAGATGTCTTTACCAAGTGCTGACTGAAGAAGCCTGTCAAATTTTAAAGGAAAACAAAGAATAAAGGTCAAAACTAATGAAACTGTTGTCATTACAATAACTTTATTTACTTGTACAGTACATGTAGACCACATGTGTACATGTAGGTACTGATACCAGTATCAGTTGAGCATCAAAGTTGAGGAAACCGGATAATTCATTTTATCATTTTAATGATAAAATGTTTTATACTCAGCACTTACATTCATGCTTGCGTTCCTGCTGCATGCCTAAAGGATTATCCAGTTGTGTCTTGGCCAGGTTTGTGTACTTGGTCATGTTCTCCATGCTGGGCATGCTCAGTTTTGTGTGTGTTACAGTATGTTTGTGCAAAAAATGAGCAAGCTGGTTGGTGGCGCTATTTATATAGAGGTTTCAGGGTCCCTTGATATTGGCAGGCAGCCAATCTCCAGGGGGCACTATATCCAGAAGATAGACTGGAGATAACAGTTGAATCTTCTTCAGTTTTTAGACCAATCAGATTGGTGTATTTCTTTTAAGCGGGAATGCAAGGCGGGAATTCAAGTTAGTGGGTATCACTCTTGTCATAGCTTTTGTTTGGGCGGAAAAGTCAGTTGGTGTATTTTCCCCCCTTTTTATTATTTGTCTGAGTATAATAGTAGAATACTCTCAAGGATCACACAACATTTGATGTTTGGAATGATGTACACATATAAATGTAGTTATAACGTGTCATTTGGTTGCATTGTATAAACACATCCTTTTCTTGCTTTGCTTGTAGTTATCCGGATCTGAAATCACTTCATGTTTTGAATGCTCACCCAGCAAACTGCATTTGTATTGAGTTTGACCCGACAGGAAAGTACTTTGCTACTGGAAGTGCAGATGCTCTTGCCAGTCTGTGGGATGTTGAGGAACTTGTTTGCCTGAGAACATTTGCAAGGTAAGAACTTTTACCAGTTTGTTAATCAAATAAGTTTCATGTATTCGACAATACAATCATAATCATGAATATTTATATATTTAAAATGTTCATAACCAATCAATGTTACCAATATTTTAAACTTCAAATTTTTTGAAAGGTAATGCAGCAGACAATTTATCCGTTTGAGTTTGAAGACGACATAAATAAGACAGCATGCACTGCTGCACATTAGTAGTACTCACATCTTGAGTCATGTCAGATGCAATGCACACAGCAGTGCATAGAAGAGTTGGCAACCATGGCGATTTTACTTACATGTACATGTAATTGTGAAACGATCTCAAAAAGATGTTTTTCATACCAAGTTTTATAGATTTTGGGTTGAACAAAGAAAGGTTGTTTAGAGCGGTATTTGAACCAAAGACCTCTGGATTAACAAGTCGGCGCTCTACCAACTGAGCTACATCTATGTACATATGTACATGTACATATGTACATGTACATGTACATGTAGCCCTATGTTGACGGTCTCCCTATTTTGTCAATATCTTTGTTTTTTGTAAGCTACAATAAGGAATAAGAGTTGTCCCGATGCAATGCCTTCAAACAAAAACCATGAAATTCAAAAATTTCACCATTTGGTGTAGATTTTACACACGTAAATAGAGAGTGACTTTGTTTTGTGCAAAAATGTGTTGCATCTTCATGTGTGATGCCATAGCTTTAATGCAAAATGTGACGCAGTGCGGCAAACCTCTGACACATTGCAGTGATTGTGCAGCACAACTTTTTAGCTATAGACTGTGCAAGTCTCGCGCGTATCCGAACGAGAAAACACGTCAAATGAAGAACATTATTATTTCTGAAATCAAATCTTTGTTTTAAATTATATCTCATGACAAAAATCTGAACAAAAATAAATCATTACAATTTGATGAAAAGTTTTAGCTTTTGAAAAAAATACACATCAGTGTGTTAATTATTATTTAAAATGAAATTAAAACTCTGGGATAAGGATGCTTATTTGATGTTAACTTTTTAGAAACCCCTTACGCGGATTCGTGATGGTCAAACAGGTTTTAAATTGACCCGTATCGCATTTTAGAGGATGCTGACGCCTCAACAACCATATACTGCAATGAAAAGGGTTCGCTTTGCAATTACAGCATCTGGCGATTATAACCGCGCATCAAAAACAAGCGTTTACATAAGTTTTATGATCGGAGGCGAGCACAACATTCTAAATTTTTTGCAATAACCGGAAGCTGAGGTCAAGTTTAATTCTCAGGTTTTCTTCGTTATATTTTTGAATCGGTTTAATTTACTTTCATATTTTGTTATCACTTAGTATTATATTCCCAACAACATGTACATGTATATTTTTCTAGGTCATAACCTACGTTAAACTAAAATAATTGACGAAACAAAATCTTGCCCACGTAAAACTCAATATGGTTGGGACCACTATGGTCCCGGAAGTGCGAATGCGCGCGAGACTTGCACAGTCTATTGGCACCATTAAACAAAGAAGGTACAATGTAGCAAGCAGGCGTAGTTTGATAAAAGAATATTTTTGAATTATAAGTAAAAGTCTTTTAAACCAACTATCAGTTCAGTTTATGGCTATTTACATGTACCATGGAGGAAGGAAAAGATCCTCCATGCATGTACATGTACATGTACATGAACATTTTCATAGATGTGTATCTACAGTTAAGTACCGCCCACAATATAAGCCCACACGATGCAACGATGATCGTAGTCTTGGTGCAAGACGTCCCTGTTCTGTATTTCCACGATCCGCCCCATTACAAATTGCCGCCAATAGAGGGCGCTATCATTCCACGAACCCGCTATCACCCACGAACCGCTATCACAGGAACGTCTTGGGAATCTCGTCGAGTATCACGTGATACAATCGCTGTGACCTATATCTGCATATTCACATTGAGGTCACAACGGCAATACGCAAGCGTACGAACACAAATTTTAAGCCGCATAACGACCACAACAGACTGGTCACGTCATGTCAGCTGCTGTAAAATGTAGCAGACGAAATTGTATGGTCTACTATACTGACTGACACACTGTGTGCTGTTCTGTGTAGCTAGGACGGTCGGCCTCTTTCGTGATTTTTTGCAATTATGACGGCTAACTTTGCTGGCGAATAATATGGCCTCGCGATACTCATCACACCGTACGAAAAAGGGCGGATGGTGTATAGTTTGTAACCGGCAGCTAGTAACCTGTAAGAGTTACGCCACCTTACTAACGAAAGCCAAGAAAAGGGCTTCATCAAAGATTTAAGTTAGATTGTCGGCGAGGTGATCGAACCATCTGTTTCACAATATTGGTACTGTCTGCCTCAAATAATCAAAATTCACATTTCCCTTAAGTACACACTCAATGTTGGAGTATCAAAATTGAAAAGGCGACGGACAAAATTGAAAAGGTTGAGGAAGCTGTCAAGTAGAAATGCTTAGGGGTTCGTATGGTGTTCCATATGTGCCACTCCTTTCCGTCGCCTTTTCAATTTTGTCTGTCGCCTTTTCAATTTTGTCCGTCGCCTTTTCAATTTTGTCTGTCGCCTTTTCAATTTTTTCCGTCGCCTTTTCAATTTTTTCCTTCGCCTTTTCAATTTTGTCCGTCGCCTTTTCAATTTTGTCCGTCGCCTTTTCAATTTTGTCCGTCGCCTTTTTAATTTTGTCCGTTGCCTTTTCAATTTTGTCCGTCGCCTTTTCAATTTTGTCCGTCGCCTTTTCAATTTTGTCCGTCGCCTTTTCAATTTTTTCCTTCGCCTTTTCAATTTTGTCCGTCGCCTTTTCAATTTTGTCCGTCGCCTTTTCAATTTTTTCCTTCGCCTTTTCAATTTTGTCCGTCGCCTTTTCAATTTTTTCCGTCGCCTTTTCAATTTTGTCCGTGGGTTTTTCCACGTGACTACCAGGTGACTATCACATGATTCTGAAATTGAAAAGGCGACGGAAAAATTTAAAAGGCGAGGGACAAAATTGAAAAGGCGAGGGACAAAATTGAAAAGGCGACAGAAAAAATTGAAAAGGCGACAGAAAAAATTGAAAAGTCAAAAGGCGACAGACAAAATTGAAAAGGCGACGGACAAAATGGAAAAGGCGACAGAAAGGAGTGGCACATATGGAACACCATAGGTTCGGGTTAATGTTTACAAATTTGCAATGACAGGTAACTACTCAATGAATGAAATGCACAGTTGTTTTTATTTATTTATTTTATTAATACAGATCCAAACACAAAAAACCTGTTCACACTTAGTCATTTTGTAGTTTTAAAATCATCACCACCCAAGTATACACAAATACAGTTAAAAATAAGAACGATATTTCATGTAAGGTTATACTATCAAGAATATTACTATACTATAACTTTCTATTACTTTAACTGTCAACTTTTACGGCACGCTCCGCCATTACGCAAACGACAGCAAAATACTAGTTACTACCATAAAATAATAGCTCTATGGTTACTACGTACACACGCGGGTGTCGATTGACGGCGACAAGTTCCATTCATTTTCCCCACACACGATTCCATGTGCAGCCACAGTACAATAATAGAGATCAGTGGTTCACAAACGCGGCAGGTACTAGACTGATCACGTGATTTCTTTCTTGCAAAGAATTATGCAAATTTCTACGTCACAGCGGAATGTCCCTGGAATTTTCCAGGCAGTTTGACGAGATTCCCAAGACGTTCCTGTGATAGCGGTTCGTGGAATGATAGCGCCCTCTATTGGCGGCAATTTGTAATGGGGCGGATCGTGGAAATACAGAACAGGGACGTCTTGCACCAAGACTACGATGATCGTTGCGTGAAACACGAACACGAAACACACGGTCGTTAAATAGCGTGTATTAATCCGTCCGAAACACGATCCCCCGCAGTTAACCTATTAGCCAAGGGATTAACAGTCAATAAACCTATTATCAAAGATAACATTGTTATCCGACTGGGTTTCCAACAGACCCACATCCGCTTGGCACTTTGCAGCTAAATACAAATACAATGTAGCACCAAAAAGACGTCGACATCCCCCTTTGAAAGTCATGTCCGCTACCACTTGTAAGAAATCATTTACAGGATTCGAACAATAGCTTATAATAGGTCTAGTATTGCCGTTGTGGAACGTTTGCATATCAGAGAACATTTTTTAAATAGGGTTGGAAAGTCACTGACTTCCCGTCTTATTAAAAATATTGCCGTTGTGGAACGTTTGCATATCGGAGAATACTTTCAAACTAATGACAAGAAAGTCTGACTTCCGTCTTATTAATAATATCGCCGATGTGAAACATTTGCGTATCGCAAACTATAAAAGTTCAACAAAGTCTGACTCCCATCTTAATAATATTTCCGTTGTGGGACGTTTGCATTTCGGAGAATATTCTCAAACTAATTTCAAGTCTGACTTCGATTTAACAATTAATATTGCCGTTGTGGAACGTTTGCAGCTTGGGGAATATTTTCAAATTTAATGTCAAGAAAGTCTAACTTCGATCTTATTTAAAATATTGCCGTTGTGGAACGTAATTTGCATATTGGAGAACACTTATTTTAAAAAGTAAATAAGTATTAAGTCTGATTAATAATGTTGCCGTTGCGGAAAATTTGCAGCTAGGAGAATATTTTTTAGAAGGGATAAGAATGTCCGACCCAGGGCCTACATCCTAGTAATAATATTGTCGATATGGATCAATTGAAAAGTCTTGGAGAATTTGTTTGTTGTTAGTGGTCAGAATGTCCGACTTCCATTTCCGTTGTGGAACATTTGCTTTAGTATAATATTTTCAAAAAGGTTAAGAAAGTCTGACTTCCGTCTTATTAAAAAATATTGCCGTTGTGGAGCGTTTGCATTTTGTAGAATATTATTTTAATGGTAAGAATGTCCGAACCCCACCTTATTAATAATATTGCCGTTGTGGGACGTTTGCATATTGGAGAATATTTTCAAAAAGTGTAAATAAGTCAGACTTCCGTCGGATTAATAATATTGCCGTTGTGGAACATTTACAGCTTGGAGAATATTTTTAAAAGGGATAAGAAAGTCCGACTCGGGGTCTATATCTTATTAATAATTGCCGATATGAAACAATTGCATCTTAATAATATTGCCGTTGTGGAGCGTTTGCATTTTGTAGAATATTATTTTAATGGTAAGAATATCCGAACCCCATCTTATTAATAATATTGCCGTTGTGTGACGTTGGCATATTAACCATTATTTTCAAAAGGGTCAGAAAATAAGTCCGACTTGCAGCTTAATAATAATATTGCCGTTGTGGTACGTTTGCATTTTGGAGAATATCATTTTAATGGTAAGAATGTCCGTACCCCATCTTATTAATAATATTGCCTTTGTGGTACATTTGCATATTGGAGAATTTTTTCAAAAAGGGTAAATAAGTCGGACTTCCGTCTGATTAATAATATTGCATTTTTCAAAAAGGGTATAAGAAAGTCCGACTTCCATTTTATTAATAATATTGCCGTTGTCTGATGTTTTGCTATTTATAAAATGACAAATCTAATTTCTCTGTTCCGGGACGGACGGGATTTTTATCTATGAAGATTTGAAGCTTCTCTAACTTTGTTCTGCTTTATGTGTTGTTGTGTTGTTTTTTCAATTATGCTGTTCTGATGACTCTGGCAATTTAAAATCACAGCGGCATAACTACAGACAAATTGTTGCTGGCAACCAGTGGTGTGGGGAAGTTTGCCATAAAACACTTCGACGTCTTTTTTAAACAGTCCCACAGACAATGCACGCCAGGATGGGTTTAGTAAGGTGTGGGTCTGCCATTGTTTGGGAGCTTTGAACAAGAGATTACGCAAGAAGAGTCCGCTAAACCACAACGAAGGTGCGGATACAGTGCTGAAGAGCTTGTTGTTGAAGGTTTTTTCTCTAACGGAACTTCTTAAACTTCCAGAAATGAATGTACCTTATTTTGATCCTTGGTAAGAATAATTCAGCTGAAGTTAAAACAAAATTCTGCTTTAAAAAAGGTCAATCGTAGTTTTGCTTGAGAGGGCTTCAGTGGTTCACGTTTGGTAATTAAGAGGATCCTTGGCAAGTATTGTCTAGCCTCATTAATATTGTGTATGCCTTTAAAATATTATTGTGGCCAAAAACATATTATGTGGGCCAAATAAAGAAGGTAGTGTGTAATAATGTTTCCTAACTGTGACCCGGGGTTGTTGACTTCTAACTTGAGGTATTTTGTAAGACATAGGCCCTGATAAAAATATTCCTATTTGCCGAGAGAGGTCTAGGGACAACTCTTTAAAACTGCTTGGACTTTTACAAATTTACACAGGTGCTGGGGTGTTTTTATTTGGAGGAAGAATAACTCAACGGGCCTCCGGGAGCAACCCAATGTAAAATTGAGCAGAGAATAACAGTTCAAGAGTCAATGGATAATTTCCCATTAACCGTAGAAAGCTTTGAGACTTCTAAGTATTATTACAATTATTTTTGAATATTTAGCATTTTGCAACTTGTACACGAGCCGACTCGAACGCACACGAACCGACTCGAACGCACACGAACCAACTCGAAAGCACACCAAATTGAACACGAGAACCAACTCGTACAGAAGGTCACCTCGTGCGCTCGCCAACTCGTATTCCATTTGCACAACTGGTGTGCACACAGACTCGTACTCGAACCAACTCGTACGCACACCAACTCGTACGCTCGCCAACTCGAATGCCACTATTTCAGGTCAACTAGTGCACACAATACACAAACCAACTCGACTCGTACATGAACCAACTCGTAGGTACTCCAACTTATACCCACAAAAACCAATCCGTAAAATGTATTTCTATATGTTTTCTTCGTGGGAAACAAATTCCAGAATGTAAGCTTGTGTAGTATTTTCCTCGAGTTCATTTTAAATTTCACATTTCCCGTCAACCCCAGATATTTTTTGAAAACATATGAACTAGCCCTAATATGAACACAATCCCCCATGTCGAATTAATTTCACACGGCGAATAAAAAACCGGCAATTTCCCGTAATGTGATTGACATCACCAGTCTAATTCATAATAAACTTTGGGTAACTTTTCCTTTATCATGCCGGCTGTATTTTCTTGGCCAATTAAATTATCCGATTTCTTGTGAATGAGGTCTCCATTGGTCACTCTCTGTGGATCCATCTTCCGTCAATTGGAGTTCGGTGGTGACTGGGACACACAGTGTGGCCAGAGATAGGGCAGTTTCGTTAACAAAGTCCATTGAACTGACTGGCAACAGTGTTGCCTGGCGTGACTGGAGCGTGAACAAAAAATTACTACAGGAGTGTAGTGGCCATGCTGTTGGATACACTACAAGATTGATTTAAAATATTATTTTTCAAGATGACTTCGATTCAGAATGACCAATTAAATACTTCCATTCAAACTCAAAGGAATTTCATGAGTTCTTGCTCATTTTCTTCCGAAAACTGACGGTAAATAAATTATGTTGCTGTACAATTCAGTGACACTTTTTGACTATTGACTTGAAAACCATAAGCAAAATAGTTATTACAAGTTTTATGGGTAGATCGTCCGTGTAAGTTTGTTGTATTCGCAATGTTTTGAATGTGGTGTGAAAATATATTAAGGGTGACAAAAGGAGCCAAATTGACGATTGCGTCATAAGAAATATGTGAGTGGTAGAGTGGGACCGCGAGGTAGTTGTTACTCATTTTCGTAAAAAAATGATTGAATGTTGCGTTTTGGGGTGGCAAATATGGAGATTCCGTCATCCAAGTTAAAAGAGAGAGACCAATAAGAAAGAGAGAGGGGAGGTCCAAGTTATAAAAAGATATATAACGAAAAAGAGGGAAGACCAAAACAACTTAGGCCTGGTATGTATTTTCTTATCATGTAAAATTAACTGAAATATAAGTCAAGGTGGTATTTGTTCTATTCAAAAAGTTGTGTTAAAAAATATGTTGTTTCCATTACTTTGGCAGTGGGTTATCAGTGCTGGCCATGTTCACTTGCAGGCAAAGAATTATTACAGCAACAACAAATGGCTGAGGGCTGTTCCTTCCTAGCCTCTCCACATCGATGGCGGCGTACAAAGTGAAAACTGTATTACAAGTGTAAGGGATTAAAAGATAAGGCCTAGTCGGCGAACAACAAAGCTGTCAATCATCCTGTCCTGGCATTTGCTTAACATTTCTTTTTTCTTTTTTCTTTTTTCCCCCTTCTTTTTGGGGGGCTCATACATCAGGTAAGAGAGGGTAGTGACCAAAAACGATTACTTTTAATTGATAATATAATATGCTGTTTTAATCACTTGATTTGTGTTATGTCACGATTTTAAAAAATTAAGATTTTACCAGTATAGGCCTAGGGTAGGCCTTTACAATATGAAACTACACATAGAACAAGATGCTCGTCAACGCATTTTCTATCTCCATGTAAAAACACCACGATTGAAAAGGAATAAGCAGGAATAAAGACTCACTTACTACAAATGCCCTTAAATTATATGGATGGCTGATCTTGTCTCCACCCTCCCCCATATGTTCCCATTACGTCGGTAGATAATTGGTAGATAAAAGGAAATGTGCTACACCGGCAATGTTGTTGTTTTGGGTTTTTTGGACACTTCAAAATATGCAAAAGTCCCGAAACGGCAAATTTACTAGCCACTCTTTGAAACAACTCTCGCTCTATCATCACGCGTTTGATAATTTTTGACTAGACTTTCGTTTGGTGAAAAAAAAAAACCTTCAACAACAAGCTCTTCAGCACTGTATTCGCACCTTCGTTGTGGTTTAGCTGACTATTCTTGCGTAATCTCTTGTTCAAAGCTTGCAACAATGGCAGACCCACACCTTACAAAACCCATCCTGGCGTGCATTGTCTGTGGGGCTGTATAAAAAAAGACGTCGAAAGGTTTTATGGCAAACTTCCTCACACCACTGGTTGCCAGCAACAATTTGATTTTAAATTGCCATGAGTCATCAGAACAGCATAATTGAAAAAACAACGCAACAACACATAAAGCAGAACAAAGTTAGAGAAGCTTCAAATCTTCATAGATGAATATCCCGTCCGTCCCGGAACAGAGAAATTAGATTTGTAATTTTATAAATAGCAAAACATCAGACAACGGCAATATTATTGGTAAAATAGAAGTTGGACTTTCTTAAAACCCTTTTAAAAATATGCAAATGTTCCACATCGGCAATTTTATTAATCAGACTTATTTACACTTTTTGAAAAATATTCACCAATATGCAAACGTTCCACAACGGCAATGTTATTATTAAGATAACTTAAGTTCCGACACTTTTGAAAATATTCTCCAATATGCAAATGTTCAACAACGGCAATACTATTAATACGATGGGGTTCGGACATTCTTACCATTAAAACAATGTTCCCTAAAAGGCAAACATTCCACAACGGCATTAGTTTTAATAAGACGGAAGTCAGACTTTCTTAACCTTTTGAAAATATTCTACTAAAGAAAATGTTCCACAACGGCAATTTTGTTAGTCAGATGGAAGCCGGTTATTCTGACCAGTAACGACAAACAAGTTCTCCATGATGCAGTTGTTCCATATCGGCAATATTATGATATTAATAAGATGTAGGCCCTGATTCGGATATTATTATCTCCTTTTAAAAATATTCTCCAAGCTGTAAATGTTCCACAACGGCAATATTATTAATCTGACGGAAGTCTGACTTATTTACACTTTTTGAAAATATTCGCCAATACGCAAACTTCCCACAACGGCAATGTTATTATTAAGCTTGAAGTCGGACTTAATTTCTGAACCTTTTTGAAAATATTCGCCAATATGCAAACGTCCCCACAACGGCAATATTATTATTAAGATGGGGTTCGGACATTCTTACCATTAAAATGATATTCTCCAAAATGCAAACGTTCCACAACGGCAATATTTTCAATAAGACGGAAGTCAGACTTTCTTAAGCTTTTTGAAAATATTCTACTAAAGCAAATGTTCCACTACGGCCATTTTTGTTAATAATCAGATGGAAGTCGGACATTCTGACCACTAAAGCAACAAACAAATTATCCAAGATGCAATTGTTCAGTATCGGCAATATTATTATATTAATAAGATAAATGCACCGAGTCGGACTTTCTGACCCTTTTTAAAAATATTCTCCAAGCTGCAAATGTTCAACAACGGCAATATTATTAATCAGACGAAAGTCTGACGTATTTACACTTTTTGAAAATATTCACCAATATGCAAACGTCCCACAACGGCAATGTTATTATTATTAAGATGGAAGTCGGACTTAATTTCTGAGCCTTTTTGAAAACATTCTCCTAGCTGCAAATGTTCAACAACGGCAATATTATTAATCAGACGAAAGTCTGACGTATTTACACTTTTTGAAAATATTCACCAATATGCAAACGTCCCACAACGGCAATGTTATTAATTATTAAGATGGAAGTCGGACTTAATTTCTGACCCTTTTTGAAAATATTCAAACGTCCCACAACGGCAATATTATTAAGATGGAAGTCGGACTTAATTTCTAACCCATTTTAAAATAATTCGCCAATATGCAAACGTCTCACAACGGCATGTTATTATTATTAAGATGGAAGTCGGACTTAATTCCCACAGGCTACAATATTTGTATTGATTTGCAAACTATTACCCTTAGTTACAAAGTATAAGACCATTTAAACATTTCCCCCCATAGTGGGATGCCGGGTTTCAAAAGTGCTGTCAACACTGAATGGCCTGCCTGTTGACCGGGTTCTTATGCGCCCAATTTGAAAGCCAGCAGGTGTCAACACACTTTTCAGGTTTAAAAAAGACTACACAACACCCAAAACCAGGACACAACACCACACAGAGACACCGCGCTCGCGGCTTGTCTTTTGAGTGAAGCAAGAGTATTACAAACTAAAACAATTGTATAACAAACTGCAGATGATAAGATAAGAGTAATTGGATCTCAATTGGAGTGTCGATCTGTCTCCCAGGTCAGGCCTGGATAGTGTCTGGGGCTGCTGAAATAAAGGAAAGGATTGTTTAACTGTCGGCTTCGTTAGGGTAGAAAAGATGTTTTATTTAATCATTGGCAACTGGGGGAAAGGTTTCTCATTGAAACTGAAAAGGCGACCGACGGCGTTAAGAGGTTGTTTTTTAAATAGGACGTTCATTTAGTCTGTGTAGCGGTCAGCAAAAGCTAGAGCCGGTTTATATACCCGACAGGCGTGGCTACTATTGACGCATTGCAACACTTCGATTTGGGAAGATCGGACGGCATCAGGACTTTGGGAAAAAGCGCAACCGATACAGGTATTTAACACTTGCTCCGTAAAAAAAAAATCCTGGTTACAAAAATAAAACTGATTGCAAACTTCGAATGGGTTTATTCAACACCGAATTCGTTGCTATAACTTGCCTGTATTATATCAATTGTTTCACTCCATGAATGAACTTTGAAACAGGCAACAGTGAAATCATTGTTACGTTGGACTCGGTAAACAACTCTCTGTGTGCGCTCGTCCGTGAACACGTTCTTCTTTGGTTTCGTGTTTCGTGTTTCTTGGCATCGTGTTTCGTGAGGCTTAGGAAGCGATATCGGATTACTATAATCCTTTTTAATCCATTTTAATCCTTTATCGTGTCTTAATCCTCACGATGCAACGATGCCACGATAAACGTGTTTCGTGTCGGCTTATATTGTGGGCGGTGTAGTACAATTTCTAGAGCCTCAATGCAGTATTAATTAGCAACAATAACATCTTCCCCTGTGTACACTAAAATTATAAATGTAATAGATTTACAAACATTATTTTAATTTTTTTTCAAAAACTACCAACAAACTTTTCACGCATTAACATTGACCCCAATGATACCAAAACACCTAGTGTTTGTTTCGATAAATACTAGTTAGGTGTTCGGGCCTTACGCCTGAACAACTCTTTGTTATTGTTCGTTTTTAGTTTTCTTCTTCTTTGTTTTGCTTATTCTTCTCAGTGGGCTTTGTCCACAAGCAAACGCATACTTGCGAATCTTTGATCAACTTGAAACTTAATGCGAAGTTGGACCATAACTAGGAGAAGCTGAGTAAGTTGTGACGTCACGATTACGTCATCAGGTGTCAAGTTACAAGCCATTTTAGCTCAAAAAGTGCCCTAATGCCAATGCCTGTATGTCTCTGAATATTAAAACTACAGTATTCATATTTGGGCATAAGATAGATCAAGACACTGGCAACATTTGAAAAGTTAACGCCAAAATCGTCCGACCTTGACTTCCGGGTCGTTACCCTAGGTCAAAGTTCGCCTTCTTTTTTTTCCTTCAAAAAAACATATTCGAGCTTATCTAAGGAATAACTCATGATTGAGATTGAATTGAACAATGAAACTCAACAGATAGTTGAACCTCACTATCAAGACGACACAAACCTATTTACGTCATGATGACGTCATCGGGCATCGAATTATAATAAATCAAAGTTTAATATTTGTAAAAAGCATAACTCATGAACCATTTGTTTGTTTTTATAATCTACACATCATCGGATAGCTCATTTAAAGTTCGACAAACGCTACACAGAACCCGTACAACATTTGACCTTACTTCCGGTTCAAATCGGAAGTTGAAAATTTCAAAATATCTTATCTTATTCATATCTTTAAAACTACTGATCATTTCAGCATAATTTTGGTATCAGGTTGTAGAAAGTTAATCCTGCTCAAACTTTTGCACAAACATGACCAAATTTTGACCTTAACATCTGGTCAAAACCTGACAATGAAGCACACTTACCCATTTTGTAACCCCCCCCCCCCCCATTTAATTGACAAAGCATTATGTACATGTACACATAACGTTTAAACTGTGAGTTTGATCTGGCAGCGGGAAACAAAATTTTTCAACAGCGCCCTCTTTCGTTGGATATTTATTAAATAGCGCTGATAAATAAAATCGTTTTGGGGGGCTTATCTACGGAATAACTCAAGATTGAAATTGAATTGAACATTGAAACTCATAAGAAAGTTGAACCTCAGTATCAAGACGACACAAACTTAATGACGTCATGATGACGTCATCGGGTATTGAATTTCAAGGCTTTTAAACATTATCAATTTTAAACTTTAAAAATTTATATCTGACAAATCAAGACGAGGAGACCGTCGGTTGCTTTTTGTGGCTTGATATAGAGGTATTATAGGTCTTCATTTTTTATTGTGTGCATGACTCAATTCACAAGACCTTTACTTCCGGTCATACCGGAAGGTCAAAGTTTGCCTTTGTGTAATTCTTCAAAAATACAATACCCGGCAAAAATCTTAACTTCTGTAATCTGATCAAATTCAAATTTACACCATGTTAGGACCTTGATAAAACCTTCATTATGTAGTAATGACGTCATGATAACATCATCAGGTGTCAAATTACAAGGTTTTTAAACATTAACAATTTTAATCTTTAAAATTCTATATCAAACCAAGATGAGGAGACTGTCGGTTGCTTTTTGCGGCTTGATATAGAGGTATAGGTCTTCATTTTTTTACTGTGTGCGTGACATGTCATGACCTCTACATGTACTTACGGTCGAAACCGGAAGTGCCTTGTAATTTGAAAGTGACGAATTTTTTCAAGTTGTTTTTAACGATGTTATAATCCAGCAAGGATCTGGTTTACAAAAAGCGGACAAGTGACGTCATAACAACTGAAAACGCCCTCTAGCGGCAGGTTAAAAACATATCAAAATACACTTTTACTAGATGTCTGTGGCGAAGTTTATGACAATCGTTTCAAAATTAGTATACATAATAACCTTTATGCAGACAACATAATGTGTGGAGTTTCAGATTGATGACTTCATCGTGTGTCACATGGTATTGCCTTTAAGTTTTACTTTTTGAAGCCTTGCATCTCAAAAACCAAAAGTTTGACTGAGTTAAAACTTTGCATAGATAGACAATGATAATGACAGAGCTGCCAACTCTTCCGGATTTTGCGGAAGACTCCCGTATTTGACGGCAATCTTCCGACATCCCGCAAGCAGTCAAAATCTCCCGGATCCCCAACCTACTGATGGAAAAAATAATAAAATTTATGAATTTCCTTGACCTCCGTCCCGTGTGTGTTTATAACGTTTGCACGCGTGCATATTTAATTGCCAACACATCCATAGATGCGCAGAAAAAGTTGTTCTAACCGCAGTTTCGTCTTCTGCGCATCCATACATGTGCTGTGTGTGGCACTGATCAGCCTCGCTACCATGGGCAGCACGCTATATCGATACCTCTCGTCACTAACCCCTGGAAGAGATGCTTGCAGTGATTTACTAGTGGTATAAATCGCTATGACGCGCTGCCCACGATCGAGCAAATGACGCTGCAAGATCGAACACCACTGGGAACGAGGCTGGAAGTATAAAGCAAAATGGCGCCGCCCTGCAGAGCAACCGGTAAGTCGCTGGAAAAAAATCAAATATGCGCAAAAATACAGAGACGATTACCACAAAGAATGGCCATGTAATAAAAAATCAACTTAGGATGAAAATCATGCGTTCTGCAACACGTGTATTTAAGATGTTTCAGTGAAATACGGCGGACGAAATGACATCTTGCGACACATAGCCGACAAACAATGCGTAAATAGTAGTAGTACAACAGCACGATCCAACACGCCAGGAATTGCAGGGTTTTTTTGAAAATCGGGCACAGATGACAGCATAATAAAGGCGGAAACTTTGTTCACATGTTTTCTTATCGAACATAACTTAAACGTAGCATCGTCTGACCATGCTGGTCCTCTATTTAGGCAACAATAGGATAGGATTAGGAAGATAGGTCAGCGCTTCAAAACTAGAAACATGTGCAAAGCATTTAAAACATAAACAGCAATATTTTTTGTAATATTTCAAAAGTATCAAAAGTATATCTGTCTGTACTTGAATATTGATTTTAATTTCAGCAAAAATCGTCGTTACGCGCGCTGAGATTGAGTCTTTCTGACTTTAAAAATAAAATCTTCCTGATTTTCAAAAACCAATGTTGGCAGCTCTGTAATGACTACATAAAACCAAATTGACATCATGATGACGTCATCACATTTCTTTTTACAAATATTTGAAATTGTGACCAATTATTACGGGTATTTATTGACCCGCTGTCAAACCGCGGGATACACACTCAATACATGATCTAAACCAGTTAAACGGTGAGCGGCTGCTCACTCCATTGAATCAACTGCAAGGTTCAAAGTCCATCAAACATGCTTGTCTAGTCTCTGTTCAAAGTTCGCGCAACCTGATTTTGACAAAACGCTTTGTTAGTTTCTAAAATAGCCGTCCATGCAAACCTCGTTAACAATCAAATTAATGCTAGGCTTTTGATCATGTGCTTTTTTAAACTTTTGCTAAAGTATGTAGTTTGTTACGCACCTCAAAACAGTAATAACACCAAAGTTCAACTTAATGAAATAGCTCACGCATTGACACAGCACTGACCCCAGCGATACCCGAACACCTAGTGTTTGTTGTCACAAACACAGTGTTTGTTGTCACAAACACGTTAAGAGTCATTTCACGTAATACTTGACATATGTGTCCAAGGTCAAAAAATCATTTTTTTTTTTTATTACTTTGTGGGTGGAAGGGCCTTGGGGTGCAAGTAAACAAAATTGACTTTTCAAATCATTATACAGCCCGTTGCCATGGTAACAGCTCATTTTGTGTTTTGGGCATTTTAGGCCATTTTGGGGGTCTGAAAATCTGTTTTTTAGCTGATATTTATAACTCCACCCCACCAAAATGCAAAATTATTTCATCAAACTTTTTATATCACTACAAAGTATCATCCTTGGCTTTACTTGAGAGAAAAAATTATTGCAATAAAGTTCACCCTTATGCTATTTTTAGAACTTGCACTAGAGCATGTTTTTAGAAATTGCAAAATCGGTATTTTTACCCTATTTTTGGCTCTCAAAATGTCAACTTGCCACGGGTCTCAGAATATTTTCCTTTTGATTGTGATTAGGGTCAACATTGGTCTTTTCATATCTGGTGAGAAAAACTTGGGCAATTGTATCCTGTTCTGTTGTGACAGTACTACCTCAAAAATGGACTTTTTTACAAAAACAGGAAAAATGCATTTTTAAATGTTTCCCCCAGTTTGAACTAATATTTAAAAAAACACTTCCATCAATCAGGCACCTTTTCCTGAGCATTATTAGGCTTGTTGAATACCCCACATTGATGAAAAACTTTTGATGACTTAAATCTCAGACTTTTAACCTCCCCCCCCCCCCCCCCCCCCCAAGCGTATCTGTTACATTCCCTTACGAGTCATATCCGTGCCAACTCACCTGATGAGTTGGCAGGCTCTGTCTCAGATTTTGCTATTTTTGTTTGTAAACATTCCCCTATGGATGTCATGAACACTCACCAAATTTTTGAAACCTACTCCTTAACAATATTCTGAGATATGATCCCCTAAACATTTAAGCCCCGCCCCTTCAAATTTACTTTTTGTGTTTTGGGCATTTTTAGAGGTGTTTTCTACAAATTGAGATAAGATATGTAAGTGCAAATTAGTATACAGGGTACCTGGTACCCCATCAACTAGAATCTATTGTCAAAAGTAGCATAGGACATTTTTATATCAAGGCATAAATGTAGGTCTGTAAAAACTTACCTTTTAGGCTGCGGAATGATTTTTCGTCGTTTTTGATACCCCTACACATGTACATGTATAGTGACTAAGTGTAATGTCTAATTGCTTTTGTATAACATTTGGTTATAAACTAAGTGTATAATGTGTGTAACCTGATATAAGGATAGACCAATCACACCTTTGATGGGTATTTAGCAGGGGTCTGAATGTGGGTCTGGCTGTAAAATTGCAAAAAAAAAACGCCTTTTTCAAGTGGTTATTTGACAACATGGGACATTTCTTACAGATTTACCATTTTTTTTCTTAAAAATACATTGTATCCAGTCTACTTGTGTGAGAAATTGACTCTCTACTCCTTCATGTAAAAAAATCAAATGAATATAATGACTAATTTAAGGTTATTGTTGTATGATATGCAGTTTAGTGAAACCAGTTGTTTACAAAAGAGCCATAGAACCTAGACTAAGTTCCTGCAGACATAGTTTGTACACCCTGAAAGCGTAGAGCCGCCACTTGAATGAAAGAAATCTGCACTTTTTGTGTACATGTACGTGAACAATAACTATCATGTACATGTATGTACATGATCATACATCATTATCTATTACTATACATGATATATACGTTATAAGGCCAAAAAAAAAAAATGTTGAGTTGCCCTCCGCGACCGACACAAAAATGCTGAAATCTCGGGTCGGGTTTCCCCCCCCCCCCCCCCCCCCCCCCCCCCCCCCCCGTTTTTTCATTTTTTATGAAACTTACACATTATCTGTGTTTAACCAATCTAAAACGAATATATTTATTCCAAATAAGCTGAAACAATTTTGCAAAGCAAATATTTTAAAGTAAACATGCAAGAGGTCGATATTTTACGTTTTGTGTGCCGCTACACCCGTAGTCGTACGCAACGTGCCCGGCCATCTACGGTACCTCGGATCGATCCCACGCAATAGCACATGACATGAACTGCCTGCAGACAGAATTCGCTGGCATACAGCCCGAATTCGCTTGAGCCAAGAAGCGGATTCACTGGTGGTACCCAACACTTGTTTTGAGCGCGAGTACCAGATCAAACGGTCATTTTTAGAACTTGTGTTAACTAATGTGTTCACCTAGCTCTTAGCTTGCCTTGTGTGTTTTGGATGTTCAAACAAATAACTTTTCAATAGGATATTTCAAACAATAATTGTGCAACTTACTCCGAATTATTTTCCGCGATGAGTACCGGGCGCTGCCATTTTGGAATGATCCCAATCATGCCAATCAAACTACGACGTCATCGGCCGGCCAGACTGTGGGAGGAGCGTATAAGTAAAGCAACCATTGAAATGTTCGCACCCTCGCTCCGCCCACCAGCCGGCCGATGACATGGTATTTTGATTGGCATGATTGGATCATTCCAAAATGGCGGCGCCCGGCACACATCGCGGAAAGTATTTCGGAGTAAGTCGCACAATTATTGTTTGAAATATATTTTTAAAAGATCGTTTGTTTGAACATCCAAAACACGCAAGGCAAGCTAAGAGCTAGGTGAACACATTTAGCTGGTTTAAACCACCGAATGGCCCTTAGAGAATGCACTTTGAAATGGTTATAGCTTCAAAAGAAATGGGCGGGATGTGTGACCAACCAAGGATCCAGGAAAAAGTGTATAAAATGTTTGAAAACAAATTATAAAAGATATGAAGTTAAATGTTTCTTGTCTTTTCATTCTTTATGCACACTAGTACATCATTGTATATTGATTGGGATTAGTTCCAATGCATTTCAATCTTCAAATGACAGTCAAGGTAAAAAAAATAATAATAATGTATGTTTATTGATGTACATGATAGTGTGACCAAGCTAAAAAGGCGGAAGAAATTGGAAAGAGAAACGATTCCAAGTTTGTTTGAATCTGAGGTGGTTTTATTACATCCAAAACAATATTTACTAAATAAAGTCAAAATCACAACAATGATCAGAAATAAATAGTGACGGAGGACATAATTTGCCTCCCTTTGTTATAAAAAGTTCCAAATTTAAAGCAAAGTAAAGATCGAATAAAGTTCACTTAAATTAAGTTAAGTTTAGGCTACACGTAAATTGATGGGGGTCAAAACAACACCTGTAAGGATAAGAACAAAGTTTGTTACCGAAACCCTTACGTTACATGTTTTATCTGACGACGAATTCAAGTTCGACAGAAAGTACTACTTTATTCAAAGCACAACCAATAATTTCCATTGACGCATGTAATCGCCTCTAATTAGTTGGAATAAACGTCTCGTTTCTAAAATCCAGTGGAACTGCACCATTTCATATTCTTGCGAGTGTATATTGAACAAATATTATTGTAAATAACTTTTGTTCTATCAAGTGACTGTAATAAATAATTAAGGTGGTCTTTAGTCCATATAAAACATCTAGCCCGTACCTTTAATTAAGGTGTTGTTTGATGATCCACACCTTCCTCTATAAGAGTGGTGGAAATATTGTCGAATCAAATACCAAGCTGCAAATCAATAAATACACAACACTCTAACTACATAAATAATGAAAATGTATTTAAAAGTTCTTCAGGACGCAGTCCTGGATTTAAATTGAAACTTATGATTGAAATAAACTTCAGAGACCGTGCGATTTAAATCGTTGCACGTGTTCCAAACTGGTGGCCGCACAAAGTACTGTCTTACACAAAATTTTTAGGAATAGCCTTCAAATACATTTGTAGCCTGCAACCCTCTCTTTTACCACAATTTAATACGATACACTAAACAGGTAAGCCCAGGGTACATGTAAGACTACGAATCATTTCTTATCTCTGCGAGTCATGTCTAGCAAATTTCTATTTCAGGGTGAACGATAACCCAATTCATTTACTGCAAATAACTTCCCACAAATAACACAAGACATTCACCCAAAATGTCTAGAACAGTTGTTGGAACGAAGCTAGAGCTGGTTGTCTAAATACTTCAACAAAATGAACCACAAAATTTGAATTGAACCAAGAGAACTTAAGGAACGAAACGGTTTAGCTTTTGTCGCCGTGGCTCGTGGTGCAGGAATGGCTCTCACTCACCACACGAGGCACGAGCAACCCGCTACACATGGTTCCACGGTTCATTGCGTGCAGTATTCAGATACGAACCGATGCAAGTATATACGTAACCGACGGGCAAGTAATTTGAATAAGTCGGTCGGTTACAATAGTTATTGTGTTCATACAAGTACACAATAAGACATGTTATGTAAGAGAAGGATTTTGTTTCATGTGGCGGCACTACACTTCCGTATAGTGTACAAACTATGCCTGCAGGAAGTCCAGGCTCTGTCAGCTCTTTTGTAAACAAGTGATTTCACTAAAGTGCGCATAACAATAACCTTAAATTAGTCATATTCATTTTTGTTTTTAATTTGAAGGGGTAGAGAGTCCATTTTTTTATATTTCTCACACAAGTAGACTGGATACAAAGTATTTTTGAGGAAAATTTGTAAACTGTCAGTAACGTCCCACGTTGTCAAATAACAACTTGAAAAAGGCGTTTTTTGCATGTTTACAGCCAGACGTGAAGGAGTAGAGAGTCAATTTCTCACACAAGTAGACTGGATACAAAGTATTTTTAAGAAAAAAATGGTAAATCTGTAAGAAATGTCCCATGTTGTCAAATAACCACTTGAAAAAGGCGGGTTTTTTTGGCAATTTTACAGCCAGACCCACATTCAGACCCACATTCAGACCCCTGCTAAATACCCATCAAAGGTGTGATTGGTCTATCCTTATATCAGGTTACACATTTACACCTAGTTTATAACCAAATGTAATACAAAAGCAATCGGACATTTCACCTAAGCACTAGCGGGTCTCAAAAATAAAAAATAAAAATCATTCCACGGGCTAAAATGTCAGTTTTTATAGACCTACATGTACAATGTATGTATGGCTTGATATAAAAATGTCCTACAATGTATGCTACTTTACTTTTGACAATAGATTCTAGTTGATGGGGTACCAGGTACTCTGTATATTAATTTGCAGTTACATATCTCAATTTGTAGATATAGGCCTCTAAAAATGCCCAAAACACAAAAAGTAAATTTGAAGGGGCGGGGCTTAAATGTTTAGGGGGTCATATCTCAGAATTGTTAAGGAGTAGGTTTCTAAAATTTGGTGAGTGTTCATGACATCCATAGGGGAATATTTACAAACAAAAATAGCAAAATCTGAGACGGAACCTGCCAACCCGTCAGGTGAGTTGGCACGGAATGACTCGTAAGGGAATGTAACATGCTTGGGGGGGGGGGGGGGGGGGGGTATTCAATGTGGGGTATTCAACAAGCCTACATAATGCTCAGGAAAAGGTGCCTGATTGATGGAAGTGTTCTTTTTTAATGTTATTAGTTCAAACTGGGGGAAACACTTAAAAATGCATTTTTCCTGTTTTTGTAAAAAAGTCCATTTTTGAGGCAGTACTGTCACAACAGGATACAATTGCCCAAGTTTTTCTCACCAGATATATGTATGAATAGACCAATGTTGACCCTAATCACAACCAAACGGAAAATATTCTGAGACCCCTGGCAAGTTGACATTTTGAGGGCCAAAAATTGGGTAAAAATACCGATTTTGCAATTTCTAAAAACATGCTCTACATGTAGTTCCAAAAATAGCATAAGGGTGAACTTTATCGCAATAATTTTTCTCTCAAGTAAAGCCAAGGATGATACTTTGTAGTGATATAAAAGGTTTGATGAAATAATTTTGCATTTTGGTGGGGTGGAGTTATAAATATCAGCTAAAAAACAGATTTTCAGACCCCCATAATGGCCTAAAATGCCCAAAACACAAAATGAGCTGTTACCATGGCAACAGGCTATATAATGATTTGAAAAGTCAATTTTGTTTACTTGCACCCCAAGGCCCTTCCACCCACAAAGTATAAACAAATTAGATTTTTTGACCATGGACACATACCGTAATCTTCGGAATATAGGCCGCGGCTTATACATTGATTTTGGCCCTTTTAAACATTTCGGCGGCTTATATCCCGGGCGGCTTATACACCGAGCAATAAAACTTGTTTTTAAAAAGATCGTTTGTAAAATATTTCTGCAACGAAACAATTTTCTAAAACGAAAAAAATCCCACCAAAACATGGCCTGTGTGATATAGTGATAGTTTTTACGAAATGTTGTTGAAAATCCCAGCTTATCTTTTGAGCTGAGGAGTCGTCAAACTTGCGCCCACCATGCTTGCTTCGACTTTCGCTGGTGATCGCTTGCATGTACCGTACTTAATGAAGCAGGTGACCAGTGTAGTATCGCCATGCAGTGTTGTTTATTAACGTTGCGTTTTCCATAAAAAATGGTTACAAATCTACGTTCTAACTAGCGTTAGCCATTCAGTAGTTAAGTTGTTCTAGCCATGGTTGTCTGTCTTCATAATTTTCAAAGCACGAACGTACTTCCCACAGGCCGCTTACCATCCCACTGCCATCCCATAGTATTCATCACCTTGACCCCGCTGATGTGCCTGCTCTTTACTATACTTTATTATCAGGGGATGAAGAAACGGCATGTATCCGTGGGAGCGAGGGTGCAAGGGAAATTCCCTATAGTGAGAAATCACCATGTGTTCGGGAAACGTCTAGTCTCGGTTCCAACACGCTCCAGTTGTGTGGTCACGAAAACCTAACCGCTCTCTAAACCGCTAACACCCCACGAGGGCGCTATCATTCCCGTAACCGCTACCACACCACGACCAAGACGCTCCATTTGTGTAGTCACGAACCAAGACTATGAAACGTCACGTGCACGTGTATAAGAATAAAAAGCGATGCACTAGCTTCAGAGATCGCGCGCAACGTTCTTTCAATCGTGGAGGTAAAAACCATTAATTAATTGAGTCGGAACTAGTGAAAAAGGGCACATAAAAATGTAAAGACGTTCTGTTGTCATGGAATATGAATATTAAATTCAGTGATTTTTACCTCAGCAGTTTATCAAACAGTCAAGTCTTGTTTGTTTATAATTGCTCACTTCCTCCCTGCGGGGTAAAACCGTTTTTCCGCGTTCGAAAAAACTTCACGCGAATATCGAGATCTCGGCAATATTTACCCCAAAATATATCACCATTCAAAATTTACGAAAAGAAAATAGACCCACTTAACTGCAGACCATTCTCATAAATTATTTCAATAACGATTGATACATGTTAACTTCAGTACATTTTTACTTTAATGCAACGCAAGACGCACTTTGTGGCGATGTACAGTGACTGTTGTGCCGTCCACTAGTCACTGTACATCACCACAAAGGACCGCCACACGCACGGCCCCCCTGTGCATGCGGTCCTTACTGCGGCTTATACGCCGGGCGGCTTATACACTGGCGCATAAATCTTGTTTTGACAAATTCTTGGCATAGCGGCTTATACCGCGGGCGGCCTATATTCCGAAGATTACGGTATGTCAAGTATTTACATGAAATTACTCTTAAAGGCACTGAACACGTTTGGTAATTACTCAAAATATATATTAGCATAAAAACTTACTTGGTAACCAGCAACGGAGAGCTGTTGATAGTATAAAACATTGTGAGAAACCACTCCCTCTGAAGTAACGTAGTTTTTGAGAAAGAGGTAACTTCTCACTAAAATAATAAAAGACTTCATGCATGAAGCCTTTTATTAGCATCTGAAAGCACACAAAATTGTACAACAAGGGTGTTTTTTCTTTCTTTATTTTCTTGCAACTTCGTTGACCGATTCAGCCCAAATTTTCACAGGTTTGTTATTTTATGCATATGTTGGGATACACCGAGTGACAATACTGGTCTTTGATAAATACCAAACATGTTCAGTGCCTTTAAGTCTAGTTTTGATAGTTCTTCTTTTTCTTCTTGATGAGCTTTGTCTGCAAGCATGCACAGTTGTAAACCTAGGATCAACTTTAAACTTTGCATGAAGTCAGAATATACATGTAACTGTCAGATGCTGAGTAAGTTGTGACGTCATAATAAAGTCATCAGGTTTCGGAATACATTAAATCAAACTCATGAACCACACAATGGATGTACAATCTTTACATCATCGGAGAGTTCTTTTAGAACCTAACAGAGTGTGGCCCCCATTTGACCTTGACTTCCGATTCAGAAATGGAAGTTGAAAATTTCAAACATTTCAAAAAATTTATATCTCAAGAACTACTCATACTTTACTCGAAATTTTTACATCAGGTTGTAGGACCTCAAGCCTTCTCAAGCGTTTGCACAGAGATAATACAATGTACCAATTTGACCTGAAGTTAACCTCTGGTTGAAATCAGACGTTAAAGCCCATGTGTCTATTGACCCGCATGTAAACTGTGTTTACTCGAGCACTGTGCCGAGTATTCTGCTCCATTGACCAATTATTAATTAGCTCAGTGCAAATAACCTTTGTCGCTGTGAGAACTACATGTACATTGCCAACTGTTGCGCCCATAGTTCAAATCCACGAAGCCTGATTCACTATCTTATACATTAATATAAACCTTTTATGTCAATATGAAGACAACAGAATGTGAGATATGGCAATGAAAATACAAAATAATGACACAACTTTGAAGATGTTTGTCATAAATTTCCCTGCATTTTGTTAAAAGATTGTTTTTAGATTAATTGTAACATATTAGGAAATTCCTTCCTACTTGTAGATTTTAAATAAGCCTTTATTGTTGGCTTGATGGTAAATAGCGACTCAAAGAGGGTATCTTGCTGAGATGCCACCTGTTTTGGTTATTTGTATGACATTTGATAACAGAGAAAATGCAATCGGAAAAAGAACAACATTAGTTTGATTCTGATCAACACCGGTATTTACGAGAATCCAACTTTTAGATCCTGTTGAATACTTCAAAGAAGTACAATGTGAACACAAGAATTTAGTCAACATAAATTGCATACCTTGTGTAATCAATAGTTTTTTATGCCCTTTCATAATCATTACAATAATGTTGTTTCAGTAATCAGCACCATTAAGCAAAGAAGGTAGCAGCAGGCATATTTTGATTAAAGGCAATTTGAATCCTATTTTGAATTGTAAGTACATGTAATAGTCTTTTAAATTAACTATCAGTTCAGTTTATGACTATTGTCATAGATTTTTATCAAGTACACTTTCTAGAGCCTCAATGCAGTCTCAGTAGTAACTAATGTACATGTAATAGATTTACACATTACTTCTTTTGAAATTTCAAAAGCTATCAAAAATCTTTTTTTCTTTTCATGCATTAACCATGGAGGTAGGAACACAACACTGACCCCAATGATACCCAAACACGTGTTTGTTTTGATAAACACTAAGTTCTATTATGTTTTGACTGTTGTTACATGTACATACTTACTTCCTGTCCAAACTGCAAGCATATGTGACAAATATATTCCGAATTTTAATATAGTTCTTGTGCAATACTGGAGCCAAGAATAAAACCTTTGTGACTGCAATATAACTGAAAACCTAGTTTGTGGTCCTGCAAACACTACATTTCCTTCTTTTTTTTTACTTCAGAAGTCAAAAGCTTATAATGTTGATTTGAGTTACACTAAGGGGCCGTTCACAATTATCAACATTTTCACGAGCGTACAAACCGTACGCTGGGGGGGAGGGGGTTAATGCCCGCCGTACGCTTTTTTTTAATTTTTAAATGTCGATCTGTTTTCTCGCCCGTCGCCACAGCCGACATTGCTCACATCCCATCCACGCCGCAACCGATGCCGAGCGAGCACTGGCCGAGACGGTCGCGCCCCGGGCCAGCTTCCGTTCCCTAGCTCACAGGCATGTGAGCGGGTCACAGAAAAAACGCGGAAAACTTTAGCAAGTGAAATCCGTGTCCGGATTTTGGGCCAGCGCTACAGTCAGAATAACAGGCTTTGTACTGCAGCGTAAACATTACATTAACAGAAATATATAGGCCACAATTCTTACTTGGTAACAATGTGTTGTTCGTCCTCATTTTCAATATGTTTTTGTGACATTCCTCAGAAATGTGTTCCACAATTAAAACAAGCGCGATGCGTTCATCACGACATGAAAGGCCGTGTGCGCCTAGTCTTGGCTCAGGGTGTTGGCTTTTTAATACAGTTTTTAGTACAGCGCCCTCTCTTGGTGGAACGGGATGACGACATGGGTAAGTTTAATGGGACATCGCGCTTTAATAATGAAAAATGAACAACAACGGCTTTAATCAAAGACTAACGCGGAGCATTTTACCGGGTCTAGCCCCCGACTCACGTGTTGAAATCAAATCACAATTAAAGTGATTCCCGATGCTGCCACGGCGGAGTGATTTCCACGGCGGAGACGAGAAAAACGCAGAGCCCGCAAGAAAAACGCGGAATGGGAACAAAAAACGCGGAGGTCTCACATGCCTGCTAGCTACTTCCCTACTAGAAAAATCAGTCATCATGATGACTGAATTTGGTCATCAATGCAAAAGAGGCATCAGAGGCATCAAAAGGGCAGCATTTGGAACCCTCAAAATAAAGAAACAAATAGGGATTTATAGTCATCAACAGTCATCACAATGATGACTATTTGATGAAATAGTCATCATTTGTGATCAGGCATCACAACCGATGACTCTTTGATGCCTGATCACAAAGAGTCATCAGTAATCGGGCATCAAACGGTCATCAAACGGTCATCAAATAGTCATCAAATGTGATCAGGCATCAAAACAGTCATCAGTTGGGATCAGGCATCAAAACAGGCATCAAACAGTCATCAAACAGTCATCAGATGTGATCCAGCATCAAAAGGCATCAAAGAGTCATCAAACAGGCTTCAAAGAGTCATCAAACAGTCATCAAAGAGTAATTAATTATGCAAAAAAAAAAATAATAAAAGCACAATAATTCACTCCAAATGCATCATATTGAAATTCAAATGCAACCCTGGTTGCTTCCTTTATTCTATTGTTGCATTAACTAAGAGTTACAGGCATTATATTTCAATAAAAATTCAGCCCTGGTTGCATTCTCCATATTTTTATTGCATTAATGAAGGGTTGCAGTATTTGGTTTTTGGACTTAACTTGACTGATTTTCATATACATCATGTAGAGCATCGTTGCCTTGTGGTTAAGATGTTTAACTCAACTTTGATTGCTTCTCTCCACCCAGGAGTAAATGGGTACCTGTGAGGGTACAGGTAGTTATTGCATTTGATAAGCCCTGTTGCGCACAAAACGTTGCATGCTAAAATGTGAGCTGAGAAGTAGGTTTCACCATTGATTATTGACCCAATGAGCAGGGATAACAAAAGTACTTCTCTTCTATAAAAAGCACTATATAAATGCAGATCACTTTTTTATTAAATAGAATGTGGTTTTATTTTTGCATTTTTAGTACGTTTATTTTGGGATTGTAAACACAGCACATGCCAGGCAAAAACATGCCAGCAACACCTTTTCTGAAGTTTTGTTTGTGTTCTGGTGTGTTAACTATACATGTATGTATTTCAACCCTTTTTTCGTGGAAGGGAAGAATGAAAAGAAATTCATAATTCCAGATTTTGATGATATTGTTGATACCTGAAGTATATGAGCAAAAAATACCAGTATTATGTCTTGTCTACTCAGCCTTAGAAAAACGCCTGGCATTATAACATGCACTGTTAATGATCCGGATGTCATCCCTCTTCTTCAAAGGTGGGATGTTGTTCTCCACTGCAAATTTAGAGATGAAACCTTGAAAAGAAAATGAAAGAAAATCTATTAAACAAGTTTTCATGAGAGAGAGCAAACATTTTAAAAGGACTAAACATCTGCATCCAAATCATATGTATCCAAATCACCTTCAATCTGTTGAAAAAGTTTTGTTTTTGACTGTAAAAAAAGGTTTTATTACAACGATTTAGTAACAAAAAGAAGTGTCCGCCATGATGCATCTGGAACGCACTTGGACGATACCATTATGCAAAGAGTAAGTTCTAAGGATTTATTTTTTTCTCCCTCTCTTTTTATTTTACTGCTTTTTTCGTTCTTTCTTTATTTTGTCCTTTCCATTTTTAAGACATGGAAATATTTACTGGCTGTCATTTAACACTACTCTAGTAGCATGTTAGTTTTTCAAATGACATTGTTAAAATAAAGACAACTTAACTTGCTGTTTTCAGCACCCCCTGGGGCCCTGTAGTATAATGGTATCTTCTATGTACGGTCCAAAAGCAACAAGGTGAACAGTACTTGTCGTTACTATTGTTCATGGTTAAAAAAACCTTTTTTACAATTAAAAACAAAACTTTTTCAACAGATTGAAGGTGATTTGGATACATATGACTCTATAGTCTTACACATATATTTTACGGTTTATTTTTGTTCAAACATTGTTGTAAAGTGCATTTAAAATTTGTTGTCGGCAGGTCAGGCCTTTATAGTGCGACCCCAGAAGTTTCCTCTGAGCTGAAACAATGTTTATTTATAAATGACAAAATTTATTTTAATACATTACAAATTACAACTAGAACTAATCATTGACAATAGTCAACAGCTTCTCATTTAAACCTCTTCAACAAGTCAATATTGTTATCTGCTCTGACTGTATGTTCGAATTAAATTTATTCAAATAAATAAAATGTTTCTTATCCAGTTGACTGAACTTCAATTAATAATTATACGATCAACTGCTACGATCTAATGGGGACCAGACTGATTACTGCATCGCGCTGAGCACTATCATTGCGCAGAATAGCGTGAGATGCCAACCGCATTACTCGTACACAAAACTTAGATTGCGCAAAACTTAGATTGCGCGCGGAGTAAATCAGTCTGGTCCCCATTAGATCGTAGCAGTGAGTCGTATCATTGTTGTTGTGAAGTTTTCAAGCGAACCAGACAAAGTATGGTTTTCGAGCAAGCTGTTATATGTGAACAAAAATTCACACTCGCGACTCGAAAAGCAATCGATTTCCCACCAAAATGTGCGATGTTTTTGCAACAAATTCCAGCAATAGGCAGGGGTACACGCTACTGTACTACGTACTACTACGCTCTACACTCACTACTCAGTATACAGTACAGAGTGAGACTGAGAGTAGCATTCGATCGGTAAGTTTCATGATCGAGAATGACCCGTATTAAAACTGGACTTACCTTGCAGTAGTTGACATTTCTGAGGTCGTTGACTGTGTTTTGATGTTTGATCCCTTTGATGAATGCAAGATTGTAGTGGATTGTGTCGATATTCTAGAAAACAATACTCCAAACGGAACAATACGTTGACAGTTGTACACACGTCGATGCGATGCTGCGGAAATTTAAACAAGGCCCCCGACGGTTACATTTCAATGGTACCCATTCAATCCGCATGGGATGCATGGACAGTACGCGCACCGCAAACTACCAGTTTGCGGTTCAACCAATAGGAACTCGCGTGATGCACAACCGTATCGGATTCATTTTCTGAGTCGCGTATAATTATATGACATCGATCGACGAGACCTAATAGTCATTAACGTTCCCATCAAGGCAATGTTTTGTGATTTTTCACCGATTTGAAAAAAAAATAAAAATAAAAAATACAACAATTAATCTAATGGTTCACAAAAGTATCACAAAAATTGTCATGACCATTTTCATATGAATTTAATACTGCAAAAACGAATCAAACCCCAGCAAAAAATAATTAAAAAGATAAATTAAACTTCAAATAATCATGTTTTGTTCATAACCAATGACTTATTTTTACTGGTCATTGCTGACTTGGCTTTATACGGTCGGATCCTACGTTGATTTAATTTAATAAAGTGAACTGAACTGAACTGAACTGAACTAGTCATTGAGACTTGACTAATCTAAATTAGTCGTTTTTACTAATTTATGAGCACCATGACTGACTTATGTTTACAGAAAAGGTTTGAGACATTATTGAAGTTGGTGTTTATTACAGAAAAGGTTTGAGACATTATTGAAGTTGGTGTTTATTAAAGATTTTAATTTTGCCTGGGTACATTTTGCAAGTGTGTACAACAACAAAGTCAAAACAAGTCCGTTTCACCAACTAGTGTCCATTTGTTCATTGCATTGCATATATACATGTAGCATGTATAGTGGCTTTGGGAAAGTAAGCTAAGTTTCAGTCATCAATGAGGCATCATCTTTGATGACTGAAACTTAGTTTTTGGAGGATATGATGCCTGTTTGTTAGACAATTTTGCAACAGTCATCCACTGTGATGACTGATGATGACTTTGATGCCAGTTAGTGATGACCATTGATGCCTCCTGATGACCAAATGATGCCTCCTGATGACCAAATGATGCCTCCTGATGACCAAATGATGCCTATTGATGACACTTTGATGCCTGAATGATGACCATTGATGCCTTTTGATGACTGTTTGATGCCTTTTGATGACCTTTTTGCCCAGTGATGACCAAATGATGACTGATGATGACTGATGATGACTGATGATGACCAAATGATGCCCAATTTTACACATGATGACCAATTGATGACTGATTTTTCTAGTAGGGTTGTAGCATACACACGCAATTGCATATCAGCCCTCATTTTCAACCGGTGTTGTTCAACCATGTAGACTTGTGTGAAAAAAAAAATCAACATTTTTTTCGTACACTTTTAGGGGGGAGGGGGGGGGGCTTGAAAAAGTGTACGGTTTGTACGCTCGTGAAAATGTTGATAAAGTTTCTGCTTGGTTATTTGCCTTAAAATGATGTTTCATCTTTCTTGTTTTTTCTTTTCATTTAGACTGGACTGGCCAGTAAGAACCTTAAGCTTTAGTTATGATGGAAAGATGTTAGCTTCTGCATCTGAGGATCTGGCAATTGACATTGCAAGTGTTGAAACAGGTAAAGTAGTTTTAATCGTTACATATTAATATATTAATATAAGTTTGCAGTCAGTAATCTTGAACAAACAATAAGTTTGTTTTGTGTCTAACCCTTTTGAGATCAACGTGAACACAAACATCTTGTACCAAAATGCCCATTGTGGGTGCAAACACTGACTTGCCCCAATGCTATCAAAAAATTTCAAAGTCGAAGGTCATGTCCAGACTTGTTTAATATTTCCACTGTATTTACATATTTTAAAACAAACAAAAAATTTAAGTTTTGGGGCTTTTTTTCCAGACACCTTTCCTAAAACATTTGTGTCTAAGATAATCAATAGTGTGGGCAAACAAGTAATTATCTCTACATGTAAAACTGTTAAACAAAGTTTGAAATCACACTGCACTGTTAGGGTCAAAAATAAAAGCCTCATTCTTCTCAGATGTAACAAAGACCTATGTTCAAGACCTACATGTATGGAGTCTGTTGCTTCTTGATTACTAAGGAAGTTGTCAGTTTGTATAAAAAGCCTGTTTAGAATTTGACCTTCATAGACAGGTTGGATAACATCACATGCTTCTTGTAATTTGTTGATGAAAGTTCGGATTGTGGGGCTTGTAACAGTGTATATGAGTCCAAGTAGCCATTTGGAGCTTTTGATGGTCATTGATACCATATTCTACATGCATTATTGTTTTTAATTTTTTAATTTTCTCTAAAGGTGACAAAATTACAGAGGTCCAGTGTGAAAGCCCAACATTTACTGTAGCCTGGCATCCAAAGAGACATCTTCTAGCATTTGCATGTGATGACAAAGACAAATACAACAGAGACAGAGATGCTGGTACTATTAAGTTGTTTGGACTACCGAATGATCCATAGTTGTTACAGTATGGTTTTAAGCAACATTTTTGGCATTCACATGGATGTGAGTGGCTTATATTGACCAGTTCATCTGGGTTGCCTCAGTTTTCTGACTCTTAAGTATTATTACTACAGTAGGAATAAAAAGTAAACAATGAGCCTACAGAGGTGATGAGAACTGTGCACCATTTTCCAGAATTGTTAAATGTGATCCAAATTTGCTCCCCTTTCCGGAGGATGCACAATATTGATGTGAAGGTATGTCTATAAAATTTATAAGTAAAAAGTACTTTTGCAGCCATGCAGGAGAAAACCAAATGTACTTCAAATGGTACATGTGCCGTTATAGCCCATCATGTTCCAGAATACATGCAGGTCAATATTTGTTTCAATTATTACAACATTTTATGGTCAAGAACCTGCATATGGATGTAATGACTGCAAAGAACACATATATATATATACATCTTTTTAAGCCCTCTCCCCACACCAACTGTTTATGTCTACATTGGAATTAAACTTTACCAATGTACAATCAGTCAGTCAGTACTTCTTGACTCAAATTCCACACAATTAACATTCCAACTTCAAATTTGACATATAAATCAGTGTGCAACTCTATCACCCAGCAAACTACATGTAATAATAATAATAAGGATCAATAAATAAATAAAATTCCTAAATGGGCAACTCCACTCGAGTTATGTTTTTGATTACTTTTGACATTACGTGTCCAGCCTTCTAAAAGCCGACCCGACCAAACCTTGTATAAGGTCGGGTCGGGACGCATACTTTTGGAGGGTTTTAAAAGGAGAAAATCAGCTGGGAGTCCAGGGGATTACGATTGTTATCACCACTAATCCGATAAGTGTTTTGACAAAGGTGTGAAAGCCATCCTGCCTGAAGGAATCCATGTGGACTTATTTCAATGGAACACTAGGATATTGAGTGATATTATATTTAAAATAATTAGAATTGTAAAAAGTTATTTGGTTTTCTTTTTTAAATGGTAGAAATCCATCAAGGAATGGCAGAGAACGGTTAATTGTTTGTGTAGATTTTCTTTCCGCCGGCTGCGCCGTGCGTGCGCATTAATATTGTGTATAGATAAAGTCGTCATGCAACTGCCGGTTAAAATAGGACTGTCCTTGACAAAAAAGCGCACGTTTAAGGCAAATTTATTCTTTCAACTTATTTTATAAAGTAAAACATCGGGAAGTAATAATTCTAAGAGTGAAAAATAATTCGTCTTTTAAACCGCTGCACTAGCCCTCGAACGTCAGCAAGGCGCATTTTTAGTATCCATAGTCGGATGTGCACTGTTTTACTAGTCCTCTGTGGTGATCGTATAGTGACTAGCGGGCGGCACGCACGACAGTCATTGTACATCGCCACAAAGTGCGTCTTGCGTTGCATTTAAGTTCAAAATGTACTGAAGTTAAAACCATCGGTCGTTATTTAAATCATTTTATTAGAATGGTCTGCAGTTAAGTGGGTCTATTTTCTTTTCGTATTTTGAATGGCGATAATTTATATCGTCGGGTAAGTATCGCCGTTAATTTTTTTCGAACGCGGAAAGACGGTTTTATCGCAGGGAGGAAGTGAGCAATTTTAAACAAACAAGACTTGACTGTATTGATAAACTGCTGAGGTAAAATCACTGAATTTAATATCCATATTCCATGAAAACAGAACGTCTTACAGGAGGAAGTGTGCCGATCTTGCTCTATGTGCCGATCGACCTGCCCCGAACGTTGCGCGCTCTGAAGCTGCCCCCTCGATTTTTAACGGCCACGTGACGTTTCCCCGAACACGCGGTCGATTTCTCACTAAGGGAATTTCCCTTGCACCTTCGCTCTCACGTTTCTTCATCCCCTTACAATAAAGTATAGCAACTACTAGGACCATGCAAGCACTTCCGCGGGATCGAGGTGATGAATACTATGGGATGGCAGTGCTGAGAAGCATTACGTCATTCGGCAAAATAGTATGCGGCCTGTGCAGCGGTTATGAAGAAAGACAACCATGGCTAGAACAACTGAACAACTGTATGGCTAACGCTAGTTAGAACGGAGATTCGTAATCAACTCGGGATCGCACGTTCATGTGACATTTATAAACAGTTTTAACAACGTTAATAAACGACTGCATGGCGATACCACACTGGTCACCTGCTTCTTCACGACATTAAGTACGGTACAAGCATGGAGGTAGAAACAGACCTCCATGGTACAAGCAAGCGGTCACCAGCGAAAGTCATATTCGAAGCAAGCACGGTGGGTTGGGCATAAGTTTCACGACCCCTCAGCTCGAAAGATGAGCTGGGATTTTCAACAACATTTTGTCAAAACCATCACATCACACAGGCCATGTTTTGTTTTGGTTTGGGTTTTTTTCAGTTCAGAAAATTGTTTCGTTTCAGAAATATTTTACAAACGATCTTTTTCAAAACAAGATTTATGCGTCATTTTACTCATTGTTTAAGCCGCCCAGCATAGGCCTATTATAAGCCGCCGAAATGTTGAAAAGGGCCGAAATGTTGAAAAGGGCCAAAATCAATGTATTTAAGCCGTGGCCTATATTCCGAAGATTACGGTACATATAAATATAAATTGGCATCTGTTTCTAATTTCTTTTCATATTGAACTGTTTTCATTGTCGAAAGTACCCTATTCAGTCGCACACTCTTATTAAATTTGGTTAAAAGATGGTAGAGCATAGGTCTACATGTAGATGCATAAAACAAGCCATGAAAATGTTATCAAAATGATTGATTACATGTATCTTAATGGAGTAGCATTCGAAGGCCACTAACACAATTTTCTGAAAGATGACTGTATTCTGGGTGAACATATTTCACAGATCAAAAGCTTTCAGAAATTCAGACTCAAAATTGATTTCCCCTCTTTTTATAGGTTTTACTCTTACTATAGTATCAGCAATCTATTCCAAAAAGAAAACTGCAATTATAGCTTCCATACAGGCTACAATATCTTTGCAAAAAAAATACATACACATTCATGTATCATGACTGAATAAAATCTAGAATCAAAGTAATAAGCTTAATTGACCCATTAATGACAGAATTATCCGACTTGTACTTAAAATCTTAGAAGGAAAAGGTAATTTAAATACATGTTCTGTACAGTTTTTCCATGCATATTGCCATGCAATGGCCATTTCATGTAGCTTCTAAAAAAAGTTCCAGCAATCATCCAGTCAGTTTCCTGTTCAGAGCAGGTTGTTTATTTAAGGGATTAACGGGATTATCTTAGTTGGATGCCAGGACAGTGTGTTTACTTAAGGATCCTCCAAAAGTATGTGTGAAACCAGCAAGATTTTTTAAAGGGTTGGACATGTCATGAGGTTTTTTTAGCTGTAATTGTCTTACTGAAAAGGTTTAATTAACTTTAGATAGAGTAGATGTAGACCTACTTAAAAGTGCGGGTATTGTCGAGTGGACTAAAGAAGATCTGTCAGTGGACAGGAGGACAAGAAAACTAATGACCATGCATGGCAAGCAGTCAAATGTTTGTAGACTCTATATTCCGAGGTCAGAGGGCGGAAGGAGATTGCTGAACATTACGGACAGCGTTAGCATCAAGTGTAGGAGTTTGCATTGTCATGTCAGGAGGACCGAGGAAAGCTTGTTGAAAGCTGCGCAAAAGTACAGAGGGCAGACAAAGTTGGGCCAAAGGAGCACAAAAGGGTAATGAAAGAGGAAAGACAACAAGATTGGAGGAACAAACCACTTCATGGCCGATTCTTGAGATGCACTAATGAAGTGGTGAGCGCCAAGTCCTGGAATTGGTTAAGGAGTGGAGAGCTAAAGAAGGATTCTGAGGGCTCAACTACTGCAGCACAATACCAGTCTCCAAGAACAAATGTTATGAAGGCAAGGATAGAGAAAGCAAACGTGTCTCCTATGTGTATAATGTGTAATAAGGTAGAGGAAATTGTATTTTTATATTGTCAGCGAATGTAGTATGATAGCCCAGATGGAGTACAAAGGTAGACATGACAAGTTGGCCAAGGTGATTCACTGGGATTTGTGTAAGAAATATGGTTTCCAAGTGACTGCGAAATGAAACAACCATGTTCCGGAGAAAGTTGTAGAGACCGACCAGGTCAAGATCCTCTGGATCCTCAGACTAAAATGGTTAACAAAAAGATGTGGAAGTTGACAAACTTGCCCAAAGTGTGGTAAAGAAGTTCAAAAAGAGAGATGGCAATCACAGAGCATAACTTGCCCAAAATAGGCCAGCTGTCAGATCTTGTAACAATGTTCAAAGCGCATGTAGAAGCTTTTTCAGCAATGCTGCCATGGCCTCACCATCTACGATTATAGCAACTATGCCCGGTGGGGACCTGTTTATCTCGCAGATATGAAACTTCTCGAGAAGCAGCACCAGAGGTTTATGTACATGTAGAATTCAGTAACAAAAATGTTTTTGTTAAGAGAACAAGAAGGCGATGAACAGGCATGCAAAATGCAGACTGGCATAATTGAAATTAAGAGAAATGGTCAAGCCAGAGACAAATTTTGTATCACATGGTCCGAGCGATCACGCGTCACACAAGACATAAGATCTCTCAATCTGGAAGATTCTGAGGCGAGGAAGAAACCACTTTCACCCGCTCTGATAGTGTTCAATCCAACAAAAAGCGAGATGTTGATGACGTTATGAAGCTTACCACACAGCTAACAAGATTTTATGTGTTCCAAGTAAACCCTCACGTTGGCTGAAGAAGAAGACGAAACTGGCTGTGATGATGTTAGAGAAATACATGTACCACTGGAATCATTGGCAACCAGAGACATTGCACCAAGTGATGTGGTAACTTGGTAAGGGATCTTGTAACGACTGGAGAACATGGTTGATCCATAGTTGTTACAGTATGGTTTTAAGCAACATTTTTGGCATTCACATGGATGTGAGTGGCTTATATTGACCAGTTCATCTGGGTTGCCTCAGTTTTCTGACTCTTAAGTATTATTACTACAGTAGGAATAAAAAGTAAACAATGAGCCTACAGAGGTGATGAGAACTGTGCACCATTTTCCAGAATTGTTAAATGTGATCCAAATTTGCTCCCCTTTCCGGAGGATGCACAATATTGATGTGAAGGTATGTCTATAAAATTTATAAGTAAAAAGTACTTTTGCAGCCATGCAGGAGAAAACCAAATGTACTTCAAATGGTACATGTGCCGTTATAGCCCATCATGTTCCAGAATACATGCAGGTCAAACAGCACCAGAGGTTTATGTACATGTAGAATTCAGTAACAAAAATGTTTTTGTTAAGAGAACAAGAAGGCGATGAACAGGCATGGGAAAACAGTTTGTGATGACCAACATGACACACCGTCTGATTGAAGAAACTGTTGGTTTTCATGACACCCTGAAGAAACATCGCTCAAAAACTTATGCTGATCTGTACGAAGTAAACGTTTCCACCAATTGCTGCAACGATTACTCAATGCTGCCACTGGAGATCGACCATTGGAAATGGTGAATATTCTTCAGCATGAGCTGTCTCTATTTCCACTGTCTACAAGGCTGGAGGAGAGATGAATTCAACACCAAAGGCAGATCTGATCAACATCTTAATGGATGGGTTTACCACGCCCACAAATATACCGAATGCCAACCTGAAGACATGTGTGCTGATAGATGGTCATACACTTATTCATGCTCTCTGAAAGCCCCATGGGTGTCAGACATTTTATGACAACACTGGTGTTTACATAAATAGTGTGACACAACACATTGGAGAGAACACAACAAGAGCTGACTTGGTATTTGATCCCTACATTGGAGAATGGTGAGGGCTCCATCAAGGCAGTGACTTGATCAAAGCAAATGGAAAAGAAACAGCCAATTCAAAAGCTTATCGATGGACCCCAGGTTCCACTCCGACAGGTTTGGGGCCAATTCATTGCCTTGGATGGTAACAAAGAAGGGCCCAATTTCAAGGCTCTGCTTACTGCTGACTTCTGCGCTTACGATCAAAATTCTCTGCTTACTGTGCAAGCGCCGAATTTCTGCGCTAGCTGTGTAAGCAAAGAATGCCTAGGAACGTGGACTACGCACCGAGCACAAGCAAAAACTCCCTGCTAACCCGTGAAATGCGCTTGACGTAAGCCCGGAATTCTCTGCTTCCGTAAGCGCGATTCTTTGCTTACGGTAAGAAGAGCCATGAAATTGGGCCCTGATCTCGCCAAGTTCTGGTCAGAGGCCATCGCAGAGAAGGGCAAGGATCTACTGCAAAAATATGAGATATTAACATGCAGTGGGTTCCTTGATGTTACAGATGCCAATTTCACGAGAAGGGACGATGTAAAACTTTGAGGAAACCATGAGGAGGCTGACACCAGGTTGATACTCTAGCATGTGAGGCAGTCAATGAAGATATCAAAGAGTGGTGCTCATCTGCAGGGATACAGACATGATTGTGCGGCCCCTAATTGTAGCCCGAGCCCTAAATGTCACCCGACCTGAATGTAGCCCCAAACTTGCACCTAAATGTTGCCCGACCTAAATGTAGCCCCAAACTTGTACCTAAAGTGAGAGTGTGAATTTTTTTGTGTGTGGAAAAACGGGCTGTAAAAGCTTGCATTCTTATAATTATTTGTTCTTAGCCACAAACATGAACCTATTAGATATTTGTCGTGTGGATGTTCAGTCTAAGATTTACTCTAAACTTTTACTGAGGACAAGCCGATCGCGTTGTTTCCATTGTTTGACACCGCTACCCCCTCCCCCACCCCCATCCCCATCCCCATCCCCATCCCCATCCCCATCCAAACACTCCAGATGCTGCGGTTTCAGGACTCTTTCCGGTTTATGTAAAGACGGAGAAGGACTTCTGGTGTCATGTCATTCAACGATAGTGTGCTCGCTCCCAAACTGCATAATTCTTCTGTGAAATGATGGTAAGTTAGTCTGTCTCTGTCCTTGCTCTATGGTCTGTACATGTATATACAAATGTAATTATTACTTGATGATTAAGATTTACAAGTTCTTTAAGGGAATCGTTAAGTTAAATTGACTTTTCAATCTGGTTAGTTTTTTTCTTTTCATTTCGGGGTTATTTTAGGGGGGGGGGGGGTAAGCATAGTAAGCACCAAAATAATTTTGTTAACTGTTAAGTCCTAGATCTCACTCACTCTTACCATTCGGATACTTTAGTTTGTCTTGATGACTGTGTTTTGTTTCTTCATAATGTACTATTAATTAATTCAATAAGGATGTCCGAAGAGGTTTCCAACCCTTATGGGTATGGCTTGGCCTTGAAGGAGTGCCTAAGACCCATATAAACCCAAGTGCCTTGCTGTTGGTACCCTGCAGACAGATTTGGCTTTAATCTGCACTGCGAATATTTAAACACATTCAGATTGAGCCCAGTTAATTGGGTGTTCGGCTAGGGGCTGAAACCCTATTGTTACTTTTTGGGTATTTGTGCAATATGTGCACGAACACCTCTTGGTTTTGTTCTGTTTTTAGGTGTTTGTGCAATATGAGCACGAACACCTCTTGTTTTTGTTCTTTTCTTTTTTTTAGGTGTTCGTGCAATTCAGCACGAACACCTCTTGTTTTTTGTTTTTTGGGTTTTTGTTTTTGTTTTCTTTCTTCTCTATCTTCTTCCCTAGAACTCTTCTCTACAGCATAACTCAACATTGAAACTGAATTGAACCTTGAAACTCATCAGATAATTGAACCTCAATATGAAGACGGCACAGTTGTCATTACGTCATCGTCATCAGGTGTCGAATTACAAGGTTTTTTAAGTTGAAAAATGACCATTTGCTTTTTGCTGTATCTCAACGAATATACTTGGGCATCGGATAGATCAAGACTTTAGCAACATTTGAAAAGTTAACGCCAAAATCGTACGACCTTAACTTCCGGGTCGTTACCCTAGGTCGAAGTTCACCTTCGTTTTTTTCCCTTCAAAAAACAACTTTGGAGCTTATCTACGGAATAACTCAAGATTGAGATTGAATTCAACATTGAAACTCAGTTGGTAGAGCGCCGGCACGTCAATCCGGAGGTCGTTGGTTCAAATCCCGCTCTAGTCAATTTTTCCTTGTTCAACCCAAAATCATTTAAAATTTACCCAGTCAGTTTCCCTTGTGGTTTATTATTTGAACATTGAAACTCATCAGATAGTTGAACCTCGGTATCAAGACAATACAAAACTAATGACGTCATGATGACGTCGTCAGGTATCGAATTACAATAAATCAAAGTTTAATATTTGTAAAAACCATAACTCCTGAACCATAATTCGGTTTTTTACAATCTACACATCATTGGATAGGTCGTTAAGAGCTTGGCAAACGCTACACAGAACCTTTACAACATTTGAACTGACTTCCGGTTCAAACCGGAAGTTGAAAATTTCTTTATATCTTATCTTATTCATATCTTTAAAACTACTGATCATTTCAGCATAATGTTTGTATCAGGTTGTAGAATGTTAAGCCCGCTCAAACTTTTGCACAGACATGACAACATTTTGCCTTTTCATCTGGTCGAAAAGGACAATTATTGACGCACTATATAGCATATTAATAATGTCCAAGCGACCTTGCCCTGACCACTCAAACTTTATATTGTGTTTCTCAAGCGTATTTTCTTAGAAGTCACGTTGCAAGTGTATTGCCCTTGCCCTGGCCATTCAAACTTTAAATTATGTTTTCTTTCTTCATTCTTCCGAAAGAATTTTTTTTTCTATACTAAATCTTCATCATGTGAAGAGTAATAAGAAAACACAAGTACACAATTTTGGAGTACTATTGGTAGGAAGGGCCGCCTACCTCGCTGTATTCTATACTTTCACATCACAACAGTTACAAGCACGTCAACAATTATTTTTACTTGAGCGGACAGGTTAAATAAACTGTTGATCAGTTACGCGAGCATAAGTTGCTCTTCAACTTGAAAACAAGTTTACTGTAGTGGTTTCGCATTTTATTTGTTTAAACAATTACATTTATAAACGAATTAAATTAATTATATGATTTAGTCAATTAATCAGGATCTTAAGAAAAATATACAATAAGGCGTAAAGGTCTTATATATTATGATTATCGCATTATTATTATTATTATTATTTAAAGGTATCAAGGTACAGTCATATATTGTTTTTTCCAACAATGACTTGAGCGGACAGGTTAAATAAACTGTTGATCAGACAAATTCGTGTCAAGTATCCCCAAAATGGTAACAAGGAGTAGGTAATGATCGAACATGCATTGTTGCTAAATTCCCAACACCGTAGATGGAATTAAACTAGTGTTCTCATCCACCTTAATATATGCGTTCCTTGCTTTTTCGGAAGACCATCTGCCGTGTTTGGAAATGAGATGGGATGGCACCAGAGCGTTCGAAGCTGCCGAAGCGCCTCCAGATCGAAGACTATGGAGTCCGAATTTGCTGATGTCAGGAACAAAGGGGCGAAGTGCTTGTAAAACAATTTCGCGGGTCCTGGTGTAGCTTAAGCCGTGAACGGCGGCTATCATGCCCTTGGCCAATCTTGTAATTCGACGTACAACTGGTAGTGATGAATCTACCGGGTCACCTGTGGCAGAGAAATACCTCTCGGCAATTTTGACTGGGCATGTAGGAGCTAAAGTTCTGCCAATGACTATTTCTGCTCCTTGGCGGAATTGGTCGGTTTTGGATTGGTTGAGATGAATGACTAACCGATCACTGGCGATTTTACAGTCTACACGCCGGACGTTATTGAGATCGCCGAAACGAAGGAATCCTGCATAGCAGATGAAACAAATAAATAGAACCCGCAGGTCAGCAAGAATAGCAGCCGAGTGCCCATGTGCATGGAAAAGCTGCTTCATGACGGCTGGTGAAACAGGTTCTTTCCGATTGGGGGTTGAAGCCAGAGAACGTCTATAACCTTGAAGTGCCATCTTAACGAGAGGTTCGTCGGTGGGCGATGGAAGACCGGCTAGACTGTGGACCCATTTGACAGCGGCTGCCGTGGAATCGGCGGTAGACTTGTGCTTGCTTGGGAGCAACGATGGGAAGTACGAACTGGAAAGACGGTAACTCCGGTCTTAGATGACGCCCAGGCTTCCCAACGGTGCCATGCAGAACTGTATGTTTCGATGGTGGATGGAGCTTTCGCCGAGAGGAGTAGTGCAGGCAATTGATGTCTGGCCAATAGTTGCATTTCCGGGTCGTCAATACCTTGAGTAATTCTATTCCAAATATCTGAAATACAACAAGAATAAAAACAGCACAAACAGCTGGAAAAACTGGAAAATCCAGATTGACGATTGTTCAATTGAAAACCAATACCAGGCACTAAGGGCAACTTGAATTTGACACAAAGGTCAAAGTAGTGCAGCGTCAGTTCGGCGCCCAACACCAACAGTGGCCACGTAAAACCCCCATCGTGGGAGGAACCGTGGGCGCGACCCGAGTGTTGGACGAAGGTCGCGCACCCTTGCTCCGAATGACACTGCGTACTGATGCCCAAGCGGGCGGGAGGGTTGGGAAGAGCGAGATAAGGTTGCTCAACTGAGAATGAAGTTGAATAGGCGTTATATAAGTAACGGCTTCACAAAGAGTTACGTAACCAAGCGCGCAAGAAATTTGCGTGCTGCACCTGTCTTACGATAACGTAAAGAAAATTCACTTTCTTTCTTCATTCTTCCGAAAGAAAATTATTTTCTATACTAAATCTTCATCATGTGAAGAGTAATAAGAAAACACAAGTACACAATTTTGGAGTACTATTGGTAGGAAGGGCCGCCTACCTCTGAGAACGCCAAAAAAAGGGGAAAGGGAAAAAACGATATGAAAATATCAGAACAATACAAAAATGTAATATACTGCACAAAACGCAATAAGTTTGCAATCAGACCACTAAACTGGTCGCAGTATCATGTATAACTGTACCAACAACGATAAACCGTACTTTTACACTTGATGCTCGCAAATCGGCATCGACCAGGAATGGCCGGGTACAAAATTGCGGAACGAAGTCCGCTTAAATACTACTCACAGGCAAGATTCGCGCTGAGGGCAAGTGCCTAGTCTTAACCATGTGTATGGCGCTAATGAGGGATCAAAACGAATCGCTATGGAAGCGAATGATGGGGTTTGGCAAAACACTGAACTTGTACCCAGGGAAGACGGACTGAATGAAATATTCATCCATCTCCAATCGACCACCCTACTATGGAAATGTATGCCATCTGGGCAAATGATTGGCCAGAAGGAAGACGTGGGCCAGTGTGGTACGACTAATGTGCCGGTGGCATTGTCGGAGAGAATTCTCTTAAAGACCTGTATAATCAAAGATACTGGAGGACAAAAATAATTATTTTTACCCGACCAATTCTGAGAGAATGCATCGACACCTGCCACGCCTTTACACCAAAATCTGGAGTTAAACCGCGTCAATTTAGCGTTATGAGGTGAGGCGAAACGGTCAATATTGTGAGGACCCCATAAACTATCTATAAACCGAAATGATCCCCTGTCGATAGACCAGTCGTCGAAGTCTCGAAATCGACTGATTTCGTCGGCGAGTTTGTTCTCGTTTCTAGGTAGCCACTCCGGTAACAAGATGCAATTGAATTCGTCGGACATGTAAAATATTGATTTTGCGAGTTCATGCAAGTCGGGTTTGGGGCTACCACACTGAATGATAATTGGGACGTTGGAATTGTCGGTAAACCATTTGACGTTCTTGCCTGTAACTGCTTTTTGCAACTGCTTAAGTACGTGACTTACTGCGGCTAGTTCGCGCCAAGTGGAACTTTTTTGTTGTTCTACTGGGGACCAGGTACCGTGTACTTTAAAGTAAAGGTGACCTTCGACGTAACCACCGTAGCCCGTGTCGCTTGCATCGGAATAGATAGTCAAGGAGTGGACTAGCCTGCCTCGTATGGTAAAACCATTCAGAGACTGTAATTGTGTAAGCCAGAATCTGAGTTCTGAAACGGTGTCAGCAGGGAGAACAAATGAATCGGACCAAGAGTGACGCGACTCAATGGCGCGGTAGGAACAACGTGTCATAAATCTAGCGACTGGACCGAGTGCTAATGAGGATGAAATTATGTGACCGGTAAATCGCGCTAAGTCTCGTACGGGAATGGCTTGATTGGACTGGTGGGAAATCCAGCACGGATGAGATGAACGTAAGAATCTTGTGAATTTTGCTTTGTGGTACCTGAAAGCGAAATGCGTCGGAATTGATGGTAAGACCCAGGTACTGTATTGTTTTAGTGATTGACCAGACACATTTAGTTTTGCTAGGAACGAAACCGCTGCAGGTTGAGAGGTTGCGCACAAAGGAAACGTTGGCTGAAGCCGACTCAAAGTCGGGGGAGACAATGAGTCCGTCATCGATGTACATAAAGGCTACGATGCCATTTTGACGGCAATGGTGCACTAGAGGCCTGTTTAATTTTGTGAATAAGTGACAGGCGCTACTTAAACTGAAAGGAAGAACAGTAAAGGTATAAAATCGGGTGACTGAATCGTTATGAAGCCAAGAGAAACCGAGATATTTTTGATGAGATGGAAAGATATCGACGTGATGGTAATTGCAATGTTACAAAAACACTATGTAGGGGGCCTATTGTTATTATTTACTTAATAAATGGTTATTGTTTTGAAACTAGCCCATTGTTCATTAATTTTATCCGCATTCTTAGAAACTGTCTTTAATACTAATAGTCTAAGTCTAAAATGTTTCACCAACTGCGGTAAAGGCGGTAGCAGAGATCATCACGTTAAATTGGATGTTTTGGGGGTGTCTTGCAGGGAACTGGCAGAAGGGGACGGCGGCGAGCCACATTCATCGACACTTTGCAGCGGGATGTTGGCCTCAGTGGAGATGAGGACCTCGAAAGCTGGACAGGGAAGAGTGGAGGGCTGCGACCAAGTCCCAAGTTGGTGTAGGATAGACTACGCCCTCGCACCGCATCGCATTGCATTTATTTTCAAATTCTTGCTTAAAAAACATAACAAATCTTATTTTTTGTTTTAATTAAGGTGAAACTGAATCAAGAATGGAATACGATGCACACATCCAGCTGTACTTCTCTCTAGGACTTCAGTATAACGAAATAATTAATGCACTGGCACTGAATCATAGAATAGTTGTCAGTATGCGAACTCTCAAACGAAGTCTAAAGAGACTTGGCCTTTTCCGAAGGAAAAACAAATCTGATGTTCAGGATGTTGCCATGTTCATTGCAGAAAACATAAGGAGAGGAAGTAATTACGGATATAGGCTAATGCACCTGAGGTGTATTCAGCAGGGATTTGTTGTTTCTCGCGAAACAGTTCGACTCCTCATTCAAATTCTGGACCCCGAAGATGTTCTCCTTCGTAGCCATAACCGTCTAAGAAGGCGTGCCTATTTTGCTAGGGGACCCAACTTTATCTGGCACTTTGATTCCTACGACAAACTGAAACCATTTGGTTTTTGTATCAGCGGGTGTATAGACGGTTTTTCTAGATTTGTTATATGGTTGAACTTCTATAAAACTAACAGCGATCCTCGTATCATTGGTGGATATTACATTGACGCAGTACGTAGCAGGATGGGGCATCCAAGACTTGTAAGAGGAGACTGTGGAACCGAAAATGGATCGGTGGCCCTCTCGTGCCCACCCAGCATGCTACGCAGTAGCTCCGCCATCTTACGTCCTTCTTTTTCTAGCGACGGTACGGTGTACACGTGAGTTTTTCACGCTCTTGTTTGGAAAACCTGAGATTGTGCCTTCGCTTTTCCTGATAAAGGTTTTACTAAGATTTTTCAACCAGTTTGATTTGTAGAGTTCTTTAATTATATTTGAGTGATAATTTTGCGTTTTTGGAAGATTTTGAGACGTTTTCTGTTGAGGCCAGACGAGCGCGAGTAGCACTCGTTGGTCTCGGGGATCGAACGTATCCTCTTGATATATAATACAAGTGTATAATATTTATTGTTGTGTCTCCTGTGTCTTCCTTATTTTTATTTTAAAAATACGTTAAATATATTAACTAGTGTCTCACTTCCGTGAGACTCCCTACTCCGGGAGCAGTACTCCCGGCCGTTGTAGGAGGCTAGTTAGAGTCGGTGTTCCACTTGTTTACACTCGTGGGACTCCCTACTCCGGGAGAAGTACTCCCGGCCGTTGTAGGAGACTGACTCCGAGGGCTCAGTACCTTACGTTTCTTGCTAGTGTTCTTCTGGTCGCGACCAGTTGAACTCCCTGCCCCGGGAGAAGTACTCCCGGTCCGGTGCAGGAGGCAAGCGGAGAGAGAGCTTGGGTATACCGGTTAAATCCGTTCCCTTCCCCTGCTCGCTCCAGCGGAGAGCGTGGGGCCCAACGAAGCTATTATACGGGGTATACCGGCCTCTGGCCTCTCCCTTGCCCCGTCTGCTATCGTTACTGAGCCGGTCCCTGAACTTACGGGCTTGCCGTGGGTGATTTGCGCCGGTAAGGCCATTCAATTTCCCCGGTCAGTCTGTCTTCCCTCGCCACCGCGGTTGGCTTGGGTTGCGGGACCTTTTGAGAAAGCTGCTACGGGGAATATCGACCGTTCGGTCCTTCCCTTCCCCTACAGTTACGGCTAGATTAAAAATAACTAGCCATCACGTAGAGCGAATTTTTCGCGGGAATCAACGACTCTGTCGTCTCCGATTTCCCGCGAATTTACGCTCGGAGTGAAGTACAGTACCGACCATAACGAAGTCCACACTGTACGTACCTGCCCTAGCGTTGTAGTGATTTATCGCGATTTATCGCGTTTTAACACGATTTATCACGATATATAATTCGCAATGAAAAAGGGCACAGCTAAGGGCCCGAGTGGTACCAAGTGTAAACCCATGAAAGGTACAACACACTCGAAGTCATCATCAGTCCTTGGACTCGTGACTTCACCCGGTCCTCAGGCGCGGGCTTCCTCAGGAAACTCAACGCCTCGACCAACCACTGGAGTGAACGGGCGGGATCAGAATTAGAGGTTCACAAGATCCTCCTCCCCTGCCCCATAGGGTGAGAGAATCCCAGTCAACTTCATTCACTGATCGCTGCTCAGGAGTACCGATGATTGACCCTTTATCGGAGTTTTCCCGGGGTAGTGCGACTGACAGTCCTTCAGGCAAGAAGGCTAAGCAGAAACGCCCAGTTTCCTCTTCTGATGATTCTTCAACAACACCGAAGATCAAGAAGAAAAAGAAAAAGGATACCATATCCTCTGCGGTTTTTATGAAGGCATTTGATTCCATCAGTACTTCATTGGCCACGATCGCCCAACAACAGTGGAGGGCGGCACCCGATTCACAACGGGCTCCCCCGCCATCCACCTTCCCGGACCCAGACCTGGGGTTGATCATTCAGGGACCGATCATGGCAGCTCCAGGCTATCCCAGCCTCCCAGGCCCATCCGAGGTAGGCGGTAGTGAGCCAGAGGTTGCCCCTCACTCCAGGGCGTGCCCGTCGCCCACCAGGTTCACCAACGGCCATCTCACTACATCCCTGGACAACTTTTGGGGTCTCCGACAGTGAGGAACCCGAGGGGGAACTGAGCTCACGTGAGTCACGTGTATGCTCTGAGGAAGATGAGGCCGCGGACCCAAGCAGTTTTTCATCTTTTGAAACTCAGCTTCGGTTGATTCAACGAGACATGGTACGTGTCCTCAAGCTACCGGCCGATGATAACCCAGAAGAGTCATCTGGACATCGTTCCTTTAAGACACGAACGGGAGGGGAGGAAACGCGTAGTACGCCGTTCCCGACCCTCCCGCTAGACCGACTTTGTGTGGATCGCATCAAGAGCACAGCCTCTCTGAAGAAATGGATCCCGCACACGAGAAGATCGAAAAATTATTTTCAATACCCACAAAAGGACTGTGAGGACTTTTTTACAGTTCCCACTATACCATCTACCGCTAAAGACAAGCTCTCGGCTAAGGCGATCTTCGCTGACAAGAGTAAAGCTCGACTGGAAGAGCAGATGAAGAAGATTGATGAGGCTGCTCGGTTTGGCGCCAAAGCTAACGCCTTTCTTCTACTGCTGTCAGAGTATATTGTCTGCGCCTGTGAGGAGGGCACATCCACCCCAGCGGATATGCTTGCTGTAGCTTTTCGTTGTTTGGAGGAGGGCCTAAGGATGTCCCTAGAGCAGTTCACTCGGTTTGGAGGGAAGAAGACCAACAAGGTCAGCTTTACGCCACGTCCGGCGTTCCGTAAGGCCCTCAAGTCCTCTCACCAGCAGGCCCCTAGGACATCTCCCGGCACTGCTCCGGCGACACCTCGCTACTCCCAGCCTGCCCGTCAGAACTTCCAGACAGGCGGCAGGGGCCGTGGCGGCGGTAGGCCCCCTCCCCCTCCCCGCTACTCATGGGGGTGGAGGAGGTGACGTCCTGCTCCCGACTCTGGCCCCCGACCTGGGACCCGTCGGGGGCCGCCTGAGAGATTTCGCAGGGTCTTGGGACGAGATCACGTCCGACGCATGGGTGCTCGCAACGGTAAAACACGGCTACCGTTTGGAGTTCACGAGCACCCCTCCGTCGGACACCCTAGTTTGCGAAACGCCAGTTCCTGCAAACAGAGAAAAACGCCTGGCTCTAGAGAAAGAGATATCCTCCCTTTTAGAAAAACAGGCGGTGCGTCCGGTGGCGGAATCAGAACAGTTCCAAGGGTTCCTTTTGACGTTTTTTCTAACGCCCAAAAAGGGAACCGCAGAATGGCGACCAATCATAAATCTGAAACCGCTCAATCGGTTCGTCAGACCGAGGCGCTTCCGGATGGAAACACTCAAAGTGATCCTGGAGTCGCTACCCAAGGCAGTGTGGGCAGCATCGATCGACCTAAAAGATGCGTACCTCCACATACCCATCTTGTCGGAACACTCCCAATACCTACGATTCAGGTATCGAGGGCGCACATTGGAGTTCACGGCTCTCCCGTTCAGACTCTCAACGTCACCAAGGGTGTTCACAAGAGTCACGCGAACAATCGCAGCCTATCTACGTCGTGATTTATATGTATTTAGACGACTGGCTGGTTGTCGGCAGATCGGAAGAAGAAACGTCCCGAAATATACGGACTACCTGCGAGGTGACGAGGGCCGTAGGTTTCATCATAAACGAGGAGAAATCCCGTTTCATACCAACTCAGTCTCCGACATGACTAGGCGCGGTTGTCGACCTTCAGAAAAGCGTGGTTTTCCCCACAAAGGAGCGCACCACAGCCCTGCTTCAGTGCGTGGACCTGTTCCTGTTCGGCACGATGGCCACAGCACGGGCTTGGTTAAAACTCCTGGACCTCATGGCCAGTCTGGTAGACCTGGTTCCATGGTGTCGCCTTCGAATGCGACCACTTCAGTTACATCTCCTGTCACATTACAGGCCGAGAAGGGACTGCATAACCATTCTCGTGCCAATCACCAATCACATTCATCCTCATCTTCGGTGGTGGCAACAAGAGGGAAATGTCAATTGCAGCCTGGGGTTCCCTCAGAGGGCTCCACAGGTCACAATTTCAACCGACGCATCCAACAAGGGTTGGGGTGCATCCCTGGGCCCGCGGCAGACAGCCGGAGAGTGGGGAAAATTTTTCAGATTCCAACACATCAACATCTTGGAGCTCCAGGCGGTCTTCAATGCTCTGCGACATTTTCGAACCGAGGTAAAAAACCGGACGGTTCTCATCAGAACAGACAACACGACAGTCGTGTCCTATATAAACAGGCAGGGAGGCACGCGGTCACCGCAGCTATGCCTCCTCACCTGGGATCTATTCCGGTGGCTCATCCAGAACGAGGTAGTCCTGCAAGCAAGCCACATTCCAGGAGTGGAAAACACGGTGGCGGATGCACTGTCAAGGGGTACAGTGATCCCTACAGAGTGGACCCTGCACAACGGAGTAGCCCAGCAGATCTTCGCGACAGCGGGTCGACCACACATAGATCTCTTTGCGACAGAAATAAATGCCAAACTCCCGGTATTCTGCGCAAGGTTTCATCATCCCATGGCTTGGGCCACCGACGCCCTGGCCATAGACTGGACAGACATGTTCGCATATGCGTTCCCTCCGATATCCCTTCTCCAGAGAGTCATAGGGAAGATAGAGCAGGAACCGTGCCGAATTCTCCTGATCGCTCCCTTCTGGCCACGCCAGCCGTGGTTCCTGAGGCTAGTGAGACTCCTGATAGGGGATCCTCTAATCCTCCCGGATCGACACGATCTTCTATACCAACCACACTCCCGTCTACTGCACCCGGCGCCGGGAGACCTCCACTTGGCGTGTTGGCCACTGTCCAGCGATCCCTCATTGCAGCAGGCCTTTCTAAGGAAGCTGCAGCCCTGGCAGCGAAGGGGCGTCGCCTCTCCACACGAAAGGTTTACGACAGTCGACTTCGACATTTTAGTCGGTGGTGTGCCGACCGATCGGTGGATCCGGTCACAGCATCTCTAACAATGGTGTCGGATTTTCTGGTCCACCTCTTCAAATCCCAACTGAAGGTGACAACGATAAAAAATTACAGATCGGCCATTGCTGCGGTCCACGCGGGGTTCCCTGATGATTCCACAATCTCATCGAACCCTGTGTTAACACAATTACTTCGGGGCATGTTTAATGAAAGACCCCCAAGACAGAGGCTTGTCCCATCTTGGGACTTGGGGCGCGTGCTAGAGAACTTAGCAGCGCCTCCATATGAACCAGCGAACCTATCATCGCTGCTGCAACTTTCCACTAAGTTGGCCTTCCTTATAGCCGCAGCTTCGGCTAGACGGGGATGTGAAATCCAGGCACTAACAATCCACCAGGGCATCGTTCCTGACAAAGAATCAGACGGCAATCTTTACTCCGCCTGACATCTTCATTCCCGAAATTGCGTCGGTATCGTCGGTGCGATCAGACAGGCTCTGGTGCCCCGTACGTTCCCTCAAATGGTACCTGGAACGTACCAAATCACTTAGGGGGAATTGCGATCAAATATTTATCTCGACTACTCCCCCACATGGTCCGGCCTCCAAAGATACAATCAAGCGATGGATTGTATCGGCGATAAAGTCGGCTAACCCCGACTGGCTGTCCGATAAGGACAAAGGCAGTCAGGGAACCATACGTGCACACGACGTTCGCGCCGTGTCCACATCCTGGGCGTTCTTCAGGGGGATTTCCTTTGCAGAGATCTCACAAGCAGCTTGCTGGAAAGGCCCATCAACCTTTACCACCTGCTATCTGCGTGATGTGCTTCAGAACGAAGGTGCCTTTGGGAGAGCAGTGCTGTCAGCATCTCAACTCAGAAGGGAATCCCAGCCAAGTGATCCCCCCAGGCGACGCCAGGACAGAACTTGAGGTGAGCCCAAGAAAGAAAAAAAATAATAAATAAATAAATAAATAAAAATTATAAGGGCGACTCGCCTACCCAACCTCCATGTTGCGGTGCTATTCTATGCATAAGTAGTAACTATTTGGGTAAGTGAATGAAATAGACTCCCCCACCACAGAAGTGTGGGATGAGTCTATGAATGATACTTACCCAAATAGCCTCCCGCCCTCCTTCCCCACTCTTGGCTCGTAGTCAGGGTTACCTCTTAGACGAGAAAAAGAAGGACGTAAGATGGCGGAGCTACTGCGTAGCATGCTGGGTGGGCACGAGAGGGCGCCCTAATGGTTGTCAAATCTTTCTAGCGAATTAGCCTGCCGGCTATGAAATATGCATAAGTAGTAACTATTTGGGTAAGTATCATTCATAGACTCATCCCACACTTCTGTGGTGGGGGAATTTCTATCATAGTTAGATAACCATTAGGAGACGAAACCGTTTCATTTACGTCATGATGACGTCATCAGGTGTCAAGTTACAAGGTTTTTAAAATTAAAAAATTTAATCTTTGAAAATCCATATCAAATCAAGATGAAGAGACCGTCGGTTACTTTTTGCGGGATTATATAGAGGTAATATGGGTCTTCATTTTTTATTGTGTGCGTGACATGACTTGACCTCTACTTCCGGTCGAAACAGGAAGGAACAGGAAGTGCCTTGTAATTTAAAAGTGGCACACTTTTTGAAGTTTTTTTTAACGGTGTTATAGTCGAGCAAGAGTCTGGTTTAAAAAAATAAGACAAGTGACGTCATAAAAGTCAAGAGCGCCCTCTAGCGGCAGGTTGAAAACAATTAAAAATACACTTTTACTAGATGTCTGTGGCGAAGTTTATGATAATCGTTTCGAAATTGGTATACATGATGACCTTCATGCAGACAACATATGTGTGAAGTTTTAGATTGATGACGTCATCGTGTGTCACGTGGTATCGCATTAAAGGTTTACTTTTTGAAGCTGTGTATCTACAAAACCACAAGTTTGACTGAGTTGAAACTTGGCATGTTGATAGACAGTTATATTGACTACTTAAAGCTAGAGTGACGACTTGATGACGTCATCAAACAAATTTTTACAAATTTTAGAAATTTTGACCAATTGGTACATATCTTCAGTACAAAGCAAGCTATAGTCAAATTTCATTTTGCATGAGACTTGGAAGGTCCTACAAGGATATAACGTGGAGTGACGTTTTCACGACGTCATCGATTTTCATGTTATGTCACCACCAAGGTAGTGTTTTACAAGATCTATATGTACAGAACAACTTTGGTGATCAAATGGAAACTTTGCATGTACTCAAGCTGGGATGTGTTACATCCAAAAAGTTTGGTCAAATCTTTAGAACCACCATTCTAAAGACTCTATAGAAGTACACAATATTTAATACACAGACATGTTTATAACATTTCTTTGAAACACGAGGTCACACCGAACACCTCTTTTTTGTTTCCAACAAAAAATTATGTCTAGTTAGGTGTTCGGACAGAAGTCCGAATACCTCTTGTTATTGTTCGTTTTTTTTTTTTTTTACTTCTTCAGATTCTTCTTCTTCTTCTCTTTGCCGCTTGTCCGCTAACAAAAGCACACTTCCCAAGCTCATATAAACTTGAAATTTCTACCATAGTTAGATAACCATTAGGAGACGAAACCGTTTCATTTACGTCATGTTGACGTCATCAGGTGTCAAGTTACAAGGTTTTTAAAATTAAAAAATTTAATCTTTGAAAATCCATATCAAATCAAGATGAAGAGACCGTCGGTTACTTTTTGCGGGATTATATAGAGGTAATATGGGTCTTCATTTTTTTTTTTTTGCGTGACATGACTTGACCTCTACTTCCGGTCGAAACAGGAAGGAACAGGAAGTGCCTTGTAATTTAAAAGTGGCACACTTTTTGAAGTTTTTTTTAACGGTGTTATAGTCGAGCAAGAGTCTGGTTTAAAAAAATAAGACAAGTGACGTCATAAAAGTCAAGAGCGCCCTCTAGCGGCAGGTTGAAAACAATTAAAAATACACTTTTACTAGATGTCTGTGGCGAAGTTTATGATAATCGTTTCAAAATTGGTATACATATTGACCTTCATACAGACAACATATGTGTGAATTTTTAGATTGATGACGTCATCATGTGTCACGTGGTATCGCATTAAAGGTTTACTTTTTGAAGCTGTGTATCTACAAAACCACAAGTTTGACTGAGTTGAAACTTGGCATGTTGATAGACAGTTATATTGACTACTTAAAGCTAGAGTGACGACTTGATGACGTCATCAATTTTTTTAAAAGAAATTTTAGAAATTTTGACCAATTGGTACATATCTTCAGTACAAAGCAAGCTATAGTCAAATTTCATTTTGCATGAGACTTGGAAGGTCCAACAAGGATATAACGTGGAGTGACGTTTTCACGACGTCATCGATTTTCATGTTATGTCACCACCAAGGTAGTGTTTTACAAGATCTATATGTACAGAACAACTTTGGTGATCAAATGGAAACTTTGCATGTACTCAAGCTGGGATGTGTTACATCCAAAAAGTTTGGTCAAATCTTTAGAACCACCATTCTAAAGACTCTATAGAAGTATACAATATTTAATACACAGACATGTTTATAATTTTTAGGTGTTCGGAGCGGAGCGTAGCTCCGAACACCTCTTGTTATTGTTCGTTTTTTTTTTTTTTTTTTACTTCGTCTTCTTCTTCTGGCCGTCCCTTGTCCGCTAACAAAAGCACACTTCCCAAGCTCATATAAACTTGAAATTTTTACCATAGTTAGATAACCATTAGGATACGAAACCGTTTCATTTACGTCATGATGACGTCATCAGGTGTCAAATTACAAGGTTTTTAGAAAAAAATAAATTAATCTTTGAAATTCTGTAACAAATCACACTTAAGAGACCGTCGGTTGTTTTATGCGGGATCATACTTAGGTCATATAGGTCTTTATTTTTTGTCGTGTGCGTGACCTCACATGACCTCTACTTCCGGTCGAAACAGGAAGAAACAGGAAGTGCCTTGTAATTTAAAAGTGGCACACTTTTTGAAGTTTTTTTTAACGGTGTTATAGTCGAGCAAGAGTCTGGTTTAACAAAATAAGATAAGTGACGTCATAAAAGTCAAGAGCGCCCTCTAGCGGCAGGTTGAAAACTTTTAAAAATACACTTTTACTAGATGTCTGTGGCGAAGTTTATGATAATCGTTTCAAAATTGGTATATATAATGACCTTTATGCAGACAACATATGTGTGAAGTTTTATATTGATGACGTCATCATGTGTCACGTGGTATCGCCTTAAAGGTTTACTTTTTGAAGCCGTGTATCTACAAAACCACAAATTCGACTGAGTTGAAACTTGGCATGTTGAAAGACAGTGATAGTGACAACGTAAATCTAAAGAAACAACATGATGACGTCATTCCTTTTTTTTATACAAATATTTGAAATATTGACCAATTATTACGTGTATTTATTGACCCGCTGTCAAACCACGGGCTACACACACACTACGCGAACTAAACCAGTTTACTGTTTTTTATCACGTAGTGTGTGTGTATACGTTGAGCAAATCATCCGCAAGGTTCAAAGTCCATCAAACATGCTTGTGGTCTAGTCTCTGTTCAAGGTTCGCGCAACCTGCTTTTGACAATACGCTTTGTTAGTCTCTAAAACAGCCGTCCATGCAAACCTCATTAACAAACAAATGCTAGGCTTTTGATCGTGTGCTTTTTAACCAAAAGTTGAACATTTCATGAATTCATATCTCGTCGTCTTCTTTTCCCTCAAGATTGTCCAATAAAAAAAGACACTTCCTAAGCTCGCATAAACTTTAATCTTCACACATAGTTAGATATGCATAGGTAGATGACACCGCTGCAGTGATATCATCATGACTTCATCGGATGTCAAATTACAAGGTTTTTAAATATTAATTTTGTAATGTTTGAACTTCCATATCAAATCACGGACATGAGACCGTAGGTTGCTTTTTGCGGGATTATACCAAATTAATTTAGGTCTTATTTTTGTATTGTGTGTGTGACATTACGTTACCTCTACTTCCGGTCGAAACAAGAAGTGCCTTGTTATACTTCAGTTTTTGACCGATTAATATTGTTCTCTCCCGTGCAAATAAGACTGAGAAAAGAAGGGAAATACTCAGGTCCAATTTTGTCGATAAATAACGACTTTTTAATTGTTGCATTCGTATACACAGGAAGACAGCTTTATTTATTATTTTGAATAACATCTTTAGGATTGTAATCAAGTGGATAATCATTCAAAAATAATGGGTTTTGATTCCAAAGCGACTACATGGAAACTAGCATGCAGATCGATGCCCGCGCCCGTCAAACACTTGATTCTTATGTTCTATCATTCTAAACATGTAAGCATTGTTGTGAAAAAAATCGTACACGATTATTTCATAATTGTTATGTGCTCATTATAAAAACAAGTAAAGGGAACCAGCCGATCATATCAAGAAACATTATACTTCCATCCAATGGCCGTCCAAACACCATTTAAGTAAATAAACTCGCAATTCAAAAGTCAACTCTAGCGGGCGCTCCAGACATTTTGGGATTAGTGGATTAATGTAAACTCGGGACATAGTTAGGTCACTGTGCTGCTTCAGTTCTATGCGTGATATGAGTAGGTACTTCAGTATGTAATACATAAAGTCCAAATTGCACGGAAAAAGTTATAACTTTATTGGGTTTAAACAATGGAAGGAAGAAACTCCTGTGAAAGTAGTTGTGGAATAATTTGTTTCTAAATAGACTCATTCACTAACTTTTGATAAAAACTTATCGTACAAATTTCTAACACAGTCATGTTTACCAATGTTTTCAATTAAATTTGAGCCACTGCTAGTTCTTACAAGATTTATAAGTACATAACGACTTTGGTAATCAAGCTGAAACTTTGCATGTATCCAAGTTGGGATATGTTACATCCAAAACGTCACCTTAAAGGTGCAGGTTCAAGATCTATATACTGAGTAGTATGCTTGGTCAAGCTGAAATGTAGCTTACATATATTCAAACTGGGATGTGTTACTACCAAATTGAACGTCATTCCGAACACCTTCTTTTTGTTATACAACAAAAAGTTAAGTCTAGTTAATACTTCTTCTTCTTCTTCTTATCCCCCGCGATTGTCCGCTAACAAAAGCACACTTCCCAAGCTCATATAAACTTGAAACTTTACATATAGTTAGATAACCATTAGGAGATGAAACCGCTTCAGTGACGTCATGGTGACGTCATCAGGTGTCAAATTACAAGGTTTTTAAGTTTAAAAAGTTACCATTTGCTATACGCTGTATGTCTTTGAATTTTACAACTATGATATTCATAATTGAGCATCTGATAGATCAAGACTGGGGCTATATTTGAAAAGTTAACGGAAAATCGTATGACCCCTTCTTCTGGTCGTACCGGAAGGTCAAAGTTTGCCTTTGAATATTTTCTTCAAAATCGGACGATAAAGCCCACGTATGTATTAACCTGCATGTTAACTACACAGCGCTGTGTGTGGCTGGCTGTTCCGCTCCATTGATGACAGTGTCGTAAGTCCACGAGGCTTGTGTGTAGTCCAGCCATGTAATGTATTGTGTATGTGTGCAGCTAGACATGTCAAACGTCATCGAACAAAACATGGTGTTTGGCACGATGAGTTTATCGTTAACTCGTGCGAAGTTAAACTTAAGTGATTTCCCTTTTGCCCGTCTGATGGTTTGATGGTAAACAACGAACAGAAGACGAGTTCTCACTGAGATGTCCACCTGATTTAGTAATATGTATGACGTTTAATAACTGACTTAAACTCAATCTGAAAAAGATCGAAATTGGTTCAAACATCGAGACCGACGGCACGTTGATCGACGTGACCATGCCTGCCGAAGGCGCTCTAGGCCCGCTGAGTATGTCTCTCAGACACGGCGATGAAAATTGTAAGATTTATGTAAATATCATCGTTTACAAAAAACGTCGCAATTTACTTCGTGTACAGTACTTGTCATATATTTTGTCCGTTACTTGACAAGTGATGGCTTTTTTTAAATTACGAATACGACAGCTGGGATGTATTACGACCAACATTTTAATATCATGCCGAACACCTCGTTTTTGTTATGCAAAAAAAATTTAAGTCTAGTTTAAAATTTGATTCATGGTTTATATTTCTAAAACAAACTTTATTTATGTTTCTTACCATAACTCCTAAATTTGCAGCATTTCAAGCATCTTTTCAGTCGTTAATTGACTGTAAGGCATCAATTTACGAGTTTGGCAGAACACACACACACCCACACATAGCGAGACACAATTCTGCTTAAACTTTAACACATAACTTTATTAAAAGTAAATGAGGCATTAAAGCGCACAGTACAAGAGTAATAATTATGACTGAACAAAAGTCTTAATTATGGCACCACAAAACTATGAGATAGCTTTAGTAATACGCTGCGACAAAACAATTACCTAGTATGTAATAATTATGAGTTAATTTAATAAAGTTTGAACATGTGGAGGACAAATAACCGTAGCAAGGCACAACAGCTCTTCTGTGCGACTGGAAATGCATAATTAAAAACAAACGCATTAGATCGAAACATGGCGTGGTCATCAACTGGTAAAGTTATTATGAGATCATATGAGATTATTGTGGTTTTTAAGTCAAAATTACGACATATTAACTGATAACATTATGACTTAGCTTAAGTCACACTTGTGACTAATATCTCCCAACTTTGAGAAATTAAGTCCTCATTTATATGACGTTTTGTACAATGTCTTTTATTATTGATCAAAGATCGTATCGTACAGCAAGCTCAAGATGTGCAACTCAGGCTGAAATGTGATGCACTGGACGCTATTCTATAGTAAGCAGATATTTCGATGCAACAATAGATCGGTGCAGACAATGAGCATTGCTATCAAAAATATTTTTAAAATGCTCACTGAAATGGCGCCCGTGCCGTAGGCTACTTTACGAACATTAGATCTTGCGCTTTGCGGCGCTATACGATCTTTCTTCTTAATTTAACTGTAAAAAAAAAGTCAAGTTCATGTGATCTTTCATACCATGTTCCATACAGTCATTAAAATCACAGGTGATGAAAAAGTGTTCGTTGAGCTTTATTTTATGTTGGTCCATGTTTCAGGTGCACGAATACGAACACAAATAGGCCTAGGAGAATACAAAGTTTTATTTGCTTTGTTGTCTTTTAAAGGTATAAACACCAGTAACCCATTGGTTCAGATATGGTACTCTGTTACTCATTCTTTTGCTATTGTTGTCAGGAAAAGAACTTTTTTTGAAAGATTAATTGACTTAATTTGCGACAGAAGATATTTGAAAAAGTGATTGGTAGGCCTACAATAAAAACATAAGGTATAATGCTTTTCAAAGACTCAAATTTATGAATGTTGCAACTCTTAACAATTAAATCAAAATTTAAATATCGCCAAACTGTAAACAACAAAGTGACGCATCCAGTGGACTTGACCCCCCCAACCCCCAACAAAGAAAAGAAAAGAAAAAAGAAAGTGCCATCCGACATGATGAGATCCTGAAGTTGACGACAACCCAAGATAAATTGAAAAGACAACACCCTACTTTTGATGTCATCATCTTACGTAAATGATGTCATCATCTTACGTATGATGTCATTATCTCGCAGTAAATTATCTCAAAACAAAATCTCAACATTTCGGATAGCACTTCCAGAGCTTCGTATGTTTCTTCTTCAAAAATGTCTTCACTTTTTTCATTAAGAACCCTGACATTTTATTCAAACCCAAATTTCCCTTTTCATTTTTTTATCCACAATAAATGCCGGAAATTCTACCAAATATAATGTACATTCACAGAAAGGACAAAAGGTCCATAGATGCAATCACAATAGGTTCATGTTTGTCATGACATGCAAATGAACAACCCATGGTCCTTGGTTTGATATATGTATGTTTGTGTGGGGGAGGGTTACAGATCATGGGTTTAAAAACCTGGATACGCCACTGTTTCTTATGTAAATAACAGTAAAACACTTTAAAAGCAAAAACACTTAAAACACTTAAAAAGCTGCGTTAACATTATCAATAAAGCACCATTAATAACATTAAAATGTCATACATGTATCATATCAGGTTGAGATGACCACGGAGATGAGTGGAGATGAAATTGGAAAATGTTCATAAAAAACAAAGAATTCACCACAGTAAAACTGTATTACTTTAACAAAATGGGGTAAATTTCCTATTAAACATGATTCTTTAAACAATTTTCCTTTGATCATAAAAAACACAAATTCTCCCCAATATGCAGTGGGGTGGTGATTGTGGTTAGGGATTGTAGGTTATTTGTGAACTTTTGACAATGTTCCACTCCCTTTGTCAACCCCCCCCCCCCCCTTCTAAGCTGTAACAATCCTGCAACCACTGTTTCTTATGTCAGAAAGAAGCTGTAATATTACATTATCATAAAAACCTTGGAATGGCAAGGGAAAAAAACTTACATACATGTTATATACTCCACCTCCAAATATTGTTTCAAGGTTATTGATGCCCTTTCGGAACCACGGATTTGTCTTTTGGATCCAGCTTAAACCTGGTTCATACTTACTGTAAGTGATGTCAATAACATTGAGCACAAGGCAACTACTATTTCTAATTCGCACTAAATTTATGACATCAAAGTCGCAAAAATTATTTGAATTTGCAGGAAGTATGAACTTTGGCTTTAGGCTCTGTTCGCCTGTTTGAGACCCAGTGCCAAAAATTTACAATACAAAATTACTGACATAGCTTATGTAAAAGCCAAGCTGAGATTTGAAAAAAGGTCTGAGTGTGTAAGAATGTTTTCATGCATGTGTATCAATAAAATCACATGGGATTTTAAAAGTTTTTAAAGAAAGCTTCCCTCTTATATTTGTTGAATCGTACTCTGTCTGACTGCTTTAGTGATGACCCCTCATCTGAATGCCAAAACAATGCATATAATGTGTGAAAACATTTTGGTTGTATTGTACACTTACTGTATGTTATACAATCATGTGTCAACATACTTGTTTCCAAGTAGAAAACAAGTAACTACTTAAAAGAACACAAACATTGAATAGGGGCCCAATTTCTTGACTGGTACGCCCTCAAATAATGAAATTGCATGTAGCCAGATACACCGTGTAAATTGATGTGCAAGAACTCCCCAGATGACTCTATACGATATCCATTTGCCAGAAACGGTTTCTCAAAAGAGTAGAGAATTCAGACTTTAGAGACACGTATGGGTCTCTACCATAGCTATCAGGCAGTTCCAGCACTGCTCCGCATGTATGAGATGTTGGAGTAAGAACGGTGCATGAGGCGTCGGATTTGATGTAACGAATGGTTATTGTGCTCTTCACCATCATATCTGAGCCAGTGCAGAATCTAAGGAATAGGCCTAAGACTTCTAGACTGAATTCTCGAATGAGTCGCTTGAGGTGGTTGGACAAGGTATTTTGCTCAATGTTCATGTCCTCCGGAAACTTTAATATCTTGAGAACCTTTTTGGCTGTTGGTTGCAACTCCAAGTAAACACATGACAATTTCTTAGCATCCATGTTGAGTAGAGCAAGAGCATCACGCCATTTCTGGGCGACAAATGATGGCTTTTGCACCATTTCTTTGTGGCCAATCTCTCTCAAAATTTCTTCCAAGTTTTCCTTTGTTGCCATCTTCTTAGCTTCATATCTATCAAGAAAGTCGAGCAAATCATCTCCTTCGACAGATTCCCACTCTTTCAAAGCTTCTTCAATTACAGTTCTGTCCATATCAGCAACATACTGCAAGAATGGTTGGAGGATGTTGGTGGTTGCTCCCAAACTTGCATATTCCATGAATGGTGGTGCCAATTTGATAGGGAATATGCCTTCTTGCTTGAAACCCATCACAAGCACCATAGCAACAGATTGCCAGTGACTTTGAGACATATCATGGCGGATCCATGGCACCTTGAAGTTATTTCCAACTGTGTACTGCAGGTAAAATGTATCCCAGAATTCAGTAAGAGCATCACGCATCACACCACCATTGTCTTCAGCTAACTCTGAAGAACCGTCTTCCTTTAGCATCTTTACTTCATATGTAACTGAAGGAGAGTATGAAGTTTGCATGAAATAGGCAATGAGATCTTTGCATGCCATTCCACGGTGCACTTCAATTACTGCCACAGGTTTGGCTGACTCTATACTCTCAGGTGTAGTGTTTATGTCGACATCTGCACTAAGATTTAAGTTGTATGTAGCTGGGTTGAATGTTATTTCACCATCTCTGACAACTAGATCTTCTTCCAGAAATTCTTGGGGAATGTCTGCAGCAGCAAAATCTGTGGTGTACTGCATCTGATGTGCTGTTTGAACCTCTTCGTATCTGGCAACCTGGACTTCTACATTAGCAAAGGGTAATTCTTCTGATGGTTCAGACAATGTACTAGTTGATGGTTTGGATATCTGATACATCAGTGTATTCTCATTGGTGTTAGCAGGTAGTGCAGACGGCTGGTGCGTGGCTGAATGATCAGAATGATGCTCAATTGTACTTGTAGGTCGAATTACCTCCTTGTTTTTGTAGGTCAAAGGTTGCGGTACTTCAAAATCAGGAAGTTCTTCATCACTAGAAGACTCGACATTCGACTTTGCCAGCAAATAGCATCGTAGTTTTTTCTGTCGAAGTCTCTTCATAAATGTATCTGCTGTCTCAGTTTCGAAGAAAGGCCTTGATCCAGAAACATCCGAGGCTAGATCAAATGAAAAATCTGCAGATCTTCCAGGGAATCCTTCACCATCGGGGAAAAAAGCAGATACTGCTTCCTTTATTATGTCAGATTTAAAAACTGGCTTAACCAGTCTGCAGTGGCTAATTCCCCCACCGTTCTGACATCTTACTTGTTTGTATTTTCCTTTGGTGTACAAAGAAAGTCCAAATGTTACTGCCGTGTCTTCTTTTTTCCACCAGTAGTACAACTGCCATGTAGTTTCTGAACTTTTCCATCTATGGACTTTTGGGCTTTAGCCTCGGCTTTCTTACTTTTGTCCCCAGGCATCATTTTAGTTTTGATTCTTATTTTCTCAAGAAGATGCTCCGTACGTGTATCAGCAGCATCACTTAATTCTTTATCATTGGTTGTAAACTTCATCTGCTGATAAAGTGTCCTTGAAACCTCTCGCTGCTCATCTGTTGTTTTATTACCATGCTCCTTGTAGTCTTTTTCAGCTGTCCCTTGTTCTCTATGTGATCTTGCCCAGAACCGTACTGATATACGGTCACCTTCATGAGGCAGGTAATTTGTCAGCTCTTCATCTGTCATCAAAGAAACTACTTCGTCATCAATCTGAAACACAAACAATAATTTGGTTATATATTTTCCTTCACTAGATTAGTAAATGATTATGTGATACTACATCAAGACAAAAAGAAGCCTCCATTTACATGTACGTATGGAAATAAAGTCAACAAGTTTCATGTTTTCATGATCGCTTGTCATGGATAAGACCCTTCAAAGTACTTGACCAACTCGTTTTTAACCCATGAAAAAAGTTGAATTTGAATAATTATTTCATAATTTTTTCCTGACCAATTGCTTGAGTCTTTTTATGTTGAGAAGAGTCAAACAAATATTCCATGACAATGTCTGCAAAGCCCTGCAGTGACTTGAACTTCATTAACCAACTTGGCAATGTAAATGTTGTCACGACGACGAAGTAATTGTTTTCATGAATACAACAAAGTCACCATGGAGCAACGGAATGTTCATTCTTCAACATTATTTGCCGAAGCCTAGTGCTCAGTACCATGACAAAAACATTGTAATAAATGATTCCATGATCATGACACATCATGTAATTTAAGTAATAAGTGTACAATGTTAATTTATAGCTCAAAAAATGCTCGAGTATAGGCCCTATTAAGACATTTTTAGGTGTCCCCCCCCCCCCCCCCCCCCACCATCCAGATACATTTTGGTGGTGTATATACACCACCAAAATCTGATATGGGGGGGGGGGGTTGCCTCAAACGTTTGCCACTAGCACAAATTAAAGACACCAGCGCATGCTTTGCCACCTTGTCACCCCAAAAAAACCTCTTGAGCTTCCACCTAAAAAGGTCAATTGCAAATTTACACTTTTCTTGGTTACTTACCTTTTCATCTATTAACTTTTGGAGGACAGACTCGGCTACCTTTCTTTTCTTTAGAAAATTAATGAACGCCATGCTGCAAACAAACATATTATTTCACATTACTATAGGGAGATAAAAATAGACTTGCTTCTTCAGCATTATGGTTTTAGAGTACCTTCGACTTAATATTTTCCATTATTAAGGATCTAGTTGCAATGATCACAACCCTTGGGCCCTCGACCATCGAGGGGCGGGGCGGGGTGGGAGAAGTAGTTGGGAGAAGTAGGAGTGTTAAAATCACCATCGCAACTATGAAAATCAAGATCTTGGAAGTGCTAATTGGGCAAGCTGTATCCGTATCGTTCAAATTTACATGTATGTATGGGGGCAGTAACGTGCAAGTGGAATAGTGAATGACATGAGTCCAGAAATTTTGTTAATTTTTAATTATTAATTAAGAACAACTATCTAACAGGGGCCATCTTGGAAATAGACAAAATAAAAGCATTTTTATGTATCTCAAGCATACATCATACTCAAAAGTGTGGGGAGCTTCAAGGGTCACTGTAATGATTACTTACACTAGGCCTACAATAATGTCTGGATACTACATAGCTCTCTTGCTGCCGGTTATATTGTACGGAAGCCCATTAGTGCCACGTTGCGTTTCTCTTTCATGTGGTAGTGTTTCTCTTTCACCTGGTTGCCGCCACTTAATTAAGTGGCGGCCGCCACTTAATTAACTGGCGGCCGCCACTTAATAACTGGCGGCCGCCACTTAATTAACTGGCGGACGCCACTTAATTAACTGGCGGCCGCCACTTAATAACTGGCGGACGCCACTTAATTAACTGGCGGCCGCCACTTAATTCTCTGCCAACAAACCTGGGTGTTCTGAAGCTGTTGGTTCAATCTAAGCGTGAACTGAGAGAAACAAATCTGAAACTGTTCTGATTGCTCTGAGATTAATTCTCTGTCAACAAACATGGGTGTTCTGAAGCTACTGGTTCAATCTCAGCTGGATCGGAGACAAAAAAAACTCAAACTCACCAGAATGGTCCGAGATTAGTTCTCTGCAAAAAAACTTTGCTATTCTGAAGCAACAAACATGGGTGTTCTGAAGCTACCTGTTCAATCTCAGCTGGATCGGAGACGAATTTTGTTTAAACTTACCAGAATGGTCGTAGATTAATTTACTATAGGTCATTCCATGTCAATTCAACACGCTTTTGGACCTGACCGTCACGCCATTTGGATGCTATTGGTTCAATCTAAGTGTGATCAGAGAGAATATTTTTTCAAACTGTTCAGATTGCTCTTAGATTTATTACCTTCCAACAAATACGGGTGTTCTGAAGCTACCTGTTCAATCTCAGCTTGATCGGAGACGATTTTTTTTTAACTCACTAGAATGGTCGGAGATTAATTTACTATAGGGTCATTCCATGTCAATTCAACACGCTTTTGGACCTGACCGTCACGGATTGAAATGAAATTCGGTGTGCTGATTGGACTCCTTGAGAAACCCCCAGAACTGAAATTTTATGTAATTTTTTCAATTATTTTATGAGATATGGGTTAACGAACTTTTGACTAATTAGCATGACCTGCTATGTTTGGGCGTTCATATCTCCAAAAGTAAAGAACCTACAGAAATAAAATTTACATCATTTTAAAGCTCTTGAAATGTCCCTCATTTGAGAAAAAAAATAAAAAATTATACCTCATGCGCAAAAAATACGCAAAAATATGACCTTTGACCTTGATTTGCGAAAATGCGTATTTTTCAAAATGCGTAATTTTCCCCCCATTGTTAGCTTAAGATGTAAGCAACTTTTTCAGAAAGATTTGGGATGGGCACTCTTAAAGTTTTTTAGTTATGATTATTTGAACATTGCTAGTAAGGACAAAAACTCTTAAATGTATGCATTGTTCATGTTCAAATGTACATGTACAGTGTAATGTATAGTTATTGCGTTGTGTACACTCAATGGATGTTAATTTTGCATTGGGGGTAAAGAATATAACCTGTTTTTTCCCTATCACTGTTGTTGATTAAGCACTCCCTGAGTTGTATAAACAAAAAACAGGCAAATTACATGGGTGGGATTCGAACCCACGACCTTTGCATTGCTAGAGCAGATGTCGAGTTAGCCCGGCAGCTAGAGGCAGTTCGAATCAAATGTTTCAGCAGCGGGTAAACATTCTCACTCTCTAGTAGACATAATATATGCATTTGCCCGTTGTCTCCTCCTAAATTGTACCCTGCTGGAATCACTGGGACCGCTCCCACCACAGCCTGTCTTTCCAGTGCTGCTGCTTTGAGGTCAGTGGTATCACAACCTGCTCAGATTTTGTTTATGCGCATCTTTGGTCAGCCCACTGAACAATAGCATCCCAGCCCTCTGGCATCCCGTCCACAACGGCTGCTGCCAATCCGTCTTGACGAGCCACATGGCCCAACCAAGCTGCCTTTCTTTCAATTACAGCACTGCTGCTGAAGTACCATGGGTTGCCGATCATCTCTGTAAGTCTTTCATTTGTCACAGGGTAAATATTAACATACATAAAATCGTTGCGGTACACACTTTTAAATATAGAATTCTGTTAAAACATAGAATTCGAACTGCCTCTAGCCACCAGGCTTGTTCGGTGGTCTAGTGGCAAGACATCTGCTCTACATTTGATAGCAAACCATGTGCAAAAGTCGTGGGTTCAAATCCCACCCGAGTGACTTGCCTGTGTTTTTATTCCCACAGCTCAGGAAAGTACTAAGTATACAGTGAATAATACACATCGGTGTAAGGGTAAAAACAAATTATATTCTTTGTCCCCAATGCAAAATTAACATCCATTGAGTGTACACAACGCAATAACTATACATTACACTGTACATGTACATTTGAACATGTACAATGCAAACAATTTAAGAGTTTTTGTCCTTACTAGCAATGTTCAAATAATCATAACTAAAAAACTTTAAGAGTGCCCATCCCAAATCTTTCTGAAAACGTTGCTTACATCTTAAGCTAACAATGGGGGGAAATTACGCATTTTGAAAAATACGCATTTTCGCAAATCAAGGTAAAAGGTTATATTTTTGATATTTTTTTGCGCATAAGGTATAATTTATTTATTTTTTCTCAAATGAGGGACATTTCAAGAGCTTTAAAATGATGTAAATTTTATTTCTGTAGGTTCTTTACTTTTGGAGATATGAACGCGCAAACATAGCAGGTCATGCTAATTAGTCAAAAGTTCGTTAACCCATATCTCAAAAAATAATTAACCAAATTACATACAATTTCAGTTCTGAGGGTTTCTCAAGGAGTCCAATCAGCACACCGAATTTCATTTCAATCCGTGACGGTCAGGTCCAAAAGCGTGTTGAATTGACACGGAATGACCCTATAGAGAAACGTGGCCATTTATGGATGCTATTGGTTCAATCTAAGTGTGATTAGAGAGAAACAAATCTGAAACTGTTCAGATTGCTCTTAGATTAATTTTCTTCCAACAAACATGGGTGTTCTGAAGCTACTGGTTCATTCTCAGCTTGATCGGAGACGAAAGATTTTCAAACTCACCAGAATGGTCGGAGATTAATTTCCTACAAAGAAACTTTGCTATTCTGAAGCTGTTGGTTCAATCTAAGCGTGAACTGAGAGAAACAAATCTTAAACTGTTCAGATTGCTCTTAGATTAATTTTCTTCCAACAAACATGGGTGTTCTGAAGCTACTGGTTCATTCTCAGATTGATCGGAGACAAAAAAATTCAAACTCACCAGAATGGTCGGAGAATATTTTTCTACAAAGAAACGTGGCCATTTGGATGCTAGGCCTATTGGTTCAATCTAAGTGTGATCAAAGAGAATATTTTTTCAAACTGTTCAGATTGCTCTTAGATTAATTATCTTCCAACAAACATGGGTGTTCTGAAGCTACTGGTTCAATCTCAGCTGGATCGGAGACAAAGAAAATTCAAACTCACCAGAATGGTCCGAGATTAATTCTCTGCAAAGAAACTTTGCTATTCTGAAGCTGTTGGTTCAATCTAAACGTAAACTGAGACAAAAAAATGTGAAACTGTTCAAATTGCTCTTAGAATAATTCTCTGCCAACAAACATGGGTGTTCTGAAGCTACCGATTCAATCTCAGCTTGATTGGAGACGTGTTTTTTTTTTAACTCACCAGAATGGTCGGAGATTAATTTACTACAAAGAAACGTGGCCATTTGGATGCTATTGGTTCAATCTAAGTGTGATCAGAGAGAATTATTTTTCAAACTGTTGAGATTGCTCTTAGATTAATTATCTGCCAACAAACATGGGTGTTCTGAAGCTACTGGTTCATTCTCAGCTTGATCAGAGACGAATCATTTTCAAACTCACCAGAATGGTCGGAGATTAATTTTCTACAAAGAAACGTGGCCATTTGGATGCTATTGGTTCAATCTAAGTGTGATCAGAAAGAATTTTTTTCAAACAGTTCAGATTGCTCTTAGATTAATTATCTGCAAACAAACATGGGTGTTCTGAAGCTACTGGTTCATTCTCAGCTTGATCAGAGACGAAACATTTTCAAACTCACCAGAATGGTCGGAGATTAATTTTCTACAAAGAAACGTGGCCATTTGGATGCTATTGGTTCAATCTAAGTGTGATCAGAGAGAATTATTTTTCAAACTGTTGAGATTGCTCTTAGATTAATTATCTGCCAACAAACATGGGTGTTCTGAAGCTACTGGTTCATTCTCAGCTTGATCAGAGACGAAACATTTTCAAACTCACCAGAATGGTCGGAGATTAATTTTCTACAAAGAAACGTGGCCATTTGGATGCTATTGGTTCAATCTAAGTGTGATCAGAGAGAATTATTTTTCAAACAGTTCAGATTGCTCTTAGATTAATTATCTGCCAACAAACATGGGTGTTCTGAAGCTACTGGTTCATTCTCAGCTTGATCAGAGACGAATCATTTTCAAACTCACCAGAATGGTCGGAGATTAATTTTCTACAAAGAAACGTGGCCATTTGGATGCTATTGGTTCAATCTAAGTGTGATCAGAAAGAATTTTTTTCAAACAGTTCAGATTGCTCTTAGATTAATTATCTGCAAACAAACATGGGTGTTCTGAAGCTACTGGTTCATTCTCAGCTTGATCAGAGACGAAACATTTTCAAACTCACCAGAATGGTCGGAGATTAATTTTCTACAAAGAAACGTGGCCATTTGGATGCTATTGGTTCAATCTAAGTGTGATCAGAGAGAATTATTTTTCAAACTGTTGAGATTGCTCTTAGATTAATTATCTGCCAACAAACATGGGTGTTCTGAAGCTACTGGTTCATTCTCAGCTTGATCAGAGACGAAACATTTTCAAACTCACCAGAATGGTCGGAGATTAATTTTCTACAAAGAAACGTGGCCATTTGGATGCTATTGGTTCAATCTAAGTGTGATCAGAGAGAATTATTTTTCAAACTGTTGAGATTGCTCTTAGATTAATTATCTGCCAACAAACATGGGTGTTCTGAAGCTACTGGTTCATTCTCAGCTTGATCAGAGACGAATCATTTTCAAACTCACCAGAATGGTCGGAGATTAATTTTCTACAAAGAAACGTGGCCATTTGGATGCTATTGGTTCAATCTAAGTGTGATCAGAAAGAATTTTTTTCAAACAGTTCAGATTGCTCTTAGATTAATTATCTGCAAACAAACATGGGTGTTCTGAAGCTACTGGTTCAATCTCAGCTACATCGGAGGAAAAAAAAATTCAAACTCACCAGAATGTTCGGAGATTAATTTCCTACAAAGAAACTTTGCTATTCTGAAGCTGTAGGTTCAATCTAAGCGTGAACTGAGACAAACAAATCTGAAACTGTTCAGATTGCTCTGAGATTAATTCTCTGCCAACAAACATGGGTGTTCTGAAGGTACTGGTTCAATCTCAGCTGGATCGGAGACACAAAAAAACTCAAACTCACCAGAATGGTCTGAGATTAGTTCTCTGCAAAGAAACTTTGCTATTCTGAAGCTGTTGGTTCAATCTAAGCATGAACTGAGACAAAAGAATCTGAAACTGTTCAGATTCCTCTTAGATTAATTCTCTGCCAACCAACATGGGTGTTCTGAAGCTACTGGTTCGTTCTCAGCTTGATCAGAGACGAAACATTTTCAAACTCACCAGAATGGTCGGAGATTAATTTCCTACAAAGAAACGTGGCCATTTGGATGCTATTGGTTCAATCTAAGTGTGATCAGAGAGAATTTTTTTTCAAACTGTTCAGATTGCTCTTAGATTAATTATCTGCCAACAAACACGGGTGTTCTGAAGCTACTGGTTCAATCTCAGCTGGATCGGTGACAAAACAAATTCAAACTCACCAGAATGGTCGGAGATTAATTTCCTACAAAGAAACTTTGCTATTCTGAAGCTGTTGGTTCAATCTAAGCGTGAACTGAGACAAAACAATCTGAAACTGTTCAGGTTGCTCTTAGATTAATTCTCTGCCAACAAACTGGGTGTTCTGAAGCTACTGGTTCAATCTCAGCTGGATCGGAGACGAAAGATTTTCAAATTCACCAGAATGGTCGGAGATTAGTTCTCTGCAAAGAAACGTGGCCCTTTGGATGCTATTGGTTCAATCTAAGAGTGATCAGAGAGAATGTTTTTTCAAACTGTTCAGATTGCTCTTAGATTTATTATCTTCCAACAAACATGGGTGTTCTGAAGCTACTGGTTCAATCTCAGCTGGATCGGAGACAAAGAAAATTCAAACTCACCAGAATGGTCCGAGATTAGTTCTCTGCAAAGAAACTTTGCTATTCTGAAGTTGTTGGTTCAATCTAAGCGTGAACTGAGACAAACAAATCTGAAACTGTTCAGATTGCTCTGAGATTAATTCTCTGCCAACAAACATGGGTGTTCTGAAGCTACTGGTTCAATCTCAGCTTGATCGGAGACAAAACAATTTCATACTCACCAGAATGGTCGGAGATTAATTTCCTACAAAGAAACTTTACTATTCTGAAGCTGTTGGTTCAATCTAAGCGTGAACTGAGAGAATTTTTTCCAACTGTTCAGATTGCTCTTAGATTAATTATCTGCCATCAAACATGGGTGTTCTGAAGCTACTGGTTCAATCTCAGCTGGATCGGAGACAAACTGGTTCATTCTGAGCGTAATCGGAGATGACAAAAATTCAAACTCCTCAAAAGACGCTGAGATTAATTCTGTACTAAGAAACAAGGGTGTTCTGAACGAACTGGTTCATTCTGAGCGTAATCGGAGATGACAAAAATTCAAACTCCTCAAAACACGCTGAGATTAATTCTTTACTAAGAAACAAGGGTGTTCTGAACAAACTGATTCATTCTGAGCGTAATCGGAGATGAACAAAATTCAAACTCCTCAAAACGCTCTCAGATTAATTCTCTACTAAAAAACAAGGGTGTTCTGAACAAACTGGTTCATTCTGAGCGTAATCGGAGATGAAAAAAATTCAAACTCCTCAAAACGCTCTCAGATTAAATCTCTACTAAGAAACAAGGGTGTTCTGAACAAACTGGTTCATTCTGAGCGTAATCGGAGATGAACAAAATTCAAACTCCTCAAAAGACGCTGAGATTAATTCTGTACTAAGAAACAAGGGTGTTCTGAACGAACTGGTTCATTCTGAGCTTAATCGCAGATGAACAAAATTCAAACTCCTCAAAACGCTCTCAGATTAATTCTCTACTAAAAAACAAGGGTGTTCTGAACAAACTGGTTCATTCTGAGCGTAATCGGAGATTTAAAAAATTCAAACTCCTCAAAACGCTCTCAGATTAAATCTCTACTAAGAAACAAGGGTGTTGTGAACAAACTGGTTCATTCTGAGCGTAATCGGAGATGAACAAAATTCAAACTCCTCAAAAGACGCTGAGATTAATTCTGTACTAAGAAACAAGGGTGTTCTGAACGAACTGGTTCATTCTGAGCTTAATCGGAGATGAAAAAAATTCAAACTCCTCAAAACGATCTCAGATTAATTATGTACTAAGAAACAAGGTTGTTCTGAACGAACTGGTTCATTCTGAGCTTAATCGGAGATGAAAAAAATTCAAACTCCTCAAAACGATCTCAGATTAATTATGTACTAAGAAACACGGTTGTTCTGAACAAACTGGTTCATTCTGAGCGTAATCGTAGATGAAAAAAATTCAAACTCCTCAAAACGCTCTCAGATTAATTCTGTACTAAGAAACAAGGGTGTTCTGAACAAACTGGTTCATTCTGAGCGTAATCGCAGATGAAAAAAATTCAAACTCCTCAAAACGCTCTCAGATTAATTCTGTAGTAAGAAACATGGGTGTTCTGAACGAACTGGTTCATTGTGAGCGTAATCGGAGATGAACAAAATTCAAACTCCTCAAAACACGCTGAGATTAATTCTTTACTAAGAAACAAGGGTGTTCTGAACAACCCGGTTCAATACAAGCCCGTAATTGAATCAATTGGTTTTTATAGTAAAATTTGTTCGAATTTCCAGGACATTTCCTACTGTAACACAGGATTTAATGCTGACAATGATGATGTGGCTCATACTTAATCATAAGTTGGTTGCTGTCGTGAGCCAGATAGGTACTTTTATTTTGAAATTAAACAGCACACAATTTTAACACCTCGTGTATTTTATTTCTCCCCTACATGATCTATGAACAAGTAACATGGCGTCATACTGATGATCTGTTGCTGTGGAGTGAGGATGGTCAACCCTGTACAGTACCTTGGAGTATATGATGATGTGCGATGACAATATCCTTGTTTTAATTAATCGATTTTAGGCCAATTCTTTGAGCCTAAAATAATGTATTACTACTAGACAAGCTGGGGGTTGCCAGCTCTCAGATTAATTCTGTACTAAAAAACAAGGGTGTTCTGAACAAACTGGTTCATTCTGAGCGTAATCGGAGATGAAAAAATTCAAACTCCTCAAAACACGCTGAGATTAATTCTTTACTAAGAAACAAGGGTGTTCTGAACGAACTGGTTCATTCTGAGCTTAATCGGAGATGAAAAAAAATTCAAACTCCTCAAAACGATCTCAGATTAATTATGTACTAAGAAACAAGGTTGTTCTGAACGAACTGGTTCATTCTGAGCGTAATCGGAGATGACAAAAATTCAAACCCCTCAAAACACGCTGAGATTAATTCTTTACTAAGAAACAAGGGTGTTCTGAACAAACTGGTTCATTCTGAGCTTAATCGGAGATGAAAAATTCAAACTCCTCAAAACACGCTGAGATTAATTCTTTACTAAGAAACAAGGGTGTTCTGAACGAACTGGTTCATTTTGAGCGTAATCGCAGATGAACAAAATTCAAACTCCTCAAAACGCTCTCAAATTAATTCTGTACTAAAAAACAAGGGTGTTCTGAACAAACTGGTTCATTCTGAGCGTAATCGCAGATGAAAAAAAATCAAACTCCTCAAAACGCTCTCAGATTAATTCTGTACTAAGAAACATGGGTGTTCTGAACGAACTGGTTCATTCTGAGCGTAATCGGAGATGAAAAAAATTCAAACTCCTGAAAACACGCTGAGATTAATTCTTTACTAAGAAACAAGGGTGTTCTGAACAAACTGGTTCATTCTGAGCGTAATCGGAGATGACAAAAATTCAAACTCCTCAAAACGCTCTCAGATTAATTCTGTACTAAGAAACAAGGGTGTTCTGAACAAACTGGTTCATTCTGAGCTTAATCGGAAATGAAAAAATTCAAACTCCTCAAAACACGCTGAGATTAATTCTTTACTAAGAAACAAGGGTGTTCTGAACGAACTGGTTCATTTTGAGCGTAATCGCAGATGAACAAAATTCAAACTCCTCAAAACGCTCTCAAATTAATTCTGTACTAAAAAACAAGGGTGTTCTGAACAAACTGGTTCATTCTGAGCGTAATCGGAGATGAAAAATATTCAAACTCCTCAAAACGCTCTCAGATTAATTCTGTACTAAGAAACAAGGGTGTTCTGAACAAACTGGTTCATTCTGAGCGTAATCGCAGATGAAAAAATTCAAACTCCTCAAAACGCTCTCAGATTAATTCTGTACTAAGAAACAAGGGTGTTCTGAACAAACTGGTTCATTCTGAGCGTAATCGGAGATGAACAAAATTCAAACTCCTCAAAAGACGCTGAGATTAATTCTGTACTAAGAAACATGGGTGTTCTGAACGAACTGGTTCATTGTGAGCGTAATCGGAGATGAAAAAAATTCAAACTCCTGAAAACACGCTGAGATTAATTCTTTACTAAGAAACAAGGGTGTTCTGAACAAACTGGTTCATTCTGAGCGTAATCGGAGATGACAAAAATTCAAACTCCTCAAAACGCTCTCAGATTAATTCTCTACTAAAAAACAAGGGTGTTCTGAACAAACTGGTTCATTCTGAGCGTAATCGGAGATTTAAAAAATTCAAACTCCTCAAAACGCTCTCAAATTAAATCTCTACTAAGAAACAAGGGTGTTGTGAACAAACTGGTTCATTCTGAGCGTAATCGGAGATGAACAAAATTCAAACTCCTCAGAAGACGCTGAGATTAATTCTGTACTAAGAAACAAGGTTGTTCTGAACGAACTGGTTCATTCTGAGCTTAATCGGAGATGAAAAAAATTCAAACTCCTCAAAACGATCTCAGATTAATTATGTACTAAGAAACACGGTTGTTCTGAACGAACTGGTTCATTCTGAGCGTAATCGGAGATGAACAAAATTCAAACTCCTCAAAACGCTCTCAGATTAATTCTGTACTAAGAAACAAGGGTGTTCTGAACAAACTGGTTCATTCTGAGCGTAATCGCAGATGAAAAAAATTCAAACTCCTCAAAACGCTCTCAGATTAATTCTGTACTAAGAAACAAGGGTGTTCTGAACAAACTGGTTCATTCTGAGCTTAATCGGAGATGAAAAATTCAAACTCCTCAAAACACGCTGAGATTAATTCTTTACTAAGAAACAAGGGTGTTCTGAACAAACTGGTTCATTCTGAGCGTAATCGGAGATGACAAAAATTCAAACTCCTCAAAACGCTCTCAGATTAATTCTGTACTAAGAAACAAGGGTGTTCTGAACAAACTGGTTCATTCTGAGCGTAATCGCAGATGAAAAAAATTCAAACTCCTCAAAACGCTCTCAGATTAATTCTGTACTAAGAAACATGGGTGTTCTGAACGAACTGGTTCATTGTGAGCGTAATCGGAGATGAAAAAAATTCAAACTCCTGAAAACACGCTGAGATTAATTCTTTACTAAGAAACAAGGGTGTTCTGAACAAACTGGTTCATTCTGAGCGTAATCGGAGATGACAAAAATTCAAACTCCTCAAAACGCTCTCAGATTAATTCTGTACTAAGAAACAAGGGTGTTCTGAACGAACTGGTTCATTTTGAGCGTAATCGCAGATGAACAAAATTCAAACTCCTCAAAACGCTCTCAAATTAATTCTGTACTAAAAAACAAGGGTGTTCTGAACAAACTGGTTCATTCTGAGCGTAATCGGAGATGAAAAATATTCAAACTCCTCAAAACGCTCTCAGATTAATTCTGTACTAAGAAACAAGGGTGTTCTGAACAAACTGGTTCATTCTGAGCTTAATCGGAGATGAAAAAAATTCAAACTCCTCAAAACGATCTCAGATTAATTATGTACTAAGAAACACGGTTGTTCTGAACGAACTGGTTCATTCTGAGCGTAATCGGAGATGAACAAAATTCAAACTCCTCAAAACGCTCTCAGATTAATTCTGTACTAAGAAACAAGGGTGTTCTGAACAAACTGGTTCATTCTGAGCGTAATCGCAGATGAAAAAAATTCAAACTCCTCAAAACGCTCTCAGATTAATTCTGTACTAAGAAACAAGGGTGTTCTGAACAAACTGGTTCATTCTGAGCTTAATCGGAGATGAAAAATTCAAACTCCTCAAAACACGCTGAGATTAATTCTTTACTAAGAAACAAGGGTGTTCTGAACAAACTGGTTCATTCTGAGCGTAATCGGAGATGACAAAAATTCAAACTCCTCAAAACGCTCTCAGATTAATTCTGTACTAAGAAACAAGGGTGTTCTGAACAAACTGGTTCATTCTGAGCGTAATCGCAGATGAACAAAATTCAAACTCCTCAAAACGCTCTCAGATTAATTCTGTAGTAAGAAACATGGGTGTTCTGAACGAACTGGTTCATTGTGAGCGTAATCGGAGATGACAAAAATTCAAACTCCTCAAAACGCTCTCAGATTAATTCTGTACTAAGAAACAAGGGTGTTCTGAACAAACTGGTTCATTCTGAGCTTAATCGGAAATGAAAAAATTCAAACTCCTCAAAACACGCTGAGATTAATTCTTTACTAAGAAACAAGGGTGTTCTGAACGAACTGGTTCATTTTTAGCGTAATCGCAGATGAACAAAATTCAAACTCCTCAAAACGCTCTCAAATTAATTCTGTACTAAGAAACAAGGGTGTTCTGAACAAACTGGTTCATTCTGAGCGTAATCGGAGATGACAAAAATTCAAACTCCTCAAAACACGCTGAGATTAATTCTTTACTAAGAAACAAGGGTGTTCTGAACAAACTGATTCATTCTGAGCATAATCGGAGATGAACAAAATTCAAACTCCTCAAAACGCTCTCAGATTAATTCTGTACTAAGAAACAAGGGTGTTCTGAACAAACTGGTTCATTCTGAGCGTAATCGCAGATGAAAAAATTCAAACTCCTCAAAACGCTCTCAGATTAATTCTGTACTAAGAAACATGGGTGTTCTGAACGAACTGGTTCATTGTGAGCGTAATCGGAGATGAAAAAAATTCAAACTCCTGAAAACACGCTGAGATTAATTCTTTACTAAGAAACAAGGGTGTTCTGAACAAACTGGTTCATTCTGAGCGTAATCGGAGATGACAAAAATTCAAACTCCTCAAAACGCTCTCAGATTAATTCTGTACTAAGAAACAAGGGTGTTCTGAACAAACTGGTTCATTCTGAGCTTAATCGGAAATGAAAAAATTCAAACTCCTCAAAACACGCCAAGATTAATTCTTTACTAAGAAACAAGGGTGTTCTGAACGAACTGGTTCATTTTGAGCGTAATCGCAGATGAACAAAATTCAAACTCCTCAAAACGCTCTCAAATTAATTCTGTACTAAAAAACAAGGGTGTTCTGAACAAACTGGGCCATTCTGAGCGTAATCGGAGATGAAAAATATTCAAACTCCTCAAAACGCTCTCAGATTAATTCTGTACTAAGAAACAAGGGTGTTCTGAACAAACTGGTTAATTCTGAGCTTAATCGGAGATGAAAAAAATTCAAACTCCTCAAAACGATCTCAGATTAATTATGTACTAAGAAACACGGTTGTTCTGAACGAACTGGTTCATTCTGAGCGTAATCGGAGATGAACAAAATTCAAACTCCTCAAAACGCTCTCAGATTAATTCTGTACTAAGAAACAAGGGTGTTCTGAACAAACTGGTTCATTCTGAGCGTAATCGCAGATGAAAAAAATTCAAACTCCTCAAAACGCTCTCAGATTAATTCTGTACTAAGAAACAAGGGTGTTCTGAACAAACTGGTTCATTCTGAGCTTAATCGGAGATGAAAAATTCAAACTCCTCAAAACACGCTGAGATTAATTCTTTACTAAGAAACAAGGGTGTTCTGAACAAACTGGTTCATTCTGAGCGTAATCGGAGATGACAAAAATTCAAACTCCTCAAAACGCTCTCAGATTAATTCTGTACTAAGAAACAAGGGTGTTCTGAACAAACTGGTTCATTCTGAGCGTAATCGCAGATGAAAAAAATTCAAACTCCTCAAAACGCTCTCAGATTAATTCTGTAGTAAGAAACATGGGTGTTCTGAACGAACTGGTTCATTGTGAGCGTAATCGGAGATGACAAAAATTCAAACTCCTCAAAACGCTCTCAGATTAATTCTGTACTAAGAAACAAGGGTGTTCTGAACAAACTTGTTCATTCTGAGCTTAATCGGAAATGAAAAAATTCAAACTCCTCAAAACACGCTGAGATTAATTCTTTACTAAGAAACAAGGGTGTTCTGAACGAACTGGTTCATTTTTAGCGTAATCGCAGATGAACAAAATTCAAACTCCTCAAAACGCTCTCAAATTAATTCTGTACTAAGAAACAAGGGTGTTCTGAACAAACTGGTTCATTCTGAGCGTAATCGGAGATGACAAAAATTCAAACTCCTCAAAACACGCTGAGATTAATTCTTTACTAAGAAACAAGGGTGTTCTGAACAAACTGATTCATTCTGAGCGTAATCGGAGATGAACAAAATTCAAACTCCTCAAAACGCTCTCAGATTAATTCTGTACTAAGAAACAAGGGTGTTCTGAACAAACTGGTTCATTCTGAGCGTAATCGCAGATGAAAAAATTCAAACTCCTCAAAACGCTCTCAGATTAATTCTGTACTAAGAAACATGGGTGTTCTGAACGAACTGGTTCATTGTGAGCGTAATCGGAGATGAAAAAAATTCAAACTCCTGAAAACACGCTGAGATTAATTCTTTACTAAGAAACAAGGGTGTTCTGAACAAACTGGTTCATTCTGAGCGTAATCGGAGATGACAAAAATTCAAACTCCTCAAAACGCTCTCAGATTAATTCTGTACTAAGAAACAAGGGTGTTCTGAACAAACTGGTTCATTCTGAACTTAATCGGAAATGAAAAAATTCAAACTCCTCAAAACACGCTGAGATTAATTCTTTACTAAGAAACAAGGGTGTTCTGAACGAACTGGTTCATTTTGAGCGTAATCGCAGATGAACAAAATTCAAACTCCTCAAAACGCTCTCAAATTAATTCTGTACTAAAAAACAAGGGTGTTCTGAACAAACTGGGCCATTCTGAGCGTAATCGGAGATGAAAAATATTCAAACTCCTCAAAACGCTCTCAGATTAATTCTGTACTAAGAAACAAGGGTGTTCTGAACAAACTGGTTAATTCTGAGCTTAATCGGAGATGAAAAAAATTCAAACTCCTCAAAACGATCTCAGATTAATTATGTACTAAGAAACACGGTTGTTCTGAACGAACTGGTTCATTCTGAGCGTAATCGGAGATGAACAAAATTCAAACTCCTCAAAACGCTCTCAGATTAATTCTGTACTAAGAAACAAGGGTGTTCTGAACAAACTGGTTCATTCTGAGCGTAATCGCAGATGAAAAAAATTCAAACTCCTCAAAACGCTCTCAGATTAATTCTGTACTAAGAAACAAGGGTGTTCTGAACAAACTGGTTCATTCTGAGCGTAATCGCAGATGAAAAAAATTCAAACTCCTCAAAACGCTCTCAGATTAATTCTGTAGTAAGAAACATGGGTGTTCTGAACGAACTGGTTCATTGTGAGCGTAATCGGAGATGACAAAAATTCAAACTCCTCAAAACAAGCTGAGATTAATTCTTTACTAAGAAACAAGGGTGTTCTGAACGAACTGGTTCATTTTTAGCGAAATCGCAGATGAACAAAATTCAAACTCCTCAAAACGCTCTCAAATTAATTCTGTACTAAGAAACAAGGGTGTTCTGAACAAACTGGTTCATTCTGAGCGTAATCGGAGATGACAAAAATTCAAACTCCTCAAAACACGCTGAGATTAATTCTTTACTAAGAAACAAGGGTGTTCTGAACAAACTGATTCATTCTGAGCGTAATCGGAGATGAACAAAATTCAAACTCCTCAAAACGCTCTCAGATTAATTCTGTACTAAGAAACAAGGGTGTTCTGAACAAACTGGTTCATTCTGAGCGTAATCGCAGATGAAAAAATTCAAACTCCTCAAAACGCTCTCAGATTAATTCTGTACTAAGAAACATGGGTGTTCTGAACGAACTGGTTCATTGTGAGCGTAATCGGAGATGAAAAAAATTCAAACTCCTGAAAACACGCTGAGATTAATTCTTTACTAAGAAACAAGGGTGTTCTGAACAAACTGGTTCATTCTGAGCGTAATCGGAGATGACAAAAATTCAAACTCCTCAAAACGCTCTCAGATTAATTCTGTACTAAGAAACAAGGGTGTTCTGAACGAACTGGTTCATTTTGAGCGTAATCGCAGATGAACAAAATTCAAACTCCTCAAAACGCTCTCAAATTAATTCTGTACTAAAAAACAAGGGTGTTCTGAACAAACTGGGCCATTCTGAGCGTAATCGGAGATGAAAAATATTCAAACTCCTCAAAACGCTCTCAGATTAATTCTGTACTAAGAAACAAGGGTGTTCTGAACAAACTGGTTAATTCTGAGCTTAATCGGAGATGAAAAAAATTCAAACTCCTCAAAACGATCTCAGATTAATTATGTACTAAGAAACACGGTTGTTCTGAACGAACTGGTTCATTCTGAGCGTAATCGGAGATGAACAAAATTCAAACTCCTCAAAACGCTCTCAGATTAATTCTGTACTAAGAAACAAGGGTGTTCTGAACAAACTGGTTCATTCTGAGCGTAATCGGAGATGAAAAATATTCAAACTCCTCAAAACGCTCTCAGATTAATTCTGTACTAAGAAACAAGGGTGTTCTGAACAAACTGGTTAATTCTGAGCTTAATCGGAGATGAAAAAAATTCAAACTCCTCAAAACGATCTCAGATTAATTATGTACTAAGAAACACGGTTGTTCTGAACGAACTGGTTCATTCTGAGCGTAATCGGAGATGAACAAAATTCAAACTCCTCAAAACGCTCTCAGATTAATTCTGTACTAAGAAACAAGGGTGTTCTGAACAAACTGGTTCATTCTGAGCGTAATCGCAGATGAAAAAAATTCAAACTCCTCAAAACGCTCTCAGATTAATTCTGTACTAAGAAACAAGGGTGTTCTGAACAAACTGGTTCATTCTGAGCTTAATCGGAGATGAAAAATTCAAACTCCTCAAAACACGCTGAGATTAATTCTTTACTAAGAAACAAGGGTGTTCTGAACAAACTGGTTCATTCTGAGCGTAATCGGAGATGACAGAAATTCAAACTCCTCAAAACGCTCTCAGATTAATTCTGTACTAAGAAACAAGGGTGTTCTGAACAAACTGGTTCATTCTGAGCGTAATCGCAGATGAAAAAAATTCAAACTCCTCAAAACGCTCTCAGATTAATTCTGTAGTAAGAAACATGGGTGTTCTGAACGAACTGGTTCATTGTGAGCGTAATCGGAGATGACAAAAATTCAAACTCCTCAAAACGCTCTCAGATTAATTCTGTACTAAGAAACAAGGGTGTTCTGAACAAACTGGTTCATTCTGAGCTTAATCGGAAATGAAAAAATTCAAACTCCTCAAAACACGCTGAGATTAATTCTTTACTAAGAAACAAGGGTGTTCTGAACGAACTGGTTCATTTTTAGCGTAATCGCAGATGAACAAAATTCAAACTCCTCAAAACGCTCTCAAATTAAATCTGTACTAAGAAACAAGGGTGTTCTGAACAAACTGGTTCATTCTGAGCGTAATCGGAGATGACAAAAATTCAAACTCCTCAAAACACGCTGAGATTAATTCTTTACTAAGAAACAAGGGTGTTCTGAACAAACTGATTCATTCTGAGCATAATCGGAGATGAACAAAATTCAAACTCCTCAAAACGCTCTCAGATTAATTCTGTACTAAGAAACAAGGGTGTTCTGAACAAACTGGTTCATTCTGAGCGTAATCGCAGATGAAAAAATTCAAACTCCTCAAAACGCTCTCAGATTAATTCTGTACTAAGAAACATGGGTGTTCTGAACGAACTGGTTCATTGTGAGCGTAATCGGAGATGAAAAAAATTCAAACTCCTGAAAACACGCTGAGATTAATTCTTTACTAAGAAACAAGGGTGTTCTGAACAAACTGGTTCATTCTGAGCGTAATCGGAGATGACAAAAATTCAAACTCCTCAAAACGCTCTCAGATTAATTCTGTACTAAGAAACAAGGGTGTTCTGAACAAACTGGTTCATTCTGAGCTTAATCGGAAATGAAAAAATTCAAACTCCTCAAAACACGCTGAGATTAATTCTTTACTAAGAAACAAGGGTGTTCTGAACGAACTGGTTCATTTTGAGCGTAATCGCAGATGAACAAAATTCAAACTCCTCAAAACGCTCTCAAATTAATTCTGTACTAAAAAACAAGGGTGTTCTGAACAAACTGGGCCATTCTGAGCGTAATCGGAGATGAAAAATATTCAAACTCCTCAAAACGCTCTCAGATTAATTCTGTACTAAGAAACAAGGGTGTTCTGAACAAACTGGTTAATTCTGAGCTTAATCGGAGATGAAAAAAATTCAAACTCCTCAAAACGATCTCAGATTAATTATGTACTAAGAAACACGGTTGTTCTGAACGAACTGGTTCATTCTGAGCGTAATCGGAGATGAACAAAATTCAAACTCCTCAAAACGCTCTCAGATTAATTCTGTACTAAGAAACAAGGGTGTTCTGAACAAACTGGTTCATTCTGAGCGTAATCGCAGATGAAAAAAATTCAAACTCCTCAAAACGCTCTCAGATTAATTCTGTACTAAGAAACAAGGGTGTTCTGAACAAACTGGTTCATTCTGAGCTTAATCGGAGATGAAAAATTCAAACTCCTCAAAACACGCTGAGATTAATTCTTTACTAAGAAACAAGGGTGTTCTGAACAAACTGGTTCATTCTGAGCGTAATCGGAGATGACAAAAATTCAAACTCCTCAAAACGCTCTCAGATTAATTCTGTACTAAGAAACAAGGGTGTTCTGAACAAACTGGTTCATTCTGAGCGTAATCGCAGATGAAAAAAATTCAAACTCCTCAAAACGCTCTCAGATTAATTCTGTAGTAAGAAACATGGGTGTTCTGAACGAACTGGTTCATTCTGAGCGTAATCGGAGATGACAAAAATTCAAACTCCTCAAAACGCTCTCAGATTAATTCTGTACTAAGAAACAAGGGTGTTCTGAACGAACTGGTTCATTTTGAGCGTAATCGCAGATGAACAAAATTCAAACTCCTCAAAACGCTCTCAAATTAATTCTGTACTAAAAAACAAGGGTGTTCTGAACAAACTGGGCCATTCTGAGCGTAATCGGAGATGAAAAATATTCAAACTCCTCAAAACGCTCTCAGATTAATTCTGTACTAAGAAACAAGGGTGTTCTGAACAAACTGGTTAATTCTGAGCTTAATCGGAGATGAAAAAAATTCAAACTCCTCAAAACGATCTCAGATTAATTATGTACTAAGAAACACGGTTGTTCTGAACGAACTGGTTCATTCTGAGCGTAATCGGAGATGAACAAAATTCAAACTCCTCAAAACGCTCTCAGATTAATTCTGTACTAAGAAACAAGGGTGTTCTGAACAAACTGGTTCATTCTGAGCGTAATCGGAGATGAAAAATATTCAAACTCCTCAAAACGCTCTCAGATTAATTCTGTACTAAGAAACAAGGGTGTTCTGAACAAACTGGTTAATTCTGAGCTTAATCGGAGATGAAAAAAATTCAAACTCCTCAAAACGATCTCAGATTAATTATGTACTAAGAAACACGGTTGTTCTGAACGAACTGGTTCATTCTGAGCGTAATCGGAGATGAACAAAATTCAAACTCCTCAAAACGCTCTCAGATTAATTCTGTACTAAGAAACAAGGGTGTTCTGAACAAACTGGTTCATTCTGAGCGTAATCGCAGATGAAAAAAATTCAAACTCCTCAAAACGCTCTCAGATTAATTCTGTACTAAGAAACAAGGGTGTTCTGAACAAACTGGTTCATTCTGAGCTTAATCGGAGATGAAAAATTCAAACTCCTCAAAACACGCTGAGATTAATTCTTTACTAAGAAACAAGGGTGTTCTGAACAAACTGGTTCATTCTGAGCGTAATCGGAGATGACAGAAATTCAAACTCCTCAAAACGCTCTCAGATTAATTCTGTACTAAGAAACAAGGGTGTTCTGAACAAACTGGTTCATTCTGAGCGTAATCGCAGATGAAAAAAATTCAAACTCCTCAAAACGCTCTCAGATTAATTCTGTAGTAAGAAACATGGGTGTTCTGAACGAACTGGTTCATTGTGAGCGTAATCGGAGATGACAAAAATTCAAACTCCTCAAAACGCTCTCAGATTAATTCTGTACTAAGAAACAAGGGTGTTCTGAACAAACTGGTTCATTCTGAGCTTAATCGGAAATGAAAAAATTCAAACTCCTCAAAACACGCTGAGATTAATTCTTTACTAAGAAACAAGGGTGTTCTGAACGAACTGGTTCATTTTTAGCGTAATCGCAGATGAACAAAATTCAAACTCCTCAAAACGCTCTCAAATTAAATCTGTACTAAGAAACAAGGGTGTTCTGAACAAACTGGTTCATTCTGAGCGTAATCGGAGATGACAAAAATTCAAACTCCTCAAAACACGCTGAGATTAATTCTTTACTAAGAAACAAGGGTGTTCTGAACAAACTGATTCATTCTGAGCATAATCGGAGATGAACAAAATTCAAACTCCTCAAAACGCTCTCAGATTAATTCTGTACTAAGAAACAAGGGTGTTCTGAACAAACTGGTTCATTCTGAGCGTAATCGCAGATGAAAAAATTCAAACTCCTCAAAACGCTCTCAGATTAATTCTGTACTAAGAAACATGGGTGTTCTGAACGAACTGGTTCATTGTGAGCGTAATCGGAGATGAAAAAAATTCAAACTCCTGAAAACACGCTGAGATTAATTCTTTACTAAGAAACAAGGGTGTTCTGAACAAACTGGTTCATTCTGAGCGTAATCGGAGATGACAAAAATTCAAACTCCTCAAAACGCTCTCAGATTAATTCTGTACTAAGAAACAAGGGTGTTCTGAACAAACTGGTTCATTCTGAGCTTAATCGGAAATGAAAAAATTCAAACTCCTCAAAACACGCTGAGATTAATTCTTTACTAAGAAACAAGGGTGTTCTGAACGAACTGGTTCATTTTGAGCGTAATCGCAGATGAACAAAATTCAAACTCCTCAAAACGCTCTCAAATTAATTCTGTACTAAAAAACAAGGGTGTTCTGAACAAACTGGGCCATTCTGAGCGTAATCGGAGATGAAAAATATTCAAACTCCTCAAAACGCTCTCAGATTAATTCTGTACTAAGAAACAAGGGTGTTCTGAACAAACTGGTTAATTCTGAGCTTAATCGGAGATGAAAAAAATTCAAACTCCTCAAAACGATCTCAGATTAATTATGTACTAAGAAACACGGTTGTTCTGAACGAACTGGTTCATTCTGAGCGTAATCGGAGATGAACAAAATTCAAACTCCTCAAAACGCTCTCAGATTAATTCTGTACTAAGAAACAAGGGTGTTCTGAACAAACTGGTTCATTCTGAGCGTAATCGCAGATGAAAAAAATTCAAACTCCTCAAAACGCTCTCAGATTAATTCTGTACTAAGAAACAAGGGTGTTCTGAACAAACTGGTTCATTCTGAGCTTAATCGGAGATGAAAAATTCAAACTCCTCAAAACACGCTGAGATTAATTCTTTACTAAGAAACAAGGGTGTTCTGAACAAACTGGTTCATTCTGAGCGTAATCGGAGATGACAAAAATTCAAACTCCTCAAAACGCTCTCAGATTAATTCTGTACTAAGAAACAAGGGTGTTCTGAACAAACTGGTTCATTCTGAGCGTAATCGCAGATGAAAAAAATTCAAACTCCTCAAAACGCTCTCAGATTAATTCTGTAGTAAGAAACATGGGTGTTCTGAACGAACTGGTTCATTGTGAGCGTAATCGGAGATGACAAAAAATCAAACTCCTCAAAACGCTCTCAGATTAATTCTGTACTAAGAAACAAGGGTGTTCTGAACAAACTTGTTCATTCTGAGCTTAATCGGAAATGAAAAAATTCAAACTCCTCAAAACACGCTGAGATTAATTCTTTACTAAGAAACAAGGGTGTTCTGAACGAACTGGTTCATTTTTAGCGTAATCGCAGATGAACAAAATTCAAACTCCTCAAAACGCTCTCAAATTAATTCTGTACTAAGAAACAAGGGTGTTCTGAACAAACTGGTTCATTCTGAGCGTAATCGGAGATGACAAAAATTCAAACTCCTCAAAACACGCTGAGATTAATTCTTTACTAAGAAACAAGGGTGTTCTGAACAAACTGATTCATTCTGAGCGTAATCGGAGATGAACAAAATTCAAACTCCTCAAAACGCTCTCAGATTAATTCTGTACTAAGAAACAAGGGTGTTCTGAACAAACTGGTTCATTCTGAGCGTAATCGCAGATGAAAAAATTCAAACTCCTCAAAACGCTCTCAGATTAATTCTGTACTAAGAAACATGGGTGTTCTGAACGAACTGGTTCATTGTGAGCGTAATCGGAGATGAAAAAAATTCAAACTCCTGAAAACACGCTGAGATTAATTCTTTACTAAGAAACAAGGGTGTTCTGAACAAACTGGTTCATTCTGAGCGTAATCGGAGATGACAAAAATTCAAACTCCTCAAAACGCTCTCAGATTAATTCTGTACTAAGAAACAAGGGTGTTCTGAACAAACTGGTTCATTCTGAGCTTAATCGGAAATGAAAAAATTCAAACTCCTCAAAACACGCTGAGATTAATTCTTTACTAAGAAACAAGGGTGTTCTGAACGAACTGGTTCATTTTGAGCGTAATCGCAGATGAACAAAATTCAAACTCCTCAAAACGCTCTCAAATTAATTCTGTACTAAAAAACAAGGGTGTTCTGAACAAACTGGGCCATTCTGAGCGTAATCGGAGATGAAAAATATTCAAACTCCTCAAAACGCTCTCAGATTAATTCTGTACTAAGAAACAAGGGTGTTCTGAACAAACTGGTTAATTCTGAGCTTAATCGGAGATGAAAAAAATTCAAACTCCTCAAAACGATCTCAGATTAATTATGTACTAAGAAACACGGTTGTTCTGAACGAACTGGTTCATTCTGAGCGTAATCGGAGATGAACAAAATTCAAACTCCTCAAAACGCTCTCAGATTAATTCTGTACTAAGAAACAAGGGTGTTCTGAACAAACTGGTTCATTCTGAGCGTAATCGCAGATGAAAAAAATTCAAACTCCTCAAAACGCTCTCAGATTAATTCTGTACTAAGAAACAAGGGTGTTCTGAACAAACTAGTTCATTCTGAGCTTAATCGGAGATGAAAAAATTCAAACTCCTCAAAACACGCTGAGATTAATTCTTTACTAAGAAACAAGGGTGTTCTGAACAAACTGGTTCATTCTGAGCGTAATCGGAGATGACAAAAATTCAAACTCCTCAAAACGCTCTCAGATTAATTCTGTACTAAGAAACAAGGGTGTTCTGAACAAACTGGTTCATTCTGAGCTTAATCGGAGATGAACAAAATTCAAACTCCTCAAAATGCTCTCAATTAACAAAATTAAAAATTAACTCTGTACTAAGAAACAAGGGTGTTCTGAACAAACTGGTTCATTGTGAGCGTAATCGGAGATGACAAAAATTCAAACTCCTCAAAACGCTCTCAGATTAATTCTGTACTAAGAAACAAGGGTGTTCTGAACAAACTGGTTCATTCTGAGCGTAATCGCAGATGAAAAAAATTCAAACTCCTCAAAACGCTCTCAGATTAATTCTGTACTAAGAAACAAGGGTGTTCTGAACAAACTGGTTCATTCTGAGCTTAATCGGAGATGAAAAAATTCAAACTCCTCAAAACGCTCTCAGATTAATTCTGTACTAAGAAACAAGGGTGTTCTGAACAAACTGGTTCATTCTGAGCTTAATCGGAAATGAAAAAATTCAAACTCCTCAAAACACGCTGAGATTAATTCTTTACTAAGAAACAAGGGTGTTCTGAACGAACTGGTTCATTTTGAGCGTAATCGCAGATGAACAAAATTCAAACTCCTCAAAACGCTCTCAAATTAATTCTGTACTAAAAAACAAGGGTGTTCTGAACAAACTGGGCCATTCTGAGCGTAATCGGAGATGAAAAATATTCAAACTCCTCAAAACGCTCTCAGATTAATTCTGTACTAAGAAACAAGGGTGTTCTGAACAAACTGGTTAATTCTGAGCTTAATCGGAGATGAAAAAAATTCAAACTCCTCAAAACGATCTCAGATTAATTATGTACTAAGAAACACGGTTGTTCTGAACGAACTGGTTCATTCTGAGCGTAATCGGAGATGAACAAAATTCAAACTCCTCAAAACGCTCTCAGATTAATTCTGTACTAAGAAACAAGGGTGTTCTGAACAAACTGGTTCATTCTGAGCGTAATCGGAGATGAAAAATATTCAAACTCCTCAAAACGCTCTCAGATTAATTCTGTACTAAGAAACAAGGGTGTTCTGAACAAACTGGTTCATTCTGAGCGTAATCGCAGATGAAAAAAATTCAAACTCCTCAAAACGCTCTCAGATTAATTCTGTACTAAGAAACAAGGGTGTTCTGAACAAACTGGTTCATTCTGAGCTTAATCGGAGATGAAAAAATTCAAACTCCTCAAAACACGCTGAGATTAATTCTTTACTAAGAAACAAGGGTGTTCTGAACAAACTGGTTCATTCTGAGCGTAATCGGAGATGACAAAAATTCAAACTCCTCAAAACGCTCTCAGATTAATTCTGTACTAAGAAACAAGGGTGTTCTGAACAAACTGGTTCATTCTGAGCTTAATCGGAGATGAACAAAATTCAAACTCCTCAAAATGCTCTCAATTAACAAAATTAAAAATTAACTCTGTACTAAGAAACAAGGGTGTTCTGAACAAACTGGTTCATTCTGAGCGAAATCGCAGATGAAAAAAATTCAAACTCCTCAAAACGCTCTCAGATTAATTCTGTACTAAGAAACAAGGGTGTTCTGAACAAACTGGTTCATTCTGAGCTTAATCGGAAATGAAAAAATTCAAACTCCTCAAAACACGCTGAGATTAATTCTTTACTAAGAAACAAGGGTGTTCTGAACGAACTGGTTCATTTTGAGCGTAATCGCAGATGAACAAAATTCAAACTCCTCAAAACGCTCTCAAATTAATTCTGTACTAAGAAACAAGGGTGTTCTGAACAAACTGGTTCATTCTGAGCGTAATCGGAGATGAACAAAATTCAAACTCCTCAAAAGACGCTGAGATTAATTCTGTACTAAGAAACAAGGGTGTTCTGAACGAACTGGTTCATTCTGAGCTTAATCGGAGATGAAAAAAATTCAAACTCCTCAAAACGATCTCAGATTAATTATGTACTAAGAAACAAGGTTGTTCTGAACGAACTGGTTCATTCTGAGCGTAATCGGAGATGACAAAAATTCAAACTCCTCAAAACACGCTGAGATTAATTCTTTACTAAGAAACAAGGGTGTTCTGAACAAACTGATTCATTCTGAGCGTAATCGGAGATGAACAAAATTCAAACTCCTCAAAACGCTCTCAGATTAATTCTGTACTAAGAAACAAGGGTGTTCTGAACCAACTGGTTCATTCTGAGCTTAATCGGAGATGAACAAAATTCAAACTCCTCAAAATGCTCTCAATTAACAAAATTAAAAATTAACTCTGTACTAAGAAACAAGGGTGTTCTGAACAAACTGGTTCATTCAGAGCGAAATCGCAGATGAAAAAAATTCAAACTCCTCAAAACGATCTCAGATTAATTATGTACTAAGAAACACGGTTGTTCTGAACGAACTGGTTCATTCTGAGCGTAATCGGAGATGAACAAAATTCAAACTCCTCAAAACGCTCTCAGATTAATTCTGTACTAAGAAACAAGGGTGTTCTGAACAAACTGGTTCATTCTGAGCTTAATCGGAGATGAAAAAATTCAAACTCCTCAAAACACGCTGAGATTAATTCTTTACTAAGAAACAAGGGTGTTCTGAACGAACTGGTTCATTTTGAGCGTAATCGCAGATGAACAAAATTCAAACTCCTCAAAACGCTCTCAAATTAATTCTGTACTAAAAAACAAGGGTGTTCTGAACAAACTGGTTCATTCTGAGCGTAATCGGAGATGAAAAAAATTCAAACTCCTCAAAACGCTCTCAGATTAATTCTGTACTAAGAAACAAGGGTGTTCTGAACAAACTGGTTCATTCTGAGCGTAATCGGAGATGAACAAAATTCAAACTCCTCAAAACGCTCTCAGATTAATTCTGTACTAAGAAACAAGGGTGTTCTGAACAAACTGGTTCATTCTGAGAATTATTCTTGCGTTGCTGGGGACGCTTGAGCAAGCGGGAAAGTTGGGGGATAAATCACTTTCGTCATAGTCTTGTCTGTGAACGCATGGAAATAATTTGCAGCAATTATAAACAATTTTCAAATCCCACCACTTCCCACCCGTTATACAAATTGCTTGTGTGGCTTCTTGCAATGACGCGTGTGGCGTTTTTTCTCTGGATTGACACCGAAAATACAGAGTCTGGTTAAAATTAAATTCAATGTTTTACTTTTCAGCAAAACTTTTGCTTAATCAAGTTATCAGTAAACTTATAAATTAGTGACATGCATTGTTACAAGAAGTTGTGATAGCGCTCTGATGTACCACAGGGGCTATTTCCGACCGTATGTGCCAAGGTGGAAACTCACAGCTTACTTGATTGGTTAAAATCATTCTATAATTTACAGGTGTGATTATTATTAATACTATTATTGTTCTTAAATTTAATTGGGCCGTGACCGCAGGTTCGGGTCACGTGTGCCCATATTTGTTGCCCCCGTGTGCGTCAGTTAATACTGACATGGTTCGGGTCAGAGGTACCCATTTGGTTTGCCCCCGTGTGCAAACATTAGTCAGACTTAATGCTGACATGTTTTGGGTCTGGTGTACCCCCTTTATTTGCCCCTGTGTGCAAATGGTTTTAGGCGCAGTGTGTGCCCTAATAAAAGGTACGGGCGAGGTGTGCCCCGAATAAGGTTTTTTGTGTATATTATTGGTATATTGGTACGGCCTATATATGTGCGGCAGGATAGCCATTAACAGTTTTCGGCATCCGGCACAATTTTATTTACGAAAAATAAAAAACAGTTTTCAAGGCTGTGACATTAAATCAAAAAATAACATGTTCCTTTGTTTCATTCGAATCTGCGTATAATCGGAGATGAAAAAAATTCAAACTCCTCAAAACGCTCTCAGATTAATTATGTACTAAGAAACAAGGGTGTTCTGAACAAACTGGTTCATTGTGAGCGTAATCGGAGATGAAAAAAATTCAAACTCCTGAAAACACGCTGAGATTAATTCTTTACTAAGAAACAAGGGTGTTCTGAACAAACTGGTTCATTCTGAGCGTAATCGGAGATGACAAAAATTCAAACTCCTCAAAACGCTCTCAGATTAATTCTGTACTAAGAAACAAGGGTGTTCTGAACAAACTGGTTCATTCTGAGCTTAATCGGAAATGAAAAAATTCAAACTCCTCAAAACACGCTGAGATTAATTCTTTACTAAGAAACTAGGGTGTTCTGAACAAACTGGTTCATTCTGAGCGTAATCGCAGATGAAAAAAAATCAAACTCCTCAAAACGCTCTCAGATTAATTCTGTACTAAGAAACATGGGTGTTCTGAACGAACTGGTTCATTCTGAGCGTAATCGGAGATGACAAAAATTCAAACTCCTCAAAACACGCTGAGATTAATTCTTTACTAAGAAACAAGGGTGTTCTGAACAAACTGATTCATTCTGAGCGTAATCGGAGATGAACAAAATTCAAACTCCTCAAAACGCTCTCAGATTAATTCTGTACTAAGAAACAAGGGTGTTCTGAACAAACTGGTTCATTCTGAGCGTAATCGCAGATGAAAAAAATTCAAACTCCTCAAAACGCTCTCAGATTAATTCTGTACTAAGAAACAAGGGTGTTCTGAACAAACTAGTTCATTCTGAGCTTAATCGGAGATGAAAAAATTCAAACTCCTCAAAACACGCTGAGATTAATTCTTTACTAAGAAACAAGGGTGTTCTGAACAAACTGGTTCATTCTGAGCGTAATCGGAGATGACAAAAATTCAAACTCCTCAAAACGCTCTCAGATTAATTCTGTACTAAGAAACAAGGGTGTTCTGAACAAACTGGTTCATTCTGAGCTTAATCGGAGATGAACAAAATTCAAACTCCTCAAAATGCTCTCAATTAACAAAATTAAAAATTAACTCTGTACTAAGAAACAAGGGTGTTCTGAACAAACTGGTTCATTGTGAGCGTAATCGGAGATGACAAAAATTCAAACTCCTCAAAACGCTCTCAGATTAATTCTGTACTAAGAAACAAGGGTGTTCTGAACAAACTGGTTCATTCTGAGCGTAATCGCAGATGAAAAAAATTCAAACTCCTCAAAACGCTCTCAGATTAATTCTGTACTAAGAAACAAGGGTGTTCTGAACAAACTGGTTCATTCTGAGCTTAATCGGAGATGAAAAAATTCAAACTCCTCAAAACGCTCTCAGATTAATTCTGTACTAAGAAACAAGGGTGTTCTGAACAAACTGGTTCATTCTGAGCTTAATCGGAAATGAAAAAATTCAAACTCCTCAAAACACGCTGAGATTAATTCTTTACTAAGAAACAAGGGTGTTCTGAACGAACTGGTTCATTTTGAGCGTAATCGCAGATGAACAAAATTCAAACTCCTCAAAACGCTCTCAAATTAATTCTGTACTAAAAAACAAGGGTGTTCTGAACAAACTGGGCCATTCTGAGCGTAATCGGAGATGAAAAATATTCAAACTCCTCAAAACGCTCTCAGATTAATTCTGTACTAAGAAACAAGGGTGTTCTGAACAAACTGGTTAATTCTGAGCTTAATCGGAGATGAAAAAAATTCAAACTCCTCAAAACGATCTCAGATTAATTATGTACTAAGAAACACGGTTGTTCTGAACGAACTGGTTCATTCTGAGCGTAATCGGAGATGAACAAAATTCAAACTCCTCAAAACGCTCTCAGATTAATTCTGTACTAAGAAACAAGGGTGTTCTGAACAAACTGGTTCATTCTGAGCGTAATCGGAGATGAAAAATATTCAAACTCCTCAAAACGCTCTCAGATTAATTCTGTACTAAGAAACAAGGGTGTTCTGAACAAACTGGTTCATTCTGAGCGTAATCGCAGATGAAAAAAATTCAAACTCCTCAAAACGCTCTCAGATTAATTCTGTACTAAGAAACAAGGGTGTTCTGAACAAACTGGTTCATTCTGAGCTTAATCGGAGATGAAAAAATTCAAACTCCTCAAAACACGCTGAGATTAATTCTTTACTAAGAAACAAGGGTGTTCTGAACAAACTGGTTCATTCTGAGCGTAATCGGAGATGACAAAAATTCAAACTCCTCAAAACGCTCTCAGATTAATTCTGTACTAAGAAACAAGGGTGTTCTGAACAAACTGGTTCATTCTGAGCTTAATCGGAGATGAACAAAATTCAAACTCCTCAAAATGCTCTCAATTAACAAAATTAAAAATTAACTCTGTACTAAGAAACAAGGGTGTTCTGAACAAACTGGTTCATTCTGAGCGAAATCGCAGATGAAAAAAATTCAAACTCCTCAAAACGCTCTCAGATTAATTCTGTACTAAGAAACAAGGGTGTTCTGAACAAACTGGTTCATTCTGAGCTTAATCGGAAATGAAAAAATTCAAACTCCTCAAAACACGCTGAGATTAATTCTTTACTAAGAAACAAGGGTGTTCTGAACGAACTGGTTCATTTTGAGCGTAATCGCAGATGAACAAAATTCAAACTCCTCAAAACGCTCTCAAATTAATTCTGTACTAAGAAACAAGGGTGTTCTGAACAAACTGGTTCATTCTGAGCGTAATCGGAGATGAACAAAATTCAAACTCCTCAAAAGACGCTGAGATTAATTCTGTACTAAGAAACAAGGGTGTTCTGAACGAACTGGTTCATTCTGAGCTTAATCGGAGATGAAAAAAATTCAAACTCCTCAAAACGATCTCAGATTAATTATGTACTAAGAAACAAGGTTGTTCTGAACGAACTGGTTCATTCTGAGCGTAATCGGAGATGACAAAAATTCAAACTCCTCAAAACACGCTGAGATTAATTCTTTACTAAGAAACAAGGGTGTTCTGAACAAACTGATTCATTCTGAGCGTAATCGGAGATGAACAAAATTCAAACTCCTCAAAACGCTCTCAGATTAATTCTGTACTAAGAAACAAGGGTGTTCTGAACCAACTGGTTCATTCTGAGCTTAATCGGAGATGAACAAAATTCAAACTCCTCAAAATGCTCTCAATTAACAAAATTAAAAATTAACTCTGTACTAAGAAACAAGGGTGTTCTGAACAAACTGGTTCATTCAGAGCGAAATCGCAGATGAAAAAAATTCAAACTCCTCAAAACGATCTCAGATTAATTATGTACTAAGAAACACGGTTGTTCTGAACGAACTGGTTCATTCTGAGCGTAATCGGAGATGAACAAAATTCAAACTCCTCAAAACGCTCTCAGATTAATTCTGTACTAAGAAACAAGGGTGTTCTGAACAAACTGGTTCATTCTGAGCTTAATCGGAGATGAAAAAATTCAAACTCCTCAAAACACGCTGAGATTAATTCTTTACTAAGAAACAAGGGTGTTCTGAACGAACTGGTTCATTTTGAGCGTAATCGCAGATGAACAAAATTCAAACTCCTCAAAACGCTCTCAAATTAATTCTGTACTAAAAAACAAGGGTGTTCTGAACAAACTGGTTCATTCTGAGCGTAATCGGAGATGAAAAAAATTCAAACTCCTCAAAACGCTCTCAGATTAATTCTGTACTAAGAAACAAGGGTGTTCTGAACAAACTGGTTCATTCTGAGCGTAATCGGAGATGAACAAAATTCAAACTCCTCAAAACGCTCTCAGATTAATTCTGTACTAAGAAACAAGGGTGTTCTGAACAAACTGGTTCATTCTGAGAATTATTCTTGCGTTGCTGGGGACGCTTGAGCAAGCGGGAAAGTTGGGGGATAAATCACTTTCGTCATAGTCTTGTCTGTGAACGCATGGAAATAATTTGCAGCAATTATAAACAATTTTCAAATCCCACCACTTCCCACCCGTTATACAAATTGCTTGTGTGGCTTCTTGCAATGACGCGTGTGGCGTTTTTTCTCTGGATTGACACCGAAAATACAGAGTCTGGTTAAAATTAAATTCAATGTTTTACTTTTCAGCAAAACTTTTGCTTAATCAAGTTATCAGTAAACTTATAAATTAGTGACATGCATTGTTACAAGAAGTTGTGATAGCGCTCTGATGTACCACAGGGGCTATTTCCGACCGTATGTGCCAAGGTGGAAACTCACAGCTTACTTGATTGGTTAAAATCATTCTATAATTTACAGGTGTGATTATTATTAATACTATTATTGTTCTTAAATTTAATTGGGCCGTGACCGCAGGTTCGGGTCACGTGTGCCCATATTTGTTGCCCCCGTGTGCGTCAGTTAATACTGACATGGTTCGGGTCAGAGGTACCCATTTGGTTTGCCCCCGTGTGCAAACATTAGTCAGACTTAATGCTGACATGTTTTGGGTCTGGTGTACCCCCTTTATTTGCCCCTGTGTGCAAATGGTTTTAGGCGCAGTGTGTGCCCTAATAAAAGGTACGGGCGAGGTGTGCCCCGAATAAGGTTTTTTGTGTATATTATTGGTATATTGGTACGGCCTATATATGTGCGGCAGGATAGCCATTAACAGTTTTCGGCATCCGGCACAATTTTATTTACGAAAAATAAAAAACAGTTTTCAAGGCTGTGACATTAAATCAAAAAATAACATGTTCCTTTGTTTCATTCGAATCTGCGTATAATCGGAGATGAAAAAAATTCAAACTCCTCAAAACGCTCTCAGATTAATTATGTACTAAGAAACAAGGGTGTTCTGAACAAACTGGTTCATTGTGAGCGTAATCGGAGATGAAAAAAATTCAAACTCCTGAAAACACGCTGAGATTAATTCTTTACTAAGAAACAAGGGTGTTCTGAACAAACTGGTTCATTCTGAGCGTAATCGGAGATGACAAAAATTCAAACTCCTCAAAACGCTCTCAGATTAATTCTGTACTAAGAAACAAGGGTGTTCTGAACAAACTGGTTCATTCTGAGCTTAATCGGAAATGAAAAAATTCAAACTCCTCAAAACACGCTGAGATTAATTCTTTACTAAGAAACTAGGGTGTTCTGAACAAACTGGTTCATTCTGAGCGTAATCGCAGATGAAAAAAAATCAAACTCCTCAAAACGCTCTCAGATTAATTCTGTACTAAGAAACATGGGTGTTCTGAACGAACTGGTTCATTCTGAGCGTAATCGGAGATGACAAAAATTCAAACTCCTCAAAACACGCTGAGATTAATTCTTTACTAAGAAACAAGGGTGTTCTGAACAAACTGATTCATTCTGAGCGTAATCGGAGATGAACAAAATTCAAACTCCTCAAAACGCTCTCAGATTAATTCTGTACTAAGAAACAAGGGTGTTCTGAACAAACTGGTTCATTCTGAGCGTAATCGCAGATGAAAAAAATTCAAACTCCTCAAAACGCTCTCAGATTAATTCTGTACTAAGAAACATGGGTGTTCTGAACGAACTGGTTCATTGTGAGCGTAATCGGAGATGAAAAAAATTCAAACTCCTGAAAACACGCTGAGATTAATTCTTTACTAAGAAACAAGGGTGTTCTGAACAAACTGGTTCATTCTGAGCGTAATCGGAGATGACAAAAATTCAAACTCCTCAAAACGCTCTCAGATTAATTCTGTACTAAGAAACAAGGGTGTTCTGAACAAACTGGTTCATTCTGAGCTTAATCGGAAATAAAAAAATTCAAACTCCTCAAAACACGCTGAGATTAATTCTTTACTAAGAAACAAGGGTGTTCTGAACGAACTGGTTCATTTTGAGCGTAATCGCAGATGAACAAAATTCAAACTCCTCAAAACGCTCTCAAATTAATTCTGTACTAAAAAACAAGGGTGTTCTGAACAAACTGGTTCATTCTGAGCGTAATCGGAGATGAAAAATATTCAAACTCCTCAAAACGCTCTCAGATTAATTCTGTACTAAGAAACAAGGGTGTTCTGAACGAACTGGTTCATTCTGAGCTTAATCGGAGATGACAAAAATTCAAACTCCTCAAAACGATCTCAGATTAATTATGTACTAAGAAACAAGGTTGTTCTGAACGAACTGGTTCATTCTGAGCGTAATCGGAGATGACAAAAATTCAAACTCCTCAAAACACGCTGAGATTAATTCTTTACTAAGAAACAAGGGTGTTCTGAACAAACTGATTCATTCTGAGCGTAATCGGAGATGAACAAAATTCAAACTCCTCAAAACGCTCTCAGATTAATTCTGTACTAAGAAACAAGGGTGTTCTGAACAAACTGGTTCATTCTGAGCGTAATCGCAGATGAAAAAATTCAAACTCCTCAAAACGCTCTCAGATTAATTCTGTACTAAGAAACATGGGTGTTCTGAACGAACTGGTTCATTCTGAGCTTAATCGGATATGAAAAAAATTCAAACTCCTCAAAACACGTTGAGATTAATTCTGTACTAAGAAACAAGGGTGTTCTGAACAAACTGGTTCATTCTGAGCTTAATCGGAGATGAACAAAATTCAAACTCCTCAAAATGCTCTCAATTAACAAAATTAAAAATTAACTCTGTACTAAGAAACAAGGGTGTTCTGAACAAACTGGTTCATTCTGAGCGAAATCGAAGATGAAAAAAATTCAAACTCCTCAAAACGCTCTCAGATTAATTCTGTACTAAGAAACATGAGTGTTTTGAACGAACTGGTTCATTCTGAGCGTAATCGGAGATGAACAAAATTCAAATTCCTCAAAACGCTCTCAGATTAATTCTGTACTAAGAAACAAGGGTGTTCCGAACAAACTGGTTCATTCTGAGCTTAATCGAAGATGAACAAAATTCAAACTCCTCAAAATGCTCTCAGATTAATTCTTTACTAAGAAACAAGGGTGTTCTGAACAAACTGGTTCATTCTGAGCGTTATCTGAGACGAAAAATATTCAAACCCCTCAAAACAGGCTGAGATTAATTTTTTACTAAGAAACAAGGGTGTTGTGAACAAACTGGTTCATTCTGAGCGTTATCTGAGACGAAAAAAATTCAAACCTCTCAGAACAGGCTGAGATTAATTTTTTACTAAGAAACAAGGGTGTTGTGAACAAACTGGTTCATTCTGAGCGTTATCTGAGACGAAAACAAATTCAAACCACTCAAAACACGCTGAGATTAATTTTTTACTAAGAAACAAGGGTGTTGTGAACAAACTGGTTCATTCTGAGCGAAATCGCAGATGAAAAAAATTCAAACTCCTCAAAACGCTCTCAGATTAATTCTGTAGTAAGAAACATGGGTGTTCTGAACAAACTGGTTCATTGTGAGCGTAATCGGAGATGACAAAAATTCAAACTCCTCAAAACGCTCTCAGATTAATTCTGTACTAAGAAACAAGGGTGTTCTGAACAAACTGGTTCATTCTGAGCGTAATCGCAGATGAAAAAAATTCAAACTGCTCAAAACGCTCTCAGATTAATTCTGTACTAAGAAACAAGGGTGTTCTGAACAAACTGGTTCATTCTGAGCTTAATCGGAGATGAAAAAATTCAAACTCCTCAAAACGCTCTCAGATTAATTCTGTACTAAGAAACAAGGGTGTTCTGAACAAACTGGTTCATTCTGAGCTTAATCGGAAATGAAAAAATTCAAACTCCTCAAAACACGCTGAGATTAATTCTTTACTAAGAAACAAGGGTGTTCTGAACGAACTGGTTCATTTTGAGCGTAATCGCAGATGAACAAAATTCAAACTCCTCAAAACGCTCTCAAATTAATTCTGTACTAAAAAACAAGGGTGTTCTGAACAAACTGGTTCATTCTGAGCGTAATCGGAGATGAAAAAAATTCAAACTCCTCAAAACGCTCTCAGATTAATTCTGTACTAAGAAACAAGGGTGTTCTGAACAAACTGGTTCATTCTGAGCGTAATCGGAGATGAACAAAATTCAAACTCCTCAAAACGCTCTCAGATTAATTCTGTACTAAGAAACAAGGGTGTTCTGAACAAACTGGTTCATTCTGAGAATTATTCTTGCGTTGCTGGGGACGCTTGAGCAAGCGGGAAAGTTGGGGGATAAATCACTTTCGTCATAGTCTTGTCTGTGAACGCATGGAAATAATTTGCAGCAATTATAAACAATTTTCAAATCCCACCACTTCCCACCCGTTATACAAATTGCTTGTGTGGCTTCTTGCAATGACGCGTGTGGCGTTTTTTCTCTGGATTGACACCGAAAATACAGAGTCTGGTTAAAATTAAATTCAATGTTTTACTTTTCAGCAAAACTTTTGCTTAATCAAGTTATCAGTAAACTTATAAATTAGTGACATGCATTGTTACAAGAAGTTGTGATAGCGCTCTGATGTACCACAGGGGCTATTTCCGACCGTATGTGCCAAGGTGGAAACTCACAGCTTACTTGATTGGTTAAAATCATTCTATAATTTACAGGTGTGATTATTATTAATACTATTATTGTTCTTAAATTTAATTGGGCCGTGACCGCAGGTTCGGGTCACGTGTGCCCATATTTGTTGCCCCCGTGTGCGTCAGTTAATACTGACATGGTTCGGGTCAGAGGTACCCATTTGGTTTGCCCCCGTGTGCAAACATTAGTCAGACTTAATGCTGACATGTTTTGGGTCTGGTGTACCCCCTTTATTTGCCCCTGTGTGCAAATGGTTTTAGGCGCAGTGTGTGCCCTAATAAAAGGTACGGGCGAGGTGTGCCCCGAATAAGGTTTTTTGTGTATATTATTGGTATATTGGTACGGCCTATATATGTGCGGCAGGATAGCCATTAACAGTTTTCGGCATCCGGCACAATTTTATTTACGAAAAATAAAAAACAGTTTTCAAGGCTGTGACATTAAATCAAAAAATAACATGTTCCTTTGTTTCATTCGAATCTGCGTATAATCGGAGATGAAAAAAATTCAAACTCCTCAAAACGCTCTCAGATTAATTATGTACTAAGAAACAAGGGTGTTCTGAACAAACTGGTTCATTGTGAGCGTAATCGGAGATGAAAAAAATTCAAACTCCTGAAAACACGCTGAGATTAATTCTTTACTAAGAAACAAGGGTGTTCTGAACAAACTGGTTCATTCTGAGCGTAATCGGAGATGACAAAAATTCAAACTCCTCAAAACGCTCTCAGATTAATTCTGTACTAAGAAACAAGGGTGTTCTGAACAAACTGGTTCATTCTGAGCTTAATCGGAAATGAAAAAATTCAAACTCCTCAAAACACGCTGAGATTAATTCTTTACTAAGAAACTAGGGTGTTCTGAACAAACTGATTCATTCTGAGCGTAATCGGAGATGAACAAAATTCAAACTCCTCAAAACGCTCTCAGATTAATTCTGTACTAAGAAACAAGGGTGTTCTGAACAAACTGGTTCATTCTGAGCGTAATCGCAGATGAAAAAAATTCAAACTCCTCAAAACGCTCTCAGATTAATTCTGTACTAAGAAACATGGGTGTTCTGAACGAACTGGTTCATTGTGAGCGTAATCGGAGATGAAAAAAATTCAAACTCCTGAAAACACGCTGAGATTAATTCTTTACTAAGAAACAAGGGTGTTCTGAACAAACTGGTTCATTCTGAGCGTAATCGGAGATGACAAAAATTCAAACTCCTCAAAACGCTCTCAGATTAATTCTGTACTAAGAAACAAGGGTGTTCTGAACAAACTGGTTCATTCTGAGCTTAATCGGAAATGAAAAAATTCAAACTCCTCAAAACACGCTGAGATTAATTCTTTACTAAGAAACAAGGGTGTTCTGAACGAACTGGTTCATTTTGAGCGTAATCGCAGATGAACAAAATTCAAACTCCTCAAAACGCTCTCAAATTAATTCTGTACTAAAAAACAAGGGTGTTCTGAACAAACTGGTTCATTCTGAGCGTAATCGGAGATGAAAAATATTCAAACTCCTCAAAACGCTCTCAGATTAATTCTGTACTAAGAAACAAGGGTGTTCTGAACGAACTGGTTCATTCTGAGCTTAATCGGAGATGACAAAAATTCAAACTCCTCAAAACGATCTCAGATTAATTATGTACTAAGAAACAAGGTTGTTCTGAACGAACTGGTTCATTCTGAGCGTAATCGGAGATGACAAAAATTCAAACTCCTCAAAACACGCTGAGATTAATTCTTTACTAAGAAACAAGGGTGTTCTGAACAAACTGATTCATTCTGAGCGTAATCGGAGATGAACAAAATTCAAACTCCTCAAAACGCTCTCAGATTAATTCTGTACTAAGAAACAAGGGTGTTCTGAACAAACTGGTTCATTCTGAGCGTAATCGCAGATGAAAAAATTCAAACTCCTCAAAACGCTCTCAGATTAATTCTGTACTAAGAAACATGGGTGTTCTGAACGAACTGGTTCATTCTGAGCTTAATCGGATATGAAAAAAATTCAAACTCCTCAAAACACGTTGAGATTAATTCTGTACTAAGAAACAAGGGTGTTCTGAACAAACTGGTTCATTCTGAGCTTAATCGGAGATGAACAAAATTCAAACTCCTCAAAATGCTCTCAATTAACAAAATTAAAAATTAACTCTGTACTAAGAAACAAGGGTGTTCTGAACAAACTGGTTCATTCTGAGCGAAATCGAAGATGAAAAAAATTCAAACTCCTCAAAACGCTCTCAGATTAATTCTGTACTAAGAAACATGAGTGTTTTGAACGAACTGGTTCATTCTGAGCGTAATCGGAGATGAACAAAATTCAAATTCCTCAAAACGCTCTCAGATTAATTCTGTACTAAGAAACAAGGGTGTTCCGAACAAACTGGTTCATTCTGAGCTTAATCGAAGATGAACAAAATTCAAACTCCTCAAAATGCTCTCAGATTAATTCTTTACTAAGAAACAAGGGTGTTCTGAACAAACTGGTTCATTCTGAGCGTTATCTGAGACGAAAAATATTCAAACCCCTCAAAACAGGCTGAGATTAATTTTTTACTAAGAAACAAGGGTGTTGTGAACAAACTGGTTCATTCTGAGCGTTATCTGAGACGAAAAAAATTCAAACCTCTCAGAACAGGCTGAGATTAATTTTTTACTAAGAAACAAGGGTGTTGTGAACAAACTGGTTCATTCTGAGCGTTATCTGAGACGAAAACAAATTCAAACCACTCAAAACACGCTGAGATTAATTTTTTACTAAGAAACAAGGGTGTTGTGAACAAACTGGTTCATTCTGAGCGAAATCGCAGATGAAAAAAATTCAAACTCCTCAAAACGCTCTCAGATTAATTCTGTAGTAAGAAACATGGGTGTTCTGAACAAACTGGTTCATTGTGAGCGTAATCGGAGATGACAAAAATTCAAACTCCTCAAAACGCTCTCAGATTAATTCTGTACTAAGAAACAAGGGTGTTCTGAACAAACTGGTTCATTCTGAGCGTAATCGCAGATGAAAAAAATTCAAACTGCTCAAAACGCTCTCAGATTAATTCTGTACTAAGAAACAAGGGTGTTCTGAACAAACTGGTTCATTCTGAGCTTAATCGGAGATGAAAAAATTCAAACTCCTCAAAACGCTCTCAGATTAATTCTGTACTAAGAAACAAGGGTGTTCTGAACAAACTGGTTCATTCTGAGCTTAATCGGAAATGAAAAAATTCAAACTCCTCAAAACACGCTGAGATTAATTCTTTACTAAGAAACAAGGGTGTTCTGAACGAACTGGTTCATTTTGAGCGTAATCGCAGATGAACAAAATTCAAACTCCTCAAAACGCTCTCAAATTAATTCTGTACTAAAAAACAAGGGTGTTCTGAACAAACTGGGCCATTCTGAGCGTAATCGGAGATGAAAAATATTCAAACTCCTCAAAACGCTCTCAGATTAATTCTGTACTAAGAAACAAGGGTGTTCTGAACAAACTGGTTAATTCTGAGCTTAATCGGAGATGAAAAAAATTCAAACTCCTCAAAACGATCTCAGATTAATTATGTACTAAGAAACACGGTTGTTCTGAACGAACTGGTTCATTCTGAGCGTAATCGGAGATGAACAAAATTCAAACTCCTCAAAACGCTCTCAGATTAATTCTGTACTAAGAAACAAGGGTGTTCTGAACAAACTGGTTCATTCTGAGCGTAATCGGAGATGAAAAAAATTCAAACTCCTCAAAACGCTCTCAGATTAATTCTGTACTAAGAAACAAGGGTGTTCTGAACAAACTGGTTCATTCTGAGCGTAATCGTAGATGAAAAAAATTCAAACTCCTCAAAACGCTCTCAGATTAATTCTGTACTAAGAAACAAGGGTGTTCTGAACAAACTGGTTCATTCTGAGCTTAATCGGAGATGAAAAAATTCAAACTCCTCAAAACACGCTGAGATTAATTCTTTACTAAGAAACAAGGGTGTTCTGAACAAACTGGTTCATTCTGAGCGTAATCGGAGATGACAAAAATTCAAACTCCTCAAAACGCTCTCAGATTAATTCTGTACTAAGAAACAAGGGTGTTCTGAACAAACTGGTTCATTCTGAGCTTAATCGGAGATGAACAAAATTCAAACTCCTCAAAATGCTCTCAATTAACAAAATTAAAAATTAACTCTGTACTAAGAAACAAGGGTGTTCTGAACAAACTGGTTCATTCTGAGCGAAATCGCAGATGAAAAAAATTCAAACTCCTCAAAACGCTCTCAGATTAATTCTGTAGTAAGAAACATGGGTGTTCTGAACGAACTGTTTCATTGTGAGCGTAATCGGAGATGACAAAAATTCAAACTCCTCAAAACGCTCTCAGATTAATTCTGTACTAAGAAACAAGGGTGTTCTGAACAAACTGGTTCATTCTGAGCTTAATCGGAAATGAAAAAATTCAAACTCCTCAAAACACGCTGAGATTAATTCTTTACTAAGAAACAAGGGTGTTCTGAACGAACTGGTTCATTTTGAGCGTAATCGCAGATGAACAAAATTCAAACTCCTCAAAACGCTCTCAAATTAATTCTGTACTAAGAAACAAGGGTGTTCCGAACAAACTGGTTCATTCTGAGCTTAATCGAAGATGAACAAAATTCAAACTCCTCAAAATGCTCTCAGATTAATTCTTTACTAAGAAACAAGGGTGTTCTGAACAAACTGGTTCATTCTGAGCGTTATCTGAGACGAAAAATATTCAAACCCCTCAAAACAGGCTGAGATTAATTTTTTACTAAGAAACAAGGGTGTTGTGAACAAACTGGTTCATTCTGAGCGTTATCTGAGACGAAAAAAATTCAAACCTCTCAGAACAGGCTGAGATTAATTTTTTACTAAGAAACAAGGGTGTTGTGAACAAACTGGTTCATTCTGAGCGTTATCTGAGACGAAAACAAATTCAAACCACTCAAAACACGCTGAGATTAATTTTTTACTAAGAAACAAGGGTGTTGTGAACAAACTGGTTCATTCTGAGCGAAATCGCAGATGAAAAAATTCAAACTCCTCAAAACGCTCTCAGATTAATTCTGTAGTAAGAAACATGGGTGTTCTGAACAAACTGGTTCATTGTGAGCGTAATCGGAGATGACAAAAATTCAAACTCCTCAAAACGCTCTCAGATTAATTCTGTACTAAGAAACAAGGGTGTTCTGAACAAACTGGTTCATTCTGAGCGTAATCGCAGATGAAAAAAATTCAAACTCCTCAAAACGCTCTCAGATTAATTCTGTACTAAGAAACAAGGGTGTTCTGAACAAACTGGTTCATTCTGAGCTTAATCGGAGATGAAAAAATTCAAACTCCTCAAAACGCTCTCAGATTAATTCTGTACTAAGAAACAAGGGTGTTCTGAACAAACTGGTTCATTCTGAGCTTAATCGGAAATGAAAAAATTCAAACTCCTCAAAACACGCTAAGATTAATTCTTTACTAAGAAACAAGGGTGTTCTGAACGAACTGGTTCATTTTGAGCGTAATCGCAGATGAACAAAATTCAAACTCCTCAAAACGCTCTCAAATTAATTCTGTACTAAAAAACAAGGGTGTTCTGAACAAACTGGGCCATTCTGAGCGTAATCGGAGATGAAAAATATTCAAACTCCTCAAAACGCTCTCAGATTAATTCTGTACTAAGAAACAAGGGTGTTCTGAACAAACTGGTTAATTCTGAGCTTAATCGGAGATGAAAAAAATTCAAACTCCTCAAAACGATCTCAGATTAATTATGTACTAAGAAACACGGTTGTTCTGAACGAACTGGTTCATTCTGAGCGTAATCGGAGATGAACAAAATTCAAACTCCTCAAAACGCTCTCAGATTAATTCTGTACTAAGAAACAAGGGTGTTCTGAACAAACTGGTTCATTCTGAGCGTAATCGGAGATGAACAAAATTCAAACTCCTCAAAACGCTCTCAGATTAATTCTGTACTAAGAAACAAGGGTGTTCTGAACAAACTGGTTCATTCTGAGCGTAATCGCAGATGAAAAAAATTCAAACTCCTCAAAACGCTCTCACATTAATTCTGTACTAAGAAACAAGGGTGTTCTGAACAAACTGGTTCATTCTGAGCTTAATCGGAGATGAAAAAATTCAAACTCCTCAAAACACGCTGAGATTAATTCTTTACTAAGAAACAAGGGTGTTCTGAACAAACTGGTTCATTCTGAGCGTAATCGGAGATGACAAAAATTCAAACTCCTCAAAACGCTCTCAGATTAATTCTGTACTAAGAAACAAGGGTGTTCTGAACAAACTGGTTCATTCTGAGCTTAATCGGAGATGAACAAAATTCAAACTCCTCAAAATGCTCTCAATTAACAAAATTAAAAATTAACTCTGTACTAAGAAACAAGGGTGTTCTGAACAAACTGGTTCATTCTGAGCGAAATCGCAGATGAAAAAAATTCAAACTCCTCAAAACGCTCTCAGATTAATTCTGTAGTAAGAAACATGGGTGTTCTGAACGAACTGGTTCATTGTGAGCGTAATCGGAGATGACAAAAATTCAAACTCCTCAAAACGCTCTCAGATTAATTCTGTACTAAGAAACAAGGGTGTTCTGAACAAACTGGTTCATTCTGAGCTTAATCGGAAATGAAAAAATTCAAACTCCTCAAAACACGCTGAGATTAATTCTTTACTAAGAAACAAGGGTGTTCTGAACGAACTGGTTCATTTTGAGCGTAATCGCAGATGAACAAAATTCAAACTCCTCAAAACGCTCTCAAATTAATTCTGTACTAAGAAACAAGGGTGTTCCGAACAAACTGGTTCATTCTGAGCTTAATCGAAGATGAACAAAATTCAAACTCCTCAAAATGCTCTCAGATTAATTCTTTACTAAGAAACAAGGGTGTTCTGAACAAACTGGTTCATTCTGAGCGTTATCTGAGACGAAAAATATTCAAACCCCTCAAAACAGGCTGAGATTAATTTTTTACTAAGAAACAAGGGTGTTGTGAACAAACTGGTTCATTCTGAGCGTTATCTGAGACGAAAAAAATTCAAACCTCTCAGAACAGGCTGAGATTAATTTTTTACTAAGAAACAAGGGTGTTGTGAACAAACTGGTTCATTCTGAGCGTTATCTGAGACGAAAACAAATTCAAACCACTCAAAACACGCTGAGATTAATTTTTTACTAAGAAACAAGGGTGTTGTGAACAAACTGGTTCATTCTGAGCGAAATCGCAGATGAAAAAAATTCAAACTCCTCAAAACGCTCTCAGATTAATTCTGTAGTAAGAAACATGGGTGTTCTGAACAAACTGGTTCATTGTGAGCGTAATCGGAGATGACAAAAATTCAAACTCCTCAAAACGCTCTCAGATTAATTCTGTACTAAGAAACAAGGGTGTTCTGAACAAACTGGTTCATTCTGAGCGTAATCGCAGATGAAAAAAATTCAAACTCCTCAAAACGCTCTCAGATTAATTCTGTACTAAGAAACAAGGGTGTTCTGAACAAACTGGTTCATTCTGAGCTTAATCGGAGATGAAAAAATTCAAACTCCTCAAAACGCTCTCAGATTAATTCTGTACTAAGAAACAAGGGTGTTCTGAACAAACTGGTTCATTCTGAGCTTAATCGGAAATGAAAAAATTCAAACTCCTCAAAACACGCTGAGATTAATTCTTTACTAAGAAACAAGGGTGTTCTGAACGAACTGGTTCATTTTGAGCGTAATCGCAGATGAACAAAATTCAAACTCCTCAAAACGCTCTCAAATTAATTCTGTACTAAAAAACAAGGGTGTTCTGAACAAACTGGGCCATTCTGAGCGTAATCGGAGATGAAAAATATTCAAACTCCTCAAAACGCTCTCAGATTAATTCTGTACTAAGAAACAAGGGTGTTCTGAACAAACTGGTTAATTCTGAGCTTAATCGGAGATGAAAAAAATTCAAACTCCTCAAAACGATCTCAGATTAATTATGTACTAAGAAACACGGTTGTTCTGAACGAACTGGTTCATTCTGAGCGTAATCGGAGATGAACAAAATTCAAACTCCTCAAAACGCTCTCAGATTAATTCTGTACTAAGAAACAAGGGTGTTCTGAACAAACTGGTTCATTCTGAGCGTAATCGGAGATGAAAAAAATTCAAACTCCTCAAAACGCTCTCAGATTAATTCTGTACTAAGAAACAAGGGTGTTCTGAACAAACTGGTTCATTCTGAGCGTAATCGCAGATGAAAAAAATTCAAACTCCTCAAAACGCTCTCAGATTAATTCTGTACTAAGAAACAAGGGTGTTCTGAACAAACTGGTTCATTCTGAGCTTAATCGGAGATGAAAAAATTCAAACTCCTCAAAACACGCTGAGATTAATTCTTTACTAAGAAACAAGGGTGTTTGTTCTGAACAAACTGGTTCATTCTGAGCGTAATCGGAGATGACAAAAATTCAAACTCCTCAAAACGCTCTCAGATTAATTCTGTACTAAGAAACAAGGGTGTTCTGAACAAACTGGTTCATTCTGAGCTTAATCGGAGTTGAACAAAATTCAAACTCCTCAAAATGCTCTCAATTAACAAAATTAAAAATTAACTCTGTACTAAGAAACAAGGGTGTTCTGAACAAACTGGTTCATTCTGAGCGAAATCGCAGATGAAAAAAATTCAAACTCCTCAAAACGCTCTCAGATTAATTCTGTAGTAAGAAACATGGGTGTTCTGAACGAACTGGTTCATTGTGAGCGTAATCGGAGATGACAAAAATTCAAACTCCTCAAAACGCTCTCAGATTAATTCTGTACTAAGAAACAAGGGTGTTCTGAACAAACTGGTTCATTCTGAGCTTAATCGGAAATGAAAAAATTCAAACTCCTCAAAACACGCTGAGATTAATTCTTTACTAAGAAACAAGGGTGTTCTGAACGAACTGGTTCATTTTGAGCGTAATCGCAGATGAACAAAATTCAAACTCCTCAAAACGCTCTCAAATTAATTCTGTACTAAGAAACAAGGGTGTTCTGAACAAACTGGTTCATTCTGAGCGTAATCGGAGATGAACAAAATTCAAACTCCTCAAAAGACGCTGAGATTAATTCTGTACTAAGAAACAAGGGTGTTCTGAACGAACTGGTTCATTCTGAGCTTAATCGGAGATGAAAAAAATTCAAACTCCTCAAAACGATCTCAGATTAATTATGTACTAAGAAACAAGGTTGTTCTGAACGAACTGGTTCATTCTGAGCGTAATCGGAGATGACAAAAATTCAAACTCCTCAAAACACGCTGAGATTAATTCTTTACTAAGAAACAAGGGTGTTCTGAACAAACTGATTCATTCTGAGCGTAATCGGAGATGAACAAAATTCAAACTCCTCAAAACGCTCTCAGATTAATTCTGTACTAAGAAACAAGGGTGTTCTGAACCAACTGGTTCATTCTGAGCTTAATCGGAGATGAACAAAATTCAAACTCCTCAAAATGCTCTCAATTAACAAAATTAAAAATTAACTCTGTACTAAGAAACAAGGGTGTTCTGAACAAACTGGTTCATTCAGAGCGAAATCGCAGATGAAAAAAATTCAAACTCCTCAAAACGATCTCAGATTAATTATGTACTAAGAAACACGGTTGTTCTGAACGAACTGGTTCATTCTGAGCGTAATCGGAGATGAACAAAATTCAAACTCCTCAAAACGCTCTCAGATTAATTCTGTACTAAGAAACAAGGGTGTTCTGAACAAACTGGTTCATTCTGAGCTTAATCGGAGATGAAAAAATTCAAACTCCTCAAAACACGCTGAGATTAATTCTTTACTAAGAAACAAGGGTGTTCTGAACGAACTGGTTCATTTTGAGCGTAATCGCAGATGAACAAAATTCAAACTCCTCAAAACGCTCTCAAATTAATTCTGTACTAAAAAACAAGGGTGTTCTGAACAAACTGGTTCATTCTGAGCGTAATCGGAGATGAAAAAAATTCAAACTCCTCAAAACGCTCTCAGATTAATTCTGTACTAAGAAACAAGGGTGTTCTGAACAAACTGGTTCATTCTGAGCGTAATCGGAGATGAACAAAATTCAAACTCCTCAAAACGCTCTCAGATTAATTCTGTACTAAGAAACAAGGGTGTTCTGAACAAACTGGTTCATTCTGAGAATTATTCTTGCGTTGCTGGGGACGCTTGAGCAAGCGGGAAAGTTGGGGGATAAATCACTTTCGTCATAGTCTTGTCTGTGAACGCATGGAAATAATTTGCAGCAATTATAAACAATTTTCAAATCCCACCACTTCCCACCCGTTATACAAATTGCTTGTGTGGCTTCTTGCAATGACGCGTGTGGCGTTTTTTCTCTGGATTGACACCGAAAATACAGAGTCTGGTTAAAATTCAATTCAATGTTTTACTTTTCAGCAAAACTTTTGCTTAATCAAGTTATCAGTAAACTTATAAATTAGTGACATGCATTGTTACAAGAAGTTGTGATAGCGCTCTGATGTACCACAGGGGCTATTTCCGACCGTATGTGCCAAGGTGGAAACTCACAGCTTACTTGATTGGTTAAAATCATTCTATAATTTACAGGTGTGATTATTATTAATACTATTATTGTTCTTAAATTTAATTGGGCCGTGACCGCAGGTTCGGGTCACGTGTGCCCATATTTGTTGCCCCCGTGTGCGTCAGTTAATACTGACATGGTTCGGGTCAGAGGTACCCATTTGGTTTGCCCCCGTGTGCAAACATTAGTCAGACTTAATGCTGACATGTTTTGGGTCGGGTGTACCCCCTTTATTTGCCCCTGTGTGCAAATGGTTTTAGGCGCAGTGTGTGCCCTAATAAAAGGTACGGGCGAGGTGTGCCCCGAATAAGGTTTTTTGTGTATATTATTGGTATATTGGTACGGCCTATATATGTGCGGCAGGATAGCCATTAACAGTTTTCGGCATCCGGCACAATTTTATTTACGAAAAATAAAAAACAGTTTTCAAGGCTGTGACATTAAATCAAAAAATAACATGTTCCTTTGTTTCATTCGAATCTGCGTATAATCGGAGATGAAAAAAATTCAAACTCCTCAAAACGCTCTCAGATTAATTATGTACTAAGAAACAAGGGTGTTCTGAACAAACTGGTTCATTGTGAGCGTAATCGGAGATGAAAAAAATTCAAACTCCTGAAAACACGCTGAGATTAATTCTTTACTAAGAAACAAGGGTGTTCTGAACAAACTGGTTCATTCTGAGCGTAATCGGAGATGACAAAAATTCAAACTCCTCAAAACGCTCTCAGATTAATTCTGTACTAAGAAACAAGGGTGTTCTGAACAAACTGGTTCATTCTGAGCTTAATCGGAAATGAAAAAATTCAAACTCCTCAAAACACGCTGAGATTAATTCTTTACTAAGAAACTAGGGTGTTCTGAACAAACTGGTTCATTCTGAGCGTAATCGCAGATGAAAAAAAATCAAACTCCTCAAAACGCTCTCAGATTAATTCTGTACTAAGAAACATGGGTGTTCTGAACGAACTGGTTCATTCTGAGCGTAATCGGAGATGACAAAAATTCAAACTCCTCAAAACACGCTGAGATTAATTCTTTACTAAGAAACAAGGGTGTTCTGAACAAACTGATTCATTCTGAGCGTAATCGGAGATGAACAAAATTCAAACTCCTCAAAACGCTCTCAGATTAATTCTGTACTAAGAAACAAGGGTGTTCTGAACAAACTGGTTCATTCTGAGCGTAATCGCAGATGAAAAAAATTCAAACTCCTCAAAACGCTCTCAGATTAATTCTGTACTAAGAAACATGGGTGTTCTGAACGAACTGGTTCATTCTGAGCTTAATCGGAGATGAAAAAATTCAAACTCCTCAAAACACGCTGAGATTAATTCTTTACTAAGAAACAAGGGTGTTCTGAACGAACTGGTTCATTTTGAGCGTAATCGCAGATGAACAAAATTCAAACTCCTCAAAACGCTCTCAAATTAATTCTGTACTAAAAAACAAGGGTGTTCTGAACAAACTGGTTCATTCTGAGCGTAATCGGAGATGAAAAAAATTCAAACTCCTCAAAACGCTCTCAGATTAATTCTGTACTAAGAAACAAGGGTGTTCTGAACAAACTGGTTCATTCTGAGCGTAATCGGAGATGAACAAAATTCAAACTCCTCAAAACGCTCTCAGATTAATTCTGTACTAAGAAACAAGGGTGTTCTGAACAAACTGGTTCATTCTGAGAATTATTCTTGCGTTGCTGGGGACGCTTGAGCAAGCGGGAAAGTTGGGGGATAAATCACTTTCGTCATAGTCTTGTCTGTGAACGCATGGAAATAATTTGCAGCAATTATAAACAATTTTCAAATCCCACCACTTCCCACCCGTTATACAAATTGCTTGTGTGGCTTCTTGCAATGACGCGTGTGGCGTTTTTTCTCTGGATTGACACCGAAAATACAGAGTCTGGTTAAAATTCAATTCAATGTTTTACTTTTCAGCAAAACTTTTGCTTAATCAAGTTATCAGTAAACTTATAAATTAGTGACATGCATTGTTACAAGAAGTTGTGATAGCGCTCTGATGTACCACAGGGGCTATTTCCGACCGTATGTGCCAAGGTGGAAACTCACAGCTTACTTGATTGGTTAAAATCATTCTATAATTTACAGGTGTGATTATTATTAATACTATTATTGTTCTTAAATTTAATTGGGCCGTGACCGCAGGTTCGGGTCACGTGTGCCCATATTTGTTGCCCCCGTGTGCGTCAGTTAATACTGACATGGTTCGGGTCAGAGGTACCCATTTGGTTTGCCCCCGTGTGCAAACATTAGTCAGACTTAATGCTGACATGTTTTGGGTCGGGTGTACCCCCTTTATTTGCCCCTGTGTGCAAATGGTTTTAGGCGCAGTGTGTGCCCTAATAAAAGGTACGGGCGAGGTGTGCCCCGAATAAGGTTTTTTGTGTATATTATTGGTATATTGGTACGGCCTATATATGTGCGGCAGGATAGCCATTAACAGTTTTCGGCATCCGGCACAATTTTATTTACGAAAAATAAAAAACAGTTTTCAAGGCTGTGACATTAAATCAAAAAATAACATGTTCCTTTGTTTCATTCGAATCTGCGTATAATCGGAGATGAAAAAAATTCAAACTCCTCAAAACGCTCTCAGATTAATTATGTACTAAGAAACAAGGGTGTTCTGAACAAACTGGTTCATTGTGAGCGTAATCGGAGATGAAAAAAATTCAAACTCCTGAAAACACGCTGAGATTAATTCTTTACTAAGAAACAAGGGTGTTCTGAACAAACTGGTTCATTCTGAGCGTAATCGGAGATGACAAAAATTCAAACTCCTCAAAACGCTCTCAGATTAATTCTGTACTAAGAAACAAGGGTGTTCTGAACAAACTGGTTCATTCTGAGCTTAATCGGAAATGAAAAAATTCAAACTCCTCAAAACACGCTGAGATTAATTCTTTACTAAGAAACTAGGGTGTTCTGAACAAACTGGTTCATTCTGAGCGTAATCGCAGATGAAAAAAAATCAAACTCCTCAAAACGCTCTCAGATTAATTCTGTACTAAGAAACATGGGTGTTCTGAACGAACTGGTTCATTCTGAGCGTAATCGGAGATGACAAAAATTCAAACTCCTCAAAACACGCTGAGATTAATTCTTTACTAAGAAACAAGGGTGTTCTGAACAAACTGATTCATTCTGAGCGTAATCGGAGATGAACAAAATTCAAACTCCTCAAAACGCTCTCAGATTAATTCTGTACTAAGAAACAAGGGTGTTCTGAACAAACTGGTTCATTCTGAGCGTAATCGCAGATGAAAAAAATTCAAACTCCTCAAAACGCTCTCAGATTAATTCTGTACTAAGAAACATGGGTGTTCTGAACGAACTGGTTCATTGTGAGCGTAATCGGAGATGAAAAAAATTCAAACTCCTGAAAACACGCTGAGATTAATTCTTTACTAAGAAACAAGGGTGTTCTGAACAAACTGGTTCATTCTGAGCGTAATCGGAGATGACAAAAATTCAAACTCCTCAAAACACGCTGAGATTAATTCTTTACTAAGAAACAAGGGTGTTCTGAACGAACTGGTTCATTTTGAGCGTAATCGCAGATGAACAAAATTCAAACTCCTCAAAACGCTCTCAAATTAATTCTGTACTAAAAAACAAGGGTGTTCTGAACAAACAGGTTCATTCTGAGCGTAATCGGAGATGAAAAATATTCAAACTCCTCAAAACGCTCTCAGATTAATTCTGTACTAAGAAACAAGGGTGTTCTGAACGAACTGGTTCATTCTGAGCTTAATCGGAGATGACAAAAATTCAAACTCCTCAAAACGATCTCAGATTAATTATGTACTAAGAAACAAGGTTGTTCTGAACGAACTGGTTCATTCTGAGCGTAATCGGAGATGACAAAAATTCAAACTCCTCAAAACACGCTGAGATTAATTCTTTACTAAGAAACAAGGGTGTTCTGAACAAACTGATTCATTCTGAGCGTAATCGGAGATGAACAAAATTCAAACTCCTCAAAACGCTCTCAGATTAATTCTGTACTAAGAAACAAGGGTGTTCTGAACAAACTGGTTCATTCTGAGCGTAATCGCAGATGAAAAAATTCAAACTCCTCAAAACGCTCTCAGATTAATTCTGTACTAAGAAACATGGGTGTTCTGAACGAACTGGTTCATTCTGAGCTTAATCGGATATGAAAAAAATTCAAACTCCTCAAAACACGTTGAGATTAATTCTGTACTAAGAAACAAGGGTGTTCTGAACAAACTGGTTCATTCTGAGCTTAATCGGAGATGAACAAAATTCAAACTCCTCAAAATGCTCTCAATTAACAAAATTAAAAATTAACTCTGTACTAAGAAACAAGGGTGTTCTGAACAAACTGGTTCATTCTGAGCGAAATCGAAGATGAAAAAAATTCAAACTCCTCAAAACGCTCTCAGATTAATTCTGTACTAAGAAACATGAGTGTTCTGAACGAACTGGTTCATTCTGAGCGTAATCGGAGATGAACAAAATTCAAATTCCTCAAAACGCTCTCAGATTAATTCTGTACTAAGAAACAAGGGTGTTCCGAACAAACTGGTTCATTCTGAGCTTAATCGAAGATGAACAAAATTCAAACTCCTCAAAATGCTCTCAGATTAATTCTTTACTAAGAAACAAGGGTGTTCTGAACAAACTGGTTCATTCTGAGCGTTATCTGAGACGAAAAATATTCAAACCCCTCAAAACAGGCTGAGATTAATTTTTTACTAAGAAACAAGGGTGTTGTGAACAAACTGGTTCATTCTGAGCGTTATCTGAGACGAAAAAAATTCAAACCTCTCAGAACAGGCTGAGATTAATTTTTTACTAAGAAACAAGGGTGTTGTGAACAAACTGGTTCATTCTGAGCGTTATCTAAGACGAAAACAAATTCAAACCACTCAAAACACGCTGAGATTAATTTTTTACTAAGAAACAAGGGTGTTGTGAACAAACTGGTTCATTCTGAGCGAAATCGCAGATGAAAAAAATTCAAACTCCTCAAAACGCTCTCAGATTAATTCTGTAGTAAGAAACATGGGTGTTCTGAACAAACTGGTTCATTGTGAGCGTAATCGGAGATGACAAAAATTCAAACTCCTCAAAACGCTCTCAGATTAATTCTGTACTAAGAAACAAGGGTGTTCTGAACAAACTGGTTCATTCTGAGCGTAATCGCAGATGAAAAAAATTCAAACTCCTCAAAACGCTCTCAGATTAATTCTGTACTAAGAAACAAGGGTGTTCTGAACAAACTGGTTCATTCTGAGCTTAATCGGAGATGAAAAAATTCAAACTCCTCAAAACGCTCTCAGATTAATTCTGTACTAAGAAACAAGGGTGTTCTGAACAAACTGGTTCATTCTGAGCTTAATCGGAAATGAAAAAATTCAAACTCCTCAAAACACGCTGAGATTAATTCTTTACTAAGAAACAAGGGTGTTCTGAACGAACTGGTTCATTTTGAGCGTAATCGCAGATGAACAAAATTCAAACTCCTCAAAACGCTCTCAAATTAATTCTGTACTAAAAAACAAGGGTGTTCTGAACAAACTGGGCCATTCTGAGCGTAATCGGAGATGAAAAATATTCAAACTCCTCAAAACGCTCTCAGATTAATTCTGTACAAAGAAACAAGGGTGTTCTGAACAAACTGGTTAATTCTGAGCTTAATCGGAGATGAAAAAAATTCAAACTCCTCAAAACGATCTCAGATTAATTATGTACTAAGAAACACGGTTGTTCTGAACGAACTGGTTCATTCTGAGCGTAATCGGAGATGAACAAAATTCAAACTCCTCAAAACGCTCTCAGATTAATTCTGTACTAAGAAACAAGGGTGTTCTGAACAAACTGGTTCATTCTGAGCGTAATCGGAGATGAAAAAAATTCAAACTCCTCAAAACGCTCTCAGATTAATTCTGTACTAAGAAACAAGGGTGTTCTGAACAAACTGGTTCATTCTGAGCTTAATCGGAGATGAAAAAATTCAAACTCCTCAAAACACGCTGAGGTTAATTCTTTACTAAGAAACAAGGGTGTTCTGAACAAACTGGTTCATTCTGAGCGTAATCGGAGATGACAAAAATTCAAACTCCTCAAAACGCTCTCAGATTAATTCTGTACTAAGAAACAAGGGTGTTCTGAACAAACTGGTTCATTCTGAGCTTAATCGGAGATGAACAAAATTCAAACTCCTCAAAATGCTCTCAATTAACAAAATTAAAAATTAACTCTGTACTAAGAAACAAGGGTGTTCTGAACAAACTGGTTCATTCTGAGCGAAATCGCAGATGAAAAAAATTCAAACTCCTCAAAACGCTCTCAGATTAATTCTGTAGTAAGAAACATGGGTGTTCTGAACGAACTGGTTCATTGTGAGCGTAATCGGAGATGACAAAAATTCAAACTCCTCAAAACGCTCTCAGATTAATTCTGTACTAAGAAACAAGGGTGTTCTGAACAAACTGGTTCATTCTGAGCTTAATCGGAAATGAAAAAATTCAAACTCCTCAAAACACGCTGAGATTAATTCTTTACTAAGAAACAAGGGTGTTCTGAACGAACTGGTTCATTTTGAGCGTAATCGCAGATGAACAAAATTCAAACTCCTCAAAACGCTCTCAAATTAATTCTGTACTAAGAAACAAGGGTGTTCCGAACAAACTGGTTCATTCTGAGCTTAATCGAAGATGAACAAAATTCAAACTCCTCAAAATGCTCTCAGATTAATTCTTTACTAAGAAACAAGGGTGTTCTGAACAAACTGGTTCATTCTGAGCGTTATCTGAGACGAAAAATATTCAAACCCCTCAAAACAGGCTGAGATTAATTTTTTACTAAGAAACAAGGGTGTTGTGAACAAACTGGTTCATTCTGAGCGTTATCTGAGACGAAAAAAATTCAAACCTCTCAGAACAGGCTGAGATTAATTTTTTACTAAGAAACAAGGGTGTTGTGAACAAACTGGTTCATTCTGAGCGTTATCTGAGACGAAAACAAATTCAAACCACTCAAAACACGCTGAGATTAATTTTTTACTAAGAAACAAGGGTGTTGTGAACAAACTGGTTCATTCTGAGCGAAATCGCAGATGAAAAAAATTCAAACTCCTCAAAACGCTCTCAGATTAATTCTGTAGTAAGAAACATGGGTGTTCTGAACAAACTGGTTCATTGTGAGCGTAATCGGAGATGACAAAAATTCAAACTCCTCAAAATGCTCTCAGATTAATTCTTTACTAAGAAACAAGGGTGTTCTGAACAAACTGGTTCATTCTGAACTTAATCGGATATGAAAAAAATTCAAACTCCTCAAAACACGCTGAGATTAATTCTGTACTAAGAAACAAGGGTGTTCTGAACAAACTGGTTCATTCTGAGCTTAATCGGAGATGAACAAAATTCAAACTCCTCAAAATGCTCTCAATTAACAAAATTAAAAATTAACTCTGTACTAAGAAACAAGGGTGTTCTGAACAAACTGGTTCATTCTGAGCTTAATCGAAGATGAACAAAATTCAAACTCCTCAAAACAGGCTGAGATTAATTTTTTACTAAGAAACAAGGATGTTGTGAACAAACTGGTTCATTCTGAGCGTTATCTGAGACGAAAAATATTCAAACCCCTCAAAACAGGCTGAGATTAATTTTTTACTAAGAAACAAGGGTGTTGTGAACAAACTGGTTCATTCTGAGCGTTATCTGAGACGAAAAAAATTCAAACCTCTCAGAACAGGCTGAGATTAATTTTTTACTAAGAAACAAGGGTGTTGTGAACAAACTGGTTCATTCTGAGCGTTATCTGAGACGAAAACAAATTCAAACCACTCAAAACACGCTGAGATTAATTTTTTACTAAGAAACAAGGGTGTTGTGAACAAACTGGTTCATTCTGAGCGTTATCTGAGACGAAAAAAATTCAAACCCCTCAAAACAGGCTGAGATTTAATTTTTTACTAAAAAACAAGGGTGTTGTGAACAAACTGGTTCATTCTGAGCTTAATCGAAGATGAACAAAATTCAAACTCTTCAAAATGCTCCCAGATTAATTCTTTACTAAGAAACAAGGGTGTTCTGAACAAACTGGTTCATTCTGAGCGTAATCGGAGATGACAAAAATTCAAACTCCTCAAAACAGGCTGACATTAATTTTTTACTAAGAAACAAGGGTGTTGTGAACAAACTGGTTCATTCTGAGCGTTATCTGAGACGAAAAATATTCAAACCCCTCAAAACAGGCTGAGATTAATTTTTTACTAAGAAACAAGGGTGTTGTGAACAAACTGGTTCATTCTGAGCGTTATCTGAGACGAAAAAAATTCAAACCCCTCAGAACAGGCTGAGATTAATTTTTTACTAAGAAACAAGGGTGTTCTGAACAAACTGGTTCATTCTGAGCTTAATCGGAGAAACAAAAATTCAAACTCCTCAAAACACGCTGAGATTAATTCTTTGCTAAGAAACAAGGGTGTTCTGAACAAACTGGTTCATTCTGAGCTTCATCGGAGATGAAAAAATTCAAACTCCTCAAAACACGCTGAGATTAATTCTGTACTAAGAAACATGGGTGTTCTGAACGAACTGGTTCATTCTGAGCGTAATCGGAGATGAACAAAATTCAAACTCCCCAAAACGCTCTCAGATTAATTCTGTACTAAGAAACATGGGTGTTCTGAACAAACTGGTTCATTCTGAGCTTAATCGGAGATGAAAAAAATTCAAACTCCTCAAAACGCTCTCAGATTAATTATGTACTAAGAAACAAGGGTGTTCTGAACAAACTGGTTCATTCTGAGCTTAATCGGAGATGAAAAAAATTCAAACTCCTCAAAATGCTCTCAGATTAATTCTTTACTAAGAAACAAGGGTGTTCTGAACAAACTGGTTCATTCTGAGCTTAATCGGAGATGAAAAAAATTCAAACTGCTCAAAACGCTCTCAGATTAATTCTGTACTAAGAAACATGGGTGTTCTGAACGAACTGGTTCATTCTGAGCGTAATCGGAGATGAACAAAATTCAAACTCCTCAAAATGCTCTCAGATTAATTCTTTACTAAGAAACAAGGGTGTTCTGAACAAACTGGTTCATTCTGAACTTAATCGGATATGAAAAAAATTCAAACTCCTCAAAACACGCTGAGATTAATTCTGTACTAAGAAACAAGGGTGTTCTGAACAAACTGGTTCATTCTGAGCTTAATCGGAGATGAACAAAATTCAAACTCCTCAAAATGCTCTCAATTAACAAAATTAAAAATTAACTCTGTACTAAGAAACAAGGGTGTTCTGAACGAACTGGTTCATTCTGAGCGTAATCGGAGATGAACAAAATTCAAATTCCTCAAAACGCTCTCAGATTAATTCTGTACTAAGAAACAAGGGTGTTCCGAACAAACTGGTTCATTCTGAGCTTAATCGAAGATGAACAAAATTCAAACTCCTCAAAATGCTCTCAGATTAATTCTGTACTAAGAAACAAGGGTGTTCTGAACAAACTGGTTCATTCTGAGCGTTATCTGAGACGAAAAATATTCAAACCCCTCAAAACAGGCTGAGATTAATTTTTTACTAAGAAACAAGGGTGTTGTGAACAAACTGGTTCATTCTGAGCGTTATCTGAGACGAAAAAAATTCAAACCTCTCAGAACAGGCTGAGATTAATTTTTTACTAAGAAACAAGGGTGTTGTGAACAAACTGGTTCATTCTGAGCGTTATCTGAGACGAAAACAAATTCAAACCACTCAAAACACGCTGAGATTAATTTTTTACTAAGAAACAAGGGTGTTGTGAACAAACTGGTTCATTCTGAGCGTAATCGGAGACGAAAATAATTCAAACCCCTCAAAACAGGCTGAGATTAATTTTTTACTAAGAAACAAGGGTGTTGTGAACAAACTGGTTCATTCTGAGCGTTATCTGAGACGAAAAAAATTCAAACCCCTCAAAACAGGCTGAGATTTAATTTTTTACTAAAAAACAAGGGTGTTGTGAACAAACTGGTTCATTCTGAGCTTAATCGAAGATGAACAAAATTCAAACTCCTCAAAATGCTCCCAGATTATTTCTTTACTAAGAAACAAGGGTGTTCTGAACAAACTGGTTCATTCTGAGCGTAATCGGAGATGACAAAAATTCAAACTCCTCAAAACAGGCTGAGATTAATTTTTTACTAAGAAACAAGGGTGTTGTGAACAAACTGGTTCATTCTGAGCGTTATCTGAGACGAAAAATATTCAAACCCCTCAAAACAGGCTGAGATTAATTTTTTACTAAGAAACAAGGGTGTTGTGAACAAACTGGTTCATTCTGAGCGTTATCTGAGACGAAAAAAATTCAAACCCCTCAGAACAGGCTGAGATTAATTTTTTACTAAGAAACAAGGGTGTTCTGAACAAACTGGTTCATTCTGAGCTTAATCGGAGAAACAAAAATTCAAACTCCTCAAAACACGCTGAGATTAATTCTTTGCTAAGAAACAAGGGTGTTCTGAACAAACTGGTTCATTCTGAGCTTCATCGGAGATGAAAAAATTCAAACTCCTCAAAACACGCTGAGATTAATTCTGTACTAAGAAACATGGGTGTTCTGAACGAACTGGTTCATTCTGAGCGTAATCGGAGATGAACAAAATTCAAACTCCCCAAAACGCTCTCAGATTAATTCTGTACTAAGAAACATGGGTGTTCTGAACAAACTGGTTCATTCTGAGCTTAATCGGAGATGAAAAAAATTCAAACTCCTCAAAACGCTCTCAGATTAATTATGTACTAAGAAACAAGGGTGTTCTGAACAAACTGGTTCATTCTGAGCTTAATCGGAGATGAAAAAAATTCAAACTCCTCAAAATGCTCTCAGATTAATTCTTTACTAAGAAACAAGGGTGTTCTGAACAAACTGGTTCATTCTGAGCTTAATCGGAGATGAAAAAAATTCAAACTGCTCAAAACGCTCTCAGATTAATTCTGTACTAAGAAACATGGGTGTTCTGAACGAACTGGTTCATTCTGAGCGTAATCGGAGATGAACAAAATTCAAACTCCTCAAAATGCTCTCAGATTAATTCTTTACTAAGAAACAAGGGTGTTCTGAACAAACTGGTTCATTCTGAACTTAATCGGATATGAAAAAATTCAAACTCCTCAAAACACGCTGAGATTAATTCTGTACTAAGAAACAAGGGTGTTCTGAACAAACTGGTTCATTCTGAGCTTAATCGGAGATGAACAAAATTCAAACTCCTCAAAATGCTCTCAATTAACAAAATTAAAAATTAACTCTGTACTAAGAAACAAGGGTATTCTGAACAAACTGGTTCATTCTGAGCTTAATCGAAGATGAACAAAATTCAAACTCCTCAAAACAGGCTGAGATTATTTTTTTACTAAGAAACAAGGATGTTGTGAACAAACTGGTTCATTCTGAGCGTTATCTGAGACGAAAAATATTCAAACCCCTCCAAACACGCTGAGATTAATTTTTTACTAAGAAACAAGGGTGTTGTGAACAAACTGGTTCATTCTGAGCGTTATCTGAGACGAAAAAAATTCAAACCTCTCAGAACAGGCTGAGATTAATTTTTTACTAAGAAACAAGGGTGTTGTGAACAAACTGGTTCATTCTGAGCGTATTCTGAGACGAAAAAAATTCAAACCCCTCCAAACACTCTGAGATTAATTATTTACTAAGAAACAAGGGTGTTGTGAACAAACTGGTTCATTCTGAGCGTATTCTGAGACGAAAAAAATTCAAACCCCTCCAAAAACGCTGAGATTAATTTTTTACTAAGAAACAAGGGTGTTGTGAAGAAACTGGTTCATTCTGAGCGTATTCTGAGACGAAAAAAATTCAAACCCCTCCAAACAGGCTGAGATTAATTTTTTACTAAGAAACAAGGGTGTTGTGAACAAACTGGTTCATTCTGAGCGTTATCTGAGACGAAAAAAATTCAAACCCCTCAGAACAGGCTGAGATTAATTTTTTACTAAGAAACAAGGGTGTTCTGAACAAACTGGTTCATTCTGAGCTGAATCGGAGAAACAAAAATTCAAACTCCTCAAAACACGCTGAGATTAATTCTTTGCTAAGAAACAAGGGTGTTCTGAACAAACTGGTTCATTCTGAGCTTCATCGGAGATGAACAAATTCAAACTCCTCAAAACACGCTGAGATTAATTCTGTACTAAGAAACATGGGTGTTCTGAACGAACTGGTTCATTCTGAGCGTAATCGGAGATGAACAAAATTCAAACTCCCCAAAACGCTCTCAGATTAATTCTGTACTAAGAAACATGGGTGTTCTGAACAAACTGGTTCATTCTGAGCTTAATCGGAGATGAAAAAAATTCAAACTCCTCAAAACGCTCTCAGATTAATTATGTACTAAGAAACAAGGGTGTTCTGAACAAACTGGTTCATTCTGAGCTTAATCGGAGATGAAAAAAATTCAAACTCCTCAAAATGCTCTCAGATTAATTCTTTACTAAGAAACAAGGGTGTTCTGAACAAACTGGTTCATTCTGAGCTTAATCGGAGATGAAAAAAATTCAAACTGCTCAAAACGCTCTCAGATTAATTCTGTACTAAGAAACATGGGTGTTCTGAACGAACTGGTTCATTCTGAGCGTAATCGGAGATGAACAAAATTCAAACTCCTCAAAATGCTCTCAGATTAATTCTTTACTAAGAAACAAGGGTGTTCTGAACAAACTGGTTCATTCTGAACTTAATCGGATATGAAAAAAATTCAAACTCCTCAAAACACGCTGAGATTAATTCTGTACTAAGAAACAAGGGTGTTCTGAACAAACTGGTTCATTCTGAGCTTAATCGGAGATGAACAAAATTCAAACTCCTCAAAATGCTCTCAATTAACAAAATTAAAAATTAACTCTGTACTAAGAAACAAGGGTGTTCTGAACAAACTGGTTCATTCTGAGCTTAATCGAAGATGAACAAAATTCAAACTCCTCAAAACAGGCTGAGATTAATTTTTTACTAAGAAACAAGGATGTTGTGAACAAACTGGTTCATTCTGAGCGTTATCTGAGACGAAAAATATTCAAACCCCTCAAAACAGGCTGAGATTAATTTTTTACTAAGAAACAAGGGTGTTGTGAACAAACTGGTTCATTCTGAGCGTTATCTGAGACGAAAAAAATTCAAACCTCTCAGAACAGGCTGAGATTAATTTTTTACTAAGAAACAAGGGTGTTGTGAACAAACTGGTTCATTCTGAGCGTTATCTGAGACGAAAAAAAATTCAAACCCCTCCAAACACGCTGAGATAAAATTTTTACTAAGAAACAAGGGTGTTGTGAACAAACTGGTTCATTCTGAGCGTATTCTGAGACGAAAAAAATTCAAACCCCTCCAAACACGCTGAGATTAATTTTTTACTAAGAAACAAGGGTGTTGTGAACAAACTGGTTCATTCTGAGCGTATTCTGAGACGAAAAAAATTCAAACCCCTCCAAACACGCTGAGATTAATTTTTTACTAAGAAACAAGGGTGTTGTGAACAAACTGGTTCATTCTGAGCGTATTCTGAGACGAAAAAAATTCAAACCCCTCCAAACACTCTGAGATTAATTATTTACTAAGAAACAAGGGTGTTGTGAACAAACTGGTTCATTCTGAGCGTATTCTGAGACGAAAAAAATTCAAACCCCTCCAAACACGCTGAGATTAATTTTTTACTAAGAAACAAGGGTGTTGTGAACAAACTGGTTCATTCTGAGCGTATTCTGAGACGAAAAAAATTCAAACCCCTCCAAACACGCTGAGATTAATTATTTACTAAGAAACAAGGGTGTTGTGAACAAACTGGTTCATTCTGAGCGTATTCTCAGACGAAAAAAATTCAAACCCCTCCAAACACGCTGAGATTAATTATTTACTAAGAAACAAGGGTGTTGTGAACAAACTGGTTCATTCTGAGCGTATTCTGAGACGAAAAAAATTCAAACCCCTCCAAACACGCTGAGATTAATTATTTACTAAGAAACAAGGGTGTTGTGAACAAACTGGTTCATTCTGAGCGTATTCTCAGACGAAAAAAATTCAAACCCCTCCAAACACGCTGAGATTAATTATTTACTAAGAAACAAGGGTGTTGTGAACAAACTGGTTCATTCTGAGCGTATTCTGAGACGAAAAAAATTCAAACCCCTCCAAACACGCTGAGATTAATTTTTTACTAAGAAAGAAGGGTGTTGTGAACAAACTGGTTCATTCTGAGCGTATTCTGAGACGAAAAAAATTCAAACCCCTCCAAACACGCTGAGATTAATTATTTACTAAGAAACAAGGGTGTTGTGAACAAACTGGTTCATTCTGAGCGTATTCTGAGACGAAAAAAATTCAAACCCCTCCAAACACGCTGAGATTAATTTTTTACTAAGAAACAAGGGTGTTGTGAACAAACTGGTTCATTCTGAGCGTATTCTGAGACGAAAAAAATTCAAACCCCTCCAAACACGCTGAGATTAATTTTTTACTAAGAAACAAGGGTGTTGTGAACAAACTGGTTCATTCTGAGCGTGATCTGAGACGAAAAAAATTCAAACCCCTCCAAACACGCTGAGATTAATTTTTTCTAAGAAACAAGGGTGTTGTGAACAAACTGGTTCATTCTGAGCGTATTCTGAGACGAAAAAAATTCAAACCCCTCCAAACACGCTGAGATTAATTTTTTACTAAGAAACAAGGGTGTTGTGAACAAACTGGTTCATTCTGAGCGTGATCTGAGACGAAAAAAATTCAAACCCCTCCAAACACGCTGAGATTAATTTTTTACTAAGAAACAAGGGTGTTGTGAACAAACTGGTTCATTCTGAGCGTATTCTGAGACGAAAAAAATTCAAACCCCTCCAAACACGCTGAGATTAATTTTTTACTAAGAAAGAAGGGTGTTGTGAACAAACTGGTTCATTCTGAGCGTATTCTGAGACGAAAAAAATTCAAACCCCTCCAAACACGCTGAGATTAATTTTTTACTAAGAAAGAAGGGTGTTGTGAACAAACTGGTTCATTCTGAGCGTATTCTGAGACGAAAAAAATTCAAACCCCTCCAAACACGCTGAGATTAATTTTTTACTAAGAAACAAGGGTGTTGTGAACAAACTGGTTCATTCTGAGCGTATTCTGAGACGAAAAAAATTCAAACCCCTCCAAACACGCTGAGATTAATTATTTACTAAGAAACAAGGGTGTTGTGAACAAACTGGTTCATTCTGAGCGTATTCTGAGACGAAAAAAATTCAAACCCCTCCAAACACGCTGAGATTAATTTTTTACTAAGAAACAAGGGTGTTGTGAACAAACTGGTTCATTCTGAGCGTGATCTGAGACGAAAAAAATTCAAACCCCTCCAAACACGCTGAGATTAATTATTTACTAAGAAACAAGGGTGTTGTGAACAAACTGGTTCATTCTGAGCGTATTCTGAGACGAAAAAAATTCAAACCCCTCCAAACACGCTGAGATTAATTTTTTACTAAGAAAGAAGGGTGTTGTGAACAAACTGGTTCATTCTGAGCGTATTCTGAGACGAAAAAAATTCAAACCCCTCCAAACACGCTGAGATTAATTATTTACTAAGAAACAAGGGTGTTGTGAACAAACTGGTTCATTCTGAGCGTATTCTGAGACGAAAAAAATTCAAACCCCTCCAAACACGCTGAGATTAATTTTTTACTAAGAAACAAGGGTGTTGTGAACAAACTGGTTCATTCTGAGCGTATTCTGAGACGAAAAAAATTCAAACCCCTCCAAACACGCTGAGATTAATTTTTTACTAAGAAACAAGGGTGTTGTGAACAAACTGGTTCATTCTGAGCGTGATCTGAGACGAAAAAAAATTCAAACCCCTCCAAACACGCTGAGATTAATTTTTTCTAAGAAACAAGGGTGTTGTGAACAAACTGGTTCATTCTGAGCGTATTCTGAGACGAAAAAAATTCAAACCCCTCCAAACACGCTGAGATTAATTTTTTACTAAGAAACAAGGGTGTTGTGAACAAACTGGTTCATTCTGAGCGTGATCTGAGACGAAAAAAATTCAAACCCCTCCAAACACGCTGAGATTAATTTTTTACTAAGAAACAAGGGTGTTGTGAACAAACTGGTTCATTCTGAGCGTATTCTGAGACGAAAAAAATTCAAACCCCTCCAAACACGCTGAGATTAATTATTTACTAAGAAACAAGGGTGTTGTGAACAAACTGGTTCATTCTGAGCGTATTCTGAGACGAAAAAAATTCAAACCCCTCCAAACACGCTGAGATTAATTATTTACTAAGAAACAAGGGTGTTTGTGAACAAACTGGTTCATTCTGAGCGTATTCTGAGACGAAAAAAATTCAAACCCCTCCAAACACGCTGAGATTAATTTTTTACTAAGAAACAAGGGTGTTGTGAACAAACTGGTTCATTCTGAGCGTATTCTGAGACGAAAAAAATTCAAACCCCTCCAAACACGCTGAGATTAATTTTTTACTAAAAAACAAGGGTGTTGTGAACAAACTGGTTCATTCTGAGCGTATTCTGAGACGAAAAAAATTCAAACCCCTCCAAACACGCTGAGATTAATTTTTTACTAAGAAACAAGGGTGTTGTGAACAAACTGGTTCATTCTGAGCGTGATCTGAGACGAAAAAAATTCAAACCCCTCCAAACACGCTGAGATTAATTTTTTACTAAGAAACAAGGGTGTTGTGAACAAACTGGTTCATTCTGAGCGTATTCTGAGACGAAAAAAATTCAAACCCCTCCAAACACGCTGAGATTAATTTTTTACTAAGAAACAAGGGTGTTGTGAACAAACTGGTTCATTCTGAGCGTGATCTGAGACGAAAAAAATTCAAACCCCTCCAAACACGCTGAGATTAATTTTTTACTAAGAAACAAGGGTGTTGTGAACAAACTGGTTCATTCTGAGCGTATTCTGAGACGAAAAAAATTCAAACCCCTCCAAACACGCTGAGATTAATTTTTTACTAAGAAACAAGGGTGTTGTGAACAAACTGGTTCATTCTGAGCGTATTCTGAGACGAAAAAAATTCAAACCCCTCCAAACACGCTGAGATTAATTATTTACTAAGAAACAAGGGTGTTGTGAACAAACTGGTTCATTCTGAGCGTATTCTGAGACGAAAAAAATTCAAACCCCTCCAAACACGCTGAGATTAATTATTTACTAAGAAACAAGGGTGTTTGTGAACAAACTGGTTCATTCTGAGCGTATTCTGAGACGAAAAAAATTCAAACCCCTCCAAACACGCTGAGATTAATTTTTTACTAAGAAACAAGGGTGTTGTGAACAAACTGGTTCATTCTGAGCGTATTCTGAGACGAAAAAAATTCAAACCCCTCCAAACACGCTGAGATTAATTTTTTACTAAGAAACAAGGGTGTTGTGAACAAACTGGTTCATTCTGAGCGTATTCTGAGACGAAAAAAATTCAAACCCCTCCAAACACGCTGAGATTAATTTTTTACTAAGAAACAAGGGTGTTGTGAACAAACTGGTTCATTCTGAGCGTGATCTGAGACGAAAAAAATTCAAACCCCTCCAAACACGCTGAGATTAATTTTTTACTAAGAAACAAGGGTGTTGTGAACAAACTGGTTCATTCTGAGCGTATTCTGAGACGAAAAAAATTCAAACCCCTCCAAACACGCTGAGATTAATTTTTTACTAAGAAACAAGGGTGTTGTGAACAAACTGGTTCATTCTGAGCGTATTCTGAGACGAAAAAAATTCAAACCCCTCCAAACACGCTGAGATTAATTTTTTACTAAGAAACAAGGGTGTTGTGAACAAACTGGTTCATTCTGAGCGTATTCTGAGACGAAAAAAATTCAAACCCCTCCAAACACGCTGAGATTAATTTTTTACTAAGAAACAAGGGTGTTGTGAACAAACTGGTTCATTCTGAGCGTATTCTGAGACGAAAAAAATTCAAACCCCTCCAAACACGCTGAGATTAATTTTTTACTAAGAAACAAGGGTGTTGTGAACAAACTGGTTCATTCTGAGCGTATTCTGAGACGAAAAAAATTCAAACCCCTCCAAACACGCTGAGATTAATTTTTTACTAAGAAACAAGGGTGTTGTTAACAAACTGGTTCATTCTGAGCGTATTCTGAGACGAAAAAAATTCAAACCCCTCCAAACACGCTGAGATTAATTTTTTACTAAGAAACAAGGGTGTTGTGAACAAACTGGTTCATTCTGAGCGTATTCTCAGACGAAAAAAATTCAAACCCCTCCAAACACGCTGAGATTAATTATTTACTAAGAAACAAGGGTGTTGTGAACAAACTGGTTCATTCTGAGCGTATTCTGAGACGAAAAAAATTCAAACCCCTCCAAACACGCTGAGATTAATTATTTACTAAGAAACAAGGGTGTTGTGAACAAACTGGTTCATTCTGAGCGTATTCTCAGACGAAAAAAATTCAAACCCCTCCAAACACGCTGAGATTAATTATTTACTAAGAAACAAGGGTGTTGTGAACAAACTGGTTCATTCTGAGCGTATTCTGAGACGAAAAAAATTCAAACCCCTCCAAACACGCTGAGATTAATTTTTTACTAAGAAAGAAGGGTGTTGTGAACAAACTGGTTCATTCTGAGCGTATTCTGAGACGAAAAAAATTCAAACCCCTCCAAACACGCTGAGATTAATTATTTACTAAGAAACAAGGGTGTTGTGAACAAACTGGTTCATTCTGAGCGTATTCTGAGACGAAAAAAATTCAAACCCCTCCAAACACGCTGAGATTAATTTTTTACTAAGAAACAAGGGTGTTGTGAACAAACTGGTTCATTCTGAGCGTATTCTGAGACGAAAAAAATTCAAACCCCTCCAAACACGCTGAGATTAATTTTTTACTAAGAAACAAGGGTGTTGTGAACAAACTGGTTCATTCTGAGCGTGATCTGAGACGAAAAAAATTCAAACCCCTCCAAACACGCTGAGATTAATTTTTTCTAAGAAACAAGGGTGTTGTGAACAAACTGGTTCATTCTGAGCGTATTCTGAGACGAAAAAAATTCAAACCCCTCCAAACACGCTGAGATTAATTTTTTACTAAGAAACAAGGGTGTTGTGAACAAACTGGTTCATTCTGAGCGTGATCTGAGACGAAAAAAATTCAAACCCCTCCAAACACGCTGAGATTAATTTTTTACTAAGAAACAAGGGTGTTGTGAACAAACTGGTTCATTCTGAGCGTATTCTGAGACGAAAAAAATTCAAACCCCTCCAAACACGCTGAGATTAATTTTTTACTAAGAAAGAAGGGTGTTGTGAACAAACTGGTTCATTCTGAGCGTATTCTGAGACGAAAAAAATTCAAACCCCTCCAAACACGCTGAGATTAATTTTTTACTAAGAAAGAAGGGTGTTGTGAACAAACTGGTTCATTCTGAGCGTATTCTGAGACGAAAAAAATTCAAACCCCTCCAAACACGCTGAGATTAATTTTTTACTAAGAAACAAGGGTGTTGTGAACAAACTGGTTCATTCTGAGCGTATTCTGAGACGAAAAAAATTCAAACCCCTCCAAACTCATAGATTAATTCTGTACTAAGAAACAACAGTGTTGCGACCGTTCTGAGATGAAAAAAAATAAAATACCTCAAAACTCCTGTAAACCTGTAAGCCACCAGATGTCAATACACTTTCCAGGTTAAAAAGAACACAATATCCTTTGAGTCACAAAACCAGGTCACAAAACCACAAAGACATCACAAGCAAAGTGGCTAGTGAGCAAGAGTATTACAAACTAAAACAATTGTATAACAATCTGCGCAGGATTAACCACAAGGATACCACGCAGCCAGCTTGTCTTTTGAGTGAATCTAAGCGCGATCGGAGACGGAAAAAATTCAAACCCCTCAAAATGCGCTGAGATTAATTCTTTACTAAGAAACATGGGTGTACTGAACAAACTGGTTGATTCTGAGCGTATTCTGAGACGAAAAAAATTCAAACCCCTCAAAACGCGCTGAGATTAATTCTTTACTAAGAAACATGGGTGTACTGAACAAACTGGTTGATTCTGAGCGTATTCTGAGACGAAAAAAATTCAAACCCCTCAAAACGCGCTGAGATTAATTCTTTACTAAGAAACAAGGGTGTACTGAACAAACTGGTTGATTCTTAGCGTATTCTGAGACGAAAAAATTCAAACCCTCAAAACGCGCTGAGATTAATTCTTTACTAAGAAACATGGGTGTACTGAACAAACTGGTTGATTCTGAGCGTGATCGGAGACGAAAAAAATTCAAACCCCTCAGAATGCGCTGAGATTAATTCTTTACTAAGAAACATGGGTGTACTGAACAAACTGGTTGATTCTGAGCGTATTCTGAGACGAAAAAAATTCAAACCCCTCAAAACGCGCTGAGATTAATTCTTTACTAAGAAACATGGGTGTACTGAACAAACTGGTTGATTCTGAGCGTATTCTGAGACGAAAAAAATTCAAACCCTCAAAACGCGCTGAGATTAATTCTTTACTAAGAAACATGGGTGTAGGCCTACTGAACAAACTGGTTGATTCTGAGCGTGATCGGAGACGAAAAAAATTCAAACCCCTCAGAATGCGCTGAGATTAATTCTTTACTAAGAAACATGGGTGTACTGAACAAACTGGTTGATTCTGAGCGTATTCTGAGACGAAAAAAATTCAAACCCCTCAAAACGCGCTGAGATTAATTCTTTACTAAGAAACATGGGTGTACTGAACAAACTGGTTGATTCTGAGCGTGATCGGAGACGAAAAAAATTCAAACCCCTCAGAATGCGCTGAGATTAATTCTTTACTAAGAAACATGGGTGTACTGAACAAACTGGTTGATTCTGAGCGTATTCTGAGACGAAAAAAATTCAAAC